>CM064915.1:35501392-37901392 GCA_032727855.1 Quercus ilex subsp. ballota
CTTCCAACTTAGAATTAATTGGTCTAGTTATTTTCCTTGAGAATGGTAGTGACTAAATTTAGTAGACAAAAGCTGGTGAGATTTTGAGGCCTTTAGACTGACACATCCATATCAGTCTCATTATTCTTTCATGTGAGATATTCTTTCATGGATTTGTTTCTCTAGAACTTGCCTTGATTCTCTTCGAGGTCATATTGACACATGCATGCATGAACATGATTAAGGCCCTCTTTGTTATAAGCTACATAAGCCAAATAGCCTACCTTGTAATTAATTTTTCCCTTTGTTGAACCCCTTTGAGATTTTTTTTCCCTTTATTGTGAACCCACATTACAAGCTTTAAATCTGAAAAACAATGCCTTTACCCAAGTCGTAAAGCTAGTGGAGCATTGTTCATCATTATGATAAGTATGGGTGTGCAAGAAATAAGTGTGGCGGTGTCTGGATTTGTGCTATGGCTATGACTAGTCTTCATTCTCAATTTGTGAGTTCCATTGTTGATGTAATTCTGAAAAAAAAAAAAAAAAAATGACTGAGGAAATTGCTTTTAATATTAAAAACTGTCCATGTTCATAATTCCTCCTAAAATTCCAAGGGGTCTATTTATACGTGATATATACAAAGGTGGAAGCTATTGAATGGAGTGATTGGTTTTACATGTCTTATATATTCGAGCTTGAGTTGATTAAGTTTTGCTCTACTAGTTTCGATGACTTTTAAGCTACATTCCCAAATATTTCCCACCTTGATCCTAAACCCCATTACAACCCTTGAAAAGTCCTTATGATTCGTGTTATGCATGTGATCCCAGTGGTGGAGAATGAGAAGATATGCAAGCCTATGGTAGATCATTTCCATTGGAATGAATTTGAGCAAAACACATACCCTTCAAACACATGAGAATCGAGTGTTTATTTCCGTGAGGGTCTAAGTATTTAGTTTACTCCATCTTTGAGTGAAATTCCTTACTAAGTAATTGTAAGTTGTTTAAGAATGTTTATTCATGATATGTTATGAGTTTTAAAGAGCTTGGTTGTTCTTTGCTGATGGCGTTGCAACCTTGGTGTTTATGGGAAAGTGAATTTGAGTTTTTCCCGAGGATGAGCAAAAGTTAATTGACGCCTAACTCCATCAGTACCTTCAAGGAGCTAAGTGCGTAGTTTGCCTCGCAGTTTATCGGGAGGCACAGGTATAAGAAGTCCACTACATACCTGATTAGCATCAAGCAACAAAAGGATGAGACGCTGAGCTCCTACATAACCCGCTTCAATAAGGAAGGCCTCTCGATAGACGAGGCTGGTGACAAGATACTTGTTGCTGCATTCACCAATGGACTGCGGTCTGTTCTCTTTATACAAAAACAACCCGAAGACTATGCCAGATGTGCTTTCTCAAGCTACTAAGTACATGAATGCCAAAAATGCGTTACTAGCTCGAGAGGAGAAACACAAGAAAAGAGAAAGGCAAGAAGATACAAGCCAGGATAGGGGGTGGAAGACGACTAGAGTCGGAGATCGACGGGAGGATAGGCGCTCCAAGCCCCCCGTTGGAAGATTTGCAAACTTCACCCCGCTGATTGCCCTTATCGATCACGTCCTGATGCAGATCAAGGATGATGCAGCATTGATGTGGCCCGACAAGTTGAAGGGAGATCCCAATAAGAGGTCCAGTGACAAGTATTGTCGTTTTCATCGGGACCACGGCCATGACACGTCTAAATGTTATTATTTGAAGCAACAGATTGAAGCCCTTATTAGATAGGGGAAACTGCAACGATTCGTCAGCAAAGAAATGGCAGATCCACCACAGGAACAGGTTGCTAGAAGGGATAATGAGTGCCTAAGGCCGTTTGTAGGGGATATAAGGATGACTGTAAGGGGCACCGCGAATTCTGGTTCATCCAAGAAAGCTTACAAGACTTACCTTATGATGGTTCAGAACGTCTAGTTGATAGGTTTCGTCCCAAAGATGACTCGAATTGACAACCCTATAATCGGATTCTCGAAAGAAGACGTTCAACGTCTCCACCACCCACACAACGATGCACTCGTTGTTAGTATTCGGGTAGGGGGCTACAACACTCACTGGGTCCTAGTTGATAATGGAAGCTTTACTAATATCCTCTACTACCCAATATTCCAGTAGATGAAGATCGAGAAGGAGCGACTCACGCCAACCAACGCACCGCCCGTTGGGTTCGGAGGAACGAAGGTAGACCCCCTCGGTGTGGTCACATTGTCCGTAACGATCAGTGACCTACCCTCAACTCATGGAGGGCCATGACTTCAACCTATCACCTGATGATCGAATTCCCCACCGAGTATGGAGTATGAGAGGTAAGTGGGGACCAAGTGACAGCATACAAGTGCTACATAGCAATGTTGGAGATGGACGACCACTTGCAGACCATGAGCATTGAAAAACAGAGGATGGTCGCAGAGCCCGTTGAAGGATTGAAGGAGATACTTCTCGATAACTCTAGGTCCGAGCAAATAATAGGATCGGCACCCTCGCTAGTCCACCAGTCCGTCAAGCGCTTATGGCACTCCTAAAAGAAAACCAAGATGTCTTCACTTGGAGTCATGAAGATATGCTTAGGATAAACCCTTCAGTCATAGTGCATAGGTTGAATGTGTCACCCTCTTTTCCCCCTATCTGTCAGAAGAAGCGAGTATTCGCCCCAGAACAAGACCGGGCTATAACGAAAGAAGTCCTCAAACTACAGGATGTAGAATTCATTAGGATGGTGTACTACCCCGACTGGCTGGCCGATGTAGTGATGGTTAAAAAAGGCAACGGGAACTAGAGGATATGTGTAGACTTCACAGACTCGAACAAGGTATGCCCTAAAGATAGCTACCCCCTCCTGTGGGTTGACATCCTAGTAGACTCGACAGCAAGACACCATTTATTGAGCTTCATGGATACATTTTTCGATTACAATCAGATCAAATTGGATGAAGCTGATCAGGAGAAAAATTCATTCGTCACCAGTCAAGGCCTCTTTTACTATAAGGTGATGTTGTTCGATCTCAAGAACGCGAGCGCAACGTATCAGAGACCCATTAACAAAATGTTTGCACATCAAATCGGAAGAAACGTCCAAATTTATGAGGACGACTTGCTAGTAAAAAACTAAAGGGAGAACGATCATTTAGACAACCTCAAGGAGACCTTTAACACCCTTCACTCTTACAACAAAAAGCTCAATCTAAGCAAATGCGCATTTAGGGTGACGGCTGGAAAATTCTTGGGGTTCATGGTGTCTCAAAGAGGTATCAAGGTTAACCCAGACAAGATCCAAGCCATAATGGAGATGGAACCACCAAGGAACACAAAAGAAGTGAAATGCCTCAATGGCAAGGTGGCTACGCTGAACTGGTTCATTTCGAGGGCGACAAACAAGTGTTTACCTTTCTTTCGCACATTGAAGAAGTTGATAGGCCAAAAAAAAATTGACCCATTGTGATGAATTAATTGATTAATTAGCCAAGTTTATTAATTAATCAAATTAACATGCAAAACACGTGGTAGCACAACAAATCACCAATTAAACTAAGTATGTAGCGGAAAATAAATTGACACGGTGATTTGTTTACGAATGGGAAAAACCTACACAACAAAAATTCCACCGGGTGATTTTAAGGTCAGCACTCCTGAGAATCCACTATTATCATAACAAGTGGTTACAAGTAAAAGAATCCCAGTACCTTATACCAACCTACAATTGAACCCTTACCCCAATACCCAATTGGACTTGTTTTGTAGTGACAATCTCTCATTTTCAATGCACGGCTCCTAGTACGTGACTAACCAATTGCGCAAATCCCAGTACGCGACTTGATCGCCAATTTGAGAAGGATGTTTGCTGCAAAGTTCTTCAGTTCATCAAGACAATGAAGATTATGAAGTTGCTAGTCACAAAACCCTACGGTTTATAAACACAGTAGCTTCTTGAAGAACTAGGGCAAACTAGGTTTCTAGTCACACTTTTCTTCACACTTGTGGAATTTTCTCTTGTGAAACTTGCGTCACCTTTTACGACCCTTAAAATAATTCTTATATATGTTTAGGGTTGTGAGAAAAGAAAGCCCAAACATACATTCATGGATTCGATGAAAATCAGTCCTGAAAAACTGAACTTCATAAACCTCGATAAGTAGCCATATATCGAGCTAGCTGTCGAGCCTCGGGTTAAAATAGCTCTCTTTAAATCTCGATAGATGCTAGCTGTCGAGCTTTAATAAACAACACTTTCTGACTTGATTCTTGGATAGACTTGCATGGCTTTAATACTTGAACTTGAAAAAAGGTTTCTTGAAGCATTAAACACATCCTAGATCTACTCAATTACAAGTAAAGTGCGTATTGTCAAAAGATTAGCTAATTACATAAAATAGAGATATATGTTCCTAACATTGAACACATATGTCCTAACAGAAGTCCTTCGAGTGGACAGCCGAATGCCAACAAGATTTTGATGAACTAAAAGCATACCTCTCTTCCCCACCATTACTAAGTCCCTCCCAACCAAGGGAAGAGCTATTTATCTATCTAGCCGTCTCCCCAGCTGTTGTCAGTGCGGCCTTAGTCAGAGAAGAAGACAAGGTGTAGAAGCCCATGTACTACATTAGCCGAGCACTCTATGGCACAGAGGAGAAGTACCCACTGATGGAGAAGCTCGCCTTCGCTTTAGTCACCACAGCCCGTAAGCTCAAGCCATACTTCCAAGCCCACACTGTGGTCGTTCTGACAAACAAGCCTCTACGGCAGGCAATGTGTAAACCTGAAGCAGCTGGACAGATGGCGCTATGGGCAATAGAATTAAGTGAATTTGACGTAAAATACCACTCGTGTACTGCCATAAAAGGACAGGTGGTCGCTGACTTCATTGTGGAATTCACCATCATGGAAGGCCAGAGGATAGAAGAGCATACCCAATGGAGTATTCACATGTACGAATCGTCTAACAAGCAGGTTGGTGGGGCAGGTATAGTGCTTTGTTCTCCAGAAGGGGACGAGATCGAGTGTATGGTTCATCTCGACTTCCCTACAACCAACAATGAAATGGAGTACGAGGCCCTAGTGGCAGGATTGGATCTTGCCAGAGCTGCAAGGGCCACGAGAGTGGTTGTTTACTGTGATTCTCAAGTGGTCACGAGTCAGGTGAATGGTGAGTATGAATGCAAAGGGGAAAGAATGAAGAAATATCTAGAGCAAGTAAGGAAATGAGTGGGCAAGTTTCAGACCAAGTTTGTTCAAATCCCCAGGGAAGAGAATAAGCAAGCTAACCGTCTCGCTAAAGCCGCTTTAGCAGAACACATGCTCATCCCTAGTAAGGTACTTTCTTTTGCTCAGCTCTTACCTTTGATAGATGGCGTCGGTGTGTAGGAAATAAACTTGAGAAGCAACTGGATCACACTGATAGTTTCTTATTTGAAAAATGATACACTACTTGACGGTAAGGAGGCTGCAAGAAAGCTGAAGGTTCAGGCAGCACGATTCGTCCTGATAAAGGATGTCTTGTACAAAAGAGGCTTCTCCCACTCATACCTAAGGTGCTTGGGCCCTAAGGAAGCAGACTATGTCATGAGAGAAGTCCATGAGGGGATTTGCGGAAACCATCCTGGGTCACAGTCGTTGGTGCATAAGCTGATTCGGGCTGGATATTATTGGCTCACCATGCAAAAGGATGCCCAAGCCTATGTCAAAGCCTGCAAAAAATGTCAAAGGTTTGACCACATCATTAGACAACCAACAGAGGAGCTCACTCCATTGACGACCCCATGGCCTTTCGCTCAATGGGGATTGGACATCATAGGCCCATTCCCAATAATGATGAGACAACTGAAGCTCTTAATGGTTAGCATAGATTACTTTACCAAATGGGTAGAAGCTGAAGCCCTAGCCATCATCACAAAGAAGAACGTACGAAGTTTCGTCTGAAGGAACATCATCTATAGGTACGGGATCCATAGAATCTTGGTCTCTAATAATGGAAAACAATTTGATAGCGACTCGTTAAGAGATTTTTGCTCACAACTAGGAATCAAGAATCACTACTTCTTACCCGCCCACCCTTAGGCCAACAGATAGGTTGAGGTTAGGAAACGATCCTTACTCAAGATCATTAAGACTCGGCTCGATGGGGCAAAGGGCATATGGCCAGAAGAGTTGCCAAGCGTACTATGGGCATATAGGATGACAGTAAGGACACCTATAGGAGAAATGCCGTTTCGACTAGCGTACGAGAATGAGGTCGTCATCCCAGCTAAGGTCGGACTCATAAGCTACAGAGTGGGAAACCATGACGAGACCAGGAACGATGAAGCTATGCACTTGCAGCTTAACTTGGTGGATGAGGTCAGAGCAACAGTCGAATGAAGATTAGCGCGGTACCAGAACCTCATGGTCAAGCACTATAACTCAAAAGTCAGGCACAGAGACTTCCAGGTTGGAGATCTCGTATTGAGAAAAGTGACGGGCGCTACAAGAAATCCCTTCCAGGGAAAGTTAGGACCTAATTGGGAAGGACCCTACAGGCTCACTTCATGGTAGAGGAAAGGAACTTACCACTTGGAGACGCTAGACGAACAAAAGTTGCACCACCCATAAAACACGAAGCACTTGAAGAAATACTATCAATAAACAACGGCATGAAGAAAACCACTCCTCATTTCCAGTTTACTTCTTTTTAGTTAATTTTTACTATCTACAATACTTTTTAAGCCCAAAGGGTAGGTTTTTATGCTTTCAAGAACGATTTTTTACTTATGCACGCATTTATCATAATAAGAGGAGTTATTCAGATATGACCTGTGTATGTATATGCCTCTGCAAAACTACATTTGTGACTAAGTCCATTAATGGACGAGTTCATCCCATGGAAATGCCTTGAAATTATTAAGTCTGCAAGTGGACGACTTCATCCCATGGGGATGCCTTGAAATTATAAAGTCCACAAGTGGACTAGTTCAATATTAAATCCACCAGTGGATAAGTTCATTATTAGGTCCACAAGTGGACAAGTTCATCCCACGGGGATGCCTTGAAATTATAAAGTCCACAAGTGGACGAGTTCAATATTAAATCCACTAGTGGAAGAGTTCATTATTAGGCCCACAAGTGGACGAGTTCATCCTATGGGGATGCCTTGAAATTATTAAGTCCACAAGTGGACAAGTTCATCCTGTAGGGATGCCTCGAAATTATAGTCCACAAGTGGACAAGTTCAATATTAAATCCACCAATGGACAAGTTCATTATTAGGTCCACAAGTGGACGAGTTCATCCTATGGGGATGCCTTGAAATTATTAAGTCCACAAGTGGACGAGTTCATCCCATAGGGATTCCTTGAAATTATAGTCCACAAGTGGATGAGTTCAATATTAAATCCACCAGTGGACAAGTTCATTATTAGGTCCACAAGTGGACGAGTTCATCCCATAGGGATGCCTTGAAATTATAAAGTCCACAAGTAGACGAGTTCATTATTAAATCCACCAGTGGACAAGTTCATTATTAGGTCCACTAGTGGACGAGTTCATCCCATGGGGATGCCTTGAAATTATTACGTCCCACAAGTGGACGAGTTCATTATTAAATCCACCAGTGGGCAAGTTCATTATTAGGTCCACTAGTGGATGAGTTCATTGAATGGGGATGCCTTGAAATTATGAAGTCCACAAGTGGACAAGTTCATTATGAAGTCCACAAATGGACGAGTTCATCATTAAGTCCCAAGTGGACGAGTTCATTATTAGGTTCACAAGTGGACAAGTTCATTATTAAGTCTATGAATGGACGAGTACACAAAAGTAGATGGGTTCATCCCAATTATTCTCCAAGATGGACGGACATACGCATATCTCAAAATAAGAATCAACACATAACAAAAGTATAACAAGAGCGACGGATGAAATAACTAAGTATTAAACCGGCATTGCAAATGTAAAGAAGTGTTTACAACAAAGCCCAAAAACAAAAATGGGCATTTAACATCGTCTGAAAATAAGATAGGATACAAAAAAAGTTAAAAAAATTAAAACTATACTGAAGGGTTCTATGCGTCCGGGGAAGAAGGGTTCTCAGCGTCCGGGGCATAAGGGATCTTAGTATCTTTTGAAAAAGGGTCATCAGCAAACGGAGCCAAGGGAATGATGGGTCCTTCGACAGCAAGTTAAGCGAGAACCACATCGTCATCTTTTGGATCCCGCTCTGACTGAGTAGAGTCGTCAGTCTCTTCACTGACGGTGTCGCCACCTGTAGGGGTCGTCAGCAGAGGGTCGTCCATGGTGACCTTGGATAGATCCAAGTTTGGGTAGACGGACTTGACCTGCTTCAAGCAGTCCTTAAACCCATCACCATAATAGACAGCACAAGCATCAATAAAAGGCTGGGAAGCCTTAAACTCTACTATGGCGTCAACCCTGGCCATCTCTACCTGCTTACAAAGGGTCGTCAGCTCCTTATCTAGATTCGCCTTAGCTTCTTACACCTTCTCTCAGAGACGGGCTTCTTCCTTCAGCTTCTCAGTCAAGGTCGTCACCTCCTTGTTAAGAGTATGGAGGGCCCCCTTGTATTGCTCCTGCTCATTGGTCAGGGTCTTATTATGCTTCTGAAGCTAACTGATCACCCCCTCCTGGGCGACGCTCCTATCTTGAAGCGCCTTTATACACACTAGCACCTAAAAACAAGAGCACCGTCAGCTAATGAAGGAGCAACAAAGTGAAAATAAGTTTGAAAAAAAAAAAAAAAAAAAAGACGTACCCTAGAAAGGTCAAAAAGACCCGACACCCCCAAGTCTTCTGTCGTCTGCTCGGCATAAGAGTCCAAGTCCGTCTCCTTGATGATTGACTCAACCATCTCAACAGCATGTTCCTTATGTATAAGAAGACGATGCACGGTTCCCTGGGTGACGAGACCAGTCGCCATCACTAAACCTTTACCAACTCCATGACTAGGTTTGGGAGGTGACGAATTCTTTTGTTTGTCACCCACAGGGATGACCGGTCCTTTCTTAAGGGGACGTTCGTCTTTCCCTTGATTTTTCCTCTTGGATATGATCACTTGCCGATGCCCTTGGAAGCCGACGTTGACGCCCCCTCATTCTCCTTCTGCTTGCGCACCTCAGTCGACGCCCTCACCAAGGCTCTTTGCCTCACTGCCTCCATTCCTGCAAAGGATCAAAGATGAATGTTAGATAAGCAGGCATAAGTATGAAGCAGATGAAAGGAAAGAGCCAAGATGTAAGAACTTACGCCGATGAGAATAAGCGTTCAATCTACGGGCTTCAGGCTTCAGCATAAGACCACCACAATAGGCATGCAACGTGTCAAGGGTGATCAGGTCCCTACACTTCCATTCGTCAAAAAGGATCTCAAGCACCCGACGGATGAAAGCTTCCTGCTCATCGGTTATGCGTGGATGAACGCTAGCTGAAAAAGAGAAAAAGCAAACGACGTTAAACACTTAAAACAAATAAATAAAGAAAAAGTGAGAATGCAGACAGTACTAAACCTGCCTTGAACAAAAAAATATCTACTCTTCCAATTTCTATTGGAGTCGAGCATGTCCGACACCAACCTAAGCAACTTCGTCCTCGCTGCAAAATGATATATCCCCATAGACGAGGAGATATGCTGGGGTTTGTAACACTTGAAGAACTCGTACAGGGTAAGTTGATGGTTACCCCCACTAAGACGACCCCAAAGAATTTCAGCCCCCATGAATATCCATTAAGCATTAGGGGCTACTTGACTGACGGATAGACCTAGGAAAATGGCCAATTGATGGTGTAATGCCGTCAATGGCAACCTCAACCTTACCGCAAACATGGTGTCATACATTCTAATGTCTGCGGTCTTCCCGAAGTAGCACTTTTCAAACTTTCCAAGCAGATGAATTGGAATGTTATTGGGGAATTGATAACAGTCCCGTAAGGTCTTGAAGATATTAGTTGTCATTGTCAACTTGAAGTCGTTGATTGTCCATATCACGGGAAGGATGAAGGGATAGGTGTGACCATCCTTAGATCTTCCGTCACCCTCATCCTCTCCCCTGTCACCCCCTTGTACTCCTCTTCGTTCTCTCCTTCTTCTTCGTCCCCTTCTCCCTCATTGTATTCGTCCTTTCCTTCCTCTCCCTCCTCTACTCCCTCTCTGTTGTAATCTGCTTCGTCATTAGGAGAATGGGCAGATGTGTCCCTCTCTGACAACCAGGATGAGCCCTCCTCAGGCCCCTGGCCTGACAGGTAGACTTCGTCATAGTCCGCTCCCTCACAGACTAACGACGACTAATCTCTCGTCACTTCTCTATCACCTGACATATATTCACCTACGAGCAACAGAGTATTCTAAGGACCTATTTGACGGGTCTCTTTATAGAAGTGACGCCTAGCTAGAAAAACAGAAGTAAAAGAAAAAGAGAAGAAAAGAAATGAAAGGAAAAGAAAACTTACGGGTTTGTCAATGACTCTAAAGGGGTGATAGTTCTTTCTCTCAAAGATTTGCAAATATGAAATAAGGAAAAATGAGAAGAAGTGGTAAACTATTTATAGGGAAAAAGAGCATGGGAAACAAAGAAACGCCTTTGTTTAGAAACGAGGCCAACCCTCCAATGCCACGTGTCCTAGCATTTAATAAATGCTGCTTAAAAAGTCATTAATGAGAGCACTCTTTTTTCAAATGAATGAACACTGAACGAAAAGTTACACTTCATGACCCGTCATCTAATGCCAATAGAGTCATGGAGTAGGGGGTAGCTGACGAAGGTGTTTTTATAAAGGGATAAACCCACTACATTCAAAGAAGCCGACAACCTTATTAGGCCCGTCAACTTTGCAAGTACGAAAGAAGGTATGAAAGTGACGACGCCATAGGCCAACAATCCCACCTCCATACTCGATGACGTCTGCATGGGACGATGGGAAGAAAGAAGGCCGATGGGAAAAAGAAGAGGCCAACGAGAATAAAAGGCGTGATAGGTCCAGCATGGCTTTGCTTGACCCCCACAGATATCTATACAAGGAAATATCTTGCACCCCATGATTAACCCTAATCAAGAGGGTCCTCACAAGGAAAGGATCTCATAAGATACATGTATTAATGAGAATCCTCCCTACAAGGAAAGATCTTCCCTGCCAAGAAACAAATGTCAACTCTACACTATTATAAAAACCCTAAAACCCTCACAAACCAAGGTACACATAATTTACCCCAGCTTTGTCACTCTGGAGTTGTGAAAGTTCTCTAACTTAACCTTCAGAGGGCATTTGGCCGGTACCACACCGGTACTCTCTGCAATGTCTTCTTTGTTTCTATTTCGCAGGTTCTGTCTAGAGCTAGTAAGGACCATGAGGCTCACTGACGATTTTTGGCATCATCAGAAAACTTATGAACTCATTCCCAGGAAAATTCATTACGGGGTTTAATCCTGACCTCAAGGAAATTTTTACTATTTAGAATTGAAGTATTACAATTGAGATATACATAAATCCCTAATTGCTATCCAATAAATTCTTATAGACATGACCCTACAATCTACTCCAAGTCATTTGGACTCTTCTATATCATGAGACCCTCTCATCATGAACTGCATTATGACAAAGAATGAAGGTTTTGTGGTTTAAGCTTGATCACTAATAAAAAAACACATCATCTTAGGATTATCTATTTTAACTCAAGAGTTGTGGTGAAAAGAGAGGTTTTGTGATTTCCTCTTTTTAGATGAAAAAAATGGCTTTCTGGCCTCTTTTTTAGTCAATTATTATCTGCTCTTTTATACTTTAGCAAGTATTTCATGATTACCAACTGAAACCTGATTAAAAATTAGGTTTCCCATGTCTTAACCAAACGAGTCTTAGTCAAGAGACAATCAATAGGTTGATCTTGATTAATTGAGAGATGATGAGAGTCAGTTGAGAATACAATGATTGCCCTCTCTTGAGCTAAATCATGAAACATAATTGTTATATTTTAGACCCCTGAACAAAAAAGGATTAACCAATTTTAAGTTGTTAATTATATTAATTATGCAAGACTTAGGTTTTAACAAAAAAATCAAACACATCATGCATAGCGGAAAAGTATATAATGCAATGATATGATGAAACAAGAAAACCAAGAAACAAACTAGTTTCATAGTAAAACACCTAGGGGGACCAATCCCAAGAAGAACAATCAACTATCAGATAGAAATTTACAATCAGAATATTTAATTCATAGTAAACCTAATTAGAGTTAACAAACTTAGCTCTGAATTCGACAAACTTCTCTTATATAGATTTTTTCCAAATGTGAACCTCCAGTCCATGACTCCAAGACCACCCTTGAAGGTTTTGTCTAATGTAGACCTCCAGTCTATGACTCCAAGATTACCCTTGAAGGTTTAGATCTAGCACCTTTGATGACTAGTTTGTAGCAACTTCAGGTCTACCAGTTCAAACTGTATGTAGATTAATTGATTTCCAGTAGTGACTTCAAAAGGAGAAGGCACAGAACCTTTTAGATCTCAAATGAGAAACTCCCAAGTCTCTGAAAACTTGCCTTAGGGTTTCCTTTAAATACTAAGTGAATTAAAACTGAAACCATAATCATCTAATGAACTAATGGGCTAAAAACTGATTTTGCAAATACGACTTTCAATCGTTCGAACTTAAGTTTTGATCAATCAAAACTGATGAAATTTCAATTCTTGAGTAAGCAGCTTCCCTATTCTTGCACACTATCTAGCAGCACCTTGAGCATTGTCTAACACCCATATATAGACTTAGTAATCTATATTTAGACAAGCTTGTGCTCACATGAATTGCCAACAAATCTATACACATATAGAAACTAACAAATCTAGTTTTTGAAGTTGAATTTGTTGAATAATTTTCTATTTCATATTTGACTAATGTATAAATAATGGAAATTTCTAGATATAAAGAAAAAAGTGGGGTAAACATTTTACAAATGTCTAAAATTTTTGGGATGAAATAATAAAGCGCGACAAGTTTTATTAACCAAGTTGGATCATTTTATAAAAATTTAAGGATTTGAGTGACATTTTTGAAACTCTAGATACCAAACTAAAAAATTGAACAAACTTTCTTTTTTGAGAAAGGAGGAATCCCCTAGGGCTGATTTCAAGAAAATTTTCTATTCCATATTTGATTAATGTAAAAATATTTGAAAAACACTAGAATAAAAAAATAGATAGAAAGGTCCATATTACAAAAAAAAATTATATAGTAATAATCCAAGTGGATTAAAAATACAACGTGGCGATTATGATGGTTCACTAAACCACCATTTCCATGTTGCGTTGATGCGAAACAAACAATGAAATATGGTTTTTTAGTTTCAAAACTTGAATTTGTTGAATAATTTTCTTTTCCATATTTGACTAATGTAAAAATATTGGGAAAATACTAAAATATAAAAGGGAAAAATGAGGTAAGAATTTCACAAATTTTTGAAATTTTAAGAGCCAAATAATAAAATGGGACAAATTTATAAATTTTTAAATATTTGAGTGTTATTTTTAAAACTCTATGTTAGGTTCTAAAGACTTAGGATTTCATGTATTTAGAACTCTAATGTGTAATGTTGGCAAACCATGATCAAAACAGGTTGTTTAGTCTTGTTTAGGCTAGCTCAAAGTTGTGTCTTTTATGTAAAGTTGGAATCAAGCTAATGCAGAAGTTACTATGCATTTCGGCCTAGCTCGATCGATTGAAGTTTAGGTTCGATCAATTGAATCTCGGGCAGAATGTTTTTTCTACAGAATTTCCAACTCAGCCCAAGCCCATTAAGGATTAGGGTTTCAGATCTACTTCTCCCATTATATAAAGGAAACCCTAAGCACATTTTTAAGAGACTTTTCAGAGAGAGAAGAGATTGCCTCTTTTGTATCTAGGGTTTTGTACCCAAACCTCTCTAAGGTCTTTGTTGCTCATATTGCTATTTGTGTGAATCTATTGTGAGATCTATGAGGAGCTTTCCTTCACACAAGTTTAGGATTATCAAGAAGGAGATTCGTTCAAGAACTTGATGATCATTCAGTTGCTACCATAAGAGCTTAAAAATACACAAGCAGGAGTGCTTGTACTTGCTGGAGAATCCAAGAAAGAAGGAGTCCATGGTCTTGGAGCTTGCACGTGGTCGTGTCAGTAAGTTTTTACTGGTGGGTAGCAATGGAATGTTAGTGGTCTAAATTCTATTATAAAACTTCGATTCTTTCTATAGTGGATTCAAGTTTACCTCGAGGATAGCTAGGTTAAATCCTCCCCAGGTTTTTTACCGGTTTGGTTTTCCTGGGTGATCATATTTTTGTGTTATTCTTTTCCGCTGTTATACATGATATGATTGTTTGATTGTGATAACCTAGAACTGCATAATTTGACAAAGTAATCACTTGACTAATTAACTAGGTTAATCCGATTGTGTTTTAAGGGGTCTAAAAACATACACTCTATATAATTAAAAACCAAGCTAAAAATCTATAATGAGGTTCAAATTCTCTTTCTGAATTTAAAGCTACATTTTTTCAAGGAGGTCCAAAAAAACTATCATTTTTTCTTTCTACTTTAGTATATATAGTGGGTCTGTCAATATTCTCTAAAGATTCTAATTTTTTATTAATCCTATCTAAGAAACTATCATTGTGTTTATCAGTCTGTCTGTTGATTTTATTTCCTGTTAATGTACTCCAATTATTTGTATTATTATAGTTATAATTATAATTATCCATATCACTATCAGAGTTAGAATCTGTTTCATAATCCATATTATCATTTAACCAATTATTCTCTATATCTCTCATGCTATAACCTTCATCATAATCTATATCATCATAGTCCATGTTTCTAATTAGTGTGTGCCTAACCTAAGTGTAAACAAGCAAATAGATGATGAACTGATAAATGTATTTATTCTATTTCCAAGCAATTAATAATTACTGGCAGAACTATTACTAACCAGTGGTATCCTTGCTATTGGGACCACCTCCTCGAGAAACTCCATTGCAGGACCACCCAAACAACGCCTATCTGTCGTCTAACAAAACAGGCTGACCAAACATCTTTCTCTGATTCCAGACCTTTACCTCCTTAGAATCTTCCTCTAGTTACACACCTTCCTCCTATAAACACCAAAAGAACCCCAGCCTAGATAGAAACAGCCTATTATCTGACAGAAACCACACAACCGACCCCTAATGTTCATCAAGCCCTTTATGAGCCCCAACCTCAACCTGATTCTCCTACTCAATCAGACATATTAGGGTTCACAGATCATGATAGACAAATTAATGTTTTATCTAAGGAATTTGTTTTAGATAAGGAATTACTAAAATGTGACTATTTAAAACCTAAAAATACTGATAGAAAAAACCATTTTTTTGAAGAATATAACAAACAAGAAAGGAATAATTTAAGAACCAAATATTATGAAATGGTGATAGACTTGCAAACACACTTTAGTTTCTTTGACTTTTTGGATTATCATAACAAAAAGATAAGTATGATAGGAAAAACATTGTCATGGACGAAGACAAAAAATCATGAAAAGGTGTACCAAACTTATCCACCCTTTGAATCAATTATATTGAATCAAAGTAGTGGAGTCCAAGTGTTGGCTACTCCTATTAAAAGACCTAGTCTAAGTGATGATAATAAGAACTTAGTATAATTCAACAGAATAATTATACTAATATATATCTAAAATCAATAAGTCAAAAGCTACAAGACATAGAAGACAGAATAACACCCCTTCCACCTCCATAAAAAAGGAAAATGAGTCTAAAACTCCTTTGTTTATCCCTCATGAAATAGCTCCTCACCTTAGATCACCTTTAAAGAGACCTATGCGAGAGAAAACTGATGATCTACTTAATGAAATAAATAAAAAGTTAGACCTAATGAAACTAGAATCACAAAAAGACATGGACAAAAAACAAAAATATGATGTTAAATACAATAGGAAGAACTAAGTCTTCAGAGGATGAAGAATCAGAAGACAATCAATTGACAAATTTGACAGACTCATCAAACATAGATAATTTAGAATCACAATTTACAGACAAATTACAAATTAATAAATTAACTTTAGCATCTTCATCACAAGATCGCAAAAAAGGAAGAATTGAAGAAATATACCCCAAAAGGAATTCGTATCCTAAACCTACTCACCCTGATTTACAATTTGAAGAAATACACACTTTCGTTAATTCATCTTATTCACCAGATTTTATTTATGAGAACACCTTTCTTCTTAGCAGACAAGTTGTCCTCTAAAGTTATTTTAGGGAATCCTTTTTTGGCTTTACTTTATCCTTTTTCCACGACAGACAATGGAATATGCACTAATATTTTGGAAACAGGAGTATTTTTTAAGTTCATCCTACCTCCAATCCCTAAAGATATACATTTGCTTAAAGAAATTTCAATATTTAAGGATATAAATAGTGACGAGCCAATAATAGACAATGATGAGATTACTACAAATCCAAAGGTAGATGATGTTAGGTTCTAAGGTCTTAGGAATTTATGTATTTAGAACTCTAATTTGTAATGTTGGCAAACCATGATCAAAACATTGTATTTAGTCTTATTTAGACTTGCTCAAAGTTGGTTTAATATTGTAAAGTTGGAATCGAGTGGCTGCAGAAGTACTTGGGACTTTTGGCCTGGCTCGATCGATCGAAGAATAGACTCGATCGATCGAAAATCGCACAGGTTGATTTTTCTGCATAATTTCCAACTCAGCCCTACTTCATTAAACATTTAGGGTTTTATGTTTTTACCCTAGGTATATAAACTAAACCCTAGCCACGTTTTTGAAGGTTGTCCATATTGCTTTGTTGCTCATACATTGCTGTTTTGTGTGAATCTCTTGTGAGATCTTTGAGGAGCTTTCCTTTACACAAAACTTAGGGTTTTCAAGGTAGAGATGATTTCAGCATCTTGAAGATCATTACTGTTGCAACCATTGGAACTTAAAAGAAAAGCAAGCGGGGAGCTTGTAGCTGATTGAGGAATTCAAGAAAGAAGTAATCCGTGGATTCGGAGCCTGCGCGTGGTCGTGTCAGGAAGTTCTACTGGTGGGTAGCATTAGGAAGTCGAGCGGGGAGCTTGTAGTCCTTTTGTAAGAACTTCAATTCTTTCATAGTGAATTCTGTTATGCCTTGAGGATCGGTGTGTCAAATCCTCCCCAGGTTTTTACCGTGTGGTTTCCTGGGTGATCATATCTTGTGTTATTTATTTTCCGCTACTTTATATTCTTGATATGATTGTTTGGATTGTTTTAACCTAGAATTGCATAATTTGACTAAGTAACAACTTGGCTAATTAATCTAGGCTACGCAATCTGGTTGTTTAAGGGGTCTAAATTTCCATCAAGTGGTATCAGAGCGGGTAGCTCTTCTTATTGTAGATCTTTTGATCTAGGAGCTGATCCTTGACCCTTGTTGTCATGGATAATTTGAAGTGTCTTTCTGCTCATGCTTCTGCTGATTTTATTGATGCCTGTGATGTCTTGAATAAAAAGGACACTATTGTTTCTGCTAATTTTTTTGATGCTTTTGAAACTCTTCGTAAGGAATTATCTAAATCTTTGAAAATTGCTAAAAAATTTAAAGAAGAGTTAAAATTGGCTAATCTTGAAAAAGAGGATTTGATTGTGAGATTAGATGAGTCTAATAAAAAGAATGAATTTTTGAGAAATCAAATTTCCTCTCAAGATGAGAAGATGAAAAGCTTGGAACAAGAGTTAGTTGAGTCTAAAGTTAAACTTGAAAATTTGACTAGTTCTAAGCCTGCTGTTGATAACAGAAGTGTTTCTGTTTCTCTTAAGCCTAAAACTGAGAAAGTTTATATCCCTCCTTTCAAGAGGAATAACAATGAAAAGGCTTATTTTGCTAGGTTAGACAAAGGTAAAAGTTCTGATGTAGACGCTGAAGTTTCTACACCTAAGTCTAAACCTATTGTTAGAGAGCATAATAAATCTGTTTCTGTGCCTACCTGTCACCTTTGTGGTGTTTTTGGTCATATTAGACCAAATTGTTCTTTGTTGAGGCAAAAACCAAAATATGAGACTAGATTTGCTGTTAGGAATACTGATGTTACTAAATTTGTTCCTGTTTGTCACTTTTGTGGTGTCTCTGGTCACATTCGTCCTAATTGTCATAAATTGAAATTTAAGCATTATGTATGTCAATCTAGGATATGTGATGATATTTCTCCTGTCATAAGTCCATATAAATTGTTTCATATGCTTTTGAAAAATTTAAGCTTGTTGGCTTGTGAAAGGAATTTGCAGGATTTCATTCTTTCTCAGAAGATTTGTGTAATCCCTCAAATACACTCTGCTTCACATGGATTTTCACCTACAAAGCCAAGGAATCGTGCTAAATGGGTGAGAAAAGATTCTCCAAGGTGAGTGTTGCTAACTTGTCCTTGATTTAATTCTTTCAATTAATTGTGGACATGTTTTGTTTTAGTTTTTGGTTGTTTTATTTTCTTTGATTGTTTTGTTTTAAAGAAAAATCCAAAAACATTGAAAATTTTCAAAAAGACAAAAATATTTTATTTTGTGTCTTGTTTTATTTTTCTTGAGGATTACATGAGTATAATATCTCTCTCTTGATTTAGAACATGCGTGATATTGTGGAGAAACTTGAATAGTTTGTGCTAAGCTATTTTTGATTTTGTGTGAGTATGTACTAGTTTGTACATGTACTCAAGGGTTAATTAAGAAATTGATATTTCTTGTTTGTGTACCCTCTATAGCTTAGTTTTGCACTATCATGCATTGTTTTTGCATTGTTCATTTAGCATAATATGTGCTTTTTGTTTTTGGTCATAAAGTTTGTTCAAACCAAAAAGATTTTTGTGTTTTGTATTATAGATCTTGGATTTATAATTAAGGTTGGCCACCTTATCTTTACATAACTAGTTTATGTACCTTGTTTAGCTTGGATGAGCTTACTTTATTGCACTTTACTAGTTTGAGCTTTGTGGTGCATGTTGTGTGGGAAAGATGTTTATGGTGTTTATCACTTTGTCTTGATCTTGAAGTCACATGTTATTTGACTGTCGGACTTGATCCTTTTGAGAAAGGCATAAATAACCATCTCACCACTGTTCACTAGCCAATCATGAACACCTTAGTGCATATCATAAGATTTTGTGCTCGAGAAAGTGTAGCACATGCACAAAAAGAACATAAGGTGTAGCCTCTGTTAAATGCTTAATGCTTAAAACTGGTGTGTACTATTAGGCTTGATGTCATCTCACATAATTTAAACTGGTGTGTACCATTAGGCTTGATGCCAAATTTCACCTAAATAATGGGGCAAAATTCAAGAAACTTACATGATTGCAAGCTTATGTTCTAGGAGATGTAGGAGTTATAGGATGTAACTCTTTAGGTGATAGTCTCTTTTAAATTCTATGTGATGAATTTTGTAGACTTTGTGATTGATTGCTATTCACATATCACCTCACATGTATCTCAAGCTTTTGCTAGTTGCACACACTACACAAGTTACTCTTTGTTAAACTTGGTACATTATATTGTGTGTGATTTTGTTATGGCCGTCCAAAATTAAAAGTTCCTTGATTTTAATGCAAAATGTGTATAATGTTTGCGCTTTGAGGACAAATTGATTGAAAATCTTGATTTTGGAAGATCTGGGTTAAATTTAAGTGTTTTTGAAAAACTTTTCGTCTCATACTCATGCATTTTTTATAAAACAATGTGCTTTGAGGAGTTTCTGTATTAAAATGCTCTGTTTTTCAAAAATCTGATTTTTCCAGACTTTCGATCGATCGAACCTGTTTTTCGATCGATCGAACCTGTTTTTCGATCAATCGAAATTGCGATTAAAATTTTTGGTTTGAGTCTGCCTGACTCGATTGATGTTCGATCGATTCTCGATTGATCGAAACTGAAAAATTTTCAGTTTCTATGTTTTTGACCAAAATTTGTTTTGTGCATCATTTGTGTTTAGGATTCACATGCATTACATTGATTTTTTGTATCCATCTTGCAGTTTTGCAGTCATATCTCTCATTGTTTTCACACATAACATGCATACACTTTGCTACATTGAGTACTCAACTTGATTTAAAATTTGATTGATTAATTTTTGAGCTTTGTACATTCTAGTATATGCTATTTCTTATGTGTGAACTGTAGAAAATATTTTTCTTAAGAGATATAATGGATAATCAATGTGCAAATATTTTCTCTACTCATGCAACTGTTTATGGGTCACATAGTGCCATGTTTGCATTTTATTGAAAGAGAGAATATTTTTCTTCATGTGTATCCTCACTTTAGTTTTTAACTTTGGATTATGTGTTTTTAACTTTGATCCTGTTGGTGATGCTACTGATCCCCCCCCCCCCCTTCCTTTATTTTTCCCCAAAACTGTTTTTCTCAAAACTTGTTTTGTTTTTCCTATTTTTATAGGGGGAGAAAAGGTTTTTTTCACCTGTGTTGTTCATAGGGGGAGCTGTCTCTATTTTCTATAGAGTTGGATTGTTCTGTATCCCCTTGATTCTCTATTTTCTCTTATCCTTTATTGCGTATGTTGACTGTTTACTCTTTGTATGAGTTGTCTTTGTCAATACGTGACAAAAAGGGGGAGAAATTATTGATTTATGGGAATCATGTTGATATGTGTGGAAAATACAAAGATATTCATGTTAGGGGGAGTAACATTGATTGATATACATGTTATTTTTATTGATTCTTGTTGCTTTGTGATTCACTGCGTATTGATTTCTATTTATGAGTTAATCATTCTTATATGTCTTTATTTTGTGTTGTGTGAATCTTACAAGAATGTTATACCTGTTGTTTTACTCTTTACTGTCACACATGCGTTTATGCGTTTGTTGAGTATTTCAGGATTATACAGGTTGATTCAACTAAGCTGCTGTCTACACTTGCAACTGATGGATAGTAGTTAGGCTGAATTTGAATTTATGAGCATTATCTTTGTAAAGGGCTTTTTATTTGTAAAACTTTGAGCTTTTATTTAGGGTTTTGTCACGGATTGCCAAAGGGGGAGTTTGTTAGGTTCTAAGGTCTTAGGAATTTATGTATTTAGAACTCTAATTTGTAATGTTGGCAAACCATGATCAAAACATTGTATTTAGTCTTATTTAGACTTGCTCAAAGTTGGTTTAATATTGTAAAGTTGGAATCGAGTGGCTGCAGAAGTACTTGGGACTTTTGGCCTGGCTCGATCGATCGAAGAATAGACTCGATCGATCGAAAATCGCACAGGTTGATTTTTCTGCATAATTTCCAACTCAGCCCTACTTCATTAAACGTTTAGGGTTTTATGTTTTTACCCTAGGTATATAAACTAAACCCTAGCCACGTTTTTGAAGGTTGTCCATATTGCTTTGTTGCTCATACATTGCTGTTTTGTGTGAATCTCTTGTGAGATCTTTGAGGAGCTTTCCTTTACACAAAACTTAGGGTTTTCAAGGTAGAGATGATTTCAACATCTTGAAGATCATTACTGTTGCAACCATTGGAACTTAAAAGAAAAGCAAGCGGGGAGCTTGTAGCTGATTGAGGAATTCAAGAAAGAATTAGTCCGTGGATTCGGAGCCTGCGCGTGGTCGTGTCAGGAAGTTCTACTGGTGGGTAGCATTAGGAAGTCGAGCGGGGAGCTTGTAGTCCTTTTGTAAGAACTTCAATTCTTTCATAGTGAATTCTGTTATGCCTTGAGGATCGGTGTGTCAAATCCTCCCCAGGTTTTTACCGTGTGGTTTCCTGGGTGATCATATCTTGTGTTATTTATTTTCCGCTACTTTATATTCTTGATATGATTGTTTGGATTGTTTTAACCTAGAATTGCTTAATTTGACTAAGTAACAACTTGGCTAATTAATCTAGGCTACGCAATCTGGTTGTTTAAGGGGTCTAAATTTCCATCATATGATACTATAAGTTCTACCCAGTAGCACTTAAGTATATACATATTATTTGAAATATATATATATATATATATATTTATAGTTTATTTAAAGTTTGTTTTCAGAAAGATTTTATGCTAAGATTTTACTCAATTTAACAATATCCTTCTCAGAAATAAACAGCCTTCTAATAATAATAATAATAATAGTAATTGATTGAGTTCAAGTATGAAAATATAAAACACTTTTGGGTAAAATGCCTTGACACACCCTTGAGCTTAATTTGGGAACATTGCAATTACATTCCCTAAACTTTTATTTTATCTAATTTAGTATATAAACCTTAGTATTATGACAAATAGGACCCCTTAACTTTTTATTTTAGCCAATTTAATATAAAATTTAAAACTGTACCAATAAACCTCCTTAACTTTTATGTCTTTGTAGTAAGATCCCTTCATTTTATTTTATTTCCCCTATAATGATATGGTACAAAAAGAGGTTTAATGGAGGGGTGGGGAGAGGGGGCAATTAAAGTTGTCTTATAGCTACATTATCAAAGTTTATGAACTAAATTACACCAAGTATAACTTAAACCCAACCTCTCTCTCTTTATATAATGAGAGAGAGAAGGAGAGGTTGGGTGAGCTTCGATGTGCTATTAACTGTCTAATCCCCATAGTTAAAGAGAGGGTAAATAGTAATTAACAGGAAGAATAGTTTTAATTTTACAATTAAATTTTATTACAGCATGGGAGTTTTCGAGCAAAGACACTATTATATCAAGTTGAAAAGGACTAAAGATTTCATAGCTGAAGACTTAACTAATAAAGATTTTCTGAGCAAATGATTTGCATGCAATTGGAATCCTAACATTTTGATCCACACCCTTTTGTGCATTCATATTTATACAATTTAAATAATAGATTTGTATGTACGACCTCCATGTAAAGAGCTTCTAGTGCTGTCATTGTCCCCCATCACGTCCACAATGTTTTCAGTTTTTATCGCAACTTAAAATGAGCCTTATTAATATGTTACAACATGCGACCATAATGGTTGTACCATTTACTTCTTTCGTTTTGTATGAGTGCGATTGGCACTGCTATAAGAGCTAACACTTTAGCTGTATGTTTTTTTTTTATCTTTATCTTTTTCTTTTTCGATAATAGAATATTAATTTAAAAGGGTTCCAAAAAAAGAAAATAAAAGAGTTTTTAAGAGTTTAGAGCATTGGCACTTTACAAAAATAAAACATTTTGAATTTGTTATCATTATTTGATAAAGAAGAAAATAGCAAAATAGATATATTCAAAATAAGGTTAAAACCGAATATGGAATATGAAAACAGAAACTAGTAAAATCTTACTTGAATAAAAACTTCAGTCTTTGATTAAAACTGAAAACTTCTGTCTTTGATACAAGCTTGAAAATAAAACGCTGTCTGAAGAGTTATGAGATTACAAAATAAAATCTGCCTAAAAGTTTACAAAGTTTTGTCTGAAGGGAAGGGTTACAAGATTACAAGAGGGGAAGGTTTACATGATTCTTTCTGAGGAAGAGAGAGAGCTATTCTAAAAGCTTTCAAACTTTTCAAAACTTTTTAAAACTTCTTGAAACTTGTTTTCTATCTCCGGAGTCTATCTCATTTATAGATAAAGTGAACCATGGTAAGTCTTCAAAAGTAACCTGAGTTGGTAAAGTTAACTCAAGTTAATCTGTCGGTGGAAACTTGTAAAATATTGTGGAAATTACTATTGATTAATAGTAGTCTTTCATAAAGTGA
Source organism: Quercus ilex subsp. ballota (assembly GCA_032727855.1). Taxonomy (NCBI): domain Eukaryota; kingdom Viridiplantae; phylum Streptophyta; class Magnoliopsida; order Fagales; family Fagaceae; genus Quercus; species Quercus ilex. The sequence continues at coordinate 35,525,102 of CM064915.1, forward strand.
CTCTTGACAAATCTGTCTGGGAATCTGTCAAATCTCTTTTCACGCATGCTAGTAAACGTTAGTTACTTATGAACATCTGTCTGTATCTATCTGGACTGTCTTGGATTTATTTGGAAGCTATTCACGCGTGCTAGTGAAGAGTGATCTGCCATGCTGATGAATTGTAATCTGTCTGGGGGAGTATTCTGTCTAGTTTGGCATGTCTATCTACCTGTTTGTTTGTTAATCTATATCCGTGCAGTTATCATAATCTAGCGGATTGGAGTCATCTTCATACTGCTCATGCTCATGGATTGTTCCATTATTTCCACATAGAATGCAGTATGAAATAGAAAGATAAAGAGGGACACGATCCTTTGTTGTCATTAGTCTAGGATCCTTAGCAATTTTTCTTTTCCCAATAAGCCTTCTTGTTAAAGGTCTTGGACCATATATGGCTATCCTGTTGGAGTAGCCATATAAATGGAAGCTTTGTCTAATTCTTTATGTTCTTCATAAATCTTGTTACTCATAAAATTAGACCATTCTTGAGCCAGAGCATTTGGATCATTAAGTGATAAATAAGTATCTCCTGTATACCAGTTGTAGTTGGGGGCGCAACCCCAATCATTGATGAGGACCAAAATGTGTGCTAGCCAAGCTTCCATATAATAGCTAATGTCCCAAGCTGGAAGAGTACTCCAGATAGTAATATTCATGTAATTAATCCTCCAATCTATGCGACTGCTTCTTGGATGACTTTAGAAAATAAACTAATCTGAATTCTAGAAGTTATGATTAATTTGCTAATAAACCCTGCTTCTAGCATTTCAAATAACCATAAAGGATCACAAATCACTGCATCTTCTGTTTCAGTGTTGATAAGTAATCCCAGATAGGGATTGTATCTGTCAAAAGTTCCTTCATAAACTCTTTCTGTCTCTCCAAAGCTTTCATACCATGTGGCCTTATGAGATAGCCATATGTCATTTGTCATGTCTTATGTTCTGATAAATGCTGTAGAAACTAAAACTTTAAAAAGATGCATCCATCTGTCATAAGAACTAGCTATGGCTTTATGAGTTAGTATATTCTGTTGGATTTCAGGAGGTAAAGTTCTAATGGCAAGTCTCATTTTTTGCTGAATCTTAGGGTGGAGCTTTGGAAAGCTGGTACCCATAAGATAGCTTTTTAGAGACTGTGATTCTATCTTTGTGGAGTTTGAATCTCCATCCTCCTTGCTAGGGAGCTGACAACCAAGTGCTTCAATAAATGCTCTGGTGCTAACGAGCTGTAATTCCAAAGCCTTAAGGGTCTTTTGGAATAAAGGTTTCTGTCTGAGGGTGAAAGCTGCTTGAAGATTGTCAAGAAGTAATTTAATATAAAAGGGAAGGTCTGTAAATTCTCCGTCCTGAAAAATGAGATCAGTGCGGAGCACTTCTTGCAAAATTTCACTTTTTCCATCACATGAATACATTGCCTTTGCTAGCAACGTATCTTGAAGGGATATTGTCTCCATCGAGACGCCTTCATGCTTATCCGAAATCTTTACTAAAGCCTTTCGGATTTCTTTGGGTTGCACCACTAGTGCCTTGCCCTTGTCTTTCATGTCTGCCTTGGAAGGTCTTTTATTCATAGTAGTCTGCAATTGGGTTTTGGAAAAAGGATTATGTCTTGAAATATTATTTTGAAAATAAATATTTTCTTGTAAAGCTTCTTTCAAATTTATTTTTAAAAATTCTTTTGCCAATGTCTATCTATGAAATTTCTTCAAAATGTTTTATAAGAAAATCTTTTTTAAAATTTAAAGCATATATAATAAAACAAACTTCTTTCTCTACATCTTTGTGCTCTTGCTAAGTAGTGGTATAAGAGTAATTATGATGAAGTCTGTCAATGCTGGAATTCAAAAACTTTACAAAGTCTGCCATAATTCTATATGTTTTGTATGTCTTACTATATATCTCATTCTGCGAGAATATGTGAAATAAAGCTTCTCCATAAAGTCTTTTATCAACCACTATAATTGTCTGGGAAAAATTTGTAATAGACTTATGATTAACTCTTTCAGTTAAGAAATTAAATCTGTCTTTATTCAAGAAATTACCACAATTAATGTTTTCTTAATGATCAGTAAAGGAGAATCTATCAAGACTTCTTTTATTAAAACATCTGTCATATGAGTATTTGAGATTATTGTAAAAAGTATGAGTATGTTATTAATCACAACCTTGATTGGTATATTGGGTTGGCACCTTATTATTATTGGGGTTTCTCTGGAGCTAAAAAAGGAAGACTCTGAACTCTCATCTTTAAGTCAGTAGAAGTGATTGTTTCCTTCTTGTAAGGCTTTGTTCCCTAGGGTAACAGTGTTACTGGTAGGGCTAGTGGGGTTTTTTTTTTTTTTTTGGTTGGGGTCAGGGAAACACTGAGAGTTAGGATGGAGAATCTTACAAAAGAATGGTGCAAGTTGTCATCAAACGAAAGAGAAGGAGGTAAACTCACAGTAAAGAAGGACAGAGTCTCTCATGAGTATGCGATTGTGGCAAGATTCCTAACCAAGAGAGTTTTGAATACTGACGTGATAATCAAAACTTTTAGTCCTATGTGGCAATCAAGAAATGGCTTTAAGGTCCGCAATGCGGGAGATCATATGCTGTTATTTGTGTTTGACAATGCGGAAGAGGTCGAAAAAAATTTGGCAAGCAAACCGTGGAGTTTCGATAGGCATCTTGTCGTTCTTCAGAGATTGGATAATGCAATTCCAATTCATGACATGGCTTTGAACATAGTATCTCTGTGGGTTCAAGTCCATAACATTCTGATTGGCTTTTTCAGTAGGGGAGTGGCAGAGGATTTATGCGACGTAGTGAGGATAGTGGATTGTAATACAAGCGAGGTGGAGGTTGGCAGAGGCAGTTTCTTTCGAGTCTGTGTGCGAGTGGATATCTCTTTACCTCTCTGTAGGGGGTGGGTTCTTTCTATAAGGTTGAATTTATTCAATCATTTTGTTAGCTTTATTCCGTGCCAAATTCGCTTGTAATTCAGCATTTAGAAACCTTGTATTTAGGTGGGAATCATATAAGGGTAGTGTGTGAGAGAGTGTGAAAGAAAAGCTCAAAAGTGTGCACTCAAGAAGGGCTCCCGACTAGATCTCGCGACTGGCGAGTCGCCAAAAGTGGCACACATGTGAAGCATGCAGGAGAGCTAAAGAGTCACGCCAACTGTTGTACTACAGGACAAAACTTCCAGTCTGGCCAGGCCATTAGCTCGCTACTCAAACTCACGACTCGTTCCAGTCGCGAGCTCGAGTCGCCAAAACACTCTGTTTGTTACAAACTGACTCTTCGCATTCCATACACACCCTACTATAAATACCCTTATACCCACGTATTGTAGAGAGCTTCCAGAGAGAATTTTGAGAGAGAAACCCTAGAGAAAAACAAGATTGACTCATCCACAATCTTCATCCTTTGATTCTCCAAATTCCTCTACTCTCACCCTCTCCATTGATGCATCCTTAAGAGGTACATTACCCAAATCCTTATCTCACTATACCTATATCTGTGAGAAGGTTATTTGGTGCTTGGAAAGCAGTTAGGAAAGGACCAATTGATATTGGTTGATGCAATAGGCTAATTGCGGGATCTGGTAAGCTAGAGAAGACAAAGGTTCGGCGTAACCTCGTTGGAGCAAGAAGCTTGGAAGGCTTAGGTGCACTGGGTGGATTAGGCTTTGAGAGTCTTTTGCTATTCATGTATCCCAACTATATTCTCTAGTGGATTATTGACCACTTGGAGGGTGGCGAAGAGGTTTTACACCGAGAACTTCGGTTTCCTCTTCGATAACACATCGTTGTGTTGTCTTTGTGTTTACATCTCTCTTCCTTAATCTTTGCCATTTAATTACTGCTGTGGTTGTGATTAATTTTGGTTTAGATTGTTTTAGCAATTATGTTTTAGCTTATTTTCATATTCTGCACATACATTGTTTGATAATAAGCTAGTATTGGTATTTTGTGAATTGGGGGTCTAAACGTTCATGGGTGTTTTACACATTTTGAACATTCACTTTCCATTGAAGATGAAGAAGAGCATTGGGTAACGTTCAAATATGAACGTCTTCCTAATAAATGCTATTGGTGCAGGTGCTTGGATCACTCAAACAAGGACTACGATAGGTGGATAGAAAGCAAAGGAACGTTAAGAGAAAGTGACCGAGAATATGGGGATTGGATTTAGGCAGCCTTAACTCCGATGAACCGGAAGCCAGTGGTAGTGGTACCGAGGTTCTACGAATATAGAAAACAGAGGATGCCAATGCCGGTCAGACCGATGGCAAAAGAGAGTTCACCGCCGTCGAAAGGACACCGGGCAGGCGTTACAAAGGTAGGGCAGCCTAAGGATACGGTCAGAGCAGAAACTAAGGAGCACATAACTAAAGCAATAATTGCACCAGGGTCATCAATTCTCCAAACGGCTAATCAAGGTAATCACAGAATTAAAAGGGATTGTATTGACAACCAGTTATTGGAGATTGATAGAGAATTAAATAAGGTTGAAATTATTGGGAGTGAAAAAAGGCAGTAACGACCAATAATGAAGACGTTGGCTCAGACATTCCAAATAAGGATAAGGAGGGAAAAAATAAACCAAGCAGCTCTGAAGGGGTTTCCGAGTCAGGTGCTAGTCACGTGACAATTTTAAGTGAAAACCCTCCAAGTATTACTGAAACACAACAACCCGAGGAGCCTGGGAAATATTCTGGCCGTGTAAGGAAGGGGCAAACCCTAGCCAGAACATGGACTAGAATTGCAAGACCTGCATAAGAATCTGAAGAAGGAGGGAAAGATAGGATTGGCTCTCGAACTAAATGGTCTTTCATGGAAATGGATGGGTGTGATTTAAAAAAAAAAAAAAAAAAGGTTGGTTGTTTACAGCAGTAAAACAAATTTACCAGTGGCGAAGGCTGATGGTCAGCAGTGCCAAGAGCAATGAATCTCCTATATTGGAACTGTCAGGAGCTTGGGAACCTTCCGACAGAGCAGGAGCTCAGGGATTTGATCCGAGCACAAGATCCTTCAGTTGTGTTTTTAGCCAAAACATGGCTGGATAAAGCTAGGCTAGAAGAGATATGAAGCATGTTGAAGTTTGGTGGTATGATCGAAGTTTGTCATGATACAAGGGGGGGGGGGATTGTGATTTTTTGGAAAAAGGGTGTTGATTTCTCTTTGGGCACCTTTTCTCCAAACCACATCGACGACATTTTGAACAAGGGCAAGGAGGATGAATGGAGGTTTATGGGTTTTTATGGAGAGCCAGAAACACAGAATCATCACTTATCATGGACCTGCCTTCAAAGACTTAAGAATAGGAATTCAATCCCTTGGCTTTATGTAGGGGATTTTAATGAGATTACTAGAAGTCATGAGAAAAAAGGAGGGAGACTAAGGCCTGAAAGACAGATGAAAGAATTTAGAGATGTCCTTGACGAGTGTGGTTTTAGAGATCTAGGTTTTGTGGGAGGCAAATTCACATGGTGTAATGGTTACCCAAATGGCTTCACTATTTGGGAAAGGCTTGATAGAGCAGTTGCAACCATGGAGTGGATAGGAAAATTTCCAACCGCTGAGGTGATGCACTTGGAATGTGGTTCATCGAATAATAAACCAATCCTTATAAGCCTTAATGGGATCCCAAAAATCCGACAAAAACCATGGCGATTTGAGCACATGTGGTTAGAGGAAGAGGGGTGTAGGGAAACGGTGGAGGAGGCGTGGTCACTAGATGCTTAAGGGCATGCCATGGCCCGAGTTGAAGTCAAGATTGGGTACTGCCAATCAAAACTAAAATGGTGGAGTAGGGTGGCTAATGGAAATATCACTCGGCAATTAAAGGGGGGGAAAAAAAAAGAACATCTACACAAGTCAGAAGATGCAGCAATCGGTGGGAAGTCCATAGGTAAGGTGTTTCGGTTGAAAAGGGAGATAAATGGTCTCCTATCAAAGGAGGAAAAAATGTGGAGGCAAAGATCACGCACGTTATGGCTGCATGAAGGTGATGGGAATACTAGATTTTTCCATAGTCAAGCCACTCATAGATTCCGACGAAATAGAATTGAGGTGCTAGAAAACTCGAGGGGGGGAAGGTGTGAGGAAGAAAGGGAAATAGCAAACATACTAATTGAGTTCTATGATAATTTATTTTCTTCATCTCTTCCAGATCAGATCGAGGAAGCTCTTGAAGCCACACCATTGGTGATTACGATGGAGATTAACAATGAACTTACAGCCCCTTTTCAAAGAAGTGAAGTAGACTTAGCCGTGAAACAGATGGATCCTTTAAAAGCTCCGGGACCAGATGGGATGCCTCCATTATTCTTCCAACAATTTTGGCCAACCATTGGAGAGGAAGTGACAGAGGCAGTGCTAAATTGTCTCAATTCAGGTACAATTCCCCATTCCATAAATCGTACCTTTATAACACTCATTCCAAAGGTAAAAAGCCCGGTAAAAGTTTTAGAATTCCGTCCTATAGCACTTTGTAATACTCTTTATAAGATTATTTCTAAAGTTCTAACAAATAGACTTAAGAAAATATTACCTAGTGTTATTTCGAAATCCCAAAGTGCCTTTCAGTCTAGCAAAGCTAATTCTGATAATATTTTGGTGGCATTTGAAACTTTGCATCAGATGAAATCTCAAAAATCTAAGAAGACAGGTTTTATGGCTATGAAGTTAAATATGAGAAAGGCATATGATAGAGTCGAATGGGAATTTTTTATAAAGATTATGAAGAAAATGGGCTTTTGTGAAAAATGGGTGTCCTTTATTTTTGAGTGCATTAGTTTGGTGTCTTATTCAATTTTGGTGAATGGGGAGCCTAAGGGAGATATTAGACCATCAAGGGGGATTAGGCAAGGCGATCATTTGTCCCCCTATCTTTTTTTATTATGCTCGAAAGGGTTAAATAGAATGCTCCAAAAGGCAACCCAAAATGATCAAATAAGGGGCTTCTCATTATGTAAAAATGGTCCAAAAATCTCACATCTATTTTTTTGCAGATGATAGCTTGTTGTTTTGTCGGCTACCATGTCTGACCTACAAGCAATTCAAGCCATTCTCTCTTTATATGAACGTGCCTCAGGCCAAAAGCTCAGTCGGGAGAAAACTTCCATATTTTTTAGCAAGGTAGCAAGTGAAGGAACAAGGGAGGAGATCTTAAATTTCCTGGGGGTACCGGGGGTGAAAGAATATGAAACGTACCTTGGCCTACCGGCGGTGGTGGGAAGGAATAAAAAAGTGAGTCTAAGATACATAAAGGAAAGGATATGGAATAAACTCTAAGGTTGGAAAGAGAAGCTTTTATCACAAGCCAGTAGAGAAGTTTTACTTAAGGCGGTGGTACAAGCAATACCTACCTTCGCCGTGAGTTGTTTCAAATTACCGGTGAGTCTTTGTAATGAGATTGAGGCCTTGGTCCGAAAATTCTTTTAGGGGCAGAAGGGGGAGCAAAGAAAAATCCATTGGAAAAAATGGGAAATTCTTTGTAAACCCAAATCAGAGGGAGGAATGGGATTCAAAGATTTGGAAAAATTCAATGATGCGATGTTGCCCAAACAGGTGTGGAGGTTGCTAAAGGATCAAAATTCTCTCTTTTTCCGATTCTTCAAAGCTAAATACTTTCCAAGGGGTTCAATGTTGGAAGCTTCAACCTCATCTGGGTCCTTTGCTTGGCAAAGTATTATGAAAGCAAGGAAGGTGATTTTGAAAGGAATGAGGTGGAGGATCGGAGATGGGAAGAGCATTGATATATACCGTGACAATTGGGTACCAGGTGAGGGATCTTCGAAAATTATATCTCCACGGACACCAGAACTAGAGGGGGCAAAAGTTTCAGCCCTCATATCTATGGAAACAAGTACTTGGGACCAGAATTTTTTACCACAACATTTCATTCATTTTGAAGCTCAAAGAATTATGGCAATCCCACTGTGTATGACACACTAGAAGTATGTTTTAATATGGCCTAGTTGTCCCGATTAAGAGTACACGGTCAAATCAGGCTACAAACAGCTGCGTGAAGATGAAAATAGTGCAGCGGCTTCGACGCCTGATGGTTCGCTCCAAAAGTCCTTTTGGAAGCACATTTGAAAGATCCGGGTTCCAAACAAAATAAAGACATTCCTTTGACGGGTCTACTCGAATGCATTACCTACAAAAGTAAACTTAAAGAAGAGGAAAATCCTTGAAGACGAACATTGTAGCATCTGTCATTCAGCTCAAGAAACTACCCTTCATGTAATTTGGGGCTGTGAAGATTTAAAGCAAGTGTGGTTCCCCTGTTTCATCTGGGTTAAAACAGAGTACTTGAATATTAAACAGACCTAAGAATTAGTTAATCTGATCGGGTTGCAGAAACAGAGACTAAAGTTGTTTGTGGTAGTGGCATGGTTCGTATGGAATCGAAGAAATAAATTACGGCTAAAGGAGCAGAGCTTGGATCGAGACAAGATTTTCAATACAGCAAGACGCTACCTCTCGGATTACCTGCTGAAATTTCCAATAAAAGAGAGCAAGCTGCCCACGGGTAGAGTAAAATGGAGTCCTCCCTTGGGTGAAATGTACAAAACCAATTATGATGGGGCAGTATTCGAAGATTCGAAAGAGGCTGGTATCAGAGTCATAGTCCGCAACGCAAGGGGAGAAGTGTTAGTTGCTTTATTCGAGAAAATTCCTTATCCAGGCTTGGTGGTTTTGGTGGAGGTCCTTGCTACAAGAAGGGCAGTTCAGTTTATTATGGAATTAGGCATATAACAATTAGTCTTTGAAGGGGATTCAGAGATAGTATATAAGGCTTTGAATGCAGCAGATGTGGGTCAGTCCTTAATCGAACAGTTTGTAAAAGACATCATATCTATTGCTATTTCGCTTCGAACCTTTTCTTTCTCTCATACTAGGCGGTAGGGAAATTGTGTAGCTCATGCTTTGGCTAAGAGAGCAAGATTTTCTTTTCCTTTATTAGTCTGTATGGAGCATGTTCCAACAGACGTGTATCCGTTTGTAGTTTCCGACTTTTAGTGTGTAAGGTTGAATTTAATCAACCATCTTGTTGGTTTTATTCTGTGCCAAATTTGCTTGTAATTTAGCAATTAGTAACCCTGTATTTAGGTGGGAATCATGTAAGGGTAGTGAGTGAAAGAGTGTGAAGAAATGCTCAAGATTGTGCAAGGATGCAAAAACTCATGGCTGGGACTCGCGGGTGACTCATGACTGGCAAGCCACCAACTGCAACACACGAGTGAAGTGTGCAGAGAAGATGAACAGTCATACCAGCTGGAGCACTACAGGATAAAAAGCCCAACCTGGCCGTTCTGTTATCTCGCGACTTGAACTCGCGACTCAGTCAAGTCGCGAGGCCAAGCCGCCAGCCTACTCTGTTTTGAAAAACCTGACTCTTCGTATTCCATTCTCACCCTAGTATAAATACCCCTTATACCCACGAAATGTAGATAGCTTCCAGAGAGAATTTTGAGAGAGAAACCTTAAAGAAAAGTAAGATTGATTCATCCACAATCTTCACATAGAGACTCTTCAAATTCCTATACTCTCACCTTCTCCATTGTTACATCCTTGAGAGGTTCTTACCCAAATCCTTTTCTCACCATACTCATATCTGTGAGAAGGCTATTTGGTGCTTTGGGAAGCAGTTAGGAAGGGACCAATGACTATTGGTTGATGCTATGGGCTATAGCGGAATCCGGTAAGGTAAAGAATACAAAGGTTCTACGCAACCTCATTGGAGCAAGAAGCTTGGAGGGCTTAGGTACACTGGGTAGATTAGGCTTTGAGGGTCTTCTGCTGTTCATGTATCCTAACTTCATTCTTTAGTGGATTATTGACCACTTGGAGGGTCGCGGAGAGGTTTTACGTCGAGAGCTTCGGTTTCCTCTTCGATAACACATCGTTGTGTTGTCCTTGTGTTTGCACCTCTCTTCCCTTAATCTTTTCCATTTAATTTTTGTTGTGGATGTGATTTTAATTGGTTTAGATTTTTTATCAATTATGTTATTAGCTTATGTTCATGTTCCACACATTTATTGTTTGATAATAAGCTTGAATTGGTATTTTGTAATTGGGAGTCTAAATGTTCATAGTGTTTTCAACGCTATTTGAACATTCATAGTGTTTTAATAATATTACACGATCTTGATTCTCAAAAAAAAAAATAATAAATAAATAAAAAATACTTGATTCGTATTTCTATCAAACTGTCAGTCCATGTATATTGACTAAAAGAGATTGCAATCATGTTTCCGTCTTTTATGCCTTTTCTACTAAGTTCTTTTGCAGAAGGTGGTTGGACTATATGTCGGTGCCTATACAAAAAAGAAATGGGAGAATAAGAACAAATCTTTGTCTCTATATCTTTAAATTTCTTTATGTCATTATCTGTCAATTGGTTATCAAGTGTATTTGTTTTTAGACCCCTGTAAACCTAGATTGTTTAACCTAATTAATTAACCAAGTGAATACTTAGTGAGCATTTGGATTGCAATTATTCTCACGGCACGTTTTCAGTTTCATGTTTTGGACCTTTTTTTTTTTTTTTTTTTTTTTTTTCAGGCGTGAGAGGGAGCAAAGCGGAACTGTGCCGCTACTGTGCGGCAACTGTTCACATGAACAGTAGCCATAGTTGTTGACTTTTGTCCATGAACAGTGCATTTGTGCACTGTTCACGGACCCACAAATTTCATTTTTTATCAACTTTTTCATTAAAAATGGGTCCCACGCTACTATTCATACATTTAAAAATTATTTTGCTACAGTGTTTTCAGTTTTCAGTTTTCAGCTATATCCAAACGGACCCTTAGGTTTATTATTCAGATCTAGGTTAAAACAATAACAATCATATCATGTAAAGCAGCAGAAATATAAAGAACACACGATATGATAACCCAAGAAAATCAAACCGGTAAAAAACCTAGGGAGGATTTAACCTAACTATCCTCAAGGTAAAAAGCAAATCTACTATGAAAGAATTGAAATTTTACAATAGCGACTTAGACCACTAACATCCTATTGCTACCCACCAATAGAAACTTACTAACACAACCACGTGCAAGCTCCGAGACAACGGACTCCTTCTTTCTTTGGCCTTTGCAACAACACAAGCTCACCTGCTTGTGACTTTGAGACTCCACTCAAAGGTTTTGGATCTCCTTAAATGTTGATCTTGCATACAGCAACTTCTACAACACTAGATCTTAATATTCTTCAAGGAATAACACCGGTAGAAGACATGAGAGAGCTTTTGGGTACAAAACCCTAGATCTACAAAAGAGGCACAAGATGCACTCTAATATCTCTAAAAAACTCTGAAAACCCTACCTAGGGTTAGCTTATGATGTCCTTTAAATACTGGAAAAAACGGCTCGCGATTTGGGCGTCAAACGGATAAGTTATGGCCTTTTTGCGTTTGCTGATTTTGCTAATATGCGACTTTCAATCGATCAAGTATCAATCGAGTATCAATCGAACGAAACAGATTGTAACTCATTTTTTTTCATCCCGAACATGAGTGTTTTGTCTTGGGCTTCAATGTAGACCATTCTAAACTAATGAGACTTAGTTTTTGTCATGTTTTGTCATGGTTTGCCAACATTACAAACTCAAAACCTAACAATCTCCCCCTTTGGCAATCCGTGACAAAACACTCATACAACATAATGCCCATATACAATAAAATGCCCAAATACATCACAAATCCCAACCTAAGACTCCTAACCTAGAAGTTGCAAGAAGAGGTAGAAGGTCTTGATCAGAATGTACCTGTCTTTCCTGAAACACTCAACAAACACATCACTGCATGTGTGGAAAGAAATACATATAAATAATAATATGAAACAGAATATAAAAAAACAAAAGTAAATTCTAACTCTCCCCCTAAGTTAGATACATCAAAAAGTTTTTATATTCTCCTCCTTTCAAAAACAATTTCAACTCTCCCTAAACAAAACAAACATGATTCCCACATTTCAACTACTTCTCCCCCTTTTTGTCACGTATTGACAAAGACAACTCAAATATACATGACAGAGGATAAGAGAAAACTAAAAATCAAAGGGACAAAATAATTCAGCTCTATAGAAAATAGAGACAATTCCCCCTATGAACAACAAAGGTTAAAAACAAGCTTTTCCCCCAATAAAAAATAAGAAACACAAAACAAGTGTTGGAAAAATAGTTTTGGGGAAAAATGAGGAGGTGGGGAAAAAAAAAAAACAAACCAAAGTTAAAAACTAAGGTGAGAATACACATGAAGAAAAATATTCTCTCTTTCAATAAATGCAAACTTGACACTATGTGACGCATAAATAATTAAGTAGAGAAAATATTTGCACATTGATTATCCATCATATCTTTTAAGAAAAATATTTTCTGCAGTTCACACATAAAAATAGCATATACTAAAAAGTACATAACTCAAAAATTAATCAATCAATTTTTAAATCAAGTTGAGTACCCAATTTAGTAAAGTGTATGCATGTTATGTGTGAAAACAATGAAAGATATGACTGCAAAACTGCAAGATGGATATAAAAACAATGCAATGCATGTGAATCCTAAACATAAATGATGCATGAAAAAATTTGTCATGATGCATGCTCTAATGCAGTGAAACTAAGTTCAATATTAGTTCATATTCACAAAATTGGCTTGAGCATAGAGTTTCTAACAAAAACCCCAAAATTTGAAAAACCACTTGTTCGTTTTTATAAAAAAATGACCAATTTCATCAATTAAACTCAATTTGAACAAAAATCCCCAATTCGGGTACATTCAAGCCCTAGAATTTCCAATTTCTCAAACTTTAAACACATTTTGCATTAAGATCTAGGAACTTTTAATCTTGGATGGCCACAACAAGATCACACACAATAAAATGTACCAAGTTTAGCAACGAGTAACTTGTGTAGTGTGTGCAACTAGCAAAAGTTTGAAATACATGTGAGGTGATATGTAAATAGAAATCAATCACAATTTCTACAAAATTCATCACATAAGATTGAAAGAGACTATCACCTAAAGAGTTTCATCATATAACTCCCACATCTCCTAGATCATAAGCTTGCAATCATGTAAGTTTCTTGATTTTGTCTCATATTGTACACACCAATTTTAGTTGTTCGGAAACTTATTAAAATAGCCAGGATAATGTACGCACCAATTTTATTTATTTGATTTAGCTTTAAGTCTAATAATGTACACACCAATTTTAAGCTTTTAAACCAAGGTTACACCTTATGTTCTTTTTGTACATGTGCTACACTTTCTCGAGCACAAAATCTTACGATATGCACTAAGGTGTTCATGATTGGCTAGTGAACAGTGGTGAGATGATTATTTATGCGTTTCTCAAAAGGTTCAAGTCCGACAGTCAAAGACATGTAACTTCAAGATCAAGATAAAGTAATCAAAAACTATAAATATCTTCCCACACAACATGCACTACAAAGCTCAAACTAGTAAAGTGCAATAAAATAAGCTCATCCAAGCTAAACAAGGTACATAAACATGTTATGTAAAGATAAGGTGGCCAACCTTGATTTCAAATCCAAGAAAAATTAATGCAAAAAAAAAAAAAATAACAAACTTTTTGGTTTAAAACAAATTTATGACAAAAAACAAAAAGCACACATTGTGCTAAATGATTAAAAATGCAAATGGAATGCATGACAGTGCTTAACTAAGCTATAGAGGTTACACAAACAAGAAATATCAATTTCTTAATTAACCCTTGAGTACATGTACAAACTAGTACATACTCACACAAAATCAGAAAAGCTTAGCACTTATATAGCACATACTATTCAAGTTTCTCTACAATGTCAAGCATGTTCTAAATCAAGAGAGAGATATCATAATTCATGTAATCCTTAAGAAAAATAAAACTAGACACAAAATAAAATATTTTTGTCTTTTTGAAATTTTTCAATGTTTTTGGATTTTTTTTAAATAAAAAAAAAACAACTTAAAGAACAAAATAACCAAAAACAGAAACAAAACATGTCCACAAACAATTGAAAGAATTAAATTAGGGACAAGTCAGCAACATTCACCTTTGAGAATCTTTTCTCACCCATGTAGCACGAGTCTTCGGCTCTGTAGGTGAAAATCCATATGAAGCAGAGTGTATTTGAGAAATTATACCAATCTTCTGAGAAAGACTAAAATCCTGCAAATTCATTTCACAAGCCAACAAGCTTAAATTTTTCAAAAGAATATGAAACAATTTGCATGGACTTATGGCAGAAGAAATATCATCACATATCCTAGATTGACATACAGAATGCTTAAATTTCAATTTATGACAATTAGGACGAATGTGACCGAAGACACCACAAAAGTGACAAACAGTAACAAATTTAGGAACATCAATATTCCTAACAGCAAATCTAGTCTTAGATTTTGGTTTTTACCTCAACAAAGAATAATTTGGTCTAATATGACCAACAACACCACAACGGTGACAAGTAGGCACAAAAACAGATTTATTATACTCTCTAAAAATAGGTTTAGACATAGGTTTAGAAACTTCAGCATCTACATTAGAACTTTTACCTTTGTCTATCCTAACAAAATAACCATTTTCTTTATTATTCCTCTTGAAAAGAGAAATATAAACTTTCTCAGTTTTAGGCTTAAGAGAAACAGAAACACTTATGTTATCAACAGCAAGCTTGGTGCTAGTCAAATTTTCAATTTTAGCTTTAGATTCAACTAACTCTTGTTCCAAGCTTTTCATCTTCTCATCTTGAGAGGAAATTTGATTTCTCAAAAATTCATTCTTTTTATTAGATTCATCTAATCTAACAACTAATTCCTCTTTTTCAAGATTAGCCAATTTTAACTCTTCTTTAAATTTCTTAGAAATTTTCAAAATTTTAGATAATTCCTTACGAAGAGTTTCACAAACATCAATAAAATCAACAGAAGCATGAGCAGAAACATGATCAGAAAGACACTTCAAATTATCCATGACAACAGGGGTCAAGAATCAGCTCAGAGATCAAAAGATCTACAACAAGAGAGCTACCCGCTCTGATACCACTTGTCTGTTTTTAGACCCCCTATAAACCTAGATTGTTTAACCTAATTAATTAACCAAGTGAATACTTAGGTTTATTATTCAGATCTATGTTAAAACAATAACAATCATATCATGTAAAGCAGCGGAAATATAAAGAACACACGATATGATAACTCAGGAAAACCAAAAGAGTAAAAAACCTAAGGAGGATTTAACCTAACTATCCTCAAGGTAAAAAGCAAATCCACTATGAAAGAATTGAATTTTTACAATAGCGACTTAGACCACTAACATCCTATTACTACCCACCAGTAGAAACTTACTGACACGATCACGTGCAAGCTCCGAGACCACGGACTCCTTCTTTCTTTGGCCTTTGTAACAACACAAGCTCACCTGCTTGTGACTTTGAGACTCCACTCAAAGGTTTTGGATTTCCTTAAATGTTGATTTTGCATACAGCAACTTCTACAACACCAGATCTTGAGATTCTTCAAGGAATAACACTGGTAGAAGACATGAGAGAGTTTTTGGGTACAAAATCCTAGATCTACAAAAGAGGCACAAGATGCACTCTAATATCTCTAAAAAAAACTCTAAAAACCCTACCTAGGGTTAGCTTATGATGTCTTTTAAATACTGGAAAAAACGGCTCTCGATTTGGGCTTCAAACGGATAAGCTATGGCCTTTTTACATTTGCTGATTTTGCTGATATGCGACTTTTGATCGATCGAGTATCAATTGAGTATCAATGGAACGAAACAAATTGTAACTCATTTTTTTCATCCCGAACATGAGTTTTTTGTCTTGGGCTTCAATGTAGACCATTCTAAGCTAATGAGACTTAGTTTTTGTCATGTTTTGTCATGATTTGCCAACATTATAAACTCAAAACCTAGCAAAGTGATATTTCTATCTTTAAAGATGACAAACTTGTTTCAGTTCTATAGATTCTTTTTTATTAATATCTTTTAAGATGGTGACATTATTGAGGGAATAAATGTCTTTTGGGATAAAGGGTAAGATGAAATTAAAAGGTACATTAGTTACATTAGTTTTAATTCCTTCATCTGTCTCTAAAAAGGGGTAAAGCAAGACCATAAAGGAATTTCTTAAAACAACTTTGGAAGAAAGGTCTTTAACAGCTTCGGAACATATACCATCATTACAACTGTGAACATTAGGTAGTTTATGATTATTTAACTTTTTTTCTCCATTAGCCTGAATTAATCTTTTAGTTGATTGAATTAATCCTTCAGAAGATTTTCCATAATATTTGAAAGGTATTAATCCTTCTTGTATACTATTCTTATCAGCGCTTGAGTCTATTAAAGCAATTTCTATCAAAGAAAACTATTTATTAATTACTAAAGTGATTTCTGTATGCCATTTTTGGAAAATTACTCTGTCAATTAAACTCAAGAAATTCTTTTTATTGTTGTTATTAACTAAAATATCTTTTTCTAATGAAGGGGGGTCTATCATGGGCTTAGAGAGTTCTTTCAAATTGATTATTTCTGCCATATTTTGTTCATTTATGTCTCTGGAATTATCTTCTTTAATTTCTTTAATTTCTTGTTTTACCAGTTTTGCTTTTGTCATTAAGTCTTGTAAGGTTACAGGTTTTATATTTGGTTTTATATCTACTCCATCTTGTTTCTTTCTTGTCTTTTCTTTCTTGTCTTTTTCTTTCTTAGTTTTTCTTTTCCTTCCACATTCCGTAACATGGTGTCCATCTTTCCTACACTTATTGCAAACAATAGGTATATTTATAGAATCTTTCAATTTTAGTAAATAGCCTTTTTTATCTTTTAGGTGGTTAGGTAGATTATCTATCAATTTCATCATTATGTCTTTTTCTTTCTTTTTTCTTTTATTGACTTTAAGTGGGTTGGTTGATTTTAGTTCTTTCTTTTTCCTAACTTGATCTATCTCTTTTTGATGTACATTAAATATTTTCATTAAGTCATTTATTATATCTTTCTCAAATTCTAATTTACTGATTTGTTTAACAATTTTATTATGTCTATCACATTGTTTTTTATAATGACCATATTCTTTTCATTTGTGACAAATAGTATTTTTAACATGTCTGTCAGTTTTCTCATTATCTGATGACTTAATAGTATTTAAAACTGTTATATCTCTTTCTCTATCTTTATCTAAAGGTGTATTTAAAATTTCTATCTTTTTAGTTAATTCTGCCAAACTATCATTTTGGATATATATCATAGATCTTTCAATTGATTTTAGTCTTTCATCAATTTCTTCCTCTAAATTATTACACTTTTTGGCATCATTCTTTTCTTCTTTTTTGTTGACTACTTTTACTACACTATCTTTTTCCATCTCTTTATCAAGTAAGTCTAGTTTGTCATTTTCTTTCTTTTCCATATTCTTACGTATGGGTTGTAATGACCTAGTTTCCTTATCACTATTATGTCTTTCCATACTTCTTTCCTCTGTTGTCTCTGTTAGGCTACTTTTATTTTTCTCTTGCATTATTGTTATAGACTATTATCTTTTTTTATTTTTCTCTTGCATTATTGTTATAGAACTATCATCTTTCTCTACTTTTGACTTCTTTTGCATTATATAAGTTTCTGTCAAAATTTTCTTGAAGTCATTTCTTTCATAATTTTTTCTACATCTCATGTTTATAGGTCTATTGGTACTTACTTGTCTATCAATTTGTTTATTATGCCAATTATCTATGATGGTTTTTGTTAAAGGTGATCTATAATGAGGTTCAAATTCTCTTTCTGAATTTAAAGTTTTCATTTTTTCAAGGAGATCCAAAAAACTATCATTTTTTCTTTCTACTTTAGTATATATAGTGGGTCTGTCAATATTCTCTAAAGATTCTAATTTTTTATTAATCCTAAATCTTCCTGCTTCTTTTTTATATTTTTTAACACTGTTCTTTCAATATTATATATACATACATACATACATACATATATAGAATTATATTCCGAACTCCAAGCATACCCTTTTTTTATTTTATAGAAAAGGTTAGAAAGAACTCTATGTGTTCTTCACTATAACTATTTTTGTTGTTAATATATGGGATGGCTATTAATCTTGTGCAAATAAAATCTTCCTTCTTCTTCTTCTTCTTTTTGATTTTTTTTTAAAAAAAAGTTCTTACAATATTATATATATATATATATATAAAAGCTAAACTCACCATCTATCTAACTATATATAACATAAGATATCAACTTGAAACTGTATTTGTGATATATTTTATCAATAAAGCAAGACTTAGGTACAGTACTTAGATGCTATTCCTTAGGTTTCTCTCTTAAGATTCTGCCATGTAGTTTTTTTTTTTTTTTTTTTTTTCTTCACGAATGAAAGTATATTTTTTAAGTTAAGTAGCCACATGACAAAATCTTAAGAGGGGAACTTAAGGAACAACATCTAAAGTATTGTACATAAGTTTCTTCTTTATCAATATATAAAGGAAAATAGATAGTAATATATAAAGGAAAATAGATAGTTGAGCCAAAAGTCAATGGAAACTGGATTTTTCTATTCTATTTAAGTATTTATCATCTTATTGAGGGAAAAAAACAAAGATCCTCTTTGTTGATAGGAATGTTCCATTTTATACTCTTCAAGGGTTCCATTTATTTGATTTTTTTTTTCTTTCTTTCTAAACTTTGATTACTTTAAAAAGGAAAAAAAAAAAAGAGACATGCGTGGAAATAAATGGAATATACTAACAGAAAGAACTGGTAAAATCTACAGACAGGCTTCTTTTTCTAAATTATCCTTCATGACAGATTACACTATAAAAATTGTTGAAAGAACTCACTCTTTATTTAATGAATATAAAACAATTCAGTTATTTTCAATAGACTCAATCAACCGACAGAGAAAAATATGCATTTTTACATGTTGGTTTGGGTCAGGTAGCTATAAAACCATTAACAAGAGAAGCTTTAAATACAATTGTTTTACTTTGTTTAAGAGATGACAGACATTTAAGATTTAATGACTCACTTTTAGGAATGATGAAAACAAATTTACATAATGGACCAGTATATTTTAATTGTTATCCTAATTTTGCTTTAAGCCTATATGACAGAAATATTATGGATGCTTTAACTTTGAATGTAAAAACATATGGTTATTATACGAAAGAAGGCTCAGAACTTTTAGCTATTATTTATAGGATTTATTATAAACTTATGAAAACCACCCTTGACCCTCAATCCATGGTTGAACCATCCCCTAAAGGACATACTCTCCTTCTTCAAGCCTTAACCCTAAATAGTAGACTTTGTGTACCCCAACAGATATAATGGAAAGATATAAACCTTCCTGAACGGTGGCAACTATAGGCCATTGCTCCCACACCAAAGATAGAAAACACAGAACCAAACTTCATAGCACAGAAGACAAACAGTACAGTTATTATTTCTTTCAATAATAATGATAGAGAAACCGACAGCTTTATTAGACCCAGTAGTACTTCAGGCAGAAAGACCCCTATGATGTTTACCCCTAGAAGCTCCTCCTCCTCCAAGACATCTTTCTCTAATTCTAGACCATTACCTCCTCAGAATCTTCCTCTACTTATACACCTTCCTCCTATAAACACCAAAAGAACCCTAGCCCAGACAGAAATAGCCTATTATTCGACAAAAACCACACAACCGACCCCTAATGTTCATCAAGCCCTTTATGAGCCCCAACCTCAACCTGATTCTCCTACTCAAACAAACATATTAGGGTTCACAGACATGACACGTGAATTAATGTTTTATCCAAGGAATTTTTTTTTTTTTTTTTTTTTTTGCAAAAATTATATTTAAAATCTTATAGTTTTGGAATGTAACAAATCCATAATTTCAAAAGTAATAAATTAAACCTTGAGGTTTTAAAATGTAACAAATTAAATTTTATAGTTTTAAAAGTAACAAATTAAAACTCGATCTATTTAATTGAGCAGAAATTATATTTGTGCATTTGTGGTTTAATATAGACTGATGAATGTTTAATTTGTGAAATTTGAAATGGTTTAATGGTGTGATTTGTGACTAGTAAACAAAATAAATAAATAAGTAGATTAATGTGAAAGTGATATTCAATCACTTATTACAGTCTGCCAAAGTCGAGAAACATATGGTAGACTTATGGTAGAGCTAGAACAGTTTTTGTATGAGGTCGATTCCTATAATTGTGAGACCCCTTTTTTATAATTTTTATAATATCTTCAATTTTAGAGCATATATAATTTATATATCATTTTCGGTCATTTCAATTGTAATTACAAATTGATTTCTGGAAAAATAAATAGTATCTAATTAGTACCAAATTTGATATGTGTTGGGAATATAAAAAATATATAATCTAATAGTAAGATTCTAGGAATATTAATTTAATAAAAAGTTATTAGGTAGTATAATGTTTCTTAGAGTTATATCAAGTGTAACTCTAAATTATGTTATACCACAAAATATTTTTTATTAGATGATAAATTCATAAAATTTATCATTGGATTACTATTTTTTTTCTCATACTTTATATGCATGAAAATTTTCAATATGATTTGAGATCAATAACTATGTAATTCATCCAATATTTAGATTTCAAGTTTTTGTATACAAAATTCTGCATAAAAATTAGGTTTCTAAATTGAATAGCAAATAGCATTCGATTGACATAAAACTTGTTATGTGTGTTAAAAATATAGAAAACATGTTATCCAACGATGAGATTTTTAAGAAATTAATCCAATAAAAATATATTAGGCAATGTAACATAACTTAGAGTTAAATAAATCAGTTGTAACTTGAATTCAACTCATTAAAGGAAAAAATATTTATTTAAAATAAATTGTTGCAAGAGGTTTCAAATTTCAATAACTCATTTATTTTATTCGTTTTTATTTTTATATTGAATTTCTTTAGTCTTCTATATTAATTACACTAAAAATTATTATGTTAATACACTATTTATTAAAAAATATTAAATATAAGAATTTATTTTTTCAAAAGTTTGTGTAATATATTTTTACTGGTAATTATTTCCTATGAGATATTATTATATTGTCATTTTTAAAACTTTTTAAAAAAATTTCACAATAAATGGGGCCAAACAAACATTGTTCTACATCGTACATACGTAATCTTATCACAATTATGTCATGCTGGATAAAATTTAAAATGTTGTTTATTATTTTCTTAACTTTACATCATATTTTACATACTACAATAGGTACACATGAGGTGGATATTTAGTATGTAGAATCCGGTTTTCTCTCTCTCTCTCTCTCTCTCTCTCTCTCTCTTTTAACAGAAATTATTAAAATATTGAACTTAAAATAATAAAATGAAGAATTTTTGTGTTAGTTAAGATTTACATTTGAGTTTTTTTTTTTTCATTTATTTGTATTTAAAAGAGAGACTAAACAAAACTCAAAATTTTTTATTTTTTTGCAAAAATTATATTTAAAATCTTATAGTTTTGGGATGTAACAAATCCATAGTTTCAAAAGTAAAAATTAAATTTTATAGTTTTAAAAGTAACAAATTAAAACTCAATCTATTTAATTGAACAGTAATTATATTTGTGCATTTGTGGTTTAATATAGACTGATGAGTGTTTAATTTGTGAAATTTGAAATGGTTTAATGGTCCCCCTCCCTTAATGTACGTATCAAATTATCATAAAGAAATGACAAAGAGGTCTTTAATAAGGTGATTGATTATGAATTTTATATTTTTTTTATTATAATCAAGGAAGAGTGATTCAAATCAATTTGTCCTTCACATAAAGACAAAGAGCTATCTTGGCACATACAAACTTTTCCTGACACCATTATCACAAATTCCAAATGTCTAATCGGGAAATTATTATAAGTGACAAAATGTTGGTCTTCCTCAGCTTAATTTTCAATATTTAAATGAACACATGCAACTACAATCTACAATATATATGAAAGCCAAACATAATTGAAAGCAAAACATTGTCTCGACCTCATGATATTATGTAATACAAGTTTTTAATACCTCACAATTTTTTATATTATTATTTTAATATAATATTTTAATTATGTTTAAATTATATTTTATATATAAACCTTGCTATATCATATTTTCTTTAAATAGTTTTAAGACCTCATAAGCTGTATCTGACCAAATAAAACTATGGCCCGACTAACTCAAAGTATAGATATAAGCCATATCTTTTATTCTTGTTCTTATATACTCTAGAGTGATTAAATTACTACAAGCTAAGAGCCTCAAATTCCCCTTCCCTCAAAAATGAAATGACAAAGAGGTCTTTAATAAAGCGATTAATTACGATTTTAATATTTTATTATCATAAGGAAGTCCAATGTGATTCAAATCAATTTGTCCTTCGCATAAAGACAAAGAACTATCATGACACTTACAAAATTTTCCTGACACAATTATTACAAATTCCAAATATCTAGTAGGGAACGTTGGACCTCCCCAACTTATTTTCAATATTTAAATGAACACATGCAGCTATATGAAAGCAAAAGCGAAACATATTATGTAACGTAACTTTTTGATACTTCACCATTTTATACATCATTATTTTAATATAATCTTTATGTTTAAATTTTATTTTATACTTAAACCTTGTTACATAATGAATGTATATTATTAATTATTATAATTATTAAAATTCATATTTAAAATTAATTAAAAGATAAAAAAATATTTTCTAAAGTTTTTTTTAATGCATTGAACGGATTAGTGGTTAGTATTAAATCATAATTATTAAAATTCATATATATTAAAGAATGTATAGATCATGTATGGTTTAACACGCGTCTGGTTTGGTGCAGTCAAAATTTTGAATAATATAAAAAATTCAAGCTTTTGGTTGTTTCTATGTGGAGTCTTTCTTTTTGTCTAGCGGGTACGTATTATCAACAAAAGTAGCCTCTGCTGGATGCTCTATCACAAGTGACAACTAGAACGGGTTAATGGTAAATTCATTTAAAAAAAGAAACATGAACAAATGGAGGAGAAAACCCATACTACATAGTCGATATATTAACCCAAAAAAAAAAAAGAACAGTTCAAAAGAGGAGGAAGAGAAATCGAGGAAAATCATGGTACATGACATACTCTTACCGACATGCAAAACCCATGTAGAAGTCAAGCGCGTTACGCCTAGATATTTATATAATCACTGTTTATTTTGTTTGATACGACTCTGTTCATTTGGTTTTGAATGCGTTATTTAATTTGATGCATTCAAGCCGATATATTGGGACTAATATAAAATATTATAGCTTCCTTGTATTCACATAGCTTTTTTTTTTTTTTTTTTTTTTTTTTTTTTTGTCTAAGAGGTAAAATTATTTAGAACTCTTAGAAACACCATTTTATTATTAATTTTTTTTCCACAAATACTAATATATTTGGTTGTAATTGAAGCAACATTATTGTTATTCATATATCCGTACCCAAATCCTGCTATATATAGCTGTATGAGCCTTCCTACACAGGTCGATATACACACAATGCCTAGTATCTATCATTTATGGCTAACATAGGAATTAAAACTGAAATGAAAGGTATAAATCATAAATATTGAAAATTTTATTTTTATTTTATTGATAGAAATTCATTTAATTTAAGATAGTAATTAGAATAATATCAAATTTGAATGGTATAAAATTAGAGAACTTGTGCTTCATTATAAGAATCATCATTATGTGAGTCATATTTATCTACTTGTATATTGGTGTTCTTATATATATATATATATATATATATATATATAGTCGAATCACCCTTCCACCTCTCTGGTTCTTTTGTCCAACCCACTAGCAACATCGTACGCTTACCTTTCTTTGCCTCTTACAATTGATTTTTGATGCATTTGATGCTCTATGCTCATAACCATTATTACCATGTATTTAAATATTGACAAAATAACTATCCAAATTATTATTAATTATTTAAAATTGATAGGAAACTATTGTAGGGTTCTAAATTCTAAACACGTAACTTTCAATCTTCTAAAACTAGTACAAGTGCATGTATAAATAGTGTCCCTAATTCATTTCAATTATTCGTGCATTCTCATTTTTGTACATATATATATAGTCACCCAAATGTGCATGGAGATTATTGTGCTTCTTATGTGTGTTGTGACCATTGTATATTAGGAAACAAGCACCCATACAAGAGACTCAAAACACAATTTATTACAGACGAAATATGTCTTAAGGAAATAGTGACAAACACTATCTTTGATTAGATTTGCGTCAATTATTATGTTTTCATCGGTCTATGTCTATGAGTATACTTAATTGCTCTTATTTATTTACACATCATTCTATTTTCATCAATTATGTGAGCTAGTATTATTAATTTTTTTAATATATTAACACATTAAATATTATTTTTAATATTTGTTGTTTATGTTTACAAAGTCACAAAAGTCTTTTTTTTTTTATGCATTATGTCTTCTCCTAAAATATAATTTTCAACATCTTAAGGAAGAACTATTTCTTAAGGAAATTGCGCAAACACAATCCCATGTTAGGTTTGCATTAATTATTCTATTTCATCCAATTTATGAGTATATTTAATTGTTTTTATTTATTCACACATCATTCTATTTTTATCCATTCTGTGAGTATTTTTTAATTTTTATTTATTTATTAACACATTAAAAAAAAATTGTTATGTTTGTTGTTTACAAAATCACAAAACTTTTTTTTTTTGGCATTATTTCCAATAAAAACTTGCACCAGCAACAAGACAAAATACTCCTACAGAACTCAAGGTTTAGAGGAGGGAATCAAAATAGAGCAACCAAATTCAAATTTGAAACAGCTACTTCACATATATAATGGTTTCGATGAAACATCAAAGTTCCTACATAATACTCAATGCTCTTACTTTTGCGAGGTAACTTTGAGGGCATTGGTGTTACAGGATCCATGTAAGTACATGAAAGTAGTAGCAAAGTTAATTGATGGCATATGATGCGTAATAGCACATAATATACATTTAGATCCCGTCAAAGTAAAACGGTGAAGAAATTTTCGAGTAGTTAACCTCAAGTTATTAGATTTGAGTACATATGAACAACAAACAAGACAAATGGGACATCGAGCTTTATGATATGAACATATAAGAGAAAATTATTAACACGATTCTTTGGAGGGCCATTCAGAACCTAGCTATGAACCAAGGATAAAAACTTAATCCCTATTCCAGCTCAGTGGATTGAACAAATCTATATTGACCCTTAAAAATACCTTCCTCATCAAGGAGGAACATACCCTAAATTACCTACTTCAATGACTAACAACTTAGTACAGCTTTTGATTTTCAAAATTAAAGTTTCAATCCATTATGAGTTTATAATTTCAAGGACTAAGTCTCAACCCACTGTGAGAAAACAAAATAATTTCATGACCAAAGTCTCAACCCATTATAGTCATTCTACACAAGTGTAGAAATAATAACACTAATGCAGCTGACTTGCATATAGTGGATAAGGGAATTCCATGCTTTCCTTTCCCAAATAGTCCTTTCAAAAATGGCCAGAAGCATAGCACCAACCACACACTACACAAGACCTCGCCTAGCCCTGAACCAAGCCCATCATGAGCTGGCGGTTGTAGATTTAACAAGCTCACAACGAGTGTAGTCAAGTGCACCATTAAAATGGTTGTGCCTAGCACAAAAATTGGGGACTCGTCAAAGGTGAACCTACCGGCATCTACATCATGAGCGCCATTACTAGAAGTGGATTTGTCTTTCTTTGTAACTTCAAAGACTGTCTCGGATATTCTTAAGAGTTTGAGAATGACACTTAGAAATCCAAACAACCATGCAGTCATTGTGGTTATTCTCGCCATTCTCTGGTTGTTCCACCAAGCTCGGACTGAGAGGCGAGCTCTTAGGTACTCGGATAGAGTGTAAAGGTGGTAGATGACAAAAACAACTATTGCTATATAAAAGGCTTGCTCTTGGACCTGCATGAACACAGTTTTAGCTTCCAATAATGTAAATAACTGTATCAAGTTGATTGACCTCTATTAATGACATGAAAAATGAGTGATTTATATTTTCATTGTCACAGCATCAATATGATTTGTCAAATTTGGACTTATTCCACATGTATTCTATTACTATATGATGAAATATTGAACTACTTAAATGTACATAAAAAGAATAAAATGCATGGGAAGGTACCTTGGGCAAGAAATGGGAGTTTGTGATGATACAATACGCGGGCAGAAAAGCATAGCATAACTCTGGGATAGAGCGTAGGCCCCACGTGAAGATCCATAGATAGGCCAAGCACTGCCTCCAATGGAGCTTTGCAAAAAGGGTGGCCAATATGGGACAGTCTTTGCTTAAGAGAACTTCAAGCAGACCGGTAGTCCACCTCTTCTGTTGGATCATTGCGACAGGCCCACCAGAAGGTGCACACCCTAAAAAGGCCTGTGGGTTGGGGCTTAGAAAAGCTGACTTCCAACCTTTACTATGAATCCTTAGCCCAGTGAGAACATCCTCTGTTGTGGATCCATATAACCAACCCAGCTAGAAAAAATAATAATAATGATGAGAGTGGCCCAACCAAAAGAAAAAATTAACAAAAGTATGAATAATATCATGTCAAACTAGATTTCAAAAAAAAATAAAAAAATTGAATGTTTACAACAATGAGAGTGGAGGATTCGACTCTAAATCTGTTTATATAAAATACTAATAGGCAATGGCACTAAACTACAAGATTTTTGACTAAATTAATTCCACCATAAAATAGAAAGAGAATTTTTTTTTTTTTTTAAAAAAAAAAAAACTATCCATTAATATAATGAGGACTACCAATTCCAGGTGTTTCTAATAGTGATAACTAGAATTTAAAAATGAGGGAAATTTTAGATATGAATATCAATGGTTTCAATATTATGTCTTATATAAAAATAAAATAAAATGAAAATGTAAATATATAATGCATAGTTAGTAGTTAGTACCATTAATTTTATTCTCTAACCTGTCTACCCCAGCTAGTACCATGCTCATACCCACAACCGGCCACTTGGTATGCTGTGTCAATTGAGTTTGAAAGATGATCTGGTGAATTTGTCTTTCCCTTCAAAGCATGAGCAACTGATTTCATCAACTCCTTTGAACTCCCAACTCTTTTTAGTATTTCCTCTGTCAAACCCAATGTATTAAAATATATATACAGTTGATGATGCTATAAAAAATTTAAAAAAAAAAAAGAATAAAAAATTACATAACTAACCTTATGCTTATCATTTCTGTGTTACCAATAAAATTAATTCACATAAAACTATTAAAAATAAATTTTCTATTTACTTTGTTTGTAGAGGAATGGTAAATGAAAATTTTAATTTATTTTCTTACCATTTACTGAATCTATATTATCTAGCTGTAAGCCATATATAACTTTTCTTCTATGAAAACAACCTGTTCCCCCATAGATGAATCCTTGCAGTCCAGAAAATCCGCATGCCATATACTAGCAATACCAAACCAAACCAATTAGTGAAAACTTTTCGTTAGTGCACGCTATAATCTATATATGGTACAAATTACATTGTTTGTAGTTAGGAGAGAAAAGGAAAAAGACTCTTGTTTGTGAAGATTTGAAAATTTGACTCACTTCAAGCATAACTGCAAATTGATTGCCATAAGGATCATCCTTTTATCCATCATAGAAAGCAGCTGAGAACTGAACAAATGCTATTTCTTTTTCACTATTCGAGCCAAGTAGGAGGCACATTGCATGAAGAACAATCTTTGGATTATTGGCATACATATCGCAGTCTACATTCAGCATGTAGGGGGCATTTGTCATCAACCCAGAGACTCTGGTCTACTCACAATATAAAAACAATAAAATGGAAGTTAAATAAATATCAAAGCTATTAGGTTTCATAAAAATCATGTAAGAGTTTTTGAAATTTCTTTGGCGTAAGAAACATCTTACTAAAACGTTCATAGCACCCGCTTTATAATGATGTGAATGATTTGGCCTCTTCTCTCTGGATAGATAGACCAAACCTGGCAACCCATCTAAAAGACCTTCCTTGTTCTCCCATATAACCTACAATAACAAAACCAAAATAAGCCTTTTAGATGGTATACTAGGCTTCATTACCATTTTACTAGTGATTCTTAACGTAAATTTGAATTCACTTTGAGTTTGTGCACTTCATTCAGTGTTAACTATGGATTTTTGTTTAAGGGTATATATACATATACATAGTGTGTATATACATCTTAGGGCTGACTCGATAAAGTTAGGGCCTAAGATGATAAATTTAAGTGGTGTTTTATATTTAAATATTAATCAAATAAATTTATGTAACACTAACTAAACAAAGTTTAATTTGATGAATTAATACTATGCAAACTAAATTTAATTTATATAGGGAATCAAATATCTTGATTCAAAGGTTTAATAAAAAGAAATAAAAATTTATTATTTCTTAAGAAAAGATGTTTACTTTACCTTAATTAGATAAGATGATGCATTATTATAACTTTTGATGGTGTTAAGAAAGAGATAGAAATTGTCTAGTGTGTGACCATGTAAAAGATTAGGTGACTAATATTGACAATCTACCATATATAATATTGATTAACGAAATTTAAAGCCGACATTTTTTTCCCCAAGGTGCTTATGGTTTTCAATTGAGTTGAGTTTTTATTAGTCTAATATTTCGTCGACCCTTTTGGAGGTGAGAAAAATAGTAGACTAACACTTTTTTCTTTCTTTTTTTTAAACCAGTTATTATCATTAAATTTTGGAAAATGCTAAAGTCGTTAAAACTTTTAAGATAAATTGCAAACTACACTCCTAAAGTCTGCAAACTACACTCCTATAGTGTGTATATAAATCTTAAGGCTGGCTCAATAGAGTTGCCTAAGATGATAAATTTAAGTGGTGTTTTATATCTAAATATCAATAAAACAAATTTATGTAACACTAACTAAAAATAACCACTCTAGATCTATCCAAAAAAAAAAAGAATAATCATACACTACATCGGCACTTTGTAAAAAAAATTGTAAAATAGTTTGTGGTTTTAACATTTTTCATATTATTTTACAAGTAATATTACTGAAAGTTCAAATAGCGTTGAAAACACTATGAACGTTTAGAACCCCAATTACAAATTACCAATTCAAGCTTACTATCAAACAATTAATGTGCGGAACATAAACATAAGCTAAACACAGAATTGATAAACAATCTAAGCCAATTATAATCACATCCACAGCAGAAAATAAAAGGCAAAGATAAGGGAAAAGAGATGCAAACACAAGGACAACACGCGATGTGTTATCGAAGAGGAAACCAAAGCCCTCGGCGTAAAACCTCTCCGCCGCTCTCCAAACAGTCAATAATCTACTAGAAAATGTAGTTAGGATACATGAACAGCAATAGACCCTCCAAGCCTAATCTACACAGGTACCTAAGCCCTCCAAGCTTCCTGTTCCAACGAGGTTGCGCCGAACCTTTTTCTTTTCTAGCTTACTGGATTCCGCTATAACCCATAGCATCAACCAATGAACATTGGTCCCTCCCAAACTGCTTCCCTTAGCACCAAATGAACCTTCTCACAGACGTGGGTGTGATGAGAAAAGGATTTGGTCAATGACCTCTCAAGGATGTATTAATGGAGAGGAAGAGAGTAGAGGAATTTGAAGAGTCTCTTAGATGAAGATTGGGGATGAGGCAATCTTGTTTTTCTCTAGGGTTTCTCTCTCAAAATTCTCTCTGGAAGCTCTCTACATTTCGTGGGAATGAGGGGTATTTATACTAGGATGAGAATGGAATGTGAAACGTCAATTTTTCTCCCAAACAGAGCATTCTGGCGACTTGACCTCGCAATTGGGTTGAGTCGCGAGTTCAAGCCGTGAGCTAACAGCCTGGCCAGCCTGGGACTTTTGCCTCGTATTGTAACAACTAGCGCGACTCTTCAACTTTTGACATGCTTGGCACGTGTGCAACTTCTGGCGACTTGCAAGCCGCGAGTCACCCGCGAGATCCAGTCACGAGTCTCTGTTTCTTTGCACAATCTTGAGCATTTCTTCACACTCTCTCACTCACTACCCTTACAAGTTTTCCACCTAAATTCAAGGTTACTAAATGCTAAATTACAAGCAAATTGGCACAGAATAAAGCCAACAAGATGGTTGATAAATTTCAACCTTACAATCTCCCCCTTTGGCTATTCCGTGACAAAACCCTAAAACAAACTCTAGACTTAATGCGTGAGTTGGGAACAGTTGGAAAACTCAATCACACCTAACTCTAGAATCTGTGAAACTTTTGAACCATAAGAACAAGTACTCCTGAAACACACAAACACAATAAGTTCATTGTATGCAGAAAACTTGTAATGCATATGAAGCAAGTACAATGCGATCAAGCACAATGGAATAAAGTAATAAACCATAGCAAGACCAAAACATGTAATCACTATAATCAAGTGATCACAATGCTCATTCACACTTAGAATGAACATCCGGACATTCAAGTTGACAAACACAAAGCAAATCAATTGAATGACCAACACTCAACCAATGCACAGTACATGAAGTATGTGCATCTAGGAAAAATCCTACAAGGGCACAAGAGTGACAGTACTTAAAAGGAAGTGCATAATATTTAGTTAGAAGTACTAATTTAACAAAGCACAAAGGCTGCATAAAGCAAGGTACAAATCATAAAGTAAGGTACAAACCATAAAGCTTACAGTGCATATAAACAAACCCTAAAAGCTTACAAAAGCAATATGGGTACAGCCATAAACAAGAACCTTAAAAACCTATAAAGGTACCAGGTACAAACCAAAACATACAGTAAGATATGCTGAATAACATCATAATATATACTGAAAAACTACCACCAATTAACACCACAGTGTATCAAACTAATAATAACAGCAGATAACCAAAACACAGTATCAAAGCTATACACAAAACATCATAAGATAAAGGAATCTCCCCCTCAAACAAGCACTCCCCCTCAAGAGTAACCCAAAAATTTTCTCCCCCTTTTTGACCAGAATGGCCAAAGGGTCAGTGCTCCTGGTTGGTGTGGATGCTGTCAAACTTGGCTGAAAGTACATCAAGCTGATCCTACATAGCTGTCATCCTTTTAGTATGCTGATTTTGAACCTCTCTGAGTCCATCAAGCCTCTCCAAGATGATCTGAAATGCATCAGGAGGTACATCTATTGAAGTAGAAGCTCTGCTCCTCTTGCTTCTTCTCTTAGGTGTGGATATCTGTCCTGCAGCCTCAACTTCAGTCTCCATTGGATCACCTTCTTCTTAGACATCCTTCTCTTCTTCACCAGGAAGATGACTTTGTACCCTTGTGAGAGTAAATTTGTTTATGGCTGATAAAGGAGTCAAAGGACTGATATCTTGAGGGATTGCAACACCTTTTGTTTTGAAAATCCTCATAAGAAGACTAGGGAAGATCAGCTTAGGCCTTGAGGTAGTTCTAGTCTCATCCACAATTGTGTCATATATGTGAGAACTTATATCAATGAAAGTTTTCTCCTTGAGCTCCATGAGGAAGATAGCTCTGGCATTTGTAAGAGTAGTCATCTTTCTTATAGGATACAAGTTAAACATCATGATAGTGATCAGACACCTTAATTCAGCAGAAAAATTAATAGTATTGAGACATCTCTTTTCTTTAACAACACCAAGTCGAGACTGGACAACGTCTAAAGATGGCATCCTGTCTTTGTAGTTTGTGAACTCATAATCCTCTAGTCCCTCAAGCCCCAAAACCTCATCAATATCATGAGCATCTATGGTGAACTCACGTCCTCTAATCTAGCAGTTCAGCTTATCCTCCTTTATAACAGCATTTGCATAGAATTCCCGTATTAAGAGTTCATACACAAGAGGTAGGTCACCCAACAACTTCTCCCAACCTCTGCCTTCAAAACATTCTGGAATGAAGGTATCTTCCAATTCATTTAGATCCACAAACCTCTCTTGGATAATTGTTCCATTTATGAAGAAATCTCTATATCTCTCAAAGTGCTGAACAGACCTAAATAGGTTAGGGTCCATTTTCAGCCTTTTATTAGATTTCTTAGCAGTAGTCTTCTTCTTTGTAGGAGATGCAATTATCTGTAAACAAACAGAAATGGCCACAACAAGAACAAAACCCAAAATGTGGAAATGCACACATATTAGTGACAAGTTAGTTACAAATAGAGTAACAGAGTGACTAGACAGACCACAGATCAAGCACAATTGATAACCAATAGATGGATAGACCAAAGCAAACAGGTTTAATCTCTATAAATGCAGACAGGAACATGCAAAAAAAATAGTCAATGTAAAACACATTCAGATAGGTGAGAGCATATGACAATGGGACATGACAATGAATATGAAATGTGCAAGAAACCCCAAGGCAGCAACACACACAAGATATGGTGATTTGAAAACAAAACAATGCTAGCCACAAACACCAAAAACTCAAACAAACTGATAAATCTAAAATCACATTCAGAGTGAAATATACAAAACCCCAAACCCATATGCCCAAAGAACACAAATCTATCAAATATCAATGCTTAGACCAAAGAATAGCAACCTAAGGAAAACACATAACATCAAAGCACCTCTGCAACAAGAGAAAACAACCACAAACAATCAAACCCAACATATTAGGCAAACCCATGTTCGAACCCCTCAAAACACAAACCAACATCATAGCACCCAGAAACGAGTAAACAACAATAAAAACATGAAATATGAAGTGAAGACAAGAAAACCCATACCTTTTTCTTGGTGTTTGATGAAGACATAATGCAGAAATTTAAGCTTTTTCAAGTGAGACACGGAGTGTTTGAGAGAGAGAAATGGGGAAGACAATGAACAGTCACTAAAATTCGAGGGAAAAACTAAAAAACAATTTTAAAATTGTCTTTAAAATGCAAAACACGCGTTTTTCGCGACTGGATTAAATCGCCAGTCAGTCGCCACGGTAAGCTGCGAAACACTGTGAAACCTAAATTTTCAAAAAATCTTTTAAGTGTTTTTCGCGACTGGAAGGTCTACCCGCGAGATAGTCGCGATATGAGCCATGAAAATCTCTGAGTACCCCTCGCGACTGGACCTTCCACCCGCGAACAAGTCACCACACTGAGCCGCAAAAATCATAAAAACTCAAATTTTGAAAAATTTTCTAAGTATTTTTGGTGACTGAGCCCTTGACTCACCAGTGAGCCGCGAACAATTTTGGATTGAGATCGCGACTGGAACATGCGACTGGACCTACCCTCGACTGAGTCTCCAAAACAGGGCAACACTGTTTTTGAAATTTTTGACATTTTTGTAAAAACAAAATACTTTTCAAAAACAAACTAAAACACTCAAAAATCTTTTTGTGTTTGATCAACAAAAATTGAGTATGTGAAAACACATTTTAACAAGTACAATCACACAAATGAATAT
Organism: Quercus ilex subsp. ballota; assembly: GCA_032727855.1. NCBI lineage: Eukaryota > Viridiplantae > Streptophyta > Magnoliopsida > Fagales > Fagaceae > Quercus > Quercus ilex. The sequence goes on from CM064915.1 coordinate 35,558,668, forward strand.
GACATTTATTGAACATAGACTTGTGTGTTGTGTGTGGGTATCAAAAATGAGATAGTCCTTAGTCCAATGTGAAGTTTCAATGATTAATTCAATCAAGGCATACACAACTAGCACTAGATAATGTGACCCATCTCAATTATAGAAGTATGCATATATATGACCTCCCACAGAAACTTGAGTACATTTCTTTGAAGCTTTTCATTTGGCTCCATTTTCAACATATCTTATGATCTTTTTGAATAAACATATCTCATTGTGAGAACGATGCCTGAAATTTTTAATATTTCAATTTGATAGATTAGCCTTTGGCTTTTTGGGCATCATATAATTTATTTTGGTCGCTTTCCCTTTTTCCTAATCAAATACTAGTATGTGCGACAGACTTTTGCAGCTCAATATCTCTTTTCATTTGGAGATTTACATTTGGTGAGCTCTTTGAGTAAAGCAATAAAATAAAAGTGGGAAAATATGTAGGCACAAGTCTATGCATGTCTATAGATCAACAAAACCATTCACTAATCATTCATGATAAGGTTGAAGATCTATTTACAACAGTCACATAGATTTCAGAATTTCTTTCATAATGATATGAGTGCAAAAGAGACAAGCTAAGCTCGTTAAATGCACAAAGTCATTAGTACAAAGGTACAAGACAAAACATGCTTTAAGACAAACCTCAACACAGTCGATCAAACTTTTTAGGATTTTCTACTTTTTATGTGTTTTTTGGATTTTTGACACAAAAGCAGTAAAAGATTGATCAAAAGCAACAAAAATAACAATGTAAAAACATTTTGAGGAAAAACAAGCATACTCACAAAAAAAACAACAGACACAAACAAAATAACAACCTAAATACTAGCAAGAAGTACACAACCAAGCATAATCACAAACATGGGAAGTATTAATGCATGGACATATTGTAATACTTATGCATGAGTACCCTTCGTCACCCACACGTCACGTGCGTTTGGGGTGATATACTTGACAGATTGGGTACGAGAATTGAGACTTTCAAACCTTCTTGTGAAGCTTTCCAAGCAGTTTGTGAAGGCACCGATCATCTTTATAACATCCATCATTCCTGGATCACGGTTTTGACTTCTTGGTTGCTCACCACCCTAAGACCTCTCGTCATTTCTCCTTCCTCTTGATCGAGGAGCGCTTGCATTGTTCAATGCTCTCAGCTTGTGACAGTTTGGTCTAGTATGTCCTTGCAATCCGCAATAATGACAAAGATAGTTCGTTCTAGGACCCTGTTGTGATCTTGGAAGTGATCTTCCTTTAGCTCCAAATCTAGCTTCTGATTGATTACAGGACTTGTTAAACACCCATTAATCAGCCGCATTCTTCTTCCTTTCAGCCTTAACTTTCTCAGGAATAGGTTTATCCACAGCTGTCTCTTTGGTCTTTACAAACTTCACTTCTTTGATAATATTGGCTGATGAGCTACTCCCTCCAGTATATCCCAACCCGGACTTGTCTGAGGCATGTTTTTGAGATGAAATAACATCATCTAGCTTCTTGGAGAAGACCCTATCTATCTTGGCATGAGCTTGCACTACCTCTTACTCAAGAAATCTTACTTTTGTGTAAGCTTCTAATAACTCACCATTAAGTGATTCAATCTCACATTTTGCATCCTTGTATCGCACCAGAAGACTTTTGTAATCTTCCTCAGCTCTCTTCATCTTCTTCACAGCCGCCTTTGCCACCCTTGTATACTCACCCGTTTTCTCAAGAAGTGAGGCGTAATTCTCTTGAAGACCAGATGAATCTTTCTCCTCTTCAGCTTCTGATTCTTCAACAATCCCAGTAGACTCCAAATCAGAATGCTCACTAAGCTCCTTCACAAGTGAACTCAAATCATCTGAGGATTGCACATGTGCAATGGTCATGAATGCGGAGTAATTTCCTTCCCCGTCGCAGCTCTCTTCGGAGTCAGATTTTGATGAATCTGAATAACTTAAAGTAGTGGCATAGACCTTTCCTTTTGACTTCAAATAATTGGGACATTCCTTTTTGAAATGTCCATGTCCATTACACTCGAAACATGTGATTCCTTGAGAGGATTGGGAATCTCTATTATCTTTCCTTCGGAATTCTTTCTTCTCCCTCCCGGAACTCTGAAATTTTCCTTTGTAACTAAATTTTCCACCATTCTTGAGTTTCAAGAATTTCTGGAAGTTCTTTACAAGGTATGCCACATCTTTGTCTACTGCATCCTCTTCCGAAGGGTCATGAGATGCCACTCTCTCATCAATTGTTTTAAGAGCAAGAGATTTGCTCTTCTTCTGTGTAGGCAATGACAATTCATACATCTGCAATAAACCGACCAGCTCTTGAACTTTAATGTCGTCAAGATCCTTGCTCTCTTTAATGGCCGTTACTTTGGCACAAAAACTTTCTGGTACTAACCGAAGGATCTTCCTTACAACTTTAGAATCCTCCGTCTTTTCCCTCAAATTAAATTTGCCGACGACCACCTCGTTCAGCTTACTGTAAAATGAATCAAAGGACTCATCCTCACTCATCTTTAGCTCCTCAAAGCGAGTGGTCAACATCTGTAGTTTGGTGTCTTTCACCTTCTTAGTCTGTTCATAAGTTGTCTCCAGAATTTCTCTTACTTCCTTAGCAACGGTGATATGTGAAATCCTGTGAAATTCTTCTGGAGAGACACCACAGAAAATAGCATTTAATGTTTTACTGTTAGTATTAGCCGCCGCAAGAGCTGCCTTATCCCAAGTGGATTTGGCAGCCTCCGGCCTTGTCCAACCAACCTCAACAGCATCCCACACAGCATCATCAATAGAACACAAAAACGCCCTCATACGGACTTTCCAAAATGCATAATTATTACCATAAAAAAAAAAGTGCTACATTAAGAGATTGAGACCTATCCATCTCAACAAGGGGTCAAGGATCACACTCAGGTATTAAAACCACAACAAGTGTACCCGCTCTGATACCAATTGAATGTTCAAATAGCATTGAAAACACTATGAACATTTAGATCCCCAATTACAAATTACCAATTCAAGCTTATTATCAAATAATTAATGTGCGGAACATGAACAAAAGCTAAACACAGAATTAATAAACAATCTAAGCCAATTATAATCACATCCACAGCTGAAAATAAAAGGCAAAGATAAGGGAAGAGAGATGCAAATACAAGGACAATACGCAATGTGTTATCGAAGAGGAAACCGAAACTCTCGACGTAAAACCTCTCCGCCGCCCTCCAAGCGGTCAAAAATCCACTAGAAAATGTAGTTGGGATACATGAACAATAATAGACCCTCCAAGCCTAATCTACCCAGGTACCTAAGCCCTCCAAGCTTCCTGCTCCAACGATGTTGCACCGAACCTTTTTCTTTTCTAGCTTACCGGATTCCGCTATAACCTATAGCATTAACCAATGAACATTGGTCCCTTCCAAACTGCTTCCCTTAGCACCAAATGAACCTTCTCACAGACATGGGTGTGATGAGAAAATGATTTGGTCAATGACCTCTCAAGGATGTATCAATGGAGAGGAAGAGAGTAGAGGAATTTGAAGAGTCTCTTAGATGAAGATTGGAGATGAGGCAATCTTGTTTTTCCCTAAGGTTTCTCTCTCAAAATTCTCTCTGGAATCTCTTTACATTTCGTGGGAATGAGAGGTATTTATACTAGGATGAGAATGGAATGTGAAACGTCAGTTTTTCCTAAACAGGGCATTTTGGCGACTTGACCTCGCGACTGGATTGAGTCGCGAGTTCAAGCCGCGAGCTAACGGCCGGGCCAGCCTAGGACTTTTGTCTTGTAGTGCAATAGCTGGCGCGACTCTTCAGCTTCTGACATGCTTGGCACGTGTGCAACTTCTGGCGACTTGCAAGCAACGAGTCACCTGCGAGATCCAATCGCGAGTCTCTGTTTCTTTGCACAATTTTGAGCATTTCTTCACACTCTCTCACTCACTACCCTTGCAAGTTTCCCACCTAAATACAGGGTTACTAAATGCTAAATTACAAGCAAATTGGCACGGAATAAAGCCAACAAGATGGTTAATAAATTTCAACCTTACAATTACAATCATAAACTATTTTACAACATTTTTACAAATTGTTGTTGTGACTAATTCTTATTGGTTCTCATATAAACTCATCACTAATATTACTTTTTTCATTTATTAATAACTACTCACTACATCAACAATTTGTAAAAACAATATTATTTCTAGCATTTTCCATTTTTTACACTAAAGATGACGCGTGTCCTAAAATGATAGCATATTGATCCGAAATACTGCCTAATGGTGAAGAAATTATACCGTTCTCATGGTAAACCACATCACTTATCCATCATTTCACTAAAAAGCTCTCACCTATTTAAAATTACTAAGTCAATAGTTAATTTTTATTTAAAATTTTTTTCTAACTCAGTATTTTAAAATAGAAAATATCTTTTAGTAAAAGAGAACAAATAACTCGAGGATATTATAATTTTTCCTAATGCTGTGTCCTTGCACGCACTGGACGAAAGCCTAACTGCCGACACTATAAAAGAGTACCTTGAGTATGGTTGGATGATTTTTTCTGTCTATTTCAGAGAAAACTGTTAAATCCTATGGCACGATGTTTTGGTTTTGGACGGCATCCTCGATTTTTGCACTAAGCTGTTCATACTCATCCTACAAAACATGAAAGACAAACAAGTCAACAAACAAGAAGATAAGGCATTGTTGTCCCTTGTATTAGAGACAAAACTAATTCCCTCCCCATCTCGATTCACTATTTCACCTCAATAATTGTAGAAAATGTTGTCCATAGATTTATTGTATTAAAAGTACCATTGACAACATATGCCCTCTAAGATATTCTTACTTTTTAGATTTAAGGTAATAGGCCATGCTAACGAGTACTCTTAGATCACTCATTAATAATTTATTTTAAGAAAGTTTAAATACCACTTTTATGAGAAATGAAAAAAGTTGTCAAAATATTAATTACTTTTTTTTATTCTCCATAAATTTTTTTTTTAAATATATTATTAACAAATGCCCTAAGGGCACTCGTTAGCATTTTCCTAAAATAATAATCTTCGGATCCAAGTCTACTACACCTTTAAATTACCTTCATCCGTTTCCACTCTTGTTGAAAGTTACTTGAAGTATCACTGCCACTGGCCGTTGTGGAATCGTCAACTGAAAAGTATCTAAAAGGAGCTCTCACTTGAACATTGTAATTGTTACAAAATGGAACCCAAAGCTTGGCAAACTTTGAGGCCTCGACAAGAGAGTAATAGGTGAGAGGAGAACAGCCATCGTCAGATACATAGCAAGCTAGCTTGTGAGAAGGGTAATCAACTGCCAACAAAGAGAGCACAGTGTTCACGGTGATGAGTTCACGGTGATGATAGGTGGTTCCAGCACTGGGTCTGCGGTTGTGACAAACATGTCCACTGAGGGAAGTTCAACTTCGGGTACCCTTACATGAAAAAATCACAAATTAAAAGTTCGGAGAAACATAAAAAATCATTCATATATGCTTCACACCAAGTAAAATTCATAGCAAAAATGACACATCAGAGATTTCACCATGATGAAGGAAAAGCAATGCAAATGATAGTGTAATCATTAAAATCGTAGCATGATTGAAGATTAGAGAATTGTTGACAGGATGATATTTGTTACCTTTGCAAGAGGCGGTCTGGATAGGTGCTGTAGTCCACAAGAGTCCATTTGGTGCTGATGACAAGAACCCAAGTGAAAGTGAACCATGACTCGCATAGGAAGGCTAGGATCCAAGTGAAACCATAATGGTTGAGAAAGTAGAGACGATAAACAAGGAGTAAAAGAAGAAGAAAGAAGATAATGATATCAAACCCTCTCTGTATAGTATTTTTACGAGGGATTTTCTGATTTTCTCAAATAGAGGGAGAGAGGTGGTAGTGTTCGCCATGAAGGAAATAAGAAAAGAATTTCAGTGAGATTTTAGTTTTATATCTTCCTAAGCATCATTACCACTTTATTTATCTCCCACTAATTCCTTATCATTAACTGTTGTTATTGAACCCTTTGAATTATTGTTGCACAGTACCATTGCTCTTGAAGCATTATGAGTTACGACAATAGCCCGTTTGGATCCACATTATTGTGCGTTTGTGTTTCACAATTCACGTTTCCTTCTTTTCTTTTCTTTTTTTTTTTTTTTTTTTTTTTTTCAGCGCAGTTGTGGACTTTTCTCCTATGAACAGTGCACGGGTGCACTGTTCACGAGACCCACAAATTTTACTTACAACTTTTTTATTGAAAATAGGTTTCACTGCATTATTCACACATTTAAAAATTACAGCATTTTCAGTTTTTAGTTTTCAGTAAAAATAAGTTGTATCTAAACAGACCCAATATTCTTGAAAGCACTACCACGCGGTAAGTACAATCATTTTTCTACGGTATTAAGAAAATATATTTATATATATATATATATATATATGTGTGTGTGTGTGGGGTCAGGAATGGAGCTAGTGGGGTCGAGGAGGGGCAATTGCCCCCCTGACCCCACCCCAAGGCCCACATCAAACTCAGTTATGCATTTGTTGCCACACATCAGTTATTATTTCTACTATTCTTTGTATTGTACTGCTAGATGTATTATTTTCTTTTTTAATAATATTTCTAATGTTATTAAGTCAAAATTGCTTCTTTCCTTTATGATATACCAATCATAAGCAGGCTGTAAGTAAAGATAGCAAAATAAATAAGAGATTTTAAAAAGTTGGATCACCATTTTTTGTTCCCTAATACCGATTTAGCTCTGTTAATTTACCTTTTTTTCATTCATGTTTATGTGTTTTACTTGTTTAAAATATTTACTTAAAACTTATAATCACGTTAGAATTTAGAATACCTCAAGGATAACAGTGGCTATTAAATTTCAACTCTTACATTAGGCACCGGAAAAAAATTGAAAAAAGACGAGAACAAAATAAAATTTACATGTACCTTTATATTTAATCTCCCCCCCCCCCCCCCCCTCCCCTTCAAACTAAAATTTTGATTTTGCCACTGTATGTGGTTCTAGTTAGTTTAACTGATAAAATTTATAAGAGTTGAATAAGAGATTTAAAGTTCAAATTTCGTCTACGCCAAAATCCATTAGTATCTTATTCTGTTGATAAAGGGTATAATTATTAGAAAAATTTAAACAAAAAAAGTACAATTATTTCTCTTTCTTTTATTTCACTATAAAAATAATAAAAAATAGAAACAACAACAAACAAAGCATAATGCTTATTGTTGCATCCCTTTTGTAGCATTATATCACGTGCCGGTGTAACTATGCTGAATAGTCATTCAAAAGCAAATACATCTCCTTTGTTCACAAGTGGTTTGAAGTGAGTTGGGTAACAGTGGCGTTTAGTCAAATCAATTAGTAAAATTTTAGTTGTCTAATAATTAGAGATTTGAAATTTGTGGCATAGTCCATTCCTACATATACAATGAGTGTATTTTAACTCCCTTTGAAATTATGTGATGAATTGGATGCATTGTATACAAAATTTTGGTGGGACCAAGTTGGCAATGAACGAAAAATTCATTGGAAGCGCTAAGATAAGTTGACTGCTTCAAAGAAAGAGGGAGGAATGGGATTTTGTGATTTGAGAGCTTTTAATCTAGCTATGTTGGCCAAGCAAGGTTAGAGAATGGTTCAAGACAAGGACTCGCTACTCTATCAATGCTTTAAAGCAAGGTATTTTCCGAGATCAACATTCCTAGCGACTAAAGAATCACCTAATTGCTCATATGTGTGGAGAAGTTTGATGGCTGCACAACCTATCCTTCAATCCGGTCTCTGTTGGCGGGTTGGTATTGGAAATTCAATCAGTGCTTTGAAGGATCGGTGGATTTCTAAAATCCCAACAAACAAAGTCCTAAATCCGGTTCAAGAAAATTGGGATGAACTGATGGTGTTAGACCTCATCAATCCATAGCTGAATTTATGGAGATATGAGGACATTATGGCTATATTTCACAGGGAAGAAGTTGAAGCAATATGCCAAATTCCTTTGAGCCAAAGAAATGTCTGTGATACTATATTTTGGTTGCATAATTCAAAGGGTTTATTTACTGTCAAATCCGCTTACCATGTTGCTAGGAGACTCTTAACTTATGGGAATTGGGTTGGAACATCTAGGGGCTGTGCTGGAAGAAATACATGGGCTGCAATATGGAAGCTTCGTGTGAGAGACCGCGCCCTCGGCCCGTTTTTAGGATGTTGGGCCAAACCCATGTGAATGGGTGGAGTCGTATTATTGCCCCTCAAAATGGAGGTTCGACTAATTACATTTTCCCCTTTAGATTAAGAATTTTACAATGGAGTCGACACTTATTTAATTATTGGGGTAAATAAGAAAATCAAAATTGAAAAATTCCTCATTTTATTAATTTTCAATTGAATTTACATTAATCATAGGAAAATTACATGGCTTAATAAAGTACATAGCTTTCTTTCCTAGTTACAATCTAAAAATCGAAAATTACATGGATAAGCATTTGATCTACTAACCCTTGATCTAAACTTGGAGGCTATGTTACAAGGTGGGAAGGTGTTAGGCACCCACCTTGCCCGGTGAAACTGGTCTTCTAGACTACGATGGCCAACATTCATATCACATCACATCATCCAATCAATTTGCATGTTGAATTTAAAGTGTGTGCATGTGATAAACCCTAATTCAATTTATTAAACATCGCATTTTGATTGAAAAATAAATTCTAGTGAATGTGTGTGGATGGTGATAACCTAGATTCAAGGATTTGAAAGAATTATTAAAAAAAAAAACATGTTTTTCATATTTTTGATGTGGATTTAAGATTAAAACTAGTGATATGATGAATATGTGATGAACAATCAAGAACATGTGAAGAACATATAAGAACATTCAAACATATTCAAGGGAATTTAAGTAATTACTATCATGCTTTAATCTTAAATTCTCACAAAAACCAATTTAGGGAAAGGGATTATACCTTTATGCAAGATCCATATAGTGGAGGAGGAGACTCTTGGTAGAGGTCCTAAGGGTGGAGGAAAAAAAGAGTTAAGAGAGGGAAAGTGAGTCTCACTCAATACCTTGAGTCTCAGGAAGACCAAGATATGACAAGACTACTCTACTTCCTAGAACTCAAGAGAGGAGAAGAGAGGGGATTTTGGTGTCTTGGAATGAAGGAGATTGAGGGTTTATATAGTAGTGGTGAAGGAAATATGAATGGAATGTCATTTAATGAGGGTTGATAAATAATCATGAACCTAGACCTCATTTTAGTATTGGAGAAAATCTAGTACATTAAATGGAGAGATTGGTGGGAGTGAGGAGCAAGCCAAAATTCGGTTTTCCCGTAACTACTGTAACAGCCTGTAGAGCCAATTTTGAAAAATCATATCTGACTCAATTCTGATCAGAATTATCTCTTTCTTGTGCTCAAATTGAAGCCCCAGATGTCTAGTTTCTGGAAACATTAACCTCATTCACATATTCAAAATATTCTGAGAGATATTGATGAAATGGTGAGCAAAGGTCATTTGTTAGAAAATGGTTTCAGCACAATTAACATTAATAGGTCCCAAATTAGCTTCTAATTAACATTAAATGGCTCCAATCACTCCCATTTCAGACTTAATTGGTTCCAAATTTACTCTAATTAAAAGATAATTGCACAAATTACTCATTGAATAATTAATGTTTAACTATCTAATTAATTAGGTGTATGCAACTTCAACATAAAATGTAGTCCTAAACAATCAAATTATGACACATTATTAATCTCAAATTGATTATAATTATAACCAATTGGAATCAATTGTTCATAATCACATATAGTTGGACTCAATTTGTGATAGTGCATCTTGGCCATTAAAACTTGATTTGATGATAACTTTCAATTTGATGGTCCGATTAGGGCTTATGACCAGTCGATTTGATCGTTACAACATCAAGATCATTTTGGTGAAATACGATTAAGGATCTAATGACCAGAATCAGGATGCATATTTCCAAGGCAAAATTACCCTTTTACCCTCCATGTGAGGTTAAATGTGGGTTGCAAAATGGGGTGTCAATAGAATGCCCCTCATTGGCAGAGCTTGAAAAGCGAATGTCAATGTATGAAAGAGACACCTAACTTTGCAATCAGTATTTAACCGTGGTGAATGTATGATGCATGTAGATAAAAATGCAGACGGTCATGTTGTGGGTCAAAATGTGGACCGAATCTTAGGGGAGATTGCCTACGTACCTCTTGGTGAGATGATCAGGTCCAAACGTAGTTCATACATGCAGCCTTTTTTTGTTTTTGTTTTTTTTTGTTTTTTTTTTTTTGGAAAAGAAATTAGTACAAGACATGCTTACCAGTGGTCATGACAAAATGAGGATTTCCGTCGTGATCTTGAATTTTGGACATGCTTCCCAGAGGTCCGATGGTTTGAAGTTTGGACGTGCTTCCCAGAGGTCCAATGGATTTGAATTTGGATGTGCTTCCCAGAGGTCCAATGGATTTGAAAGGTATTATTCCTGCCGATGTGTGTGGGCCCTTTACCCAGTTCCTGCAAAATAAATATTTTCAATTAGTAACAAAGTTATTCATTGAGAAGAATCTGGCATACCTGACGAATGCCCCTAGTTTGGGACACATTCCATGCTTCAATGAATGCTGAGGGTGGATTGTTGTCTTGATGTTGCACCACTGGAGAATATGGAAGAGAATCGCAATCTGCCATTTGTTTTGGAGATCTTTCATTTGAAACTATGCTCAAGAGATTTATCCTTTGAGGCTTTGACTCTGAAGATTTTTCCATTGAAGTTTTCAAAATTTTTAATGAAGATTTGTTCTTTGGAGATTTTTCCTTTGAAATATGGAGATTTTTCCTTGAAGATTCATTCTGGAGATTTTTCCATTGCAATTTTGAAAAACTTTAATGAAGATTTGTTCATAGGAGATTTTTCCTTGAAAAATAGTTTTGGAGATTTTTCCTTTGATGATTTGAAAATTTTTAATGAAGATTTATTCATTGGAGATTTTTCCTTGAGATTTTTCCTTTTGAAGATTTGTTCATGGAGATTTTTCCTTGAAGATTTATTCTAGAGATTTTTCAATTGGATTTTTGAAAATTTTTTAAGAAGATTTGTTCGTGGAGATTTTTCCTTGAAGATTTATTATGGAGATTTTTCCATTGAATTTTTGAGAAGAAAAAAAAGAAAAAAAATTTAAGAAGATTTGTTCATGGAGATTTTTCCTTTGGAATATGGTTTTAGAGATTTTTTCTTTTGAAAATTTGTTCGTGGAGATTTTTCCTTGAAGATTTATTCTAGAGATTGAACTTTTGAAAAAAATTTAATGAAGATTTGTTCATGGAGATTTTTCCTTGAAGATTTATCCTTAGAGATTTTTCCATTGAAGTTTTGGAAATTTTTATTGAAGATTTGTTCATTGGAGATTTTTCTTTTGGAATATGGTTTTAGAGATTTTTTCTTTTGAAGATTTGTTTGTGGAGATTTTTCCTTTTGAAAATGGAGAATTTTTTTTTATGATCACAAAGTGAAGAAGATGAAGATGGACTAGAAATGATGAAGATTTATTCATGATGATTTTTTTTTTGAAAAACCTATCCTTTGAATGAGAACAACTTTGGCTGGAAGTTGATGTGGATTGCTGGATAAGTCCTTGCTTAATTCCTGCAAAAAGATAATTTCAATTAGCAGTGGATTTATTCATTGAAATGAATTGGAAGTACTTACCCAATGCCCCTAGTTTAGGGCATATTCCATGCTTAGATTGAAGTTGAATCCATTTGATGTTGTGACCATTGGGGAACATGAAAGAAGATCATGGTCTGCCATCCTTGGTTCCTGCAAAAAGGCTTTCTTTCTCTAGCTTGTTAGAAACAATTATCGTGAAAACTTGCACACAATATAAATAGGCATTGCTCCAAGTTTAAACATGCTTAATGCAAACAAATGGGCTTAACCTAACATGCACCCAAACAATTTTGCCACATTGTTTTGACTTTCCAAGGTTGTTTGGGTGATTGGGACGTGGCCTCTGCAAGGCTGCCTACGTATCTCTCTCATAGAGGATCAGGTCAAGATGTAGTTCAAAAGAACTGGATTTTGAAAAAGATTTTTTTTTTTTTTTTTTTTATATGAACAAGAGGTAATCCTTTGAACAACCATTTTGGCAAATCAAAGTGTTTAAGAATCAAACAAATCTCTTTGATTAGGAAGGATCAAGATCATTAAACTCATGTAATCAAATTTGCTTCATCCTTTTGAACATCGTCAGATTAAGTCTCCAAAGGCAATCAAGAAATGAAATGTGATAACATTTATGAATCACATTATTGGGTGCAAACAAGAAGAGTGCTCCAGGTTTGAAAGTTCTTTTGAGTCATTTTGAGGATTTGAGAATTTGAGAAATTTTTTCCTCGGACATATCATTCTGTGGGGTTTGACAATTTTAAGCATTTTTCCTTTTTAATTCAAGAGAAAAATATTATTAAAGTTTAAGATGCACCTACAATTAGCAAGACTTCAAGGAGGTCTTATTCATGGGTTGTAATGTAGGCCGGGTTTAGGTTATGAAATGAACGATATAAAAAGGCTCAAAATTCCCTATGATGTTCCCCCAAGTATGCATTACTCAAAAATCAAGTATTGGAGGAGTTTTCTCATTTCTTCATTGTCATCTTCTCACTAGTTTTCATTGTTCACTTGTATCAACATTTGTTTTTATGCACATTCATCTTGAATCATACCTTTAGACTCTCTTCTTAGGTTGCATCTTCAAGTTTCCAACTTGTTGGGATTTACCCCTTTTTTTTTCTTTTCTTTGGCCCTAATTTTTGCCTAAGCTGCCCTTTCGGGTTTTCAACCTAGCAGGCTTTTTTTTCTTTTCCTTTTTTTTTTTTTTTCTTTTTTTTTTTTTTTTTTCATCTCTTGATTGAATGAACTTTTGGGTCCTCCTTGTTTTTCTCAGATTAATGATTTTTGGTCATTTTGATGCATTCTCTAGACTCCTTTCTTGCCTCGATGCACTTGCACTTTTTTGTGTTTGATGAATCTTTCCTTTTTTGATGAAATCTCTTTTAGATGAATCTTGTATTCCTCTTGTCATGATGAATTTTAGGCTCTTCAAACTTGATGCACACTTTTTTTTTTCTCTCACATAGATGGAATTTCATTTCTCTTTCTAAGATTGAGTGAAACCTCATTTTTCTTTGATGATCTCTTATCTTTAGCTTAATGAATTCTCTACTTGTCTTTCATGTCTTCTAGGAGAGCTTTATCAATTAACTTCAAAACTACAAGATTGAGTCCTCCTCAACATGAGATTTAAGTATGCATAATTTGATTTTTCCCACCCCAAGTTTAGATTTTAGTGGGTTCATGCAAAAAAAGGCTAAATGTTTGAAGGCTCAAATGGGCTAGCAATGGATGATGAACATTCTAGGTAATAGGAAATAATTCGGTTTAACCAAAGATGGCCTTCTATCCCTAGTAATGCTTTCTTATAGGCACAGTGATTCAAACTCTTTTAATAAATTCATTTTAAAAGAAAAAGTATGAATGCTCTAATGATGTGAAACAAAAGACTTTTGAAAATTGAATCAAGTGCATGGATTCTTGGGATTTTTCGATGGATGGATTCTTTTTTATTGCCTTTTAAGACCATTTCTTTTTATTTTCTTAGTCAAGTAGCAAAAGTCTTTACATGAATCAAATGAAATTAATTATTCCTTGGTACAAGTTGATTGCTCAAGCCTTTAAACATCAAGATTTAGAAAATGTTTTGTCCAAGGGATCCTCATGTACCATTTTGAAAATGAGACTTCTTCTTCTTCATCTTTTTTTTTTTTTTTTTTTTTTAATCTTCAAAGAAAAAAATTGGGTCTTTTTGAAAAAGTCACTAGGAAGTTCAATGGTCCTAGTTCAAAGATTTTTTTTTAATATGACTCAAAGGCCCAATGCCCCTAGTCCAAACACTTTCTCATTTGAATTTTTTTCTTTTTCTTTTTTTTTTTTTTTTTTTTTTTGGGAAAGATTTGGGAATCTTGATTTTTTTTTTTTTTTTGGAATTTTTTAAAGTATATACTTGAACAAAGTACATCAAATGCTACATGGATTTTTAGAATTCAAAGAAACATGTAATAAACAAACAAACTTTAAGCTTAACCATGATGTTGCAAACCAAATGTGGAGTGAGGCAAAGTTAGGCCACTTGCTTCTTCTTGGTCAATTTAGGATGCTTGAGGCTTGGTATGCTTGAAATTTGATTATGATGAAATGGCTTGGGCTTGCACTTGGAAGGCTTGAACCTTGATTATGATCTTTTGGTATTTGCTTGAAATGGCTTGGGCTTGCACTTGAAAGGCATGCATCTTGTGAGTTTTTGGCCTTTGATGTTGATCATATCTATACACCTTTGATGGGCTCAAGTGTTGGACTTAGACTCATTCAAGAAACGATTTTGGGCTTCCATACCAAGTAGAGTTCAATCATAGGCTTTTGGGCTTGAGTTCATTCACATCATACAAGGTTCAAATAATCGTGATGGGCTCAAGCGTTGGACTTGAGTCATCATGGTTCAAACAACGGCCAAACAAATGCATAATGAAATGCAATTTACATGGACTGACATAAAGGTAGGTTCTATGGGTCATTACAACATGGGTAGAAGGTAGGTTAAAAGTCCCCACAAGCTAGGCATCATACCTCCTAACTTGTGACGCCAGGAGCGCCGCGTTGGTCCGAATGGTACAGTTTGTCCTTATGAACCACAATGACATAATCATGATGATCCTTGTCGCGGTGGGTGGTAGGTTCATCGCTGGGTATGTGAGTCTCAGGAAGACCACAATTCACAGCTAATACTACTGGGCTTTTAGGCTAGCACACAAATAAAATAAATTTCATTCAAGCAAATAATGTATGACATGCAAAATAATGACATATTAGACATGTTATATACAAAAAAGCAATAAACAAACAATGACATGGTTGGCCACCATAATCTAATTGAAGCTTAGCCCTCAATATCTCTAGTGGAGTCGCCATTGTGAGAGACTGTGCCCCTGGCCCGTTTTTAGGATGTTGGGCTAAACCCACGTGAATGGGTGGAGTCGTGTTATTGTCTCTCAAAATGGAGGTTCGACTAGTTATATTTTCCCCTTTAGATTAAGGGTTTTACAATGGAGTCGACACTTATTTAATTATTGGGATAAATAAGAAAACCAAAATTGAAAAATTCCTCATTTTATTAATTTTCAATTGAATTTACATTGATCATAGGAAAATTATATGACTTTGGTCCTAGATACAATCTAAGATAAAGTACATGACTTTATTTCCTAGTTACAATCTAAAAATAGAAAATTACATGGATAAGCATTTGATCTACTAACCCTTGATCTAAGCTTGGAGGCTATGTTACAAGGTGGGAAGGTGGTAGGCACCCACCTTGCCCGGTGAAACCGGTCTTCTAGACTATGGTGGCCAACATTCATATCACATCATCCAATCAATTTGCATGCTGAATTTAAAGTGTGTGCATGTGATAAACCCTAATTCAATTTATTAAATATCGCATTTGGATTGAAAAATAAATTCTAGTGAATGTGTGTGGATGGTGATAACCTAGATTCAAGGATTTGAAAGAATTATTAAAAAAAAAACATGTTTTTCATATTTTTGATGTGGATTTAAGATTAAAACTAGTGATATGCATGAACATGTGATGAACAACCAAGAACATATGAAGAACATATAAGAACAATTAAGAACATTCAAACATATTCAAGAGAATTTAAGTAATTACTATCATGCTTTATTCTTAAATTCTCATAAAAAACAATTTAGGGAAATGGATTATACTTTTATGCAAGATCTATATGGTGGAGGAGGAGACTCTTGGTAAAGGTCCTAAGGGTAGAGGAAAAGAAGAGTTAAGAGATCGAAAGTAACTTAGGAGAGGGAGAGTGAGTCTCACTCAATACCTTGAATTTCAGGAAGACCAAGATATGACAAGACTACTCTACTTCCTAGAACTCAAGAGAGGAGAAGAGAGGGGGTTTTGGTGTCTTGGAATGAAAGAGATGGAGGGTTTATATAGTAGTAGTAGAGGAAATATGAATGGAATGTCATTTAATGAGGGTTAATAAAGAATCATGAACCTAAAACTCATTTTAGCATTGGGGAAAATCTGGTGCATTAAATGAAGAGATTGGTGGTAGTGAGGAGCAAGCCAAAATTCGGTTTTCCCGTAGCTGTTGTAACAGCCTGTAGAGCCAATTTCGAAAAATCATATCTGACTCAATTCTGATCGGAATTGTCTATTTCTTGTGCTCAAATTGAAGCCCCGGATGTCTAGTTTCTGGAAAAATTAACTTTATTCACAGATTCAAAATATTATGAGAGATATTGATGAAATGGTGAGCAGAGGTCATTTGTTAGAAAATGGTTTCAACACAATTAACATTAATAGGTCCCAAATTAGCTCCCAATTAACATTAAATGGCTCCAATCACTCCCATTTCAGACTTAATTGGTTCCAAATTTACTCTAATTAAAAGATAATTGCACAAATTACTCATTGAATAATTAATGTTTAACTATCTAATTAATTAGGTGTATGCAACTTCACCATAAAATGTAGTCCTAACCAATCAAATTATGACACATTATTAATCTCAAATTGATTATAATTATAACCAATTGGAATCAATTGTTCATAATCACATATAGTCGGACTCAATTTGTGATAGTGCATCTTGGCCATTAAAACTTGATTTGATGATAACTTTCAATCTGATGGTCCGATTAGGGCTTATGACCAGTCGATTTGATCGTTACAACATCAAGATCATTTTGGTGAAATGAGATTAAGGATCTAATGACCAGAATCAGGATGCATATTTTCAAGGCAAAATTACCTTTTTACACTCCATGTGAGGTTAAATGCAGGTTGCAAAATGGGGTGTCAACACTTCGGTTTCCAGACAAAATCAAAGTATTTGGATGGAGAGTTTGCCATGAAATTTTACCAACAATAGCGAATCTAACCAGAAGAAGGATGATTAATGAAGACAAATGCTCGATTTGTACTAGGGAAACGGAGTCCACCATTCATGCATTGTGGGATTGTGCAGCGGCTCAAGACATTTGGGCTAAGCATTGATAGACCGATATGATGCACCTGATGGAGGAGCTTATGGAGCGCCTGACCTCAGAAGAGTTGGAATTGTTCTGGACCCAAGTGTGGCTAATATGGAATCAATGAAACAGCTTGCTTCATGGAGGAAAATTGAAGACTCCGAATAGCTTGAATAAAAGAGTAGAGGAGTATGTTGAAGACTTCAAATGTGCCCAAACCCAGCTGAATGTTTAGATGAGGCAGCAACCAAGCGGAGATGTATGGCAACCACCACCATCAGAGGAGTATAAACTAAATTTTGATGCAGCACTATTTTCAAATTCAGGCAGATCAGGATATGGTGCAATAATTCGAAATGAAAAGGGAGAGGTTATGGCTGCTATGACTGCGAGTGGACCAAAGGTGAGCACAAGTGATGAAGCTGAATTGCTTGCATGCCGAAGAGCCGTAGAATTTGCTGTGGATGCTGGATTTTCAAGGATGATAATTGAGGGTGACAACATCAATGTTATTCATGCCATCTCTTCTTCAGTGGAAAACACTTCACTATTTGGCAATGTTGTGGATGATATTCGTTATTTGATTCGGGGATTGTAGTGGTCTAGTGTTTGCTGTATTAGGAGGGATGGGAATAGAGTAGCACATGCTCTGGCCCAATATGCTAGGAATACGTTAGATGAGGATTTGTATTGGATGGAGGATGCTCCCCCACCAACAATGGAAGCTTTGTATCATGATCTTTTATCTCTTTAATTAAATGAATATTCCACTTTCAAAAAGAAAAAATAAAACTATGTTTATAAAAAATAAACTAATAGTTATAAAAAAGCAAAACAAAACAAAACTACATATACAAATCACATGCTTTTAAACGTCTCGGACCTCCCAGATTGATCCTTGCTGGTTCAGTTTGAGATATGAATGGCCCAAATCTCTTTTGTATTTGTTTCTTCCTTTCGTCTTTCTCGATAAAGAGGAATTATTCACCAAAAAATTTTATTTTTTAAGTAAATTTTTTATTATCTACTTATGATTTAAAAAATAGTGATGCTAGAGATACAACAATTTTATTACATAGTTACAAATTGATTTGTCACAAAACATTAAAAGAAAATATTTATACATTCATTTATTAGGCAATTGAAACTCTCTAATAATAAAAAGGTTGTTGAAACCTACCTATTATATTTTTTGTCATATCAGTTTGTTAGTTTTATTTGGTAAAACTTGGCAAAAATGGACAAAATACCAACTTTGGTCAAAATAATTTGCATTTTACCATTGTTTAAGAAATAATTAGTAATCTACCATTGTTTTGAAACTCGAGTTCAAAAAGGTCGAGTTCCAAAAAAAATGACACGGTGGCACAAGCTTGCCTGGAATTAAAAAAATATAAATGCCATTGGAACTCGAGTGGTAAAAACTAGAGCTCTATGAAGGGTGGAACTAGCTTTCTTTAAAATTAAGTTCCACTCACACACTTTCATCAAACACTCACCGACTAAATAACACGCACACTTTCTCTCTCTAGAACCATCACTCTAGCTCTTTCTGTCTCTTTTGGAGGCCAACGCAAGCTATGCTTTCAATGGAAAGATCATGCTAGCCACAATGATCACTTTCTTCATTGTTGTAGAAGTATAGTTGAACGGATTTTTGGCTGATAGTGAGCGGGAATATGTACTAAAGGTGAGAAGGACAAGGCCTATGGTACAGGGTAGTTGGAAAGAGGTGTGAAAGTTAATCATATTAGACATCTCTTAATGAAATGTGGTCTTATGCTTATGCGTGTTGGACACACTGAAGTGAAAGAAGAAAAGCTGAAGGAGGGACATGCCATAAATTTGCTGCCATTTACAAATATGGACCTCAGTTTTATGGTATTCGAGTTTTATAAACTCAAGAAATACATTACGAACAA
Organism: Quercus ilex subsp. ballota; assembly: GCA_032727855.1. NCBI lineage: Eukaryota > Viridiplantae > Streptophyta > Magnoliopsida > Fagales > Fagaceae > Quercus > Quercus ilex. The sequence continues at coordinate 35,577,780 of CM064915.1, forward strand.
CTTAAGTTTCATAACCTCGAGTTCCATATGGCATTTTTTAATTAAAATAATTCAGGTCACCGGGTGCTATCATGGCAATTTTTATGGAACTCAAGTTTTTAAAATGTGATAGATCTCTAATTATATCTCAAATAGTTGTAGAACACAAATTATTTCAGCCAAAAATGATATTTGGCCATTTTTGCTGATAAAATCTATAGTATCTTTAGCATTTTTCTTTTAGAAAATTGTGAAGTACACCCCTAAAGTTGGGATTATTTGGATTTTACACCTTGAAATTTGAAAAGTTAACAAAAGCAGCCCTCCAACTGCCTTACATGTTTGTTTGGGGTAAATTACAAAGTGCATTACTAAATTTTGGAGTATTTTAAATTTTACACCATGAAAATTTGAAATTTTGGATTTTACACAATGAAGTTCCCCCCTATTAGCAAAGCAAGCTCTCTGATATTGGACTTGCATACGTGGCCATCAAGTAAGACATTAGCTACTGAGAGATATGACTGAAAGGACCATTTTATCTTTGATAGGCCAAGAATGTATTGACCCCTTGTGATGAATTAATTAATTAATTAGCCAAGTTTATTAATTAATCAAATTAACATGCAAAGCGCATGGTAGCACAAACAAATCACCAATTAACTAAAGTATGCAGCAGAAAATAAATTGACATGGTGATTTGTTTACGAATGAGCAAAACCTATACGGCAAAAACCTCATCGGGTGATTTTAAGGTCACTACTCTCGAGAATCTACTATTATCAAAACAAGCGGTTACAAGTAAAGGAATCTCAGTACCTTATACCAACCTACAGTTGAACCCTTGCCCCAATACCTAATTAGACTTGTTCTATAGTGACAATCTCTCCTTTTCAATGCACGGCTCCTAATACATGACTAACTAATTACGCGGATCCCAGTACGCAACTTGATCACCAACTTGAGAAGAATGTTGGCTGCAAAGTTCTTCAGTTCATCACACGATGAAGATCACGAAACTCCTTGGTCACAAAATCCTACGGTGTACAAACACAGCAACTTTTTCAAGAGAAAGAAGAACTAGGGAAAAACTAGAGTTCTGGTCACACTTTTCTTCACATTTATGGAATTGTGCTCTTGTGCAACTGTGTGTAACCTTTTACAGCCCTCAAAATAATCTTTATATACGTTTAGGGTTGTGAGAAAAGAAAACCCAAACATACACTCATAGATTTGATAAAAAACAGCTCTGGAAAACTGAGTTTCATAAACCTCAATAGATAGCCATCTATCGAGCTAGCTGTCGAGTCACGGGGTTCAGCAGCTTTTAAACCTCGATAGATACTAGCTGTCGAGATTTAATGAACAACACTTTTTCATTTGATTCTTGGACAGACTTACATGGCTTTAACACTTGAACTTGAAACCTTGTTCCTTGAAATATTAAACACGTCCTAGATCTACCAAATTACAAGTAAAGTGCGTTTTGTCAAAGGATTAACCAATTACATAAAATAGTGACATATGTACCTAACATTGAATCACATATGTCCTAACAATCTTTTAGATTCTTTAGACCAACATTTAGTTTGAAATCTCAAGTTTTCAATTTTAGTGAGACTAAATATGAATTATTTGAATCCAAACTTTCAAATATTTGTTTATATATTCGAGCAACATTCAAGAAGGTGGATGGTCTTCATGGTCCCCCTTGGTCCAAACTTCCTTCCATCCTGAATAAATTTGTAAATCTTATAATTGGATGTATCCCGTGGTATATTCCTCTAGTTTTATATTGTAATTAAAGTTCTATAAAGTAGTGGGTTCCAATTAACTCAACTGGTAAAGTCTCTAATAGTTGAATAAGCGATCTGGGATTCAATTCCCGCTACGTACACCAAAAACCGATTGCAAAAAACCGATTGGTGTTTTGGTCTGATAATAAAGAGCTATCATCAGGAGCGGACATCATAAGTTGAAACTCTTTAAAAAATTGTTCTACACAAGAGAATCATAGTTGCCTGCTTTTTCTATCACCTAAATGGAAATTACACTCACAGAATATGGTTGTTAGGATCAAGATCCTATGCATGATCGATGGAGAGGCCATATGGATCAAATGAGAATCATAAAATTTTATTTTTAATTTAAAAAAATAGTAATGATGATTTATAGATAATTATTGTTTCTTTAAAAAAAATACTGGATAATCATTATAATTGTCAATAAAAAATTGTTTAATTCAATTTAATGCAATTTCTTCATTTTTGTAGTGTTGAACGAATGATGGAACTAACTCACTAAGGGTCCATTTGGATAGAACTTATTTTGTTAAAACTAAAAACTGAAAACGCTATAGCAAAATAATTTTTAAATGTGTGAATAATGCCGTGAGACCAATTTTTAATGAAAAAGTTGTTGAAAAGTGAAGTTTGTGGGTCCCATGAACAGTGCATGGGTGCACTATTCATGGGAGAATTGGTCAACAACTGCGGCTAAAAAAAAAAAAAAAAAAAGGTGAGCTAAAAACGTGCTAGAGCTGAAAACGTGGGCGTGGACGTGTATCCAAACAGGTACTATCTGCCAAAAGCAAATAGGAAATATATAAATTTACTTAAAACTTACTTTGAAATTTATAATTAATGGACATATCCATTTTTTTTAAATCCCAATAAAAAATAATTTGGAAAAAAGGTAAATACTAAATGGAAAAGTCTTATTTTTGTTTTTTGTTTATAAGAAAACATATACTTCAAAACCCAATTTTACGACTTACATTAATTTTGAGATAATTACAAAATCAAGCCCAATTGTTAATGTGATTAGCTAATTAACAAATGCATGGATACATAATTGTAAAAGTAAATCACAACCAACAACACAAGTACCCAAACACCACAAAGTGTTTACGAGGAGAAAAACACACAATAAGTTCGAGAAAACTCTCTGGGCCTATAGCATGAAACCAATTCACTAACAAGAATAGTTTCAATACACCTCATTTACAAAGCTAGTAAATGACATTCATGTATTCGAGCTCTCCACTCTTGCTCGCAACTGATTCCACAAATATTTTTTTCCTTACTAGTCATCAGTATCACAATTGAGCCACCAATCATCGCAAGATCAAGTCTCCTTGGCCACTCCAAGACCTATTGGAGATATTAGGATTGCTCCAATTATTCTCAATACCAAACAGCAACAATGAACGTTTAAGGATTTAGTGAGTGTAAGGTTTTAATATCCTCTCAAAGGATTTGGAAATTAGAGAGGGAGAAGGTAGAGAGAATAAATGAATTTTTGCTCTAAGGTAAAAGGTTACTCTCCAGCTCTTCAATATGGGAATTGCATGATGAATCTCGTGGGTTAGAATGGTAAATGAGAGCGCTTGATTGGATAAGTATATTAGAGAAAAATAACAAAAGATTTCTCATTTTTTGTCAATCTCGCTCGACCGAGAGAGAGGCAAGATTACTAGTTCAACTATTTTTCAAAAAAATGGAATTCGCCTGTCATTTTGCTTGACACTTACAATCTCACTCGACTGAGATTTTTCACATTACAGTACCAACTTTAGCACTTTGACCTCTCAAACCAATACAATGTAGCCCACAGTTTTGCACATTATAATGGAAATATTAATAAGGAAAATACATGAAAATTTGAAATGAAATATACCAACACTAATATCCTAACAACTTCCTCTTTTGTTTAAATATATTTACTTAAACTGGTTTGTTAATTTATTTTTAAAAAATTGAAATAAATCAATATATGAAAGAAAGAAAAAATGAAGAATGCCCAACAAAATAGTCTTGTTTGTTATTTTTCCCCCTTTCTCAACATAAATTAACATATCTCCTTAATAAAATTTATATCTTAATCCTGATGGTTGAGGGGGAATTTTAACTATAGACGTCTCCGTTGAAAATACCAAAAAGTACAAGTTAAATTACAAGATTCTACATTGATCCATTGTTGGTTTATTGGACCAAGCCTATCTGAATAAGTGAGATTGTGTTTAATTATTTCTCAAAATGTTGACCTGACCATGAACATTGTAACTCCTAAATCAAGAGTTATAATTTTAGAGTCACCACTTAATTAAATTATGAAAGAATAAGAAAATCATACAATAAAAGAATTTTCATTTTATTGATTGAAAATACTTTAAAAAAAAAAAACTTTATTCTTAGATACAAAAAAAAAAAAAAAAAAAAAAAAAACTACATGGCTTGGTTTTTTTTTTTTTTGGCTGTATACATGGCTTGGGATCTTAATTACATTATAAAAAATGAAAATTATATGATAAGAGTTGGTCTATTAATTATGTTCTAAGATACTAGGGGGAATCAATCTTTTATAGTACGGTAGTGATCACCATCATTTCATGTCACCCATTCCACCAACATGTCTAGAAAAAACATAAAAATGACACGTCATTCAATCAACCAATGTGCATTCGAACTAAAACAGTAAATCTAGCATTCTTTAATCTTAAATCATAGACCATCATAGTTTTGATTATTTGGAATCTATCAAACAAGATCGAACAAAGAGGATAAGAAATACCACTTGCATGCACAAGGCTTGATGATCTACTAGATTTTGGTATGATGATAGTGTGCTAATTTTTAGGAAAATGAGTTGTGACCTCATTAAGGAATAAATTTTAATTATTTTGGGAGTAGAGTAATTTGATATTCCATCCTCTTACATTATAATAGCTCTCCACACTAAATAATAATAATAATAATAATAATAATAATAATAATAATAATAATATCTACATATATATTAAAATCCAAAACTAAGAGAAAATCAAATTAGATTTCACTTGAATTCTCAATTTTGCGTCACGTGTCTCATCTAATTTTTTATTTTTGTGCCAAGTGAATTATTGAGTGTAAAAATCAAAGAGTCTAAATCCAATTAGATTTTAAATCATATATATATATATATATATATATATATATATTGTGGTGGGCCTTTTGTGTTGTTGGGCTTTGGTCTCTTCTACTACAATGTTGCCCGTAGATCTGAGGTAAGGGAGTTGGGGCTGGCCTAAATGAAACTCACCTTAGGCCAATTTGTGCACAAGTCAAACCATCCCGGTATGGATGCGTCCTGGAAAAGGTATTGAGTGTATGGCGTGCCCACAGTAGAAACAACCGTTACAGATATTACAACAGGAATACAATACGGCAAAATAACTAAAATACTAAGCAAATAACATTAACAATTGAATAAGGGGAAATGGCTTGCTAAAGTTACGGAGGGATAATAAAACAGTAAAATAACACTACAGTAGATAGTTTAATAACTGTAAACTATTCACCTAGCAAGCACAAAAGAAAGACTTGTTTGCCAGAAAAGTAAGATTAACTTCTCAGCAAATGGAAATCCAAGAAGGAAACCGATCCCCAATGTGAGTAACCTTAAAGAAAGCTTCTGCTATAGAAGTTACGCGCTTTGGAAAAAGGGACCTAAATGATTTAAGCTTCAATCCTCAATCTCTCAAAGAGTGGGTCTATCGAGAGGGAGAGAAATGGATAGTCTATTAATGCATGCCTCTATTCCTATCACTCATACTTTTCTGATTTTTGTATTTTCTTTTTCCTTTCTTTCTTTTTCTTTCTTGTTCTACCTCTATTCTTTTGTTTTCCTCCTCCATCCCCCCTCCTTACTGTTCACAACCATCGCTCTTTATACAATTTGCCATGGTAGGATTTACCATTTTTATCCCTTAACTGCTTTTAACTCCTTATGGGTGTCCTTTTGAGACTATCCATTAGCCTTCTGGCTACACAATCACTACCATTGCTTTGAATGTGTTGGTTGCATCACTCCCTATTTCCAAACAAAATTACTTGTCTTGTTTCTTACCTCTCTCTGTTTTTCAATACTCTCATCTGGATAAGGATCAAGCCTCTCCATTACCTACCTTTATGGCATGCATCAAGTGGTCCCAACCCATATTTACTTCTTTTAGGTGAGATGTCATCCCAGCAGGACATCTCTCCCCAAAGAAGTTTGAGCGGGAACCCCAAAATAGACCCCCTCTTTCTCCCCATCGCCAGACCATACCATTGAATACCTTGACCTGTAGCCTACCTCCCATGTATTGGCCGAGTACAAGTAGGTGGTGCCTTGGCCCTTTGTGCATGCTCCACTTCATCTGAATTTGTTTCTTTTTGACCTTTACACCATTTTCTATTGCTTCCATGTTTGTTTGATTCTGCTGTATGTCCTGGTTGGTGTTTATCTCTTGTAACATGAAGGATGCGTGGGCTTTTAAGCTCATGTTCCCTGCCTTTCATCCTTTCCTTGGACTGGACATTGCTAGGGTGAAGACCCTCATCTTCTTGCCGAGCCCATGTTCTTTTCTTTCTTATGTCTGTGGGCCTCTTGGCTATGGATTTTGCCATACCACTTCATCATGCTTGCTATAGTTTTATCTTTCTTTTTATTTCTTGTTATCCCATGGGCTTACAGGCTGATGCTCCTGCCGTGCCTGCCCACTTCTTTATCAATCTTTTGCTTAGGGCTTCCTTGGCCCACTTTCCATATCCTTACCTCTTTTGGGCTTTATTGGCCAACATTCCTACTGTGCCAACCCATTTCATTATCTCATTCCTCGGGCTTCCTTGGCCCATTTACTTATTATTTACCTCTTTTATTCCCATGTGCTTTTTGCTAGATCTATTGGGCTTTCTTAGCCCAATTACCACATCCTTACCTTTTATTACTTTTCAGGTTTATTAGCCTTTAAGTCAACCCAATTAATTTATGAATTCATTTCTCGAGCTTCCTCAATCCATTTACTTCTTCTTTACCTCTTATCATTCTCATGGGCTTATTACTTCATTTATTGGGCTTCCTCAGCCCATTTACTCCCTCTTTACCTCTTTTTATTCTTATGGGCCTGCTAGCCATCAATTCTGCCATTTCAGCTTGCTGGGCTTGCTTCCTTATTCCGTTACTATTTTCCCTTTCCCCACCTTTTCTATATTGTTAGGCTTTTTTTGCTGTCGGGCCCTTTGTCAAAAGTGGGCAACAACATATATATATATGATAAATAATTACATATTTTAGAAATGTATGGTTTAAAAAAGATGTAAACTAATACCATGTATAATTTGAACATCCTCTTTAAAAATATATATAATTTAAATTGTGTAATTTTGATTGTTTTTAATTGTATCCGTACATAAACACAGGGTTACACACCAGTAATAATAATGATGACTCTCATTCAAGGGCGAAATCAGGAATTTTAGTTTGAGGGGCTAAGTTGCGGCACTAATATATTTATGAAGACAACCCCCCTCCACACACACACAATTTTTTTTTTTATTATTATTATATACTCATACACATATATACACACTTTTTTATTTGATAATCCAACAAAAAAAATTGTATTTTCAATCAAAATTTTGTTTGATGGCAATCTTTCATGAAATAAAATTCGTTTTTACCATTTTCATAGTGAAACTCTTAAAATGTTTTATTTTCAATACAAATTATCAAATTTTATACTAAAGTAAGTAAAAAATCTTTCAATTAATGAAATTTTCAAAAACATGAATGATCCAAAATTTAGAGGAATAAGTTATGCTCCAAACATATTTGAAGTTGTCTTGCACTAACCCATTATGTGGCAACTAAAGAGAAATTTCATGTGTAATTTTAGTGACAATATTTTTTTAATGAGTGAATGACTTGTTAATTACCACATAATGGGTTGAAAAAAAATATATCCAAACATATTTAGTACCAAACTTTATCAAATATTTAATAGATATAAAAATACATTTTGTAATAAAAAAATAAAATTGTGAAAAATAAAGTTATGTCTTTTTTTTTTTTTTTTGAGAAACAAAAAATAAAGTTATGTCTCTATAACTATTAGACCAATTTTTTTTTTTTTTTAAGAGCATTATTGGACTAATTCAAATATTTGAGGGAGCCAACTCTTATTTTTGTAAGCTAAATTTTGAAACGATAAAATAACTATATATATATATATATATATATTAAAGAAAATTTCAAAATTTTGGGGGCCCACTCATGTACATGGCTCTGCCCCTGCTCTCATTGATTAAATTTATACTTGAATCCACCTTTTTATATGTGAGGTGAGAGTATCGTGTCGTTGTACTTTGTGAGTGTTTAATAATTTTCTCCTTTTAAGTAATTTTAATTATCTTTCTACTACTTTTATTATTATTATTGTTATTATTATTATTATTATTATCTTGTGTACTTTTGTGTTCTTATTGTTTATTTATTGTTAAGACTAATGTTAATGACATCTTAGTAGTAATTTGGAGAGTACAAAAAATAGTGAACATAGATTAATCTTAATTGGATTGAATTGTATTTCTCTTGAGAAAAATAATATATTTGTAACATAAGTTTGAATTTAAGTGGAAAACATAACATATATAATATAGATTAAATTGTAATTTGTATCCTTAAAATTTAGAATAACTTAACCCTCTAAAGTTTCAAATTTTGGATTTGTATCCTAACGTTATGTATTTTTTGGATTTAAGTCCTTTTGTCAATATGTTGTGATGAGATGATCATTAAGTGCCAAGTGAGCTCAAAGCGATGTATTTTTTATTATCATTCAAAGTTAAATTGTTTTAAACCCCATTAAAGACATGTTAAATATTATTTTAACGACATTGTAATTTACATCTTCAGATTTTGGGGTAATTTTGATTTTACTCCCTTAATATTTCAAAATTTTGACTTATAAAACTATGTAATCTTGAGTTGAGATGACACTTAACACGATGCACAGACGAAATGGCTTAAATCCTAACAATATATAACGTTAGGTATACGAATCTAAAATTGAAAATTTTGTGGGATAAAATAAAAAACCTACGCCGAACTTTAAGGTTGTAATTGCAATTTAGTCCTCGTAAAAAAAACTTGTCTTGCCCATAGCCATGTAGAATAAATGCACACAGAGCTGTGGTTGAAAGGTTGAGTGAGTTGGGAGTGAAGTAATTTAGCAAATAGAAAAAGTGAGTTGTGAATTATGTTAGCTGCCATTTTCACAACATCCAGACTATTCCCTAACTTCAAGCCTTCCCTCTCAACCTTCTCACTTGTACGGACGCTCTCTCCCTCCTCCGCTTCTCGCTTCCAAGTCCGATCAATGGCCTCCTCTTCTCCCTTCAAGAAAATCCAGATTCAGAGAGAAGACACTGTGAGTCTTTCATTTGAATTTGATATAACCATAGTATTTTGAATTATGGGTCTGCCTTATTTGGTTGTTTTGACTAATGGGTTTTTGTTTTCTTATTGACATTGGTGTTTTGAGATTGTGTGTTGCCGTGTTGGGGTTTGGCCGTTTGCAGGGCTCGACACAATTCGACGCCTAGACAACAGTTCTAAGTGGGGCCTTTTTTTTTTTCTTTTTTTTTTGAAATATTATTTAATCAATGTTATATTGTAATTTCATTTTTCTTGCATTTTGATATACAAAATTATTAATTACGTTTTTTAATTTAAGTTTTTCTAACCTTTAGTTGCAAATTTTTCTAAATGAGTTTTTTGATAATTCGTGAGGAGATTTGTACAAGGTCTTGACAAAGTTATAAAATGAGTCTTAATTTACATTGAATAAAATTATATATTTTGAAGGATGGTTGAAATCTAATTTCCAAATTTGATTTTGGTGTTGAGGGAGAGAGATATTAGTTGGTGTGTGACCATGTGAGAGATTGGAATTGGATGGTTAATATTGACAGTCTACAATGTGGGAGAGATTAATAAAAAAATTGAAATATCAATTTGTTATGGGAAATTGATCATTAATGATAATTTGATACACTCAATTTTAATTTTGTTAACCAATTTAGCAACTCAAATGAGTTGGATTTCTATTATCCAACAATTTTGGGGCCTTCTTGAAGTGAAGGAGGCAAGGAGCTCACCTTTTTTCTATTTTTAATAAAAAACTAATTATTAATTTTAAATATTTGGGGCCTATTTTTCACTGGGGACCCTAGGCAATGGCCTAAGTGTTCCCCAAGGGCCAGCCCAGGCCGTTTGGAACGTGTTGGATGGTTTTGAATAATGTGTTTGTGTCTTCTTAGTGGGATTATATATATTGAATTTGGGTTTTAATTTTTTAATTTTTTAAATTTTTTTTTTTGGTGGTTTTGATTATTGGGTTTTTTTTTCCTGGAGTTGTATGTGTTGGAGTAGAATGAAATGGGTCTTATTAATGGGTTGAGAGAGAGTTTTCTGCATTGTTATTAGGAATGTGTGTTGCTAACCAAATTACATTGTGAATTACGTAGCATCTGAGTATATAAGTATGACTAACCATGATCTTATATGGAGATATTGAAGTGTATAGAAAGAAACTAGAAAGAAAGAAAAATTATTGCCATATTGGACGTTGTCATGAGTAATTGAAACCATATCAATAATTTTTCAAAGAGAAGTTTTGATATTGATGCTCCTCAATAAATTGTGGCGATGCTCCAAATTTATTTTTTCAAGCCCCTCATTCATGATCATTGATTTTATCTAGGAAATCATTGAGCTATTCCAACTCCACAGACATCCTCTAGCAATGCCCAAGTGATAACTGAAAAGTGATTTGGGATTCATTTGGTATCATGATTTCGTTTTTTTTAATTTCTAAAATGAAAAAGAAACAAAATTTGCGATTGGTTTTGCATTTTTAAGAAAACCATGATTTTAAAACTGAAGGAAAGGAGGGGGGGGGGGGGAGTGCCTTTTCAAATTGCAGCTCATGGGAGTGCTGAGTCGCCAAAAAATTATATTTTCACATTACAGTTTTTCACAGCAACAGTACTTTTCATAGATTTTACCAAATGCTTAATTGCCTTTTTACAAAGAGTGTTTTCAATGCAACTTTTAAAATTGCTATTTTTTCAAAATCACATTTTCAAACAGTTAACCCAAACGGACACTTGCTGTTGTTCCCTCTAATGGTGGCTATGAATCAAGTATTAGATATTTCACTATGTGTGTGTGGATATCATGAAGAATAAGGTAAAAGGGTTGGGAATTGATTAGAAGCACTTATGGTAGGAAGTTAATTTTTAAGCATCTTCCTTCTTCTTTTTCCCATAGTCCATAACTTATACAACTTAGGATTAGTGCTTCACGTTAGTTAGAGATTATGTCACCAAAAATTATATGATGTGCAGGTGTGAGGTAATGTTTCTAGATTTGATGGGATGTGGGATGTGTTTATAATGTGCTAATATATATTGTTCACAAAGGATAAGAATTAGCGTAGTGTGTCAACTCAAAGTATCATGCCATGTTACGAAGCTTTTTTGCCTCCCAAAAGCCCACAGTATAGCTGAAAATTCTTAATTTTATTGAATTATGCACTATGGTTTTTTTTTTTTCCTCATCGTTAGCTTTTAGTTGATCTTCGTTCATTTTATTTATTATTATTTTCATGCTTGATCAGGCATTTGATGCGTATGTGGTTGGCAAAGAAGATGCTCCTGGGATTGTTGTGCTTCAAGAGTGGTGGGGTGTTGACTTTGAAATCAAAAACCATGCTGAGAAAATTTCTCAACTTGGCCCTGGATTTAAAGCACTTATCCCAGAGTAAGCCATCTGCCATCTGTGCCTGTTAAAATAAGAGAACTTTTTCTTTTTAAAAGAAATAAAAATTTATATTTGTCAATGTCATAATTTTGCCATATTGTTTGTGATTCTTTTGAATGCTGTGTACCTTTTATTTTTTGCTTCAGTTTGTATCGGGGAAAGGTTGGTTTGGATGTTGCAGAAGCACAACACTTGATGGATGGTCTTGATTGGCAAGGTGCCGTGAAGGATATTCGTTCTTCAGTTAACTGGCTTAAAGCAAATGGTTCAAAGAAGGTGTGGCTGTTGTTTACTTGCTGGATAAAAACTTATAAAAAAAGCAAAAGAAAAAACAGACTGATTTTTGCTGCATTATAATAATAACTTTGCACTAGCATTGTCTAGCTGCTCTGATAACATGGTCCTTAGGGATCAGCTATCTTTGAATTTGTGATTGTCCCATCCCACTGCTTGCCTTTCATATGTATTGCCAAGCTGTAGTATGTGAAAGTTTTTGAGCACCGTGCTTGGTCCTAAGATTGGCCTTAAGTTGAGGTTTTGTATAGGTTGCTTTGAGGTTTACTTCAAGTTTGTCGCCTAAGTTATGTGGCATTAATGAGGCAAACTGTGAGGGCTCTGGTCAAAGAGTTTTTGCTTACATGCAATTCCTTTTGTTTATGAGTTTTCTTTGATGAGTTTTTGACATAATAATGCTACACTTCTTTTTATTGGTTCCAAAAGCCACAGATTTGAGGACAGTTTGAACTAAATGAAGAGAAATTTTAAACGATTGGCCCACATAGAAGTCGATTTATAAGGACTCTTTATATGGTTAAGTAGTTGCTCAATTTTTATTTATGAGATCTTGAAGTACAAATTTGGTTTATATAAGTTGGACCAAAAACATGGTGCCCAACATTAATTTCCTTTCGGCATTTTTACTACAGTGTTATTTCACGAAATATGTCATTAATTGGTTCCATGTTCTATCCTCATTTACATTGCTGAAGATGCAGATATCTCAATAATATTAAAATTTTGAAAAGCAAACTTATAGCTTCATTGAAATAGGTGGGTGTAACTGGTTTTTGCATGGGGGGTGCTCTCTCTATTGCAAGTTCTGTTCTCGCACCTGAGGTTGATGCTGTTGTTGCTTTTTATGGAGTTCCTTCATCAGAACTTGCAGACCCTGCCCAGGCTAAGGCTCCTGTTCAGGCCCATTTTGGGGAGCTTGATAACTTTGTTGGCTTTTCAGATGTGACGGTATGGCATTTTCTTTTTCTTGGTTGCTTTTAGTCTTAATCATTCCTGTTAGCTTCCCTTCCATGTTAAAATTTCTTGTTGTTCATGGCTGAGTTGTTGATACTAGGCAGATTTTGTTTAAATATCTTTTCTCACCCATAGGTTTTAGCCACTGTACATGTGCAAAAACCTAACAAAATCCATGTGTTATTCAGTGACCTTCTAGTAAAGTGACCAAAGATTTCTACTTTATTGTTAAACAATGGCAACTCTGTAGCTTCAAGGCTTTTAAAACCTTGCAAAATTTTCCATAGATTGATATTTGTGGTATGATGGTATAAGTCATTTCCGTTTGGAACTAAGATTGTTGGGAGCAATTGAAGTGAGGGATAATTAATAAAAACTATGAGAGCTAGAATATAAGGATTAAAGGAGAGCTTGAGTGTTGATCAGGACAGGGACGGAGCCATTCCTTGGCGCCCAGATATTTTAGAATATTTTTTAAATGCCATATATATTACCTGAGTCTTGGCCCCCTTGTATAATCCTTGAGAGAGAGAGAGGGTGAGAGAAACTGAGGGCGTGAGAGACTGAGAAGGGGGGTGTTATGAAACTGATCTGAGAAAGGAAAGTGAGATGGTAAAAGAAACTAATGGGTGTTTGTTTTTTGTTTGAGAGAAAAATGGAAAAGTCAAAAGAGACAATTAACGGGGCTGATATTGTTGTCTTGGAAATGAATTTTTTTTTTTAATTTAATTATTTTTTCAAAAAAATTTAGTAACTCTCGATCCTAGAGATGAGAGACGACTTGAAGGGATATTCTTTAGTAATGCTATAAAGTATAAACACAACAAAAAAATTACAATAATTATACAACATTCACAAATAAGTATACCATGTCATTAACAAAAAATTGATTGGAGATTGTGGTGAATCCACCCTAGCATTACTTTTTTTTTCCTCCTCCTTTTGCCTCTTGAATTCGTGTGCTTAGCTATATTTATATATTAACTTTGAATTTTTAGTTTTATTTAATTATATTATATTATAAATATATTCAAATTTTATAGATATTTTGCGTTGTATAAATTTATTAAATTTTTGAATAATATGAAAATATTTACTTAATATTTGTAATAAACCATGAAAGATATAATTTTTTAAATTAAGATATATTTGTAATTCTTTAAATACTTTTTACACTTATTTTATTTTTTCATATTAAATGATTATTAAAATAATTATTACGTCATCATGTTTTGAACTTTGGTTGAATTTTGATCCGACCTTAAAACCTTGAACCTCTCTTCTTTCCTGTTCTTTGACTAGTTTAATTTTTAAAACTATGATATTGATATCAATTGAATAGAAATAGTCTCTTCTCCTCCTTTGCTTTGAGTGCATAGCAGTACAAACCACACACAATGCCACCCTACCTGATACAGCGCCGTTGAGGTCGTCATGCTCGTGCCGTATCACCCACACCCACTTTCTCTCGTCTGTTTCTTTCTCTCTCTTTCTCTTATGTCTCTTCATTTTTGGCTATTTTGTTTTTTTGTCTTTTTTATTTTCTAAAAAAAATGTTTTCATACTTCCACTCCCTCTCATTTGGTATCCTGGCTCCGTCCCTAAATTAGGATACACAGTAAACTCATAAACCTCAAATTTAACTCCAGAAAAAATGAATGATGGTAATGTGTAATTTATAATTGATGGTACTGCTAGAATAGTGATCACTAAAAAATTTGAACGGAAGCTTCTGTGAGAGAGAGAGATAGAGAGAGAGGTCTCTTTTTTTCTTGGCTTTGCATGCTCATTGTCTTTAAATATTGAATTTCAGACTGCCAAGGCTTTGGAGGAGAAGTTGAAAGCATCAGGAGTTCCATATGAGGTACACATTTATCCAGGCAATGCACATGCATTCATGAACAGGTCTCCAGAAGGTCTGAAGAGGAGGAAGGGCATGGGATTGCCTGATGAGGATGAAGCTTCGGCTGAGCTGGCTTGGTCTCGCTTCCAGTCTTGGATGACTCGTTACTTATCTGCATAAGTATGTCTTGTCATATGCACTTCTACCTTGAACACCAGCCTTCGTTTTAGTGGACATATTCAAATCCCAAGTATGCCGTTTGTTTCTCTTTTGGTAATAATGGATGCAACTTTGAGGATTTACTTCTTTTTTTTTTTTTTTGAGAGATTTGAGGATTTACTTGGTGTGGAAATATATAATTTCCAAAACGATTTAGTTTACTTTGTAATTATGTAAAGGACAAGATTTGGAGAAAAACCTTTCAAACTACTTGCATGTCTTTGCATGTCTTTGTACTTTATGTAAATTTTGAAAATTTAACCGTTGGATTGCATGTTCTTTATTTTTTTAATACGTATATCAAATTTTGTTTAAATTAGATATTTACTATTTAGTCAATACACTTACTTTTTATGCATAATTTTAGATCACAAAAACTTGAAATTTAAAGATTTTATTGATGACATAGCTATTAATCTTTAATTTTCTTGAATTTTTGTAAGCATGGAGGATATCATAAGAACATGCAATCCAACATTTAAATTTTCAAAATTCACTTTCAATAAAAAAAAAAAAAAAACTAAAAGAAATAAAAAAAGACAAAGTCTAGCTACAAACTTAATTGTAGCTTAAGACTACAATTCTCACTAAATAAATTAACATAATTACATATTTTGAAAATCTAACTATTGAATTCCATGTTTTTTATGTTCTTAAAATATATTTCAAATCTAATGTTAATCGGATGTTATTTATGATTCAATTTATAAATTTATTTGTTATTTATATTTTTCTACTGCAAAAACTTAAAATTTAAACATTTGATTGATAACATTGCTATTAATCTTTAATTTTCTTGAATTTTGCAAGGATAGAGTACATATAAAGAAAATGTAATTCGATGATGGATTTATAAAAATTTATATCCAATAAAAAAAAATTTGTGTGCAATTATAGCCTTAATCTACAATGAAATTTGTTACCAAACTTTGTCCTAAAAAAACATATAGGAGTTTGAAGGGGAGAAAATTTTCCCTTATGTAAGGAGCTACCATTATGATTTCATATTTACCATTTGATGTTCTTTATTTTTTTTTTCCCTATATTTTTTAGGATGCTAAGTTGCAAGTCACTTGTTGGATGGGGGACTATATGTTTGTCAAGTCACTATAAGTTTCCTTGGGAAATAAACAAATCTCTAGATTATTTCCCGTGTGAATGGGGTTAAGTATCTTAATTTTGACAAATCTTGACATTGATATTAATTTCTTCATTTGTGGCCGAAATGTTTTCATGGTATTTGGGCTTGGGTTTTGATGGGCATCATTATCACGGAGGCTTAAGGTCCGTTTGGATACAAATTATTTTTGTTGAAACTGAAAACTGAAAATTGAAAACACTGTAGCAAAATAATTTTTAAATGTGTGAATAGTACCGTGAGACTCATTTTTAATATTTTTTCTGAATAAAGTGGTTGTGGGTCTCATGAACAGTGCGTGAATAGTTTTGCTACAGTGAATGAACAATGTTGCTATAGTGCGTAAATAGTAATAATTGTCCTCTGAACAGTGCTACTACAGGTCAACATATGCAGCTAAAAAAAAAAAAAAAAAAAAAAAAAGAGGAAAACGCCAAAAGTTGCAAACGCAGACGCGCAAACGCTCTATCCAAACAAATACTTAAGCACAAGTTGAAGCTTGAAGCAGATGGTGAAAACATCACTAGTGGACGTGTGATCTTCAATCCAATGAATGAAAGGGATGGCATTCCAACCTGCCACTTTTCTCTAATATATTTGGTCTCTTTACTGGCAATATCCTATGCACAAATTGAACGGATTATTGTTTACCAAGTACATTTCCTTAACTAAGCAAAAGAAGAAGAAGAAAAAAAGGTACATTTCTTGGAGTCTTATACACATTTGTTTGTGTAATAACGATATCTTCACTGGCAATTGATAGAAAGCTGATCAAAGGACTAAGATAGAAAAATAAACAATCAGGTCCGGCGATTTGAATGAAATATACTAGTTAGATTAGATAATATTATTACCAAAAGGACCTAGTCCATCGGTCACTTTATTTAGAACTATGACAGCATCATCACTTGTTCTGTTTCATACTACCTCTTTTGTTTCGTTTTTTTCCTTTTTATATATATTTACTTCGTCGTGTACCTTTGTTCTTATCAAGATCGTGCTTACTATGGCAGTCTTGCCAAAGAATTTGGAATTGTTTCAACTACAAATTTTTATTTTTTGTTGGTTTGTTTTTGCTGAATAAAACTTAGTATTAAAAGGACAGTGATTACGAAAGAGAGGGAACTAGTACTATCTTGCTCTTAATTCCTTAGGCAAAAATTAGGGATAGAAGAGATGATGAGGATCTTTTGCACATAGTTACCCAAAAAAAAAAAAAACCGATTTGATTACATTATGGGCAGCAAAATTAGCTTATCTGGATGTGTGTTTTACCGATGAGACAGTTAAGGTGTTCAAAATATATTGACATTGATATTTTCCATTGCCTATGAGGAGCTTTGGAATGGTTGTATTACATTGAGAGAATCTCATTAAAAAATTATATGTTTAATGCTCAATTTTATTGCTTTCTTTGGAGTAATTCTTAAGTACTTTCAGAGAACGGTGAATAATGCTTTATCTTCTTACATTCATGGTGGGGTCAAATATTAAAATTATTATCAATTTTATTATAAAAAAATTATAAAATAACGTGTCTAGCAGTAAGTGATCCGAGCACATTTTTAGGCCTTGAGCCCTATCTGAGGATGATTAAAGATCCACATATGCGTGAACCAAAATCTGACACGTGAATAAGAGGTCTGAGGAGAAAAGGCGAATTGGTTCGCCGACCGAGGATCCTGAGGAGCAAAGACACCTCGAAAATACTTTAAGTAATTGCCTACATCGGAAAGTAAAGCTTCAAGGAAGACAACAGAATCGTGCAAGCTACAGAAGGAGTAAATATCTAGGAAGGTGATTGCCACCTCCACATTTAATGCACTGCACCAACTGAACTGATCGCATTTATGAGGAAAAGACACCTGAACAGTGTCTTCACAGCTCACAACCCTCTCTACCACCTCCAGAAGGGTCTTGATGGGACAAGCATCCAAATGGTTTCCTTGAATCGTATAGGTAGAGGGCTGAGATGCAATGGAGTGGACTATATAAGGAAAGGATCCCTATAGAAATGGAGATGGACATCTGACACTAAGAGAGACAAAGGAAGAAAATATAGAATCTCATTGTAAAAGGAACAACATTGATCCTTTAATGAACAACTCCTCCTCGGACTTGCCCGAGGAAGATTTTAGTTTAAATTTGCATCTCTTACACTTATATTAATAACGCTAGCCCAATTGTTCTCAAGTATGAATTTGATTGGCATTGTAGTTGGCTCATTAAACCCATTCTCTTACAAATCTATTGTTTTGGACTTGTTGTGCTGGGTCATACTATTCTAAGTGGGCTTGGGCCACAATTCTAGTCCTCACAACATGAAAATCATGATTGTCAAAATCGTGATCTAAATCGTAGGATCGCACGATTTTACGATCTCATCTTACTAAAACGTTTAGAATCGTACTAGGATCGTGTAGGATCATATAGGATCCTACCGATCCTACCAAAACATAAATTTTTAGTTTAGTTTTTTTTTTTTTTTTTTTTTTTATGAGATAAATTTTTTGTTTTGATGAATCTTTAAGGGTTTTTACTTTTCCATGTTGTGATGGTATGACCTTTTTTTTTTAATAAAATTATGTTAACCTAAGCAAATGTTTTTTAATTTCTAGTTCACATGTATTCAAAATGAAGAAATGCTTCATCATTTCTAAATGAAGAATTTGATGTTGGCTTTGCTTCCTTTTAAGCTATAATGTTATTAAATTTGTTTGATTAATATACTAATTTGTGTTCTAATATTACTAATTTATATATATATATATATATATAATTTTATCTGTTATGTTTGTATTTGTATATTGATTGATTGAGTTTTTTGAGCATGCTCTGTAATTGCTTTTAAGTGGTATAAATTGAATAGTTGAGTGTGAAGTTGTATCTTAATGTCTTTTGCAATTCTAGTATACAAATATACAATGTCTACATAGATAATTTAGGATGGTGGTTATAAGAGCCTTAAAATGAGAATAATTAAATGTTCATTTCACCTTAATATTCATCTTGCTTTTGAATTTCATATTGTAATTAGCTAGTTTCCATTTTCTAACTTATTTTGGATTTTAAACTTGGAAAATATTTTCCATATATGTTGATAAATATTTTGGTATTTGCTTGCTAATTAGGCATTTATTGAACTTTTTAGATACATTGGTCCAAACTTAAATATATTTGTTTCGTTAGTATAGACGTAGTGATGTATGACATGCAAATTACATCATATGATACAAATCTTAGCTTTTTTATGGATTAATTCATAACTTACGTGATTATTCAACATACAAAGTCATTATCAATATATTTTTTGCTTTAATTTGAAAATATGTAGGATTTTACGTTCTACAATCCGATCGTATGATCCACTATCCCACCTACTTCCCACAATCATATGTAAGATCCCGATTTTGACAACCTTGATGATAATAAATTTGATTGATATTTATTATTATTATTTAAAAATGAACACGTTAGTTTGTAAAATGGTGACGTAGGACATAATCTACAATTTAATTTTTGTAATTATTTAATTTGGTATTTTTATGTAAAAACGTTATTTTAGGTTTATGGTTATTATTTCCTTATTTTTAGGTGTTTTAAATATTTTTTAGGTCAAATTTGGTTCATGTTATGGTTAGGTATTAATTACGAGTTATTTTAGAATATATTTTGTTCTCTATCAAGTTTTACGGGGCTTTTAAATAGACCCCTAAGTTTGTACACGTTTTTTTTAACAATTATTCAATCAATTAAATTCAAACTTCTCTCTCTATTTTTTGGTGGATTCCAAACTCTTTTTCCTTGTGGATTCAAGGAACTCTCGTGGCTTCGAGGTTATTTTTAGAAGCAAATGTGTTTTGTTTATTGTTTTCTAGAAGTAGACGTGTTTTGCTTCTTGACACTTCTGCATCCCATATCAGTTAGTATCAAAGTCTTGACATACCTTGGTCTAATGGCTAACTAGCAAGACGGTGACCACCACAACAATGACGGTGGTGACGACGTTAACAACCCAATCCTCACTAGGGCTGAACTCCTCGAGTTTCGTAAAGAGACTTGTGATGAGAATCAACAATTTTGTGAAAAAGTGTCAGCAAATTATAGGTGAAATCAAGCATATGATTGCTACTCTTCTTGCTGGGAAATCATCTCACAAAAACAATGATCAATATATTCAATGATGCACTTCTAACTACAAGAAAAGTCCATTCTTTGATAGAGATATGTGAAAGTTGGATTTTATTGACTGACTTCTTGATTTGGAAGAGGATTTTAATTTTTGGAAGATTTGTGATAAAGAAAAAGTGCGGCTTGCATCAAATAAATTGGAAGATGAAGTAGAGGAATGGTGGGAAGATATTCAAATCGATAGAAAGTGACGAGGTAAGCATCCAATCTACTATTGGCAAAGAATGAAAAGGGTATTAATTGATTTATGGTTTCTTAATGATTATTATGATATACTAGATTATACAAGTGTTGATTATAAATCTGTATGTTCATATGAAAAGTAATATTTTCAAAACATGGAAGGTCAACCAAAAAACCAAAATTATAATAGTCAAGTCTATGTGTCAAGTAAAGGAAAGGGTTTAAGGGTTGAGAAGAAGTAGCCTGCTTGCTCACCACCAAGTGCAAGAGATCATAGCAATATAATTCTCGGAGTATTGAGGTCGAACCACAAGGAGCAAGGTAAATTCAAAGACAATATAATTAAAAAACAATTTGGGTGAAGAAGAAAAGTACTTTTACTAGGTGATTGTTAACAAGAATAATAATAAAAACTGATTTAAATTAACAATGTAAATACTAGGGCATCAGGGTGTTTCCCTATATCAATATGAAATTCATTGTAATCCAAGAAATTATATATTTCATAATTGATTGTTCTTATATAATTAAATACTTACGGTTCGGTTGATCTGAGACAATTCAAGAATGCATAATAACCTAGATTAATAATGCGGTTAGAAAAGTTTTCAGAAAAAATTCATTCACTTTAAAATATGATTTCTATTTGAAACTATTAGAAATTCATCTAAACAATAAGAAAAACATGATTGAACTTATTGAAAACATGGAAGAACTAATACATCAAAAAAAAATCTAATTGAACAATCAAATATGTTGTTGATAAAATCTTAGAAAAAATCACATTGAATATTCATACTGTATAGAAGAAACATAACCCCTGGCCATAGCAAAGAGTTTATGCTGCAATTAGAGAAAGGAAAATACAAGGTTTTCTCTCCAAAATTCGTTCTACTGGCCTTCCTTCAAAACCCTAATGTCAAAATGTTCAAAGAAAATAAAACTTTTACTATTTTAATTTTCATCCAGATTTACAGCAGTAAATTATGAGTTAATTTCGGCCTTCAAAAATTGTGAATTTTGAAAAACTTAAAACTAGAAAGTTGTAGATATTTAAGTCACAGTTCCAACCCATTTAGCCTTGTGTCAATTGGATTTTTGAGGAGAGAGATACCCCCAAAATACTGATCAGTGCTCAAATCTGATTTTTCCTTTTTCAGATTCTACCTCTTTGATTTCTTTCCTTATTTGAGGCTTCCAAACATGGGAGATGACCCAAGCACTCCAGCTGCACCTCCTTAGACATTTAAGTATGGTCCTTTAGCTCCACTTTAATTCTAGTTTGGCCTCCATTCTCTCACAAACTCGTATAAACTCATCTTTCTCACATGATTTCCTGAAAGTAGAAAATTACACACAATAAATGACACCTTATTCAAGAAATTATGTAAAAATAAATAATAGGGACAGAGTCAAATCATGGCTTAATTATACAAATTAAGTATAGTAATAAGGAGATAACACGCCCACATAAATATATAACAAATATACATTTTAAGGCGTTATCATAGCCTATTTCTAAAGAAAATTTTGAAGTGGTTTAAAAAGATCAAGACTTGTAATAAGTTATTGAATTGAAGATTGAAGATACCACTTGCCAAAAACTTGATGAAGATGTCAAAGAAAAGAAGGTTGAGCTGATTGTGGATAATGACAGAAATCAAGAGATGGTAATTGTTGAGAATATTGTGGAAGATCCAATTGAGGTTAAATATGAGGATAAGTTCACAACTCACAATCCTCATGTTTTGGTTGATTTGTTGAAAATGACTACACAATATGTTGATTTTCTTGGAGTAAAAAATTTTAATTTTATTATCAGTCCTTTGTTGATTGATGTTGCAAATAAATTGAAGGTAGATAAGAATAAATTTTATGCTACACTTTATGAAAAATTCAAGTTTCAAAACCGGATCAAGTCATCAAAGCATTCAAAGTATTTGTTTATTTGGAGCAGACGATTTCAAATTTCGACCTTCAACTCGAGGATGAGTTTGTTTCAAGTTAAGGGGTCTAATGTAGGACACAATTTACTATTTAATTTTTGTAATTATTTAACTTTAGTATTTTTATGTAATTTTTGTTATTTTCGGTTTATGTGATTTATTTTCTTGTTTTAGGTTTTTTTTTTTTTTAATGTTTTTTAGTCAAATTAGGGTTTTATATGCTTTCGTAGCCGCCTTAGAGTTTCTAGTTGCTCAAGGTTTTTTTTTTTTTTTTTTACTATTTAAACGCATTGTAGCCTCCAAAGGCAATTTAGTTTTCAGATTATTATCAATAAAATACAGACATTTTGTCAATTTTCTTCTTTGGTGGATGCCTGTTTTATCCTCTTATGGATTCAAAGAACCCCTTGTGAATTCAAGGTTTACTACCCAGAAACTAACAGTTTAGTTTCTGTCCTTCAAAGAGAGCATCGTGTGTGCTTTCTTTAAACTTCCACGACATTAGTTGGTATCAGAGCCTTGACTTATCCTGATCTGGTGGTTGAGGTATGAGACGGTAACAATTCCAGTGACAGAAAACTTACAAGAATTACGTGATGTATAGTTAGCACTCACAAATATCTTTGCTAGGATGTCGTCGTTAGAGTATGGAAACAATAGGAATAACTGTTGCGGAGACATAACTCTTGGGCAACCTATTGGTAAGCGAATTTCATATAGACCTTATAGAAAAATTGCAAGTTTAATGGTTGTTTTATAAAGAAGATTTCCTTGATTGGTTACTTGATCTAGTGGATTTATTTGACTATGAGAATATTTATTATGAGAGAAAAGTTGGACTTGCTTTGTATAAACTTAGTGAGTATGCCTTACAAGCCCGTTCTCTCGTTCCTGGAACATAGATGCAACTTTTGTCTTGCAACATGCAAGTAGTCTGTAGTCTCCCCTTGTGAGACTCCCTGTTTTGCTTTCTCTTTTTTGCTCCTTTTGTTACTTCACCTCATTCCCTTATCCCCCCCCCCCCTCTCCATTTCCACCCCCCTGTACCTGTACTGACGTCTTACGAAGATGGCCGAGGCGCTTGAGGAAATCTGGAAAAGCTAACCCTCACTGAGGAAGAAGATGAAGGAATAACCCTCGACAGAGAGACTATTCAGGCCGTTAGAGAGATCCGAAAAAACTGTCTCATCATGAAGATTCTCACCCAAAAAGCATCAATACTGAAGCATTGTGAAAAACAATGAGACTGGTATAGAAACCAAACAAAGAAGTCCGAATCTCAGATATAGAGGAAAACTTATTTCTGGTTAAGTTTGGTGACAAAAAAGACAAACAGAAGGTTCTAGACATTTGCCCATGGAGTTACGATAAAAACCTAGTCCTACTCTAGGATTTTGATGGTGAATCTACGCTAAAGGACATCCGACTTCACTGGTCCCCTTTTTGGGTCCAAATACACAATCTTCGCCTGAAAAGCAGAACGAAACAGACTGGATGGATGATAGGAAGCAAACTTGGAATGGTTATGGATGTGGATGTTTCGGAGAATGGTGTTCAATAGGGGCATTATCTGAGAGTTAGAGTTAAGATTGATGTAATGAGGAAGCTAGTCTGGGGAAAAGAGATAAGGTGGAAAACGATGAGCAGCGGTGGGTCTTCTTCAGGTACGAATGACTCCCAAACTTCTGCTACTTATGTGGGATGCTTGGACATGGTGAAAAAGAGTGTGATAAGGATGGTCTACCTGGCATGGGAGAAGAGAAAAGTGCTTACCAATATGGTGCTTGG
The DNA here is from genome assembly GCA_032727855.1 of Quercus ilex subsp. ballota. Lineage (NCBI taxonomy): Eukaryota > Viridiplantae > Streptophyta > Magnoliopsida > Fagales > Fagaceae > Quercus > Quercus ilex. The sequence goes on from CM064915.1 coordinate 35,601,940, forward strand.
CTCCGGGGCAAACCCGATAGACAAAACTCCTCTGATTCTTGGAGCAACGAAGCACAAGGCCAAAGTAGTCGTACGCCGGAAGACCGGTAACGTACCAAGCAGAACGACAGCCATGGCCTCCCTTTCTCCCATGTAACAACCGGAGTAGGTGAACCACACACGAGCAACGTGGTTGGTAGTCCCAGGGGAGCATTTGACACACCTGTGCCCCACCCAAAAGTCATGCCAAAGCTGCCCATTTCAGAACTTGCAAAAAACTTAGCTTGAAGCAGTGAGCCAGACCCTACAGAAGGTTACATTACCAAAGCTAAACTCTCCCAAAAGTAAGTAAACTCCAGAGGTAATGTCTCCTCAAACCCAACTAAGTCAAGCACCTTGGAAGCAAGTGAAGTACGCCAAATGACAGTGACAAGAGACAAATTGGCAGCAATCGAGGATATGGAAAATGACGTTCTACAAGCAACAGCAAAAGTTGAAAAAATTTAAAGAATACAATGGGATATTAATACTAGGCCTACGCCTATAATATTTGAAGATGAAGTGGGTTGGATTGATGACTCGGCTGGGCCCAAGGGAAGTTTTTGGAAGTGTATTACTAGAAGTGGTAAAATAAGAAGCCTAACACCTATCACTAACAAAGGAGCCCAAAAGAGAGATAGCCCAACTCCCTTACAGGAACTTGACCCAAACTCCATCTCCTTGAAGCGAAAGAAAGGAAAGCAGTCAGCTGAGACTGCATGGGAAAACAAACACAACATGGTTGGCGATATGGCGAAGGCTACAGTGCAACCTTGCCCAGCCCAATAAGTATCTTATCCTGGAACTGTCGAGGGCTTAGGAACTTTGGGTCAGTTCTTGAACTCACCAAAATGGTGAAAGCTGAAGCTCCCCTTTTGATCTTCCTCGTGGAGACAAAAGCCAACATAGTACATATGTCAAAGATTTAGAAAAAGCTAGACTACATGCAAGGAATAATAGTCCCGAGTGATGGAAAGAGTGGAGGTCTTACCCTCCTATGGAAAGAAGGTACAACTGTTTGGACCCATAAGTATTGAAACTTCCATAAGGATGTCATCATTCCTGATTCTGTAACTGGCCAGCATTGGAGGGCCACTGATTTTTATGGCCACCCTGATACGCAGAAGAGACATACATCCTGGAAACTCCTAGAACATATACATGAAAAGCATGAACTCCCTTGGGTTGTTTTTGGGGACTTCAATGAAATTACTTATGCTGATGAAAAATGTGGATGAGGAGAGAGGAGTGCTAAACAAATGATAGCATTCAGAGATGCCCTTGACTTTTGTGACCTCCAAGACTAGGGCTTCAGTGGCCCAAATTACATATGGTGCAATGGAAGACTTGGGCAGCAACGTACGTTAATTCGCCTTAACAGAATGGTGGCAAACTTCGCATGGCGAGCCATATTCTGTGGAGAAAGGTGCAACATCGATTCATGGTGACCTTTGACCACTGCTCCCTTTTGCTGCACTTAACCCACGGATGCAAAGCTTGGAAACGAAAGCCCCATTTCTGTTTTGAAACGATGTGGCTACGGGACCCAGCATGCAAGGAAGTCGTGGAATCAGCTTGGAATGTTATTAGCACTATTAGTGAGAATCACACCATCCAAGCTACATAAAGAATTGTCAGGACCAGCTCCAATGGTGGAACAAAAACATTTTTGGGCACATTGACAAGCAACTAAAGGATAAGCAGGAAAAACTTCAACAACTTGAGTCCCTTCACATGCTACATAAATATGCCGAGGATATTCAACGTCTTCGGAAAGAAATAAATAAGTTAATGGATAAGGAAAATGACATGTGGCACCAGAGATCACGAGCTTTATGGATGCAGGAAGGAGACCGCAACACCAAGTTTTTCTGCTCTACAGCAACTCAGAGGCATCGAAAAAACACTATCTTAAGGCTACAAAATGACTTTGGTTGCTGGAGAGACAATGGAGACACATCCATTTTCCAATCAGACATGCCATCCACTTTCGAGGCAGTAGAGGAAGCTCTTGAACCAAAGGTAACACCAGAAATGAATGCCACTTTGCTCAGTGAGTTCCACCCTGATGAAGTCAAAGATGCTCTCCAACAAATGCACCCACTTAAATCTCCAGGACCCGACGGTATGCCACCTATCTTTTATTAGAAATTTTGGAATATTGTCGGGTCAAATGTTACAGAATGTGTTCTTAGAGCTTTAAATTCTAGTATCATGCCCTCTGATATAAATGCCAGACACATATGCTTAATCCCAAAAAAGGCTAATCCGCAAAAAATCACAGACTACCACCCCATTAGCCTCAATAACGTTCTTTCCCGCATCATCTCAAAAGCCTTGGCTAACTGCCTAAAACAGATTCTGCCTGATGTCATTAGCACCTCCCAAAGTGCTTTTCACTCTGACAGGTTGATCACAGACAACGTATTGGTGGCGTTTGAAACAATGCACCATATCAACCAAAGGCAGAAAGGGAAGGATGGTCTCATGGCCATCAAGCTCGACATGAGTATGGCTTTTGACAGAGTTGAGTGGCCATGCTTGGAAAGGATTATGAGGAAACTTGGCTTCCATGATCGTTGGATTTCTTTGATGATGATGTGCGTCACAACCATATCATACTCGATCTTACTAAATGGTGAACTGCAAGGAATGATCAAGCCAACCAGGGGGATTCGACAAGGCGATCCAATATCCCCCTACCTATTTCTATTATGTGCCGAGGGACTCTCGGCCATGCTTAAAAATGAAAAACTCCAAGGCCACATCAAAGGTGTCTCGGTTTGCCATGGAGTGCCACCCATCTCGCACCTCCTATTCGTAGACGACAACCTAATATTCTGCAAGGCCAATATGAGTGAGTGTAACAAAGTTTGGAAGGTGTTGAGAGACTATGAGGTAGCTTCGAGTCAGCGGATGAAGAGAGAAAAAACTTTGCTATTTTTCAGCAAAAACATAAGCATGGATATCCAAAATTCCATCAAAAGCCTCTTTGGAGCCCAAATTATCAAGTAGCATGACCAATACTTAGGACTCCCCTCTCTAATCGTCAAAGGTAAAAAGAAAGCTTTTAACAAACTAAAAGACCAGGTGGGGAAAAAGATACCGAGGTGGAAAGGGAAGCTCCTCTCAAATGCGGGTCAAGAATGAAAAATAAAGAGAGGAAAATCCCTTGGATTGCTTGGGATAAGCTTTGCAAGCGAAAGGTTGAAGGGGGCATGGGCTTTAGGGATTTAAAGGCTTTCAACCTCACTCTCTTGGCAAAATAGGGCTGGCACCTTATGCAGAACCAAAACTCCCTATTCCACCAAGTCTTCAAGGCCAAGTACTTCGCAAATGGTACATTTTTGGATGCACAACTTGGCAAACGGCCCTCCTTTGCATGGTGAAGTATTATGGCTGTGAAAGATGTTATTCTTGAAGGCACTCGGTGGAACATTGGCAATGGCACGAAAGTTCAAATCTGGGAAGACAAATGGATGCCAACCCCTTCATCCTACAAAGTGGTGATCCCTCGAATGACCCTGAGTAATGGAGATTATGTTTCATGCCTAATTGACCAAGAGCTCCATGCATGGAAAGCGGATGCTATACACCGTATCTTCCTGCCACATGAAGCTCAAGTAATATTAGGCATCCCGCTTAGCTCCTTCCCCACTGAGGATCGTCTAGGCTGGGCCGTAACACCAAATGGGGCTTTCTCTGTTCGTAGTGCTTACCATGTGGCCAAGAAACTTCTTGATAGCCAAGTTGAAGGACAGTGTTTAGACAACTCAGCAATGAAAGCCCTATGGAAGCTGATATGGGGACTGAAATGCCCGAGCAAAATTTGAAACTTCACCTGGCATGCTTGAGAGAACATACTTCCAACGAAGACCCGACTTCGAGACCGCCACATTCCAATTGAAGTGGACTGTGATCTGTGTGAGGAGGATGAAACCACAGGGCATGTCTTCTGGAAATGCAACTTAGCCAAAGAGGTATGGACTACCCTCAAGATTCACCCACCCAATCAGTCATGGGAGCCTCGTAATTTCATAGATATACTCTGGCTATTCCAGGAAAATCACTCCCACGCTGACATGGAAATCCTCATCATCATGGCATTGGGCATTTAGAACAACAGGAACAACATTAGGCAATGAGCCACTTCAAAAACTGCTTTGGGAATCATTAATGATGCCCGCCGATACATTGTTGAGTATTGGAAAGCAGCAAGCCACCCCAAGCCCAGGCAAGCAGTACCCTCTCTCAAATTTTGGAAACCTCCGCCCCAGACTGGTACAAAATAAATGTTGATATCGCGGTGTTCGTCGAAGCAAGACAGTGTGGCCTTGGGGTCGTGATCCATAATGACAGTGGGCAACTCATGGGAGCACTTTCAAAAATGCTCCCGTATCCACTAGGAGCAATGGAAGCAGAGGCCAAGGCTGTGGAATGTGGGATCATCTTTGCATGGGAGCTGGGAATCAGACAAGTCATTGTGGAAGGAGACTCACAGGTGGTAATTCAAGCACTCAACCAAGGGATCACTACCCCCCTGCCAATCTAGCAAATCATCTCTGGTGCTCGAACCTGGTTGCCAAACTTCAGATCATGGAAAGCAATTTTCGCTCAACAAGATTGCAACAAGGCAGCTCATTTAATGGCTAGGCACGCTAAAGACATTGTAGACTGTTTAATATGGGTGGAAGATACTCCCCCTCCTATTGTATCTCAGTGTCAATCTGATGTAATTTCCTTGGGTCTTACCCACGTTGAATGAAATTTACAAATCTTTCCCTATCAAAAAAAAAAAAAAGTGAGTATGCCTTACGTTGGTGGGAACGAGTACAATCTAATAGAATCCGACATGGTAAAGGAAAAATTTGTTCATGGCCAAGGATGAAAAAGATGTTTGCTGTCAAATTTTATCCTTTGGATTGTGAAGAAATCTTGTCGTATACAATACAAGATTATTATTCGCCAAGAAGTTCATACTTAAATTATGTTGAAGAGCCATATATTCCACCATTAAAGGAAGAATTGCATGTTGAAATAAATATTGTTCTTGGAGATTAGGTAGAAGCCAAAGAAAAAAAAATAGAGATTTATGAGGAAATTAATGAAGGCATTATTATAGAAGAAGGTCATGAAATCAAGATTAATGCGGAGGAAATTAATGAAGATCCTAGCATACATAAAGATCTTGAAGTTGAGATAGTAAAGACCATTAAAGAATAAATTATAGAGGAAGTAGTCAATGATTTCAATAAAATCAAGTTAGATAATTGCAACATTCTAACTCCTATTGTTTTAATGGGAGACATTGAAACAAAGTTTATTAATTTTATTGGGTGGAAAGATTTGATTTGATTATTGACTCTTATTTGATAAATATTTTCAATTGCAAGAAGATTAAGGGACAAGAAGTTCAAATTGCCCAATTGATGAATTTCAAGTTTGGTAAGAATACAAAGAAGATGAAGTATTCAAAGTATTTATTATTATGATTAGGTATTAAATAGGAGTTATTTTAGAATATATATTTTTGTCTGTCAAATTTTACAGAGCCCTTATATAGGCCCCTAAGTCTGTACATGTTTTTTTTAACAATTATTCAATCAATAAAATTCAGACTTTTGTCTTTCTATTTTCTAGTGGATTCCAAACTCTTTCTCTTTGTGGATTCAATGAACCCTCATGGATTCGATGTTATTTTCAGAAGTAAACGTGTTTTGTTTCTTGTTTTCTAGAAGTATATGTGTTTTACTTCTTGACGCTTCCGCATTCCACATCAAATGGGTATAATAAATAAATTTGTAATAACCTAGCATGTGCCTCAATTCTAAATTCTCAATTCGCTCTTCTTACCAAACAGAGACGAAAATCAAGTTTGGTAGAAGAGAGACCAAAAATGAATTAGTTCATCTCCTTGAATTTTTTTCAATGGCGGTGATTGCATCTACCAAACTAGCCCCAACTGAACGTGCAGTTCACAATGGGTCAGCAAATAAATATATGAGGCAACCAACCTTTTTGGAAATAGGCCTCTTTACATAAATGCGCAGCTTTATCTTCTCTCTTAAGTCTTATCTCTCTCTTGTGCTGTATAATGTGAAGAGGAAAGGTTTAGGTAAAGAAATAAACAAGCATGTGAGCAAATTGATCAAATGGAGAACTTTTGCGACTTGGAATCTTTAAATAATACTTTGGACTGCATCACAAAATCCAAATCATGATCCAAAATGTTGAAACATTGTCAACCATTTCTAAGGACTGTAGGTTGAAAGCAAGCCAAAATCTGTCCCACTTAACCGGCTGGCCAATTAAATTTATTTGGTTGAAATATTGAGATGACATTTTAGACATGTGCTAGCTACTATATATAAGAATCCTAGAGATAGAGAGAGAGAGAGAATTGTGCTTTCACATGTCTCACGAGTCCCTTAAACTTGGATTTCTGAAATAGGAATCCCATGGAGCAGTGCGTAATATGGAACACAATGGTTGCAGAAAAAAACAAATACACAGATACTATTACTAGCCTACCTACGAAACCGAATGTGATATTTTATATATCCACCAATCGAATCGCCAAAAAGTATTACTTTTGGCATAATGCTTCCAACTTGTGAGAATTTAAAACAAGCTAATTAGATTAATTTTTCTATATATAGTTGAATTTCAATTATTAGTTTGTGTACGTTTCAGTGTTATTTAGTATTTTGTTATTGATCACTGTACTAAATCGTTACTTGGTTTTGGATCTGGAATATTATTATATTATGCTATTTAGAGTTTTGCAGGTGAGAATGTGAGGATTTGTTCTTGTTTCCACCGCAACACAAAAAAGTGTTAGGGTTTTTAGTTTTTACATATTAAAATTTTAAATATATTTATATATATATATATATATATATATATCTCTCATGAAAACTAGTTATTGATTCCATACAAATCATTTTAGAAGGGGAAAAATAAGGAATAAAAGAAAACAAATTCAAATTTGTAGGCCTTATCTATACTGTTAATACTTCAATTTATATTGAAAAGAAAGGTAGGGTTGTTGATACACACTACATGCATTAATAGCCTTGATTTTTCCAATAAAAAAAATTTCTTATATTAAGTGAAAGTTAAGGATCTAGGAAAGCTTAGTTCACATTTGCACTATTTAAAAAAAAAAAAAAAAAATTACTAGTCACATTATACATTCAGATTGACCTAGTACGTACATACCCAAGGTAGAATATACACCCACACAACATTTTCATTGTCCAAATCTACACAATTTGTAATGTTACAAGTTATCTTAATTAGTTTGACAAGAATTTTCTTATTTTTTTGACAAAATTCTTTTAGTTAATGGATCATACTACCGTGAACAAGTAGAAAATCAACCCCTCCCCAAAAAAAGGTGAGACATGTTGAATGAAATTGAAAAGTATGAATAACATGCAAACCTTTCAAATTAAATAATAAAAGGATAATACTTTCTCAAAAAAAAAAAATAAAAATAAAAGGATAATACTTACTTTCTAAGGCACTACTTTAAACGTGAGGCCACAAACTTTATGCGTGTTTGGTATGGACCTTCTTAATGCATTATAATGATATATATTAATCCATTTTAGTCAACGAGTACCAGAGCGGAGTTAGCTCAAGCTTGAATTTCATTGGGCCGCTATGCTAAATTTATTAAACTCTTAAATTTTTTAAAATATATATATATATATATATATATATATATATATATTATACAATAGAGATATTTTGTTTTCGTACTCTATGCCTTGTGCTCTGTCGGCTGAGATCCAAATCTTCTTGGAAATCAGTGATCACATCACATGTCGGTGCCAATTGTTGAAGTGTCTGACTTGTTTTTTGTGTGTGTGAACTATTTCGCTTTGTCTACGTCAAAGTTGTGCTATGCAACGAACAACAGCATTTTGTATGGGAATTTTGGTATTATCTAATCAACGAATTTTCTTTAATGGAATCCTTTATTCATACAATGTCATCATATTTAATTTAAACAACGATAAATCTGCTGACATAATGATAAGTTGCTGACCGTTAAGAACCTAAATATGGTTTACTTTTACCTTAAGCTTTTTTTACTCTTTTTTTCTTTTTCTTTTTTGGTGATAATAATACCTAAAGCGTTTACTTTTAATACTTGGAGTGTCAATTTTATGTGTTGAAAACCATATATAACTATAATATTGCTTTAATATGATGAATGACTTGTACGTAATATATGTTGGCTTGCAAAAGGTGCAATTATGTCACAGTGGTATGGTGGCCTATGGAAGACATTTATTGAGCACATAAAGCCTTCATATATCATTTGCGTTCACATCTGCTCATAAGATGTGGCTGTGCCTTAATGGATCGAGGTCCCTTTTCTTCTCTCTCATTTCAAGTTTTTGAAGATTTCTGTTTAGACTCGCGTCTCTTCTCTTCCTTCAAAAGCCACTTCTACTGTGTTAGCATTGCGGTTATAATTGAAAATTTTGACCAAGTTTTTTTGAGAACTAGTCCACAAGATGGATGTACATTTACTCATTTAGGCATTATTTTCTATGAAACTATCTACTAATAAATATCTCAAACCAACACATAAGGCTTTGAGTGATGCTCCAAATTGTGTTTGAGCGTGCTTTGTACGGACGTGTTTGTTGAGTCTCACATTAAATGTTTAATAAATGTATTTTAAATTTATAAGAAATTACGAAAAATTCCAATTCCAATTCCAATTTATAAATGTATTTTTCTAAGGTGTACAGTAGTACCTTTCATAAATATTTGCCTCCTCTCTACCTGAAAGGGTATGCTTTGTATTAAACACGGACATGCATAAGTCTCATCACATGGGTTTGGTATGACTCTTCCATTAGCTTGAAGGACAAGACTAATGAAACAAGTGGGAGGACAAGTTTGCAGTTGGGTTGACAGGGGATGGTGGCTTTTTTTGTTTACCCTCCTTTATGTGCAGTTTTTTAGGTTTCATTCTTGAGAATTTGCAATGTGAATTTTTTTCATGGAATGAAAGTGTATGTTTTAGTTAAGCAGACACATAACTGAATCTTAAGAAAAAAAACTTAAGAAATAGCACTTCAAGTATTGTACTTAAATTTTGTTATTTATATTAATCCTTAAAATTTAATGTGTGTATATATATGTACAGTAAGTAATTAATACAGCTCTACAGCGTAAAGCTCTTTTTGGAAACAGATTGCTATTTTCCTATAATTTCTATCTGGTCATTTAAATAAATAAAAAATGGTCATCCAAGTGATTTGAATCTTCAGAGAAAACAGTTTGAACGTTGACAGGAGTGATTTTATTGAGTATTATTTTAGACTCTGATGGTTGTTTATACAACATATATAGTAGTTTTTTAATATTTGAAATATTAATTGAAAGTGTTGAAAACGATGCATCAACTTAGGATAAAAGCGTACACGTTTGTCCCTCGTTTCAAACATGAAAATCAAATGCGTCTGAAACGTATCTTTTCCGACCAAGCGGTCCATAAATTGTACAATTAAATATTTAGGTATAAGTTCAAGACTCTAGAATGTGATTAAATAAAAAAAAAAAAAAAAAGGACTTTGCACGTCTTAAGTCTTAGATTTTTTTTTCTTTTTAAATTTCTACTTATATCTTTCTTAGTTATCTTCAAATCTGGCTTTTATTTTTTTATTTATTCAACTTCCAAAGCTGAAACGTGTACCCTTAAGGTCTATTTGGATACAGCTAAAAACTAAAACTGAAAACTGAAAACTGAAAAATACTGTAGTAAAATAATTTTTAAATGTGTGAATAATATCGTGGGACTCATTTTTAATGAAAAAGTTACTGAAAAGTGAAATTTGTGGGTCTGTGAACAATAAAATTTGTGCTGAAAAGTCAAACTTTACGGCTACTATGCATGAATAGTAGCCGCTTCAGTGCTGCTACAGTAAAATTTAGTTGGAAACGCGTAAAAAAAAAAAAAAACTGAAAACGCAAACGCCAGACGCAACGCGCAAACCAAACGTACACTTAGTGCTCGTTTGGATAGGAAGGCTGCGTTTCTTGCGTTTGGTGTTTCATGTTTCTTCACTTTTTTTTTTTCCCTTAATGTTGCGCACTCTTTTATGGGACAACGGCTACTATTCATGTGAACAGTAGCCAGCAATTGTTGACTTTTCAGGCCTTTTATTAGTTCTGTGGGTCCTGTGAACAGTGTACGGGACCTACAAATCTCACTTTTTAGCAACTTTTTTAATAAAACTGGGTCTCACGGTACTATTTACACATTTAAAAATTATTTTGCAACAGTGTTTTTCAGTTTTCAGTTTCAATTTTTAGTTTTCAGCTGTATCTAAACGAACCCTTAGTCATAGTAATCTCAGTCTTCTCTAATTTCGTTTTATTACTTCTTTCTTTTTTGAGAATCTAGTTCTTTTTATTCCTTAAGCCAATCTTTTATATAAAGCTTTTTATGAATACTTTTATATAAGTTTTATATTATTAATTTTATTAGATAGTTATAACTAATAATGAGGAGGAAAGATTCAATCTATAATTTTTTATTTTAAATGAGAGTAGATAATACGACGGAGTTAAAAAAACTCTTGATTATAATGCTATATATATAAATTAAATAAAAAAAATATTATCTACGTGATGCTCATTTTGGACAGTAAGTCTGCGATGTGCATCTTCAAATTAATCTCTCTCTCTCTCTCTCTCTCTCTCTCTCTCTCTCTCATATATATATATATATATATATATATATAAGGCAGTAATAGTGAATTCATGCTTAAAAAGTGTTAATCCAAACCGCCTTAAAATGAGTATTTTAACTATTAAGATAATTTAAACACTCACAAACTTTATCTTTTTCTTAGGAGAAAAAAATTGATTATAGGGATACTTTAAATTTTACTACATACGTTTTACAAATTAATGTGCGACAAATCATAAAAATATTGTGGGGTTAGAGAATTTGGTAAACCTGACCCACTTTATACAAAGCCCAAGGCCCATGCCGAGAAGGAAGAAACGCCCAAGGACGAAGTGTGAAAATCCAAATTGCCCATGAACCTTGCCGAGGACAACCTTGTCCTCAGCCAACCAAGACCATGGGAGGAGGAAGTAACGGGCCACCAAAGGCAGCCTTCCAGAGCATCTAAATAGAAAGAACAAGTACAACGTGTCAGCCATGGAAGCATGGTGGAGGAGCAAGACCAGGATGAACTGTCACTTCCACATTAAATGCCCACAACTAACGTTCTGGCCGCATTAATGAGGAAGTGACCCCTGAACAGTGCAACCTTGGTTGCTACAACCCACAGAAAGAATGGGAATGCGGCTAATGGGACAAGTACTCAAGTAGTGACCTGCTTGATCAACAAATGTAGGGTTAAGATCAACTGAAAAGGGGTATATAATGTAAGGAATCCCTCTTGAAAGGGGACCGAAAAAAAGGAGAAAAAGAGAGCACTATAGCAGCCTGTATCATCACTGAAACCTTTGTAACCAATCACTGAAGAAATAAAGGACTTCAAGCTCCCAGGAGGAGGGCCGAGGAACATCGTTGCACATTTTAATCCAAGTTCATGCTATTCAATCCATATGCAACCATGCCTAGTCGTTGTAACCCTCACTAAGGCCTAGTTCTTGAACCTGCTCTCTACGAATTCATTGTATTGGGCTAGTTGGGCTCGAGTTCACTAACTTAACAGTAGACGTGCTCGAACTCAGTCCCTACAATTGGCGCCGTCTGTGGGAAGAACTCGTGTGTTGGTAAGGGCAACGATCAAGCATGGTAGGATCAGGCCCTCATCAAGCAGGCTCCCATCAGACTGAACCGGTCAAATCCCAGTATCAGGGTAACTTCGCCGACGCCGAGCGCGATCGAAATGAAGAGAATGGAAGATTTCCAGAGGGAAGTGTGCACACCACTCAAACTAGCAGAAGCTACTCGCGTGAGGACGATCATGTGCTCTAGGTTCAAAACAACAACTGGGCCATACAACCAAAAGAGGTTAGGAGTCGCGTGACCCAGGGGCAGGACGATGAGCAGGCCATGCAGCGAGAGATAGATGACTTGAAGAGGAGGCTACGCCATGCACAACGAAGGCGATCTCAACCTAGCCCCGACCTGCCCTCTAACGATGAGAGCGACAATGACTATAGGCAAAGATGGAGAACTTCTCCAAACGAGACCTTCTCTCATGAAGAAGAGCACTACTGAGAGCGTAAACGTAAAATCCCATCTCCTAGGGGCTTAGGATACGATGCCATGAGCAGGGCACTGGATCAATTATCCAAGTCGCCTTTCACGCGCCACATAGAAAGGGCTACCCTTCCTCGGCGGTTCCAACAGCCAACCTTCCCCATTTATAACGGTAAAACGGACCCTGTGGAGCATGTGAGCCAGTTTAACCAAAGGATGGCTGTCCACTCTAAGAATGAGGTGTTGATGTGCAAGGTTTTCCCCTCTAGCTTGGGTCTAATGGCGATGAGGTGGTTCAATGGCTTGAAGACGAATTCCATAGATTCGTATAGACAGCTGACCCAGGCCTTTGGCTCCCACTTCGTTACAAACAGCATAGCCCCTCGGCCCTTGAGCGCGCTACTGTCTCTATCCATGCATGATGGAGAGACTTTAAAGGCCTACTCGGGTCGATATTGGGAGATGTATAATGAGCTGGAGGGAAATTTTGATAATGTCGCCATCAGCACCTTCAAAAATGGTCTCCCAACTGAACACGGCCTAAAGAAGTCTCTGACTGGAAAGCCTGCCACTAGTATGCGCCAACTGATGGATCAGATCGATAAGTACAAACGAGTAGAGGAAGACCAGCTGTAGGACAAAGGAAAGGAGAAGGTTATCCCTCAAGAGATGAGGGATTTCAAGTCGGACCGATACAGCAGCACCTGCCCGAGGAGGGACTTCGTGGGGCAATCTAGAGCAGCCAACACACAGATGGTCAATGCCGTATTCCGAGAGCCAGTACACAGGGTGTTGAAGAAAATCAAAAATGAGCCATACTTTAGGTGGCGGAATAAGATGGTGGGGGAACCCACAAAGCGCAATCAGAACCTTTATTGCCAGTACCACCAGGACCACGGACATACTACAAAGAACTGTAGGAATCTCCGGAACTATCTGGACTAGCTGGTCTAAGAAGGAAAGCTGAAGCACCTTCTGCATCACCCCTAGTGACCATCAAGGCCAGACCCATCAGGAGCCCCAGAGAGATAATGCCCTAAGGGCGCTCGCAGGGACGATCAATGTAATCTTGGCCGCGCCAGGAAGAACAGGCACGCGCCCTTCACGAGTGTTGTCTGTGGCCCAGCTGCCTGCCGAAGAGTCCCATCCAGAGCCGAAGAGGGTTAGAAGGAATTTTCACCCAACCTTGAGTTTTTCGGAGGAAGACAAGATTGGGACCACCCAGCCCCATGATGATGCTCTGGTGATCACTCTCAGAATCGGGGACTATGATGTGAGGAGAGTGATGGTCGATGATGGCAGCGCGGCCGAGGTCATGTACCCGGACCTCTACAAAGGGCTGGGGTTAAAACCGGAGGACTTAACGCCCTATAGCTCTCCCTTGATAAGTTTCGACGGAAAGCTTGTTATCCCAAAGGGCATGATTAGGCTGCCTATCCAGACCGGTCCAGAGGTGGTGGAGGTGAACTTTATAGTAGTGGACACCTACTCCCCCTACACAGCCATCGTAGGAAGGCCCTGGCTCCACACATTGGGGGCTGTTACCTCCTTCTTGCATCAGAAGGTGAAATTCCCGTCAGGGGATCAAGTTCTCGAGATCCGTGGTTGCCAATCCACAGCAAGGCAGTGCATGGTGACTGCCATATCACATCGGCTCGATGCACAGCCCTCGGCCACTGCTGAAGAGATCTTATAGCAATCAAAGACCTCGGTGGCGCCTCCTGATGCAGCTGCTGAGGAAGTAAAATACGAGGATCTAAAGAAGGTAGTAATTGGTGACGACCCTGAGAAGCTCTTTCAGGTCGGGGCTCGGCTGCCTCCCAAGAGGTGTTAATTGAGTTCCTCGAAGATAATATTGATGTGTTTGCATGGGACGCCTGTGATGCCCCAGGGATTGATCCGTCCTTCATCTGTCACCATCTCAACATCAATCCGTCCATAATTCCCAAGAAACAGCCACCCCGGCGCCCATTGAGGGAGCACGCTGATGCGATTAGAGAAGAGGTGAATAAGCTTAAGCGTGCAAGGGCTATCAAAGAGGTTTTTTACCCCGAATGGTTGGCCAATACTGTGGTGGTCAAGAAGAAAAGCAGAAAGTGGAGTGTCTGTGTGGACTTTACAGACTTGAATAGGGCATGTCCGAAAGACCCGTTCCCCATGCCTCGGATAGACCAACTAGTGGATGCAACTACGGGCCATCCTCGGACGATCTTCCTAGACACCTTTCAAGGCTATCATTAAATACCACTAGCCTTGGAGGATCAGGAGAAGACAGCATTTGTGACGCCCATTGGGAACTACCACTACAAAGTAATGCCGTTCGATTTGAAGAACACAGGGTCCACATATCAAAGGATGATGACGAGAATGTTCAAGCCGATGCTGGGCAAGAGTATCGAAGTCTACGTTGATGATATGGTGGTAAAAAGTAAAGCAGTGTCCGAACATTTAGGAGACCTCGGCTGCACCTTTGATGTCTTGAGGAATCACAAGTTGTGCCTAAATGCTTCCAAATGCTCGTTTGGCGTGGGATCTGGCAAGTTTTTAGGATACATTATTACCGACAGGGGAATCGAGGTTGATCTTGACCAAATCAGGGCTATTCATAATCTGAAGCCTCTGCAAAACCCCAAGGAGGTCCAAAAGCTTATTGGAATGATCGCGGCCCTGAATCGATTCATTTCCAGGTCGGCTAACAGGTGCAGGTCCTTCTATCTCCTAATTAACAAGTGGAAGGGATTTGAGTGGTCCGAGGATTGTGTCGTGGCCTTCCAACAACTCAAGGAGTACCTATCCCGGCCACCTATCATGTCCAATCCTGAGGCCAACGAGGTTCTCTATACGTATACATTACTGTGGCACTTCATGCTGTGAGCCTGGTATTGATACGGGACGACAATGGCATTCAAAAACCAGTCTATTACGTTAGCAAGTCATTACATGAAGCTGAGGTCAAGTACCTACCCTTAGAGAAAGCCATACTAGCTGTGGTCCACGCTACACGAAATCTCCCCCATTATTTTCAGGCTCACACAATGGTTGTCCTAACCCAATTACCCTTGAAGTCTGTACTTCAGACTGCTGATTACACAGGAAGGATCGCCAAATGGAACACAATTCTGGGGGTTTTTGACATCAAATACATGCCTCGGACCTCTATAAAAGGCCAGGTCCTGGCTGATTTGGTGGCCGAATTCGCTGAACCACCAGTAGAGATGGCAGCAGAGAAGAGAAGCATGGATGAAAAATTAGTTGGGGCAATCTCCATCCCGGGGTCACCATGTTGGAAGGTATACGTTGATGGCGCGACAAATCAGAGGGGGTCTGGAGTGGGGCTAGTCTTAGTATCCCCTAAGGAGTCTATCATAGAAAAATCCCTGAGGCTCGGGTTCTCGGCCACAAACAATGAAGCCGAGTATGAAGCATTATTACAAGGGATGGTCATGGTGCAGAAAATGGGAGGAAAAGCAGTGGAGATGTTCTCAGATTTGAGATTGGTAGTAGGCCAGGTAAAGGGAGAACTGGAAGCCAGAGATTCGAGGATGCAAGAGTACCTAAGCCAGGTCAAGCACTTGCAGTCAGATTTCGATCTTTTTAACTTATCACATGTCTCCAGGAGTGGAAACACCCATACTAATTCATTGGCCATACTTGCCACCTCCTTGGTAGGGGATTTGCCTCGGATCATTCTTGTAGAGTATTTGGAAAGAGCAAATGAAGTGGCAAAGGGCATGGTCCACGTCCATCAAGTTGGGGTAGGTCCCAGCTGGATGGACCCCATAGTGAGGTTCCTCAAAGATGATGTTCTGCCCGAAGAGAAGTCAAAGGCTGAAAAAATACAGAGGAATGCTTCTCGATTCTGGTTGTCCGAGGACCACAAGTTGTATAGGCACTCCTACTCTGGACCATACCTACTATGTATTCACCCTGAGGTATCAGAGTTACTGCTCGAAGAGCTGCACGAGGGGATCTATTGGAGTCACGCAGGAGGAAGATCCCTGTCGCACCGAGCCGTCACCCAAGGATATTGGTGACCGGGGATGCAGAAGAAGGCCCTGGAGTATGTTAAGAAGTGTGACCAATGCCAAAGGTTCGCCCCAAATATTCATCAGCTTGGAGGGGTCTTCAACCCTTTGTCCAGCCCATGGCCGTTCACTCAGTAGGGCCTGGATATTGTAGGCCCTTTCCCCAAGGCACCGAGGAATAAGAGATATCTGTTGGTTGCCACAGATTACTTCACCAAATGGGTCGAAGTTGAGCCGTTGGCCAACATCAGGGATATGAATGCTAAGAAATTCCTTTGGAGAAACATTGTCACGCAATTCGGGGTCCCTCATACCCTCATTTTGGATAACGAACTCCAGTTTGACAGCAAGGCCTTCAAAAGATACTGTTGTGAACTTGGGATCACAAATAGGTATTCAACTCCAGCTTATCCTCAGGGAAATGGGCAGGCCGAGGTTGTCAACAAGGTCATCGTCAATGGGCTTAAGAAGAGACTGGATGACGCTAAAAGAAGATGGGTAGAAGAGCTGCCCACGTTCTTTGGACATACCGAACTACACCACGGCGGTCAACGGGGGAGACACCTTTTGCCATGACTTACGGGGCCGAGGCTGTTATCCCTCTGGAGGTAAACTTCCCAATGCTAAGGACGAGCTCTTTCACTCCAGGCAGTAATGATGAACTACTGGGGAAGAGTCTAGATCTAGTTGATGAACAAAAGGAAAGGGCAATGATCCAGCTGGCCCATTACCACCAGAAGCTCAAGCAGGGATATGATGCCAATGTGAAGTTAAGACCACTAGCACCGGGGGACCTAGTGTTGAGGAAAGTTGTGGGGGCTGCCAAGAATCCTTCCTGGGGAAAGCTGGGGCCCAACTGGGAGGGACCATATCGAATTACCTTCGTAGCGGGGATATGTGCATACTACTTAGAAGACCTAGATGAAAAACCTGTACCTCGTCCATGGAATGTAAATAACCTGAGAAGGTATTATTATTAATGAAAACATCCCCTTTTTATTCGAATTCTAGGGTCTATTATGATTATATATCTTATATTTTGGCGGCCACCTAAAGTATTAGACAGAACCAAGGTCTTGCATTGTCCTCGTACTCAAACCTATAAGGAAACTAGTTACTTCAAGAAGACTAAGTACTAGACTGAACCAAGGTCTTGCATTGTCCTCAGACTCAAACCTATGGGAAAACTAACTACTTCAAGAAAAACCTAAGTACTAGACTGAACTAAGGTCTTGCATGTTCCTCGGACTCAAGCCTATGGGGAAACTAGTTACTTACAGGAGAATCTAAGTGTTAGGCAGAACTAAGGTCCTGTATGGTCCTCGAACTCAAAGCTATGGAGAAACTAGCTACTTAGAGAAGAACCTAAGGGTTAGGCAGCACCAAGGTCTTGCGTGGCCCTCAGACTCAGATCTCTCTAGAGACTGGCTACATTCAGCAAATGCATAAACAAACACAAACCCATCAGCATCACTTAAGGCATTCTGAGGCACATTGAACCTAACCCCCTAGTATAATCAGCAACTAACGGCTTTCTTAAGGTCAGTAAGTTTTAAAGCACACTTGTGAGCACCTTTGTACATTGTGCTGTGGTATTTGATCCTAGAATTTAAAGGATTATCTTACAGATGCTGTGTGCTTAGTATTTTTTACCATTATAGTAAACAATTCATGAGATATAGAACTAATACTGTAAAGTTGTTCCCTCAGTATTCAATTCAGCAAAAATAGGTCGGGGTGTCAAAGTGGTTCAATTATTGACCAAGGTCTAAGTGGACACTATCACTATGAACTTTACATTTTTTTGGCTGCCAATTCAAAATGAAAAACAAGTTGAGCTTCTGAGATTGTGTAGCTAATAATTAAAGCCCAGGTTATATAAGTAGCAAAACTCATCACGATAATAATAAACACATTAAAAAAAAAGGGGGAGGGAACAAAAACAAAAAACAAAACATAAGATGAAAGCTAGCTAAGACAACCTATTTCTTCAATTTGAACTTTCTTCCCCCTTTGGGAGGCTGTCCAGAGGTGTCCTCGGGGTCTTCGGAGCTTTGACCTAAGGGAACAACCTGCAGAGGCACCACCATGAGAGCTGTCTCCTTGGCTGGAGGGGCAACTTTGGGGAGGTCCTCCTCGGCAAGAAGAGCCTAAGAGTCAGTAGGAGGGACTTGAGGGCTAACAGGGGGCTTCACCACATCCGGGGGCACCTCCTGGTTACTGGTTTTTTTCTTTCTCTGGCACCTCTTGATGCTCAGCCTCCTCGGCAGGCTTATCAGTAGAAGTGGGATCCTTGGCAGCATTGGCCTGGTCCCCGTTTGCCACTTCGGGGGCGGTGTCGGCTTCAGAGGTGGTGGAGGTAGCCTCTCAAATAGTAGGAGGATAGTACACTCTCTCGGCCCTCCTAAGCTCAGACAAGGCCTTGACCCCAGCTCGGTTGAGGGTCTCATTCCAAGTCTGGGAACAGTAGCGCCTGTATACCTCAGGGACTTGAGCCTTGAGGGCAGCTTGTGTCTCAGCCACCCTCAAGGCAAAGGCCTCCCTCTCGGCTTGCTTCTTAGAGCTTTCAGCCTCTATCCTCGCGGACTCCGCCTTCGCTTTGGCCCTCAAAGCCTTATCCCTGGCGAACTCCGCGACGTTCTTGGCCCTCACTACCTCGACCAACTTCTGCTTTAAGTTAGTGACGTGCTCCTTGGCAATCTTTAGTTAACCCTCAGCTTCGAGAAGGCGCCTCGTCTGGTTGGCGGCTTGCTTTTGAGAGCCAACTAGGACGGACACCGCGCTGTCTCTAGCCTTCGTCATCTCCTTTAGATCCTCCCTTACATTCTTGAGATCAGCCTCGGAGTTCTTAAGGGTCCGCGTGGCTTCCAAGAATTTGTTGCGTTCCTGATCCATGGCCTTACTCTGGTTATTGGCCTCCTCTTCCAGCCTGTAAGTGGCCTAGACGGCCTGCAAATCGAAATAAACAGACAATAAGTTGGGAACTGAAGAGTAAAACTCAACGAAGTCTCAAGCGTCGGATGTCTTACCTTGCTTAAGTACCTTTTCAGGCTGAGGATGACCTCTTGCCTCCTTAGGTCCTCCAATTTGGCCATATCGACGGGGAGTAGCAAGGACCTCTCCAACGCATCGGCCACGTATGTGCCTTCACCCTTTCTAAAGTCCCTGAGGGAGGCGTTATCCATCAAAGGCTCCCCATGGAGCATTGGGACAAGGAGCCAAGCCTGGGCCTCGGACTGCACAGCCCCCTCTCTTCCTCGGCCCTGTTGCCTAGTTTTTTGCTGCTTAGGGGGCCGCCGAGCCTCATCCTCCTCTTGGGAGGAATGAGTCCTGTCAGCTCCCATAGGCTTTTTGCCCTTAAGGCCCTTCTTATGTTGGGGATCAGTAGACTCGTGCCTTAGTGGCAAACTCGGCTGAGGTGGAGGAGGTGGAAGCTTGGATTGGGAAGAAGATGACCTGGTCTGAATAGGCTGAGACTTAGGTAGCGGAGGAGAAAGCTTGGATTGGGACTTCCCCGGCTCGTCCCTCCCCGGCTGACCCTTAAGCAGGTCAAGTAGGCTAGTCTGGGGTTGCCTCTTAAAGCCCATCTCGGCCTGGGGAGAATTCCTTACAGAGAAGAGGTCCGCCTCGGTCAGATTAGGGTCGCCCAAGTCACTAGAGGGATCCTCGGCCAGGTGGACTTGGTCAAATGCGCCAAATTCGTCCTCGGATGGACCCAAATCAGCAACTTCTTTCTCTTCTCCTAGCTCTTCTCCCTTAGCCTCCGCAGCTTAGGGGGAGGTAGAAGGACCTGCCAACGAAATACCTTTCAGAACAAGAGACCCTTCAGGAAACAGAAACCCTTGCTCCACTACAGTTATACTACGAAGCCGAGGATCTTTGGCTTTAATCACGTACTTCGGAGCCGGGAACGACTTCTGGATTGGCTTGTACCCGAGGATCTTATGGGCGGCTCTAACTTGGTTGTTTGCCTCATTCACAAAGATCTCAGCCCTAAGGACTGTTTCCAAGTCCTCCTTGCTGACCAGGTTAAATTGACGTTTAAAAGCGTGCAGATCTACAAAAAAGAAAACATGTTCCTGTTAGCAACTGAACAAAGCAGACCTATAACCCAAAAGACTAGACCCTCTCCTACTCAACGTATCCCATCTGGTGTCCCCTCCTCTGTCGGACAGTGAAGGCCATCGTGCCACTCTTCGTACACGATGAGAAAGTCTTTATTCAACCCCTTGCTGGACTCAGGAAGGCACTAGATAAGCCGGACCTTATCGTCCCTCGTCTTCATGTAATAAGACATACCTTTTAGTTTTTGGAGGTTGTAGCACCAATTTACATCGTGATGGGTTAACCTCAACCCCATCTTTTCATTTAAGGAGTCCACACAACTCAGAATTCTGAACACGTTGATGGCGCACTAAGTGGGGGCCAACCTAAAGTACCTAAGGTAGCCTCTCGTTACCGGCCCTATGGGAATTCTCATACTGCCTTCAAGGAAGGCGATTATGGGAATCACGACCTTACCCTCCTTCCTCCAAATGTGTCATTCCCCTTCCTCACAGTACCTCAAGCCCACATTACTGGGTATCCTATAATCGGCAATGAATTTCTCCATCGCCTCTTCAGACTCAACTAACTTCTTAAATCTACCCATCCCTAGCAATGACTAAGAGACTCAAGAAAGGGCGAAGGAAAGAAAGGAATCGGAGAGGAAATTTGAGCTAGAGAGAGAAGAAGACTTATAGAAACGAGGAAAAGCTACTCGGGCAGGCTTTTTGTGCTGAAAAAGGCGTGAGTGTAGTTGGAGATTTAACCGAATTCCGTGTACGTGCGCAAGAACTCTTGAGTGCAAAAGTAAAGAGGCCAATAGGATCAAACGGGTATTTATACCCCCAATTAAAGAAAACCGTGCGGGTTTCCCCACTCATAAAGCTGGGAAAAGTCCAGCCGTTGGATTGGTATCACGCCGTTGAACGTGGGGAGTATAGAGCCGCCAAAATTTAATGAGGGCGTGCTCCGTATACCGAGGCGCCAGGAACGTGCCTTGGACAAGCGAAAGACTCTGGCACTGACGGAGGATAAGACATGACAAGCCATTACAACGGCTCGAGGATGTCAAAATCCTCCTCTCCACCTGAGGACCCAGACAGCAGGATTTCGAGGGGATATTGTGGAGTTAGAGAATTTGGTAACCCCGGCCCACTTTATGCCAAGCCTATGCCGAGGAGGAAGAAAAGCCCGATGATGAAGTTTTAAAGTACAAATTGCCTAAGAACCTTGCCAAGGACAACCCTGTCCTCTGCCAACCAAGACCATGGAAGGAGGAAGTAACGGGCCACCAAAGGCAGCCTTCCAGAGCATTTAAAGAGAAAGAACAACCAAGACCATGGAGGAGGAAGTAACGGGCCACCAAAGGCAGCCTTCTAGAGCATCTAAAGAGAAATAACAAGTACAACGTGTCAACCATGGAAGCATGGTGGAGGAGTAAGACTAGGATGAACTGTCACCTCCACATTAAATGCCCACAACTAACGTTCTGGCCGCATTAATGAGGAAATGACCCCTGAACAGTGCAATCTTAGTTGCTGCAACCCACAGAAAGAATGGGAAGGCGGCTGATGGGACAAGCACTCAAGTAGTGACCTGCTTGATCAACAAATGTAAGGCTAAGATCAACTGAAAGAGGGTATATAATGTAAGGAATCTCTCTTGAAAGGGGACCAGAAAAAAAGGAGAAAGAGAAAGCACTATAGCAGCCTGTATCATCACTGAAGAAATAAAAGAACTTCAAGCTCCCAGGAGGAGGGCCGAGGAACATCGTTGCACATTTTAATCCAAGTTCATGCTATTCAATCAATATACAACCATGCCTAGTCGTTGTAACCCTCACTATGGCCTAGTTCTTGAACATGCTCTCTACAAATTCATTGTATTGGGCTAGTTGAGCTCGAGTCCACTAACTTAATAGTAGAAGTGTTCGAACTCAGTCCCTACAAATATAATTCAATATTTATTTATTATGTTGTTGAAGTGATACCAATCATATTTATTGTCATATTAATTTGTAAGTATTAATGTACATGATGATAAAGATACACAAATTTTATTAATTATGTTTTTATTTTCTTTTATTTTCCCTTTTTTTATCTTCCCCTTTTTAATTTTTTACTTGTAAAAACTAAAACTGATTCATCATCTATGTCAAATAAACTCTACACAAGTAATTGAGCTCAAAACCCTATCAAACAAGTACCTTTCTTTGTCATCAAAATAATATAAATAACATAAATAAAATATAAAATTATATCTCATAGATTTTTTTAAGTAAACCATTCTATATCACACATCTCACACAGTTTCTATATCTCTCACTGAACAAAAGTATTATGGCCCTTAACTTGGATAAGAGGAAGTTACAACTAGAGTATATTTTTTGGGTCCCTCAACATAATTTTTCATCATTAATTTTGACTTAAAAATAATAATTTCACGATAAATCTTATAATCTCAAAATTTTTAAATTTATTATGAATTCAACTATTTTATTAAAATACATAAATAGTAAGCATTTATGTCATATTAATAGTTTCTTCAACATTAGAAGAAAAAAAAAAAACTATATCCATACACATGAGAGAGAGAGAGAAATGTTTGGTGCGAGTTATGTAGGCATTTAGTTAATGAAACATTTTTCTTTTTCATCAAGTACTAGACTACGCCTAAAAGCTTTATAGCTTAATTAATACCTCTTGTTATTTTCCACAAAGACATTCAAAGTTGAAATCTCCCACCTCCATTGTTGTAACTATTGAATTTAAAAAAGAAAAAAGTGGAGTACAAAACTACGAATATTTTATGTAATTAATTAAATTAATTGTTTCAGAATTTAATACATGTTGAATTTTATTAATATGTGGGCTACTACTACTTGCCAATCTAATAAAGACACGGACCACAAAAAGAAAAAAGAAGACTTTGTCTAAAAATAAATAGCATTTATATTTATGGATCATAGCTAGTTTAGCTAGTAAACATCAACTGGAGTTCAAACCTCGTAGACACCCTTGACGATTCTCTAAGTATAAGTGTTTGTGAGGTGTGGAAGGGAAGACTGAGATTTAAGTCGTCAGGGGGGAATTTTATATATATATACACTTAGATTAAATTAGGCTAGAATATAATTTTTATTTTTTATATAAAAATAAAAAATAAAACCCTCACATACACCATAAACCAATTTGTATCCTGAACTGATGATAAAGAGTAGTAATTATATATAATGGAGTTGATACCATAAACTAATATTCATGTATCTATAATAAAAAATCAATAATAATCACATTTAAATTCAATCAAATTGCTACTAATGTCACCACGCTTTTAGGGAAAGACTATTTTTCCTGTGGTCCGTGCCCATGTCTTGTTAAGTTCAACGGGGTTTTAAAGTTTAAACAACAATTGAGATATGGCCCATATGTCACCACGTTTTCTCTGTTGCCACAATTGTTAATCATTTTTTTTTAATAGAAAAATAAGAATTAGGCCTTCAAACAATGACCAATGAATTTGTCGTTCTTAATTTAAATTCTGCATAAGAGAGAGAGAGAGAGAGAGATGTATTTAAAATGATTGTTATGGCAATTAAAGAGGAGCAGAACACTGTCTAGTGGCAATTAGCTGCAGTCACTTTCTAAATTAAAATAACACCGATTAACAGTACATGCAGCTTTGTAAATGACTAGAAAGAACTAAATTAATTGAATCACGTTTTTGTTCCTGTTCTTTTTCCATGCACAATAGTCATTAGAGGACTTCTTTCTCACTTTTTGTGTACCATATATATCTCTTTGAACAGATCTATCTATCTAACTATCTTTCCTTCAGTTTTAGGCTGCCGCCCCTCTTTTTCATTCTTCTTCCACATAGAAATCAAAAGCGAAAAAGAAACAAAACCAACAAATTAATGCACACATTCATGAACAATTGGTTAGCATTATTGTAAAGTGAATAATATGTCGTTAGAAAGTACCAAATATTCTTCGGTCACATGAATTCTACTCCTAGATGTTAAAAGTAGAGTCAAGTTATCAAGGTTGAATGGTACCTCTTAAGTGAAAATAAAAGTTAAATCTATATAAATATAACAACCATAAAGTTTGAATTTAATCGGTAATCTGTCGATTTACGTAACTTTCATGAATTTGTCACCGAACCAAAAGTTTTTGTTTTTAATTATTTTTTCGGTGAAAGAATATTCTAATTTATGTTTTTTTAAATAAATAAATAAAATAAAATAAGGGGGTGAATATATAGTTGAAATTCATAAGCAAGCACCTCATTTACCCCCAAAATAATTAGGTGCATAACGTTAAGTCGAGTTAAATATTGAAAGTTTAGAACTTGTTTATTAGTTTAAAAAAAAACTTGTTTATTAAATTTTATTTTGAACACAAATCAAACTTAAGCTCAATTCAAAGCTATATGATACGTTCAAGCTTGATTTATTTTCTTAAACTTTTTTATGAACTACTTAATAAATTTATTCTATTACCATATATAATTTAAACACCACTAGGGTTAAAAAAATTATTTCTTCACAAACCAACGCTAATAATTAAAAATTAAATTATCATTGAAATTTTATCATTTGAATTAATTAAATACAATAAATTTTTATTTATGAACTTAATAATAAAAACTAAATTCACCAACCTTATATTGTTGAAAATTATATATAATTTTTTTATATTATAAAATGGACTATTTTTACTGTCAATAAATTCCAAATTATAATCTGATATATTTAATTACAAACTTATATAAACAAATTTCAATAAGTTCCGTTCATTTGGAACCCTATAATCAATAATCAAAACTCTACATGCATAGAGATTATAATGGGAAAGCAACTAAATTATACTTGATTGCTATTATAACAAGTCACGTGACTCATGTTCAGCGAGAAAAAGGGCAACTTGTGTTGTGTGGATTCAAAGGAACGTGAACAGAGAAAAGCTGAAAAATGGGATAGTGGAGAAGACCCATTTGCTCTTTGTGACTTTAATTTGATCTTTAAAGTTTTAAACAAATGCGGGCCACCTCACTGACTCTTAGACTTCGAATTCACCAGGTTATGGAAGCGAGCACCCGATCGAGTGTGAAAACGAACCTGGATCTGCTACTTCAAATCATAAATAACATATATAACTCTCATTACATTCGTTTGTACAATTAATGAAAATGATAATGATCGATCATGCTGAAAACAAGTTATATATATGCTAGTAGTGAGCAATTCGGACTTGACTTTAAAGGGTCCTTTTTTCTGCTCATTTAGTTTAATTATTTTATAGATAATTTATTTGCTAATATGAGTTGTTGTTTATTTCGTTAATCGTTAATAATAATCAAGCCAAATTCAGTTCTATCTTTTATGCATGATTTTTTTTTTTTTTTTCTTTTTTTTGAGAAACCACCCTCACAGAAGAGGGGGGTCTTTTATGCATGATTGTTCACTATTAAGCTTATGAACTAGGGGTTTAACTTATACTATATGCTTAAGTCTATGTTTAAATGTTTTCTAAATTTTTAAAAAAAAAATTGGCTAAAATACGCCCACATTATGGCCTTGTTAATTAAAAATGAT
The DNA here is from genome assembly GCA_032727855.1 of Quercus ilex subsp. ballota. Lineage (NCBI taxonomy): Eukaryota > Viridiplantae > Streptophyta > Magnoliopsida > Fagales > Fagaceae > Quercus > Quercus ilex. The sequence continues at coordinate 35,627,840 of CM064915.1, forward strand.
ATGAAAAAAAGAAAAAAAGATGCCGCTTATCATCATATCGAAAGTGAACAATAAAATAAAAGGGAAATATTGTTTTAAATTACCCTATATATATATATATATATTTTTTTTTTTTTTATATATAAAATAGAAATATAGAAAACTATAAAAATCACTTAAAATAAATAATAAAAATTTCTTTTAATTTTTTTTTAAAATTTTATTCAAATTAGTAGAGAATCATATGAGTGAAATTCGTTGTTTGATGTGTAATACCTTTTGGAAATAAAATCTTAATCAAGAGTATCTAAATATTTTGAAACTTTTGTAATAGAGATTTGCATGATGAAAGCGCCTTGTAAAATGTGTAACATTCACATTAAGTCATATACCACAAACACAACATGTAAGATCACAAACACATTAAAAATTCATAACTTACTCAATTGGTAACACATAACCTTAATTTAGTGAAAGATCACCTCCAATTGATTTGTACAATATCAACTTTGACGGATCTACTTTTAAGGATGAGAATAAATTAGGAATAGGTGTGGTCATCCAGAATTGTCAAGGTTCAATTATAGTCTCTTTATCTCAGCAACTTCCCCAATCATACAGGGCGGAAGAGATTGAAGATCTTAATGCCACTCAAGCTCTTGAGCTGGGCTTAGAACTTGGACTAGAGAAGGTTGTCTTAGAGGGAGATTTTGAATTGACTATCAAGGCATTGGCTAGGGAGGTTGTTTCTCTTGTTCCTTTTGATCATTTGATTCAAGATGCAGGGTTCTTCGCTATACGTTTTTCTCAATTACTTTACTCTCATACAAAGAGAGAATGTAACAATGTTGCTCATAATCTAACTAGGTTTTTCAAAAACATAACAGATTTTATTGTATGAATGGAGAATATTCTTTTTTATTTTCATCCTGTACTTTAGGCTAATATAGTTGGTTTACATTAATAATATCAACTATTTCTTTCTTCTTAAAAAAATTCAAAATTTAATTTCATTTTAATATTCTAATTTGCTTTTCTTTTTATAAAATTATAATTTGCATATTAAATTAAGTCATATAACTTTTTTGAGTAACACAACTTTGAGTGTTGAAAAATTGTGAGAAGACTATTAATTAATTACCACCTCAATTAACACTTTGGAGTGGCTATCGCCATTTTTATGTTAAGACCAATGATTTTAAGTTAAATGGGGTTTTTTAATTATTTTTCCAACTAAAACATTCTAGTTTAAATTTCTTCTCTCACTTAAAATGTATTAAAATAAATAAATCAAACCAAAGAGATTGAAGTTTGAACCCAAGATAGGAACGCTTGCGAAGCCACCGTATATATATGTTGAACAAGGATCACTGTATATAATATATTACTAATATATATTATTTATTATTTGGCATCAATATATATATATATATATATTATTGATGTTGTTAACAAATCAATTGGACATATTCCTCATTCTCAAAAATAAAAAATAAAAAAATGGACATATTCCTGTTTGATCCGTTGATTAACGGGTCCATTCAATCATGGAACAGACTGATATCGATGGTCCATTGTTTCGTAAACGTCAATTTTTGACAAACTAATTTCTAATTCATCGTATTTGGACAATCAATCAATATGACCTTATTGATCATCTACTATGTCTAATTATTGTAGATCAAGTAGCTAGATAATTAGATAAGATGTTTTCAAATCAGTTACAGGGCTTATATAGAATATTAAAAAATTCATACTAACCGACCAAATCAAAGAGTAAAAAATACTAGCAAATTACGAGAAATTCTAGGTTTTTTTAAATGATTTTTTTATTTATTTGTGGTTAATTTTATTATTATTATTATTATTATTTAGCCTTAAAATAAAAAAAAATAAAAAAATCAATTTATACTTGATTTGTTTACTTTTTCAAATTTAATCCAAAACAGAATTGAACCAAAATTTTAATTTACCTCACAATATTAAAAAAAGTAGTAATAAATTATAGTACTAGACTGGAAGCGTTCCAAATGTCCATAATAAATTAATTAATTCCCACAGAAGATGGAGATGGAAATGGACAAAAATAAATTGAGCATAAAAGCAAAGGATTCGGTCCAAAACCAAATGAGTCGACGGAGTCTACCCGCTAAGCTTGGTCTGGATCCTGCTACGTGTCCCAGTCAAAAATTTAACAAATGAAGGAGAAGGACCCCACTTTTCCAGTCATCACTTGGTGGGCCCCAAGTCCCCATCAAACCGTTGACTCAGACTACTCTTTTTGGAACGCGTCAATCTCCTTCCACCCCACACTTTGACCAGGAAAACACCCTCCAATTATGGACATTTGGGTAATTCTCACACAAACAATGTAACTACAATTCTAACGTTGATTATTTGTTTATCATTTTCACATAAATCTATCATTTTTTTTCTAATAATCAAAGTCTATCATGTCAAAATTATGGTAAAAAAAATTGTGTTCCTAAATTTTCTCATAAAACTATGGCTATAATATTTTTATGATAATTTAATAACACAGTTTAAGTGGTGAGCTGTTAATAATAATAAATAAAAAAAATCAATAGTGGCCTAAATAATAACAGATAACAACTCCATTCGGCTAAACTTTGTTATTAAATTATTATGAAAATAGTGCACACGTATCATTGCTTGAAAAAAAAAAAAATCATTCACTCTTTTCACTCTTCGGGATTAGAACTTATTAGAAAACTAAGAGCAAAAACTAACAAACAAGCCAACAGTTTAATAAGAAAAGTGATTACCAAAACATCATGCTCAACAAATCAAACAACTTTCCTGATGTGGGCCCCTCACCATCCGTGTGGGCGCCACTTCCCAAATGGCCAAATTTGGCGGACGTGATTACCTCAGCCACTACGTCTATTTAAAAAAGGAAAAAGAAAAAAAAAGAATCGTGCAATATTTTTGCTGAAAATAAATAGTGCAATAAGACATGGGAGTATCTTGTCAAAATATATACGATAAGACGATGATTTTTTTTATACAATTTGCTAATTATATGGTGGAAACGCATCCATGAGTCACCACTCGTTTGTTGGTTGAATTAAATGAGAAAGCTCTCTGCAGAAATGGAAATCCGGCTTTCATTTTCTTAATTAAAAAGCATCTTCCAAAACCATTATATTCAATATCGTATTCAACACCTCAAACAAAATAGAAAAATAATATCTTCACTATCGTTTGAATTAAAATTAAAGTAAAAGTATTATAAATACTATTTTTCAAAGAAAAATGATTAAAAATATATTTGATTTTGAAATAATTGTAATATATGGCTTTTGATTTTTATATAATAATACAAATAAACGTCAAGAACGTTGTAGTTGATCTGACATATTTTGGTGTTTATAATAAAACCGTCCAAATTTAAATTCTTTTTTCTAAAAAAAAAAAGTTTAAATTCCTTATTTCCTATTGTAACTATGTAATTATTAAAAAAAATCATTTCACTCTTAAACTCCTTTTTCTTGCTTTAATTTTAGGAATGCAGTTTTTAAAATCCTATCAATCACTTATAAAATGAGTGGAGTACTAAATTGCAATTTTAGGAATACAATTTTAAAAATACTATCAATCATTTTTTTGTGTTAAAATTTAAATAAATTTTAACTAATAGTATTATTTTTATATTTATTATTTAAATTATAAATGGAGATACGAATCTAATTGACTCATTTCATAATGTTAATTAAATGATGAAAATAATTTTTTTAACCACTTATTCTTTTTAGAGAAATGATAAACATTTCATAATGTTAATTAAATGATTAAAATCATTATTTCTTAACCACTCATTCTTTTTAGAGAAAAAATAATTTTGCTCAATAAAGATTATTAACTAAGAACTTTTATAAGAACTCAAAAAGAGAAAATCTAGAGACACAATTTTTTTTTGAGGGTGTTTTTGAGACATGTTGATGTAGCAGGTTGTTAGTAATAAGTAAAAAAAAGTGAGATTAATAATAAGCCTGAACAAGAACTAATAAAAACTGGTCAACACAACCAAATTTGAAATTATTAATAATATTTTTGTGTTTATAGATAATTTTACCATAATAAATAGCTTTTTCACGTGCTCCTTTTATTTTTCCACAAAAAGTAAAGGCCGAAAAATATAGAATTGTCACATTTTTCAAAAGAACAAAATAGTAATACTCAGCCGAAAAGGGAAATTGTGGACTTCTTAAAAGAAAGCCACGAAAGTACTGCAACCTTACCTCTTCAAATCCCTTCATTTTCTCTCCTTCCAAATCTAATACAATATTCAACTCTGCACACCACACTATACTCTTTGGTCTTCTTTCTAAAGTCTCAACCCCCCTTTTATTGCCGAGTCCATTGCACCGTTTAAAGACTGATACATCTTTCTCTATTTCTCTCTTGGATTTATGGCCAAAGGAGGTGGACTCTCCATTGATTTAGATCCAATTGGTTTCTTTCTCCACCAGCCAATAGTACTCAACTCATTCCCCGAAGACAACATTAACAACCACAACAATTTCAAGTGTAAACTTACTGCCATGGACGCTACACTCAATAATAGGTCACCTCCCTCCACTATCCAATTCCCAGTCAACCTTAACTGCTCCAATCTCCATGATTCACCTCCACCGTCCGATGACAAAAGAACGGTCATCGATGAGATGGACTTCTTCTCCGAGAAAGACCATGACAACAAGGCTGCCCCCTCTACCGATCATGCCGATAAAAAAGACGACTTAGACCGTCCGACCACGTTAGAGTTTAACGTAAACGTACGTGAATATATAGTTCTGTTTAATACCATAATTCTTTACTGTATTACAGTTTTTTTTTTTTTTTTTTTTTTTCTCTCAAACAATTGAAGGGATTGAATTGAATTTGTTTTTGTTTTATAGACTGGTTTGAATCTTCTTACTACGAATACTAGTAGCGACCAATCCATGGTGGACGATGGCATATCACCGAACGTGGAAGATAAAAGAGCTAAGAGTGAGGTAAGGAAATGAGAAATTTTTTTGAATTCTATGATGGGTTGGTCTTAGATTTGATGGATTCACGTTCATCTTTAAGTTTTGGAGCTGATTTTGGATCACTATCTTTTGTGTTTTATTCAGCTAGTTGTTAATAAAGCTGAGCTTGAGCGAATGAAGGTGGAGAATCAGCGACTAAAAGAGATGCTTAATCAGGTTACTACTAATTACAATGCTCTCCAGATGCATTTGATGACTCTTATGCAGGCTCCGAAAGCTGAAAATGGTAGGGTAGATGAGAAAGTAGTAGAGGGAAAAAATAATGGAGGACTAATTGTGCCTAGACAGTTCATGGATCTTGGGCTGGCTGCTAATGGTGATACTGATGAGAATTCGGTCTCTTCATCGGAAGGAAGAAGCCGGGAACGGTCAGGATCGCCCGGTAACAACGGAGAGTTGGCCTCAAAGAAGGTCAGAATGATAAAGGATGGAATTAGCGAGGAGCGGCTTGTGTTTGATCAGGAAAACAAGAAGGAATATGGTAGAGGAGATAATGGGAGAGAGGAAAGCCCAGCTGGTCAAACTTCACAAGGATGGGGTCCTAACAAAGTTCCTAGATTCAATTCTCCTAAAAATGTTGATCAAACGGAGGCCACGATGAGGAAGGCACGGGTTTCGGTTCGAGCTCGATCAGAGGCGCCTATGGTAGGTGGCATATATTTAAGAGTGTTTTTTTTTAGCCAATTGTGGTTAAATTGATGAATTTGATTCTTGTAGTTGACTGATTGGAAATTACTTTAATTTGTTGGTTTTTAGATCACTGATGGATGCCAATGGCGAAAGTATGGGCAGAAGATGGCTAAGGGGAACCCTTGTCCTCGAGCTTATTATCGATGCACCATGGCTGCTGGTTGCCCAGTTCGAAAACAAGTATGTTTTCTGTCTTTTACTATATCTTATGGAAAATTTTGACTGTAAATTATTGCTCTATTAAATCCTCATTTGCTCAATCTATGTAGCACTAATTTCTGTGTTCTCATAGAGCACTAGTAATGGGTTTCATGTTTAATTTTTTATAAAACTAATATGTTAAATTTGGCCAAGAGTCTTTTAGCTTAACTAGTATCTTTTGGTATAATAAAAATATTCAGAAGTTCACAACTCCCATCTCTATTGTAACTATCATATTATTAAGTATATATATATATATATATATATATATATTTTTGATAAGACTAATATGTTAAATTTGATCAAGAATCTTTTAGCTCAACTAGTATATTTTGGTATAATAGAGACATTCAAAAGTTCACAACTCTTATCTCCATTGTAATTATCATATTATTAAATATGTATATATAAATTTGCAAGCTAAAATCTGTTTTTGACTTTAGAGGATTGAGAAAATAATGGAAGTGCACATACTCCCATGCTTATGTTTCTCTTTGCTGAACATTCAATCTTGAAACTGTGTTTCCTTAATTAATGCTAATAGTTTTGATGTTTGATTGTTAAACAGGTACAAAGATGTGCGGAAGATCGGACAATCCTGATAACCACATACGAGGGCAATCACAACCATCCTTTGCCCCCAGCTGCAATGGCAATGGCATCCACAACTTCATCAGCAGCACGAATGTTGCTCTCGGGGTCTATGTCTAGTGCTGATGGACTAATGAACTCAAATTTCCTGACCAGGACACTTCTACCATGCTCGTCTAGCATGGCAACAATCTCAGCCTCAGCCCCATTCCCAACTGTTACATTGGACCTAACTCAGTCCCCTAACCCTTTACAATTCCAAAGGCCACAAAACCAATTCCAAATCCCATTCCCAAACCCAACCCAGAATTTTTCCAATGCCTCGCCCTCATTGCTACCTCAAATTTTTGGTCAGGAACTTTATAACCAATCAAAATTCTCTGGCCTTCAGGTGTCCCAAGATATGGACCCTGCTCAATTACAGGCATTGCCAATGAACCAAGGGCAGCAGAACTCATCACTTTCTGACACTCTGAGTGCAGCCACTGCTGCCATTGCATCGGACCCAAACTTCACTGCAGCTCTAGCAGCAGCCATCACTTCTATTATTGGTGCTGGTGCTCATCCAAACAACAATGGTAACAATAATACCAGCCTCACCACCACCTCCAACAGCAATGGAAACATAACTACTGGCAACAGCAATAGCAATGGCAACAATAAAATCAACAATTCAAGTTTCCAAGGCAACTAAGCTGAGGCTACTTTCCTCTCACAAAGTTTTCTTTTTTTCTTTTTTGTGGAAGTTTTTTAATTTCCTTTTTTTGGGGGGGCTCAGAAAAAGAGAGACAAATACTTTTTTTTTTCAATTAGTTTTGTCTTTGGATTAAGCATAGTTTTCATATTCTTTGTTATTTTGAATAATATGTTCCAAAAATTGTATGTCAAAGCAAAGTCAAAAAGGAGAAGAAGGAAAGAAATAAATAGAAGAATGCGTATTAAAGTTCCCTTGTTTTGAACGAATCATGGAAATTCAAAAGGAAGGGCGGTTTGTCTTCAGTCTGCTTTGTTTTGTTCCTAAACATAAGAGAAGGCAAAGCCAAAAGGAAAAGAACATGGAAAAAAATAAAAACAATGGAAGAGAAATACAGAACATTGAGGATCGAATAAGAAAGAGAACAATGGGATTTATTCTTTATTGGCATTGCGTGTATCATATGGCAGTGGCAGTCAATAAAAAAGGAGTCAACAAAACCGTCTAAAAGAGTGGTTAGAAAGGATGGGGTTTGTTTGACCCGTAAATAAAGTAATAGAGTCACACTCTTGGTTCTTGTCTTTACCCATTTTATCTCACTCCAGAGTTGTTAACTTGTTCATTTTCTTTTATTTTTTTGCTCAATATGGTTAACTCGTACATACATAGATCTCTTTCCACTCATTTTGTTTTTGTTTTCTCTCTCTCTCTCGTCCTCAGTCACTGTCCATATACTTTCAATCAAATTAATAACGAAGCACTAGAAGTTTTGTTTTTGATAAGTTGAAAATTGAAAGACTAAGAGTGCCTTGCCATTTTCTATCCTAGCTAGCCTAGCGAAAAAAAAAATTCTTGTCCTACTTTTTTTTTCCTAGCTTGAATTTCAAACGATTTAGGCGTTTCAAACACTTCATTGGGTCTGGCTGTTTTTGTTGAACGTCTTCCATTTATTGGAATAATTCAATACCATTATGATTTTGATCTCTTTCCATGCATGCATAAAGACTGTTCTCTATTGTCACGCTCCGATCTCATGTTAACAAGTCCATGATGTAATATCATTGTTGTACGAGTAATGAAAGAAATTAATTAGAAGCTGATCTAAACTTTCTAATCTTGATTATAGTCTGGTGCCAAACCACGAAGTTTTTCAACAATAAAAGCGATTTTGAAATCCCGTCGCAAAGAATCACATATACAGACATTTTGGAAAGATATATGAAAGGCTACGACCCTACGAGAGGAGAGGGACAATTTACAAGAAGGAATTACTCTGCGATTATTTTATTAGAGGGTAGATAACAATGCCTCATCTTTATATAATTACAGCCAGAGAACTAGTAGCTTGCCTTACGGTGCCAGTACTATAGCTAGTATACCACTCCTATTCATCTACCCTATAACATTTAAAATGAGATATGATATCTTGTGCAACAACTTTATATAACACCTCTCTCGTATAAGAATGAATTTTATGGTTGTACATAAGTTATGATTAGGCATTGAGATGTGGTATCTTAGGTAATTATTGTAAGACTTGATTTAGTCAGATGGTGACATGTATTTAAAAGTGGACCCAAACTTGACCGGCTGACCCATTATTGCATATAAGAATGAATCTTATAGATGTATGCTAGTTGAGACTAGGCATTTGGGTAGCATGGGTTAGAAAGATCTTTTTGTTAAGCCTGCTAGCTAACCTATCAAAACCAGCAAAACTTGGGCTCGTGTTCAGCTCCATTAACTGTTCATTCTAGCTAGGTTGACAATATGGTGAGAGAATTAGGTTTCACTTTTAGTCTTTTACATGTATATTAGGGTTTTGAAGCTAAATTTTTGCGATATGTAAATGCTAGTGAGCTCGCCCAAGTGATGAAGGCTCATCTTCCTAGGACATGTTTGGTTATAAGCTGAACTGGTATGATTTTGCTTAATAATTTAGCAAATCCTGCCCACCCCGCCTAGGCTCAGCCTCACCTACTTCTGTTTCATGCCTAAGCCTAACCCCTAATTAGCAAGCCCAATAACTACTGGATTTGATACCCAATAGCTCAAAGGTGTCCAGCTATAGTTTAAGCCTTGCTGCCTGTCGGTCTGTCTCGGACTCTCGGTCTGTCTAACTTTCTTCCATGGATGATGGGTCTGCCACTTGCCTAGATGATTTGTAGGTGTGACTTCTTTTCTTTTTTTTTTAATTTGAACCTTTAAAAAAAAAAAAAAAAAATTGCTTTGAACATATTTTGACAAGAATTATGATACTAGATAAGGGAATTGCCTCTTTCTTTAATAAATTAAGAATTATGATACTCTACTAGATAAGGGCATTGCACTAAAATTTAAAAGGGGCCAAAGAATAACTAACTAGTATGATCATTAGGATAAGAAATTTGGAAATATCAGACGTTGAGCAAGATCATATATAGTTAAAGAATGTTAGATTATGTTCCTCTTGATTAGGACCAATTTCAACAATGAAATATAAAGCAGTTGCCACCCCTAAACTTTAGGTCGGCCCGTTGAGTAGAGCTAATATATAGACAACCATTTTTCTATATTTAATAATGAAAATATATTAAAATGGAAGTTCCATATGGCAAAAAATCAGAGATGGAAACAATACGTTTTTTTTTTTCCAGAATCTGTATAACAAATTAACCTCCTATGATCAATCTCAAAAAAAATAAAATAAAATTTAATAATAATAATAAAATAAAATAAAATTAACCTCCTATGAAGACATGCAGATGTTAATTTAATAACGTAAAACTCACCAATATTTTCAAAGATTGAGATTAGTGCACCACATGCAATGACTTTTAGGATAAAGTTTAGTTACAAAATTGGTTATAGCCTTAAATTACAATTTTACTCAATATCTTTTTATTGGAGGTGAATTTTGACAAATTCACCATTGGATTACATCTTCTTATATCCATGCTTGTAAAATTTTTAAAAAATTAAAGATCAATAGTTATGTCATCAATAAATTGTTTAAATTGCAAGTTTTTGTAGCTTAAAATTATGCATAAAATATAAACTTATAGATCATATAGTAAATAATATACGATTGACACAAAATTTGACATGTGTATTAAGAGTGTAAAGAATATGCAATTCAACGGTTAGATTTTCAAAATGTGTAGTAATATTATTTTATTGAGTAGGCTACAACAAATTTTGTAGCCTTAGACTACAACAAATTTTGTAGCTAAACATTGTCCTAACTTTTAATAGCTGAGATTTAGAGTTTAAAAAAACAATTTTCAATCTCAACTATTTAATAAAAAAATTAGAAAAAGTTAAAAAGTGAAAGGTGAAAAAGTAAAAAAATTTGTGAGATAAAAATAGAATAATTGCTTGTAGTGGGTATTGAACCTGATAACAATCTTATTTTCAATATGGTATCTACCTTTCATTTTGGACACGTCTATTATAGTCAGCTTTAATTTCTTCTTAGAAGATAAAAAACTTTTAAGAAAAATGAAAGAAGCAGGAATTAGCTGTTTAATTAGTAAGTGGTAAAGTATTTTGTGATGAAATAAAGAATCTACTAGTGAATTCTATTTATAACATATAAGAGGAGGATTTAAGCAAAACAAAAAAAATCTAGAGTCACTTGATTTTACAATCAATCAATGTGTCTTATTGTGTGATTGGTGTATAATAATTTGAATGTTTGTAATGACCAATGTAAAAGTAATTTTACTTAGGGTCATGTTAACAAGTGCCCAAAGAGTACTTGTTAAAGATTAATAAATGCTCAATTATGAGCTATAATGCACATTTTTCAAAAAATTAAAAAACACGTGTTATTGATTCATTGGTTTACATACAAAAATTTATTGTGCTTATGTGTGTTTTTATTATTATTTTTTTTTTGGGGGATATATGTGTACAATTTGACTTTATTTTTGAAAAATGTATAAAATATTATTTAATAAAGTATTAAATGCATTTTAACCATTTTACTTAAGACATTTATTAACAAAATCATTACTTACATCGTAAGTTTGCAACTATGTGAAATTGGATATGTTTTAGAATGGACAAAATTTAGATACAATACTTTATGTTCTATTTTTTAAGTTCTTTACTTAAGATTGAACTATGTGGTTACTTAACAAAAAGATACATTTCCATCCCATAAAGAAAATTCATATAGTAGAATCTTAAGATAAGAACTTAAGGAATAGTACCTAAATATTGCACCTTAAGTCTTGCCTTTTTAAAAATTATGGCCTCATTTGGTACATCCACTCAAACACATGTTTTCAGTTTTTAAACAATATTACATGTATTTCTATACATTTTTTTACCCATACATATTTCTACACATATTTTCAAATATATGTTTTCATTTTTTAAACGCAAATACCAAACACCCCTTACGTACGCCGAATACAGATGACAAGTGTGTACTTCAAAGGTCTAATGGGCAAGTGGGTGTTCATGAAACAAATGGAGGTCCATCATCCCACACATTGGATCGAGTGTTCCTTTTATTTTTTAAGCCACACAATGACCCAATAAAATTCCATAAAACAAAAAGACCAATAATTCTTTTATGAAGGCCCATGGGTCTAATCCTGGGCCTCAAATGTGATCATCAAATAAAAGGCCCAATACCCATTTTCCCCCGTTATGATGTTACACAAAGCTACCCCGTTATAAGGACATCTAACGGTCAGGAACCGAAGTCGCCATCACTCTACTTCAAAACAAGACTGGTAGTTGAGCTGAAAAAATAGCGGCACTTTTAGTCTAGTTCACTGTTAACAAATTTTTTTTTTTTTGATTTGCACTGTTAACAACTATAACCTCCACTTCCAACCAATCAAAACCCCCCACGTCACTCAAAAAACCCCCACTAAAATGTTAACTAACTCCTCAACCGTTGGATGAAAAAGCTCTCACTCTAACGGGCGGTCAAAAATCAGAGACTCATCTACTTTTGAACCAGAGAATCTGCTCTCTAACAAATTTTAGTTTAGTACCTCCGACTTGTTAGTAGTAGTTTCGTCTGTGGTCCGTTTCTATCTTCACCTTGTTCTCTGCTTCCTTCGTAGCAATTTCGGGTATGTTTCAAATTTTCCATTCATTCGAATTCCTTTTGTTTTCATCTACGTTTTTATATTTATTCGCACGATTTTGTTGGTTAAATTTATGGTATTTGATCCTTTATTTGCTGTGAGAATATGATGTTCTAGTTGAAATTGATACTCTCCTTAGGAGTTTATTTTGGGAGTTAAAAATCTTTGTTTGGCTGATGAGAAAATATAATAAAATAACAGAGATTTTTGTAGAAGCTCGACCTGGGAAATCTCAATTTGACTAAGTAAATGCGTTTTCTTTACTGGGTGTTGTTCCATTCGTTTTTACACTAGGTCTTTTTTTTCTTTTTTTTTCCTTTTTTTTGAACAAAAGTTTTTCCTTGAAGGTTTTTGTGCTGGACCAAACAAGACTCTTAATGTGTAATATGTTAAATAATGTTCATGTACCATATTTTTTATCTCCCTTTTTTACCTTTTGAGTGCCATGGAATATTTTGTATTTGGTTGAAATTGTAATTTAAAAGATTTTGTATGATATGTAATATGTTTTTGGTCTGGTGTATCTTTTACTAGTGGTTTGATGTTCATGCTGAAGATTCTACAGTTAAGGTCCACATTGCATGTTAATGGTTTTGCGATTTTCTGTTATTCTTTTCTTGGATTGTGGGAATCTGGATTAAGAGAAATGAATATATTTGAAATATTGAGTTTACTGTTATCTGATTTCCAAAACCAAAAGATGAAAAGAATCGACTTGACTAAACCACATGATTGTAACCTGCCCTGCTAATTTGAGTTTTTAGTTCTCTGAGGATCCGATATGATAAATGTGCAAATTGAAAATTTCTAATTCCTTTTCAGTCAATATGTATTCTCACTGATTGGGCAGAGTTGATGTCATTGGTTTTTCATAATTTGCGTAAGTTTTGGGTAGCCTTTTCAGGCTGATCTCTAAGAAAGAAATGTGTACTGTTTATTTTACAGTTCCCAAAATGAATACCAAATATAGAGCCATTTTGGCCAGTCTTCTTCTCTTGTTGCTTCTGTGCCCAACTGTTTTTTCTGCATCAAATGATGGGTTGATCAGAATTGGACTGAAAAAGAAGAAATTAGATCAAAGCAATCGGCTTGCTGGACGAATTGACTCTAAGGAACAGGTGAAACTAAGAGCTCCTGCCAGAAAATATTATCTCAATGGTCATCTTGGAGACTCTGAGGATGCTAGTATTGTTGAACTAAAGAACTATATGGATGCTCAGTATTATGGTGAGATTGGTATTGGCACACCTGCACAAAAATTCACTGTGATATTTGACACGGGAAGTTCTAATCTTTGGGTACCCTCGGCCAAGTGTTATTTCTCAGTAAGTATCTTTAAAATACTAATGGATTTTCTTTGCAATTTGTTGGGAAGGAGAAAGATATGTGCTTTTATGTTTGGGTGCAGGTTGCTTGCTTTTTTCACTCAAAGTATAAGTCCGGCCAATCAAGTAGCTACCAAAAGAATGGTATGCTTTTTATCCTTGGTTCAAGGAGTTTAGTTCCATTTAGTTTATCAGTTCTAATTTCGTTTCTCCTTTTTGCACTCCTCATCTTCATTGTTGTCTATAAATGGATTATTTATGAAGGATGGGACGTACTTTTAGCTGACAAATTTCTTTAGTCTAGATTAAAGTGATACAGAAGGTACATTACAGAAAGCAAATTAAAAGATTAACTAGTTGAACAACCAATCTTGAGTGAGACACAATTATAACAAGTTCTACTCTTGTTTGTACAACATTCCTGTAATTTGTATTTTTCTTAGTCTTCTAGTTTTTGAATGCTAAATATTCTGTATGACTGAATCACAATTGTGGAGGGTGATGTCTATCCAACTGTTCACCATTCTAACATATTTTACTCCACCTACCTGAGAATTTATGTTGTATGAATGCATCCATGCATATATAACCCAAGAAAATTTGTTATAGCACTATGTTCCACCAGTGAAGGAGCACGTGTGATGTGAAAATGAAATGATAGATGGCTGAAATAACCTTTTGGCCATTTCGTTACTGGAATATGAACAGTGAAGTAATTGCAGAACCTTTCTGAAGTTACTTTCTGTTTCATAGAATGAGAATTAAGAGTACAAAAAAATATTGGTACATAGTTTATTAGTCAACTAAAAAAGGGTCTGGCTCATTTGTTGCTAGTATGGGTGACAAAATGTTAAAATGAATCATGATATCATTTCTTATGTAGGTAAAACTGCTGAGATCCATTATGGAACTGGAGCAATCTCAGGTTTCTTTAGCCAGGACCATGTCAAACTTGGTGATCTGGCCGTTAAGAATCAGGTAACTTTTGATAAAATGTGCAGTTTGGTTGTCTTCAGTTCAGCATTGGAGTTGGGGGTTGACCTATACAAATGCTACTGGTCATTAGGATTTTATTGAGGCAACCAGGGAGCCGAGTATCACATTCTTGGCAGCCAAGTTTGATGGTATTCTTGGACTTGGATTTCAAGAGATCTCAGTTGGGAATGCTGTTCCTGTTTGGTAAGTCAGGGCATCTCAGCTGCTAATGTACTTTATAATCACTTGATTAGAGTTTGAATCTATATTATAAAATGTGCATGGTTTACCATCTTAATTGACTCAGTGATTTTGCAAATATCTTCTCTCAGATGTTGAATTGTCATTTTATTGTTTTTAGTGTTGCCTTCAGAATTATTATTATTGTTGTTGTTCATGTTATAACTGTGTGTATTTGCCATTCTCATAGGTATAATATGGTTGATCAAGGTCTTGTACAAGAGCCTGTTTTTTCATTTTGGTTAAACCGCAATATTGAAGGGGAAGAAGGGGGTGAGATTGTGTTTGGTGGGGTTGATTCTGATCATTACAACGGTGAGCACACCTATGTTCCTGTGACTCAGAAAGGCTATTGGCAGGTTAGCCCTCCAGAATATCATTATCCATATTCACCATTCTCCATGCTGTATTCACCATCTTTCTTTTTAAATGTTTAATTGTTAAATTATTTTTTTCTTTTATTTGCAGTTTGATTTGGATGATGTACTAGTTGGTGGTGAAACAACTGGTAATATATCGAGATTGTATTTGTCTCCTTGTTATTTGGAGACAGTATTTGTTATTATTGTTTTTGATGGTTTAGATAAAAACATTTATTGTATTAAATATTAAGCATGTCATTTTCAGGATTTTGTGGTGATGGTTGTTCAGCAATTGCGGATTCTGGAACATCTCTGTTAGCAGGCCCAACGGTATGTATTCTAGGCATCCATATCCATTTCTTATTTCTCCGCAAGGAGTTCTGTTCTCTATTGAGCGGCAGAACATGAGATATTCGTGTAGGGTGTATTTTTATTAGTTGAGTTCTGGCATTTCTGGATTTCCGCCAATCTATTCATATGTATATAGATTTCTTTGTAAATTTGGTCTTTTTTTTTTTTTTTTTTTTTTTTCCTAAAACAATATTCATGAGGGTTATTGTTTCAATTACCAAGTAAAAAAGAATAATATATTTAATTTAGGATGAGCCCCAAAAAAGGAGAAGTTGACTTTGGTTCTCTTTTGGTAAGAATATTTCTGAACGCCACCATTTTTTAGTTACAATAAGGGAGGGGGTCTTTGAACCCTAGATGTCTTTGTTAGAACACCAAGAGATGCCAACCAGTTGAGCTAGAATACCCATGGCCCCAAAGACCACCATCTAATATAAAATATTTGTTATTATTGCTACAAAAGATTTTTGTTCTCTGTACATTTGGGCCAGTTTCAATGCCATCCCTGTACAATTTGTGTGTGTCACTTCAGTCCTCATTTTGATTTGATTTTAATATTATCCTTACTGTTAACATTTGGATGAAATTTGCTGGCAAACAGAAATCATCTGTCTCATAATTTGTGCCTCTAGCCTCTATTTGGAATCCGATCCTTGAGAGAATGGAAAAGAAGCTTTCAGGCTGGAAGCAGCTTTATTTGTCAAGGGTTGGTAGACTCACTTTGCTGAAAGTACCCTTTCAAGCCATCTGACTTATTACCTTTACCTTTTTACTATCCCTAAAGTTGTGGCGACTAGATTGGAACGCAATCAGAGGAACTTCTTGTGGGGTTCGTCAGTTGAGTGTTTCAAATATCCTTTGGTGGTTTGGGAAAAGGTTTGCTTACCACGTGAGTTGGATGGCTTGGGAATTCGGAATTTGGCGTCTTTTAATCAGGCCCTACTAGGGAAATGGCTTTGGAGGTACGGCCATGAAACCACTCATCTGTGGCGAAGGGTCATAGCCACGAAATATGGGGAGGGAAAAAGGGGTTGGTGCACTAGAGCTTGTAGAAGGGTTCATGGTTGTGGGTTATGACGGAGTATTAGTGAAGAGTGGGAAACTTTCGTTAAGCATTTTTCTTTTGTGGTGGGGGATGGTTCTCGTATTCTTTTTTGGCATGATAAGTGGACTGGGGATGTTCCTCTTAAAATTCTTTATCCTCAGTTATTTTTGTATTCAGCCAATAAGGAGGCTTGTATTTCTGAAGTGTTAAGTCCTCTAGTGGGTGATAATGATAGAATGTGGAGTTTAAGATTTTATAGGGAATTCAATGATTGGGAGTTAGCGACTTCTCCATACTTCTTTTCATCCAAACCTGAATTCCTAGGGGTGGAGGGTGTGACAGGCTTTGTTGGGATCTTAATGAAAGTGGGAAGTTTGATATTTGGTCTTTTTATCATAAGATTCGAAATGCAGCTCTTTCCACTTTCCCTTGGAAGGGCATTTGGAAAGTGCATTTGGAAAGTTAAGTTTCCTAAAAGGGTGGGTTTTTTCATGTGGACAGTAGCTCATGGTCAAATTCTAACCTTAGATAACCTTATGGTTCGTGGTCGCCCTTTGACGAATTGTTGTTGTATGTGCTGTTGTAATGCGGAATCTATGGATCACTTGTTACTTTTTTGTCCGATAACTCATTCTTTGTGGATGTATATGCTTCGGTTGTTTAGGATCGATTGGGTCATGCCAGGTTCAATTGTGCACTTATTATTTTGTTGGTATCATTGGCTTGGGAAGCATAGTTCTGATATTTGGAATTTAGTTCCAGGCTGTTTAATGTGGACTATTTGGATTGAACAGAATCGGTGGTCTTTTGAGGATGAGGGGAAAACTGTGGTTCAGTTATTAGAGTTATGCCAATGGACCCTCTTTGATTGGTCTTGTTGTTGGGGTTTTTCGGATTGTTCTACCCTTACGGATTTTCTTTCGTCCGTTAGAATAGATTAGGGGCTGCTTTTGTCTTTTTGTTCCTTTTTTTTCCTTTGTTCACTACCGTGAACTCTTTGTATTTTTCTTGCTATCCTTTTATTAATAATATTCTCTTCTTACTTATCAAAAAAAAAGAAAAAAAGAAATGGCAAATATGACACAGCATCACCTTAGTTGTGCCATGTCACCTATTTTGCATCAAAATTCTCTGTTTTATTTTCATTTTTTCCTCTCATGGCCAACCAACATCCCCCAGTGCCAGTCACACCCATAGCCACACTACTGCTAAACTGCTGCTTCCCACCCACCAAACCACCACTCACCATGCCACAAATTGCCTATGTGAAAGAGAGATAAAGGAAGAGGGAGTGAGAGAGTGAGGGCTCAAGCCACTGTAAAGCGCCACCCTCACAGCCAATTGATTGCCAAATTCATCACCTACACACAAGGAAACAATATACCCACAACCCAATCACCACCACCAAACCAAAGCTCCACCAATACCATTCACAACATCAAACACAACTGCCGAACCCATTTGGCCCCACATTGTTAAGCTTGCCACCACCACTCAACTATCCTTCTCCATTCACTCAAGCCCTTTATCTCTCGGCCAAATCTATCCATACTGAACATCCAAACACAAAACTACCAAAACCACACACAGCAGCGTTTCTACCGAACAATTTCATCCACAGGAGCGTTGCTGCCACAAAATCATACCCACAGCAGTGACACTGGCACCACATGGCCACTCTTAAACCCACACTACCAAACTGATTCATGCCAAAACACTACCAACAATCCCCTATCTGCCACATGTCACCTCTCTACTATGCAAAACCTCCAAAACCAACCCATTGAACTGATCCAAGGCATACCCAAACCACCTGCTTAAATCCCCAAATCTCTGTTGTCTACTACAAAAATCCCCTCATTCCTCTGCTTGCTTCAGCCAACAAACCCTCAAGACCCATTCACTGCCAACCTATAACACCTCAACCCATCAAGGCCTCCCAAATTAACTCCAAAGCCACTGCATAAACCCACATTCACCAACTCAAGGTACCCAACTCCCAGTTGAGCAAACTTCGCTGTTTGGTTGGGTCACCCCCTTTATCTCTCTTGGTAGGGCCACTTTGAGTTTCGAAAGGTAGTGGATTAAGTGATAGTGAATAGGCTTAATGAAGTTGTTGCTGGTGGGGGTTGACATCACCTCGTGCTTCAAGTCCTGGCTGGTACTTGAGGCCCACTCCATCCACAAGATAGAGGTCAAAAGAAATGGATTTTTTTCTTTTTTGAAACGTGATGTGGCACCAACTTGGGTGACATGTAAAAATTAATGTGCGCTAATTTCCATTTGCAAATTCTGTCCAAATTTTAATGGTAAAGAAAATATTGAAATCAAATACAAATGAGGATGACTAAAGTGACACAAAAAATATCCAGGGATGATATTGAAACTGGCCCAAATTTACAGGGACCAAAAGTTTATTTTAGCTAAAGATTTTTCACATCTTAAGGGAGTTCATGGCTCTCTTGGCCATGCTTTTCTGTGATTCTGCTTTTATGTACCTATTAAAGTCTAGCAATTTGTGATATATATTATTGTATAATTGCATATTTTCAGACTGTTGTCACTCAAATTAATCATGCGATTGGAGCGTCTGGGATTGTAAGCCAAGAATGCAAGACAGTGGTTGCACAATATGGGAAAACCATATTGGACATGCTGGTAACTGAGGTATATATTTTAGCTCCAGTTTTCACTTATGAAATTTGTTGCATTTCACCATTCTTCCATTTAGAATAAAATGTGTGGGTAAAATGTGATTCTAATTTTCTATTATACTTGGACAACTTATCCTGGAATCCCTTGCAATGAACTAACTTCTACTTTTCTGGTGGCATTTTATAGGCACAGCCACAAAAAATCTGCTCCCAGATTGGATTCTGTACTTTTGATGGGACTCGTGGTGTTAGGTCAGAGTCAACCTAATTTTTTATAGTCATAACTCATAATACATCTAGGAAGCATGAACACTTCATTTCGGGTGTCGTACTTGTACGCATACCTATATCCGTGTCTGTGCTTCCTAGTAATACATGGTAGTAATAATATTACCAACATTTTCATACGTGAATCAAGCAACTAGTAGTTTGTACTTATGTGTCATCATAAAACAATTTCTACCATGTTTGTGCAGTATGGGCATTGAGAGTGTGTTGGATGAAAACAAAGACAAGACATCTGATGGGGTGCATGATGCCATGTGTACCGCTTGTGAGATGGCAGTGGTATGGATGGCAAATCAGTTGAGGCGGAATCAGACAGAAGAGCAGATATTGAATTATGTCAATCAGGTAATTTTAACATTTTTGTTCACGCTTCTGGAATAAATGGCCTTGCAGCTAGCTTAAGCCTTTAATTGCAATTGCAGCTGTGTGACCGGCTTCCTAGTCCAAATGGAGAATCAGCAGTTGATTGCAGCAGTCTATCTTCCATGCCTGATGTTTCGTTCACCATTGGTGGTCAAGTATTTGACCTTGCACCGGAGCAGGTACGGAGTCATGCTGATTTTAAAAGCTTTTTGAGTTGCTTTTAGCCAATGAATTGTGTGACATCGGATATTCCTTTAGAGTTCAGTTTAGTGAACTTAATGTTAGTTTCAAAGATAGCATTGAAGCTTCTCAAAATTCAATTTTTATGAAGAGATAGCCTACTAGCCTTTTGAATCATGCTAGAGATATAAATTGTTTTACAAAAATTTTTACAAACCGCTGATGTGGTGAGTGATTATTAGTAAATGAAAAGATGATATTAATGATAGGCCTAAATGAAAACCAATAAAAGGTTGGCCACGTCAACATTTTGTAAATATATTATAAAATAGTTTGTGTCTATAGCATTACTCTTAGCCTTTTATAGGCTGGGGATGAGCTATATAAATAATTGCACTAGTTATAATAACCCTTCATTAATGGTCAGAGGTAGTCTATTTTTAATTTTCTCACAGTCCTGATATTCAATCCTTTTTTTTTTCCCCCCTGGACGGTGGTTTCATGGATCAGTATGTTCTTAAAGTGGGCGAGGGAGTTGCAGCTCAATGCATTAGCGGATTTATTGCTTTGGATGTGGCCCCCCCTCGTGGACCTCTCTGGTATTTTTCTTCCTATTGTTCTTAAAGCATCTTATATATTTTCTTCTTTTCTTGATTGTAAATGGATTTAGTTTTAAGTAGTAAGTACAAATGATCAAGCCCTAGCGTTATTGTCTCATATTATGAACATGGTTCTCAAATATTATCACTACGGCTTAAGATTTGAGTACTGCATCCATTTTCTTACGAGTAATTAGATATTGGTATATTTTATATTGCCCAGATTGGCAGGTTTCTGTAAATAATCTGCCCGTGTATATGATGGGGTCCATCAGTTCACTAATATTGCTTTTATAATGCAGGATTCTGGGGGATGTTTTCATGGGTCGCTATCACACAGTGTTCGACTATGGGAATTCAAGAGTTGGATTTGCTGAAGCAGCTTAAGTCAAGCCATCTATCTATGTTCTCTTTGCCTCTTTGTAAACATACCTGTGTAAAAACCTTTACTTTATTGTGGTGTTACAAACTTACCATAGAACTTATCAAGTGAAGTGATAGGCCTCGGTCTTAAACTTATTATCTGTAAATATATCAAGACAATGTGATTGTTATTATTAGAAAAAAAGAAAAGGGAGGCACCTTACGAGATTATTATTCTCTGAATTGTTAGCATGATCTGAAACCCACTTTAAAACTTCAATTTGGAGCACAAATGGTTGTACATGTGGTTGATAAGAGCTTCAAATGAAGCATCATGGTGCCCACTTAAGTTTTTTCCATCTGGTGGAACAAAAGATCCACGGTGATAGGAAATATTGTTTAACTAATGTGGTCTCAATCGACGTTTTGTGACATGCTAACATGAGTATGAGTTACACGAAAGCTATACAATTTGGGAAATGCTAACGAGTGCCTTAAGGGTACTTGTTAAGAATCCAATTAAAGAAAATTTTTATGAAAAAAGAAAAAAAAAGCAATTAATGTTTTGACAGCTTTTTCATTTCCCATAAAAGTGATGTCAAAACTTTCCTAAAATAGATTCTTAGTGAGTGCCCTAAGGGCACTCGTTAGCAAGACCCATACAATTTTTATACTAGTTTCCTTCATAGTACTCAGAACCAGACCGGACCGGGAGGTCGGACCGTGAAAACCGTGAACCGTGATGAAAATCGGTTTTTTAAGCATAAAGAACCGGGCATATGTGGCAATTCCGTGAACCCCTAAAACCGGGATTGGACCGTACGAACCGGTAAAGAACCGTGCGGTCCAACCCCTTAGCAATTTTTTATTTTATTTTATAAAAACAACTTAACACAATTTTATTCTACTT
This sequence comes from Quercus ilex subsp. ballota, assembly GCA_032727855.1. NCBI lineage: Eukaryota > Viridiplantae > Streptophyta > Magnoliopsida > Fagales > Fagaceae > Quercus > Quercus ilex. Next base: position 35,649,797 of record CM064915.1, read on the forward strand.
AATTAAATTATCTATCTCTTACAAGGAATAAACAAAATTATAATTAAAATCCTTTAAAGATATTCAACTTTACTTCAAAAATTAATCATAAATTTTAATATTTTCATGGTTATTATTTTATTTTATTAACTTTCTTATTTAATTATTAAATATATACTTGAAAATCATTAAATTTCCCCCACATATATAGATATATTAGTAAATTTTGCTAATTTTATAAATTTAATATCTACATTTAGGTTTTAATTAATTATTAAATTAATTATGACGTCATCACGGTTCGACCTCGGTTCGACCTCAAAAATCTTGAACCTCTCCCTTTTACGATTCAATGAACGGTCCGGGTCTGAAAACCTTGGTTTCCTTTCAATTCGTGGTGTCCTGTAAAGAAATGATTGGAGCTAGCATACATTATCCGGACTTTTTGCTTCATGGTTTAGCTAGGTAGCTAGCTAGCTAGGTTCTAGAAGCACTAAATGGTTATGGAAGGTGATTTGTTTATTTTTTTTAACGTGTGAGAAGTGTGAAGTGTGAAGTGATTGGAGTCTGTATACACGTGTTTCTGACAATCCAGCTAACTAGTGACGTGTGTCTAACTTTATGCTTGCTGGGCTGGGGCAATTAGTGTGTCTGAATCAATCACCACGCAGCGCAGTTCTTTCTATAACGGAACGTCAAAGCAATTCACGAAACAAATACATATATATATCTATGTTTGTTTGTTTTTGAATGCCGTCTTTAACTACCTTATCATAGCAAAGCCAAAGCCAAAGCCAAAGCAAAGCATCACTCACTGTTTTTTCACTCAAAAGAACAAAGAAAAAAGTACATAAAATAATTGAGTATGTTTCCACTTTCCATGAGTAGCCAATAGATAGAAAAGCAAAAGGACATAAGTCGCATTTGGATTGGATTAATTTTTTTATGGGAGATTGGATTAAATTATGTTCATTAACATTTGTTAATTTATTTATTTTTGCAACAGTTAATTAATCCAAACATAAGTATAATGGGCTGGGATGTGGCTTCGGCTTATTTGGTTTTATAAAGAATAATAATATATATTTGTATGCAAAAGTCATGCTCTTGCTTCCATCACAAAAATAACGTGACTACGTTAAAATCAATTATTACAAATGATGGGAGGCAGACACTTTAAGGCTTTGTTTAGAAAGTTTCCTTATCCATGATTATTAGGATTTGTTTAGAAAGTTTCCTTATCCATGATTATTAGGAATAATGATTTTTTGAAGTAATGGTATCGGCTAGTAACTTTAATTATTTCACAAGTTATAGAAGGTCTAAAATTAATACATTCATACATTACGTGAGTGTAATTTAGTTGATCATTATCTTACCATCATAATTACAATATAAGACCCAAAAATTCAATGGAGTAAATAGTGTTCAAATTTGTCTCACAAACCAAAAAATTGGAATTATTAGTAGAATTCATTAATAATAATAAAGGAAAATTACAAATTTTTACCTTAAATTGTCACCTTATTATATTTCACTCCCTAAATGATCGAAACACATGTTTGACACTCTAAAGTTATAACTTTGTTTCACTGTCCCCCTTATCTCTATTTTGGTGTTAAGTTAACTTAAGTACGATGAAATTTAATACTGAAAGATCAATTTACTCCTCTCCAAATAGATGGCTGGGGTAAATTAGTCTTTTAATACTAAATTTTGTTAGATTTAACTACAAAACTTACGACAGAAGATGTAAAGTAGTTTTAGAAATAAGGACATGTTGGGAATTTCACCAAATCAAGGAGTAATAATAAAAGAACAAATGAACACATCAAGTAAATAGAAATTAGTGATTGACTTTGAGGCACAATCGAATGTTATCCTTAAACAATATTTGTCCATATACGCAAGTTGCTAAAGGGTTTTTACAAACTTGTCTCCAAGATACAACCAAGTTTATTAGGTTCTATAAATAGCAATTTTGGAGAATACCCACATGATTTCTTTTGTTTCTTTAAATTAGTCTATCTTTCAAGTGAACATTAACCTCTATTTATACCCATAGGGTTACAACCCTTCAAAAGGTACGTATGGAGAGTTACGATGCCTCATAAAACCATTTATAAGATTTAAAACATTTCCCAACGTTTAGAATGGTGACCATAAATTCTACAGAAAATTTTGCAAAAATAATTTTTACGAGGCTTGATCGATCGAGGGGAATCGAGCATCCATCGAAGGCTCTTTTTGATCGATCGAACAGGAATCGAGCATCAATCGAGTCAGGCAGAAGCTTTAAATCAATTCGATTGATTGAGCAAAAGTTTCGACTGATCGAACATCCTGAAACTTGAATTTTCACAAAGAAAATTTCAGATCTCGAAATTCCATTTTATTCAATTTACAAATGAATACTCTCCAACCTTATATCATTATTACAACCTATCCTTTTATATACCTATATATACAACAGGACAATCGTGCATTTCAATAATTCAAAGAGTTATGCATAATCGTAATTGAGGTGATAATTTTAGATGTACAACTATAATTTTCCATAATAGTAATTGAAATTTGAAAGTGTGATATTGGGCAGTACACGTAGCTGCACAATTTAATAAGCAAGATAAGCTGCAACAATTGCAAGGCGAGACATAAATGGAGTATGCCACCCATCATGAATAGTCCTAAGGACCACCTATAATTTATCAATTTAAATTCACTTGCATTAAACGCATGTAAGCGTTGCCACTCCCATATTCACATTTCACACAAACAACACATGCACCCATACACATATTAAACGTGCTCTTTTGAGCTTCAAAACACACGTACGTGTTACCTCAGGGGCGGTTCACTTTCTTCTCATAAATACGTAAAGGATTAAGTAAGAATGTAATTTATATATAAACAATTACACGTGAGTTGCGTGTCAGCAAAGACTCTTCATCATCATTATCAATCTTACAAGCCACGCATTATCCTAAGAAGCGTTACATTGGTCCAACCAACTGAACTAAATTTTTTGACAGATCATATAATAAGTTGAACCAGTTTTTCAGTGTGTGAAACAGTAGTAGCTAGAGTTATTCTACTAAAGAGGTCGTTGTTGGGTTTTGTTTTATAAGCAACTACCAGCTTGATTTGTGTGATCATCTCTTTTACTTTAGAAATTAGTTACAACGTCTATACCACTTTCTTCAATTTGATTCCTCTCTTCAACACCAATCCATTAAATTTTTCTTCAATTTTATATATTTACATTTTTTTTTAAGAAACATTGTCTTCAATTATATAGGGCATGTGTACCATTTTGGTGCTCTTTTCGTGCACGGTCCAAATTGGAGGATCCCTTTTGTAATTTAAGAGCCAAAGCATGGGACTATTGTATTGAAGCAACAAAACTTAGTACGCAATTTAAAAATAGAAAGAGAGAGAGAGAAAAAAAATAAAAATAAAATAATGATGTGTGGTGTGACTTCCAAGTGTTTCAATATAATATTGATGTCAAACTCAAACCAAAGTTAGTTATCTTTAGATTGATTTAGATGGTACTTTTTCAGCTATGACTATAATTTTCAAGAAGTGGGGATTGATTTAATTATTAGTGTGATATATAGAATCATTTTTACTAGGTGAGGTAATGGGGTTCGTCATCTTTTTCTTTGAATACAATCTAGACAAGTAATTGGGTGCCCATTATAGTATTGAGTACCAAGTTCCTAGATGTATATCATGAATCATGATTACTTTACTTAGGGGATACAAAATAATCTTGGCATATTAAGGTGAATCTTCTAACCGATAACCTTGACAATTCTGCCATGTTGTCTAGAAGAAAAATAAAAATTACCTAATTTTATGAACTGTAATTTGACCCAACCATTTAAATCTTTAATTAATATATTAATTACCATTTTGTTCATACTTAGCAAAAACGCACGTTTTTCGTATACTTACCAACTGAAGAATTTTGAGCATTATTAAATGTTTTTCAAAAAGCAAAGTTCAACAAAAATTATATCTTAGACATTGTGATTGTACAAAAGATGGTGTGGAAATCTAAATAAATTAGGTAAAGAAAAATATTGTTTTAAATCTAGAACAAAAAATTTCCTACTAATTTAAAATAACCAAGCTCCTACTATTTTTGAATTGTGTTTTTGCTAAATAAAAGGGTAAGGACTAATCACGATGACCTATGTGTGATGAAATGCAATAGTTCTTGATTGTTCAAAGTCGATCAGAATCAAAATCTATTCTATATCAAAACTCTAATCACCGGATGGTTTTTGACTTTTGATAAAGTACCAATTTTTTTTTTCCGTTTTGAATTCCCTTTCTTTCAAAGTGCAAATCATGTTTTAAAGAATAAAATTCTCTAACTCATGCTATAGCTTTTTAGGCTTTTGACTTTAATTTCTTTGGAAAATTTCTATCTCCCTTGTTCCATGCCATCTTCAGAAGTCAGCTCTGGGAGATGGTGTTTGATTTTTTATTTTTCTTTTGATCTTCTTCTTCAATAAAATAACCTAAAATAAATAAAGAGAAAAAATACATATATAACCATATTCTCATTTGTTGACTATACTTTTCCTCGACTGAAAGACTTCAATTTTGACACCAATATATATGAACACAATGCCATATGCTCATATTCAACTCTTTAGGAAAATAATAATAATAATAATAATAATAATAATAATATATATATATATATATATATATTAAAAAGGTGAAGACATTTCTCAAAAAAGAAAAAGAAAAAAAAGAAGGTGAAGACAAATTAAGATACTAAAATTTCAACCATTCTGGTGGTTCAACCCACCCTACACACCCTCCCTTTAGTTTAAATTGCAACAGCTTTATGTATTTAACTCTACTCTCATTCTCCAATCTCAAACAAAACATAGAATCGAATTTGGATAATCCATCCAAGCTACCCAATCCAACCTCTCCCATCGCTCTCTACCAAACCTATCTCCAAATATATATTTACCATTTCCACACTCAAACCCTTATTCATGACACGTGCCCAAGTCTCATTTTGCCACGCAATAACCGACTAGCTTGGTAGCCCAATGCCGTCAACCCCACCCAAATTTTGACACGTTGTAGACTTGCGTTAAAGGAATTGTCAACCCTATTAGAGATAGACCCAACCATTTACCAACCAATAAAACTAACCTCTTTAAATTTTCCACCTTATTTAAATTAAAAGAGTCCCTATATAAAGGCAAATAACAAACTAAATAGACCCAGCAAAGCCTTTTTCATTTCAGCTTACAAAATGGACTGGACTAGAGGACAGACCATAGGCCATGGTTCATCAGCCACCGTTTCCCTAGCCACCTCTCACAACTCCGGTGACATTTTTGCCGTGAAGTCATCCGAGCTATCCAAATCCAAGTTCTTGCAAAGAGAGCAAAAAATTCTATCTTCTTTAAATAGTCCTCGTATTGTCAGCTACAAGGGGTGTGACATTACTATGGAGAGCAACATGGTCATGTACAACATTATTATGGAGTATATTTCTGGAGGCACGCTTACTGATGCAATTCGCAACCATGGAGGCTGCCTTAAAGAATCAGTGATTGGATATTACACGCGACAGATTGCACAAGGGCTAGAGTACTTGCATTCACAGGGCTTGGTACATTGTGACATTAAAGGTAGGAACATTTTGATTAGTGAAGACGGTGCAAAAATTGCTGATTTTGGGTGTGCTAAGTGGGTTGATAAGGTGGAGGAGGTTCCAATTGCTGGCACCCCAATGTTTATGTCACCGGAGGTGGTGCGCGGAGAGGAGCAGGGGTTCGCTTGTGACATTTGGGCACTTGGGTGCACAATTATTGAAATGGCTACTGGTGGTGCACCGTGGTCTAATGTGGCTGACCCGGTATCGGTCTTGTACCAAATTGGGTATTCCGGTGAATTGCCTGAGTTTCCAAGATTTCTATCCGAGCAAGCAAAGGATTTCTTGGATAAGTGCCTAAGGAGGAGCCCAAAGGAGCGGTGGACAGCAAGTCAACTTCTAAAGCATCCATTTCTTGAGGAATTAGATTCTAATGCAAAGCCAATTCAAGAATCCAATTCAAGTTCTCCGACATGTATTCTTGATCAAGGCTTTTGGAGCTCACTGGATGAGTCAGAAAGTGTTAGCAATCTGATTGGCACAACGCGTGAGGGAAATCTCCTGGGTGATGATAGGATCAGACGGTTGTCGTCGTTTTCAGGGGTACCCAGTTGGACATGGGATGATCATTGGACCACAATAAGAGGGAATTATTGTGAAGAAAGCAATATTATTATGGATGATGTGGAAGGTGAAGCTGATGTAATTTGTGGGTCAGAAACAGCTTCCATTAGTAATGGTATGGAAGAGCTGGAGAGCACAGTTGGTTTCGAGGGGTTCAATTTTTTAGATAACAATGTAAATAGTAGTAGTGGGAATTTATTGGGTTTGTGTAATTGTAGGAGTAGTTTAGCAGCTTTGAGCAATCTCCATTTTGAGAGGGACAGAGACAAGTTGTTACTTACTTCAATTTCAAGTCTTTTAAGTTCATAAATTTACTCTCTCTCTCTCTCTCTCTCTCATACACCTAGATACAGAAGCACAATTTTACATATTGGGACAGCAAGTTCAAGTGCAAACACTAACAAGAAGCAAATTTGGAGAAGTCAATCCACCTATGTTTGATTACTCAATGTTCACACCATATCCAGCTTATGTTAGGTTTTTCTTAATTGCCTTAGTAAACCCCACAAATGCACTTTGGGTTCAGAGACTTATTAATGTAAATAAATTCTCAAATTTCAACAGTGTACCAAAAAAGGTTGGGTTAGTTCCACTGACCCATAAGCAGTGGCAGTGGCAGTGGCAGTGGCATGCAGGCACTTTCAGTTTCAATGTAAAATCCCACACCCACCCTTAACTTTACCTTGTTAGGTATGTAATTATGTTAATGTGGTTTAGAATTTTCATGACTCACAAAAGGGGTACTAATCTGACCATTCAATTATTGAGTCGCCAACCATCTCTTCTGTCTCCCTTTTTGTTAGGTAAAATAGGATCAAGTTTCTTGAGGCAAGTGGGTGAAGCCACCTACAAAATGTAATTTCCTACAACACAAGGATTTAATCAACCCGTGTTTCGGGTTCTTGTATGCATATGAATTGCCAAGGCAATTTTGTGGCAAACTACTTTGTATGTAGGGTCACTTTCTGTTTGATGAGATTCCTGGCTTTAACTCTAATGGTATAAGAAGGTTACAGAAGTGGACAATGAATCCAGTTACAAAGCTTCCAAATCACAATATTTAGCCAAGTGTAAACACGTCTGTACCTAATTGAAAAATCGGACTACCTTCCCATCATTTAAATCAAATTTATGTTGACAAAATAATCCCTTACAAAACTCTAGAACAAAATTGGTCTAATTAACACCTCATCACACATAAGGTAGTTAAAGTTCTACCCAAGTGGAATTGTTGGAACTCGGAAGGTTCTTTTTTGGTCAGAGGAGAGGAGGTTTAAAAGAAATTACCAGAATCTTCCACAAGTTAATTTGTCAAGGTCATATACTCATATTTACATAAGTTTCTATAATTTATACAGTTCCTAGAATTGTATTTGGGTTCTTTATTAGCATCTGCACTAAAAAATTTTATTTTATTTATTTTTATATTGCAGTAATACAAAGTTAATCATAGATCCTAACAAGATACACCCTAAAATTTCTACCAATCTATATATATCATATACTATATAATAAAAGTTGGGTTTAGAAGCCGTGGCTTCGCCAAATTGTTGAAAAAATTTTAGATTTAAAAAAAAAATAGATATAATTTTTTTGTTCTTATCTCCTTCTCCTATAATTTCTAAGTTGATAACAATCATAATTTGATTGCAATCCAAATTCTTCATCTTTATTATATAATTTAGAAGTTGATAAAAAATCTTAATTGATAAAAAACGTAATTCTTCTTCTTTTTATCTTTTTTTGATAAAAATTCTTCTTATAAGTTGATAAAAAATCTTAATTGATAAAAAACTGCTACACATAATTCTTCTTCTTCTTATCTTTTTTTTTTTTTTTTTTTTTAAAATAAAAATTCTTCTTATCAATTAATACACTTCTTTTTCTAGCTTTAGGTTTCTCTTCACTTCCAAATTCTTTATTTACATACGTTCTCTTTATCTCATTATAATTTAAATTTCTACATTAGTTAAACATCTTTTAAGTTGATATATTATCTATTTTTTTGGAGAAGAGAAACTCATGTGAATATATAAAAATCCCTTAATCCCTGGCTTTTCAAGCTCACGCTTAACCCTATGATTTCTCAGAGTTTTTACTTCTAACATTTTGAGCAAAGCAAGAAGAGCAAGAGGTTTGGTTTGGTACTAGGTTTTAGATATATGAAAGCTAGGGTTTTTACTTTAGTTAGAGAATGCTAACAAACCGTATAATAACTCCATTAAAAAAAAACAATTCTATCATATTTCCTTACAGATTACAGTAATCACATTTTCCTTTCTATATTTATTTTTTCTTTTTTAATATTAACGTTGATTAGAAATTATAATTTTAATAGGATTTAAACTCTATAATTATATCAAATGAGACTCCACAAATATTACGCATGATGTAACTACTAATACTTATAGAACAAAAAAATAAAAAGGAGAAGATGAATCTAAGATAACAAATGTTATGTCATCACAGGTGTTATCTCATCACCAAATTTGTGATATTAAGATGGAAAGGTAAGGAAATTTGTGTGTATTAAGATAAATAGGTTCGATCTTTCACCATATCACAATCTCAATCCAACAATAAACAACAAAGGTTAATGATTCTCATTTTTTTTTTCGAAGAGAAATTAAAAGCTAATTCTTAGTAATTTGGAAATAATGTTGTTTTTCATTATGGAATTAGATCTCTCAAAGGATCTATGAAATACATGTTTCTGTTGCTTTCTTATATATATATTTTTAAATCTATTATTTATTTTAATTTTAGTTTTTTAAAAGCAATTTGTGATATTAAGATGGAAAGGTAATGAACTTTTTGTGTATTAAGATGAATAGGTTCGATTTATCACCATATCACAATATTATTCCAACAATAAACAACAAAGGTTAGTGATTTTTTTTTCTTTTTTTTTTTTTTTTGATGAGAAATTGAAAGCTAATTCTTAGTAATTTGGAAATAATGTTTTTTTTTTTCATTATAGAATTTATTTTATATAGTTTTAGATTTATTATTTATTTTAGTTTTAGTTTTTTAATGCAATTTGTGATATTAAGATGGGAAGGTATGGAAATTTATGTGCATTAAGATGAATAGGTTTGATTTATCACCATATCACAATCCCAATCCAACAATAAACAACAAAGGTTAGTGATTTTCATTTGCTTAGTGATTTATGAAATTTGTGATTTTCAACAAAGGTTAGTGTTGAAATACATGTTTTATTTGCTTTCTTTTATATAGTTTTAGAACTATTATTTATTTTAATTTTAGTTTTTTCGTAGGAAACTCTTAAATTGACATTAAATTTAAAGGTTGTATAATATACAATTCTATTTTAATTTTCTTTCTTGATTTATATTTTCAATTTTAGCTATTGGTATATGTTCATTCCATTTGTTATATGTAATAATAGTTTTTTTTTTTTTTTAATTTTTTTCATAGGTGATTCCAAGCAAGCATCCTATAAAATTGTTAAAAACTCCTAAATTGACATACAATTCAAAGGTTGCAATCTATGTTGTGGGAAGAAGAACAGTTCCTCCACGGACCGAAAGCCCAAGAAGTTGCTAGACTGCTGCAAAGTAATTGGGCCAGGCCTTCATGTGATGGGCTTAAAGCTGATTCTTCCTAGGAATGGAGGACGAGGTTAAGTACCACAGGTAGTCCATTCTCGCGGAAAAGGTAAATTAGTAGCTTGCATGTGACATGGAGCGCGGATTGTTAGCATATGACTTCTGGAAGATACTAGCGACCACTAGAAACTCCTGGAAGGCGCAAGAAGGAGGAAGATCTTTGCCTTCGCATTAATGAGGGGGGTTCTTACCTAACCTCTGCCGCATTAATGGCACAAAAGACAGCCTGAACGATACATGTCACCCCCAGACCGTCAGAGTTACAAGATAAGAAGGTGAGGAGACTGATAAAGTAATATATATATATATATATATATATATCCCTGCTACCTTGGGTAGAAGTGGGATAGCTGTAAGGGTAAGAACAAGGATGAAACTATAAAAGGAGAGGGAGAAGCCAAAAGATGGGGGATCTAGAAAGAAAAGGAGGGAGAAGAAACCCATCTTAGAATGAGAGAAAAGAGTGATAACATGTATAACACCACAGGAATGTAAGTTAAAACTTCCCGCGGCTAGTAAAGCTTAGATTGTAATAGTATTTGTAGTATTATAATGGTCAATGAAATCCACTGCTTGTGTTTCCCATTGTAGAGTGTATTTTCTCATTTTCTTTTCTTTATTTTTATTAAGTGGGTGCTTGTAAAACATTTCTGGGGTGAGTTCCTCTGTGATTATTTTCAGTGTCCCTACAATTGGCGCCATTTGTGGGAAATCACTCTACCAATCAGAAGACTCAAGAGTGAGGTTATTTGAGACCATGGCTCACCGATCACGAAGTGGTTCCGCCCATCTGGAGCAGCCTAGTATTTCAAAAGAATCTGTCCATATGGATAGACGCATGAGGTCCGAAGTTCATAGGGGGACCCAGCAACCACCTAGTTCACCTCCACAACGGGAGGGATCAGCTACCAATATGGAGGGACCGCCCTATGCTAATTGGGATATGGAGTTGGAGAGATAGAGAAAACAAGTGGCTTTTTTGCAAAGAAGTGCGGAGAAGGATAAGGAGCTGCGTCACTGTAAAAATGAGGGGTTGCATCATCGGAGAGGACCAAGTCCAGCACCTAGTCATTCTCGAGGAGGTGAGCGTCGAAAGGATGATGGGAATAGGAAAAGGGATAAGTTCGCCCCATTATCAAGAGGAACGAGAGAAGACTCCTCCTAGAGATAGAACAGCATCTCCGACTCCTCACAGGACTAAGAGGGATGAGCTTGAGGGAAGTAAGTTGAAAGGACCAATTACTCACCCTCAAGTCTTTTCAACTCTGGATGTTTCTGGTGAAGATGCCATGGCCAAGGCTCTGCGCCAAATATCACAATCTCCATTCTCTGAAGAAAAGAAAAAACATATTTACCGAAGAGATTTACCAGGCTAACTTTCACAATTTATGATGGAAAAACAGACCTCGTGGAGCATGTTAGTCATTACAATCAAAGTATGGTTTTATACTCTAAGAATGAAGCCTTGATGTGTAAAATTTTCCCTTCTAGCTTAGGTCTGAAAGCTATGATATGGTTCGATGGGCTAGAGAAAGGGGCTATTCGAGGTTATGATGAGCTCATCAAAGCATTCGGGGCCAGGTTCGTCACGTGTAGCCGGACCTCGAAGCCATTTGCCTCGCTCCTCTCATTAGCAATGAAGGAGGGGGAGACCCTTAGAGCTTATTCGGATTGGTATTGGGAACTGTATAATGAGATCGGGGGAGATAATGGGGGAATTGCTGCAAGTACCTTTAAAGTAAGCCTTCCCATTGATTCTAATTTGAGGGCTTCATTGGCCTTAAAACCAGTCACGAACATGAACAAATTGATGGAGCGCGTGGAAGAATATAAGAGGCTAGAGGATGATCAGTTGCAAGATAAGGCTAAGGCCATGTTACCTGTGGCAGAGAAGAAGGAAGTTAAGCTAGATCAGGGCTCTCGACCTCGGAGGGATATTTTCCCTCAGGTCCAGAAGTAAAGGATGGAAATGGTTAGTTCATTGTACAAAGAGCCTGTTTACCGAATTGTGGAAAAGATAAAGAATGAGCCATATTTTCGTTGGCCGAACAAGATGAGTAGGGACATAACTAGACGGAATCAGAGCCTTTATTGTTCATATCATAGGGATCGTGTACATGCAACTGAAGAATGCCAAACCCTGGAGGAACATTTACACCAACTTGAGAAGGCTGGATACCTGGGAGAATTCGTGTTGCGGGATGATTCACGTCCACAAGACCACAAATGTGGGTCCACCTCGAGAGCATCAACACCAGCTCGGGGACTTATAGGGGTCATATATGTAGCTAGGAAGCAGGTAGATATTGTTAAGGCACCATCTAGGGTGTTAACTGTAAGTTTAGCCAAATATCATAGTCTCCATTCTCGGATTTGTATGAAGGATTGAGGCTTAATCCTGAAGATTTAACGAAGTATGATAGTCCTCTGGTGGCCTTTGATGGAAGCATTGTTATGCCAGCTGGGTAAGTGACCTTACCCATGGAAGTGGAAGGGAAGTGATAGGCCAAGAATGTATTGACCCTTTGTGATATATTAATTGATTAATTAGCCAAGTTAATTAATTAATCAAATTAACATGCAATGTCCATGGCAGCACAAACAAATCACCAACTAAAATAAAGTGTAGCAGAAAATAAAGTTGACACAGTGATTTGTTTACAAATGGGGAAAACCTACACGGCAAAAACCCCACCAGGTGATTTTAAGGTCACCACTCCCGAGAATCCACTATTATCAAAACAAGCGATTACAAGTAAAGGAATCACAGTACCTTATACCAACCTACAGTTGAACCCTTACCTCAATACCCAATTGGACTTGTTCTGTAGTGACAATCTCTCCTTTTCAATGCATGGCTCCCAGTACGTGACTAATCAATAGATGCGCGGATCTCAGTACGCAACTTAATCACCAACTTGAGAAAGATGTTGGCTGCAAAGTTCTTTAGTTCATCACACGATGAAGATCTAGCAGTTTCTTGGTCACAAAACCTTATGGTGTACAAACACAACAGCTTCTTCAAGCAAAAGATGAACTAGGGCAAATTCTGTCTTTGGTCACAATTTGCATGAACAAGACTTTGCTTCACACTTGTGCAACTGTGCAACCTTTGACGGCCCTTAAAATAATCCATATATATGTTTAGGATTGTGAGAAAAGAAAGCTCAAACATACACCTACGGATTGGATGAAAAATAGCTCTGAAAAACTGAGTTTCATAAACCTCAATAGATGGAGATTCTGTCCTTTTGCCTTTAATTTTTAAAAAAAATTAGCAATATGCCCCTATTTCAAAACTATATATGGATATACCCCTATTTCGATACTCGATTACCTTAAAATCGAGTTCAATGAAATACTCGATTCGTAGAAAATCAAGTTATGCCCGATCAAACTTAAAAAAAAAAAAAAAAAAAAAGAAAAAAAAAAAAAAGCATGGAACTCGACTTTATGGAACTCGAGTTCCAAAACGGCATTATAGGGCTTAAAAAGGCCACTATAGGGCTCCCTGAACCTGGTATGGGGCAATCACACTTATTAAAAAAAAAAATTACAGAAAAACGCCGCTATAGGGCTTTAAAACGTCACTATAGGGCTTAAAAATGCAACTATAGGGCTCTCTGAACCTGGTATGGGGTGATTACACTTATAAAAAAAAATTTGCAGGAAAACGCCGCTATAGGACTTTAAAACGTCACTATAGGGCTTAAAAACGCCACTATAGAGCTCCCTGAACTTGGTATCCATCCCACTTATAAAAAAAATTTGCATGGAACTCGAGTTCCTAGAGCTCGAGTTCCATGCAATTATTTTTTTTTTTTTTTTTTTTATTTATTTTTTTTTTTTTTTAAGTTTCATCGGGCATAACTCGATTTTCTAAAATGCCAGAATCTCCCTCAATAGATAGCCATCTATCGAGATAGCTATTGAGCCACGGGCTGAAACAGCTTTTAAATCTCGATAGATGCTAGTTATCAAGTTTTAAAATCTAGCACTCTCTCACTTGATTCTTGGACAGACTTGCATGGTTTTAACACTTGAACTTGAAACCTTATTCCTTGAAGTATTAAACACATCCTAGATCTACCCAATTACAAGTGAAGTGCGTTTTATTAAAGAATTAGCCAATTATGTAAAATATTGACATATGTTCCTAATATTGAATCACATATGTCCTAACAATCTCTCCCTTTGGCAATCCGTGACAAAATCACAACAAACAAATGAACATATGAGAGAAGTCGTAAATCACTCAACTCATACTCACTTGTTGAATACAATAAAATCTGTCCTAACACAAACTTTTGAAAAACTTTACAAGAAGAAAGTTCATGGTAAGAAAGACTTTGACAACCTGTATTTCTGAAACACTTTAAACAAAACTCATCATGGCATCTTAGTGTGAAATAGAAATAACAGATTGCATACAATAAATAAAAACATGTGTATAAAAAAAGAAAAGAAACAACACATGGAAAGATAGGTGAAAAACATACATCAAAATATATATAAACCAAATATAAGTACAATGTATGTCAAATGGTCACAAGACCAATGTATAAGAGATAATGTATCTAAAATAGAAAGAAAAGAAAAGATACAAAAATCTTCACTACATCCCTCATAAACACTCCCCCTATCTCCTATACTAACCCTCCCCTTATGAGTATGACTACTCTTATCTCAAAACTACTTCCCCTTTTTGTCACGAGTGACAAATGGCAAGTATATCAGGTAGACATCTCATCATCACTAGGCGAGCCAACATCATCATCCTCATGAGCATCATCACTACCAGAGCCATCATCACTCTCATCCTCAGAAGCCGATGGAGATGGAGAGGAAGCAATAGCGAAACTACCCATGACAGTCTGTCATCGTGTGATACGACCAACACGGGTGTTCACCTGACACAACTCATCGCTAAGAGTGTCAAGGCAAGCATCCATGCACACAAGCTATGCCATGATGGCCTCAAGTGTCACTCCACTTGCTGAAGACGAAGGAGTGGAGGTGGATGGAGCGGTAGAAGTTGGAGGAACTGCCGTTTTTGTCCGGGGTTGCATCGGTCTAAGCTGTGCTGCGCTCCGTCGAATGGTAGCTGCATCTATGGCACACATGAACGTGAAGTAGGGAGACTCGGGATAGGAGACAGAAAAAATGGCGAAGGAGCCGCATGATAGCCGAAGGAAAAATGAGCTTATCACGGGTCACCGTATCCTTATAGACATCTATAAGAGAGAGTATAAAGTGAGAAGGGAAGTCAATAGAAAGATCCTCAATGAGTGATAACAAAAAACGAGCACGAGGCTCTGTGATAGTGTTATAGTGTGACAAAGAATGAAGGATAAATGTTATCACCATATTAAGGAATCTCGGACCTTTGTGTCAAGTGAGTTAATGAATGCAAAATACTAAGAATCTAATATTAATGAACTATAAATTTAAAAAAAAAAAAAAAAAAACCAATCACATATATTCAATAAAAATCACCACACAACAAAGATTATCAAATGTTCTATCTTATTAAAAATTAGAGAAAAAAAAAATGATAAAAAGTAGTATGAAATTTAGATAAGAATTTTAAATGTGACTAATTACGTTTACTTAAAAAAAAATTGACTAATTATTTATATTTTTATGATAAAATTGTGTTTAATTTTAAATATATCCATACGTATTCATGTGTTACATGCTATTTAAGAAAAATAATTTGACTAATTGTTTATTATAAAAATTGTGTTTAATTTTAAATGCACCTATGCGTTTGCATAGGTTACATGCTAGTAATTTGTAATTTGAGAGCATATTAACCATTATTATTAAAGCAAACTGAATGTTAACACTGTTTGGGAGTCGGGTTATTGGTTACTTTTGTTTTTTGAGAAGGGGGTTATTGGGTAACTAGGTCAACTACTTGCTCACTAGTCAAATTGTACGGTCAAATAAAAATAAATAACTATAAATATAAGTTTGAAAAATGCTAATAAAAAATATAAATTGAAAAAATAGGGATGTCTAAATTATTAATTAAAATTATTCTTAAAAAGTAGCCACCTAATATAATTTAATATCAAGGTTTCATAAGTAACAACACAAAAAAAAACATAAAATAAAATAATGTCATGAAATTGTAGCCAAAGTATTCGCTAAATAAAATCCTACTGCATTTCTTAAAAAATATACCTATTTGATTTCTAGATTGACAAGTGAGAAAGTGAATATCTTCTTTTTTTTTTTTTTTTTTTAAATTGCACTTTTTAGAGCATCCACAATAGTGGTGCTAAATTTTTTAGCTTTTAGCACCTAAAAAACCACTTTATAAATTTTAACTTAGTGCATCCGCATTAGTGGATGTAAAATTTTGCAAAATACAAAAAGTAACAAATTTTACACATTTGTCTTCAAAAATCTTCCACATCAGTCTTTCTAAAACTATGTATATTTACACATTTGCCTTTGTTGCTACAATGCACAACTATAGATAGTTGCGCACTGTAGCTCAAGAGTTAAAAATTTTACATTTACCTCCATTGACATAGCACAATTTTTATAGTTTGTGGTGCTAAAAATAGAATTTTAACAATTTAACACCACCAATACTTGCTCTTTTAGTCTGCATATATCAGCATTGCATTGACGAAAATAGAGGCATTGGCACATAAAAAATTAGGATAGGTAGATAGGGACACGACACTGCAATGCAGTTAATTATTTTATTTTATTTTATTTTATTTTTTAACTTCTTTCAAGCTTTTAACTCTAGAAATTGGCAAATTATCTCATTTTAAATAGCAAAGAAGTAGAAAACAATACTATAGTGAACCTATAAAGATAAATTTGTTCAGAATTACAAAATCTATCGGCTGAAAATGACTCATCCAAGTTGCCAAAAACCTATCAAGTTTTACTGGGTTTTACCAGTTTAATTACATAAATAGTCCAATTAAACAACTGAAACCAACTTAGGTACCGGTTAACTAGTCCAACCAGCCGAGGCAATCTAAGTTTAATAACTTTGATAGTAACACATAATGTCACATTTACTTTATTTAGTATTTACAAGCAAGGGCGGAGCCTGCCTGCCCTAATTTTTAAAATTTTGAAGAATATATATATATATATATATATATATTTCCCTTTTTTTTATATAAAATATTATAACTTGTTAAGTATATATAAGTGAGTAAAGTCTTGCATTGAATAATTAAGAGAAAAGTGACTGATTTTTATTTTTGGATAAAATTTAGCTACAAAACTGATTGTAGCTTAAAGTTACAACTTTACTCAATAAAATAAATATTACTACATATTTTAAAAATCTAACCAATGAATTGCATGTTCTTTATGCTCTTAATGTATGTAAAATTTTGTGTTAATCGGATATTATTTACTATATAATCTATAAGCTTATATTTTATGCATAATTTTAAACTACAAAATCTTGCAATTTAAACAACTTATTGATGAAATGATTATTGATCTTTAATTTTCTAGAAATTTTGTAAGTATGAAGGATATAAGAAGAAGATGTAATCTAACGGTGGATTTATCAAAATTCACTTCCAATAAAAAGCTATTGAGTAAGGTTATAGCTTAAGACTACAACTAATTTTGTACTTAACTTTATTCTTTATTTTATTCTTTGATGTAAGAAGAGTAGCTAATGAATATAACATAATTAAGTATTAACTCAAAGGCTTAAATTTTTGGGTTAAGAAGGGTTTTTATATGATATATTTACTACTTAATTGAAGTCTGCTCATGTCGTTATCTTATATAGATGACATTGGAAAAAGGCCCAATAAGGAAGTATTGCTAATGGTGCTAGATAAAAATAAATAAATAAAACAAAGGTCTTGTGAAGTTCTTATGTACATAAACATGTAGCGTTCCCATGGATGAAAGAGTGGGGTTTGACATGCACTTCTTATGGATGATGTGCTAGTGTTTTTATTTTTATTTATTTATTATTATTATTATTTTGTGTGAGATAGTTACAACTTACAATATAACTGGAACCCACGTCACTAGACACCTTCAGTATATTAATTAATGTTCATAACAATGATTAGAATTTATGTTTTTCTATTTTATGTATGTATGTATGTATGTATAGAGGATAAAACTTAGGCTGTTCCTAAGGTTCTCTTCTTAAAATTCAATCATTTGGCTACTTAACTAAAAAATATACTTCCTTCTCATGAGAAAAAATTTACATGGCAAAATCTTAAAAGGGGAACCTAAAAAACAGTATCTAAGTACTGTACCTAAATCTTGCTCATATATATATATATATATATGTGTGTGTGTGTGTGTGTTTGTAAAAAAAGAATGAATAGTAAATAAAAAGAAAAATTCTCGTTGTATTATCATAACTGGAACCCACGTCACTAGACACCTTCAGTATATTAATTAAAGTTCATAACAATGATTAGAATTTATGTTTTTCTATTTTATGTATGTATGTATAGAGGACAAAACTTAGGCTGTTCCTAAGGTTCCCCTCTTAAAATTCAATCATTTGGCTACTTAACTAAAAAATATACTTCTTTCTCATGAGAAAAAATCCACATAGCAAAATCTTAAAAGGGGAACTTAAAGAACAGCACCTAAGTACTGTATCTAAGTCTTACTCATATATATATATATATGTGTGTGTGTGTGTGTATTTGTAAAAAAAGAATGAATAGTAAATAAAAAGAAAAATTCTCGTTGTATTATCATAACTGGAACCCACATCACTAGACACCTTCAGTATATTAATTAAAGTTCATAACAATGATTAGAATTTATGTTTTTCTATTTTATGTATGTATGTATAGAGGACAAAACTTAGGCTGTTCCTAAGGTTCTCCTTCTAAAATTCAATCATTTGGCTACTTAACTAAAATTTTTTTTTTTTCTCATGAGAAAAAATCTGCATGACAAAATTTTAAAAAAGGAACCTAACCTAAAGAATAGCACGTAAGTACTGTATCTAAGTCTTACTCATATATATATATGTGTGTGTGTGTGTTTGTAAAAAAAGAATGAATAGTAAATAAAAAGAAAAATTCTCGTTGTATTATCATAAGTCGCCCCAAATAAAAATTCTTGCTTCAGCTCATGTTTACAACTTACAGGGAAATAATTTTTAATATACAGAAACCATTTTAGCAAACATTTCAAAAATATGTGTCCCAGCAATTCTTGAATGTTTGATAATCTATGCAAAATTCTTGCAATCAATATATTTCTTGGAGATTTATAGGGGCTTGAGTTGAAGTTGTACAAGAGCAAGCCCAGGGGTTTCACCTGGATTATTGGGCCTCATAAAGATTAGACAACAATCGGGCCCAGGTCTGGCTCTCGCGTTCATGAGAGAGAGATTCTTATTATGGCCCAGGAGTGGTTTTCTTGTTAATAACTGCATACATATCAGAAGCTTTTTATATCATTTTTTTTTTAGAAATAAACACATACACAGGGGAGAGGAAAAGGAGTTTTAACATAAAAGTATACCACAATTCCACTCAAAAGTCATGGTAACTTTTAAGGGAGGGTGTGGCAAGTTACACTACACACAACACACTATTTTAAGTAATATGGGACAATTACCCATTCTTTTTTTTTTTTGAGAAACAAACACACACACATAGGGGAGAGGAAAAGATGTTCTAACACAAAGGCACACTACAATTCACTCAAAAGGCATGGTAACTTTTAAGGGAGGATGAGACAAGTTATACTACACACAACACACTCTCTTAAGTAACGTGAGACAATTATCCATTCTTTTTTTTTTAGAAACAAACACACACATACAGGGGAGAGGGAAATGAGTTCTAACACAAATGCACACTACAATTTTTTTATATATATTATTTAAAAAATGAAATTGTGCATGGAAATGTATTTGGACATATCTATGAAAACTTCTCAATCTTCAAGAAAATAAATGTCTTAGGTGTGTTTGTTTGGAGGTGAAATAGGGTGGATGGAAAACTTTGAAGAGAAAATGGGAAGGAAAACTTTTTGGAGTGCGTTTGGTTGGGTGGGGAGGAAGGAAAATAAATAGTGAGGCTACTTAATGGACAAAAATACCTATGTGCACTTGCACATGGCAATTTGTCCTTCATTTTATTTATTTATTTATTTTTTTTGTGCTGTCTTAGGGGATGTTGCCTCCCTTTTTATTTTTGGTTGTTTGTCACTTTTTTGTTTTAATTGGCTATCATTTTTTAACAAAGGTATATGAATAAATTTATACAAACTCACTTTTTTCGTCCCTCTACTTTTCCACTCCCAACCAAACAAAAATGAAAGAAATTAAAATCTTTTCTATCCTCCTACTTTTCCATCATTTCACAATTTTCTATCCTCCCACTTTTCCATTATTTCACCATGTATTTGGACATATCTATGAAAACTTTTCAATCTTCAAGAAAATAAATGTCTTAAGATAAATATAAATTTGAAAATTAGGGAGTTATATTTTCAAATTATGTAAATTATTTTCAGATAAATAATGCATTTTGTAGCTTTCACTTGTTTAAAGACATGAGTCCTTTTTAATGTTGCAAATTTCTTATAAATATATCGCACACCAGAACATTGAATTTAGTTTTTAAGGCATAAATGCACAATGGTTTCATGTGGGGAAAGAAAGACGGTGAGACAGACTTATTAAAGGACAAGGAGGTCATAACCCGTAATTATTATTATTATTTTTTGAGAATGAATTATTATTTTTTTTAAGAAAAGAAAATCAAATGGTATATAGGCAGTGGCGGAGCCACAGATATTTTCCAGGGGGGGTCAAGCTAAAGAGTAAATGCAACAAAGTTCTTAAGGAAAAAAAAATTATTTCATAAATTAACTTTAATTCAACAAAATTGTGCCCTATTTATAATTTATTATAAGCTAAATTATTTACTAATACATACATACATACATACATACATATATATATATATATATATATATGTATATGTGGGGCTGGAGGGTCCAAAGATACTCATCCATGTATGTATCGGGCCCGAGGCCCAAGCTGAGGACGAGGACATGTCCGAGGACAAACACATGGTGTCATAGAGGCCTATAGTTGTAGGCAAAGAAGACAGTGTTGATCGTAACAGTCTAGGAAACTACGCTGAGGATGAACCCTTCCTTGATTAACCAAGGCCGAGGCACGAAGAAGTGTTTTACCGACAGAGGCAACCTTCCATACCATTCCATATGAGAAGATAAGTACTATAGGTGAATAAGACAGAACTTAATCATGTAGTATCTCCAGGGAAAGCTGCTACCTCCACATTAAATGCACTATAGCTAACTCTCTGGCCGCATTAATGTGGAAGTGATACCTGAACAGTGTGTTTCAGCCTTATAGCTACTACATCATAATTTAGAGAATAGGCTGATGGGACAAATATCAACACCAACCTTCTGGCATGCACGTGTAAGGTGGGAAGGAAAAGGAATGAGAGTATAAAAAAAGATGGTGTCAACAAGATAAGGGGATCGAGAATTATACAAGAACGGATCACCTCGCACAATGCCGAGGATGATTTTTCTTCAATACAACCCTATTTCTTTGCATTCTCTTATCATCTGAATCTATTCCAACGTTTGTTTGGTCAACTAAAACCCAGTTTTCCAACCCATTCTCTATAAATTCATTGTTTTGGGCTTTTTGAGCCTAAGTCCACCCACGTAGTGGGCTGGGATCACAAACATGGTCCTTACAATATATATATATATATATATATATATAATTACTCAAAAACTCATTTTCCCTCTTACGCACAAAGATGATCCCATATTGGTTTAGTATGAACAATCAAGCGTAAACTACTGTACATGATAATTGGACTTTATCATCAAGCGAAAACATCAATTAGTTGTTACTTGTAAGTGTAAACGAGGTCTCAACCTAATTTTCTTATTAGTGTGCAAGAAACTTTACCAATTGAGTTATATATGATCCAGTTAATTCAATTAGTAAAGTCTCTTGCATGCTAATTAATAAGAAATCTAGGTGGAACCCCCACTTACACTAACAACTAATTATTATCTTAGCCTAATGATAAATTCCAATCATCATAGATTAACGCCATAAGTTGAAATTCTATGGTGTGTTCATCTATATATATATATATATATATATAGTTTGATTTAAGTTTTATTTAGTGTAACTCTAAGCAATATATCACAATCCAATAACTTAATATTGAATTCATATTTTGAAAATTGTACTGTTGGATTATATGTTCTTAACATGCTTGCGAATTTTCATGCCAATAAGATGTTTTTTACCATTCGATCTACAAACTTATCTTTTATGCATTATTTTAAACTATAAAAACTTGAATTTAAATAATTGATTGATGACATGGTTATTGATATTTGACCATCTTGAAATTTGTGTTCAAATTTTCTATTCCACTTTTCCTGCTCCATTTATACTTCACTAATAAAAATTTGACACATGTTTACCTAATTAATTAATTAAATATTACCATTAATGGTAGTATTTAATTAATTAGGTGAACATGTGACAAGTTTTTATTGGTAGAGTATAGAGTGGAGCAGGAAAAGTGGGATAAATTTTGCATACATGTAGAGCATACGAAGATCATGTAATCCAACGATAGATTTATTAAAATTTGCATCCAATTAAAAAAATTGAGGGGTTTAATACGAAATCCTGTTCAAGGCTAATTAATTTCGTTATCTATTTTTCCAAGAACTTAAGCATGAAGGCATTCAGCTGTGTCCCCCGTCACTTCTCGCGAATGCTCCCTTGAAGCTAGTGCCTGGTCCGTCCAAAAGGAACGAGTATGCCCACCATGTTACACTGAACCACTTAAGTCATCTTTCTTAGACCTGGAGACAGATGACATGGGCTGCCTTGATTTTCTACCCTTAATTAGTTGACACCGCTGAACTCATGATCAATCGATTTTGCTATTGAATATTTCTTGCAAGATAGAACTGGGGAAGGTGATGTTGGACTGGAGTGTACTCAGATTGTTCAAAATTTTCAGTCTGCGTTTAGGCTGTGGTAGACAGCCTTAAAAATGTTTATCATTTCTTCTAATAACAATTATTAGCTTACGTTTACCATTGATATAAATTTTGCACAATGGTACACATGCATTAACAATGTGTTGGTGCAAAATCTCACAACATAAACGAAAAATTAGAAATACTATCAACACAACAAAATCTCACAATATAAATGAAAAATTAGAAAATACTATAGACATAACAAAATCTCACAATTCTTTTTTTCAATTGTGGTGGGTTTTAGTCTAATATTTTATTACTTACAAAAACCTTTTTTTAGCAAAGACTTCAACTTGTGTCATAGCAATTCTTAAATTTTGATAATCTATGTAAAATAATCTTAACCATGCAAACATAATTCTTAACCCCTAAAAAATAAAAAATAAAAACTTGATAACAACATTATAAAAATTAGCCCAAATTATAGTAAAAATAACCATACAAACAAGATTAAGCTAAAAAGCAACAAATGAACAAAATATTCAACATAAAAACTTAATCATTCAAATTCTTAACTTGTTCAACCAATTACATAAAAATAATCTATAATTTCATTTTTCTTTAAAAACGGTATCAATAGAGATATTGCATTTGTGAGTTCTCCTTGACAGTGCTAGTAGTATGCTCTTCTCAGCTTTGTAGTTGCAATATCTCTTTTCTCCTCAATGACTCAGCTCACAGTCATAGTTAATACCATCCACTGCTCTTTGGCTCTCTCCATTTTCTCTTTTCTATCATTATTTCATCTCAACATTCTTCGTTTGGGATGCACGGACGCGGCAAAACCCATGCCACACCCGTGTCCGAGGCGGCGACGCTTGAGGGACGCCGCTGCTCGAGCGTTGGTGCAGAATCCAGCTTTTTTTTTTTTTTCCACGACTCGCGTCGACGCGACTCAGACTCGGGCTGAATCATGCTGAATTGGCCTAATTCGCGCCGACTTGGTCCATATCAGGCGAAACCGCCGATTCAGGCCGAAATTCAAAGACTTCTCCGAGCCATATCAGTCTGTAACTCATTGTTCTTCGTCTTCTTCTTCTTTACTTCTTCGTCTTCTTCTTCACCGGCCTTAACCCCTTTCTTCTTCTTCTTCTTCTTCTTTGCTTCTTCGTCTTCTTCTTTGCTTCGTCTTCTTGAGTGAGTTCTGTTCTGTTCTTTTTTTTTTTTCTTTTCTTTTTTGAAGAGTTATGTTTCTTTTGATAAGAACAACTTTAAAAGCTTAAGAGCCTTATTTTGTTCTTTGTGGCTCTCATGCCTCTCTAACCAAACACGTGAGAGCCACATCTACCCTTTTTTTTTCTTTTTTCTCTTTTTTTTTTTTTTTTTAATAGGAAGCTACACCTATTTTAATACTTACCACATATATTCTTTATTTTATTTTTGAGTTAAGTCGCATCTTTTTATTTATTTATTATTTATGAGAAGCGTCATCTATTTTAATACCTCTGTCAATAATTCAAGTGTCAAAAACTTTATTATTATTATTATTATTATATAAAAAGTATGCTTAGCAATATATTAAAAATATAAATAATAATATTTTTAATAATTTTTTAATCGCGAGTCCCGCCGCACCTGCACCTACCTTTTTCAAAAATTGTCGAGTCCCGCACCTGCACCCAAGTCTCGAAACGCACCCATGCTTCATAGTTCTTCGTTCTCATTTTATGTACTGTTATTGCATTTTTTTTTCCTTTCATTTTGTTAATAGAAGAAAACTGTAAAACTACATGTATTTGTGTCTTTCTTTTTTGTCAGTATATTTAGGTTTTTTTTCATTTGTTATATTTTATATAATTTAAGTTTCTTAATAATTACAGTAAAAAAAATTACAAAAATCTCCGCTAAGCCTCCACTAACTTCCAACGTTGGAGGAAACTGGCAATACCGCTTAGTGTGAATTGGAAGTACGGCTTTCTCTGACTTGAAGACAGACTTGGATTGCATGAATTTTCTGCCCTTAGTGGACACTGGACATTGCTGAACTCCTGATCTAGTTAAACTTTTTCATCGTATTTAATTGAATATTCGTGCGTGGAAATTAGAACTGGAGAAAAAGGTAACGTTGGAGCGTATTCTCAGATTGTTTTGGAAGTCTGTCTCCGTTTAGATGGTGACTGAAAAATGTATAATAGCTCGGAGTTCACAGACTTCGCCTTTTCAACATCACAAGCTCACCTGCTTGTGACTTTGAGACTCTACTCAAAGGTTTTGGATCTCCTTAGAAGACTTTAGAGAGCTTTTTGGGTACAAAACCCTAGATACAAAGGAGACACACTCTTCTCTCTCTGAAAAGCCATATAAAAACATGCTTAGGATTTCCTTTATATACTAGTAGTATTTTACTTGAAACCCAATACGTTTAAGTAGAGTTTAGGCTGAAATAAAATTCTGCAGATACATATTTCGATCGATCGAGCCTGTTTCTCGATCAGTCGAACCAGGCAGTTTCTAAACTCTTCTTTTTGCAGTTTGTATATTATTGAATCTTGACTTGTATTACATTGAGCATTGTCTAATAATATCTATAATTCTAGGATCTATATCTAGTCAAGTTTGTGTTCACGATTTGTCAATTGTTCTAAACTTTTAGAACCTAACATTATTTGTCATTGTTTTCCATATGGTACGCATAACATGTTTGTTAAGTGCTTTCAGGAAAGACAAGTATGGAGCCAATCAAAATAATCAATCCTAGTTCATGCTATGATTTCTCTAGACTGATTGTTTTTAGATAAGCTAGTTTGTTTAAATATTGGTTCATTCATTGTATTCGGGTTATTATTGTATTGGGCTTACTATTGTACTTGACGTTTTTTAATGGATTAACAAATGGGGAAATTGTTAGGGTCATGTGTTTTGGTATTGTCAAGCATGCCAAATTATGTGTCTTTAATTGAGTTTTGATGTGTCTTAAAGTTGTAATTGAAGACTAAGTTGAAGACACAACCCCTTCAAAAAAAAAAGTTGAAGACACAAAATTTGCTAAAGAAAAGTTCAAGAAAAACACATTTTTAGTATGTATCTTGATAGCTGCTCGATACCTCTCGATAGAAGCTAGAAACTTACTACCTCCTCAACACAAGCTTGATCTATCGAGTTTCGCAGATCAGCAAAAATTAGTAACGCGAAAAAGCTCATTACTTATTCATTTAAAGCCCAAATTGAGATCCGTTTGAACCGGTATTTAAAGGACATTATAAGCCATCTATTTATGTGGCTAGAGTTTTGTAACTAAGTTTTCTCTATTTCACTAAATCAAAGATTTTCAAAGTAGATTTGAAGATTCTATTGGTGAAGAAGTTGAAGTCATAGCAACCACCATAGACTTGCTACTGTGAAGAAAACCTTCAAGAGGTTCTTGAAGTTAGTTAGAGGTTCATATTGTGATTGTAGGTGGAGTGTTCATATATTGAAGAGTTTAGAGGTTCTGAAGCAGTAAAAGATTTTTGCTGTAAGTTCATCTATTGGAATTGTAGAATCAGGGACAAAGTTTTTGTACTAGATCTAAAACATCTCTTTATTATAGTGGATTGTATTTTGGAAATGTTTCATCCTAGGTTTTTTACTGTGAAATTAGTTTATTTATTGGTTTTCTTAGGTCAGCATACCTTGTCTTATTTACTATTCTGTTGTGCATATTTTTGACTTGATATTGATGTTTGTTTATTTGAACAAGGTTTATTCATAATATCTAATTAATAACTTGGGTTTAAAACTTGTTAATTCTATTAACCGGGATCAAAATTTTCCAGCAACCAGTGCAACTTTCTCTGACCTGGAGACAGCCTTGGACTGCATGGGTTTTCTGCCCTTAGTGGACATTGCTAAACTCATGATCAACTTTTCCATCGTATTCAATATTGAATATTTGTGGGTGGAAATTAGAACTAGAGAAAAAGTTAATGTTGGAGCATATTCTAATATTGTTCAAAAAATTTTAGCCTCCGTTTAGGCGGTGACTAAAAAATGTATAGCTTTTCTATACATTGCATGACTAGCATCTTACAATAGATGGCAATACTTGATTGGAGAGAAGGATTACTGGGCAGAAGTGAGATTGTTCTTTGGAAGAGTGAATAATTTCAGGCATGGGATGATAGTAATACTTTTTTTTTTTCTTCTCTCTTTTTTGAGAAAAAGGATAATAGTAATACTTTATAACTGCAAAAAAGAAAATTCAAAGATGAAATCCAGTACTTTATTTCAATAACACAGGACAGCAATATTATTGCTTTTAAACCATAAACACAAATAGGAGTATAGCACATAAACGATTATTATTATGGCAATTCTTATGCAACAGCAGCAACTGGTCCATATCTTATATCTATGACCCCATCAATATTTTCAACTAGTAATGTTGCACCGTGACGTTCAACTGGACAACCGAGTTTTGGGTAGCAATGTCCAAGGAATATATCTTAGAAGTTACATAGCCCCTAGCAAATCGGAATTTCCCAGTCCCGCCCACCACCGCAACCTCTGTAACAGGCGCATTATTATTAATACCTTGTATTTGTATGTTGCTTCCATTGTTGTACTCTTTATTTGTGAACACTATTGATGCCGTAGTAAATGAATCCAACCCATCCAACGCGGCTGTCACGTACAGGCCTTGATATTGCCCAACTTTGGGTGACTTTGGATTTGGGGTTTCGGTGATATTGTCGTCGACGACAAAGATGGTGCCAAATTGGATGAATGTCCAAGCCTTGCCAGTAATGCCTGCAACTGGGATCACCGTGGCATTGGGGTTGCCGAGGGCTGAGATGTCATGAAGGTAAAAGGATAGCCTGGTTTCTTTAAGGTTCGTAGCTCTAGCTGCATACATGGCTGTGATCAGGACCAATACCAAGAAAATATTGGTAAGAATTGTTGGTAAAAAGCTTGTTGCCATCATCAACATCTAGGAATAGGTAGTGACTCTGAGTTTGAACTCCTTAGAGCATCTCCAGCAGATTCATCAAATTTGTGTACTGTTTGAACAATGAACAGTGACTTTTACCTTTATCTACTCACTTTTTCAAATATACATTCCAACAGATTCTCTATCTCGTTCTCTATCTCATTTAAATATTATTTTTTCATTCATTATTTATTCTTTTTTTAACAACTACACATCTTCTAACATTTTTTTATTCAACACATCATTATTATAATATAAAAAATGTATTTGAAGAATGAACAGTAGCCAATCAGACTTTATGGGCTACTGTTCATAAGCCAAAAAAAAAAAAAATTAGGTATGCATAATCCGCTGGAGTTGGTTTTTTTTGCTCACATTCTCTATTATAGCTAAGATTTTGGGTATGCATTAACCGCTGGAGATGCTCTTATATGGGGTTTTGGTCTCTATTTATAATATATAATATGTCTAGAATACACATAAAATATTGTGTCAAAATAATTTCATTTGGTCATATTTAACTAATTTACATGACAGTTGTCAATCTGTAAAGTTTGACAAATGATGTAATTAAAAATTCATAATAATTACCATAAATTAAATTGCAAGTCTAATGTGGGTAGAATAAAAGCTAACATGTATTCAATTTAAATCAAGTTTCAAAGCATTTGGATTTATTAGTATTAAAATTATAGTGAATTTTCTTTTGGGATTTTAAATCTTTCAGGTACATACTTGAGTTTACCATATAACTAGAATTTTCATGAATTCTATATTGATGAAGCGTAAGCTCGTCAGTAAGTTTGAGCAGATGGAACCAGTTTTCAGCCTGTGTAAACATACCCTCAAAGATGGTCACCGATGTGGTGCCTGCCACAACATCTCCGATACCAAAGTCAATACAAAGAAATCTTTTTGTAAGCTAAAGGAAAGTAACAGAATAGCAATAAAATTGTCTCAGTATTTTTTTCGTACCTCCTGTTGATATGGTGAGGGCCTTATATATATTTCTGCAGCTCCTAGCCGTTGAAGTAGTTATGGTGGCCTTAATGTTCCCCTTTAGTAACGGTTTAAGATTTGTTATGTGGCTTCAATGTACTCCAACGGCTCCTACAGCTGGTTCTGTAACCGCTTTGGTTATAATTGACCATATTGAATGGCAGAGTGGTTCTTCGTCAATGACATGGGTATTCATTTGTCTTCGTCAGTCGATATCCTTGTCCATATTGATGAGATCTTCGTTAATGACGGATTTGTTGGTCCCGTCAGTTGCCCCCCGATTCTGTGGTCGTCGTGAAGTGTCACGACAATCATAGAATGTGAAAGGTTTATGAGCTGTAAGCGACTTTTGGGGTTTCGCTTTGTTTTAAATGCGTAGTGGCGGCGCTTTACAGGTTGTGGCTTATGTGGCACATTTTGATTGGTGGAGTTAATGTCCCTATTGGTGGGACTCTCTGGGTTTCCTGCTAGTTTTTCAGTTTTCTAAGTTGTGGTTTTAAATTTCTCCCCTTCTCATATTTCCCTTTTCACTTCTCTCAAAAAACCTCTAATCATTGTTCTGGGTGTTTTCTTTGCCAACTTTACTCTGCAACTCCCCTCCGAACCGGAGCGTCGTGCGGTGGTTCTTTCCCTTGAGGTATGTTTTTCTTCTCACTTTTTCTTCCACTATAGCTTATGTATATATTATGGCGGACTTCTGATTTTCCTTTCTTTTTGTGTTTGGTTTTTTGGGTCTCAGGGTTTTTTTAGATTTTACTTTTCATCTCTCTAGTTTTTCCATGGTCAGTGGTTTTGAGGGTCCTTCAATTTCTTTTCTTTTTGTGCGACTAAGGGGATCATTAGGAGTTTTCCCACACCTTGAGGACTTCGTCTTCGAGGGTAATAGTCTGTTCATGGTATTGGTTGAGCTGCTGCCTTTGCTGCGTCAATCAATTGACTGAATTGAGAACCTGGTGAAGGAGGGAGAAATAATGTCTGAAATTAGGTCTAGTGAACTTGAGACCGGGCTGTCATCTAGTGGTAATCCGGTGGAGGAAGACACAGCCGTTTCTACTCCTCGAGAAGTTAGGGCTTTTTATGCCCTTGAGGAGGTGTGTGGGCTGGATGCCGATACACTTGGTAGGTTTAAAGACAGGTTCCAATTTTCGAAACGAGTTAGGGTTCATCTGCCCACTGAGGAAGATCGGGCCTGTCACTTCTTCCCTAGGGAGGTATGTTTTTATGAGTCTGCCTTCGTCTGTGGATTGAGGTTGCCTGTCCACCCTTTCCTCATGGAGTTATTAGACTGCTTTGGTATTGCTCCTGGGCAACTTATGCCCAACTCGTGGAGAATATTGGTCAGTTGTATGGGAATATGGCTGGCCGCTAATGACGGAGACATGCTCAAGGTTGATGAGCTTGTCTATTTGTATCGCTTAAAAGCTTCTAAGGAACATGGGTACTATGAATTGGTGCCCTGGGAAAGGAGGACTAGGATTGTCAAGGGTTTGCCGTCGTCATTTAGGTATTGGAAGTCGAGGTTTTTCTTTGTGTCTGGGGACGATTTTGAGACTCCCTCTGGCGAATTTTGGGGTGATCTCCCGGGGTTGTGTCGTCGATGGGGAACCCCGACTTTAGGTGCGTCAATATTTCTTCTCGTCCTTTGAGTTCTGTGGTACTTTGTTGTTACAGCTGTTGATCTTTTCTTTAATTCTTGTTTTGCATAGCTAAGAGACAACCCAAACTCAAGAGCAGGTATAAGGAGCGAGTGCAGAAGGCGATTGAATACGCATAGACGATTGAAAGCTGGGATGATCTTGTCGACCCCAGGACACTCGCCTTTTACTGTCTCGGGCCAGAGCCTTCTGCTTTTGTTTTGCGAAACCTCGATATTGAAGGAAAAAAGAGTGAGTGTTAGATTTGTCAATGCTGACTTTTTCATTCATTTTTTTTTTATTTAAAGAAAGTAAGTGTTTTTCTCTTTTGCAGAGATGACGTCCAAGTTTAACAAGGACATGTATGCAAAGATGAGGGCGAAAAAAGATAAGCCGTTATCAAACATAGGAAAGAAGACCGTGCGCGTGACTGGAGGGGTCCCTCCGCCACTCCACCTACCTCCGTCACTCCCATTGTCTCTGGCACAGAAACAACAAGGACTGCCTCTCCCTCAACCTCCATTGAAGAGCTCCCTACCCACGTCTCTAAAAAGCAGTGCTTGTCAAGCAAGGAGAAGGAAAAGGTTGGCTCTTACTCGTCCACCATTTGGAGTGACGAGAGACTGGCAGTGGATAGGGCTCATGGTGTCGTGATTGCAGATGATTTAAAGGTCTTCTTTGGAGTGCCTTTCAATAGTGTCGCGAGTGGCCACGTCCATAAGCTTGTTTAGATTGGGTATTTATGCAGCTTTTTTTTTTTTTTTTTTTTTTGCTGACGGTTCTGTATTTCTTTTCAAGCATTGGGGGAAAGCCTCCATATCGCCTCTGAGTACCTTACTCAAGAGGCTAAGGTGGCCTCTCTCACGTCAAGAATGGAAGCTTTGGAGGTGGAGAGTTCGAAGTTGAAGAAGAACTTGATTGACTCCATGAGCGAGGCCGCCACTTTAAAAGAAAAGGTGAAAACTTTGGGCGACGATCTTAGGGTTGAGCGTCAACTAACGCTGGAGAAGGATGAGTAGCTTTTAGGAGCCAAGGAGTCGCTTAAAACAATTGCTGCAAGGTCCGTCGAAGCCTTTTAGACTACGGATTAGTACAACATTGTCCTGTTCAACTGGTATTTTAAAGGCTTCGAGCTCTTAAGGAGGTATCTCGTCAAGCATCCTTCCAAAGTGGACTTGGAGAAGCTGGATCTGGAAGAGGTCGACCAAGAAATGGTTGCTGACGAGGGCGCCCAATCTTCTGCGACTGAGACCAATGTTCTTGAGAACCTCCTAGCTGATGACGCTCCTCTTGGTGATGCCCCCACTGGTGACCATGCTGCTACAGATGCTTGACCTTAATACTTATGAAAAAAAATTTGTGCATGCCCACTGTATTTTGGGCCTTATGTAAATCTATTTTCGCAACAATTTCTTTTTAATCTGTCTTAAAAACAATGTTATTGACCCAGTGTTAGTGGGTTTTTAAAGGTGACAAAAATGGTAATTGCTCGTGGTTTTTGGGCTTTAATTAAATTTGCAGTCATGTACTTGTGTTTGCGATTGCACATTCTTTTGTTTATGATACGCCTGTGTACCTGATGACTTCCTTTTCTTCGTCGATGATAGTTTTTGTTTTAACTTACGTAGCTTCATCAGTAACTTACATCCATCAAGGCGGAATCTTGTTACTTAGATGCATTTTAGCTTTTATGACTTTTAATTTGAATAGACCTGCTTGCATAGAGGTGTTAGCTGAAAGCTCATTTATTAATTTTAAAAAGGAATACACTTAGGTGTTACCTCTATTGGTGATACTTCTTCAAGTGCTCAATATTCCATGGTCTCGGGAGTCTCTGTCCGTCCTGGGTCTCCAGGTGATAGTTGTCTTACATGGAGTAATGGACGACTCGATAAAGTCCTTCCCATGTGGGGCCAAGTTTTCCTTGAGTAGAGTCTCTAGTTGCCGTGGTGACTTTACGCAGGACGAGGTCACATACTTCAAGTCGTCTGAGCTTTACCCTTTTATTGTAATAGTCAGCCATCTTCTTCTGGTCCTCCGTCATTCTGCTGGAGGCTTTTTCCCTTACTTCATCCAGGCAATCCAGGTTGATTCGTAGATGATTGTCGTTGTCTTCTTCACTGAATGCCTCTCGCCTTATGCTAGTTACTCCTACCTCGACCAAGATAACAGCTTCAGTGCCGTAGGTGAGCCTGAATGGGGTTTCTCCCGTTGGTGTTCTTACTGTGGTTCTGTAAGCCCACAAGACATTGGGCAATTCTTCTAGCCATGTGCCCTTTGCGTCATCCAACTTAGTCTTGATAATCTTGAGCAATGTCCGATTCGTCACCTCCATCTGTCCGTTCGCCTGAGTATGCCCTGGAGATGAGAACTGGTTCTTAAAACCTAGGCCTGAGCAAAAGTCTCTAAAACCTTGGCTATCAAACTATCGCCCATTATCTGATATGATCGTCCTTGGTATCCCGAACCTGCAAATTATATTCTTCCATACGAAACCCCGGATCCTTGCTTCCGTGATGGTTGCAAGTGCCTCTGCTTTGACCCACTTCGTAAAGTAATCAATAGCAATTAATAAGAATTTTACCTGACCCTTACCTAGAGGTAATGGGCCGATGATGTCAATTCCCCATTGCGCGAATGGCCACGGGGATGCTATCATCGTCAGCTTCTCTGCTGGGAGTCGTTGAACATTCCCGAACTGTTGGCACTTGTCACTCTTCTTGACGAGCTCCACTGCGTCCACCTGTATAGTAGGCCAGAAATAACCAGTTCGAATGACCTTGCTTACCAAGGATCTAGGGCCAGCATGGTCCCCACAAATTCCTTCATGAATTTCTTCCAGAATGTACTTGGCTTCTTCTTCGTCGACACACTTCAAGTAGGGCATGGAAAAGCCTCTCTTATATAAAGTGCCATTAAAGATCGTGAACCTGGCTGCCCTCTTCTTGACCTTCTTGGCTTCTTCTGCATTATGTGGGAGTTTCCCGTCCTGGAGGAAAGACGTGATTGGTGTCATCCAGCTATTTATGCTCTGGATCGCGAATGTTGTAATTTCTTCGATGCTAGGGTGCTTTTGGATTTCCATCACCAAGTCCATGCTCGTTACTTCATCAACTGACGATGCCATCTTCGAGACTTCGTCTACCACTATATTCTGGCTTCTAGGGATCTGTACAAATTCGACTTTATCAAAATCCCGAGTCAAGTGTTTTGTCAGCCTGAGGTATTTTTACATTCTATCCTCCCTTGCTTCATATTCTCCCTTGATTTGCCCAATTACCAGCTTTAAATCATTTTGGACTAACAGGTTCTTAACTCCAAGTGCCTTTTCGAGCCTCATTCCCGTCAAAATGCCTTCGTACTCGGCCTCGTTGTTAGTGGCCTGAAATTTCAGCTGAACTCTATACTTTAGTACTTCTTCATCAGGGGTGATTATGACGACCCCTATTCTCTCCCTTTTTTGGGCTGATGAACCATCGGTCTGTATCGTCTATTGCTTAACTGTGCTAGCAAGGTCGTCTTCGTCTGGAAGGGTGAACTCAGCGATGAAGTCTGCCAAAGCTTGTGCTTTAATGGCCGTCTTGGGATGGTACTCAATATCAAATTGGCCGAGTTCAATCGCCCATTGGATCATTCTCTCGGCTGCCTCAGGTTTGGTCATGGATTTCTTGATAGGTTGGTCCGTCATCACCAAGATCGGATTTGCCTGAAAATATTGTCTCAATTTGCGTGAGGCTACTATTAATGCAAATGTGATTTTTTCAATCCTTGGATACTTGGACTCAGCTCCTTGGAAGGCTTGGCTGACGTAATAAACTGGAAGCTATTTCTTGTCTTGTTCTCGAATTAGGGCTGCACGCACGGCTGTAGCTGAAACTGCCAAGTACAGATATAGATTCTCACCTTTTTTGGATGGGCTTAAAAGGGATGGATTACTCAAGTAGCGTTTGAGCTCCTAGAAAGCTGCTTCACATTCGTTGGCTAGGCGAAAGCCTGTTTCAAGGTCTTGAAGAAGGGTAGGCATTTGTCCGTCGCTCTAGAGACGAACCTATTAAAGGCTGCAATCCTTCTTGTGAGCTTTTGGACTTCCTTGATGGTCTTGGGCGTTGCCATGTTGATTATGGCTTGTACTTTTTCCGGATTTTCCTCTATTCCTCTCTGGGACACCATGAATCCCAGGAGTTTTCCTGAGGCTATACCAAAAACACACTTACTAGGATTTAGCTTCATCTGGTATTGCTTGAGAATGGCAAATGTCTCCTTCAGGTCGTCCAGATGGGTAAGTTCTTCTTTACTCTTGATGAGCATATCATCCACGTACACTTCCATATTCCTGCCTATCTGCTTGCTGAACATTTTGTTCACCAACCTCTGATAAGTAGCACCTGCATTCTTCAGTTCAAAGGGCATTACCTTATAGCAATAAAGCCCTTGGCTTGTAATGATGGCCGTTTTCTCTTGATCTTCCTCAGCCATTTTTATCTGGTTGTATCCTGAGAAAGCGTTCATGAATGTCAGTAATTTATGCTTGGCTGTGGAGTCCACGAGTTGATCTATCCTTGGTAGAGGGAAATTGTCCTTCGGGCATGCCTTATTCAGGTCTGTAAAGTCCACACACATTCTTCACTTCCCATTTGCCTTCTTCACCAAGAGGACATTCGCGAGCCAATCAAGATAGTACACTTTGCGGATGAGACCTGCTGTTAACAGTTTGTTTACCTCGTCTGTAACCGCTTGATCTCACTTTAGGGCGAAAATTCTCCGCTTCTGCTGGACAGGCTTTCTCTCCAGGTCTATGTTCAACTTATGCTGAATAACTTCCAGAGATATGCTTGGCATGTCTTCATGGCCCCATGCAAAAACATTCATGTTCTCTTTAAGGAACTGGATGAGCTTTGTTCTCATTACGGGACTCAGGGTCGTCCCTATTTTTGTCGTCTTTGTCGCATCCCCTTCGGCCAGCTCCACTGTTTCTAGAGTTTCCATTTTGTCTTCCACCTTTTCTTCGATCATCCATGTATGGTTCTCCTTTGCAGCCAGGACGGCTTGGTAGCATTCTCTGGGTAGGACTTGATCTCCTTTTACCTCGCCTATACTGTTATCTATTGGGAATTTTACCTTCAGGCAATAAGTAGATGTGGCTACTTTCCAGTTGTTGAGTGTAGGCCTGTCAATAATTACATTATATGATGAGGGACAATCTACCACTAAAAAATCTAATTGACGTGTTAACTGCGTTGGGTATGTCCCCACTGTCACCGTCAACGTCACTATGCCCTTAGGATAGACTTTGTCTCCACTAAAACTGACGAGGGGCGAATCAAATGAGCGCAGTCTTCTTGGATCTAGCTTTAGTTACTGGAAAGCAGGAAGGTATATTATATCCGCGGAGCTGCCATTGTCCATGAGGATCCTTTTGGAGTTGAATCCCTCTATAGTCAGCATTATGACCAGGGGGTCGTTGTGGGGCTGCTTCACCCCTCTAGGGTCCGCTTCGTTGAAAGACATATCCTGGTTTTTCCATCTCTGCTTAAACGGGGGTATCATGTGGACGCTGTTCACCTGTCTTTGGCACGCCTTCTTAAGTGATCTAAATGATCCTCCCTTGAAGGGTCCCCTACGATTGTCTTTATTTCCCCAATCATATCTTATGGAAGCTGGGATGGACAACCTTCGTTCCTAGATGAGGACCCGTGCTGGTTCTTATCGCCATCTCTATACTTACTATGCTCCTCTTTTTTCACATATTTCTGCAGTTTCCCTTTTCGAATCAATTCTTCTATCTACTCCTTTTAGTCTCGACAATCTTCTGTGTAGTGTCCATGATTCTTGTGAAATCGGCAGTACTTATTCTTGTCACGAACATGGGGGGACGAATGTAGTGGTCTTGGCCACTTGAGATAGTGTTCGTCCTTGATCTGCATCAGAATTTTGTCAACAGGCATAACTAAAGAGGTAAATTTTACTGTTCGAGGAGTTTTATCGCCCTTCCTTCTGTTCCCGTCATTGATTCGACGATCTGGGCAATCTTTCTTTTGCCCCCTACGCTCGTCGTCCTTTCTTCCTTTGTCTCATGGCTTCTCTACATCTTTTATGGCTGCTAATGCGTCTTCAGCATTCATATACTTCTGTGCTTTCAGGAGCATTTCTGCCATCGTTTTTGGAGGATTCTTCGCGAGCGAGGCCACGAGATCTCTAGATCTTAGCCCTGCTTTGAATGTCGTCAGCTACACCTTATCGTCAGCTTCGTCTACCTCCAAAGTCTCTCGAGTGAAGCGTTTTACATACGATCTCAGGGTTTCCTTCTCTCCCTGTTTAATAGTGAGTAAATAATCTGCTGGCCTTTTTAGACGTTGTCCCCCAATAAAGTGACGCAAGAAGGCGTTGCTCAACTGCTCGAAATTATCGATGGACGATGATGGCAACTTTGTGAGCCATTCCCTTGTAGCACCTTTGAGAGTAGTGGGGAAGGAACGTCAAAATATCTCATTAGGGGGCTGTTGCAGACCCAGCGTCGTTTTGAAGGTATTAAGGTGGTCCTGGGGGTCCTTCAATCCGTCAAATGGCTCAAATTGTGGCAAGCGAAATTTCGACAGTACCAGACACTCTAGGACTGTTGCAGTGAAGGGAGAATCTGTTGCTCTTACCAGTCTATCAATGCTCCGATCCGTTTTCTCCTTAATGGCATTCCTCAGGTCATCCATTTCTTTCCTCATCTGCCTAAGAAGATCTGAATTCTGTTCATCTGGAGTAATAGACCCTTGGTGGTTACCTCTCCTATGACTGTTTCCCTTGTCTTCCAAGTTGCCTTTAGATCGATTCTCCACTTGTTGAAGCTGTAGCTTCATTTCCTGATTTTGCCTGGTAAGTTCTTCAACGGTGCCCGCAAAAGCTTGGACTTGCTGAGCCAAGGCTGCAGAGTCTTGGTTGGATTCCATTTGAATATAGGAGTGGAGATAATATTTTCAAATATGGAAATGAAAATGCATCCCCACAGACGGCGCCAAACTGATAAAGCGTAAGCTCGTCAGTAAGTTTGAGCAGATGGAACCAGTTTCCAGCCTGTGTAAATGTACCCTCAAAGATGGTCACTGGTGTGGTGCCTGCCACAACGTCTCCGATGCCAAAGTCAATACAAAGAAATCTTTTTGTAAGCTAAAGGAAAGTAACAGAATAGCAATAAAATTGTCTTAGTATTTTTTTCGTACCTCCTATTGATATGGTGAGGGCCTTATATATATTTCTGCAACTCCTAGCCGTTGGAGTAGTTATGGTGGCCTTAATGTTCCCCTTCAGTAACGGTTTAAGCTTTGTTATGTGACTTCAATGTACTCCAATGGCTCCTACAGCTGGTTCTATAACCGCTCTGGGTATAGTTGACCATATTGAATGGTAGAGTAGTTCTTTGTCAATGACGTGGGTATTCATTTGTCTTCGTCAGTCGATATCCTCGTCCGTATTGATGAGATCTTCGTTAATGACGGATTTGTTGGTCCCGTCATATATGAATGATGGGAGATGATCTATGAGTATGACTTTGACGGTATAAAATCTTAAGGAAGCCTAGTTCACAATATTGAATCTGTCTCATAGTAGTAGAATGTTATCATATTATGTCTCTTTCGTAGAGGTAAACGCAATATCTGTTTAAAGAACCAGATTAAAGCAATTTTAAATTCTACTAAACAAAGACCAAACACATCCACAAATAAAAAATAAAAAATCACACTAATAGAACACTAACCTCATGACGAGAAATACATAGAGGTAAACACGAGAGCCCAACCGACATGCACGGCGTACTTGCCTCCTAGGAGGAATCCGGCATGCTCATAATTTAAAATTGATGGCAATTACTGTCAGTAATACATGGAACACGGTCCTCCAAGAGGAATGAAATTTCACATTGCATGGAATAATAGTAATACATCCACAAAGACCAAACACATCCACAAATTAAAAAAAAAAAAAAAAAAGTCACACCAATAGAACACTAACCTCATGACGAGAACTACATATATAGAGGTAAACACGAGAGCCCAACCGACATGCTCGGCGTACTTGTCTCCTTGGAGGATGTTGAAATGTTAAATTTTCAACAACAACAACAAAATGGTTACATAA
Source organism: Quercus ilex subsp. ballota (assembly GCA_032727855.1). NCBI lineage: Eukaryota > Viridiplantae > Streptophyta > Magnoliopsida > Fagales > Fagaceae > Quercus > Quercus ilex. The sequence continues at coordinate 35,688,389 of CM064915.1, forward strand.
AAAAAAAGTCCAAGCAAGACTCATAAAAATTTATATATAAATTTTGGACAAGTTTGTCTGACCAAAAATTAAACGCCCTCTTCAGAATTAACAAAGCCAAAGCTACTGCCAGACTGCCACAATGTGCCCATTAAATAATGAAAAAGAAGAAATGGGAAAGGATGCAAGTGGGACGCGGCACCATTTAGTCAAATATTCCATATGAGAGAAGTGTAAGCAATGAGGAACTGCCCAAGAGAAGCTGAGGCAAGCAAAGGAGCAACACGCATTAGGTTGGGATTTTATCGGTCTCTTTCTACCAAAATCTCTCCCTCTCCCTCTTCTTCAAATTGAATTTTTGTTTGGGAAAACAAATAGGGTTGGGTTTCATGAGAAGTTCCTAACTCAATACATGAAGCTTTAGATACGAGTCATTGACTCGTAAATCCTATTTGAAAATTACCAAATAAAAATTCTCTCAAGTTTTAGTTCAATGTTTTCTCAACTAGAGTCCTTGACTTTACACAAAATTAATGGAGTCATTGACTCTACCATATTTTAATGGAGTCCTTGACTCTACCAAATCAAATTCATCAATGGAGTCCTTGACTCTACCCAATTAATGGAGTCTTTGACTCTACCATATTTTAATTGAGTCTTTGACTCTACCATATTTTAATAGAGTCCTTGACTCTACCCAATTAATGGAGTCCTTGACTCTACAACATTTTAATAGAGTCCTTGACTCTACCAAATTAATAGAGTCCTTAACTCTACCACATTTTAATGGAGTCCTTAACTTTACCAAAATTAATAGTAATACATTTTTTAGGTGCAACAAAAAAATTCAAACATGAAATCTAGTGCTTTATTTCAATAACTCAGGACAACGCAATATTATATATGCCTTTAAAACCATAAACACATATAGGACAACAATATTTTTTAGAGCTGATACACTGGCACAAGGACTTTTTTTTTTTTTTCTTTTTTTGAAAAAAGAAAACAAAAACAACGACTTTGGCATACACGCTGGAAAAAATTGCAAACTAATACCAATCCCCAAACAATTTTGTTAGTTAGCAATGTTTCCTAACTATTTAGGAAATTAACATCTCGAGTCTAAGACACTCAAGTTTAATGTACTAAATTTCCCTATACATTTATGCTCATTCTTTAGAGTTCTCTTCTCTTCGAAATTGTGCATTTCACAAGAATAATGAGAGTAAGGATCGTTTAGGAACAACTTATTTAGCTAAAACAGAAAGTATTTTGCTAAAAGTATTATAGATAAAGTTAAAAATTAGTTGAAATTATATAGTAAGACCCATGAATAGTACCAAAAAGTGCAATGAGTCTCATAAATAATAGCAAAAATAAACTAAATAGTAAAAGAAGCTGCTCAATATAAACTTATTCCAAATGCAACCTAAATAAAAAAGAGTTATTGGGTTCCAGATGGAATTGGGCTGGAATACGCACCTGAATTAATGGGATGCATTAATAATTCTTTATAGCGATGTTCTGGACTTCTGGTTGGTGCGAAACCAAACCATCTTTGTGAAGTAACATTCTTAGAAAAAATATGTAGTTTTTTTTTTTTTTTTTAGTTTGCTTATTGAAATTGTAACTTGACGTAACTTGATGTGCTAGATTCCATCCTTGGAATTATTGTTTTTCTTTACATTATGGTTATATTAATTGGAGATCTAGCGTGTGTGTATATATATAAAATAAATTCAATAAGGATGGGTGCAATATTCAAAATTACATGAAAAGTAAGTATCTCGAAATCCATTTTGGGAAAAAAGAAAAAAAATCAAGAGAAATAAACCTTGAGATCGCAAAATGTAGGATCCGACGACGACTTAGGCGGCTAGCGTGGCGGAGCGAACAATTGGGACGATGCTACTGAAACGATTAAAAAATCTTAGCAGCATTCACTTGAAAGAACGATGGGAACGATTGAGAAATCTCGAAATCTATTTTGGGAAAAAAGAAGAAATCAAGAAAAATTAAAACTTGAGCAACGATGCAGGAAACAATAAGATTTCAGATTTTTATTTATTTTTTGATAAGAAAGGATGAGCTTTGGGTTTAAGTTTGTTCTAAAATCAAAGACATTGATGAAAGTGGAAGTTAATTGAGATGTTATTAGGTATGGTAAGGTATATTTCTCATTAAATAAAGGTTATTGTAGCAATCTATTATTGAATGTGTATAACAGGAGTTTTACATCCCCGTCCTTACCAAATTCGAACTCATTATTTTAATGTATTGTAGGTAAAAATAGAAGATTTGATGTAGTATGCATTGTAAAATATGGTGTTAAATTTGATAAAATCGGTTTTTAAGATGCTAAAAGCTAAAAATTTTAGTACTATTGATGTGAATGATGCAGGTGGATGGGTATTACCTTTCATAATGATAACCGTGCATTTTTAGTGTAAAAATAACGCTGAAATAAGTGAGGGCTTTATTGTATTGATTAAGGTTTTTTGCAAGTATAAATTCAACTTCTACCAGTTTGCAGGAAAATAAAAGGATAAAGATTTGAGGAATAGAGAGAGAGAGAGTGTGTGCCCAGGATATGCTTAAAAAAATTTAAAACTCAATGAACTCAAGGTTATCATTATAATTATGTAGTATGAACTGAAAAATCACTCGTATAAATTTTGCCTCTCTCCACAATGGGATTCAAAACACTTATATTTTCTTGTGATTTTTTTTTAAAAAAAAAAAAAAAAAAAAAAAGACTAGCCCTAATAATTAGAAATAGGCAAGTACATTACAAAACTTGTACCCATGGTAGTAGCATGAAGCAATCAACTACATGAGACAACCAACATAGTGAGCTCGGGGATATTTTCTCTGTAGTTGTGGCCATTGCACAAAAAACTCATCAGCTATTCGTAACTTATAAAGAAGCAAACCACTTAAAGACAGCCTTTTCACCCTTGCTATACTCTCAACATAAAAGATAGATGACCATCTAATTCCTATTACCTGCACTCAACATTAATTGAAATTTCATTATCATCTCAACGAATCAATCTAGGTGAGTTAATTAAGTATAAAATACCATCAGCAAAAAGAAATAAAGTCTTAATGAAATATGTCCACACCTTAAATAAGAATGCGATTGCACATAGCGGAATACAAGTGCCAGGCCCATTGCATATAATCTGAGGTTGGGACAAAGTGAATAATGAATTATAACCAAAGTAATAGAAATGAAAGAGAGAATAAACAAGAAGGATAGAAATAATACCACTTGGGGTCGGATTTTAATCATTAGTTGAAGGGCATGAACAATAGCAAGTAGAGTTGTCCAAACAGAAGTTATATATGATTGACCAACCTCCCTACTTCGATATATCTGCAAGAATTGTGCAGTCTTTACTGCCCTGACTCCGGCCTGCAGTAAAAACAATTTCAAGAAGAAAGTTCATACATAGACCAGCAAAAATATAATGCAGCACCAATCAAGCTCTTAATTAGAAGCACAATCCACTGCATTTACAATCTATAAACATCCCCACACAAAAGCGCAATGTAATAACTATACCCAATTTAATTTGTCTCCATGTTCTTTTAACCTATTGATTACCATCAAGGTCAAAAAAAATAAAAATAAAAATACATGAAGTCATTGTAGAGAGCTAGGAATATTGGAAGAAAATTATATGAATAATTAGCCAGTAGTGTCCTGCAAGGCCTGGCAACCAACAAAAGTATAGGAAGTGCTAAGCAAACACGCTGAAGTCTGTGGGAAGTTACTATATAGCCCACAAAATTGAACACCAAAATGCAAGCTACACGAGACCACAATACACGTTACCAATCTTCTAACCAATGGTTTTATAGTATCAATGGGTTCATGCTATGTAATCACCAATCAAGCCAAGAATGCTTCGAACTCCTCCCACATACGGCAAAGATGCTGAACTTGAAAGCACATTTGTTTCCTTGCAAAATTATCATAGGATCACATTATTCTCTCTCTCTCTCTCATTGTCAAGCAACAACTCACTTAAGCACAAAACAAGGGAACGGAATTGACACAGCATACAGTCACATGATCAAATTGAAGGCTTAGTCCTTCGACAACCATGTTAGACATAAGACAAGCTAAAAGTCATTCCCTCTCAAATTGAGCAACAGACCATGATGACTTTGTACAAATCCACTAACAATGCAAAAAAAAAAAAGAGGGAGCTTCCTGAAGGAGAATATATCTGGGATGCATTTAGCTTCAAAAAACACAAACCCTTCATTGACTGGAGACAAGGGGAAAAGGCAAAAAAAAAGAGTGTTGAAAGGAAAAAGCAGAACAATATCTACCTCATCAGCAAGGGAATTCTCAAACGAACGAGCTTTTAGGAGACTCATATTGTCAGTAGCAGCAGCAATGTAGATTCTGGGAGAAAACCTGTCTTTCTGCAGCACGGACAAGAGATTAAGCATCTCAGCAGTGTGACCCCCTACAAGTGTAAAATGGCCAATGATTAAAAGCAAAAAATAATCATAAATAAGGAATCAACAAATTTTATATTAACAGAAATCAAGGTAGATCCAGAAGTTCACCTGAACCTAAAACAATGAGGGTACTGACAGGTTGTGGAGCTCTTTTGCGAAGAGGTTTGCTGCTCCAATACATAGCATAGAGGACGCGACACACGACTAAGGTGATACCAATGAGAAAAAATGTAATGGTAGCACTTGAAGCCATAATGGAGAAGCAACATTCATTTCCTTTCTCCATTAGAAAAAGCCTTCAGCAGTTCTTAGCCAATAGTAAGCTGTGTATGCTCTACAGAAATAAGGGAAAAAGAAAAAGGATTAAGAAAGAAGTTAACTCAAGACTAAGGTAGCATTTGGAAAAAAAAAATTTTAATTCATTAGAGTAGATATGGATACTAAAGTGTGGATTTAGGATATTAATTCCTAAATCCCTTGTACTATAAGTTTATACAATAGAACCTTCTACAGTCATTTTGAAGCAACAATGGAAAAATAATTTGTTGCTTACTTTGGAATTTTCCTTTCAAGATGTGTTTATTGGGTCAATGTGAGAAGTCTAATTTCAAGAACAGCCAAAGTACTAGGGTAATAGAGAGTGCCAAGAGAAAGATGAGCAAAAGGCTAATAATGGAAAAGTCAAGACCATGTAAGACAATAATGTTATAGCTATGGATCAACCAAGAAGGATTTTAAGTTGACAAGCCTTCCAACCATTGACTTTATCTTTCCAAAGGTGATTGAAGAATTGGTACAATTTTCAAGTTCCAGAGTTCTTGTACTTGGACCACTCTCAAAATCAAGGCTTAGTTTCTCCTAACTGGGGGAGAATGATACAACCATGGAAGACATTTTGTTGCTACTTCATATTGTGTACTTTCAAGACTATTTTATTGGGTCAGTGCATGAAGTCCAATTGACGTAATAGTCATATGGTTTTAAACTTCTAGTTATAAATATTCTAAATGGTCAAGTTTGTATTCAAGGAAAAAATTATAATTTTTGCAACTCTTGCTAATTAAGGGTTATTGGAGATTATAAGTATTTTTGGTTTAATTCATTGAGTCTTTTATCACTTTATTGTTATTGGGAAGTCATTTACTAGTCAAATAAGGAGTTTTAATGCTACTAGTACAAGAAAGAACCCCTATACATTTATGCTCAATGAGCTCAAAAGAACTGAAGTAGAGTTGGATAATAAACATTGACTATTTGGTTGTGAAAGGAATGTATGCCCTAGCATGATATTTTTCCTTTATTCCCTCTTTTCTTCTTCTTCTCTTTCTCATGCTACTATTGTTAATAGGAATATTTCCTCCAGCCTATGAGCACCATAAATTTTTCTCTTTTTCCTTTTTTTATATTTATTGGTAAGTTACCCAATCAGTCTTAAGCACTCACATCACCCTCCATCTTGCTCTTATAAGGAGAGGAGGTTCCATTTGAGCTAGGCTCGTTAGCTCTCTTTTCCTTCTTTCTTACAAACCCCAAATCAAACCCTTTCATTTTTCTTTTTCTTTTTTACAATCTCTGTAAAAACTGCTCTGCTCTCCTTTATATTGAGACTAACCTAATGAACGATGAATATCCTGTTCAGTATGGTGCTACCAGAAAGCGTGATGCAGAATACGATTGTAAAAAAAGAGTTTTACTATTCTTGTCTTGATAATCATCATGGATTCTGATTTCGTCAATAAAAATTAAACATTATTCCTTTTTTTTTTACCAGGTTTCAGTTCTGAAAATAAGATGGGACAGCAACAGCGAAGCTGAAGAGGGGGGAGAAGATGCACCGGAAAAATCTTTAGAGAACCTAACCCTGGATTCTAAAACACAGATTATTATAAATAAATAAAAAGGTTTGATTTGGGGCTGTAACTTGTAACTTGAGAGCTAATGAGCTTCAGCTCAAATGGAGGAAAAATTCCTATAAACAATAGTAACATGAGAAAGAGAAGAAAAGAGAGAATAAAGGAAAATAATCACACTAGGGGATACATTCCTTTCACAACCAAATATTCAATTCTTATTATCCAACTCTACATCAGTTCTTTGAGCTCATTGAGCATAAATGTATAGGGGCTCTTTCTTTTGCATTGATCTAAGAAATCTATAGAATCCTTATCCTAGAAATGAAAAGAACAGGCCACAGTCACAGACTGGAGGGCAGAACAAAAAATACATGTCCACAGAAATTTCTTTTTTCTTTTTATCGGTTACATGTTCACAAAGATTTCAAAGTTCTCAAGACGGAAATTTGACAATATCACCCCTCAAACATGTTTGATATACATAACATATAGCAAAAATACTTACCATAAATGTGATTAAAAATCAAGCTATAAATTACAACCCTCCACATGCATAAAACTCTCTACCATGCTCAACCACTTTATCTTCAAAACTTTATAACAGGCATTGCTGAAAAAATTGTAAAAATTCACCTATCAAGCAAATTTTGAGATAATTTTAAATTAAAGATTCTAAATTAGCTCACTAAAAAAAATAAAGTTTGACTATACTTGCTTCAAAGAAATAAAATAACCACAATGAGAACTTCATGGAAGTTAGATTCAATCCGTAGATAATAATGAAAACAAATAAAGCCAGCAATAATGATAATATACACAATAAGCTCAAGAGCTCAAAAATATTTCTAAAAAATAAGGACATTCACGGTAGATAATAATGAAAACAAATGAAGCCAGCAGTCATAAAAAATACGCAGTAAGTTTTAGAGTACAAGCATCAGGCAACGATACTGTTCCTTCAATGTCAAAGTTGGCTACATTTTTATTTTTTTCCTTTGATAAACTAAAATCATAGCACAAAAATCTTTGCAACTGGAAAATATAGCCCATCCTTGGCAGTGAATCACTATTATCAAAATAGTATTATGGGTAATTAAATACACTATCCAACCTCAATCCTAAATCCTAAATAAAAGAAAGCCAAGAAATCCATACTATTCTGAGTCTGAACTAAAAGCAATAAAAACATCGCAGAGAGCTGAAGTCTAGAATTACATATTTGCTACACTCTTGACAAAGTGACCCTCCACCCAAAGTATAGAAGAACACCAACAAAATTACAAAATTTGATTACTTTTTTTTTTTAATCAAAAAATCTGAAGCATCAACTAAACCAAACAAACTTTAAAGGCTTCTTATTCATATTCCTGAGATCAAAGCTTTAGAAACCCATCAAATTTCCTGTCAAAAAATCACACACGCGAAACTGGCCCTCGCAGTAATAAAAATCTAATAAAGGACATTAGAAACACATCAAATTTAATATTTAGTATGAAATAATTTAAATTCTACATTGGTAAGGGAAAAAAAATCCCAAAATTAAAGTAAAAATATCACTAACCATTTTTTGAAGAGACGAAGCCCAGGTAGAATTTGATCTTCAATGCTGTTTCCCTAAGTTCAACAAAAAAGAAAAGAGAGGAAAGAGGATTAGGAATTAAAATCCTTAATTGAAGACAACTGAAAAAGAGACTAGTAGTACCTTTACAATTGTATTCTATTCAATTAAGTTTAGGTTGATAGGTGAGAAATCTGCGATGGAAAAAATAAAACTAAATTGAACTTTCCCAAGAAACAAACAAAGGGCTTACACAGAAAGAAAACTCACATATCACATCTTGAACAATCTCTCAAAAGCAATTGAAAAATGGCTTCCAAGGAAAAAAAAAAAAGGAAAACTGGGCAACTTACGTAGATAATCAGAGACTTCACGCCGGCCACTGTCTTCGTAAATGTCAGATTCAGAAAATTTGTACAATTCGGATTTAAGGGGAGTTTCAGAAATTGCTCAGCCACTCAAAACGTATAAACCCAGTTCACACGTGAGGAATCAGTGATCAGATTAGGCAAGAACCCGACGAGGAAGAGGAGGATCAGGCTCCACTTGGGAGTTCATAAGGGAATTGAATGAAATGGAATGGAATGAGATGATCATCAGGAAATGGAAAGAAATGGAAAAGAATGGAATGCAATGGAATGTATTTAAGTAAGGGAAAAGAATGAAAAATAATGCAATGAAATGGAATTAAGTAACCTTGATTGAATGTTTTAAAATAAAAGAATGAAAAGAAATGAAAATGAATGGAATGTAAATAATCCTGTTTGGGAGCAACATGGAAGGAATGGAATTGAATCATTTTACGACAATATTACTATTAGACCCCTATTTTAAAATAAATGGTTGAACATATAGGGGTATTTTGGGAGTTTTAGTAAAAAAATAATTAAATCTAATTCCATTCCCTTCTATTCTTCCCAATTTCGGGGGGAATGAAAATTTGAGGTTTTAAGGGAATAGAGAGGAATGAGTGTTCCCTCCTACCCATTTCATTCACTCCCACTTAAACTCTCAAACAATGGAATGGACTTTCCATTCCCTCCTTTAAAACTCTCAAACAAGAGAAATGAAGAATATTCTAAAATTATTCTTTTTATTCATTTCCATTTCATTCCATTCTCTCCTACCAAGCGGAGCCTCAGACTCCGCTTAGGAGTTCATAAGGGAATGGAATGGAATGCAATGAGATGATCATAAGGGAATGGAAATGAATAGAATGGAATGAAATGTATTTAAGTAGGGAAAAGAATGGAAAAGAATGGAATGGAATGGAATTAAGTAACCTTGATTGGATGTTTTAAAATAAATGAATGAAAATGAATGGAATGTAAGTAATCCTGTTTGGGAGCAACATGGAGGAAATGGAATGGAATCTTTTTATGACAATATTACTTTTAGACCCCTATTTTAAAATAAAGAGTTGAATAAATAGGGGTATTTTGGGAGTTTTAGTAAAAAAATCATTAAATCTAATTCTATTCCCTCCCATTCCTCCCAATTTTCGAGGGAATGAAAATTTGAGGTTTTAAGGGAATAGAAAGGAATGAGTGTTCCCTCCTACCCATTCTATTCCCTCCCACTTAAACTCCCAAACAAGGGAATGAACTTTCCATTCCCTCCATTAAAACTCCCAAACAAGGGAAGGGAAGAATATTCTAAAATTATTCTTTTTATTCCTTTCCATTCCATTCAATTCCCTCCTCCCAAGCGAAGCCTTAGTGTTGTGGGTATCTCTCTTCTTCTTCTTTTTTCCTAAATAACAGTAATTAATTTTTTTTAATTTTGATTTTTGGAAATATTTTTATTAGTTTTTCTTATAATTAAGAGAGGTACTACCCTATCCCAAAAAAATAAAATATTAGTACTACCTTTATAACATTTTCACAATAAATTATAGGTGGTTAGTTGTTATTGGTTTTAATTTGAACTTACCACTGAAATTACTTTTCTATCCTACCAATAACAATCCGTAAACACCTAACACAAAATTTGTTGTGAAAATGTTATAAACATAACATTTCTCTAAAATTAAAGAGTGTAAAAAAAAAAAGGGTCAATAACATCGCAACTCTAAAAGCAAGTATTAATTGAATAAACTTAAACTTTAAGACTTAGTTAAATGAAAATAAATTTAGAGAATTTGAAATGAATTTCAATAAAACTCAGAAAATGAGTTTTGCATTTTTACTAAAAAAATAAGAAGAACATTCACTTAAAAATTGTGAAACCAACAAAGTTGACTAATTGCAAACTCATGCAATTATTCACACGGAAATGCAATCAGGCTTACCCTGATTGTCTTACTGAACTGATTGTCTACCATTCAAATAGGATCCCAGAATCAAAACCTTGCTAAACAGGGGACACCACCCCTTTTATCTGGATCTAGCATTCTTGGCTAAGTATTCACTGATTCAAAAAGCGGAATCTGCTCTGAGAGGCCCCCCCCCCCTTCCACTATGGAATCCAGTTCGAAAGTCAAGCCATAAAATATAGGGAAGGCTGTCTTTCGGAAACCCACTACTTATTTAACTTGTGCAGTCTCAGTCCATAGTTTAAGACTCCTTTCCTTATAGCCTAGCCTATATCTATAGCTGACGCAATTCCGTACTAACGCCTTACTACTACTTAATTAATTCATTAACGGCTAAGCGATTTTATAACTTGAGCTTTCCTTAAACCGCAGGAGTCCCACTGTCGTTAGGACCTTTTTTAGTACTCCTTGAGCTAATCCCTCATTGTTTTCGCACATTAAGCTTAGGAATACGTTTATTTGCTAATATGATGGCTGGTCATAGTTTAGTAAAGATTTTAAGTGGGTCTGCTTGGACTATGCTATGTATGAACAATCTTTTATATTTCATAGGAGATCTTGGTCCTTTCTTAAGGGAAGGAGATTAGACTTGCCTTTCTGCGTTGTGCCGACTGCCGACGCTATACCCACCTAGAGATTGGAGTTGCCTAGCTGTCGGCCTTCCCACCAGAGGAAAAGGCCTATGAGTGGTCGGCCTTTCAAATGCCTCCTTCCTTACTTTTCTGAGATGTTACACCACCCAATAACCATATCACCAATCCAACCACTTCTCTCTAAGTACGTGCACATCCACTACAATATTTCCATCTTTGTAAATTGACCCAACTAATTAGCAGATAGCATTATGCTTTCTAAGCCTTACGACTACAACACCATGACCTCACCTTGAATCCTTAGAGCATCAATATCTGGGTGGCTAAATCTCATAATTTGCTATATTTTAGTATCAAAGCACAAAAATACATGCATTATCCAGCATGCTAGTTGTAAAAAATTATACAATCTTACTATAGTAACGTCTTACTTGTAAGAAATTACTATAGCAAGTTGTAAAATTTTATATGAATTCTTTCTCTCACTTCATTCTTTCTCTCCTTATCACGCTGTCTCTCTCCGACTTCCACTCTCCATCTCACCTCTTTGGTTCTCTCTCTCTCTCTCTCTCTCTCTCTCTCAATGGTGGCTAGTTTTTTTTTTTATTATTTATTATTATTATGGTGGCTAGGTTGCTAGCCGATGTCTAGTTGCTAGCAGATCCAGCTCTCTCCTCTCTTCTTTGCTTTCTTAAGTCTGGCTTTCTCGAGCTTTCTCCTCTCTCTGGCTCTCTTTGTTCATTTTTGAGCTCTGTGATGCGATGGTGTTGGTTGAGGCAGATTGATTGAAGCACTATGGTTCACGATGGGTTGATTTATGATTCATGGGTTTTGATTTTGGATGGATTCTGATGGGCTTTGGGGTTGGAATTTGCTATGGGTTTTGATTTAGGGATGGGTTTTTTCTTTTGGATTCAGATTTTGTAGGTTTCAATTGTGTGGATTTTGCTTTGATTTTTTGTGGGTTTCTGTGCATCTATAGGTTCATGGTGGTGGTAGGGTGTTGTCGTAGTGGTGGGGTGGGTGATGGGTTTGGCGAGGTGGTGGTTGATTGGCAATGGTGGGTTTATAGGTTTAGGTGTTGTGTGTGTGCGGGTTTATCGGTTTGGGCATTGTGTGTGGGTATGGGTGTTGTGTGTGTGGTGGCCGATGTGGGTTTGCGGTGGTGGTTTCGGGCCATTGGGTTTGCTTGGTGGGTTGGTGGGTTGGCTTGGTGCCTTTGGTGGTGGCACTATGATGTGGTGGTTGTTGGTTGCTTAAGAGGAAGAGGGTGAAAGAAAGGAAGAGGAAGAGGAAGAAAGAGAGAGAGAGAGATAGTAAAACAATAATAAAAAATAATATTTAAATAAAGTGGAAAAAATAGAGTTTGGGATGTTGGATGTGTTGTAAAATAGTATGGTATATTAGATATAATAGCTTTTGAAATAGTAAAATGAGAATTTTTTTTTGGTTAGAAACCAAGTGCTAATGCTCTTACAAATGGACAAAAGGAGGCCACATTGCTTATGATAGGAAAATACCACATCTTTAATACATTTCAACAAATTAAATTACAAAACCAAGCAATAATCAAAAGAGACATTATAGAAAAAATAATGTACAAATATTAGAGTTACCTATAGAATTTTTCCCCTTCATAATTCAAATTAGTAATAGTGAAATGGGTAAAAAAGAAATGATAAATTGAACTACAAATCACATCTTAGCTACTGCAATAGATATTCTACTTCAAAATTAATGAAAAATAAGCTATAAAAATTTAATCTAACACTAGTTCTGAGCACACCCACATCACATGCCAGCAACCCACGAAACCCACACACCCATAGACATAAACAAACCCACTAGCCACCAACCACCCACCAGTAAATTAAACATGGCAAACAAGTAGGTCGGGTTAGTCGGGTTCAGGTTGAGTCAATCGAGTTACATGTTAAAATAGGTTATTTTAAGTAGGTTTGGAACGGGTCATCAATCGGGTTGCATGTTAGGTCAACCTGTATTTTTGCATATAATTTTTTTTTTTAAGAAAAAAAATTTATCTGCCATTTAGAAAGTAATGTAGCAAATTACTTGATGTAAAATGCATTACTTTGAATTCACCACTCATATCAAGAATGAACTCACCTAATCAAATTAATACTTGTTCAATAATTTTAAAATTATACAAATTCTAACATTATTAGCCAAAACAAAATAGCACAAAAGACAGTTAAAACAAACACACAAGTTTCATTTTTACACAATATCAACATCCTAAAACATAAAACAAAATTACAAATGCCTTATTGGATAACTAATTTGACAAAAAATAAAAACATATAAGAAATTTACAATCTTAAAAACTAATTTTATAATTTTATATCAATTGTAGTTGGCATTCTATTTCAATTTGAGAATAAACATTAAAATTTGATTGTTTACTTATTTATACATGGTCTCTTTTATGAATATCATGTCATTGTTAAGTAACACACACTTTAAAAATATTATAATTTATTTTGAAAAATCATTTATTTTGGACATAAATTGCATTACTTTGAATTCACCACTCATATCAAGAATAAAATCACCTAAACAAATTAGTACTTGTTCAATAATTTTAAAATTATACAAATTCTAACATTATTAACCAAAACAAAATAGCACAAAAGATAGTTAAAACAAACACACAAGCTTCATTTCTACACAATATCAACATCCTAAAACATAAAACAAAATTACAAATGCCTTATTGGATAACTAATTTGACAAAGAATAAAAATATATAAGAAATTTACAATCTTAAAAACTAATTTTCTAATCTAATATCAATTGCGGTTGACACTCTATTTTAGTTTGAGAATATACATTAAAGTTTGATTATTTACTTATTTATACATGGTCTCTTTTAAGAATATCATGTCATTGTTAAGTAAAACACACTTTAGGAAATATTATAATTTATTTTGAAAAACCATTTCACATTGATATAATTTGGATTCACTATTTTCACATTTATGAATGTTTCTCATACATGACTATAGTTTAAATTTTTTTTTTTTAACTTTACTGTAACCAGATTCTCTTGGCATGTACTTTGTTATTTGATTTAATAATCTTTACTCATTACAAAATGCCACAATCATTCATTCTTCAATTCATTTGCATGCAATTATGCAAATGTCTCAATTGTTTCCTTAAAACCATTGTATCTAAATGATGTTAAATATATAATTTTAAATGGTGTTTGTAAACACAAAATTTCTCAAGTTTGAAAATCAAACAATTGAAAGTGCTTTGCAAATATAATTTATATTAATTGAATAATGAATACAATTCTTTGTTGTTGATTCTTTTACAAAAGAATAATCTTCTAATTCTATCTTCTTTATAATCTTGACTCAAGCATGAAATCTTCTTAACTCTGATTGGAAGATGGATCGAACGATCTTCACAACGAATCTCTGGCTTTGAGCTTGTTAGAGGTTTATTGTTCTTCAAGTCTTCGAATGTTCTTCAAGTTCTTCAAAGATTCTTCGAATTTGAAGGGTTTTAGGTTGAAGTTATTCAGGGCTTTAGAGGCTTGATCCATTGAGTTTCAATGATTTAGGGCTTTTTGAAGTTTGTGGAGGCTTTTGAGCTTGATTCCAATAGAACTTCAAATCTTGGGAGAAAGATTCAAAGGAATTTCTTTGAATGTTTTTCATGTGTTCTTGAGGCAGAATTTCTCCAAAACTTTGACATCTTGAAAAAATTGTGTAGAATGAGAGGATGTATGACCTCTATTTATAGTGGCTTCAAAGGACGAGTCCCACTTTAATTGATCTCATTGAAAATAAGTAGTAGATTCTAATTAGCTCAAAGTTAAAGAGTCCCACTAGAACTTGTTACTTGTAGATAATTATCTCCATTTTTATTTATTTTAATAGGGAAAGTTATTAACTATTATCATTCCAACTTAATTAGGATATTTATCTCTATTTGATTAAGATAATTATCATCTTTTTTTTGAGAAAGAAGATAATTATCATCTTGAATGACACGTCAACAATTGATTTATTTAATTTAATGACATATAAATATAAAAATTGTCACTAAGTTTTGATGTGGCATTTTATAATTGGCTTAATATTTTGCCTCCTACAACATTATCCAAAATATGTTAAAATATTGATGTTTAAAAAACTAAATAATAATAATAATAATAATAAAAATAAAAATAATAATAATGTTCATTATATATTGCCAATTGAGTTTGACTCATGTAGTGTAAAGCTCAGAACAAACAATTAAACCAATAATGTCTTAATTTTATTTAATTTTTTTGTTACCAAATTTTAAAAAAAAAAATTTGTGAGGTCACAGGTCGAGTCGGGTTGACCCGAAAAAAAGGGTCAGGTCAATCAACCCATTTTTACTTCGGATCAAAAAATTTGGGTTTGTGTCATGTATTTTTGAGTTGGGTCGGGTTATAAATTTTTGACAAGTTTTGCCATATTTACCCACCAATACATGGTAGACATACCCAATCTCAACTAGGCATCATACCCATCATCAAGCATATTGGGGAAAAAAAAAATCTATCAAAGCACAAAGCAATAAAATTTGGGGTAATTTCAAACCAAATCTACAATACCAGAGTCCACGGGTTTCAATTTATTATGTTATACAAAAAGTGTTGGAATATATGCACAAATAATTTACCTTTGTGATTTTGTGAACATGATCAATAATCAAAATATGCACAAATCTATGTCTAAATGTACCAAAGAAAATAGAGTAAAACTTTTAGACAAAATGAATGCAAAATGGCAGATACAAAATTGATCAATGCTAGTGTTTAAGACTACGTCCTTAAGACAAATTCCGTCCGTACACTATTAATTCAAAGATGCTTTGAGTCTCTTGGATGTCTATGTGATTTTGGTGTTGTAACGATCAAAGTGACTGGTCATAAGCCTTAATCAAACCACATGATTGAAAGTTATCATCAAATCAAGTTTAAATGGTCAAGATGCACCCTCACAAATTAAGTCCTACTACATGTAATTATGAACAATTAATTTTGATTGGTTATAATTATAATCAATTTGAAATTAGTGACGTGTCATAATTTAATTGGCTAAGACTACAACTTATGATAAGGTTGCGCACTTGATTAATTAAATTGTCAAACATTAATTATTCATGAGTAATTGGTGTATTCATATTTTTAATCAGGATAATTAGGTCATGATTTGAGGTTGATGAATTTTGAAATGGAAGTAATTGGGGCCTATTAATGTTAATTGGAAGCTAAATTTGGGACATATTTATGCTAATTGTGCTAAAACTATTTTCCAACAAATGACATTTCTTCACTATTTCATTGATATCTCTCAGACCATTTTGAATTTGTGAGTTATGTTAACTTTTCTGGAAACTAGACATCTAAGGCTTCAATTTAAGTACAAGAACGAGACAATTTCGATCAGAAATAAGTAAGATATGATTTTTTGAAGTTGGCTCTCGGAGTTGTTATAATAGCTATGGGAAAAATTGAAGTTTAGTCATTTTGCTTGCACACCACTCCCATCAACTTCTGAAATTAATGCACCAGCCTTCCCAAAACCTTTGAAATTGAGTCTAAGTTCATGATTTTCTCTCATCCTTTGTTAACTCTCATTAAATGCAATTCTATTCATATTTTCTCCACTACTATTATATAAACCCCACTCCTTCTCCATTCCAAGACACACAAAAACATCCTCTTTTCTCCCCCCTCTTGAGTTTTAGTGAAGTAGAGTTAGTCTTGTCGTATCTTGGTCTTCTTGAAATTTAAGATATTAAGTGAGTCTTACTCTCCCTCTCCCAGCTCTTCTTCTCTACTCCACCAAAAGCCTCCTCCTCCACCATGTGGATCTTACATGCAGAAATAATCCCTTTCCTTAGCTTGTTTTTCATTTTCCTATAATGTTAGTTTAAGATTAAAACATGCTAGTTGATTATTTAAATTTCTTGAATATGCTTGAATGTTCTTGATATTCTTGAATGTTGTCATATGTGTTCTTCACATGTTCTTGGTTAGTTATTACATGTTCACGTATAGCACTAGTTTTGATTTTAAATTCATGTCCAAAATATGACAAATATGTTAATTTCATAATTCTCTCAAATCCTTGAATCTAGGATATCACCATTCACACACATTCACTAGAATTTATTTTTCAATCCAAATGTGATGATGAATAAATGGAATTAGGGTTTATCACATGCACTCACATTTTAATTCAAGCAAGTAGCATGCCAATTTAAATTAAATTAATAAACAAGCAATTAATTAATAATATGTTGGTTGATTAGAAGATGTGACACGAACGTTGGCCATCGTAATCTAGAAGGGTTTCACCAAGTAAGGTTGGTGCCTGACACCTTCCATCTTGTAACATAGCCTCCAAGTTTAGATCAAGGGTTAGTTGATCAAATAATTATCCATATAATTTTCAATCTCTAGATTGTAAATAGGAAACAAAGTCATGTGCCTTATTTTAGATTGTATCTAGGACCCAAGTCGTGTAATTTCTAATGATCAATGTACATTCAATCTCAAATCAATAAAATGATGAAATTTTCAATTATGCTTTTCTTATTTTTTTTTTTCAATAATTGAATAAGTGACGATTCCATTATAAAACTTTTAATCTATAGGAAAAATGTAATCAATCAAACCACCTTTCTAAAAGACACCAAAGTGAACTCACCCATTCACATTGGTTTGGCCCAAACTAATCAAATCAAATTGAGCTAGGGGCATAATCCCTCACAGAATGAATGAAAAAACCTAACTAAAATGAAATAAGAGATGCTTGTTTATAGACACACTGACACCATTTTAGAATAGGTGCAATAATAAATAGACATATTGCTACACACTCGCACTAGTTCATAAAAGGTGCAATAGCAAATAGACATATTGTTTTCAAGTTAAAATAAAAAATGATTAAATATTTGATGGACAAGGCCGAGCCCACATCAACCGGCACTTACGGAATCAATTTCTCATTCACACCTTAATGGTTTTGGGTAAATGTCCATGACTTAATAAACCATTTTTCTAACAATCCCCCACACGAATGGAAATTGACAAAACACAATGCAAATGATAATGCATACACAGAGAGAGTAGAATTAAAAGTCCTTGTATCGAGATAAATAACTTTTGTCTTCGAATTTTTTCACACGAAAGCCTAGCTATTAGATATACTGGCTAACCAGTGAATGTGATGTCTTGAACTATTAAGCCTTTTGTGCATACCAAGACAATATAATTCACACAGTTCCTTTTAGAACATAGTTAGTTCTCATGAGTGCTCTAGAGAATTCAGCCTTAAAAATCTCATAGAAGCAGCCCACTTCACACTCATATAAGAATCATTAAAAGCATAGCTTATCATTCTTTTTGCATGAATCACTATTTCATTGTAGGAGTTGGTTGGAAATGTTATCTCCACAGTGACACTACTAGTCATCCAAGATTCAATTGTCCCTTTGAACCTATATCTTGGGATCTCCAGTCAACTGGGTTGAGTTGCCATCCTGAAGACTTAAAATTATAGGCTTTAAACTCATTCCCCTTGATGAGCAATTTACTTGATCTCCTCTCAAACCTTTTGTTAATGGATCTGCTATATTATCTTTCAACTTTATGTAGTCAATGAAGATAATTCCATTTGAGAGCAATTGCTTTACGATATTGTGTCTATGATGAATATATCGAGACTTATCGTTATAGATACAACTATGTGCCCTATTGATAATAGCTTAACTTTGCATATTTATATTATTATTAGAAAGCATTATCATACTTGCTTTGAGTTAATTTATGCATTTTATAGTTGGTTTTGGAATAATGCTGAATAATCAATTTTGTGTTTAATTGAATTTTAATGCGTGAATTTGTCTTTAGTAGGATAATGAAATTAAATAAGTGGATTTGTGCAAAGAAGAAATCTAATAGATTTTACTTTTACAAGGGCCATGATGAAGGCATAGAAGGCCAACCCAATTAAATTCAAGTCCAATTTGAGCAAGGAATCAAAGGAAATTTGCACCAAATCTAAGTCCAATTCGGATTAGGATTCTAGCTTGCGCACAAGTTTGTTTTTGAAGCATAACTTTCGGCTCAGATGTCCAATCGATATGATTCAAGTTGGGATGGAAATTTAACTTAAAGGCCTACAACTTTGTAGTTTAATAAAAGTCTGAATTCTGAATTTAAATGGGCCGAAAACGTCGGTTAATTGAAGCCTAAAAACTTAGGATTTTCTCCAAACGGGAATTCAACTCGTAATAGGATTCCTTGACCTATTTAAAGGCTTTTTAGGGCAAAATTCGGGGGAGAGCTGCCATAGAATGTAATTTAGGTTTTCTTAAAGTTTATTTACAATTTTTAGAGTTTTATGTGTTATGGCTTGCTAGAAGCCTTTCCAAGGCAAGAGGTGAAACCCAACCGTTTATTGGTATATTCTTAACAATTATTTTATGATTTTAATGCTTATGTTATTATGTTTTTGATTGATTTACTATCTAGAAAAGTGCTTAGTTCTGTATAATTCTTTGATTTATCGTAGACTCTGGGCACGTTAAATGCCTAGTATTCCCTGCGAACTAATTCACTAGTTTTGTTTTGCCTAAAATCAATTAATTTCATGAAACCACCTTAGACAACTAATTCTTGAGTTTTTATTGTTAATCATCTAACTAAGATCATCATTTTTATGAATTTTAGTTGAGTTATAAAATAAATATTGTTGAGACTACCAATAGATGTGTTGTGTGTGGATCCCTAAGCCTTAGCACCTTAATATATTGTTATTTTCTCTCAATTTAAATTAACTTTACTAGACCATCAAAAATTTCTTTAATTAAACTTTATTATTTTAGTTTTATTCTTTTGTGGTTTGCTAATTAATTCCTTTTTCCTTGTAGATTCGACCTCAGACTTACCAAGTTATTATTTTGCGATAATCCTACACTTGGGAGCATTATATAAGTCGCAGCAAGTTTTTGGCATTGCTACCGGGGATTAGGCGATTAAAGAAGTGTTCCACTTCGTTTGGAGAGGTTTTCAGCATTAAATTTCTTCACATATTTGGTAATATCTCTCAAACTCTTTTCTTTTTAAGTAGTTTAGTTTTCCTTTAGATTTTTACTTTTTATTGTTAAAGGTATTTGTTTTCTTCTCTTTTCTTTTTCTTTTCTTTTTCTTTCTTGCTTTACTATTGCATGCGTGTTTGGTGTCGTGATAGTGATAATTGATTGGTTAGAATTGAGTCTTATTATTTGTTTGGCAATTTATCTGATTCTTTCACACATTCTCACACTTGATATCATGGCAGACTTAGAGATTAACCATGGTGATGAGAATAATTTAAATAATGAAAACTTCCTTGCTCACCAACCCATTAGAACTCTCATGGATTATTTGCAACCTACAAGGAGTAGTGCACCATCATGCATCATTTTTCCAACTAATGCAAATAATTTTAATTTTAAGCCCGATATGATTTCATTACTTCCTAAATTCCATGGCTTAGATTCTAAAAATCCTTACCTACACTTTAAGGAATCTGAGGAGGTATGTTCAACCTTCCATGAGCAATCATGTAATGAAGAGACCTTTAAGTTGAAGTTTTTCCCTTTTTCTCTTAAAGAGAAGGCAAAAACTTCACTTAATTCTTTGAGACCTAGGTCAATTGGTACTTGGCAAGAGATGCAAACTGAGTTTTTAAAGAATTTTTTTCCAATTCATAGACAAATAATGAATTTTTCACAAAAAGATAACGAGACATTTATCAATGTCGGGAAAGATTTAAAGATTTACTTAATGCTTGTCCACATCATGGCTATGAAACTTGGCATATAATTAGTTTTTTCTATAAAAGTTTAACTCCAAAGATGCACCAATTTGTAGAAATGATGTACAATGAAGATTTTTTGAATAAAGATCCTAATGAGGCTTTTGATTATTTTGATCTCTTAGCTGAGAATGCCCAATCTTGGGATACCACTAATATCTCAGATAGGTCTAGAGCATCCACCAACCCCTCCGGGGTGGTAAGTACCAACTTAGAGAATATGATCACCTTCATGCTAGGGTGGCTAGTATAACTAGGAAGCTTGAAGCCATGGAATTAAGGAAAGTCAATGGATCAATTTGTGCCTAAAATTGATGAGGTTTGTAGAATTTGTGAGACCATGGAACACCCTACCAATGAATGACAATTCTAGCTTTTAAAGAGGTGTTGCATGATCAAGCAAATGCTATGAACATGGTGAAAAAATCATACCCTTCTCCCTATTCAGAGACATACAATTCAGGGTGGAGGAATCACCCAAATTTTAGTTGGAGGAATGATAATGTGGTTGCACCTCCTACACATGATTCTTTAAATTTTGTTCCCTATAATCCCCCTCCAAAGAAGAGTCTTGAGGACACTTTGCAGCAATTCATGCAAACTCAATCCACCATTAATAATCAAAACTCACAAGCCATAAATGACTTTAGGAGCACTCTCACTAAATTGACCACATCCATGAGCACAATAGAAAGGGTAAGTTTCCATCTCAACCACAACCAAACCCCCGAGGTCAATTTTGTGTTGATGATTGTAGTTCCTTTGAAAATAAAGTGAGTCAAGTTAAATCTGTAACTACTCTTCATAGTGGAAAAATCATTGCAAAAGATATTCCTAAAAGCAATACGCATGATGAATCTTCCAAAATAATGAGTAGTGATGAAGTTCTTGAGCCTAAATCTAATGACATTGAAAGGTATCCTATCCCTGCTCCCTTTCCCCAAAGGCTGATTCCACCTCAAGAAGTGAATCAAAATTTTGAAATCCTTGAAGTGCTTAAGCAAGTTAAAGTGAACATTCCGCTTTTGAATGCCATAAGGCAAATTCCATCGTATGCTAAATTTCTAAAAGATTTGTGTACTGTTAAGCATAAGCTTAATGTACATAAGAAGGAATTTTTGATTGAACAAGTTGGTACAATCATTCAAAACAATAGACCTCCTAAGTTCAAAGATCCAAGTTGCCCCACTATTTCATGTGTGATTGGTAATTCAAAAATAGAGAAAGCTTTGCTCAATCCTGGGGCAAGTGTGAATCTGTTGCGACTTAATGCTCCCAAGTGTAGGATTGTCGCGAAGTAATGACTCGGTAAGTCCGAGGTTGAATCCATAGGAAAAGGGAATTGATTAGCAAACCACAAGAGAATAAACTAAAATAATAAAGTTTAATTGAAAAGATTTTTGATGGTTTAATAAAGGTAATTTATACTTGAGCTCAATAGGCAAGGGCTTCAATTCCAATTTTGGTACTTGCTCACTAGATGGAAAAAACTTTATCTCATGAGGTGGCAACTCCTCATATTTCAATTTCCAATTGCTCACTTCCAATTCCTGTGCAGATTCCAAAAGACAATGAATGTAGGAAATTTCAGAATTCTCATCAAAATTAAAATCACATGAATTGACTAGACAAGCTTCTAATGGATTTGAAAAACATGTTTTGTTGAATTGTTCTTGAACAAGTGTTTCAATTAAGTCAACTTCGTGCACATCCTCTTCATCCCTAGGTTGCTTACAAGTATTAAAAATATTAAGCTAAAGGGTAATATTCCCAAAAGATAATTTTAAGACTTCACTTCTACAATTTATCAATGCATTAGAAGTTGTAAGAAATGGGCGTCCTAAAATCACAGATATTTGAGAATTAGCATTATAAACAAGATGCATGTCCAAAATAATAAAGTCAACAGGAAAATAAAATTTGTCCACTTGAACCAAAACATCCTCAACAACACCCTTTGGAACAATCACAGATCGATCGGGAAGTTGTAAAATTATGGAAATGAGTTTTAACTCGCCTAGACCTAATCGCACATACACTGAATACAGCAAAAGATTCACACTTGCCCCAAGATCAAGCAAAACTTTCTCTATTTTTGAATTACAAATAACACATGAAATAGTGGGACAACCTGGATATTTGAACTTTGGAGGTCTATTGTTTTGAATGATTGCACTAACTTGCTGAGTCAAAAATGCCTTCTTATGTACATTAAGCTTAAGCTTAACAGTACACAAATCTTTCAAAAAATTAGCATATGAATTTGCTTTATGGCATCCAAAAGAGGAATGTTCACTTTAACTTGCTTAAGCACTTCAAGGATTTCAAAATTTTGATTCATTTTTTGAGGTGGAATCTACCTTTGGTGAAAGAGAGCAGGGATAGGACACCTTTCAATTTCATTAGATTTAGGCTCAGGGACTTCATCACTACTCTTTATTTTAAAAGACTCATTATGTGTATTGCTTTTAGGAATATCTTTTTCAATGATTTTTCCACTATGAAGAGTAGTTGTAGAATTTACTTGACTCACTTTATTTTCAGAGGAACTACAATCATCAACACAAAATTGACCTTATGGGTTTGGTTGTGGTTGAGATGGAAACTTACCCTTTTCTATTGTGCTCATGGATGTGGTCAATTTAGTGAGAGTGCTCCTAATGTCATTTATGACTTGCAAGTTCTGATTATTAATGGTGGATTGAGTTTGCATGAATTGTTGCAAAGTGTCCTCAAGACTCTTCTTTGGAGGGGGATTATAGGGAACAAAATTTAAGGAACCATATGTAGGAGGTGCAACCACATTATCATTCCTCCAGCTAAAATTTGGGTGATTCCTCCACCCTGAATTGTTTGTCTCTAAATAGGGAGAAGGGTATGATTTTTTCACCATGTTCATAGCATTTGCTTGATCATGCAACACATCTTTAAAAACTAGAATTGTAGGGCATTCAATGGTAGGGTGTTCCATGGTCTCACAAATTCTTCAAATTTCATCAATTTTAGGCACAATATTGATTCTATTGACCTTCCTTAATTCCATGGCTTCAAGCTTCCTAGTTAGACTAGCCACCCTAGGACTAAGGTCATCATCTTCCCTAAGTTGGTACTTACCCCCCCAGAGGGGTTGGTGGATGCTCTAGACCTATCTGAGGTATCAATGGTATCCCAAGATTGGGCATTCTCAGCTAAGAGATCCATATAATCAAAAGCCTCATCAAGATCTTTATTCAAAAACTCTCCATTGCACATCATCTCTACAAATTGGCGCGTCTTTGAGGTTAAAGTTTCATAGAAAAAACTAATTATACACCAAGTTTCATAGCCATGATGTGGACAAGCATTAAGCAAATCTTTAAATCTTTCCCAACATTGATAAAATGCCTCATTATCTTTTTGTGAAAAAATCATTATTTCTCTTTTAAGTGCACTAGTCCTATGAATTGGAAAAAAATTTCTTTAAAAACTCAATTTGCATCTCTTGCCAAGTACCAATTGACCTAGGTCTCAAAGAATGAAGCCAAGTTTTTGCACTGTCTTTAAGAGAAAAAGGAAACAATACAACCTAATGGTCTCTTCATTACATGATTGGTCATAGAAGGTAGAACATACCTCCTCAAATTTCTTAAAGTGTAGGTAAGAATTATCAGAATCTAAGCCATGAAATTTAGGAAGTAATGAAATCATACTGGGCTTAAAATTAAAATTATTTGTATTAGTTGGAAAAATGATGCATGATGGTGCACTACTCCTAGTAGGTTGCAAATAATCCCTGAGAGTTCTAATGGGTTGGTGAGCAAGGAAGTTTTCATTATTTAAATTGTTCTCATTGTCATGATTACTCTCTAAGTCCGCCATGATATCAAGTGTATCAGAATGTGTGAAAGAATCAGATAAATTGCTAAACAAATTATCAGACTCAATTCTAACCAAGCGATTATCACTATCACGACACCAAACACACATGCAAAAGTGAAACAAGAAAGAAAAAGAAAAAGAAAACAAAAGAAAACAAATACCTTTAACAATATAAGAAGTAAAAATAAATAACTCTAAAGGAAAACTAAACTACTTAAAAAGAAATGAGTTGGAGAGATATTACCAAATATGTGAAGAAATTTAATGCGGAAAACCTCTCCAAGTGAAGTGGAATGCTTCTCTAATCACCTAATCCCCGGCAATGGTGCCAAAAACATGTTGCAACTTAAATAATGCTCCCAAGTGCAAGACTGTCGCGAAGTAATAACTCGGTAAGTCTGAGGTCGAATCCACAAGGAAAAGGGAATTGATTAGCAAACCACAAGAGAATAAAACTAAAATAATAGAGTTTAATTGAAGAGATTTTTGATGGTTTAGTAAAGGAAATTTAAATTGAGAGAAAATAACAATATATTAAGGTGCTATGATTTAGGGATCCACACACAACACATCTACTGTTAGTCTTATCAATATTTATTTTATAACTCAACTAAAATTCATACGAAGGATGATCTTAGTCGGATGATTTAACAATAAAAACTCAAGAATTAATTGTCTAAGGTAGTTTCATGAAATTGATTGATTTTAGGCAAAACAAAACTAGTGAATTAGTTCGCAGGGAATACTAAGCATTTAACGTGCCCGGGGTCTACAATAAATCAAAGAAATATATAGAACTAAACACTTTTCTAGATGAGTAAATCAATCAAAAACATAATAGCATCAGTTGGGTTTCACCTCTTGCCTTAGCAAGGCTTCTAGCAAGCCATAATACGAATAAAACTCTAAAAACTATAAAGAAACTTTAATAAAAACTAAATTACATTCTACGGCAGCTCTCACCTGATTTTTTCCCTAAAGAGCCTTTAAATAGGTTAAGGAATCCTATTACAAGTTGAATTCCTGTTTAGAGAAAATCTCAGGTTTTTAGGCTTCACTTAACCGACATTTTCAGCCCAATTAACTTCAGAATTTAGACTTTGGTTAAAATACAAAGTTGTAGCCCTTTATGTTAAAATTTTAGCCCAACTTGAATCATCTCACTTGAACATCTGAACCGAAAGATATGCTCCAAATACTAACTGGTGGGCAGGTTGGAATCCTAATCCGGATTGGACTTGGATTTGATGCAAATTTCCTTTGATTCGTTGCTCCAATTGGAGTCAAATTTAATTGGGTTGGCCTTCTTTAACTTTATCATGGCCCTTGTAAAAGTAAAGTCCATTAGCTTCCTTCTTTGCACAACTCCACTTATTTAATTTCATTATCCTAGGAAAGACAAATTCACGTATTAAAATTCAATCAAGCACAAAATTGATTATTCAGCATTATTCCAAAACCAACTACAAAATGCCTAAATTAACTCAAAATAAGTATGATAATGATTTCTAATAATGATATAAATATGCAAATTTAAGCTATTATCACTATATTTTGCTGTATTCAGTGTATGAGCAATTAGGTCTAGGCGAGTTAAAACCCACTTCCATAATTTTACAATTTGACGATCGATTTGTGATTGTTCCAAAGGGTGTTGTTGAGGATGTTTTGGTTCAAGTGGACAAATTTTATTTTCCTATTGACTTCATTATTTTGGACGTGCAACCTGTTTCTAATGCTAATTCTCAAATATATGTGATTTTAGGACGCCCATTTCTTGCAACTTCTAATGCATTGATAAATTGTAGAACTGGAGTCTTAAATTTATCTTTTGGGAATATGACCCTTGAGCTTAATATTTTTAATACTTGTAAGCAATCTAGGGATGAAGAGGACGTGCATGAAGTTAACTTAATTGAAACACTTGTTCAAGAACAATTCTACAAAACAAGTTTTTTAGATCCATTAGAAGCTTGTCTAGTCAATTCATGTGATTTTAATTTTGATGAGAATTCTGAAATCACCTACATTCACTATCTTTTGGAATCTGCACAGGAATTGCAAGCGAGCAATTGGAAATAGAAATATGAGGAGTTGCCACCTCGTGAGATAAAGTTGTTACCATCTAGTGAGCAAGTACCAAAATTGGAGTTGAAGCCCTTGCCTGTTGAGCTCAAGTATGCTTTTCTAGGAACCGATGAGACTTTTCCTGTGGTAATATCTTCTAAACTTGACTCTTTGCAAGAAGGTAAGTTATTAAATGTTTTGAGAAAACATAAGAGTGCCATAGGATGGAGCATAGCTGACATTAAAGGAATTAACCCATTGATTTGTATTCACAGGATTTATTTAAAGGATAATGCTAAACCATCTAAGGAGATGCAACGTAAGTTGAACCCTACAATGAAAGAGATAGCTAGGACTGAAGTGCTTAAATTGTTAGATGTGGGTATCATATACCCCATTGCAGATAGTAAATGGGTAATTCCTACTAAAGTGGTGCTTAAGAAATCTGGAATAACTGTGGTAAAAAATGAGAATAATGAGTTAATTCCAACTCTTGTCACCACAAGTTGGTGCATGTGTATTGATTATACAAAATTGAATGCAGTCACTAGGAAAGATCACTTCCATTTACCTTTCTTGGATCAAGTTTTAGAGAGAGTAGTGGGTCATGAGTACTATTGCTTTTTAGATGGGTATTCTGGGTACTATCAAATTGAAATTGTACTTGAATATCAAGAGAAAACCACATTTACTTGTCTTTTTGGTACATGTGCATTTAGAAGAATGCCATTTGGTTTATGTAATGCACCTGCCACTTTTCAAAGATGCATCCTAAGTATTTTTAGTGACATGGTTGAGCGTTATTTAGAGGTTTTCATGGATGATTTTTTTTGTGTTTGGTGACTTTTTTGATGAATGCCTTTCTAATTTGCAAAAAGTCATAACTAGGTGTGAAGAAAAGAATTTACTATTAAATTGAGAAAAGTGTCATTCCATGGTCACAAAAGGGATTTTACTAGGCCACATTGTTTCTTCAAAAGGCATAGAGGTGGATAAAGCAAAAATTGAGTTGATTGCTAATTTGCCTACACCTAAGACTGTTACATTCCGTTCATATATTCTTGGTTCTCTTGTTGTTGTTTTCACTGACCAAGCATATTTAAAATATCTTCTTTGAAAGAAGTATGCAAAGCCAAGATTGATTAGATGGATTCTTCTAATACAAGAATTTAATATCACCATCAAAGATAAAAAGGGATTAGAAAATAGGGTGGCAGACCATCTGTCGCACCTCACTTTTAATGAATCCATGGATGCATTGCCCATTAGGGATTCATTCCCTAATGAACAATTGTGTTCCATCTCTACTTTGCCTTGGTATGCTGATATTGTCAATTTTCTTGTCACAGGACAAACACCATCTCACTAGAGTGCTCAAGATAAGAAATGCTCCATGGTTGAGGTACGCAATTTTTTCTATGATGATCCTTATTTATTTAAGTACTATCCAGATCAAATCATTATGAGATGTGTCCCTGATAATGAAATATTTAGTGCCATCTCCTTCTGTCATAATGAAACTTGTGGAGGCCATTTTTCTTCAAGGAAAACGTTGCAAAGATTTTGCAATGTGGTTTTTATTGGCCTAATATGTTTAAAGACACTCATCATTTTTGCAAATCTTGTGATTTTTGTCAAAATTTGGGAGGAATAACTTGTAGAAATATGATGCCTTTAAACCCAATTTTAGATGTTGAAAATTTTGATTGTTGGGGCATAGACTTCATGGGTCCGTTCCCTCCTTTTGGATATCTTTACATTCTAGTGGTTGTAGATTATGTTTCAAAGGGTTGAGGGCTTATTCCTTGCAAAAAGAATGATCACAAAATTGTTTTGAAATTCTTAAAGGAAAATGTTTTGTCAAGGTTTGGCATCCCTAGGGCAATTATTAGTGATGGGGGCTTGCACTTTCGCAACCGACCTTTTAAGGCATTAATAAGAAAATATTGCATAACACACAGGGTTCCCACCCCATATCACCCACAAACAAGAGGACAAGTTGAGCTCGCCAATAGGGAGATTAAACAAATTTTGGAAAAGACGATTAACCCAAATCGTAAAAATTGGTCTTTGAGGTTGAATGATGCACTTTGGGCGTACCGCATTGCTTATAAAAATATCTTGGTATGTCTCCCTATAGACTTGTTTATGGTCAAGCCTATCACTTGCATGTGGAATTGGAACATAAGTCATATTGGGCAATAAAGATGTTTAACTTTAACTTAGGCAAGGCTAGTTCATTGAGAAAATTGCAATTGAATGAGTTGGAAGAAATTTGGCGTGATGCATATGAGAATTCTAGGATTTCTAAAGAATGATGGTTTTTCATGACAAACAAATTTTAAGGAAATCTTTTGAACCATCTCAAAAAGTTCTTTTGTATAATTCTAGGTTACATTTGTTTCCCGAAAAATTGAGATTTAGATGGACTGGACCTTTCATTATTAAAAATGTTTTCCCCATGGTGCCATAGAAATTGCAAATCCTAAGAATGGTAACATATTTAAGGTGAATGGACAACGTCTTAAGCCATTTCTTGAGAATCTTTCACAAGAGGAGGAATCCATTAATTTGGAGGATCCCATTTATCAAGACATGCCAAGTAATTGGCATTAGTGTTTGCGTCGTAGTTTAGATTGTGTATTTTTTTTTCTATTTATTATTTTTGTTATTTTGTTTTCTAACCCCTTTTGTAGGTGTTAAAGTTTTTTTTTTTTTTTTTTTTTTGGTTCATTTATGTTCATCTCTTCAAGGTACTCTCTGTAATCTTTATTCTTTATTGGTTTTCCTTGATATCATTAAGGACAATGTAAGTTTTAGGTTGTTAGGACATATGTGATTCATGTTAGGAATATATGTCAACATTTTACGTAATTGGCTAATCCTTTAACAAAACGCACTTTACTTGTAATTGGGTAGATCTAGGATGTGTTTAATGCTTCAAGAAACAAGGTTTCAAGTTCAAGTGTTAAAGTCATGCAAGTTTGTTCAAGAATCAAGGAATAAAGTGCTGGATTTTAAAGCTCGACAACTAGCTCGACAGCTAGCATTTATTGAGATTTAAAAGCTGCTGAAGCTTGTGGCTCGACAACTAGCTTGATAGATGGATATCTATCGAGGTTTATGAAACTTAGTTTTTCAAGACGGTTTTTCATCCAATCCGTGAGTGTATGTTTGGGCTTTCTTTTTCTCACAATCCTAAATATATATAAGGATTATTTTAAGGGCTGTAAAAGGTGCCGACAAGTTACACAAGAGCACAATTCCACAAGTATGAAGAATAGTGTGATCGGAAACCTAGTTTGCCCTAATTCTTCAAGAAGCTGTTGTGTTTGTACACCGTAGGGTTTTGTGACCAAGCAACTTCATGATCTTCATCATCTAGATGAACTAAAGAACTTTGCAACCAATATCCTTCTCAAGTTGGTGATCAAGTCAAGTACTGGGATTTGCGTAATTGGTTAGTCACTTACTGAGAGCCGTGCATTGAAAATGAAAGATTGTCACTACAGAACAAGTCCAATTTGGTATAGGGGTAAGGGTTCAACTGTAGGTTGGTATAAGATACTGGGATTTCTTTACTTGTAACCGCTTGTTTTGATAATAGTGGATTCTTGGGAGTGGTGACATTAAACTCACCTAGTGGGGTTTTTGCCGTATAGGTTTTCCCCATTCGTAAACAAATCACCGTGTCAATTTATTTTCCGCTACATACTTTAGTTAATTGGTGATTTATTTGTGCTGCCACGTACAATTGCATGTTAATTTGATTAATTAATAAACTTGGCTAATTAATCAATTAATTCATCACAATGGGTCAATACATTTTTGGCCTGTCATAGGTTGAGGGGAGGAACTTAAGATGATTTGCATTTGGTTTTATTTTTGTTTTAAAAAAAAAAAATTTGGGTTGTTTTCAGTGATTTTTGTTTTTGTTTTTAGTTCAATTTTCAACCAAAAAAAAGAAAGTGTAGTTTTAGCAAGAGTTTTAAGTGAAAGTTCTTTATGCTACTTCTATCTAAAGAATTCCACTGTTTTTCATGCTCAACTATTATGCACATGCACTTTAGCCACATGAATCTGTTTCTTGGTTGAGAAATAGAGATGACTTTGAAAATCTTGAAAATAAATTGTAGAGACTATTACCCAAGTGAGTTCTTGAGCCATTCATTTTTTTAGAGGGTTATTTTCTTTTAATCTCATTTTTCATTTGGAAACACGAAACTTTGTCGTTGCTTAGTCTCATTATTCTCTGATTTGGTCGAATGCTAAGAATTCATCAATTTTATGCCACACTTGAATATGTTAAAGTCATGGATTTTGAAGAACTATCTCAATTCTCAAAAGATGAATTTAGGCCATCTTTGTTAGTTTTAAGCCTTTATTATTTTTCTTCTTGATACATTACTGCTAGTCACCCATTTAAGCCTATTATTTTAGCCATTCTTTCTCAAACCCTTTCCTAAAGTGTTCCAAGAATGAATGCAATCAAATTGTCTTATTGTGGTAAATTTCTGGGGAAATAGTTGGAAGAAAAGGAGGACCCACTCCCAAAAAAGAAGAAGTCATAAACAGAAAAGGAAAAATGTTGAAAAAAAAAAGGAATGTGAAAGAGGAAGAAATAGATAATGAATTTGTTGATGAAATTTTGAAGAAAAAAGAAAGAAAGTGAAATTGCAATATTCAAAAAACTTGAGAGGATAAATCAATTGTCATATACTCAAAAGAAGTTGCCTCTCTAATTATTCTTGGGAACACTTTTTATTTTACCTATACCCTTTGTTCTATATTCCTTCTCTTTACCCTAAATTACGTCACAATGAAAGTCCTATTTGATCTTAAGGAAGGTATGGTTTGGATCTTGACATGACTAATCAATGTGTGTGGTGTAATATTCTTAGTGTTTGGCATCCTTTCATTAGACTATAAATGTCCTTTATTTCGCTTCACCATTCTTCATCTTATTTATATGTGAGATATTAGTTTTTGTTCTACATTATTCTGCTCACATATGTTTAAGAGTATTACACCCTTTTCGGAGTGAATTTATTTGTTGAGTGTTAACAACTGTGAGATTTGAGTTGAAGCATAACTTTGGATAGAAATGCAAGCCATATTTTATCTTAAGACTAAGGTTGTGTTTGTATTGGCTAAACTATTCACACACTAAGTATTGATGGCATGTGGAATATCTTTGGTGGTTGTTAGTGTTTTGACTTTTGATTAACTATTTCTACTAAAGTAATAATTTTTTGTTATTTTGTGTCTTTGTCTCGAGTCGCTTAAATTGCTAGGGACTAGCAATGAGCTGGTTGGGGAGTGTGATAATAGCTTAACTTTGCATATTTATATCATTATTAGAAAGTATTACCATACTTGTTTTGAGTTAATTCATGCACTTTATAGTTGGTTTTGGAATAATGCTGAATAATCAATTTTGTGCTTAATTGAATTTTAATTTGTGAATTTGTCTTTAGTAGGATAATGAAATTAAATAAGTGGATTTGTGCAAAGAAGAAAGCTAATGGACTTTACTTTTACAAGGGCCATGATGAAGTCAAAGAAGGCCAACCCAATTAAATTTGAGTCCAATTGGAGTAAGAAATCAAAGGAAATTTGCACTAAATCCAAGTCTAATTCAAATTAAGATTCCAGCTTGTGTACCCGTTAGTATTTGGAGCATACCTTTCGGCTCAGATGTCCAATCGAGATTATTCAAGTTAGGCTGGAAAGTTAACTTAAGGGCTACAACTTTGTAGTTTACCAAAAGTCCGAATTCTGAAGTTAAATGGGCCGAAAATGTTGGTTAAGTGAAGTCTAAAAACCTGAGATTTTCTCGAAACAAGAATTCAACTTGTAATAGGATTCCTTGATCTATTTAAAGGCTCTTTAGGGAAAAATTCAGGGGAGAGCTGCCGTAGAATGTAATTTAGGTTTTATTAAAGTTTCTTTACAGTTTTAGAGTTTTATTTGTGTTATGGCTTGTTAGAAACATTGCTAAGGAAAGGGGTGAAACCCAACCATTTATTGGTATGTTCTTAACAATTATTTTATGGTTTTAATGCTTATGTTATTTTGTTTTTGATTGATTTACTTATCTAGAAAAATGTTTAGTTCTGTATAATTCTTTGATTTATCGTAGACTCCGGGCACGTTAAATGCTAAGTATTCCCTACGAACTAATTCACTATTTTTGTTTTGTCTAAAATCAATCAATTTCATGAAACTAACTTAGACAATTAATTCTTGAGTTTTTATTGTTAAATCATCTGACTAATATCATCCTTCGTATGAATTTTAGTTGAGTTATAAAATAAATATTGTTAAGACTACCAATAGATGTGTTGTGTGTGGATCCCTAAACCTTAGCGCCTTAATATATTGTTATTTTCTCTCAATTTAAATTAACTTTACTAAACCATCAAAAATATCTTCAATTAAACTTTATTATTTTAGTTTTATTCTCTTGTGGTTTGCTAATAAATTCCCTTTTCCCTGTGGATTCAACCTCGGACTTACCAAGTTATTACTTTGTAACAATCCTACACTTGGGAGCATTATTTAAGTCATAGCACCTATCAACTGCTGATTGGCTATCACAATGTATACAAATTGGAGGCACAAGTTTCGTCCACATTGGTATATCCTCTAAGAAAAGATGAAGTCATTCTACTTTTTTTCTTACTTTATCAAACACGATAAACTCTGATTCCATTGTGGACCTAGCAATGCATGTTTGTTTATAAGATTTCCAAGATATAGCTACACCACCAAGCATAAAGACATATCAACTCGTAGATTTTGTGTCTTTCATATCAGATATTCAGTTAGCATCACTGTACCCCTCTAATACAGTAGGATACCGAGTGTCGTGCAATCCATAGTTTAAGATGTATCTTAAATACCTCAAAACCCTAAGTATTGCCTTTTGGTGATCTTCCCTTGGGTTACTTGTGTATCTACTCCATTTGCTGACAGAGTATACTATGTCTGATCTATTATAGTTCATTATGTACACACAATAGCTAAAACTCTAGTCAATATAGGGTATGGAAACATAACTACAACCTATACCTTGGGTTGACATTTTAATTCATTTTTCCCCAACATAAATTTCCTGCAGTCATCCAAAAACAACAGAAATGGTGTGATTTTCATTAAGCAAAATTCTGCACATAAAAGGAAAAGGTGAAACCCTCCATACTTCTTCTATATCTCTTTATTGAATGTAAATTTTAAAAATCAAACCATTGGATTGCATGTTTTTATTATATCCTCCATACTTTTCAAGTTTTATCGTATAAAATTATGCATAAAAAATAAATTTATTGATTGAATAGTAAATAACATCCAATTTGAACAAAATCAATATGAGTATTAAGACTATAAAGAAAATTCAATCACATAGTTTGATTTTCAAAATTTACATCTAATAAAAAGATATAAGATAAGTTAAGGTCGGAGAAAAACCTTGTTTCAGGTAAAATTCCTCCGCCTCATATAACTCTGCCTATGATAAAACAACTACTTAAAGGATCTCATAAGCATTAGTCACCAGCAGTGATGTTGAAGTATTGAAAGTTTGATATATGCATAAATTCGAGTGAGACAAATTAGTAAAACTTGGGGCTTTTATCATTTGAAATATTTTTAATATAAACCTTTGCATTGCAGGTGCCTAAACCCTATGCTAGCAAATATGCATACGTACCCACAAGGCCACAACCCAATTATATATGCATGCATACAGATTTATGAACAGGTCAGACGTAGTGTATTTTTTATTATTATGGATTTACCTGTCCCTTTTAGAGTTATCAAATGGAGGTGTGTTTGGCTGAGATGATAATTAAAATAAGGGTTACGTTAATGAGTGTCTTTAAGGAAATTGTTAATAAAACATATTAGGAAAGTTCGAACACCACTATTATGAGAAATATAAAAAGCCATAAAAAAATTAATTGTTTTATCATTATCCCATAAAAATATTTTTGAAAATAGTTTCTAAACCAATGTTTCTAGGGCATCCATAAAATTTCCCTTAAAAATAAAATTAAGTGTCTTAAAAATTAAAACTTAAATAAGTAAAAATAAATGTTGGTGATGTTGTGGAAGTTCCAAAACTAATGTAGCACAATATAAAGAAGTCAATTACTTATAAAACATCTTCGGATATATAATTTTATATGTTTTTTTTAGAGCGTTTCAACATGTGGCATTCACTCCTGATAATAACTATTCATCATCAAACCAAGCTACTAATCGGTTTTTGGTATAGGAGGGGACTAAACTCTAGATCTCTTATTCAACCATCATAAATTTTACCAATTGAGCTAATTGGAATCCACTTATATGATTTATAGATATAAATATACATGCAATTTCTTCTCAAAAAAACTCCATCCAACAAGAAAAGGGTTTTGAGATTTGGACATTTTATTCTTTAATCAACTGTGGCACCAAATAAAACAGCCAAAGTAAAGAAAAGTCCTTGTTCAACCTTTTTCTTTCTTTCTTTCTTTTTTTCTTTTAAAAAAAAAAAAAAAACTTTTTGACCCCCTTAAATCTAACATTTTGGCCTAATAGTCCATTTTCCTATTGTACTAGTTTCCACTTTTCAGCTGCCATTTTATTTTTCGCCATGCCAATTTTGACCATTGCTATCGGTGACCGCTACATTTGTTTTTCAAAGTTTTTATTTATTTATTTATTTTTGGCTGAATCAATTGTTTTTCGAAGTTGATTTTCAAAATTCTGGGCATTATATGGAACTTAAATAAACCCTCAGAATATTTAAATTGCCACCAAATATGACTGGATGCCCTTTTGTACCTTTTCTTTGCACAGCGGTTCAAAACTTCCGTAGTCTTTATTTTTTTGAGATACTATAGGATTTTCGGTGGGTTGACCATATGGTTCAATTATTACCCAATAAAAGAAGACTCTTTATAATTTATTTATTATTATTATTATTATTATTATTTTTAAGAGTGCTAAATATTATCCATCCCGCCTTATAGCTCAAAAAAGTTATATTTTTAACGAAAATATTCCGAATTTAAACATTTTTTTTTCTCAACTATCAACTTATTATATATATATATATATGCATGTGTGTGTGTTTAAGCTGCTATATATATATTTTAACTACTAACTATATATTTTAAGCTAATATATATGGATTGAGTTTAAGTTACACTTACTTAGAGTTACACCACTCTATAACTTGTTTTTGAATTCATATTTTAAAAATCCAACCATTGAATTATATATTCTATATGTTTTTAACATGCATGCCAATTTTCATGCCAATCAAATGTAATTTACTATTCGATCCGTAAACTTATCTTTTATGCATTATTTTAAACTACAAAAACTTGAATTTAAATAATAGATTGATGATATAACTATCGATCTTTAATCATCTTTAAATTTTGTAAGCATAGAGAATATACGAAGATAATATAATCCAGCGATAATTTATCGAAATTCACATCTAATTATACCTGGTGTAACTTTAAACAATGTTACACCATAATAATACTTGATGTAACATTGCTTAAATTTATACTAGATATAACTTGATATATATATATATATATATATATATTTCTCCCTTTAAATCTCTTTCAACTTTCCAGTTTTGCAATGAATAGTGCCTTGAAATTTCAGTTTCTAAGAGTGACTTTGGTATTGGACTTTTTAATTTTATTGGTAATCTTCTATTCCCATTTCATTGTTATATAAATTTTTAAAACCTCATAATTTTATACATCATAATTCTCATATATATTTTTAATTGAACTTAAAATTCTCATTAAAATCTTGATGGATCATTTTCTTTAGATGTTAGAATATATATATATATATATATATAAATTTTATATATAAATACTGTCGGGTCAAGATTTGTAGCCCAAGCCCAAAAGATAAGGGATGTAAGCCTAATAAGTCCAATACAATGAATTTGTAGAGAATGTGTGAAAGAACTGGGCTGTTTGTGAACTAAATAACAGTTAACCAAGATCATAAAAAATGAACTAGTACAAAAAAACACTTGAAACTTGAATAAACTGATATCCGAGGAGATAAATTATTGTTTGAAAGACTAGTACAGTTCTTAGAGCTACAGTAAAATTCTTCTTCTTCTTTTTCTCTTTTTTCTGATCCCCCTCTCATGAGAGGTCTCTTACATTTATATAGTTCTCTTTTAAACCATCTTCATCGTACACTTATTCTTCATCTAAGCATTCACTTGAGTACATGTTCCATCAGGTATCCTCTTTGGTTCTCCATGAGTGGTGACAGCTGAGATTGCACTGTTCAGGGGTCTTCTCCACATAAATGTAGCCAAAAAAGTTGATGCAGTGCATTAAATGCGATGGTAGCAACTTTTTCTTTAGATATTTCTCTATTCTTATCATCTTTATATGAGCATGAAGTTCATCCTTATCATGGGAACTTCCTGGAAGTTCACCCAAACTGTCTAGGTATTTGCTTGACCGATATTCTTCAAATCCGAGGAGGATATACTCCTTGGACTATATTCCTTTATCCTTTCCTTACTTGATTCTTCACTCTGGGGCATTTCCTAATCCTTTACTCCTTCTCGGACGTACCCACATCTTCAAATAGGGCTCAAGGCCCAATATACGAATTTGAGCTTTTATCCCCACAAATACAATCATAATAATACCTAATATTAGAATATATATATATATATATATATAAACAAAATCATAATATTTACCTATTAATAACTTTCATAATGATCAAATTCAATCTTTAGTTAATAAAATATAAAAAATAGCAGAAATTATATATTTTTTATAAACAAACACATGCACACCCATGGGAGAGGGAAAATGGAAGAAAAAATTATATTATATTACTTTTCATGCATTGCATGAGTTACCAACTAGTTTTATTCTACATTTAAACTTTTAATTAAAATATTGACATACCATATTTTCTTCAAATGTTAGAATATATATTTTCTTATACAAACACAATCATTATAATGGTTATTTATAACTACCATTATTATCAAATTTCATATTTGTTCAAGAAATAAAGGAAAGATAAAATCATATTTTGTTAAACTTTTAATTGCACTGCATTGCACAAGTTATTAACTAGTTACAATTAACTAGTATGTAACCCCATGCTTACGCATAGGAATTGTCAATTGTAATAGTACTATTGATGTTAACTTGGGTTATTAAATATATAAAACATTAGTTCGACCTAGACATTTGAAGGTACTAAAATGATTTTTTTCTTTCAATTTTCATGATATTGGTTATGTCAAGTTTCTTACTACACTACACTGTCACATTTATGAATAATCACAATTAAATATATAAAATTTTGATCGAATATACACACTAATTTCAAATTTTCATTAGAGAATAAACACTAACTACCATCAGAAAGAGCCAAATTATGTGCCTTTTTGTTTTTGATAATACATAAAAAGATAAAGTAGGTTTTTGATGTGTTAAAATGACATATTTTCACAACACCTGATGCTAATCTCTAAGAGGAATCCCATAATGGCAGTGCCTCATTAATGATATTTAAAGCCATATTGTTAAAACTATAAAAGAAATATGCAATAAAAACAAATATATATATATATATATATATATTTAAGGTTGCTCTTTAAAAATTATAAATAAATAAAAAAACTCATTTTTCCCAATTGCCAAGGGGCCCCGATAAGTCAAAATAGCATTGGGGCTAAAGCCTTAAGAGATTAAATTTTATAAAAATGTCGTGTAAAAACAAAGTTTTACCCCTCCAATTCCAACATGCTACTTCATCATATTACATGTATTAAAGAATAGACACAACTACACTCAATCAATTCTATTAACCATTTGAAAATCCAACTTAACTGTGAGTTTAATGAGATGTTATTATGTGTTGTAGGATCTATTGAGTTTTAAATAAAAAAACAAATGTGGCAATTTCTTTTTAGATTGTGTAAAACATAGATTTTACAACCCTTCCTTACCGAATTCAGACTCAACCCTTAAATCACCTATGGATCACAAATATCTTTTCTACAACCTACTTCACTAAAACAGATGATACAAAATTATAAACAAAAATAACCAAATACAAACAAAAGCAAAAACAAAAATTTAAAGTTACGTTTATTTGGATTTAATAGATGAGAAATACCAACCAATAAGAATCATAGATGCGATATTGCAAATTGCATCCAATAGCAATAAAAATGGATTGATTATTTAAATAATTGATCGTAAATGTATTTAGTTAGATGCTTCATTACATTTCTTGTAATCTTCCACGTCACAACTCCTTAATAAGTATGGAAACTGCTTGGAAAAGGCTATAGCAATACATTAAACATATATTATCAACACATGGGAGTAGAAAATGAAAAATTCAAATGATTCGTTTATCATAGAATTTAGTGCATTGATTGTAAGAATACTCAACAATCATAAACCATAACAATTGCAAGCTAAAAACTTGTCGTTGTAAAAGTAGGAAAGAAAAAGAAATGTAGACACATTAAAAGTAATGGTTGTTACAAAATTAGCCCCAAAAAAAGAAACAATATCTTCTAACAATTACTCAAACAAAAATCATATATAATGCCCAAATTTAAAAAGTAAAAATTAAAAATTTACCAAAAGCTGTTTCAGCAATTTGACGAAGGCGAAAGGGTGATAAGTGGTAACCCGCAGATCTCTCTCTCTCTCTCTTTTGGTCTTTTTTTTTTTTTTTTTGAATGAAAATAGCAATAACTTTCATTACATAGGAATATGGTTGAAGCTTAATCAAGCAATATGGTTGAAGCTATTCCATCCACAACTGAAAAGAGTCCACATGGCGAGCATATTAATTGAGCTAGTAAGTGAGCCATGGACTTATATGGGACAAAGCAAAACTACATGTCTACACCCATCAAAATTCTTGGTGTAACGTCTGGCATCGTGTAAAATTACTAAAATATGACCAATATAAATTTTCATCATGTATGAACGTTGGAGTAGTTCAGGACACATATGGAATGGAAACGCCCCTTGAACGTGGACAATGCCATTATACATGAAGAGTATCTTGTGGGACTTCATTACAATTATTACAAAAATGATCCTATTAAATACCTCGTCGCAACAGTGCTATCTTCGTGGGGGAGTGAATCAATATTTGCTCGCCACAAATGTCTTCAGCCTTGGCTGAATCTTGAGAGACCATAATCAATCTCACAGTTTAGACTGTTGTGCAGAATCACTAGTACTTGGCCGCCCTCTATTTTGTTCGTCCATAGCAGATTATAAGCAATATGTAATTATATACAGAGAAATGATCCTTCTGTTTGACACTTCTTTCTCTGTCTTTAAGTTTTAACACATTAGGCCCCTCGATTTTCTAAGTGGTATAAATTCTTGCACAAAAATTAAAACAATCAGCTCCTCGTTTTTTGTACTAAAAAACTTATTTGACACTACTAAGAAGGTTTTATTCGGCCGAAAAAAAAAAGGGGGCACAACCTTTAAACATAAAATGCTCTAGACAGGGGAGGTTAACCTAACGTGCTATATAGCAGGAAAAAAAAATAAGCACAGCTTTTGTTTTAATCAGAGTGGTCATTGATGGATAATTATAACGTGGTCCCACTTAAATTTAGATAGACGGAGCAAAATTAGACTCCAATTTCTTATTTGAATTGAACAATTGGAATGATAATTATGATATGGTCTCCACATAAATCTAGACACATGGTACAAAATTGAAACTCGAATTTAGAATTCTAATTTGACTTTCTTTTAGTTTCACCTATTATTATATATTAGCTTGTAACCTCATACATATACATGAATATACTTAAAAGATATACATTGAGATGCATAGTATAATTCTTACATATATAATTTAAATATTATTAATAATCATTCTTATATTTTTTTTTTTAATTGTTTAAAATGTCTTGTAAGAATATTATTAGGTAAAAAATGTAAATTGTCCATTTTTTATAATTTTTTTTTGTTCATTAATTCTAAACTCTTTGGTTTTTGTATGCAATAACTCACTTAGATGAATATTTATGATGTGGTCCCACATTTGACACCAAAATTAAGAAATAAAACTCTCTCTAGAACTAAATAATCTAAGACACATGGCGCAAAATTGAACTTCAATTATAGAATCTAATTGTATTTTCTCTAAACTTTGCTTATAAAATTTGAATAAACTATAGCCAAAAGCACTTATTTGCAGCCTAAGATACATTGGAAGTGGC
Organism: Quercus ilex subsp. ballota; assembly: GCA_032727855.1. NCBI lineage: Eukaryota > Viridiplantae > Streptophyta > Magnoliopsida > Fagales > Fagaceae > Quercus > Quercus ilex. The sequence goes on from CM064915.1 coordinate 35,729,249, forward strand.
AAGGAGAAACCTCATAAACCATAAACACCCCCCCCCCCCCCCCCCCCCCACACACACACACATATAGAAGAAAACCATACCTTAGATTAGATGTTAGTTATAGGTGCATTAAGATAACTACCAAAAAGGCCTTATAGTTCCAATAGCCAATATTTATTTATCCACAAATTAAAATGACAAACCGTGATGATCCTAGACATAACTTTTGGCAACAAAATTAGATACTTAAATCATAACTTAAATCATGTTCCTAGTTATATTCATAAATCAAATCTCTTTATTATCTTCTCCACACAAATAATAATAATAATAATTCTCTTAGTTAAAGTTAATATAACGGGGATTCTGGCATTTTACCCTTATTTTTTTAAAAAATTGGCAATATGCCCTTGTTTCCAAACTATTTAGGTGTGTGCCCCTATTTCGAAACTCGATTTTATCAAAATCGAGTTTCAATAATAAAAAAAACTCGATTAGTTATGCCCAATCAAACTTAAAAAAAAAAAAAAAAAAAAAAAAAAAAAAAAAAAAAAATTGCATGGAACTCGAGTTTATGGAGCTCAAGTTCCAAAACGCCACTATAGGGCTCCCTGAACTAGTATGGGGCGATTACACTTTAAAAAAAAAATTTGCAGGAAAACGCCACTATAGGGTTTTAAAATATCACTATAGGGCTTAAAAACACCACTATAGGCCTCCCTGAACCTGGTATGGGGCGATCACACTTATTAAAAAAAAATTTGCAAGAAAACGCTACTATAGGGCTTTAAAACGTCACTATAGGGCTTAAAAAAACTGGTATGGGGCGATCACACTTAAAAAAAAAAAAAATTTGCATGGAACTCGGGGCTTAAAAAAGTGGTATGGGGCGATCACACTTAAAAAAAAAAAAATTGCATGGAACTCGAGTTCCATGCAATTTTATTTTATTTTTTTATTTTTTTTTTTTAAGTTTGATCAGGCATAACTTGATTTTCTACAAATCGAGTATTTAATTGAAACTCGATTTTAAAGTAATCGAGTATCGGAACAGGGGCACGCCCCTATATAGTTTGGAAACAATGGCATATTGCCAAATTTTAAAAAAAATGAGGGTGAAATGCCAGAATCTCCTTACTATAACTACCTACCATCATCAAAAGTCAAAACACACCTTTTGCAAACCCAACAATAATGAGCTCTAGGGGGCTTTTATGTAAAACACATGTCACAGTGCCTCAATTTTGCACCCTATTTAAGTATCCAAAAACACAAATTTACATCTAGAGAAATAGTAATGCAATCAATGGCCACAATGATAGATTCTTTTATATAACAAAAGGGGGAATCCTTTACCAAGGTGAGTCTTTCTTGCACAAGCTCCTACACTCATACTTTCATATATAACTTATTTAACTGCCCAACTGCAATCAATGCGTACCATCATTACACTTCACGCGTGCCTCAGTAAACGAAGCGTCAGGCCATCTAGATCGTCCGATATCCCAGACTCTGCCACGTATTGGAAAGGAGCAATCTGTCTTGTCCGTTACATTAAAAGGTGGACTATTGGTCTTCCCAAGACGTAACCGTCGTTCCCCTTGGACAAGGTAAAAACAAATGCGTCAACCACGGGGTAACAGAACCCCGATCCTATCTCCACTTCACGGAAATAGAATCTTGGAGGGCTATTGTGGGTGAGTTAGGCCTAGGCGACCTTGTCTGCCTGATCAGAACCCAACATAAAGCCTGAGACCCATTAGACGAATTGGACTTGGTATGCCAGGAGAGAGTTGGCATTAGGCCTTATCACAAGGGGCCCAACCCCGAGATCAAGACTGTGGCCGAGGGGAAGACAACTTGAAAGATTTTTAAGTGGTCGGTTAGATGTTGGTCGGTAACGAAGGCAGTCGGGGTGAAACACTAACCCAATAAGATAGTAGTCGAGGTCTAATAGTGCCATTGGGGAACCACTTCCGAACACTATTCGGCGTCTGGAACAAGTTTCAAGGGAATCCTCTAAAGTCATGAGGATCCCTTAGGATTTTGATGAATATAGGAATATGTGCGAAGTGGGGAGATAACGATGGTAACCCAACTAATAAGAGACTATAAGAAGGGGAAGAAGATAGAAGGGGAAATTTGAGAGAAACCAAGGGAAATTTGGGGCCTCATTCGTAAGATTAAGCCTTGACCCACATATAAATAAATTGTGACCCAAAACCCCTGGTTTGAATAGCCTTGGGTGACCTCACCTTAAAACCGGGGGGAAAATTTATAATAAAAAGTACATTGTACAAAAACAAAAATAAAATCTAAAATACATAGATACAAAATTGAAGAAGAGACAATTTTTTTTTTTTTGAAGAAGAAGAAGGGAGAAAACCATGTGCTAAATTATTGACCCTTACCAGTTCCTAGATCATGTATATGCTATATACTGCAGGAAGAAGTACACATGTCCATGTATTAGACCTACAAAATGGACATTTTACAAAGTCAGACTATAGAAAAAGAAGAAAACACAAAGGTCTTTTGTCAAACAATTTTTGTGCATTTAATAAAAAGCACCAACATTTATGTTTTTGAAAAATGGGTGATTAGCAGAGACAGACACATACAAACGAAACTTCAAAGAATACAAAATTAGTGAAATTAATGTGACCAAACCAACTGCAAGAATAAGATAGAACATTATATAAAGTGCCTGAGTAACAAAGAAAAGAATCAGAAGAATATAATAGGATTTGGGGTTGTTTTAGAGAGAACCATTACTCTGATTCATTGTTTTTATTTATTTTTACGTAGATTCATTGTTCTCTTGGTTCAAACTTCAAAGTGCCTAGGGAACTATAACGGGAAGCCGAATATGGAAAGTGGGCATGGATATTAAAAATAAATTACAAAAAATTAATAAAAAATAAAAAATGAAAGAATATTGCAAGAGACACACCACTTGGTAAAATTAAACTCCAATTAAAATTTAATTTAAGATTTAATTGAATTTAGACTCTTTGATTTTTGCACCAAATAAATCACTTGACACAAAAAATTAAAAATTAGCTAAGACACGTGGTGCAAAATTAGACTCCAATTTAACATTTAATTGGATTTTCTCTATGCTTTACCTGTTAATATATATAGATATATAGACTGGTATTATAACCATGCAATATATGGTTTAATAAAAGCAATATATTTTTTGATAATATAATCAAATTTAATAACAAATAAAATAGTAAAAATATTTTTAAAAATTAAGTTATATGGAAAATGTATATTATGTATATATATATATATATATATATTTGGAAAAAAATGATATTATAAAAGCTCTTAGTAGTAAAATTGTAATTTAATTATATGTGTGTGTGTGTGTGGCACTTAAAAATCTTTCCATTATACTTGCTAACATGTATAGTAGCAGAAGTGCTAATCATATATAAATTTCTTGTATATATGACCAAAAACAAATTTCATAAATTACAAAAATGTAAGTATTTAGACTGCAATGTAAATATTTACTTATAAATTACCAGTTATAGCCATTTTAATGTTGTCATAAGTGAGGAAATAATCTGCATAATCAATTAAGAACACCAAATCAAAAAATAATATCAATATTCAAGATGCATTGCATTATCTAAATTTTTTTTTTAAAAAAATCATATAATTTAAGCAATAATGGAACTACGTTAGTAGAAACTCATAAAAAAAATGAAGATAGTTCTTCTCACATAAATCTCCTAATTTCATACGGTAGATGAGTTCCATCCCAAATAGATTTAGTGATAAAATTTTGATTGAAATAAAAATTCCATAAATTGTGTGTGTGTGTGTGTGTGTGTGTGTGTGTGTGTGTATAAGTGTCTAAACCTTCTAGGTTACCACGATCAAAATAATTTCAAAAATAGATAAATAAAAGTCATGAAGAGAAACAAAAATTGTATTGCAATTTAAATGTAAAAGTTTACATATAAATTACTTGTCTAGCCATTTTGATATTGCCATAAGTGAGGAAATAATCTGCACAATCAACTAAGAACACCAAATCAAAAAGTACATCAATAATTGAGATGAATTGTATTGTGTAAAATATTTTTAAAAATCATATAATTTAAGTAATAATTGAACTACGTTAATAGAAAAACATAAACGCAAAAAAAAAAAAAAAAAAAAAAAAAGGACAGCTATTCTCACCAAAAAAGCCAAATCCTTCCTTCTGAAGTTCTTCACTTAATTTTGGGTTTTTATTGATTGATTTTAGCATTCTTAAATAGTAGAGTAGACTTAAAGAGTTTTAGTTCAACTCAAGTTGCTGTTTTTTTTTTTTTTTTTTTTTTTTTGGGTCCAAAACAAATTGTAGCTAATAGGTGTAGTAATATAACCTAAATTGGAAGGAGACAAAAAAAAAAGATTAGGTGAAGATGAAGATTTTGGATTAATTGTAATCAAATTAAGAAGAAATAGATGAAGAAAAGAATTTGAATTGTAATTAAATTAAGATTTTTATCAACTTAGAAATTATAGTAGAAGAAGATAAGAAAAAAAAAATTATATCTAATTTTTTTTTTTACGTGTAGTAATTTGGTATTTTTTTTATTGATTGATTTTAGCATTCCTAAATAGTTTTAGTTCAACTCAATTTCTCTTGGATTCAAACTTAATTTGTGGAGGTGTGAAAAATAATCACCTTAACTCAATCATATATCACGTTGCCTTTTTTATTTTTTAATCCAGAAGAAGATAAGAAAAAATAAATCTATAAATATTGCTACAATTTAAGATGTATTAAACCTCTTTAATTGCAAGTTGAAACCTTATACACTATTTTTCAGGGAAACAAACATCTCAAAGCCCAATCCATAGATGCAAGTGTTTGGATTACACTATGTTGCAACCTTAGACAAAAAGTCTAAATTTAATCTAATTTTATTACAATTCAAATACATAATCCTTAAAGAAAACTAAATGGAGACCTATTAAGCACATCAAATGTAATTCAACTGTAATTGAATTAAGATTTATATAACGTGAAGCAACTTTTTTCCAACATATTTAATTATATTTCCCAATTTTAAAATCTCTCACAACTTCACGTCAAATTAAAAAAAAAAAATGTAAAAATTACATGAATTATAAAAGTAGTTGATATGAAAACACAACTGCTACTTTATCTATAAAAAAAAAGTTGATAAGAACGAAATTTAAGATATATTTGATCAACTTAGAAATTATGGGAGAAGAAAAATTATATATATATATATATATATATTTTTAAAATCTAAAAATCTAAAAAGTTTCTACAATATGGTGAAGCCACTTGGCGTAACTACAGCGTCTAAGCCAAAGCCCAGTTTTTATTATATAGTATATGATATAGATTTGGTGATTGGGCATGAGCTGTTGAGGGACCATTCTTGGTCATGCAGGTTGTGCTGATTAATTTCACTGCTGTACTAGAGCATAAGATATACTATTATATTGCAAATTGGAAAACTTAAAATTCAATTGAGCATTCCCAAGCTTTCAAAAATTTTAGCATTTAGCATCTCGAAAAGCCACTTATCAATATTATCACATTATTTTACAATACATCATATATCAAAAGTTCTATTTTTTTACCGTTTCATTTAAAATAATATAAACAATTTATTAAAATAATAATAAAAAATTACCACTACAAACATTAAAAGCAACGCCACTTATCTAAGGAATATATTAATATTTCTTGTTATAAGATTTGAGCTGCATTCTAGCAATCTGCCGTAACAAAGAGTCTTATTGTGAATGCAGTCTAGCTACTAAAATTTGACTATTTAGCTTTTAAAAGTCTTATTGTGAATGCTCTAACAAAGAGTGCAAACTACGGACTTGAAAATTTGTATTCAAAGCCGCGCTGTGAAAGGAACTTGGAAGGTGAAAGTGGTCAACAACATCTAGATGGCCGTGACACCATGTGCAAAAATCAAACATGAAATCCCGTACATTAAATGCAGTAACTCAGGACAGAAATATATTTATATTATGCCTTTAAAACCATAAATACAAAGAGGAAACCGAGATTATAGTTTTCTCAGCCAAAAAAAAAAAAAAAAGTCAATGCTCAGGCTAAGCACCTCAATTCTCAATAATCAATGCTTTATGAAACAAACAAATAGCAATAAAATTACAAACCAAGGAAGCTAGCAAAAGCAAGGACTGAGAGTCTCTCTGTCCCAATTATTATCATGGCAATTCTTTCTTAATGACCATTAAAAAAGGCCTAGTAATGTTGCACAGTGACGTTGCACCGGATAACCGAGTATTGGGCAGGAATGTCCAAGAAATATGTCTCAAAAGTAGCATAGCCACGAGCAAACCTGAATTTCCCTGTCCCGGCTACCACTGCAACCTCTCTAACAGCCTCAAATTGCTTGCTAACACCTTGTATTTGTATGGTGCTTCCGTTGTACTCTTTGTTTGTGAATACTATTGATATCATAACATGTGAATTCAACCCATCCAACCCGGCTGTCACATACATGCCTTGAGCACGCCCAACTTCAGGTGACTTTGGATCTGAGGTCTCAGTGATATAGTCATCAGTGACAAAGACTGTGCCAAATTGAGTGAATGTCCAAGCCTTGCCTGCAATACCTGCAACTGGGATCACCGTGGCATTGGGGTTGCCAAAGGCTGAGATGTCTTGAAAGTACAGGGATAACTGGGTTTCGTTAAGTTCTGCAGCTTTGGCTAAATATGTGACTGTGGCTAGAACCAATACCAAGAATAAATTGGTGACTCTTTTCGGTACAATATTTGCTGCCATGGGTGGAGTCTGGCCAATTAGGAAACGAAGAAGTATGTTATCTAGTAGACTAGGACCTGGAATAGCAAGAATGACTCTCTAGTAGACGAAGAGTTTGTAGTCCTTATGCTTGGTTGGAGTTTTGGCCTCTATTTATAATTAAAGCACTTGCAACCGGGATAAAAAAAAAATAAAAAATAAAAAAAGTTTTATTTTCAACCCTCAAAATCTATTTTATTTAGTACCCGTTGTTTGGGCGTTTGAAGCCCAAAAGTTGGCTTTTCAAAAAAGCCAGCCCAAAACACGCGTTTGGTAAGTATAAAACGCAACTTTTTGAAAAAAATTTGCGTTTTATATTTCTGAAGAAATGTGCGTTTGAGTTATGGGAGAGATTCGGTCCATTTTGTAAAAGTTGGTGTGGGCGTTTGATATATATCTGTTGGGGAGAGTTCATTTACCAAATTGCCCTTCAATAAAGGGCAAGGTGTCTTCTTCAAAGTCTCACGCACAGCCTTTTTTTTTTTGTTTTTTGGTAGAAAAAGGAATTTCATAAACAGAGAATACGGAATCAGTACACTGCCTATAGCAATACGTTTCATGGCAATTAGCCTCCAGAATAGGAATAAGATCCATAGGCGGATCAGAAAAAATCTCATAATCAGAATCTAACACAAAAAAATCCAAACACAAAAAAAATCTATAACAAATTTCCAAATCCAAACACAAAAAAATCCTCTGCCCTCTCAATAACAAATTTCCAAATCCAAACACAAAAAAATCTATAACAAATTCCCAAATCAGCTAAGGAAAAAAAAAATAATCCCTTGCAAATTATGATTCCTTAAAATGCAAAACAAAAAAAAAAATCAGAATATTGCAAAATCTTTCAAATGGAGTTTGTACCTATCTTGCAGTGGATGAGTTCCGGTGGAGAAGAAGTTGAAGAGTCATGAGTTCCGGTGGCTCTTAGAACACGCCAAGAACGCAATCATCGCAGCGACCGACACCGAAACAGTCCCCACCATCGTCATCTCTGTCGGAGGGACCCTCCAAATCCCAACAACCACTCGCGACTCCTCCACCACGGCCACCGCCACATCCACAACCACCGCCGCGAAGAAACATAAACGACCGTCGAATAGCGAATTCGTGGACGTTGTAAACGACTGCAGGGAAAAAAAAAAGAAAAAAAGAGGAAGAAGGAGAGCTTGGAACGTTCTGGAGTCTGGAGGAATGGCAGGGAAAACAAAGGAGAAAAGAAGGATAAAAAAGAAAAGAGTAAAGGTACGTATGTGGAGGAGAAAAAAAGAGGGGAAAAAAAAAAGAAAGAAATGCCGTGTGTGGAGGATAAAAACAGAGGGGAAAAAAAAAAAGGAAAAAAAAAAGAAAGAAATGCCGTGTGTGGAGGATAAAAAAAGAGGGGAAAAAAAAGAAGGAAATGTTATCACAAGATTTTCACAATATATTTATAGTGGTAGGTTAGTATTAGCTAATATTGGTGAGAAAAAAAGAATTTTTTTAGAAAGAGAAAAAAATCATTTTAATAGTACGTTAAAATTAAAATCAATATCAATTTTTATCACAATATTTTCACAATACTTTCACAATAAATCTTAAATGGTAGGTTATTATTAGCTAATATTGGTGAGAAAAAAATAATTTTTTTAGAAAGAGAAAAATTGATTTAAGTATGATGAAGTAGTTGATTTAAGTGTGAAACAAACTCTTTTGTATTTACATTGTCCTTTTTGGTAATTTACCACTCAAACCACCACTTTTATAAGTGCCAGCCAAACACTCAGCTTTTTCAAAAAACACTTTTTAACAGCTTTTACCAAACACTCAGCTTTTTGAAAAAACATTTTTTTATTATACACTTTTTGAAAACTCAACTTTTTCATTATGCACTTTTTCAAAAAGCTGAACCAAACTTACCCTTATTTTAATATCTCATTTTACCGTTCATCTAATATTTCTGTTTTTATTTTTAAATATAACTTAATAAAATAATATAAATTATACAATTAAATTAAAAAAAAAAAAAAAAAATCTCTTCTCTCTCCCATCTCTCTGTTGGATTCACATCTAGGGTATTGCACGAGGTGCAATAGCTTAAATCTCAGCCGTCTGTATAATCCAAGGCCCATTAATTTGACACGTTATAACTCCAGCTTGGTAATCCGCGTCTTCCACTTTTTCTTTTCATTTCAGCTACCCAATTTGAATTTCAGTAAAACTCTCTCTCCCACCTCAACTGGGTTTCTCTTTCTCTCCCTAACGCTCCATTCTCTCAACCCGACTGTGCTTCCACCGCTCTCTCAACCTCCGCACTTGCTCTGTGCGTCTCCCTCAAGTCCTCAACCCCGTCATCACCGTTACCAACATACCTAACCCAGACCCATCAGCAAAAACAAAGAAAAAATAGCAACTCACCATCTGAATTCAAATCCCCAAACACTCACATGCCTCATAGAGCACTTTTTAGACCCAGATGAGAGAGAGAACGAGAGCAAGGGTTGGGGTTTGGAGAGAATCGGGTGTAGAGAGAAGTTGATACTTTTGGGGTTTGATCTAGGAGGGAAGTGAGATTGAGAGACAGAGAAAGAGAGTTTGGTCCGAAAAAGCCAGTGGTGGCGATTGGTGGTTGTGATGAGCCATGGTAGCAGAGAGAGAGGAAGAGGCTGACTGTTCTGGTAGGTTTTCCCTTTATCTTTTTTTTTCTTTTTTCTTTTTTAATTAATTTGTTTTTTATAAACTCTGTTTGGTTGTTAGGAAAGGAAGGAAAGTAAATAATGGAGTCCCAATTTTGTTTATTGATTTATTTCTGCTAAATTTGATTCTATTTTCTCTTATTTTTTTATGCTTTTGGTTTTTAGCTTATGAATTGAAATCACCTCTACCTAACCATGTTTTTGGTTTTTAGCTTAGGAATTGAAATCACTTGTACTTGAACCATGTACTTGTGATTGAGCAATATCAGTTATACAAACTCCACAAATTTCTTGTACTTCAAAAAATGGGTAATTTTTTCCAACTTCAAATTTTTGGGGATTTCTATTGGTTGGTAGTGACATTCTATTTAGTTAGAATCTGTTTGTTTTTATTCCAATGTAGGAAAATTTATGTCCTATTATTATTAATGGCACAAAGGGCTTTTTTTATAACAAATTAGTTGAAAGAACTTTTCTTAGTCGAACTTCTACTGTTGTCAGTAGTGACAGCTAGAAATCACCCCATAGGCAAGCAGAATCTCCATTAGAAATAGACCTTTTTAAGCATTTATTGAGGACTATACCTCCATCTTTGCATGCTGTCCAAATACGAGACATACTGGCAACTATACATCCTTCCTTTTTCACTGATTCTAGATTGAGTAAGGTACTTTTTAATTAGCATTTGGACCTATGGAACTTCAAAGTCCTATGCCATTCTCCAACACAGTTTGGCAAGAATGTTAGGTTTCTTTTCTTTATTTGAAAAATACCAAGATCTCCAAGGTCCTTGAGGCTTTGATTTGTACTATGTTGATTCTGTTGTAACCAATCCTTGCTCAATGTATAACTTTTACTATAAGTGGAAATTCCCCTATGTTATTATTCTTCTATTCTAAATATCTAACAATGATTTAGTAACAAATTAGCAACAGAGGTTTTATTCCTTCAATTGGCCTATTGAAGTCAAGTTTTCTTCTGCACCTTTGGAGTTGATGGTTTCTTCTTGTCTATAACCTTCATCACTTTCCCAAATGTCCCTGAATCTTAAACTATGCTTAATTGTTTGTTGTTTATTCTTGTTGAATGTGTTGCAATCAAGTTATGCAATGTCCTAATGCATTTATTTAGTTATGTATCAGTGTATGTTATCTTTTTGAAGCGTTAACTATGTTGATTGTTTGAAGTCAGGTTGAGCTTGAGTGTAATCATCAAGTTTGCCATTTTTAACATGTTTTATTACCTCGACAATGCAGACTTGGACTTTTATGCTTCATCACATATATTGGCTCGATTCTAAAGCTCCTTGAAGAGAACTTATTTAGGGGAAGGATAACCAATTTCTTTTACATGCTCTTACTAGAAGCCACTTTTTGAACCGGAATTGTTCTTGGGGAATGATACATTGTTGGAGTCACAATGTTATGTTGTATTGTAGATTGAATTCTGGTTTTTTGCTTGTTAGAAATTAGCGCGACACTTTGATAACTATAGATATGTATCTGATTTATTATCCATTACATTCACTTTTTCTATGGTTATTGTGGTCCTTATATTCATCATAAATTTGTAATTGAACTTTTGTTGTGCTACTATATAATTATAGTGTTAGAGAAACTGGTTTTATTGTGTTGAATCTACTTTTAAAAAAATGCTCATTGCAATGAGCTTGTCAAGATATTTCCCTATGGTTTAGTATGCATTAAGCACTTCATTCGTTTTACACATGGCTTGAGTCTCAAAAACAAGCTAATAATGCATGTAATTTTGAGAATGAGGAGAAAAGAAGCTTTTTTCCCTTGTAAATAAGATTTACACTTAAAACCCCTGTAAATAAGATTTACAAGGAGCATGCAGATGCTACCAGGAAAAATGGCCAATGGAAAGAGGTTATGATTATTAGGTTTATAGAGATCACTTCTACAAGTTAAGAGGTTGTGATTATTACGTTTATAGAGATCACCTCTATGAGTTTTGGCCTTTAACGTGTACATAATAAGTCAAAATGATGTTTTCTTCTTGTACATCAATCTCTTGACATTGCATGGGAGATAATCTATTCATGCAAAATTCTAGCACATGTACAATGGCATTAGAATTTGTACTTTCTTTTGTGAGAATTTTTTGTTCTCATTGTGCATTAATCTCCTCTTTTAACAGTAGAGCCACCAAATTCACTTGTCACTTGTTGTAAACAACATAATTTCATTGTAATTTTTATCCACAACCAAATGAACAAAACCTTAAATAAATTTTTTTTTTTTTAAAGGCTTTATAGCCTAACTAAATTAGCTTCACAATATGAATATGTGATTTCAGTGTTTCAAGAAAGCCAAAATAGCCACATCTTGATAATGATCCCAACCAAAATAGATATGAGTCATGTTCTTTATATCTAAAATCTCATGAACAGTTTCTCAAAAAAATAAAAATTCATGAACAAAGCCAACTTTGCGGTAGGTTGAGTAGGCTTCGCTTCTATGTCATCCTGTAATGTTGAAAAACAAATCAAGTAGGCTTGGCTTCTATGTCATCCTGCAGTGTTGAAAAATAAATTTCAATTAGCACGATAACTATAGAATTTTTTCTTTTTCGGTTACAATCATTAAAGTCAATAATTTGAACTTACTAGTCAAATATCTACTACAGGTCCACAACTGTAAACAACATTTTTTTTTTTTAAATTATATGAATCATTGATAAATTCATTACCATAGAAAAAATCACCAAATTTTGAAAGATGATTTTGAACCAAGAACCCAAAATATTTTGGGCATGCACTAAAAAACATATAAAAAATATGTAATTTATTTTCTAAAATTTGGGCTAACTTATAAAGTATGATTAGTAACAATTCAAGACAGCAAAAAAATTCATCACAAGTTCATCTGTAAAGAGGCCAAACATATTGTCCTACCAGAATAATACATTGTTGTATAGTGCATGGTAAATCCAAATTTAGGAAATAACACGCACTTTAGAAAAAATTAGGACAAAAAAGAAAAATGTCATAAGGATTTTTAGAATACCTCATGACTAAGCAATAGAATTTCTAGTTAATGTCAAAGAAGAAAAAAAAATCTTGAAATTGCTCAAGTGGTACCAATAAGGCGGTAACAAAATACTCAAAGGCAACAACAACAACAAAGAAGCAAGGCAATAACAAAAATCAAAGCAAAGGGGAAAAAACAAGAAGAAGAATAATACACATTACTTTACCCTTTATAGATCCAGATTTTTAGATTTGTACTCACCTGCTGCATTTTTTTAACACTAATATAAGCACACTCATGAAACACAAATTTCACCCACACTCAACAACTCGTGTGCACCATGACATGTTTTTACACAATAAAGCACATAAATAGAAACCCATTTTGAAATCAACCCAAATCTAAAAACACCCATCCAACCACCATTCATTGGTTTCAAATCCAAATAAAAGCTATAACCATAATACATATTTACACCAAGGACACACACAAGCTCACCATCAAACAGAAACTCAATGACAGCATATTCAGCCATACCCAAAGCACAGTAATGAGCTGTGATGGTTTTTAGTTGAGTTGTGAAAGTACTACAAGTTATAAAAAAAAAAAACATGTAATCAAAGTGACTACAAATTAAATCCAGCAAGACTAAGATTAAAGCACCAATTTCATTATAGAAATTATAAGTAACAAACTTCATGGTTATTGATCTGCATCTGTAGCAGTTTTTGGGGTTGCCAGGACAATTGAAAATCTCAAAAAGTAAATTTTGTATAATTATGGATTTGATCATTTGTGCCACCCATTTAGTTTCTTCTATATCTAAGGAGTGACACTCAATATGGATCATTCAACCCAATAAAATCATCTGTTTAACAACACGTCTACAAGAAGTCTTTAAAGTCAATGTTGTGTAATTACCTCCAAATGGAAATATATTCTGTCAAAATTTTTCTATGAAAGCCTTTCAGTGTATTGAACATTCATGTTTTGGTCAAATAGCTCAAGGTTCAAACTTTCTTCATTAGGAGCCTCATAATCAGGGACGGACCCACGCTGGGGCAGGCCCCCCCCCCCCCACCCACACAACCCCCAAATTTAAAAAAAAAAAAAAAAAAAACTAGTATAAAAAAATTAAGATTTGCTCTTATATATATATATATATATATATTTGTCTCTCCTCCTCTAAAATATTTAGATATTGACCCACAAGAAAATAAATAAATAAATAAAATTCATGCCCCTTTAAGTACAAAAACAAAATAAAAAAAATAAATATGGACTAAACAAAAATCGCGGACAAAATAAGAAACACTTATTTTGTATGTTATATTTTGTTGATGTGTTTTATAATATGAAATGTTTAAGAAATACTTATTTTGTATCTAATATTTTGTTGAATATGAAATAGATATTAGTTTTTATTTTCATAATTTTTTTTTTTGGTTTTAAGCTTTGCCCCCCCCCCCCCCAGGTATGAATCCTGGTTCCGTCCCTGCTCATAATAAGCCTACTGAATAAAAATTACAAGGATTTAAGCATTTTTAAACAATTGACAAAAATGCAGACAATGTAAGACTTGATTTCAATTCATAAGCTAAAAACCAAACACATAAAAAATAAGAGAAAATAGAATCAAATTCAGCAGAAATAAATCAATAAACAAAATTGGGACACCATTATTTACTTTCCTTCCTTTCCTAGCAACCAAACAAAGTTTATAAAAAACAAATTAAAAAAAAAAAGATAAAGGGAAAACCTACTGAACCAATCAGCCTTTTCCTCTCTCTCTGCTACCATGGCTCATCACAACCACCAATCGCCACCACCGGATTTTTCGGACCAAACTCTCTTTCTCTGTCTCTCAATCTCACTTCCCTCCCTAGATCAAACCCCAAAAGTATCAACTTCTCTCTACACCCAATTCTCTCCAAACCCCAACCCTTGCTCTCGCTCTCTCTCTCATCTGGGTCTAAAAAGTGCTCTACGAGGCGTGTGAGTGTTTGGGGATTTGATTTCAGATGGTGAGTTGCTATTTGTTCTTTGTTTTTACTGATGGGTCTGGGTTGGGTATGTTGGTAACGGTGATGACAGGGTTGAGGACTTGAGGGAGACGCACAGAGCAAGCGTGGAGGTTGAGAGAGTGGTGGAAGCACAGTCGAGTTGAGAGAATGGAGCGTTAGGGAGAGAAAGAGAAACCCAGTTGAGGTGGGAGAGAAAGAGTTTTACTGAAATTCAAATTGGGTAGCTGAAATGAAAATAAAAAGTGGAAGACACGGATTGCCAAGCTAGAGTTATAACGTGTCAAATTAATGGGCCTTGGATTATACAGACGGCTGAGATTTAAGCTATTGCACCCCGTGCAATACCCTAAGTATTGCATTGGATGTGAATCCCTCTCTGTTCTAGTTCTACTGTTCTACCCATCAACTCTTCCCCATTGCTACCCGCCAACATTACCCACAGCCCATAAAAAAAAACACCAACACCCACCACTACAAACCCAGCAAAACACCAAGACCCATCACCATTCACATTGCAAACCATCAAGAATCACCCATAAAACTCATACCGAATCCATCAAACCACAACAACCCACAAACCACCAGCCACCATAACCACAAACCTGGAAAAATCAACAAAATTTTCAGCCACCACTGCCAAACACTGCAAGATCCATACCCACAGTCACTTCACACCCACCACAGCCACAAGAACACACATCAAAACCCCAAAATCCATTTTTGAAACAAATTCCAAAACCTGGAATAAACATATTTTCTTTCTTAAACCCTCAACCCAAAAATCCCCAATCCTCAAACCCAAGCAAATCTAAAAGCACAAACAATTAAAAAAAAAAAAAGGAAGCTTTTGGATCAAACAAAGAAATAAAATAAAAAATAGAAAGGGAGAGAAGAAAGATCGGTGGCCACCAGTGGTGGCTTCGCTGTCGTGCAGCATTGCCAGTAATGGTGGTCATGGGTTTGACCCCCATAGGCTGAGCTCAAGTAGAGAGAGAGAGAGGGATGGTGAGAATAGAGGGTGAAGAGAGAGGGACACTCACTACCGTGAATCCATGATGGTGGTCGTGTTTTGTGGCGGTGAATGAGGGTGGCTTTGCTTTGAGAGTTTCAGCCCTGGAGCTCTGTGAGTTCTTAGAGCATTCGTAGCAGCCGTTGCAAAAATTATGCTATTTTGCCACACCAAAAGCTTACTTTATTATTTTACCACATCATTTTACAATATCTCATTTATCAGATGTTCTATATTTTTACCACTTCATTTAAATATTATTTCTTAATTCTTTTTAATTCTTATTTTATTCTTTCTTTATATTTGTTCCTAATGGTAATATTTGTTCCTACAACCGTCATATTTTCAAATATCATCAATTCTAACAATAACATTTTTAAACAATCCTCTTAATTCAACTGTCATATTTTGGCCAGTTTAGACCTTGAATTGACAAGACTCACATTTGCATGACCCTTAATACATAGTTGAACAGATAGAGATTACAAAAAAGACAAACAAATGGTTAAGGCCATTAAAATCAATGCTCTCTTCATTGTACACTACCCTTACTTCAAAAGACACAGAGTTTGAATTGGAGTGTAAAGCTGAGGCTCCTTCCAATATATACAAAAGCAAAAAGGATTAACAAGTAAAGAAAAGCCTAACTTCCATTTAATTTACCTGAAATTATTCACTTTCCCTAACCAAGGCAAAAAGAAAGAACAATTACAACTAAAAAAATGAATGAACAATACTACTTTCTTCACTGTACATAAAGCCGTAGTTCCATATGCAAAGATCAATAATTAAACAAAAAGCCTAACTTCCATTTAATTTGTAGCAAACACCCAATTTCTCTAAATTTTAGCTCTCCCTTTTGAATTCTGTCTTCTGTGTCCAAAAACATAAGGATTAATTTCCCAAATAACAAGGAAAATAGTAAAGAATTCAAGACTGGGTTTTTATTGAGAAAATCCTAAAAGCACTTTCCTTTCCTTTATTTCTTACTTCTTACAAACAAAAATGCTTCTCTAAATCATCAATTACTATATTCTTCCTTAAACAGCTTGATTAAACCATGTTTTTCATCGAAAACTTTTCTGGGTATTTTCCCATAGAGGCAAACAGAGCTTTAGCAAGCAATTGCAGCACCCAAACCCACAAATTAATTAAAACCCAGATGATAAGATTAAAAACCCAGATCAAATATAATATTTAATTTAAAAATACTAAGCCAATTAGTGGTAAAGGTTCAAGCTTTCAAATTCAGTAACGAAAAAAAGCAAGCACAAAAATAAAACCTTGACGGAGAACTTACCTGTACGCAGTAGATGTAGAACGAATCGATGAAACCAACTTGGCTCACGGTGAATCGATGAAACCTTTAGAGATAAAACAGCGAATCGGCGCTCTAGGAACGACGAACCGCTAATCGGCGACTCAAGATAGAACAGAGAGGAGATACCCACAACCCAGAGACCCACTCCGATCACAATCCGAAGTCATAAACCCACAACCCGATAGGCGACTCTGAGATAGAACAGAGAGGAGAGAGCGAACAAAAGGGGGAAAAAAAAACCAGTGAAGGGACAAATTAGATCAGTGATGGTAGAGAGGAAATCGGTGGTGGCTCATATTCATGAATGGGAAGAGAATAGAGCAAAAGGGGAAAGGGAAGAAGAAAGAGTGTGGGAGAGTGGAGATGGAGGCATATATGTAGATCGGGCTGAAGGAGAAGAACAAAGAGATATGTGAGAGTGGAGATGGAGGCGGTGAGGAATTGCTAAAGGAGAAGATGAAAGAGATATGAGAGAGAAAGAGGAATAAACAAAGAATAAATAATATGTCACACGCGTTCCATTCCATGGCAAATTTGTCACAGTACTGCTTAATGTTGCAAAAAATATACCATATCCCACATCTGCTAAATGGGTTCAAATTGGGTTTAGTGTGAGATATGTGTCAAATATTTAGTATTTGGCACATATCTCACATCTACTGAGGGTGCTCAGTCAGAGAAGCAGAGGGAGTGAAGAGAGAGAAGAAGACAGTGTTTAGTGGAGAGAAAGACGGAGACAACGTGATTGAAGAGAGAGAAAGAGTTGATATTTTACCAACTAAGCTACAGTAGGTTGTATATACCACAACCAACTGTTCAAAGTTGCTTTAAAAAAAAATAGAAATAGCAACCGGGGTGAAGCTGCTTATTTGCTGATTGGTTGGTAAAATAGAAACTGGGGTTTTTACACCCAATGCTAATGCTTTTAGGTGATGGACACATTTTTTATTTCCCAGTCAAGAAATAATATTTTATTAATTTTCTCAATGGAAGAAAAAAAAATTTTAAAAATATCTGCCCGGAGCTAGAATCCAGACGATGGGGGCTAAGGGGTTCTTGTTGTCTAGTCAACAAATGATTCTGTGCGTTTTTTTTTTCCTCTTGTTTTATCGTTAAAGAAATAAAGGAAATGCAATAGAATTCAAGACTCTTTTTAGATACAATAACTAAGGTTCTCCTCTTAAATTTTTATCATCTGACTATTTTAACAGTTTAGCAAATGGGGAATGATGCCTGTCTCTCCGGTTTTTTTTTTTTTTTTTTAATCCTGGCAAAGACTAATCAGGTTAAATTTTTAGAAGAAAACCAGATGGTTTTGCCCTTAACTTTATGTCCTTGTTTTTTGTTCTTATTATTTATTGTGTCACACTATGTTTGAAAATTATTCATACAATTTTAGACTTCATAATAATTCATACTGTGGGGATAAAAGACTAAATTCGTATATTGGGTCTTGGGCCTTATTTGAGGATGTGGGTACGTCCGAGAAGGAGTAAAAAATTGGGAAAAACCCCAAAATGGAGAATCACATAAAGAAATGATAAAGGAATATAGTCCGAGTAGTGTATCCTCCTCGGATTTGAAGAATATCAGTCAAGCAAATACCTAGGCAGTTTGGGTGAACTTTCAGGAAGTTCCAACAATAAGGATGAGCTTCATACACGTATAAAGATGATAAGAATAGAGAAATATCTAAAGCAAAAGCTACTACCACCGCATTTAATGCACTGCAGCAACTTTTCTGACTGCATTTATGTGGAGAAGACCCTTGAACAGTGCAATCTCAACTGCCACCACTCTTAGAGAACCAAAGAAGATACTTGATGGGACATGTACTCAAGTGAATGCTTAGATTAAGAACAAGTGTACGATGAAGATAGTTTAAAAGAAAACTATATAAATGTAAGAGACCTCTCATGAGAGAGGGATTGAAAGAGAGAGAAAAAGAAGAAGAAAGAAAATTTACTGTAGCTCTAAGAATTGTACTAGCCTTTCAAACAATAATTTATCTTCTCGGACATCAGTTTATTCAAGTTTCAAGTGTGTTTTTGTACTAGTTCATCTTTTAAAATCTTGATTAACTGTTGTTTAGTTCACAAACAGCCCAGTTCTTTCACCCACTCTCTACAAATTCATTGCATTAGGCTTATTGGGCTCACATCCCATATCTTTTGGGCTTGAGCTACCAATCTTGACCCTACACATACTATCTATATATACTATAAAATTGAAGTATCTTAATTTTAATTGATTTCATAATACGTTGTTGCATCAACTTTGTAGGCTCTACAATTTTTCATATAATTTTTTTAAAAAATTTTTTAAAGGAGAATTTAATTGTTTAACTTCAACCTCGATACATTTTGCAGACATAAGCGCAAGAACTTCCTCCCCAATTTCCTTTTCTCTCTTTCCCACCCATGACCGAGCCACACTATCAGCCCGCTGCCATAGCTGCCATCACTGTCACCCACCATAACTATTACAAGATCTCTGATGTCGTAACAAGCAGCCCCAGTCACCGATGCTTTGAGCTCCATCCCCAATTCAAGTAAGTGAATTAATTTAATCATATTTGTATCTTTCCTACTCTCCCTTCCAAATATTTTTTTTTCAATTTCGTTCACTTTGCTTCTATTTGTTGATTTTGTGGAGAACAGCCTGCTAATAAATTAGTAAAGTTTAGGTCCTCTCTTTTTTTTCTTTTTTTTTTGCTTTAATTTTGTGAATTTTTATCTAGCTTTAAAGGTGTGGTTTTTGATTGATAAAATTAAAGCTAAAAAAAAAATATTAGGAGATTCTTCTTATAAATAAATAAATAAATAAAAATTCAAATAAGTAGATTCTTTTTATTGTTCTTGGTTTCAAAAGTCAATTTGGTTTTTTAAAGGTGTGGTTTTTGGTTAATAAAATTAAGGCTAAATAAAAAGTTTAAAATTATATATGTAGGGTCCGTTTTTGTAGCCCAAGCTCACTAAGTGTGGAATAGGAGCCCAGCAAACCCAAAGCAATAAATTTGTAGAGCGTGGATGAAAGAACTGGGCCGGGTATGAATTAAACAAGAGTTGATGGTAGCATGGGCAAATAATCTGACATGCAATCACGTAAAAACCATGAAGGACTACAGGTTCGAAGAGGGATTTTATTGAGTGTTCTTAGATTACAGGTTTGAGAGCTACAGTAAAGTAATTTTTTGTTCTTCTTCCTCTTTTTCTTCGATGCTCCACTATCAGGGGCTCTCCTTCTTTATATAGCCTCTTTCCTAACCATCTTGACCCTCCACTTGTCCTCCATCTGCTAACATACTTGAGTATGGGTCACATCAAGCACCTCCTTTAGCTTCTTAGGAGTGGCGGTAGGTGAAGTTGCACTGTTCAGGGGTCCTCTCCACATAAATGCGGCCAGAGAAGTTGCTGCAGGGCATTAAATGCGGTGGTGGCAGCTTTTCCTTGAGATATTTCTTCATCCTTATCATCCCAGGAATGCCCAGAGCTTATCTTTGTCACCAAGATTGCTAGGAAAGGCACTCGGGCTTCCTGTACATTTATTTAATCAATGTTATGCGTGTCCGAGGAGTAGAACCTCTTCGGACAATAGGTGACCTCTTCGGATTATACTCTTCGGCCATCTTTGGGCCTGATGTCCGCAGGAGAACACTGTCCCAGCCCGCTACTGCTCTTCAGACGTAGGATGCCATAAAGAACTGGGCCCCAGGCCCAATTGATAGATCTGGGCTTTTGCCCCCCACAATATTGATAGGTCACAATCTGAATGACCCCTTGTGATAAACCCTAATTAATTAATTAATTAGCCAAGTTGTTAATTAACCAATTAAGCATGCAATTTTGTGGAAGCACAAACAAATCACCAAATACTAAATATGCAGCGGAAAATAAATAACACGGTGATTTGTTTACGAATGGGGAAAACCCTAACGGCAAAAACCCCACCGGGTGATTTTCAGGTCACCACTCCCGAAACTCCACTATTATTAAATCAAGCGGTTACAAGAAAGGAATCCCAAGTACCTTACCAACCTACAGTTGAACCCTTACCCCAATACCCAATTGGACTTGATCTGTAGTGACAATTTCCACCTTTGATGCACGGCTCCCAAGTACGTGACTAACCAATGCGCGGATCCCAGTACGCGACTTCAGAAACACCAACTTGAGGAAGAAAGGTTGGCTGCAAAGTTCTTCAGTTCATCCACGTGATGAATAGCAGGAAGATGCTTGGTTACAAAACCCTATGGTGCAAAGACACAGCAACTTCTTGATGGAAGATGAACTAGGTCAAGAACTTCGTCTGTTGAGCACAATTTGCATAAACAGAGATTGCTCAATGATAATACAACTTGTGTCACCCAAAACGGCTCTTAAAATAATCCTTTTATATGTTTAGGGTTAGAAGAAAAGAAGTCCCAAAAACATATTCACGGATCCCAAGAAAATCAGATTTGGAATTCTGACTTTTTAAATCTCGACAGATAGCAGGTGTCGAGGTAGCTATCGAGAGGTGTCGAGCTTTAAAAATTCTGCACTTCAACTTGTGTTCTCTTGGACAGACTTGATGACTTCAATACTTGACCTTGAAACATTGTTTCTTAAAGTATTAAAAACACCTAGATCTACCCAATTACAAGTAGAGTGCGTTTTGTCAAAGGATTAGCCAATTTACATAAATAAGTAAGACATATGTTCTTAGTATGTGAAACACATATGTCCTAACAATCTCCCCCTTTGGCAATCCGTGACAAAACCACAACAAACAAATGAGTATATGAGAGAAGTCATAAATCACTCAACTCATATTCACTTGTTGAATACAATAAAATCTATCCTAACACAAACTCTTGAAAAACTTTGCAAGAAGAGAGCTTATGATAAGTAGACTTTGACAACCTGTATTTCTGAAACACTTTAAACAAAACTTATCAAGGCATCTTGTGTGAAACAGAAATAAATAGATTGCATACAAGTAAAGAACATGTGTATAAAGATAGAAAAGAAACAACACATGAAGAGAGAGGTGAAAGAAACATACATCCACATAAATAAAGAATAAGTACCATGTATGTAAAACTAGTCACAAGACCTCATATACAAGAACAATGTATCTAAAAAGATAAGAAAAGAAAAAGATACATCAAACCTCACTACATCCCTCAAAAGTATCAACACTCCCCCTATCAAAAATGTCCCAAAAATGTCCTATACTAACTCTCCCCCTAAGATGACTACTCTCATAACCCAAAACTACTCCCCCTTTTTGTCACGAGTGACAAAAGGTAGAGTGTCATGTAGACATCTCATCGGCAGAGCTAGCATCTCCATCATCATCATCATCAACATCATCATCATCATCAGAATCTGAAGCTACTGGAGTAGGTGGTGAAGGAGTAGCCTCTGGAGCAAAACCACCCATGGTCGCCTGCCGTCGTGCAATACGACCCACACGAACATTCACTTGATACAACTCAACAGAGAGTGTATCAAGACGAGTGTCCATGCGCTGCAGCTGCGCCATGATATCACCAAGGGATACATCGCTCGAAGAGGAAGAAGGAGCAGATGTAGATGGAGCTGATCTGGATGGTGCTGAACGAGAGGGAGGAGTGGCACCAGGCTGTCTCGACCTAAACTGTGCCTCACTACGTTTTACGGTAGCGGCATCTATGGCAGATATGTGTGTGAAGTGGTCGGACACAGGAAAGGGAACGGAAAAATGGCGTAGAATCCGCGTAATAGCAGAAGGAAAGATGAGCTTATCACGGGACGCCGAATCAAGATAAACCTCTAAGATAGACCGGATGAAGTGAGAAGGGAAGTCTATGGTCAAGTGCTCAAGAAGAGAAAGCAAAAATCGAGCACGAGGCTCTGTGATAGAGTTATAGTGAGACAAAGGATGGAGAACAAAAGTCATCACCATGTTCATGAATCTAGGACCTTTAGCAAAAGGCCTACATGATGTGAACTGATGCTCACCCCAATCAGCAGGGCGCTCACAAAAAGCAGAAATGAGCTCTTCTTTGGACACAGTCCTCAGACGCTCACAAGAGGGGTAATCTGGAAACTCTATCCTAGGTACCCTAAGCACATCCGCAACAAGTTGCGGTGTGACAGGAATGCGCATACCTCGAACGCGAGTGGAAAACTGAGGTACTGAAAGATCAATCCCGTGGATGTTGGAGTAGAACTCCTGTATCAGCACGAGAGGGCAAGTGACCGGGATGTCACACAGTGACCCCCATCCCCTACTGTGAATGACAGAAGGAAGGTCAGTGTCGGCGAAGTCCGCCAGAATGACTTGGCGTTCCGAATGAACACCTCGTCTAGAAAAGTTCTCAGTAAATGCCTTTTGGGCATCTCCATCACGGAACCGAATGTTAAAAGGAGCAGAATCAGAAGAAGTAGAAGCTCCAGAACGCAGAGGGTTCCGAGCAGGAGTAGATTTACGTTTGGGTGCCATAGACACTACTCACGTAAAAGAATGAGAAAGAGATAGAGAGGGAGACAAACAGAAAAGTTCCAAATCAGTTCAAATATGACAGATATATGAACAAAGAGTACGTATGCATGGGAATGCATGAACATGTGACATGCAAAACAGAAATATTATCATGGGCTCAGCCCAATCCATTTCTAACAGCATATAAACAAAGTACTCACTTCCAAATGCATGAAAATACCATTATAATGCACATGAAATGCAATGTATGATATTTTGAAATCATTTAAGTCCAAACCCAACCCAAAATTTCAATAAAAACTCAACAATTTTGAAAAACCCCAAATTTTATGAAAAATCCCAAAAACTAGGTTTTCAAAACATGAAATGCATGAAAAAGGAAGAGAAAAGAGATCTTACCAAGTGATTTGAGCAAGAAATGAGCAAGATCCAAGTGGGTTGAAGGATTTGAGTGAAAGGAGAGTGAAAGGGATACGAACAGCCACGGAGAGATCGAGAGAGATCGAGTGAAATGAAGAAAAATCGCGATCTGCACTTAAATAGGCACCTCAGTAATTCTCGACAGCTGAGGTGTCGAGAGGTATCGAGGTATCTGTCGAGAAAGGTATCGAGGAATAAGCCTTCGACAGATGCAGGTATCGAGAGGTATCGATATGCAAGGAGAATTTCAGATACGCGAAGCTCGATCGATCGCGAAGGTGTCGAGAAGGTATCGAGAAGACAGAAGAAATCTCGATCGATCCACAAGGTATTGAGACAGGTGTCGAGAAGGAAGACACAAACAGCACAATTGAATCTCGATCGATCCAACAGGTGTCGAGAATCTATCGAGAGGACAGAGACTTTCTCGATCGATCCACAAGGTGTCGAGGATGTGTCGAGACTGCGATAAGAAAAACTTGAGAATCTCGACAGATGACCAGGTGTCGAGGAAGGTGTCGAGACACAGTAAAAGGAGTTTTTCGAGAAGTGAAAAACATAGACATGAATGCAATCCAACACACATCTCTACCAACAAATCCACTCAACATATAAACCTCTCAAAACATCTCTCAACAAGAAATTAAGCACAAAGATCATGCAAAACACACACACACACACTAAACAAGTCTAACCAATTTTATATTTCAAAAATAAGTTATGACAGTTTAGTGAGCATACATTAGCATATGTAAACACTTGTGATGGCCAAATCACATTGTACCTGCACATGTATCAAAAGTAGCAAAGAATATTGCGTGTTGTGTGTGAAAAACATCGCAAGATTGCATATGTGTATACATGTTATGATGATCTGAGATATGAGTAAATAACTTTTAACTCACACACAATCATAACTGTTTGATGGGGACTATCACCTTCGAGGTACATCCTATAACTCCCACATCTCCTAAAAAACACGCTTGCAATCATATTTAAAGCATCTTTAATCTTTTTGCTTTATATTTTCTTTGCATATTTTTTTTTTTAAGCATATCATGCATGGGCATAAAAAGAGAGAAAAGAAATACCCAAGATGTTAAGCATTTGACATCGCATTTTTGCTATGCCGAAGCATACGAATGTCTTTGACACTGCACTTTTGCTATGCCGAAGCATACAGGTGTCTATGACACTGCACTTTTACTATGCCGAAGCATACAGGTGTCATACTATGATTGGCGGCAACAGTGGTGAGATGGTCATTAATGCCTTTCTCTTAGGATTTTCTAGTCCTACCCGTCAAAAAGAGTGATATGAGTGTTAAGTTTTAAGAGATAACCTAATCTTACTCATCACAAACAAGAGCCACAAAGCTCACTTGCTTAGTTGTGCATAGAGATGCTCATCTAAGTTACAAGAGATACAAAGTTTAGAGAAACTTTGTTTCATTGGCCATCCAAGGTACACAAATACCAAAGTACACATAACACACACTGTTTTTGTATTTTTCTGATTTTTCAATTTTTTTTTTTATTTTAAAAACAAAATGAACAAAACTGAAAAATAAACAAACAAAAACATGTTAAACAAAGCAAAGCAAAAACTAGATGCAGATGCATGAGGAAGAAGAACAAGAGAAGGAGATCAATCCATGGAGATGACACCAATGTTTTGACGAAGAAATTCAAAACGTTTGCTGTCAAGAGGTTTGGTGAACAAATCAGCTTTCTGATCATCAGTGTGGATGAACTCAAGAGTGAGAGTACCATCTTCGACAAGCTCCCTAATGAAGTGATGTCGAATCTCAATGTGTTTGGTTCTAGAATGTTGAACCGGATTTTTCGAGATATTGATGGCACTGGTATTGTCACAGTAAATGGTGAGATGCTCTTGACAAATACCATAATCATGGAGGAGTTTTTGCATCCAGAGGAGTTGGGTGCAACAGCTACCAACAGCGATGTACTCAGCTTCTGCAGTGGATAAGGAGATGGAGTTTTGCTTTTTGCTCATCCAAGAAACAAGATTGTTACCCACATAAAAGCAACCCCCCGAGGTACTCTTTCTATCATCAGCATTTCCAGCCCAATCGGCATCAGAGTACCCAGCTAAGACACCATTAGTGTCCTTGCTATACCACACACCGAACTCAGCAGTGGTTTTGACATACTTTATAATTCTTTTTAAAGCAGTCATGTGAGATTCTTTGGGGTTAGCCTGATATCTAGCACACACACACCAACACTATAACTAATGTCAGGTCTACTAGCAGTAAGGTAAAGAAGACTACCTATCATGCTTCTATAGAGAGAATGATCAACACTTTTGCCTAACAAGTCTACAGTGAGTTTGACATTAGGGCTCATAGGGGTTCTAACAGAACTAGCAGAATCCAAACCAAATTTTTTCACAAGATTCTTAGCATATTTAGATTGAGAGAGAAATATACCTGAGTCTTGTTGGCGAATCTGCAATCCAAGGAAGTGAGTCAGCTCTCCAATCATGCTCATCTCGAACTCGGCTTGCATGAGTTTTGAGAAGCCATGAGCCAGTTCATCCTTAGTCGACCCAAAGATGATATCATCAACATAGACTTGAGCAACTATTAACTCCCCACCTTCCCTTTTGATGAAGAAGGTTTGATCAGCCTTCCCTCTTGTGAACCCATGTGACACAAGATATTGTGTGAGTCTATCATACCAGGCTCTAGGAGCTTGCTTCAACCCATAAAGTGCCTTTTTAGGGTACAGCACATGATCTGGAAAGTGTGGATCAGTGAATCCTTTTGGTTGAGCCACATAAACATCCTCTTTGAGTAACCCATTCAGGAAGGCAGTCTTTACATCCATCTGATAGAGCTTGAAATTCAATTGACATGCTAGGGCAAGAAGAATTCTGATTGACTCCATTCGGGCAACTGGGGCAAATGTCTCATCATAGTCTACTCCCTCCATTTGTGAGTATCCTTGAGCCACAAGTCGAGCTTTGTTGCGAATCACATTTCCTTCTTCATCAGTCTTGTTGCGGAATATCCACTTTGTACCGATGATGTGTTCTCCTTCCGGTCTGGGCACTAGAGTCCAAACATCATTCCTCTGAAATTGGAGTAATTCATCATGCATTGCTTCAACCCAACTTTCATCTTGTAGTGCTTCCTCAACTTTCTTAGGTTCAACCTGTGACAAGTAGCAGGAATAAGACACAAAGTTAGCAACACATTTATCAACTGTACGTTTCCTTAATGTGAGTTCATTCATGTCTCCCACAATGACTTCTGGAGGATGATTTAATTTGATTCTGGATGAAGGTCCCTTCTTTTCTGACGATTTAGACTCTGGTGAAATGGGTAGGTCTGCAGGGTCTTCCACAATACTGGGAGTACCAGGAGTACTGGGAGAAGCAGGTTCTTGTTCAGTAGTGTCTTGAACTTCCCTAGGCTCAGAAGGAAGAATTTCCTTGGGAAGTCCCTCAGTGCCTTTCTCAGAACTTGACTCTGAAGACTCATCAATGACGACATTTACTGTCTCCATTACCTTCATAGTTCTTTTGTTGTACACTCGATAAGCCTTGCTTGTAGAAGAGTAACCAAGAAATATGCCTTCATCACTCCGGGAGTCAAACTTTCCCACATTCTCTCTATCTTTGAGAATGAAGCAGGTACTTCCAAAAATTCTGAAGTACTTCACATTAGGCTTCCTTCCTTTCCACAACTCATAGGGAGTCTTTTTGGTACCGGGTCTGAAGTATACCCTATTTACTGTATGACATGCAGTGTTTACAGCTTCTCCCCACAAATTTCTAGCCACATCTTTGTTATGCAGCATGGCTCTAGCCATCTCTTGAATAACCCTGTTCTTCCTTTCTACCACACCATTTTGCTGAGGGGTAATAGGAGCAGAGAATTCTTGAGATATACCCGATCTTGTGCAGAAGGATTCCATGTATGAGTTCTCGAATTCCTTCCCATGGTCACTCCTAATTCGATCAATCTTCAGGCTCTTTTCATTTTGCAGTCTTGTGCATAAAGCTTCAATGTGCTCAGGAGCATCAGACTTGGATCGTAGTAGAATGACCCAAGTGTATCTGGTGAAGTCGTCTACCACAACCATGATGTATCTCTTACCCCCAAGAGACTCAGTTCTGGTTGGACCCATAAGATCCAAGTGCAACAACTCCAATGGTCTGGATGTAGCTGTTGTTTGAGTGCCTGGATGCTTAGCTTTTGTCTGTTTTCCAAGCTGACATGGTCCACACACCACATTGCTGATTCTACTAAGCTTTGGTATCCCCAAGACTGACTCATGTTTAGATACAATAGATAGATGCTTGTAACTAGCATGTCCCATTCGTTGATGCCACAGATCTTCATTAGGCAAACGAATACTATTACACACAATATCAGCATCAGGAATCAATCCATAGCAGTTGTCCAAAGTACGAACCCCACTAATGAGTTTCTTTCCAGATTCATCCATGACAAGACACTTCCCTTTTGAGAATAGCACCATGAAGTCTTGATCACATATCTGACTAATGCTCAATAGGTTCACCCTTAGACCTTCTACATAAAGGACATTCGCAATGTCTGGCAGTCCTGGCAGAGATATAATCCCTTTCCCTTTAATTTGTGACTTGCTTCCATCTCCAAAGGTAACATTGCCACCTTTCTTAGACTCAAAGATCTTGAAGAGAGATCTGTCTCCAGTCATGTGTCGTGAGCAGCCACTGTCAAGATACCATAGACATGTGTCCATTACCTTGAATGCAGACTTCATCATGAAACATACTTCATGCTTAGATGATAAATCAGAGGGAATGGTTCTTTCTCTCAACTGCCTTTTGTGAGCTAAGCCTATAACTTTCACTCTTCTCAGACGAACTCCTTTGCACATTTTCATTCTGAGACAGTCTAGTTTCTTCTTAGCAAAGCTGAGATCTTTTCCAATAGTCATCATAAGAGAATTCAAATAACTTTTAGACTTGTATTTTCTGAGACACTCAAGCAAATAGTGATTAGAAAAACAAGATGTATTTGAAAACACAGATCTCATTAAGCAGGTTATAGCTAATGACAACAGGGGTCAATGGATCAACACAGCTAAGATTAAATCCTAATCAGAGTGTGCCTGCTCTGATACCACTTGATAGGTCACAATCTGAATGACCCCTTGTGATAAACCCTAATTAATTAATTAATTAGCCAAGTTGTTAATTAACCAATTAAGCATGCAATTTTGTGGAAGCACAAACAAATCACCAAATACTAAATATGCAGCGGAAAATAAATAACACGGTGATTTGTTTACGAATGGGGAAAACCCTAACGGCAAAAACCCCACCGGGTGATTTTCAGGTCACCACTCCCGAAACTCCACTATTATCAAATCAAGCGGTTACAAGAAAGGAATCCCAAGTACCTTACCAACCTACAGTTGAACCCTTACCCCAATACCCAATTGGACTTGATCTGTAGTGACAATTTCCACTTTTGATGCACGGCTCCCAAGTACGTGACTAACCAATGCGCGGATCCCAGTACGCGACTTCAGAAACACCAACTTGAGGAAGAAAGGTTGGCTGCAAAGTTCTTCAGTTCATCCACGTGATGAATAGCAGGAAGATGTTTGGTTACAAAACCCTATGGTGCAAAGACACAGCAACTTCTTGATGGAAGATGAACTAGGTCAAGAACTTCGTCTGTTGAGCACAATTTGCATAAACAGAGATTGCTCAATGATAATACAACTTGTGTCACCCAAAACGGCTCTTAAAATAATCCTTTTATATGTTTAGGGTTAGAAGAAAAGAAGTCCCAAAAACATATTCACGGATCCCAAGAAAATCAGATTTGGAATTCTGACTTTTTAAATCTCGACAGATAGCAGGTGTCGAGGTAGCTATCGAGAGGTGTCGAGCTTTAAAAATTCTGCACTTCAACTTGTGTTCTCTTGGACAGACTTGATGACTTCAATACTTGACCTTGAAACATTGTTTCTTAAAGTATTAAAAACACCTAGATCTACCCAATTACAAGTAGAGTGCGTTTTGTCAAAGGATTAGCCAATTTACATAAATAAGTAAGACATATGTTCTTAGTATGTGAAACACATATGTCCTAACAAATATATATATTAGGAGATTCTTATAAAAAAAATACAAAATTCAAATAAGGGAGAAAATTGGCAAATGCCCCTTTCACAAAAACTTTCTAGCATTTTGCCCATTTTTTCAAACTAATTAGGGAAATGTCCCTATTTTGAAACTCGATTTTAATTCAATTTATCTCAAATTGAGTTTCAAAAGAGGGGCATTTCCCTAATTAGTTTGGAAAAGAGAGCAAAACGCTACATAATTTGCGCGAAAAGGGCATTTGCCCATTTTCTCCTTCAAATAAGTCGATTCTTTTTATTGTTCTTGGTTTCAAAGGTCAATTTGATTTTTAAGAGTCCAATATGCATCTAAGAATTTGTTTAGTTTAATTTTTTTTAATATAATTTCTTACTAGGATTTGGTTGTAGATAAATCCTCTATAGAGATTATTCAATTGAGGTGTAATTTGGTTTCCAAAAAGTTATGTTTCTTTTACGCATGATTCGTTACCTTCTTTTTTGTGATTGATTGATCGGTACTCGGTATTTAATGAATCTGAATTTGATAGCATGTAAATTGATTTCAAAAGTTTTTTTTTATTATTTTTTATTTTTTTTATGAAACAATTTCAATAGTGTTATTTGTCTATTGTGAATTTTTAATTTTGCATCTCTATAATACCAGTGTTTTTCTTTCTTTTGATGATAATAGAAAACTAAAATAAAGGTAACGACAGCATTTTTTTTATATAAAACATAGTTATGAATTCTATTCTATTCTGCTTGAAATGGCCAAAATTTTCCATTCCACTTAGTTGAATGGTACGAATCACTCTTCTATTCTATCCCTTTCTAAATTATGGCCTATTCCGCTCCATTCCACCCATTTCAATCCATTCCGCTAAATTCCATCCAGTAAAGTGATTTTGGCCGGCATGTAAACGAATCATTTTTTTTTTCCTAAAACTTTATTTTGTATTACTTCACTCACGTATGGCATTTTATTATTATTTAAAAAAAAAACGTATTTTTTTTTCTTGTTTACTTTACTCAAATATAACATAGTTTTTTTTCTTCATTATTATTATTTTTTCTTTACTTATATATGACATGTTATATATTTGTATATGTAATGATGATATTAAAAATGTGCATTATTTGATTTTGGATTAATAATTTGATATAGTATAGTATCATGTGCATGTTAGGGTTTTAGATCCCGGTTGTCACAAAATTAATCAACTTTTAACCAATTAAATAATTATGCTCTTGATTAAAATGATTAACACATCACACAAGCACGGATCACATAGACCTCAGGAAAACCAATGAAACTACATGATTCAAAGTAAAAATATATGAGGAATATTTAACCTAAACAATCTTCAAGACATGAAATACATTAAATATAATTGAATTTTATACCATAGGCTTTTTTTTTTATTCAAGATAAATTTTATACAATAAACTTAATCCTAAATCTACTGCTCCCTCATGTAATACTTACTAATGTGACCACAAGTAGCTCCAAGATTCACTAACTCTTCTATTCTAATTTGTTGCATACAAACTCCTTGTTTGTGACTTCGAGATCCACTCTAAAAAATTTAAACAGTAATTGTGGTTAACTGATTTCAACAACTTTGCTATATAACTGGATCTATTGTTTGCATGCAATCTCCAGTTGAAGCTTCAAGAGAGATTTGATGTCGTGGAAGCCTGAAGAAAGCACACACGATGCTCTATTTGATGGACAGAAACTAAATAGTTAGATCCTAGGTAGTAAACCTCGAATCCATGAGGGGTTCCTTGAATTCACAAGGTGATAAACTAAAATCCACTAGAAAAGAAACTTGACAAAAGTCTATGTTTATTGATAATAGTCTAAATTGCCTCTAACGGCTACAAAACATATAAATATTGAGAAAAAATCTAAAACCCTAATTCGCACTAATTACGCAATTAGGTGACAAAATATTGAAATTTACCAAAAATGAAAATTTTGAGTTAAATGCAGAATCATAAACTTCTAACCTTAAGAGACATCCCAAAACAATCGAGGCCTTATTCTGACTTTTTAGTAAAAAGTTATTAAGGAAAAAAAAAAAGTACTATAAATGGCAAAATCGTAGTTTTTGGGGACTAAATGGAGGAATTTGCCATTTTTAGGGGTTCCATGTAGTGACACTACAACTATTGCTCAGAATGCCGTTTCGCTTCAACCTGCCAAATTTCATGTAATTTTAACTCCGAGGCCTATGATTTCTACTAGTACCTTTTTGCCTTATGTAATGATTTCAAGTACATGTGAGAGTCTCTACATTTGTGTACAAAAACACTACTCTCTTGTGTGTCTAAAAATGCTCTTTATGATTTGTATTTATATGTACAAGAGTTGCCCCAAACCCTAGATCCAACGACTGAGAAAATAAGTTGTTTGCCCACTTTGCCTATGTCTCAATCAGTAAAGACATGCAGTTCGATCAAGTGATTTTCAACCTGTCAAGCTACAATCAAAATGTAGTCTTTGAGCTATCTCTTTTCTGCATTCTTAAGTCTTCCACTGTTTTGAACTTGATTTGTCTTAATGAAATATCATCTAATGTAATTCAATCTAGACAAAGTAAGTTCTAAACTGTTACTGAAGAAGTAAAATTTGGGCTAAGGATGGGCCTGACGATCATCAACAGTGGGCCGATAGAGGACGGGCCCATTACCCGTCACACCTACCATAAATGGGTCCAGTATAGAATGTCAGCTGGTCCAAAGTCCATGAGAAAGGCTGAAAGGCCCTTAATATGAGATACTTGCGAAACACTTCATAGAGTCCGAAGGCAAATAGAGTTCTAGCACGAAAAGGATTCTATTTGATGTTTCCTATAAGGAAAAGACTTCGGCACCAAAGGAAGGACATCAACCCCCTACTGCTATAAAAGCTCCAATACTCTCATAAATCGAGATACGCATAATTCACCCCTCTCTAGCACTCTAGAGTTGAAAGAAGTTCTAACTTGACCTTCGGAGGGTATTTGGCCGGCACCACACCGGTGCTCTCTGTTAGTTCTTCTCCTTTTTGTTGTGCAGGTGTCGTTTCGAGGGTACAAGCATTGCGCGACTCACTGGTGATATTTTCAGCATCATCAGTTGGCGCCGTCTGTGGGAAACACGTAATTAAGCCGTACTATCGTTGCCCGGACTAAAGGGTTGCATGGTACTCACTCGCTCGATAGCAACTACTAACGACGTTCAAGGAGAGGAACCACCCACGACTGCCCTCGAGAGACAAGTTCGGACTCTCGGTGCCGCTGTGGAGCGTCTCACCAAACAAAACCACGACTTGGAAGAACAGCTGCGCCAGAAGAATGCAGCACTAAATGACCAACAAGAAGATTAGGAAGGGACCAGCGCTCCAAAGAAAAATCAGGAGAAACCTGAAGGCAGCCACGCCCCAAGCAAACCGGAGAGGCAGAACTTGAGCATGCCATCCCTCACGGATGCGATTCCACCACATATTATCGCAGAGATGAAGGCAATGAGGGAACAGATGGAGGTTATGATGAACGCGCTCAAGGGGCGAGTTTCCAGTGATCTTGACGATTTAGTCAACCGCACCGACTCGCCCTTCACTGTGGTCGTGAACTCCTTCCCCCTACCCCACAAATTTCGCATGCCGCATATAGACAGCTATGACGGAGTGAAGGATCCTCTGGACCATCTAGAAAGTTTCAAGACCCTAATGCATCTTCAAGGGGCAGCAGACGAGATCATGTGCAGGGCCTTCCCCACAACACTCAAAGGCCTCGCAAGGGTATGGTTCAACCGACTGATGCCCAACTCCATCAGCACCTTCAAGGAACTAAGCGCTCAGTTCACCACACACTTCATTGGGGGTCACAGGTATAAGAAGTCCACGGCATGCTTGATGAGTATCAAGCAACGAGAGGACGAGACACTGAGATCCTACATAACGCGCTTCAATAAGGAAGCGCTATCGATTGACGAAGCCGACGACAAAATACTTGTAGCAGCCTTCACAAATGGGTTGCGAAAGGGGTAAGTGTTTGTTCTCCCTATACAAAAACAACCCGAAGACCATGTCAGAAGTACTCTACAGGGCCACTAAGTATATGAATGTTGAGGACGCGCTGCAGGCCTGAGAAGAGAAGCCGAGAAAAAGGGAGAGGCAGGAAGATGCACGACAAGATCAAGGGTGGAAGAGGCCGAGAACAGGAGATCGAAGGGACGAGAGGCGTTCTAAACCTCCGGGAGGAAGGTTCACAAGCTTCACCCCGCTAACCACCCCGATAGATCAAGTCCTAATGCAAATCAAGGACGAAGGGGCTCTGACCTTCCCTGGAAAGCTAAAGGGAGATCCTAGCAGGCGTTCTAGAGACAAATACTGCCGCTTCCACCGAGATCACGGCCATGACACAGCTGACTGTTACGACTTGAAGCAGCAGATTGAGGCCCTCATAAGACAAGGAAAATTGCAGAAGTTTGTAAGCAAGGAAAGAACTGATCCACCACCTCAAGAACAGCCCCCCTGACGGGATAATGACCGCCCTAGACCTCCCATTGGCGATATAAGGATGATTGTGGGAGGGACGGCTACCAGGTCATCCAAAAAGGCTCGGAAGACGTACTTCAGGATGGTCCAGAACGTCCAGCTAACGGGCTCAGTTCCAAAAATAGCATGAAGAGAAAGCCCCGTCATCGGGTTCTCCGAAGAAGATGCGCGACGTCTTCACCATCCGCACGATGATGCGCTTGTTATCAGCCTACAAGTGGGGGACTACAACTTACACCGGGTGTTGATCGACAATGGGAGCTCGGCGGACATCCTATACTACCCAACATTCCAGCAGATGGGAATCAACAGAGAACGATTGATTCTGATGAATGCCCCACTCGTCGGTTTTGGAGGAACGAGGGTGTTTCCCCTGGGCACAGTCACATTGTCTGTGACGGCAGGCAACTATCCTTAGCAGATCACAATGGACGTGACGTTCCTCGTGGTCGACTGTTCGTCCGCCTACAATGCTATCTTAGGGCGACCCACCCTCAATTCATGGAAGGCGGCGACCTCGACTTATCATTTAATGATCAAATTCCCTACCGAATACGAGGTAGGGGAACTACGCGGGAATTAGGTAGCCGCACGCGAATGCTACGTGGCTATGATGGAAATGGACGAACACCTCCAAGCCATGAGCATAGAAGAACATCGAAGTACGACAGAGCCCGTCAAGAAGCTTGAAGAAATATCCCTTGACGATTCCAGACCAGACTAAACAACAAAGATTGGGACCCTGGCAAGTCCCATGGTCCGACAAATACTTACAGCCTTTCTCAGAGAAAATCGGGACGTATTCGCCTGGAGTCACGAGGACATGCCAGGAATAGACCCTTCAGTCATGGTGCATAAGCTGAATGTATCACCCTCCTTTCCACCCGTCCGGCAAAAGAAGCGGGTGTTTGCCCCCGAACGAGATTGAGCCATAGCTGAAGAAGTCCGCAAGCTACAGGAGGCAAACTTTATTAGAGAAGTTTACTACCTCGACTGGCTAGCCAACATAGTAATGGTCAAGAAAGCTAGCGGGAAGTGGAGGATGTGCGTAGACTTCACCGATCTAAACAGAGCGTGCCCCAAAGACAGCTATCCCCTCCCGAGGGTCGACACTCTAGTAAACTCAACAGCTCAACACCAGCTATTAAGTTTTATGGACGCTTTCTCTGGTTACAACCAAATCAAGATGCACGAAGCCGATCAAGAGAAAACTTCGTTCGTGACCAGCCAAGGCCTCTTCTGTTACAAGGTAATGCCGTTTGGTCTAAAAAATGCGAGCGCAACATACCAGAGGCTTATGAACAAAATGTTCGCACCACAGATCGGGAGAAATATCCAAGTCTACGTAGATGATATGCTGGTGAAAAGCCGAAGGGAGGAAGATCACTTGGAAGACCTCAGGGAAACATTCGACAGTCTTTGCTCTTACAACATGAAGCTGAATCTAGGAAAGTGTGCCTTTGGGGTGACAGTAGGAAAATTCCTAGGATTCATGGTTTCCCAAAGGGGCATCGAAGCCAATCCGGACAAGATCCGAGCTATAATAGAGATGGCACCACCAAAAAATGTGAAGAAAGTACAAAGCCTTAATGGCAAGATAGCAGCACTAAATAAGTTCGTCTCAAGGGCAACGGACAAATGCTTACCCTTCTTTCGCACACTGAAGAGATCTTTTGAGTGGACTGCCGAGTGCCAACAAGCGTTCGAGGAATTGAAAGCTTATCTCTCTTCCCCCCCATTGTTGAGTCCCTCACAACCGGGTGAAGAACTTTTTCTCTATCTTGACGTCTCTCCAGCTGCCGTCAGCGACGCCTTGATCAGAGAAGAAGAGAGAGTGCAGAAACCTGTGTACTACACCAGTCGGGCGCTACGCGGAGCCGAAGAAAGATATCCGCCCATGGAAAAACTTGCATTTGCGCTGGTTACAGCAGCACGCAAATTAAAGCCGTACTTTCAAGCCCACACGATGATCGTCCTAACTGACAAGCCTTTGCGACCGGCAATGAGCAACCCTGAAGCTGCTGGGCGATTGGCACTATGGGCTATAGAATTAAGCGAGTTTGACATCCAGTACCGCCCACGAACCGACATTAAAGGATAGGTCGTTGCAGATTTCATAGCTGAGTTTACAAATGGCGAGGACAGGGGGGCAGAAGAATCTCCCCAATGGAGCATATATGTAGATGGGTCCTCCAACAGGCAGGCTGGAGGAGCCGGCGTCGTACTACACTCACCCGAAGGAGACATTGTCGAGTGTATGATCCGCCTTGAGTTCCCTACCACCAAAAACGAGGCGGAGTACGAAACTCTGATAGCAGGGCTTGACCTCGCCAAAGCTGCAGGAGCCGAAAGAGTGATCATTCACTGCGACTCTCAAGTCGTGGTCAACCAGATAAATGGGGATTATGAGTGTAAAGGCAAAAGGATGAAAAAATATCTGGACCAAGCGAGGTGGAGGGTCAACGAGCTGAAGGCCGAAATTACACAGATCCCCCGAGGAGAAAACGAGCAAGCTGATCGCCTAGCCAAAACCGCTTCAGCCGAACATATGGCCATCCTTGGTAACGCACTCTCTTTCGTTTAGCTTTCTCCACTTATAAATTCTGTCGATGTACAGGAGCTTGGTTCCGAAAGCAATTGGACCTCGCCATTAGTTTCCTACTTGAAGAACGGCGTATTACTAGACAGAAAGGAAGCTGTAAGAAGACTGAAGGTCCAAGCAGCGAGGTTCATCCTGATAAGAGATATCTTGTACAAAAGAGGCTTCTCCCGCCCTTACCTAAGATGCTTAGGCCCTGAAGAAGCATACTACGTCATAAGAGAGATGCACGAGGGAATCTGTGGAAACCACTCAGGGTCGAGGTCATTAGTACACAAGCTAGTACAAATGGGGTACTTTTGGCCAACCATGCAGAAGGATGTCGAGGCCTATGTAAAGAAATGCGACAAGTGCCAAAGGTTCAGTAATGTTGTCAAACAACCACCTGAAGAACTTACCCCGATGACGGCGCCATGGCCGTTCGCTCAATGGGGACTGGACATCATGGGACCGTTTCCTACGGCAATACGACAATTGAAGTTTCTAGTAGTGGGCATCGACTACTTTACGAAGTGGTAGAAGCTGAAGCCTTGGCCACCATTATGGAGAATAACGTACGCAGTTTCGTTTGGCGATGTATCATATGCAGGTTTGGCATCCCTAGAGTCTTAGTCTCGGACAACGGGAAACAATTCGACAACGATTCCTTCCGGGACTTCTGTTCGCAATTAAGGATACAGAACCACTACTCCTCCCCCGCCCACCCTCAAGCCAACGGACAGGTCGAAGTCACGAACCGATCCTTACTGAAGATTATCAAGACTCGACTCGAAGGGGCAAAAGGTATATGGGCTGAAAAGTTGCCGAGCATACTTTGGGCCTACAGGACTATGGTAAGGACACTAACAAGGGAGACACCATTCCGACTAACATACAGAAAGGAGCCAGTCATCCCAGCCGAAGTCGGCCTCACAAGCTACAGGGTGCAGAACCATAACGAAAGGAAAAATGACGAGGCCATACGTCTGCAGCTCGATCTGGTGGACGAAGTCAGGACAGCGGCAGAGCAAAGGCTCGCACGGTACCAGGACCGCATGGCCAAGCACTACAACTCCCAGGTCAGGCACAGAGACTTCCAGGTTGGAGACCTCGTTCTAAGGAAAGTCATGGGCACAGCAAGAGACCCAACCCAAGGAAAACTCGGCCCGAATTGGGAAGGACCTTACCGAGTCACAGCGTGGCAGAGGAAGGGCACCTACCATCTGGAGATACTGGACGGACGGAAGCTGCAACACCCATGGAACGCGGAGAACCTACGGAGATACTACCAGTAGGGACGATATGAAAAGCATTGATGCTCACCCAATTTCCAGCCCATTACTGAGTTTTATTAGTTTTTACTTCGAACAGTTATTTCTATTATTTAGTTTTGCTATCGCTAGTTTTTACTTTAAACAATTCTACAAGTGCCTTTTTAAGCCCAAGGGGGCAGGTACCTTTTCTTCTACATGATTTTCTTTCAATAAAAGAAACATTCAGACACTACTGTGCTTCCTACTTAATTTAAACTAAGTCCACAAGGAGGACGGAACATCCCAATAGGATGAGAAATTTTGAGCCCACAAAGTGGACAGATGTAAACTAAGTCCACAAGGTGGACGGATCATCCCAAGAGGGTGAAAAATCACAAGTCCATAAAATGGACGGATATAGGCTAAGTCCACAAGGAGGACGGAACATCCCAATAAGATGAAAAATTCTGAGCCCACAAAGTGGACGGATGTAAACTAAGTCCACAAGGTGGACGGATCATCCCAAGAGGGTGAAAAATCACAAGTCCACAAGATGGACAGATATAGGCTAATCCACAAGGTGGACGGATCATCCCAAGATGATGAAAATTTTTAGTCCACAAGATGGACGAATCATCCCAAGAGGGTGAAAAATCACCTGTCCATAAGATGGACGGATGTCCACAAGATGGACGAGTATAAGCAAAGTCCACAAGGTGGACGGATGTAGGCTAAGTCCACAAGGTGGACGGATTCATCCCACAAGATGGACGGATCATCCCAATAGGGTGAAAAATCACGAGTCCACAAGATGGACGGATATAAGCTAAGTCCACAAGGTAGACGGATATAAGCTACGTCCATAAGGTGAATGGATCATCTAAAAGGATGAAATTTCTTAAACCACAAACTGGACGGATAAAACTTAGTCCACAAAATGGACGGATCATCCCAAGATGATGAGAAAATGCGAATTCCCATAGAGGACGGATACTGTCCACAAGATGGACTACCCCAATTAAATGAATTCTATTCCATTATAGACGGATATAGCCTAAATACAAAAACAAAGGATCCTCTCGACGGAGTTAAAGGGTCCATCCAAAAGCAAAATAGCATGAAAGGTGCAAAAATGCTAGACGGACCAATTACAGTAAGATA
Source organism: Quercus ilex subsp. ballota (assembly GCA_032727855.1). Classification (NCBI taxonomy): domain Eukaryota; kingdom Viridiplantae; phylum Streptophyta; class Magnoliopsida; order Fagales; family Fagaceae; genus Quercus; species Quercus ilex. The sequence continues at coordinate 35,768,618 of CM064915.1, forward strand.
ATACTAAAATCATCAACAAAATGAAATTTTCGTCAAACTGGATTCAAATTTATAAAATAAAGAGGATAGACCACGTCCCACGAAAGAAAATGTAAGACAAATTAATATTACAGGACGGTGTTCTCAAAATATCTTTACATAAAAAAATATAAAAAAAAAACAAAAAAACAACAAGTAACGAAACAGTTTTAATTTGTAGCTGGAACTTCTTTTTCCTCTTGACGGACCTCCACATCCGTTGGATCTTTCTCAGCGACGGACCTATCTACCTGGACCTCGTTGACTGGTGCCTCGTCACCAAACAGCTCGTCGGTATCATCAGATCTGGCAAGCTGGACGGATGTTTGCTCCGGAACGTTTATATTGACGGAGGATAGGTCGAGATCTGGATACAAACTTTTCACCCGACGAAGGGAATCGTCGAAACCGTCGTTGTAGGAAGATCCAAGCTCTAGTAGAAGGTCGTCGGAGTCGCGATACTCACGCACTGCCTCTTCTTTTGCCTGACGGATCTCCTTCTCTTTATCTTCCAGTACTTTCGACATCTCCTCCGTCCTCTTAAAGTACTCGTCCCTCGCTTCCTCAGCCATTTTCAGCTTCTTTTCTTGGATGACCTTCCAAGCCCTCAGCTGTGTCAACTCATCATCCATCATCTTGGCTTTCTCTCGAAGACGGTCCAAGGTTGTCTCATGATTCAGACACCGTCCCATCAGCCCTTTCATCATGAGCATGGCCTGAAAATAAAGAAGTTAGACACTTACTGAAGTGAAGATAGAAGTATAGTAGACGGATCGATTACCTGAGCAATACTGAACAGACCCGTCTCCCTCATCGCTTCGGTGGAGTGGTTGCCCAAGTCCTCATAGTCATCAGAAGAAATGACGGACGACAGCTTCTCCAAAGCGTACTTGGGATCCTCGGGAAGAAGGACGGGCGCCTTTTCTTGCTTGGATGACGGACCCTTCATTAAGCCCTTCCCGGCCCCATGCTTTACGAGGGTGACAGTTTTGGCACCACCAGCCATGAGACCTAGGACGGGCTCCAAAGGAGCCTTGGGCTTCTTTGGTGGACGGTCCCCTCTGGATGTCACCTTCCTTTTTAGTTGAAGGCTTGAACCCGTTCCCTTGGGATCTGCCTCGACGAACTCTTTCTTCTTGGCAGCGTTTGCCCTGATCAAAGCCCTCCTCTTGGCATCATCCATTTCTGTGAAAGTAGACGGAGTCAGTTAGAAGGAAAGAACGATAGACGGGTAAAATTGCTGGAATACAATTAAGAAGCTTACGCTGACGAACTTTATCGTCGTACTTCTTGGCTGCAGTAGAAGGTTTAGGTCCGTCACAATACCAGTAAATGGTATCAAGGGTGACGAGCTTAGCCCAGGTCCTCTCCTCCGACGTGGACCTTTTAAATATTTTTTCCAAGAAACTGAATTCTTCAAGATCTATCTGTGAGCGCCGTCGGACTGAAAAAGAGAAATAGGAGACGGACGTTAAATAGAAATTAGTAAAATAAAAAACTTGATTCTTTCATATGCCATGTGACGAAGTGTACCAGACTCGTCTAAAATGCCCCATGTAGTATCGACTAGTATGTGATCCGTCTCCCCTGGACGGCACATCCAGCCGTCTCCTTTTAGAAAGAAGTAACGGCTCTTCCAGTCCCTGTTTGAATCTGGAGTTTCATAGATGACCTTTAGGACGAGACTCCTAGGGACGAAGCTATACATTCCCCTTGATTTGTCTATTTCGTCTGGACGGTAGCAATGAAGGAACTCCCTCACTGTTAGCCTACGTCTACCGCTCGACATTGCTCCGTACAGGACCTCCATTGCGATGAATACTCTCCAAGCGTTTGGGGATATTTGGCTGACAAACAATCCCAGGTACTTCAGAAGTTCACGGTGCAAAGAACTCAATGGGAATCTAAGGCCTGCCTTGAGCACCTGCTCATTTATTCCAACACCGTCTACCCCCTGGTAGTAGCATTTTTCTGACTTATAGGGTAGATGGATCAGAATATGGTCAGGGATTTGGTAGTTGTCCCTAATAGTATTGAAATGTGGCTCCTTGATGGTGGAATTGAAGGCGTTTACCGTCTACTCTGGTAGCATGACGAACTGCCTAAGTCCGTCCGCACCCACGACAGATCTAATTTCTTCTTTTTCTTCTATGGGTCCTTCAACTATCTCTACGATCTCCGTATCCTCATGTGTTGAGGACGGAGAAGATGCAGACGAACTCCTATCCTCGCTCAGATCGTCTAGGTCTTTGTGACTTGACGGATTTACTTCTTCATAGTCAGCCCCGTCGCGAACGACAGACTGGTTACTCGACGCACTAGACATTTCCTATAAGTAACGACAAAACCTAAGGCTATGACGGATGTTGGAGCATATGACGGGAAAAGAAAGGACTAAGTTTTGCGTAATAAATTTTAAACAAGGAGTGAAATACAGATGGATGGAAATGACTTACCGGATAAAAGTGGACGGACGAAAGCGTCTGCAACGGTTGCAGCGACTGGGCGGGCTAGTCTCTGATAGACTTGACGGTCTCGCTCTGACAATGTTCTTCTTCGTGAAAATAGATAAGTGAAGGGAGAAGGAGGTGATATTTATAGGAGAGGTGTACGGAAGACGAAGCGACGCTTCGATCTCATACAATTGCCAGTAGAAGAGTGACGCGTGTCACACACCATTATTGCTTCCCAGATCTTGTCAGCGGCACGAATGGTTGACGAATGTATCTTGGAACCGTCAAACTTAAAGGACTTGAAACCTTCAACCTTATACAGCTTGGAACCGTCAACCCACATGCCTCTAGACCGTCACCCATTCTTACTTAGACTGTCACCCCATGCTTCCCTCATCTAAAGTATGACGAATCCATGAGGTGAGGGGGCAACTGAAGAGGTAAAATTTGGGCTAAGGATGGGCCTGACGGTCATCAACAGTGGGCCGATAGAGGACAGACCCATTACCCGTCACACCTACCATAAATGGGTCCAGTATAGAATGTCAGCTGGTCCAAAGCCCATGAGAAGGGCTGAAAGGCCCTTAATATGAGATACTTGCGAAACACTACATAGAGTCCGAAGGCAAATAGAGTTCTAGCACGAAAAGGATTCTATTTGATGTTTCCTATAAGGAAAAGACTTCGGCACCAAGGGAAGGACATCAACCCCCTACTGCTATAAAAGCTCTAATACTCTCATAAATCGAGGTACGCATAATTCACCCCTCTCTAGCACTCTAGAGTTGAAAGAAGTTCTAACTTGACCTTCGGAGGGTATTTGGCCGGCACCACACCGGTGCTCTCTGTTAGTTCTTCTCCTTTTTGTTGTCCAGGTGTCGTTTCGAGGGTACGAGCATTGCGCGACTCACTGGTGATATTTTCGGCATCATCAGTTACAATTGTTCTTGGTTGCCAATCTACAAATATGGACTTTACAATATATATATAGTAATCCTGAAATGGTATATTGAAATTGGCAAGTACTAAAATGTTTTGTTTCAATAGACAAATTGAAACAAGTCCTAAATGGTATTTAGAACATTGATACAAAGTAACCATTTTTTAAAATTGTTTAATGCAAATATCATGTAAAAGCAATTTTCCAAAAATATCAATCACGTACATATATTATATTATTGTGTAGCTTTAGATAAATAACACCGCCACAAATATAATTTTATCAAGAAAATATATATATATATATATATATATATATAAGTAATAGGTTTCTCTTTAATCTCATCTTCTCCTCTTCAATATATCCTCTTCTTGGTCGAATAAACCTCACCCAAGTTGTGAATGCCCAAATACCAAGGCAACATCTCTTCCTCTAGCTACACAGGCATGCATTCTTTTCTTTCTTTTTTTTCTTTTTTTTTTCCACAAAGCTGCATCTTATATTGTTTATAGGACCTTTTGCTTTTTCTACTTTGTGTTGTCTTATTATGAGCTAGAACTTGCATTTCATGAATTTTAAGGAACAAATTTTTAAACTCTTTTTAAAAAGGTAGATTCATATGTTGGCTTGCTTTCTAGATCATGATTTTTTTAATCCTCTTTTGATAAATTGGTCAGTTGGTATTCAGGTTTAATGAGTAAATGATAGATTTGCATATGTTTTTTCAATTTTTATTTTTATTTTTTTATACAAGATAGAGTTTCTACTATAACCTAATCTAAGTGTATATGTGTATAAAACTTCTTTTCGAAAACCTGAACCCCACCCCTTACCTTTCACACCCCACAAGCACTTATATTTGTGGAGTAACCACCGCACCAAGGATGCATAGTGGTATTTTTTCAAATTGTTAATTGTTCAATCTTCTTAAATTTGAGTAAAGAGAAGTAATTATTTTTTCTATTATAGGTTTAGTATGCTACTATTTCATTGCTAAAGTGGGTTATTTGTAGGACTCCATGTTATAGAATGAATTTAATCCATGTTGTGTGCTATATCATATCATGTAACCGCATTTGATAAGAAAATGTGAAGTGTATCTCATTAATATTTTAATAATAATCTCTCTCTCTCTCTCTCTCTCTCTCTCTCTCTCTCTCTCTCTCTCTCTCTCTATATATATATATATATATATTAAAAGTCATAATTAAGAGAAAATCAAATTAAATTTAAATTAGATTCTCAATTTTACGACACGTGTCGTATGAAAATCGAACAGTCCAACCCAAATTCAACTTCATTCAAATCTAGCTAGTAATACTATTTTCATCATCCATATCTCAAAACCAAATTCAACTACATTCACTATAGCCAACAAGTTTAAACTCTTTATAATTTTAACTTTCACCTTAAACCTTAGTAAAGTATCCACTTGGTCATCTTCAGATGAGTCATGCATGCATACATTAAAAGCAATGAACTTTGATTGAACCAGTTTGCACGAGAAAGATTTTCACAACTTAAAAGAAACTAAAACTATAGTGGCTGCTCAAATAATTTTTGTTTCGATGAAAACTAACACCTATGTAACACGAGGGAATATAAAAATAAAAATTGAAAAAGAAAGAAGGAATTGAGAGAGATGGTGAGAATTTCGAAAGGGAAAAATGAGAAAAGATGAATAATGGAGGGAAATGGGAAAGAGGGGGGGGGGGGGGGGGGGGGGGGGGGGGGGGGGCGGGCGCTTGAATTTTTTGTGCCTTTTATTTTTATTTTACAAATTTTTTACCTAGCAGAATTTGTTGCAGCGATCTAACGGCTTCAAAATCCATCAAAAGAAACAGTTTTAGGAAGTAAAAATCCTACAGTAGCTTTGTCTGTCGTAGCATTTTTTACAAAAGTGATACGAACTACGCACGCGCTATTTACGGAGGAAAAAAAAAGAATAATGCTAAGATCTAAAGAGCATCTCCATCAGATTTTGCCATCTCATCTTATTTTACCATCTCAAAAAGTTACTTTATCAATTATATCATACTCCCTCCGTCCCAATTTTTTTGTCCTGTTTGAAAAGTCAAACTTTTTAAGGGAACATCATTTATTGTCTTGTCTACATTTTAAAAATGTATAAGTTTCCAAAACTACCCTTAAAAAAATTTATTAAAAAATTAAATTAGTAAATTAATATGGGTATAATAGGAACATTAGTAAATTAATGACTTTTATTTTTAGAAACATGACAATATTTTGAGACATCTCAAAATGAAATAGAGGACAAAAAAAATGGGACGGAGGGAGTACCATTTTACAATACACCCTCCATCCCATATTTTATTTTTTCATTCTACATATTAAAATAATATAAATTACAAAATAAAATAATATAAAAAATATAAAAAAAAAATCTCTCTCTCTTCTCTCTTCACTGTGAACAAACCCAGATCAGTACCACAACCACCTCCTCCGCCCAGCAACAATCACTTACCCAGTCCTCTGTCCAGCAACAATCACTCACAACACGGACCCAAATCACTGCTACACCACCAACCACCCCAGCAAATCACAACAACAATCCCAAAACAAAAATTTGAAGAAAAACCCACCATCAACAATCCATGCCGATCTTTAAAGTGATCGGACTTGCCACTGCCGCCGAACCCCAACAAACCACCAGTCACCACCACCACGCCACACGCCCACCAAAAAAATCTATTAAATTATAAACCAACAAACCCATTAAATCAGAAAACCAACAAACCCATTATTTCGACACCCATGCGATCAAAATCCGATCTCCACAGAACCCACGCGATCAAAACCCCATCAGAACAGAGCCCACACTGATCAAAACCTGATCCCCACAGAACGTCGGAATCTACTCGATCAAAACCCCATCGGAACGAAACCCACGCAATCAAAGCCCGATCTCCATATACGCCAATCAAAACTCTGATCTCCACAAAACCCACGCCGATCAAAACTCCATCAGAACCCACTCGATCTCCTTCTGCCGATCAAAACCCCATCTGAACCCACCCAAAATCAAAACCCACCTTGCCACACCAATCTCCACGCACGACTCTCCATGACCCACACGCCCCACGATGAACTCCATGCAAAACGGCCCAAGCAGCTCCGGTGGCAAGTCTTGAACGAGAGAGGGAGTGAGTACAGAGTCACGGAGAGAGAGAGAGAGAGAGCCAAAGTGAGTGCTGAGAGAGAGTGAAGAGAGAGAGAGTGTTGAATAAAAAAAAATATTTATTTTTAGAATTGAGCTACAATACCATCTTACATTTAAGATGGTACTGTAACACAATTGTAAATTTTTTTACAATTTTACAAGTGCAGCTGGAGCTCACTTTTAATGCCTTCATGCTAAATTATTCTTAGATATGGCATTTAGAAGCCTAGCTGCGGATGTTCTAACAAATCTCATAACTTTTGTCATAATTTGTTCACGTGATAAGTTATGAGTAGTAGAGTTGTGAACACACATAAAATCACAATTTTTCTCTACCACTTACAACTTGCTAACGTAGCAAGTTGTGGCAAAATTTGCATAATTTATTGTGGTCTTACACATTAATAAAAAAAAGAAAAGAATGCAATCAATCATTACATTAGAAAACTCAAGTAGCATCTTCTCATAAAGAAAAAAAAAAAAAAAAAAAAAAAGGATAAAGGAAAAGAAAACTCAAGTAGTACGGCATCACTCATCAATGTGTCGGCCAACAACTTTCACTAGTCATTGGTTGCCTATACACACACGTGGATTCACACATTGCTCCATAAACTGAGCAAAATGTATTGATCTCGTAATTTTAAGTCATAATATGTACTAAATTTGTGACTTTAAGTCATAATTATATATTTGAAAATTGTGACTTAAAATCATGAGTTTAGTGCATTTTGGGTTTGTGTGTGGATTTGTCTAAGATGCTAGGTCCCTAAATATTCTTTGCCCTTTAGAGTAAGATTTTATTTATTTATTTATTATTTTTGGTATGGGATGAAACTTGAATTAAGCATGTATATACAACTTTCAAGTAAGATAGTGTCACATAAATGATTCGGGTTTCATAGTTTGTCAGTATATTTTTCCTATCACGACCTTACTTGAACAAGTTCTGTTCTATAGGCTCGCATCTCTGTATTTTTGCTCACTAAGCATGTCATATATAGGGTGTGTTTGGCAGTGGCAGAACTAGTATTTTAGTTTCGGGGGGGGGGGGAAGTGGGGGAAGGCTACAAGATAAGATTGAAAAAAAAATTAATCTAAAAAATATTAGTTTGCATCAATAAAAATAAATAAATAACTATATAATAAATAAATAAAGATAATTAATTCGTATTAAATAAAAATTAATTGAAGACATTAATAAGTGTATTTATTTACAATTCAAGAAATTAATCAATGTACTCAAAATAAACTATGAGATTAACTCAATGAAAAAGTGTAAAAAAATATAACAATATATTTGAAAAGTTGTATAATGACTCGTTGGGCCAATGGCTACGGACCTACTGCTTTGAGCTGAAGTGGTGAGAAAATTTTAAACTTGGTTTGGTAGAAGATTGTTTTAATAATAAAAAAAGACTTAAGAAATGTAGTGGTATGAGAAAAATCAATTTCAATTATTGTGAAAAATCAAGTGTAGTAAGTCAATTTTTATGTATATGTTATCTTATATACAAAAAGCTTTTTTAATTTTTTAATAGATAATAGATAATATTGTTTTTTTAATAAAAAAATTTTCACTTCATCGTTAACATAAAAATAATGGTACAATAAGTATATGAATTAGTAAGAACGATTTCGACGTGGCCACATTCATCCCATTGCATGTTAACTTTGAACTGACATGTGGTGTGCTCTTTGATTACTAGAATTATGAGTGTTGGACATTTATTAGCTTAAACTAAATTCATTAACCTGAGAAGAATATCATCTAAAAAAACCCTCTCTCTAGTCTTCACCTCGCCTAGTGAAAATATGGCTGACTTAAAAAACACTCTGTTTCTTGACCAAAAAACAGAGCATATCTCCTAACATGAAAGGCAAATAGCACTATTTGGATAGCCCCCAACGAGTGTAAAATTTGTAAACCAACTAAAACCCTTCCTATCTTACTTACTAACATGTTATGCTTATATCTTTATAGGGAGACAAACTAATCTAAATATCCAATCCCCCCCTTGGCTCCGCCGCTGTTTAGCACTATGGAGTTAGATCTTCATTGCTTAAGTGAGTTATTTATTGTGTCCCATATTACATTGAATTTTCATTAAAATAAATACAATTTTCTACTGATTGAGTAGATTTTTCAACCATTTGAACGTTCCAATTATAATTGTACATATTTCGAGTTTACTGTTTGTATAACCCATTATATAATTACTACTAAAAAAAAATGGAAAAAAAAAAATTATTCCTAAATAATTTGATCATTTTTGCTTTCAATTTTAATTTTTTTAATGTTCATAAATTTTGATAGCTTATAATTTGTGAATTTGGGGCTTTTTATGTATATAAATATGTTGTGATGGCCCCCCCTCTTCCTGGGGCGTTTCTCAAAAAAAATATGTTGTGATGGTTACTTATGGTTCTACAATATTTCATGCAAACACACTACGTATATGTATGTATTAGGGTTATTAATTTAGAGTTTCAAGTGTCTCACCAATAAAAGGCATCAGTCAAAACAATATATTAAAATGATTTTATTATATGGTAAACGAAAACGCATGATAAATATGCTATGCCACTTATTATACACCACATCATTTTTTTTCCCAAACATATTGTGGCTCTTTAATAAACGAATTCTCACATCCTCAAAAAAAAAAAATAATAATAAATAAATAAAATGCTAACGTAGTTGAACCTTTTTTTTTTTTTTTTTTTTTTAACGCTAGCTTATTCCATACTCTTATACAAAAAAGTCAATAATGAAAAACTGTGACATTCCACCTGATGATTGCATTAGAATTGGGTATGTCCAAATAAACAGTCTCCAAAGTAGCATAACCACGAGCCAACCTGAAAATTCCAGTTCCTGAAACCACTGATACTTCCCTATATTTTTGGTAGAACCTGTCTGCCCCTTGAATTTCAAGGGTGCTACCATTGTACTTCTTGTTGGTGAACACAAGTGACATCAATAGGTGCAAGTCAGAGCCATCCAACGCTGAGTTCACATAAATACCATGAGCCCTCCCGACCTCAGATGAGTTCCTCTCAATAGCCACTGTCAACTTGTCGTCAGTGGCAAAGATCGTTCCAAACCCAAGGATCCACCACCGCTTGTGAGGGATGCCAGCGACTGGGGTGGCGGTGGCATTGGCTCCTGTCTCCCAGTCTTGCATGTAGAACATCATGTTGGTTTCTTTGAGTTTTTGGAACTGGTACTTTGAGGCCTCTATAGATGCGGCTAGAGTTAAGAAGAACATTAAGGACAATATGACAATTTTTGTTGCCATTGTGGATTGGACTAGCAAAGCTGACAAGCAAGCTTTTAGGAGTGAATGAACTTGCTTGTGTGATGTGGTGAATTGTGGCTTCATGGGGTGGGTTCTATTTATAGAGAGAGAGAGAGAGTGAGAGAGAGAATATCCACATGCACGGCGGCTTGGCTATTGGTTGGTTGTCTCAGTAGTCAGCTACCGCATGGTTTTTCTTTGGGCTTATAATTCGTACATAGGTGCAGTTTGGACTCCACGTCCACGTTTCCCTCTATCCGCGTTTATTTATTTATTTTTTTTTTGGCCGCAATATTTGACTATGGGAGGCAAAAATCACTGTACGTAAACAGTGCATTTACTGTTCACGCACTGTTTATACAATAAAAAATATTAAAAATAGATCTACGACACTATTCATACATTTAAAAATTATTTTGCTACAGTGTTTTTAGTTTTCAGTTTTCAGTTTTCAGTTTCAGCAATAATAAGTTCAATCCAAACGGACCCTAGGTGCAGTTTGGACTCCACGTCCACGTTTTCTTCTATCCGCGTTTTCCTTTTTTTTTTTCTTTTTTTTTGGCCGCAATATTTGACTCTGAGAGGCAAAAATCACTGTACGTAAACAGTGCGTGCACTGTTTACGCACTGTTTATACAATAAAAAATATTAAAAATAGATCCACGACACTATTCACACATTTAAAAATTATTTTGCTACAGTGTTTTCAGTTTTTAGTTTTCAATTTTCAGTTTTCAGTTTCAGCAACAATAAGTTCAATCCAAACGGACCCATAGTCGCCAAACAGTTTTGTGTCAATCCAAACGATATAGCGGTGCATGCACTTATGCACTTTCCAGGAAATGCTGGAACGAATTATTACATCAAATACCGAAAGCTCTTTTTAAACAGCTCAAGATTATAATATCATTTTTTGTTTGGATGATGTGAACAATATCATCTTTTTGATCTCGTTTCTGACCAAAATGATAACTAGGACGATAAACAAATTGAGGCAAAGTGAGTAGGCCTACTTATGAATAATTTGATGGGTAATTTAATATTTGGTTTTTGAGAAGAAATTTGATATTATTTTGCACTTAAGTCAAGTTTGAATTTATTTTAAAATAAGATAAAATTTTCAAAGTTAATTCATTTTATTGTCGACTTACTTATGAGCTACTTAAATATGTTTGAGCTAATGAGTTTATTTAATAAAACATTATTACGTCTATGCATGATCTGTGTCACAGTTAAAGTCTAAAAGAAAGTTTTTTTTTTTTTTGGGTGAAATGCACATGAACTTTTCATAAAGAGGTTCATTCGATTACGGTCCTAAGAGCATCAACAGCGGAGAGTGTATATGCCAAATGTAATGGTTTTTTAGCATTCAGACCCAAAATGCTCACTCCAGCCCGAATTGCAAAATGCGCCAATCGTAAAAAAATTTGGGATTGTGCTACAGTGCGATTCTACATTTAGAATCGCACTGTAGCTAAATTGTAAAACATATATTAATATTTTATGCATAAATGTCAGGCCTTTCTCTCTCCACGGTCTCTCATCTCTCTCTCTCCATTGCTCCTTCAGACACGAAGCCTCTCGCCATCGCCATCGTTGAAGCTCTTTCAGACCAAGCCTCTCTCTTCTCTCTCATCCCCTCTCTCTATCACTCTCTCTTCAAACCGAGATTCTCAAGGATTTTTGGGTTTGGGTTAAGATCAAAATCAAAATCAAAATCAGCCAAACCCACAACAAAAAATGGATAGCCAGAACCATCAACACAGAACACAGAACCATCAACACAAAACCATCAACTTTGGTAGCAATGATGGTTTTCTTCAAACCATCAACATAGAGATGGCAAAAACCCGCTTAGGATGAGTTTCCGATCTGACTTGGGGTGGGTTTTTCTTGTGCCCAAACCTGGTGGAAGACAGCCATGGAGCACTAGAGCTGCCAATTTTAAAGGCGGCCGTGGAGCACCTCCAACGCTACATCAACACAGAACACAAAACCCATTTTCTTGAAACCCATTTTCTTCAAACCCATTTTCAAAGAACCCAAAACCCATGCACATGAACACCATCACCAGAACCACCCATGGCCGGACCCATTAAGCAGTGTTTATGTTTGGATTGATGGAAGTGGCAGTGATTATTTTTGGGTGATTTGGTGGATTTGCTGCTTTGTTCTTGGCTGGGTTTTTTTTTTTTTTTTTTTCTTTTCTTTTCTTTTCTTCTGAGAAAAATCTTGGCTGGGTTGTTGGTGGTTAAATAATGGGTTTTGGAGTGGTGAATAAATAATGTGTTGTATTGAATAATGGTAATGGTGAGATATATTATTTTATTATGTAAAAAATATTATTTTAATGAGTAGGATTGAGATATAAAAGTTGGGATGTTGGAGAATTGTAAAATTGTATTGTATAATTGATAAAGTGATTTTTTGAGGTGGTAAAATAAGATAGGATATAGAATCCGGTTGTGGATGCTCTAATAAACAACCTCAATGTTGCTATTTTCACTTTAGGATTGAATGTAACAAAAAATGATATATACCTAAAAAAAATATAGTCAAATACTCAAAAAAAGTCAGAATACTTTTATTTATAAGAAAAAATAAAAATAAAAGAAGGATAACTAGTAATCGCTATTAACGACGGTCACCGGGCAGTACACTTTCGAGTTTCGAGTCAAACAAATCGCCTGGGTATATTTTCAAGCACTAGGGCCCATGGTCGCCAATAATGGTGGCTTTTTACTGTGTTTCTTCTTGTCATATTATAAATGATTATTAAGGGCTGCAGATTATTGAAAGATGGTGGGTAGGTGTTAATCTACCTTGATTTTTTTATGGGATGCGATTGCTAATAAAGTCAAGAGAGATTAGATGGGAATGGATAAGCATCCCTTATATTTAAACGAGTAATGTCTAAGGAAACGATTTTTTTTCCCCAGCTTTTTCACAACTTTTTAGTGGTAGGTAAGATAACAAGTTATGATTTTTGTTTCAATTTTACATAAATTCACCATAAACACTATTTTTTAATTTAATTATTACAATAAGTAAGAAAATATTTAAATTATGAATGACTTATTGGAAATATTAAAAGATATAGTTAAATTACCAGACTCTTCATATAACTAAAATCACTTTGAGTATTTTCAATCAATCACAAAAAATTATGAAAATATCTATGATCCTGAATTTATTGGTTTTTTAAACCAATAAATATATCTAAAAAGCCCACATTAATCAACTTCAAATGCAATCCATCTAATGTTTAAACATCTCTTAACTGATTACAAGAACTTGATAAAAATATTTCCTAATCATTTGATAGAACATGTATTTAGAGAAGTTAATTATTGTGCTGACCGTCTTGCTTGTATGGGAGCAAAGCTTAACTTTGGTTTTCAATTTTTGTATAACTCACCGGATGTGGCGGTAGATTTGCTGGCTAGAGTGAAAGCCGGATTTGCTTTGATGTAAGAGCATTAGTATTGGAAAATTCTAATGCTACTCTATTTTACAATTCTAAAAAGTCACTTTATTATTATATCATACCATTTTACAATACCTCCACATCCCAAACTTCTATTTTCCTCTTTTACTCATTAAAATAATATATCTACATAATAAAATAATATATCTCAAAATTATATCTTCTCTCTCATCTCTCTCATCTCTCTCATTTTCAGCTTTCTTCCAAATAAAATATTATTATTTTTTTACAATACTGTGAACAGTACAATTCTATGTTTAGAATTGTACTGTAGTACTATTGCAAAAAAATTTGCAATAGTTGTGTTTACAATTGTCTGATGCAAATGATTTTAAGACTTAAAATACCAAATTGTTCTTAGATATGGCATTAGCATTCTCCAATGCTAATGCTCTAACAGACTTATTGTTGAATAGTTTTAATTTCAAGCGTCGTTTACCCCAAGAAAAAAAAATGCAGTCTAATTATTGGCTCAAACGGTCAAAGGGACCAAAATGACAAAACTGCAGCCTTTGACGCTTTGAACCAAAAAATTTGACTGCATTTGAACAACTCCCTTTACCCCACCGCACAAACAAACAAAAGCCACAGTTCATATATTATTATTATTATTATTATTTTGGCCGTGTTTATTATACATTTTACGCAAACACCCAATGGCCGAAACAATTCAAAACATGACTTTAAGTTGCCATTTTGACCCTCTCTTAACTGATTGCATAAACTTGATAATGACCTTTCCTAATCATTGTGCATGTATTTAGAAAAGTTAATTACTGTACTGACCGTCTTGTTCATATTGGAGCAAAGCTTAATTCTGGTTTTCAATTTTTGTATCACCCACCGGATGTAATGGTTGATTTACTGACTAAAGTGAAAGCAAGATTTGTTTGTTGTAACAGACTTTATTTTTTATAGTTTTAATTCCAAGCATCGTTTATAAAAAAAAAAAAAAATGCAGTCCAATTATTGTTTAATAGTTTTAATTCCAAGCATCGTTTACCCAAAAAAAAATGCAGTCCAATTATTAGCTCAAACAGTCAAAGGGACCAAAATGACAAAACTGCAGCCTTTGACGGTTTGAACCATCATTTGACTGCATTTGAACAACCCCCTTACCCCACCGCACAAACAAACAAAAGCCACATTTCATATATATTATTATTATGGATTTTACTAATGTGTGTCCTTAGGGCATACATTAATTTTCATTTTTGGAAAAAATTTTCTCGAGAATTGAAAAAGTAATAACAATTTTTTCAATTCTCGAAAAAATATTTCCAAAAGTAGAAAGTTTAACGTGTGCCCTAAGGGCACACGTTAACCGGACTCTATTATTATTATTTTGGCCGTGTTTATTATACATTCTACGCAAACACCCAATGGCCAAAACAATTCAAAACATGATTTTAAGTTACGATTTTAAGATCAGTTTATTACGTTTGTTTAAATAATAATTTTTAATTTTTTTAAAAATATGTATAAATAAAAAAATGTGTAAAAAAATGTGTAAAATTATTTAAAAACTAAAAAATATATGTTTAAATTTGCGTAGTAAACAAAGCCAATTTAAGTATATTTTCAATTGTTTTTAGTAATAGGTATATATATATATTGTGTGCAACATATTTTTTCTTTACTATTATTATTATTATTATTATTACTATTATTATTCGAAAGATGTTGAAATTATTGTGAAGGTAGGCTACTAATCCAAAACACGGTAACTGAAAGTTACAGTGTTGACTAGTGACGACAATCTGTCATATATTTTTGGCTCGGCTTTAAGAAAATGAAACAAAAATACATGAATTTTATAAAATTTCCCACCCTCTTCAATGAGGTCTAGAAGTTCATTTCTAAATATAATATTTGATCATTTGCAGAAAGAATTGTGCTTGTTTGATTTTTGTTTAACCATGTATAATTTTATAAAGTCTTATTTTTTTCAAGTTACAAATATGCATTTACATTATTCACCTTTTAAAAAAAAAAATTAGTAAACCACAGAAAATAAGCTACACTAAACTTCACTTTATTATTTCCCTTTGCTATATGGTGCAATATTATACAAAATGCAACATTATTGATGTCTAAAAATTTGAAATAGAACCTTACAATTCTATATTTGAAAGGTCCTAGATGATCAGTCGTCTCTCTGAACCCCATTGCTCAGCTAGGGTTCCTATAGTGATATAACCGTACGTATAGGGCATTGTCCCAGTATAATATAAACTTCTAACTCTTTCAGCGAGGGGCTTCTTTTCTTGGTATGGATTGAATTGGGAAGGATGTGAACGATGAAAAAATTGGATCATTATTATTCCAGAAAACTTTTACTCTTACTGCAAAAAACATTACATAGCCATTGAGAATATTGTATTACAATTAATTAACAATAATCAAAATTTATTCCTTAAACATCAAGACACTCGTTAAAACAAAATATTACACTCATTTTATTATATGGTAAACAAGAAAAAGGACAACAATGGGTGTTCACTTATTGTACCACCACGTATCAGAAACCTTTTTTTATTCTTTCTATACCTTTGTTTAAATGGAAACAAAATCTAATTGACTTTTTTTTTTACGCCTATTACTGTATTACATACTAAAGTTTCCAACAACTTAGTAGTGGAAAACTGTGACATTCAACCTGATGATTGCATTAGAATTGGGTATGTCTATGTAAACAGTCTCTAGAGTAGCAAAACCACGAGCCAACCTGAATATGCCAGTTCCTGAAACCACAGATACCTCCCTATACTTTTGGTAAAACCTGTCTGCCCCTTGTATTTCAAGAGTGCTACCATTGTACTCCTTGTTGGTGAACACAAGGGACATCAACAGGTGCAAGTCAGAGCCGTCCAATGCCGAGTTCACGTAAATGCCATGAGCCCTCCCGACCTCAGATGAGTTCCTTTCAATAGCCACTGTCAACTTGTCGTCGATGGCAAATATTGTTCCAAACCCAAGAACCGACCACCGCTTGTTACGGATGCCAGCGACTGGGATGGAGGTGGCATTGGCGCCAGTCTCCCAGTCTTGCATGTAGAACATCATGTTGGTTTCTTTGAGGTTTTGGAACTGGTACTTTGAGGCTTCAGTGGATGTGGCTAGAGCTAGGAGGAACATTAAGGACAATATGACAATTTTTGTTGCCATTTTGGATTGGGCTAATAACTAAGATAACAAGAAGCAAGCTCTTAGGAGTGAAAGATGTGGTGAATATTGATGACTTGGTGAGGATGCAAAGTGTTGAATTTATAACACGAGACGAGAGAGAGAGAGAGAGAATATCGACTTGGCACATGTTTTGACTGTCAATTTAGGCAGCTACCACATGGGTTTTTCCATATGGAGACGTACGTCCTAGCCTAACAGTCCAAAATAGAGTACACTTCCAGGAAACGCTGGAGCAGATTACTTCAACAACCGGTTGAGATTTTAATATCTGTATTAAAAGTAAGCAGTTAAATTTATCATATTTTAATACTTAAACTAATAATAAAGTAATTTTTACCTACACATCAAGAAAAGTGATAAAAATATGCAGTTAAATAATTAAATTTATTATATTTAAATAACTTTATCTTTTAGGACCGTTGCTAATCTAACCGACCAAGATAATAATAACTTGGACGCTAAGCATATTGAAGTTTAGTAATCTTTTTTCGGCTAACTGGAATTGCATAAACAATGCCACAGCTGTGCCTACAATAAACAGTATCCATGACATCAAGGCTAAGCAAGTTGAAAATACAGGCGGGTCAAAAATAACAAAGTCAGTTTAGGTGGGTATAGTTTCAATCACTAGGGCCCACGGTAGCCATAACGAAGGCATTTTTCTCGGTTCCTCTTCTAGTCATATCAAGGCTGCAGAATATAAAAACATAGTGGGTTGTTGTGCGTGAGTGTTTTTTTTTTTTGGGGAGAGATAATGGGCCGTATAGAGGTATTAATCCCATTTATTCTACCATGATTTTTAGGAGATAAAATTGTTAATAAGGTAAGGTGAGATTAGCTAGGAATGTACACGTATGCCTTATATTTGCTTCTTAAAATAAATAAAAAATAAAAAAATGTGAAATACTATTTTGGTCCTAAATTTTATCAAAAGTTTGTTTTTTATCTCTATACTTAAAATTAAAAAATTTAAAAAAATTTAAAAAAAAAACTTCGTTTTCCGTCCTTAAAATTTTGGAAAAAATCATTTTTTTGTCCTTAAACTATTAAAAAAATTTTACTTTATGTCCTTAAATTTTACTAAAATGTTATTTTTCTTCCCTAAACTATTTTAAAAAGTTCATTTTTTATCTCTATTTTTGTCTCTAAACTATTAAATACTATTTACAAAGTTTAAGGATTAAAAAAAAAAAATTAAGTTTAGATATTGTAAGGTCCCAACTTGGATTGGACCCAAAAGAAAGGGTTTTTAGTCCAACAAGCCCAAACAATCAATTTTTAGAGCGTGGGTAAAGAACTAGTTCTATTCTATAGAAAAGATCATGATCGTTACTTGGCAAAGAAAGTTCAAAATTAACCAAACTATAAAAACTGTCCTCGGCTAGGTCTCAGGTGTTTATTTCTTTTAGGGTTTCATCTTCCTCATTCACAAACTACTCCAAAAGTCCCTTCAAATGTCGTCCTCTTTCATGTTATATACCACGTTCCTCCTCTCATTTTCACCGTACACGTGTAGATTATATTCTGAGAACTCCTTCTGGTCCCATCTAACAACTCCCAGAGTCTTCAACTAGCAGCCATAAGGCTGCTTGACTACTGTTCAGGTATCACCTCCACGTTAATGCGGCCAGAGAGTTAGCTGGGAAGCATTTAATGTGGAGGTAGCAGTTTTAGAAGATATTTGTTACCTCCCTTATCCCATATCCGTTTCTCAGTTACAATACAACCTTGCGGACTATCTATGGTAACAAGATAGTTGCATCGACCTTGGATCAACATTCCAAGATGAACCTTATCATCGGACGCCTTTTTGGCTATTATGTACAATCTCTGCTTCCTTTTCTTATATTATTCCCACCATGTCCTCATTTAGCCATCCTCGGACAGATTAGCGCCCTCGGACTAGGCCACTGGGCCATAGGCCCACTTCCTACAATCTTACCAATACCTTTTTAGATAGCTGGCCCCACAATAGCCCCTCAAAATCTCGCTTTTTGACACCTTGGAAAAAAGGGGGATTTTGATGTCCGGCTTCCACCCCTTATGTGGATTTATCTAACCTCCGAAACGTCTTTCTACCTGCCCAAGGCACGTTCCTAACGTTTCAGCGTCCAGAACACGCCATCATTAAATTATGATGGCTTTTTTGTCTCCCACGTTCAACGGCAAGATGTAAATCTAGCGGCGGAGGATCAGCTTGGATTTATGAACGGGACTTTTCCCGCTTACAATTTCTACGCCCTTATAAATAGCATTTCAAATCAACTCTCTTTTCAGTTACAACAATCATACAGCCTTAACGCTCATACATTGAACCTGTCACTCTCCTTTATCTCTCTGTGCGTTCATAAATACCAAAAACTTTTCCGATGACTTCCTTTTTAAACCTGTAAGTCTCCTTAAACCTTCTTAGCTCTCATTTCATCTTATTAACTTTTCTTCATAACTTTTTAAAAAATGGGTAGGTTCAAGTGTTTGGTTGAGTCCGAAGAGGATAGAGAGATATTTAGAGCTAAGTATAAGATTCCCCCAACAGTAGGTATGAGATACGCTGCCCCAGGAGCGTGGGTAGATGATAGAAAAACAGGAGAGGTGGTCATCCCTATGATTGCCTTTATAGAAGAAGGGATGACCATTCCCATGGGTAATCTTACTAGAAGTTACCTTAGATTCTTTAGGTTATCTCCCACACAGTGTGCCCCAAATATGTTCAAGGTGTTAGGGAGTATAGAAGTCCTAAATGAGAGGATGAACTTAAACCTGACCCATCACGATGTGAACTGGATGTATAATCTACACCATATGAAGGGACAAGGATATTACCTTAAGTCTAGGTATCCCGAAGTAAGGTTAATCCAATGCCTCCCTACATCAAACAAAGGCTTAAAGGATGATTTTTTAATCTTTTCTGGGGAATGGCACGATGGCCTACCTTGCCGGACTAAGGAGGGGAACCAGGTGTGAGTTCAGCTGTTAACATACATAACTTAGATTGCACTTTCCTTTGAGTCCCATTATTCCTGTTTCTGACGAAAATTTCTTTTCCTTTTATTGGTTTTACAGACAGGCATTCTACCAGGCCCCAGTTCAAATTGGTTAACAGGAAGAGTTTAGATAAAATCCTACGGTCTGAGGTGTACGTAAATGAATCCGACGGTCAGTTGCGAGCGGCACACAAAATCCTTGGGTACAAACCCATTTCCACAGCATTTCAAGCCCCCAAGTGCGTGATAAGGGCCAGAGATCCTCGGCTTCACCGCATTAGTGTAGCTTTCGAAGGATTCATCGTTCCTGAGGGCGTTCCGATTCCTAAAGGTACACCACTTACTCAGCCACTCTTCTTGGCCACCCCTTCGATAGGAGCATCCTTGTCTCACCCCCTTCCCCAGGCAAGGAAGAAAGAAAAAGAAAGGGAAGAAGAAGAAGAAGAAGAAGAAGAAGACAATCCTGAGGGGTTTGTAGAACTGATAGACTCTTCAGAAGAATTTGAAGTGTTTAACCAGCCTACATCGCTTGAGGATAATTTAGAAGAAATGGGCATCCAAAAAAAGCCCCAGAGGAGTTTGATGGACTTGATTGAAGACCAACCTGGAAAAGGTTCGTAGGGGAAGTCCACTCAACCTCAACTTCCTCCTCCTCCCAAATCTCCTCTCCCTCCTCATAAACCATCTCAACCGTCTCGGCCTGAACTTAATGATCCGAAAAGGAGGAGAGAGCCGAAAGACAAGAACGTAGTGGAGATTGGTGGATCCCGTCTTACTCGTGAAGACGAGTTTCAACGTGCTGCGAAGCAGCAAAAAGTTAGCCATAGGACACAACGAGGCGTGGAAAGGGTAGACACTCAACCCACAGAACCTGAGGCTTGGCTCCCAGCACCTATGCTTGGCGGTGAGCCCCTAAGAGAGGATGCATCACTGAGGGACTTCAACGGGGGCATCGAGTGCCACGTCTCCTCGGTCCTGGAGGAGACTCTCTTACTCCCAAAGGACATGACTGAGCTACGGAGTTTAAAAAAGAATGAGGTTTTCCTTGACACCAAAAGATACTTGGGCATGGTGTGATATTCCTCTTATCTTGTTTCTTTATCTATAAATATCCTACATACAGTTTTTATTTGCCATATTTCTAACTCTTTTTCTTTTCAGGCTATCCAAGCTACTTTCAGACTTGAGGAGATGACCAACTCCTATTGCCAACAACTGGATAATGAAAGAAAAAGGCGGGCAACAGCTGTGCAGACACTCACCATTACTGAACAAAGCAATGTACAGCTGAAGAAAAAATTAGCCGAGGAAGAACATGCTCGAAAGAACGCTGATTCGGCTTTGGAGAGTGCCCAAAGGCAAGCCGAGGATCTGAGAAAGCGCCTGCGAGATGCTAACGACCAGTTGACAGCTTCCAATGAGCAAATAACAACCTTGAGGAAACAATTGGAACAAGCCCAAAAGCTCAAAGACCAGGCCAAAAAAGCAAAGGCTAAGGCGGATAAAGTGAAGGCAGAGGCCGAAAGAGAGAAAGATGAGGCCGAATAGCATGGCTACGACATCGGCGTAGCTGAGACTGAGAACACTCTTCGGGCCGAGGTCCCCGTCGTATGTCGAGCATATGGTGCTCAGACTTGGGGAGAAGCTCATAACCAAGTTGGGGTTAAGTCTTCTTCTGAGTTGAGAAGGCCAGAAAATATTTATTTTCCTCCGGCTATACGAGCCTCCAACCCTTCTTCCAACCAAAAAGCAGCGGCTTCTACAGTTGCTGACTCCGCCGAGGAGACCCAAACTCAGAATCCTCTTCATCTTAATCAACAGGAGCAGCCCAAGATACCTGAAGCTCCAAGAAGCACCTCCTCGGATAAGATAGCAGATGTTCCTAATGAGGGGGCTGTTTCTCAGAGTTTTGAGTAGGCTTTGGCTTCAACTATCTTACCTACTGGAGAGATTCCTAAGGAAAAAGAGAAGGAAGTTCCTCCTGAACCAACTGACAAAGCTCCCAAGTCTAAGCTCCAAATAAAACTGAAGCCATAGTTATTGTAGTGACATTCCCTTCATTTTTTGCTTAAGCATAGCTATAATGAGATGTATATTTTTCCTTTCTAAATTTATTTGGGATATTGCCACTTGCTTTATAATATATGCAATTTCTATCATGAATATTCTTTGTTCTTACACGACCATATGCCCCAAAAGACTAAAGCTTATTGATATAAGGGAAAATGCAACTTTATGTGTTTTAATTGAGAATCTGAGTAGATTATAGCTGTGAACTCCACAACCATATGAAGAGGCGTTTTTAGTTTATCAATTCTAATAAGTATCCAAACCAAAGAGAGTATCCTAAATGTTTGAATAACAGGTAGGCCCTGGGTATCTTAAAATACTTTAAGTGATGCTCATGGATCTTGCTTTGACATACAAATTTGGTCATAATTTAACTTCTATTTAATACTTTAACAGATGCCACAGAGTATTAACTTTCACTAAGTTTGTGATTCGAAGAGCCTGACATAACTTAGTTTCTGTTTAATACTTCAATAGATGTCAAAGGGTATTAATTTCCACTAAATTTGTGGTCTGAGGAGCCTGATATAACTTAGTTTCTGTTTAATACTTCAATAGATGTCAAAGGGTACTAATTTCCACTAAGTTTGTGGTCCGAGGAACCTGACATAACTTAGTTTCTGTTTAACACTTCAATAGATGTTAAAGGGTATTAATTTCCACTAAGTTTGTGGTCTGAGGAGCCTGACATAACTTAGTTTCTATTTAATACTTCAATAGATGTCAAAGGGTACTAATTTCCACTAAGTTTGTGGTCTGAGGAGCCTGACATAACTTAGTTTCTGTTTAATACTTCAATAGATGTTAAAGGGTACTAATTTCCACTAAGTTTGTGGTACGAGGAACCTGACATAACTTAGTTTCTGTTTAACACTTCAATAGATGTCAAAGGGTATTAATTTCCACTAAGTTTGTGGTCTGAGGAGCTTGACATAACTTAGTTTCTGTTTAATACTTCAATAGATGTCAAAGGGTACTAATTTCCACTAAGTTTGTGGTCCGATGAGCCTGACATAACTTAGTTTCTGTTTAATACTTCAATAGATGTCAAAGGGTATTAATTTCCACTAAGTTTGTGGTCCGAGGAGCCTGACATAACTTAGTTTCTGTTTAATACTTCAATAGATGTGAAATGGTATTAATTTTCACTAAGTTGGTGGTCCGAGGAGCTGGACATAACTTAGTTTCTGTTTAATACTTCAATAGATCGTGACACAGAAGATACATAATCGGAATGAATTGAAAAAGGAAGTAAAACAGAATTATTCTTATTAATAGTAGTACCTCTTTAAGTTACTTACATTCCAAGGATGGATTACAGTTTTTTCATCTAGATCCTCCAAGTAATACGCACCTATTCCTGCCACCGATGTGATACGATACGGTCCTTCCCAATTAGGCCCTAATTTTCCCCAAGTTGGGTTTTTGGTAGTTCCTAAAACTTTTCTCAATACCAAATCTCCTGGGGCTAACGGTCTCAGCTTCACATTTACATCATAACCTTGCTTGAGCTTGTGTTGATAATAGGCCAGTTGGACCATTGCACTCTCTCGTCATTCGTCTATCAAATCTAGACTCTTTTTTAGAAGTTCATCATTGCTATCCGGGGTGAATGCGCTTGTTCTCAGCATGGGGAACCCTGTTTCTAGAGGAATTATAGCCTTAGCCCCATACATCATTGAAAATGGAGTCTCTCCTGTTGATCGTCGAGGTGTTGTTCGATACGTCCATAGGACATGTGGTAGCTCTTCCACCCATTTTCCTTTTGCATCATCCAACCTCTTTTTAAGTCTGTTCACTATAACCTTGTTGACAGCCTTGCCTTGCCCATTTCCCTGTGGATAAGCCAGAGTGGAATATCTATTCTTTATCCCCAGATCTGAACAATACTTTCGAAAAGTCTTGCTATCAATTGAAGGCCATTGTCCGAGATTAGAGTTTGGGGGACCCCGAATCGAGTAACGATATTCTTTTAGATAAACCTCTTAACATCCACATCTCTGATATTTGCCAGAGGCTCGGCTTCGACCTATTTGGTAAAATAGTCTGTGCCGACCAACAGAAACTTCTTATTTCCTAATGCTTTGGGGAAGGGACCTACGATATCCAAACCCCACTAAGCAAAGGGCCAGGGACTAGAAAGAGGATTAAGAACTCCCCCAGACTGATGGATGTTTGGTACAAACCTCTGACATTGATCACATCTTTTGACATACTTCTGTGCTTCCTTTTGCGTGCTCGGCCACCAGTATCCCTGAGTAATTGCTCTATGAGATAAAGACCTTCCTCCTATGTGACTTCCACAAATCCCTTCATGTAGTTCTTCTAGAAGTAACTCTGACGCTTCGGGATGTACACAAAGCAAATATGGCCTAGAAAAAGAACGCTTATACAATTTTTTATCCTCAGACAGCCAAAACTGAGGAGCCTTTCTCCGTACTTTTTTAGCTTCTAATTTATCTTCAGGCAGTATATCCTTCTCAAGAAATAACAGTATAGGATCCATCCAATTAGGCGCCAACTTGATTTGATGGATCTAAAGCAAGTCCCCCGTTACTGGGGTATGTGCGTTTAAGTCTTCAACCAGTATCACTCGGGGTAAATCTTATGCCGAGGAGGTGGCAAGGGTAGCCAAGGAGTCTGCATGGGTATTTCCACTTCTGGGGACATGGGATAAGTTAAAAAGCTCGAAACTCCTTTGCATACGCCTAACTTGGCCCAAGTACTCCTGCATTCTTGTGTCCCGAGCTTCCAACTCCCCTTTTACTTGGCCCACGACCAGTCTTGAGTCCGAGAACATCTCCACTGTTTTTCCACCCAATTTTTGGACCATCGCCATTCCCATCAATAAGGCTTCATACTCCGCTTCGTTGTTGGTAGTCGAGAATCCCAACCTTAAAGACTTCTCGATGGTGATCCTTTTAGGGGATACCAGAACCAACCCCACTCCTGATCCCCGCTAGTTTGCCGCTCCATCCACATACACCTTCTAGGGTGAGGAATGTTGTGCGGAGATTAGGCCAACTGATTTTTCATCCATGCCATACTGATTCGCTTCTATTTCTCCAAAACCTTCAGCGAACTCGGCCACCAAGTCGGTGAGAATCTGACCCTTCACAGAGGTACAAGGCATATACCTTATATCAAAAGCTCCTAGAATGGTGCCCACTTGGCAATCCGGCTAGTATAATCCGCACTCCGAAGTACTGATTTGAGCAGATACTAAGTTAAGACGACCACAGTGTGTGCTTGAAAATAATGGGGAAGCTTCCTCGTAGCGTGCACCACCACCAAAATAGCTTTCTCCAATGGTAAATATCGCACTTCGGCCTCATGAAGCGACTTTCTCACGTAATAAACTGGCCGTTGTATGCCACCATCTACTCGTATCAGGACAAAACTCATCGTATACATGGCTATTGCCAAATAGGCAAAAAGGACTTCATCCACCTCAGGGCTAGATATAATGGGTGGCCGAGATAAATACTCTTTAAGCTGTTTAAAGGCCACGGCACACTCCTCGGTCCATTCAAATCCTTTCCACTTATGTAGCAAAAGAAAGAAAGGTCTGCACCTATTTGCTGACCTGGCAATAAATCTATTCAAAGTAGCAGTCATCCCAATCAGTTTCTGAACCTCTTTAGGATTCTGAGGTGGTTACAAGTTATTTATGGCTTTAATCTGATCTAGGTTCACCTTGATTCCTCGGTGAGTCACCATGTAGCCCAAAAACTTTCCTGAGATTACCCTGAATGAGCACTTGGATGTGTTCAGTCGCAATTTATGCTTTCTTAAAATCTCAAAAATGCTTGTGAGGTCTGTCACATGCTCAGTCACTACCTTACTCTTCACAACCATATCATCAATATAGACCTCGATGCTCCTGCCCAACTGTGGCTCAAACATTTTCGTCATCATCCGTTGGTAAGTAGACCCTGCATTCTTCAAGCCAAAGGGCATTACCTTGTAGTGATAATTTCCAATGGGAGTAAGGAAAGCGGTTTTTTCCTGATCGTCCAATGCCAGTGGGATTTGATGATAGCCCTGAAAGGCATCTAGGAAGCTCATTCGAGGGTGGCCCACTGTTGCATCCATTAGCTGATCTATACGAGGCATAGGGAAAAGGTCTTTTGGACAAGCTTTATTAAGGTCTGTGAAATCTACACATACACGCCACTTTCCATTTTTCTTTTTCACCACAACCGTATTAACCAACCATTAAGGGTAAAACACCTCCTTGATAGCCCCTGCCTGTTTGAGCTTTGTCACCTCGTCTCTGATAGCTTCGGCATGTACTCTGGACAAACGCCTAGGTGGCTGTTTCTTCGAAGTAGTAGAGGGATTAGCATTCAAGTGATGGCAAATGAAGTCTAGATCTACCCCTGGGGCTTCATAAGCGTCCCATGCAAACACATCAACATTTCTTTTAAGGAATTCAATCAACTGCTCCTTTTCCAACAGAGGCAATTGAGCCCCAACTTGAAAGAACTTCTCCGGATCATCCTCCACGCTCACCTTTTCCAGATTTTCACATTTCGCTTCGTCAATAGGTCCGTTGTAGATGGGCGCTGGGGTCTTTGATTGCTATGAACCATTTTCGACAGTGGCCGAAGTTTCCGTCCCAAGCTGATGTTGAATAGCCGTTATCAAGCACTGTCTGGCCATGACTTGATTTCCCAATATTTCTAACACCTGGCCTCCCGATGGATATTTCACCTTTTGATGAAGAGTAGAAGAGACAGCTCCCAAGGTATGCAGCCAGGGCCTGCCCAAAATAGCCGTATATGGAGAAAAAACATCTACCACAATAAAGTCCACCTCCACTACGTCTAAGCCAGTCTGCACAGGTAATCTAATCATCCCCATCGGAATGATCGACCTACCTTCAAAACTCACCAAAGGGGAGCTATAGGCTGTCAAATCCTGAGGTCTCAAATTCAGCCCCCTATACAGATCAGGGTACATAACCTCAATTGCGCTTCCCTCATCAACTATTACCCTTCTCACATCATACCCCCCAATCCTAAGTATAACAACCAAAGCGTCATCGTGTGGTTGTATGGTTTCTCTCTTATCTTCATCCGAAAAGCCCAACACCAATGAGGTGTCCACTTTGACTCTCTTCGACATTAAACTGGAGCCCTAATCTAGGCAGTGAGATAAAGACATGACCTTGGAGGGACAAGATCCGGTTCTCCCCGGGGCTGCAAATATGATGTTTATCGTGCCTAAGGAAGGTCTCGAAGAAGCATCTTCCCGAAGTGCTGAGCCTGTCTGGCCTCCTCGGCCGCTGGAATGATGCAAAAGCTTAGTCAAGTTCCCTTCTCAGACCAATTGGTCCAAATGGTCCCACAAATTTCTGCAGTCCTCGGTAGTATGTCCATGACCCTGATGGTACTGGCAGTAGAGGCTTTGGTTACGTTTCATAGGATTCCCTGCCATCTTGTTGGGCCATTTGAAGAACGGCTCGTTTTTTATCTTCTCCAAAACCTGTTGTACTGGTTCTCGGAACACAGCACCAATTACCTGGGAGTTGGCAGATCCTGACTGCCCCCTAAAATCCTTCCGAGGTCGATTGTTATTGTACCGGTCCGGCCTGAAGTCCCTCCTCTCCTGAGGGATTACTTTGGCCTTTCCTTTACCCTGTATCTGGTCTTCCTCTACCCTTATATACTTATCAATCCAATCCATAAGTTGACACACGCTGGTAACAGGCTTACCAGTCAAAAATTTTCTCAAATCATGCTCAGTTGGAAGGCCGGCTTTAAAATTACTAATAGCCACATAATCGTAGTCTTCATCCATTTCATTGAACATTTCCCAGTATCTAACAGAATATGCTTTCAGGGTCTCCCCCTCCCGCATGGACATGGATAACAAAGACCTCAAGGGCTAAAGAACCCTGCTGCAGGCGATAAAACGGGCGCCAAAGGCTCGGGTGAGCTTCTTAAATGAATCAATAGAGTTCGCTTTTAGATCGTTGAACCATCTCATCGCCACTGGGCCTAGGCTAGATGGGAAGACCTTACACATCAAAGCCTCGTCCTTAGCATGGACGGCCATTCTCTGACGGAAATGGCTAACATGTTCCACCGGATCTGTTCAACCATCATAAATGGTGAATGTGGGCTGGTGGAACCACCGAGGAAGATTTGCATCCTCAATATTTCGCGTGAAGGGTGATTTAGAAACTTGACTCAATGCTTTGTTCAGTGCATCATTCCCCAAACCTTTGCGAGGCGGGCTCTTATATTTGCGTTTGTGATGGTACTCCTCATCATAGGAGAAAGATTCACTGGTTGGAGTTCTGGATCTCTGCCTATAACTGGCATCGTCTGACTCTTCAGAGGATTGGCTAGCGTTAGTAGACAAAAGTCTTCTCCGCTCGTGTCGCAATTCTCTTTTCAACCTGTCGATCTCACGTTGCATGTCCCTATCATTCTTTACATGGGAAATACGACTTTTTTCTCGAGACTGACTCCTGCTTGTGTGGGTTGTCCGCACACTTCCTTCACGATCCCTTCTTTGTTCAAGGTTTACAAACGGGTTGTCATGCTGAGACCCCCTGGGTTCTACTTGGCGTGGATTAACATCCACTGCTGTGGGCCCGCTGCTGCCTGCTGCAACGTTCCTTCTGCCATCCCACATGTTACACTTGTCTTTCCTTTCGAATAAATCAAGTTCTCCCCACAGATGGCGCCAATTGTAAGGTCCTAACTTGGATTGGACCGAAAAGAAAGGGTTTTTAGTCCAACAAGCCCAAACAATCAATTTTTAGAGAGTGAGTGAAAGAACTAGTTCTATTCTATAGAAAAGATCATGATCATTACTTGGCAAAGAACGTTCAAAATTAACCAAATTATAAAAATTGTCCTCAGCTAGGTCTCAGGTGTTTATTTCTTTTAGGGTTCTATCTTCCTCATTCACAAAGTACTCCAAAAGTCCCTTCAAATGTCGTACTCTTTCATGTTATATACCACATTCCTCCCCTCATTTTCATCGTACACGTGTAGATTATATTCTGAGAACTCCTTCTGGTCCCATCTAACAACTCCCAGAGTCTTCAACTAGCAACCATAAGGCTGCTTGACTACTGTTCAGTTATCACATCCACATTAATGCGACCAGAGAGTTAGCTGGGAAGCATTTAATGTGGAGGTAGCAGTTTTAGAAGATATTTGTTACCTCCCTTATCCCATATCCATTTCTCAGTTACAATACAACCTTGCGGACTATCCATGGTAACAAGATAGTTGCATTGACCTTGGGTCAACATTCCGAAATGAACCTTATCCTCGGATGCCTTTTTGGCTATTATGTACAATCTCTGCTTCCTTTTCTTATATTATTCCCACCATGTCCTCATTTAGCCATCCTCAGACGGATTAGCGTCCTCGGACTGGGCCACTGGGTCATAGGCCCACTTCTTACAATCTTACCAATACCTTTTTAGATAGCTGGCCCCATAGATATCTAAAATAAACTTTTGGTAAAGTTTAAGAACTAAATTAGTACCCAATAAAAAAAAATAACAAAAATAGGCCTCATATTAATCTTTCAAATTTAGGCTTGCTGAAAGAAACTGCAGGTTTAAGAGAGAATATAAGGCCATGAGTACTACTAGAACTTTTATGCTCTGTTTGGGTTTAATTATGATTGAATGGTTAATTG
The DNA here is from genome assembly GCA_032727855.1 of Quercus ilex subsp. ballota. Classification (NCBI taxonomy): domain Eukaryota; kingdom Viridiplantae; phylum Streptophyta; class Magnoliopsida; order Fagales; family Fagaceae; genus Quercus; species Quercus ilex. The sequence goes on from CM064915.1 coordinate 35,797,910, forward strand.
TCATTATTCTCAAATTTATTCCTTTTGTTTAGTAGTATAATGATTGTGGTCCCTTTGCCTTGTATTTTAGTTTCTTCCCGTTTATTTATTTCTCCTTTGAAAGTGAAAACAGGAACTTCTTAAACTGAAGAGGACCTCTCACTCTTACAGGATGGAAAGCAGAAACTTCTTTATCAATAAGGACTTTTGCACCATTGGACATTTCCACGACAACTAAGCAAGCTGGAATTATAGTGTTGGATGCATACTGCCAAGAAAGGAATAAGTATGTCCTGGACCTTATAAGTAAAGTGAAGTCTTTCGGATATTGAAGTTTAGTAATCTTCTTTCTTTTTTCTTTTTTTTTTAGTTTCAATCTATAGCGTCAACTCTTGATGATAGCTCTTTATCATCAGATCAAGATACAAATCAGTTTTTGGTATAGGCAAAGATTGAATCTCAAATCTCTTATTCAACCATAAAAAACTTTACCAGTTGAGCCAACTGTAACCCACTAGTAATTTTTTTTTGGCTAACTGGAATTGCATAAACAATGCCACAGCTGTGCCTACAATAAGCAGTATCCATAACATCAAGGCTAAGCAAGTTGAAAATACAGGCGGGTCAAAAATAACAAAGTCAGTTTAGGTGGGTCTAGTTTCAAGCACTAGGGCCCACGGTGGCCCATAACGAAGGCTTTTTTCTCGGTTCCTCTTCTAGTCATATCAAGGTTGCAGAATATAAAAACATAGTGGGTTGTTGTGCGTCAGTGTTTTTTTTTTTTGGGAGAGATAATGGCCGTATAGAGGTATTAATCCCATTTATTCTACCATGATTTTTATGAGATAAAATTGTTAATAAGGTAAGGTGAGATTAGCTAGGAATGTACACGTATGCCTTATATTTGCTTCTTAAAATTAAATAAAAAAAAAAGTGAAATACTATTTTGGTTTTAAATTTTATCAAAAGTTTATTTTTTATCTCTAAACTTAAAATTAAAAAATTAAAAAATTAAAAAAAATTCATTTTCCGTCCTTCAAATTTTGGAAAAATTCATTTTTTTCCTTAAACTATTAAATTTTTTTTACTTTATGTCCTTAAATTTGACTAAAATGTTATTTTTCTTCCCTAAACTATTTTAAAAAGTTCATTTTTTATCTCTATTTTTGTCTCTAAACTATTAAAATACTATTTACAAAGTTTAAGGATAAAAAAAAAAAAATTAAGTTTAGATATCTAAAATAAACTTTTGGTAAAGTTTAAGGACTAAATTAATACCCAATAAAAAAAATAAATAAATAAATAAAAAATGCCTCATATTAATCTTTCAAATTTAGGCTTGCTGAAAGAAACTGCAGGTTTAAGAGAGAATGTAAGGCCATGAGTACTACTAGAACTTTTATGCTCTGTTTGGGTTTAATTATGATTGAATGGTTAATTGTCATTATTCTCAAATTTATTCCTTTTGCTTAGTAGTATAATGACTGTGGTCCCTTTGCTTTGTATTTTAGTTTCTTCCCCTTTATTTATTTCTCCTTTGAAAGTGAAAACGGGAACTTCTTAAACTGAAGAGGACCTCTCACTCTTACAGGATGGAAAGCAGAAATACTTCTTTATCAATAAGGACTTTTGCACCATTGGAAATTTCCACGACAACTAAGCAAGCTGGAATTATAGTGTTGGATGCATACTGCCAAGAAAGGAACAAGTATGTCCTGGACCTTGTAAGTAAAGTGAAGTCTTTCTGATATGATTTGAATGCTTATCTATACTGATCTACAAAATTCCTCCTATATGTTCACTAGAACACGCAGGAGATTGAAAATGCATCCCCTGGATGATTATTGGCAATGGCAGATGAATTACAGGACAGCTGTTGTAAGAAAATAGTCTCAGTTTGATATTAATAACCAACCCCATTTCGGAGATTCTTTTCCCAACCTTGTAGCCCTTTGGTGTAGGTACCTTGGGAGTGGAATTGATTTGTTCTAGTTAGTGTGAGAAATAAAAGTTCTTCTTACCTATCCAAAAAAAAAAAAAAAATGTGAGAGAAATAAAAGTGTTAATACGACTGAGGAAGTGGATGGCATGGATAAATTCCTATGCATCTAGAAATTTTTGTAATGCATACCTGAACCTTTTGTAACTTTGTTGGACCTATTTTTGGTGAAATGTAACAATATTGTTGACTTGAGAGAGCACCATAAATTCATTTTTATCATGAATTCAAAGTTGTTTTGATGTTTCATAATCTATTTTTTATTCCACGTTGTAACCCCAAACATTCTGATGAAAAGTATCGGGTTTGATTGTAGGATCGATGTAAATTCTGTTCAATAAAAAATTTAAAAATTTCTGTAGTTTTTGCTTAATCTATGATGGTCATAATTTTTGATATCCTATGGAATATAGTTTCCTCTTGAGGCATAATCATATATTTTGCTTGTTCTTCATTCGGCACCGCTGCTGTTGTAACTGTGTATGGATGAACTACTCGTATTCTCACAAGAGCAATGTTTACTATTTGCCTTAGTTAGTAGGGATATTTTCTTGAGAATTTTGGGTGCTTTCTTTTCTGAACTTCAGCTGTGATCTATTGTTTAGTCTTTGAATAGTAAGTGGGCAAACATTTGAGTTTAAATTACATAGTAAAATCTTATTTTTGAGTTAATTCATAAGTCACTCTCCCTAAATTTTTTTTTTTTTTTTTTGTGTCTCAATTTTTCTTTGAATCCTCAAAAATTAAATTCATGAACTAAGTAAAATAAAAAATATTAAATAATAATAATAATAATAATAAATGAAAGAAACACTCAAAATTCAATATTTTGTTGATTTTTTCAGTAAACAAACAAACTAAACATTTTTTCTTATTTTAATTATTATCAATTAAGGATGGTTTTTTTAGCATAAAAAAGAAAAATTATATATATAATCATAGACCAATGTTGATTATTTAATTCGAATCAGAAAAATATATATATATCAAAAAAAAATATTGCACGTTTTAGTCATATAATTATTTAATCTAACAAATTAATCATAGACCAATGTTGCAAGTCAATTTTCAAATAGGGGTAAATTTGTCTATTTAAATATAATTAATCATTTCCTTTCATTCTCATCCTAATTTTTAAAACGTTCAAACAAGAGGAAGAACTAATTATTCCCCTCCCCTTGCTTAATTTTAGAAACATCTAAATAAGGTGGAGGATAACCATTCCCCTCTACTCTCCTCCCCTCTACTCTTCTCTCCCTCCAAACTTCCAAACATAGCATAACTTACTCTCCTTCTCTCTACTCTACTCCCCCTCAATCCAAACAGAGCATAAATGTGCGAGTGAATCAATGAAGAATGAATATTATACTATATATCGCATTTGAATTATATATATATATATATATATAGGTATATATATGGATAAGTTATAATAATGATATTTGAGTTTGGAGAGTATTGTTTCAAAAAGTGAAAATTCTAGTTCTGAAATTTTCTAAGTGAAATTCAAACTAAAGGATTTTTTATCAGTCGAAACTTTTACACAATCGATCAAAATGACGAAGAAAATAATCTTGGAGTCATTGAATGATTCGATTGCTATTTGATTCTTGTTCGATCGATCAAAAGAAAATCTCAACTGATCGAAACTCGTAAAACTAAGTTTTCTACAAAATTTTCTGGTATTTGTTCTGAATGTTTGAAGAGGTTTCAAGCTTTGTGAATGATTTTATGAAACATTTTGACTCTCCGTACGTGCCTTTTGATGAAATATAACCCTACAGGTATAAATAGAGACTTATGTTCACTTAAAAAATAACTAAATCCACAAAATAGTAAATTAGAGAGAAAACAAGAAATCCTGTGGTTATTCTCCAGAATTGCTATCTGAAGAATCCAACAACTTGATTGTATCTTGTGGACAAGTTTGCGATAACTCTTTAACAACAAGATTGTGGAGGCAAATATTGTCTAAAGATAACAATTTTGTGCCTCTAAATTATCTATTTTTGTTTTTTTTTTTTGTGTTATCTTTATTCTTCATTTATTATTTTGTGTATTATTCCCAACAATATATATATATATATATATACACTTTAAAAACAAGTCAATTTGAGTTGGCTATGAGTTAACTGCCATACAAGTATATAACAATCTCTCATATATTTTTGCTTGATTTTTAGAAATAAAACAAAAGCACATGAATATTATAAAATTCCCAAACCTCTTCAATGAGGTCCAGAAGTTCATTTCTAATTACGGTATTTGATCATTTGCAGAAAGAGTCTGGCTGGTTAATTCGGTTTTTCAAGTTTTTAACACATTTGGTTGATTATAATTTCTTAAAATTTTATTTTTCTAATTATAAATGTACTTTTATTCATCTTACTTAAAAAAAAAAGAGTAATAAAATATAATAAACTAACCACCGAAAATAAGCTAGCTATACCATACTTTACTTTATTACTAGTTATAGGTCCGTGCGTTGCATGGTTTTATGAAAAAGTTTATAAAATAAATGTATAAATAATTATATATTTTAATAGATTCAATAAAGGTAAAAGAAAAAATCTTATTTAATATTTCTTCCTAAAACTAAATTAAATTGATAATTCCAAATTGAATTTTAAATTAATAATTATTTAAAAAAAAAGGTACTAAACAATTGATAAATCTAAAATTAATATAATCTTGATAATATTATAAATTAAAATTAAAGTTGATAATTGAAGAATACATGTGTAGAACATCTTGATAATTTGATGTAACATAAAAATCTATTAAGAAAATTGTTAAAATTAATCTATTAATTCTAACCATATTTAATCATTAATTCTAAAACCCTAACCCTAAGCATATAAATTAGATCAAAGCTAAGAAAACTAGTTTAAACAAAAGGCAACCAATATACAAAACCTAATCATTTTAATAAAAACAAAATACAAAAACAAAGAAGGAGCCTTTAGAAACTTGACAATGTTTTCAAATGTTTTGAATTCATTAATCAAAATCACATGAAGACAAAAAACCAATAATAAAACTAAAGAAAATAAACAAAATGAAAATAATAATAATAAAAGAATAAAGAATGCATACCTACACTGTCATGGGATTTAGGCATTCGTATATTGAAATAAGTTTCACTCCAAAAAGGATATATAGGGTTATATATATTGGTAGAGTTCCATTTGAAATATAATTCATTTAAATCTTATTGAAATTAAAGATATCTAATCAATGTGTTTGTTTTTATCCCATAAAAATTGGAATTAAAAAAAGGTCATATGAATAGAATTAAAAAAGAAAAAGAAAAAAAATAGAGTTGGTTCAACATAACGTAACATATAAAAAAATTAAAAATTAAAAAAAAATTAAAAAAAGAGAGAAAGAGAACGTAGTTGATAGCTATAAGGAATTTTGATATAAATATATATATATATATATATATATTAAATGTCATCAATGTAGAAATTATCAAATTATTAGAGATATATACTATTTCTTGGGATAGATTTATATTAAGCACCTCTTGAAGAATTTAGATTATGCTTATCCCTTAATAATCAAGTTTTGTGCTTGATATTCTGATAAAATAATATTAATTTAATAATATTAAAATTTTGAACATTTAGATGAATATTATCCAAATTAAATTTTTGTATGTTAAATATTATCCTCTAATTTAAGAAATATATCCTAACAAATAAAAAAATGATGTTAATTAGATGATAAATATTATCTAAATTAAATTTTTGTATGTTAAATATTATCCCTTAATTTAAGAAATATATCCTTACAAATAAAAAAAATAATGTTAATCTAATTTTATTTAATGATAAGAATGAAGTAGGACCAAATATAATTATTCTCTAATATACTTATATACATTACATAACTACTGATGAGAAAGTACAAAGCTCATACAATGGAGAGTACTTGAGTAACAATTAACAATAATCAAAATTTGTTCGTAAAACATCAACACATGCATATACATCAAAACTAAATATTACAATTATTTTATTATATGGTAAACCAGAAACATGACAAATCTGTGTTGTCACTTATTATACACCACATATATATTAAAACCCTTTTTTTTTTCTGGACCTTAATTATTGGTTTAAATACAAACTTAGTCTAGCAAGTTGCTTTGACGACTAGAATTAATTCCATACAAATATACCAACAACTTAGTGATGAAAAACAGTGAGATTCCACCTGATTATTGCATTACCCTTGGGTACATCATAATAAACAGTCTGTAGAATAGCATAACCACGAGCCAACCTAAATATTCCAGTTCCTGAAATCACTGATACCTCCCTATACTTTTGGTAGAACCTGTCTGCTCCTTGTATTTCAAGGGTGCTACCATTGTACTCCTTGTTGGTGAACACAAGTGACACCAATAGGTGCAAGTCAGTGCCGTCCAATGCCGAGTTCACGTAAATGCCTTGAAGCCTTCCAACCTGGGATGAGTTCCTTTCAATAGCCACTGTCACCTTGTCATCAATGGCCATGACTGTACCGAACCTAGTGACTTGCCACGGCTTGTTAGGGATGCCAGCAATGGGTAACACTGTGGCATTGAGGCCTGTCTCCCAGTCTTGCATGTAGAACACCATGTTCGTTTCTTTGAGCTTTAAGAACTGGTACTTTGAGGCCTCTGTGGATGCAGCTAGAGTTAGGAGTACTAACATTAAGGACAGTGAGACAATTTTTGCTTCCGTTGTGTATTTGAGCTAACTAAGCTAGCAATTAAGCAAGCTCTTAGGAATGAATGAACTTGCTTGTGCTGAGGGTGCAAGGGGTTCGATCTATTCATAATGCTAGAGAGAGAGAGAGAGAATATCCACATTCACATAGGACTGAGCAATGAACCCGGACCACCCAAAAACCCTACTGACCCAACCCAACCCGAAAGGTTTTGGACGGGTCTGAGGATATTCAGGTCTTATTTTCAGGTTCGGGTCGGTATCGGGTCAGCGTTGGGTCATATAAATACTCAAGTCTGAACCCGATTTTTTTTTTTTTGAAAAAAAACCCTACTCTTTCTCCGCCTCCCTTAGCTCTCCGCCTCCCTCAGCTGCCTCCCTTAGCTCTCTCTTTATTCCTCAAACCTCATCCTTACAAACTCCATTCACTCAGTTTAAAGCTTTATCTCTGTATAAGTCATCCTGCATTGTGTAAGTCATAGAATAAATAGTTAAACCTGTTTCTTGTTATCTCTGTTTCTTGTTAATTTAGTTGGGTTTTTAATACTTTCATATTTTGGGGTTTTTCTCTATGTAAAAATATCCTATTTGGGTTTGATTTTCTTGTGTTTTGTGATGTGGGTTTGGCTTGAATCATTTTTTTAAGGACCCATTTCAATTTTTTTTCTTCTAGTTTTTAACTAAAGAACTGTGCTCCTTTGCCTCTCTCACTGAGTTCTCTCTACGTGTGGAACAGTGTAAGTTGTCCACTCATCCTTCTCTTTGTTGGGTTTTTTTTTTTTTTTTTTTTTTTTCTTCTTAATTTCCTTGTCTTAGTCTCTGATTTTGGGAGTTTTTACATCTTTTAGGAACAACCCTTTTCATATTGATGAAAAAGAACTACTTTGGATCTGATGGTTTGGTGGGGTTTTGTGTTTTCTGTGATGTTATGTTGTTTTATTGTGTTATTTTTCTTAGCATGCAAACAGGGACTAATGGGTTTGTGTTGTTAGTGTTGTTAGTGTCTGTTTTTCTATGCATTATTATTATTATTATTTTTTTTTTTCATTTGGGTTCTTGTTGCGAGATTCTATATAACAAAACAGATTGTAGAATTGTTGGATCTCAATTAGTATGATTGCTGGATTCTATTTTGAGGTTTAGCCTTCATGTAAATGTCTAGATTTGGTCGGTAATAGAGTTACTTATCAACAAATTTTGGTTGCATATTTTTTTTAGTTCTATTTTACCATATAATTGTTTAATTTTAAATCTTCTCATTCTTTTGATCTTCCACCTTTTTCTCTATCTTTTTCCTTCTCAATTGATAGTTTGCTATATGTTTCTATAATTGCCTGTTAATGTGTTTCTATAATTTCTATATGATAGAGGTAGTGTCTTATGCTGAGTTTTAACTCCTATGGTTGGTGATACTGTCAATATCTGTTATTATTCAAGTTTGGACTATTCTTTAAATAATCACTTGTGGCATAGCTTGTTACTAGTGTCTCTGCTTCTATTTGTCCCAATCCGGAGAATGGTGCACATCTGATGATCAAATAGCAGAAACTACAAAGCAATACTTTCAAGATTTGTTCAAAACATCCAACCCTACAAACTATGATGGTGTCTTGAACTCGGTAGATCACCTTGTCACCCCAGAAATGAACAATACCTTACTCCAAAGGTATAGCCTAGCGGAAGTGAAGCAAGCCCTATTCCAGATGCACCCATCAAAATCTCCAGGACCAGATGGTATGTCCCCTTATTTTTTTCAGAAATATTAGCACATAGTCGGTCATGATGTCACAAATGCAGTTCTTTCAGTTTTAAATTCTGGTCATATGTTGCACAAAATGAATTATAATCATATTGTATTAATCCCAAAAAATAATGAGCCAAAATACATGTCTGATTTTAGGCCAATAAGTTTGGCGAATGTGATCTCTAGAGTGGTGTCGAAAGCTCTAGCCAATAGATTGAAACATGTACTCCCCCTTGTGATATCTGATGCCTAAAGTGCTTTTATACCTAACCACATTACTGACAATACTTCTGTAGCATATGAGTTGTTACACAGGATGAGAAACAGGAGAAAAAGCAAAACAGGTCAATGGCTATCAAGCTCAACATCAGCAAAACATATGACAGGGTGGAATGGGGCTTCTTACGACAAATGATGCTTAAACTAGGCTTTGACACTAGGTGGGTTGAGTTGGCAATGGAGACAGTTACCACTGCAGCATATTTAGTCCTAATCAATGGGGAACCACATGGCTTCATCTCACTATCTAGGGGTCTTAGACAAAGAGACCCACTCTCTCCATATTTGATCCTGCTGTGTGCTGAAGGTCTATCTGCCATGATCATAAAAGCCGAAGAAGGACACTCACTAAGGGGCATAAAATCTAGCCAACATGGGGTATGTATCTCCCACCTCTTGTTTGCTGATGATAGCCTCTTATTCTGCCGAGCAACTGTTGAGGAATGCCAAAGATTACTTCATATTTTGGAAACTTATGAAACAGCTTCAGGCCAAGCAATTAATAGACAAAAAACATTCTTGTTCTTTAGCACAAATACCAAACCAGAGGTGAGAAGATCTATCCAACAAATAATAGGTGCTAGAATTGTGTCCAATGGAGAGAAATACCTTAGGTTACCAATGGCTAGCGGAAAATCCAAGGTAACCACTTTTAAGGAGCTTCAAGAAAAAATAACCAAAAGGGTAATGGGGTGGAAAGAGAAGCTTATTTCAAAGGCAGAGAGAGAGATTTTGATCAAGACCGTGGCCCAAGCCATTCCAACCTACTCCATGTGTCTATTCAAACTACCAAAAGTCATATGTGACAAGATCAACTCGCTTTTGGCCAATTATTGGTGGGGTCAAACGAAGGATGAGAGGAAGATCCATTGAATAAATTGGCAAAAATTGTGTACACAAAAGAAAAATGGTGAAATGGGCTTTAAAGACATTTCAGCTTTCAATTTGGCAATGCTAGCCAAGCAAGCATGGAGACTCATCCTCCAAGATCACTCACTATTCTATAGGGTACTGTACAAAGCACGGTATTTCCCAAACTGTAGCTTCTTGATGGCAGAATTGGGGTCAAATCCATCTTATGTCTGGCGATCTCTACTGGCAGCAAGGGATGTAATATGGGAAGGCTCATCTTGGAGGGTGGGAGATGGCCAACAAATTGGGGTAGTGTCACACAAATGGTTACCAAACACACCAATCTTCCTACATGAGCCCATGGGAGATTTGAAGGTGTGTGACTTGATAGATCGGACTACAAGACAATGGGACCGAGGTAAAATAGCTACTACCTTCACCCCAAGAACTTGTGCAGAAATCCTAGCCACCCCCCTCAATCAGCTAGACTCACAAGACTCCCTGATATGGACTGCAAATAAGACCCATAGTTTCACTGTGAAATCAGCCTATCAGTTAGCCTTGCGACTGAAGACATTGGATAGGCCAGAGCACTCATTGGCACGAGCCCATAGTGCAACTTGGGGAAAAATATGGAAGCTCAAAGTCCCACCAAAGATTCGGGCTTTTCTATGGAGAGCATGCAGTAATTGTCTGCCAACAAGGGACAACCTATGTAGGAAGAAGATACAAATCGAAGCAACTTGTGAGTTCTGTAGAAGTGAAACTGAAACAGTGGCGCATATACTCTGGACGTGCCCTTTTGCAAGAAATGTTTGGGCATTGGTCACGGGTCGGATCCAGAAATGTAGCAATGACACTGAGGATTTCTTCCTCCTTTTTAAACACTTACAGTACATGTTGAAAGGTGAAGACTTGGACAAGTGGGTAGCCACGGCATGGGCTATATGGAACTCAAGAAACAAGTTTTACTTTGACCACATTCAACTTAAGGCACGGTCTATACTGGAGAGAGCCACGAATCTGTTAACGAAGTACCAAGTTATCATGGCAGCAGGGAGTCAGGGACGGGGTAAATTATACGTAACACCGCTCAAGGAATTGAGCTGGTTTTCTATTTTGAAAGTCAATGGGGATATGTCTGGGATGTTGACAGTACCCCCCAAGCCCAAACAAGTCAGTTTGGCATTACCTGTATAAGAGCAGTTTTGTTAATAAAATTTCCTCCCATTCGTTTAAAAAAAAAAAAAAAAACACAACTCACGCACTCATTCTTAAAAAAATCAATATGTGGTATCTTGTATAACAATTATATAAAATACCCCTAGCGTAGGGATGGATCCACACTCATATGAGTCACAGATCCACAACCATGTGAGAGAGTTGTATGCAACTGTTACACAAAATAATAAATCCAAGAAAAACATAGCTCATGTCTTATTAGATATTTTATTTTATTGGAAAATTTCACTTTTCTCAACATAAGGCAATTGCAAAGTCCCTCATTTTTTATTTTTTAGAAACAAACATACATACACAAGAATGAGAATGAGATTCTAACACAAAAGTACAAGGTAAACTCTAATCAAAAGTAATGATAATTCTTAAAAGTGTGTCCAAACACACTAAATTGACCTTAATACCTTCTTCACTTTGTTATTGTGGAGATATTGTAACAATGGCAAATTACAGTTCATTATTTTGTTACTTTATTATTATTAAACATTATTTTCTTAGTAAGTAAGAATTAATAATTTTACATGCCCATCTATCCATTGGACAAATATGAAGTTGATGTAAAAGGAGATAATTATATATATAAAATAAAAAATAAAGTGTTATAACCGTTAAAAAAAGTTAAAAACAATTTTCCATTGTTTACAAACATCTATATATATATATATATATATATCAAGCGGCACAATTTTTGGCTTTAAAAACTGCAAAAACCATAATTCTGCATAATTTTGCTTGAAATTTTGTTGACAAAGTGTCTAGCGAAATTTGTAATACCTCCAAACTTTCGGCCGACACTTTGCAAATTTTGCTTGACTGAATTTCCCAGAACTTTTTTTTTTTTTTTTTTTTTCACTTTTTCTCTGTTGTTTCTTTCATTGTATCTCAACTAAAGAGGTAGTAATGCTTTTCACATAAAAATTGGGATTAAACAGTATTTTTCTATTATCAAAATAAAATCAAACTTGCGCCGGTTTTGACCCGCCGTAATAGGATTTCCTATACCAGCGTTTTCAAAAAGCGCTGGTACAGGCTTATCTATTACGGCAGTTTGTAAAAACGCCGGGAAAAAAACACTGGGACAGGCCGATTTTTTTGTAGTGTACAGCCTATTTAGATATACAAAAAATATCTAACAACATGCTAAGTTCAAAGTTCATCCCAAAACAAAAATGAAATTCAAAAATATAAAACTTTCTTCTAAAGACTATCTAGGAACCCAGCATCCTATCACTTATAAGAATTCTAGGGGCATAATTTCATATCAAATCTCACAATTTGTTATATTAGTTGACTGTAAATTGTAGACAAGACAACCACTTTTACATAGACCTATTACTTTTTTCCATTACTCACAATCAACTATTTTAACAAGACTTGACGTAAAGGAGTATAATAGCTACGTTTAACAATTACATAAAATAAAAATTCATGAAATTGGGTGTGAAATTCAACGTTATGAGCACCCAAAATTTTGAATTTTTATAATAGCATGTGTATATTTAAAATTATTTAAGGTTTTGAGCAAATAAAAATGTGAACTTCCCCCTCCCCCTAGATGAAAAAAAAAAATGAGCATTGGCAATGGCATTGTGAGATTCAGGAAAAAAAAAATTATGTGTGTGTATCTGTGTGTGAAGAGAGAGAGGGAGAGAGATAAGCTCATCTGGCGGGAAAGTTATTGGGTGACACACTGATTTCTGCCACTCGAGTTTTCCGATGATAACTTGCGTACTTCAGATCACTCTCTGTGTGAATCCAAAGTAACATTCATACACCTACGCACTTTCCAGGAAATGTTGGAACGAAGTACTTATATAATCTTTTATATTAACTTCTTCTTCTTCTTCTTTTAATAAGAAATTCCAATATTAACTTTGCTTTGGCGACCACAATAGCTTTAATAACATCCTCAACGTTAACACTTTCACTTCTTTTATACCTTTTGTCCATAATTTTTTATATAATTTTGATTTTAATACCTCAGATTTCAAAATTTTGGGATTTGATTTTTGAAATTTCAAAAATGAAATTATTTGATCCTTTCATTTTTCTTTGCGAAAATACTATTTTAGTCCTATATTTTGAGATTATTATTAATTTGATCCCTACATATTTATAGCAGTCAATTTGATCGTTATTATTTTCAACTTGCAATAATTTGGTTTCTGCCATCAATTAATCATTAACATAAATTGATTGTAATTTGAAAATAACAATGACCTAATTGATTGCTACTAAAATGTAGTAATCAAATTGATAGTGATCCAAAAATATAATGATGAAAATAGTATTTTTGTTCTTTATGTATGGACTCATTTTATAGAAGAAGACATCGCAAATACACCAGAGAACTTTATTTTGATCATTTTTAAAATCATTTGTAATTAATGCCTTAGGAGATTTTCTAGTTCTTAGGTGTAGTGAAGAGTTTGTGCTTGTAAGTGTTTTACTCGTACTTTGTAATCATGTTTGATTCTAGTATTTATTTGTTAGTACTATTTTATTTGGACTATGCTCGCTTTCAATAAGTTTAGTGTTCGGATGATAACTTAAGACATGATATGCAATGATTTACTTCAAATCAATATTACTTCAAATTGGATCTCTTCAAGTTCAAATTAGTCTGCTTAGGAATAGTTTACTTAGAACCAGTTTACTTCAAATTAATGGCAATGAAAATAACTTAGACATAGATCTCAATACTTAAATTCTTAGGAATTGTAGTTATTTGTTGTTTTCATCCTTTATTGTTACTTGCATTACAACAAAGGGTCCTCTAATTAAGTGAGACATTTTTTGAGCCCCAAAACCTAATCTATGGGGTTAAAAACACCAAAAAGGGTAATTGGATGGATCACCACAGGAGGCTCAGATCTACCTGGAATGCTCTAGCTCTTAAGAAAATGAAGGAAGAAAATGGGAACCCAAAAACAGGTCTGGCTTCCCCTTTATATAAAGGGGAAAAGGAGCAAGAAATGACAAAAAAGGACCTTTGGGATCCCATGCCCCCTCAATTCCCCAAAACGCCATCTGGCCGTTTGAAGGTACACGTGTTATGCATCAAAGCAATAGAAAACCAGTCACGTTTAGAGCAATTAATGCCTGAATGCGCCACGTCTCATCAATATTATTTAATGATTGTCCCACATCTCGAGCCACGATCTCCACTCCACCATTAATGAAGATGAGATCATGGGGGGCTATTGTGGGAGTGGACCTAACTCCGCCCCGAAGACTTTAGCCCAAAGAGGAAATCGGCGGAGTGGGCTTGGCCTAGGGTCCGATAAAAGATGAAAGGGTCTTCCGTAGGGAAGAGACCATCTGAGCCCACTATCAAGGTAACTTGTTAAACCCATCTTTCTCGAGGAAAGGCAAACTAGCTGGGAAGCAACCCTTCCCTTGAGTCAAGGACACCCTTTATTCACCCATTTTCCCAAAGAACACGTCGAAGAAAACGCAAAGTCCAATGTAACAATCACCTCCGCAATAAAAGCTTTCCTTACCTAGATGTCAGCCACATTGAATACTGAACGACTAGCCTAAGTAATAGAAACACCCCTAAAGTCTATCTTCGTCATCAAGAAATGACAAAAGAAGGTGTTGATGGGACAAATATCCTCCTAAATCCAGCTAAGAGCAGGACAGTTGGAAGAGGAGGAGGATGGCTATAAAAAAGGAGGGAAAGTAGTAGGAAGAGGGATCCCAAAAAAAAAAAAAAAAAGACCTAAGGAAGAACAAGAGAGAGAAAGTTATGAAGTCTTCACTTTTATTCAACCTTTAGTACCCCTCTTTGTATCTCGGGAACACATTTTTTCCACATATAAAGACTTGATTTAGTTGCTTTTTACCTTCAACCAACTTACTAGTCTCACATTGTGGATTTCTGTTTCCCATGTCTCATAAATTAGTTGGGTTGATCAAGAACTTCCATCCAATTCGCTTTTTTGGTGTTTTTGACCCCCACACTATCCATGAAGTCAAGTCTCACTTCGAATTAGATCTCCACCTAAAGTTATACTTGGAGTTAGTTGAATAACATTAATAAGAGACTAAATTTAATTTTAAAAAAAATAATTTCTAAGCAAACAAATGTTAAAGTAATAGGGCCCATAATAAATGAAATTATTCCAAGTACAATGCACCTTTTTACATAAAAGATGAATTATATATGTTGATCTCAAATATAAGGTCAATATTTAAAGTAAGATCTCTTTATTCCTTTTGGGTTATATAAATAATTAATGGACAAAGTTTCTCTCTAAACTAATTTAGAGAAAAATCCTTTAAATTCAATTTTTTTTTTATTGGATATGAATTTTAAAAATTTTACTGTTAGATTGCATGTTCTTTATGTTATAAAAACACATATCAAATTTCATTTAAATCAAATGTTATTTACTATTTGATCAATAAACTTACTTTTATGCATACTTTTAGAGCATAAAAACTTGAAATTTAAGTATTTAATTGATGACATATCTATCAATCTTTAATTTTTTTTTAAAATTTTACAAGTATGAATGATATAATAAGACCATGCAATCCAAATATTAGAGACTCATTTGGTACGTGTGTTTAAACAACAGTTTTCAATTTTTTTAGAAGTACGTGTGAATAAAAAATATATATATAAAAATACATATAATGTTATTTAAAAACTGAAAATATGTGTTTAAATATATCTACCAAACAATTTCTAAATTTTTAAAATTCACATGTATTAAAAAGCTAGGAGATAAATTTGAAGAATTTTTTACTAAACTAATTTGGAGAGACAGTGATTAGTGGGTAGGTGGTAATCTAAAATATTCGGATTCAATCTTGATTTGGATGGAAGAGATGGCTAGTAAGGCCAAGTGATGGGAATGCGACTAGTATTATACCAAGAAACGGGACAAATTACTTTAGTCCAGAATAAGTACAATTATTGGGTCATAGTCAAGGACAGTGCAATGACTGGATTCCCTTTGTTATCATGAAGGCTATGGTACTACTCGGGGCCGGCTCAATATTATTTGAGGCCTGGTCTTTTTATATTTAAATATCATTTAAATAATATTTATTTATTTTTATTTAATTTCAAATTCATTATTAATTCTTATTTATTAATATGACTAATTCACTCAAAGTGAGCTAATGATAATTACTATATAGATTTTAAAAATTGGCATATCACTAATAAAAGAAAAGTTATTCAAACATTTATTTTATTATATTATTTAAGTAACATTGATCATATTCCTGTCACATCAGTTTATAAATTTTTTTTCTAAAATTTGTATTAACTTTATCATTTTTCATACACTTAATGGTGACTGTGTTGTATTTTTATTAATTCATTTTTTTTTTTGTGAAGAAAATGCTAAACTTATTACAAATTTTACTATAAAAAGCTTACAAATTGATGTGTCAATGAGATGACACTTCAACAAAAGAATAAATGAATATTGAATTACTTCATTAGTGACATATTAATTTGTAAGATCTGTATAATAAAACTTGTAATATACTAGCATAACTCTAATATTTTAGGCTTTCTTAAGATTGAGATAAAATATACACTTAATTCTCACTTTTTATTTTATTTAAAAAAAAAAAAAAAAACTTACCCCCCATATTTGGGGGCCTTCTTATGCCAAGGGGCCTTAGGCCATGGCCTAAATGGCCTAGGCATTGGGCCGGCCCTGGTACTACTCTCTCTCTCTCTCTCTCTCTCTCTCTCTCTCTCTCTCTCTCTCTCTCTCTCTCTCTCTCTCTCTCTCTCTCTCTCGTTTTTCATGGGTTCAAATAAAGCTAATTGAAGTGAATGGCAACAAGTCCGTACCAATATGTTACCATATTTGAAAACAACCTACCCATCTAAGGTAATGCTAAAAGGGAAAGGATCACCTCTAGTTTTAATACTTTCAGTTTTCTCCCATTTTAAAATAGATAAGTGACACATGTATGTAAAATGATCCAATGGTTTGAAAAAAAAAATCTACCAGTTTCTCATCTTTCTCTTACCTCTCATTTCACCGTCTCTAGAGTCAAACTAATCTACCAAACATACCACCGTTCAACTCAAGACTACTACTACCTTCACCACTTCCACAAGGCCTCTCTGCCATTGCATCGCTGCTATCAAAAGCCACAGCCGTCACAATATCAATTCGAGCCTCCCTTGAGATCTGTTAGTTTTTCTCCATCCTTTCGCAAAACCGACGCTACAAATCTCTTCTTTGGCCTCCGATTTGCAAAATCCAAGAGTTCAATTTCCATTTTCGAAGACACATGCCGCCACATGCGGTGGCCGTCAACCCACGCGCCGTCATAGATTCCTCATCGACTAGTGGTTCCCAAAACCAATGCCACAGATCTCTTCTTCGGCCTCCCATGTGTAAAACCCAAGAAGCCAGTGTCCATCTTCAACCTCACGCGCCTCCATGCGTGGCCTGAAGTTTTGCTGTCGACCCAAACACTGTTAAAGACCGCCGTTGACTGTGTTGCTCCGATTCCAAAGAACCCATGCCTTCTTCTTGCACTTTTATCTCAAAAAATGTTTGCTTTTGCTTCTATTTTTTAAAACACAAATTGTTAAGTTCCTAACCGTTGGATCATTGTTTTTACACATGTCACTCATCTACTTTAAAATGGGAGGAAACTGGAGGTTTTGAAACTAGAGGTGATCCTTTCCCAAATCACAAAAAATGACATAATTTATGCCACACTTTTGTTACTTTTTATTTTAAGATGGTCATTATGATATTTAAATTATACAAAATCTAATAAAAAGAGAATTTCATATATTAAAAAAAATACACGCAAATGCATAAAATCTTACAATTCTTTTCTACAAGTTTTCTTATTTTAAAATCGTTGCATGATAGTTTTATTATCAATGTTACAAGTTATATATCTTTCAAAATTTTAGAGCATCCACCAAAGTCTTGCATAATAGAAAAAACACTTCATTTTACACATTTTGACTCAAAAAACACCCACATCAATGGATGTAAAATTGTGCATTTATGCACAAGTGCTACAATAACCATATATATGTGCACGATTACTGTAGCTCTTGTATTTAATATTTTACATTTTTTTCTCTCTCCTTCACCTCACTCTCTCATTTTCAGCTTCTCACTCTCACCTCTTTCTCGTTTTATCTCTGGTCCCTTAGTCCACCGATCAGTCCAGCCTCACTCTCATCGATCACCGATCAGTCTAGCCTCACACTCACTGATCAGTTCAGTGCTGCCACTGATGAGCAAATCGCAGCGCTACCACTAATGAGCGAATCGCATCACCGCCACTAATGAACAAAGAAGCAAGCCGTGCCATCTTTGCTCTCATCGTGCCGCTGCCGATCACCACCAAAGCTCACTTGCCAATACGATCTCCGAAGCTCACTCACCAATATGATCTCACTCACCTTTGATCCTTTTTAATTTTTTGTTTGATCAGTTTTGGATTTTCTGTTTGATCAGTGGGTTTTGGGGTGATGTTGCTTAATGATGGTGGGTTGATGATGGTGGCTGGGTGGGTTAATGGTGGGTGTGGATTGATCGTTGATGGTGGGTGAAGATGAATATTTTATTTGAATAAATGTGTATAATAGACAAACTGATGTGGATGTTTTGTAAAAATGAGAGTATAAAATAGAAAAATTAGGTTTTTTTGTGCAAATTTACAAAATTTTTGCATCCACTGATGCGAATACTCTTAGTTCAACAAACTCTTTCTTGGGCTTTTCCTTTCGTTTGTAAATGTCTAATATATTGTTAAAGTGACTAAAGTTTAAGGATAAAGTTTGACTACAAATTTAGTTGTAGCCTAAGGTTACAACTCTCACTAAACATATTAGCATGACTACATATTTTGAAAATCTAACCATTGAATTGCATGTTCTTTATGTTTTTAAAACACATTGTCAAATTTTACACCAATTTGATATTACTTATTATTCAATTAATAAACTTATTTTTTATATGTAATTTTAGACTACAAAAATTTTGAAATTTAAACATTTGATTGATGACATTACTATTGATCTTTGATCTTATTGAAATTTTGTAAGTATGGAGAATATAAGAAGAAATATAATCCAATTATGGATTTGTCAAAATTCACATTCAATAAAAAAAATATATACTAAGTAGAGTTGTAGCTTTAGTCTATAACCAAATTTGTTACCAAACTTTGTCCAAAATTTTATTATGTTGGGTCTAAAAAAATTTAGGGCAGTCACAATTTTTTTTAAATGTAAAAAAATCACAAAATTTTAAAATTTATATATAATAATTTTTTTTTTCAGGTCAAGTGGTCTTGTGTCTACCCTAACTTTGATGGGGAGCCACCTCTGGTCTTGTATCAAATTAAAACCTTCAAAAGTTCTTATGTCATTTGATTATAATGTTTTTTAAACTCAACCTATTCATTTCATGATGTAAGAATTAGATTTTATTACATTATCAATAATTTAAAAGGATTAAAAAAAATGCTAGTCAATTATTTGTTTAAATAGTGATGTCATAGCACAATATAATCCATTCTTTTTTTTTTTTTTTCAAATTAATAGAGTTTTAAGTTTTAATTTTTAAGAACTTCATAGTGAAATTAGTTTCCAGATTCTTCGAAGATGCAAATGGGTGATATGCATGTCTCTACAACTACAAACCACTTCAAATTCACCAGAGGATTGATAAGAGTGATGCATGCCTTTGACAACTCAGCATATATCTACATCAGTTTATAACCTTTTAATTATAAAATTTCTAGTACTATTTCTTTTATAGATTTGCTGATGTGTGTCTTTCGGGCAAACAATAATTCTCATTTTTGAAAAAAAAAATTTGAAAATTAAAAAAATATTGACAATTTTTTTAATTTTTGAGAAAATGTTCTCAAAAATAGATGGTTTAATGTATGCCCTTATGGCACACATTAACCGGATATAGGAAAAAGTAGAAACTTGGACCACTGGATGTTAGTGTGCTATGAAGATAAGATGAAATGAGGCAAAAGCGATAAGAGTAACCGCATCAGTCTGTTTAAAAAATTTCGTCTATTTTACACAAAAAATTTATTTTTTCTATTTTACATCATCATTTTTACAAAATACCCATATCAATTTATCTATTATACACACTCTTTTTATTAAAATAATATTTCCCATCTCTTTTTCTATTATTTCCCAACTACCCCCCCGCTAACCCCTCCTCCTTTTTTCTAATTCATAATAACACCTTATCTCTTTCTCCTCTTTTCTCTATCTCCGCCTCCCTTTCTTCTCCTTCTTTCTTTTTATTTTATTTTATTTTATTTATTTTTTTGGGTGAGGAGTTGGGGGTGGATGGCCAGATGGAATTTGGACTAAAGTTTTTGGATGAACATGGGTTTGTCAATAATAAAATGATATCTGGGTGTTTTCTTTTTTCTTTTTTTCTTTTCCATTGGCTTTTGATTGAAAATTCTGGCCTAGGCTTGGGAAAAATTGTGAAGTGAACAAAAGTGTTGTGACTTGTGATTGTAAGAAAAGGGTGATTGACGGTAAAAATTTTTTTTTTTTTTTTTTTTTTTTTTTTTTGAGAATCTTTTTCTTTCCTCCTTTTCTTTTACAATTTGAGTTTTATGCTTTTATTATAGATGATGATTTTGGGTTGGGTTTGATTTTGGGCAATGATTTTGAGTTGGGTTTTCTAATTGTTTTTCCGTTAATTTTGGGTTAATTTTTTGTGCTAGGTTGTTGTGTTTGGTGGTGGTGCTGGGTTTGGTGGTTATTTTTTGCTTCCTTCTTCTTGACGAGCTGGGTTGTTGTAGACATTAGAGAGGGCATTTTTGTAAAAGTGTTGTGAGAGCACTTTCTCTCCAACATTTTCCTCCCAATTTGGGAGGATGAATTTTGTGGGCTCGGGAAAGAAAATTTTCTCCCGGTTTTCCTTCCTTCCCCATTTTCCCTCTTTTGCCAAACAGGAGAAAACACTGTTTTCTACCCTATTTTCCTTCCTATGTTTTCCATCTCCCCTAAATTCAACCCAACCAAATACAGTGTAAATCTTCTCCTTAGAAGAAAACTGAGAAAAAATTGTGGGCCCTTTTTATGACTGGCCAAGACCAATGCAACTATGGGTCTGCTAGAGTTCGGGCTTATTTGGGCCAAGAAACACGCTGAGGATTTGGGGGGTCAGGCTTAGTTCCACAACAGAAAATTGGATCTTTTTTACCGAATCAATTTGTGCACAAACAACCAATCCAAGAAACCGGCAGAAATATACAAGCATCAAATAGTATATCGGGTTATGCAATGATAATGCCTGATAATATATTAGCAAGTTAGCTTTGTGTCCAACCACACAGAAACTATTACAAGTTTCTCACCAGAGATTAGGTTACAAGACCTGGGCCCCAACTCCCACAGTCTTGTATGTCGGGCTCAAAACCCCACAAAACTAGTGATACTTGACTAAAACTATAGAAACAATATTTTGTATTGAGGCAAGAACAAAAAGAAACTATGATTGAATATTGAAGCACTGAGAACAAAGTTTGAGAGAGAGAGAGAGAGAGAGTGATCTTGTATTTGATTTCTTGCTTAATTACAATCTGTAGCTCAGAGTTCTATTTAAAATACAAATCCTATCAATAACTGAATAACAATTATTTTCACAATATGTGGATCAGATCCGCAAAACCAAGAAGGGAAGCAACTAATCTCAAGTGATTTTCGCATCATTGCTAACTGATCTTTGAGCTCATTACATGACACCGTTTTCAGTCTTTTATACTCAGCCATCAGTGTAAGTGAAATAGTGCATTTAAGAATAGAACCTTTAGTGATACGGTGCATTTCAACCACATTCAAAAAGTCCAACAGTAACTCCTAAATCACCTTCTTCCTTGAGCCTTCTCTGGTTTCTCTAATTTAGAACCTCCAAAACCTTCATGATCTTCAACATCCCCCTTTAAACGACAGGGGAAGGAATCAACCAGGAGTTTGCGTCGTTGATGAAGAAAAAAATGTGTAGACAAGGGTTTGGTAAATATGTCAGCTAAATTATCTTTACTAGAAATGAAAAATCTCTGCTCAAAACCTTCTCACACACATAGTGATAATCCACCTCGATATGTTTTGTGCAAGAATGAAAAATTGGATTTGCAAACAAGGCAATAGCAGAGACGTTGTCACACCAAATGACAGGGATATGAGAGAGAAAGAGTCGCAATTGTTTGAACAAGATGCAAAACCAAGAGATTTCTATAGCAGTGGTGGCTAAGGCACATTCAGCCTCAGTAGAAGAGCGAGACACAGTTGCTTGCTTCTTTGCGGACCAGGAAATGGGACATGGACCAAGAAAAACAAGAAGACCAATGGTGGAGCTACAATCAGTGGGATCACCAACCCAGTCTGCATCTAAAAATGCAATAAGAGTTAAAGGGCCAAGAGTGAAGGAGATGCCATGATGTAAAGTACCACAAATATATCTGAGAACCCATTTAGCAGCCCCCAAATGAGTGGAGGTAGGCTTGCTCATGAATTGGCACAATTGATGGACACTGAATGCAAGGTCATGTCTAGTAAATGTTAAGTATTGAAATGCCCCAACCATGCTTCTATTCTCAGTGGGATCAGTTGGAGAGACACCATCATGGGGAAGTAATCTAGTGGATGGACAACATGGAGTCTTAGTAGGCTTAGAGTTCTCCATGTGGAACCTGTGAAGAGCATCAGAGGCATACTTGGACTGAGTGAGAGTAAGGCCAAACTAATTTCTAGTGATCTGGATGCCCAAGAAGTAATGTAGAGAACCAAGATCTTTAAAATCAAAGATAGCACTTAAGGCGGTAATGAGATGTGATATATGTTTGGAGTTGTTCATAGTGATGATAATGTCATCTACATAAAGGCAGTGAACCCAAGATAGAGGAGATGAAAGCTGAACCTCTCAAACCAAGCCTTTAGTGCCTGTTTGAGACCATAGAGAGAATTATGTAGTTTACACACATAGGATGGATGATCAGCATCTACATACCTAGCAGGTTGTTGCATATAGACCTTGTCCTTGAGGTGTCCATGTAAGAAAGCATTAAACACATCCAACTACCTTAAAGGCCAATTACAACTGACTGCAATAGCAAGAACAAGTCTGACAATGGCTAGCTTGATGATTGGACTGAAGGTCTTAGAATAGTCTATACCTGCCTGTTGTTGGAACCCTTTAGCCACAAGTCTAGCTTTGTAACGAGCAATGATGTCATCACTGTGTAGCTTAAGCTTGAAAACCCACTTACACCCAACCAAATTTACATGAGGATAAGCTGGAACCAAAGCCCAAGTATGGTGCTTCTATAAGGCTTAATATTCAGCATCCATGGCTTCACACCATTTAGGATATTTAGAGGCTATTTTGTATGTAGGAGGTTCTGTGTAGGTGTAATCTAGGACTATTTTATAGCATAGTCTAGTTTTAGGCTTAGTAATGCCACTCTTGGACCTAGTCTGCATAGGGTGCAAATTTGGAGCAAAAGGGACAGGGATGGGACATGCAGGAACTGAAGATGGAATTGGTGTAAAGGAGGAAGCTTCTGGCAAAGGTTCAGTGGCCATGGATGAAGGTGTAAGGTGAGGTTGAGATAGATTTGTAGGTATGGAGATAGAAGGCAATGGTGCGGTATTTGTCCGTGGAGGTGCAGATTGAGTAATAAAGGAATTGGAAGGCACTAAAGAAGTGGTTGGAGATGTGTAAGGACCCAAAAGTGATGGTTGATTGGAAGAGTGAAGGTAAAGGAGATTTGACAACTAAAGGGAATCAGATAACACTGAAGTTGGAAAAGATGAAGAGGTAAGTGATTTGCTAAGAGTGGGGAAAGGAAACTTAGTCTTATTGAATAAGACATGCCTTGAAGTGTATAAATGTTGAGATTGGACATCAAGGCAAAGATATCCTTTAGAAGTGGAGGAATAACCTAAAAACAGACACTCTTTAGTTCTTGGCTCAAGCTTGTGATTGAAGTAAGACCTAAGGTGGGGATCGCAGGCACAGCCAAAAACCTTCAATAGGGACAAATTTGGATGAGATGAATAAAGTTGGAACCAAGGTGAGACAAAATTTAGGACTAAGGTGGGTAGCAAATTGATGAGAGAAACTACTGTGAGAGCAGCATAGGACTAGTAGGTAGTGGACACAGAAGCTTGAGATAACATGGTTATAGTAGTTTCGATAAGATGCCTATGTTTACTCTCAACAAGGCCATTCTGTTGTGGGGTATAAAGGCAAGATAGTTGATGAGTAATTCCATGTTGTTGAAGATAGGATTTTGTTGGAGCATTTTAATATTAAATAATTAAAATGAATAAATGTTATAACATAAGATGTGGGAGTGAATATGGAAGATGAGGAGTTAGTGAAAATGTTTAATTCCACATTGAAAAAGAGAGAGACTATTTTATTCTTTTTAATTGTAGTGATTAATGGGCTAAAATGTATTGTCTCAAATATTGGGCTAGATACGTGCGCAAGGGGGAGGTGAAGAGTGGAGGTATCAAAATTGGAAATGAATTAGCCTCTTGGATCCTCCTACTTGACAACCCAATCAGATCAATTACCATATCCGTTGGTGAGTAAATGGCCCGAATTAATACTCCATTTTTACTATGGAAAATAAAGAGCCATTAACCCACTTAATGGACTATCCGTTTGGGCCTTTTCATTCTTCAGAAACTCCTTATCAAACCATTAATTGTGTAACTCCAGCCCATCAGATTAATATCCAGAAATTAATCTTGTAACACCCACTACATCATAATAATGGACCTAATTAATCAGAATAAATTGAGTAGTAATTTCGTGAGGTCCATTGAGCCTATAAATAGACTCATTCAGAACTAATCCAAGTTACTGAAAATACAATATACACACAAAAAAAATAGAGAGATTCTTGTCAAAGAAGGGTGTTCTTTCTGGTGGAGCTTTGGGCTTGAACACTTTGTGCAGAGGTTGTTCTAGCCATACGACACTTGTTAGGCTGTTGTATCCTGGGGAAAACAAGTCAAAGAAGGTCTGCACTGATTACAAAGTTTAGCCAACCAAGGGCTTGAATCTCCTTAAAGAGAGCGAGTGTCGCGCTTCAGTCCAAATAGTGTTGTGTAATTTCTCTCTTTAAAGTAATAAAATTCAGAAGTATTATTCAGTTTCTCTTTGTGTTATTTCTATTATCATTGTATTTGTACCAACAGATTTAAAGGCAGAAGAGGTATACTCACCTTCATTATCAGATCTTAATGTTTTGATTTTAGAGGAAAACTATGTTTCAATCATGGCTTTAAACAATATAAACTTGGAAAAGACCTCAGATTTTGACTTAAGGAGCTAAATCCAAGTGAATCGTGTGAAGTAATCTATAAAAAGTACATAATATTTAAAGCCATCAACAAATTGCACAAGTGCAAGACCCCACACATCAGAATGTATCAATTAAAAAGGAGAGGATGCATGAAATTGAGACTTAGGAAAAGAAAGATTATGCATTTTTCTATATATGCAGTAAGTATGAGTGAAGTTCATCAGTACATTTATTTAAAACAAACTTGAAATGAGGAAAAAGAAGTTTGAGAACTTAATCATTAGGATGACCAAGTCTCATGTGCCAAAGTGTTTTATTGAAACTAGTGGACTTAGCAACATTGTTGCAGACCTTGGAAGACAAAGTAACCTGAGGAGCCTTATGAGGATAGATGGGATAAACTCCATCTTCATTCTTGCCCTGGTAAAGAACTTTCCCTGTGGCCAAAGCCTAAATTGAAAGGATATTTTCATCAAAATAACACCAACACTTGTTATCATGACAAATTTCATGAATAGAAGCAAGATTGGATGAAATAGATGAAACTCTAAGAACATTGTTAAGATGAAGAGTTGAGTATGAAGAAGGGATAAGTGCTTTACCTATATAAGTGATTGGTAGATTCTACCCATTGCCAACAGTGAGGTGATCTTGGCTAGTATAAGGCTTTGGAAAGTTGGGTTGATTTAGGTTTGCAGTGACATGATCTGTGGCTGCACTATCAGCAAGCCAAGGTTGCTCTTGTATAAGGCAAGCATTAGAAGCTGTAGCCATTGCTGCAAGTTTTGTAGGTGGATGTTTGCCCTGATGGGCATTATCCATCCTATGATAGCAATCAATGGCTAAATGTCCAAGCTTGCCACAGATTTGACAAATTAGCCTTCCTGATCTGGGACTAGCAGCAGTTGCATTGGACTGGTTTGACTAAAATTGTGAAAATTGATTGAAGTGAGTTGATTGATTATTTGAACCTCTACCTCCTCTATTTTTATAATTTCCTCTGCCCCTTCCTCTATTGTATTGATTGTAGTTGCCATTAGGCTTTGAGGTGGAAGTGGCTGCCATAGCAAAGATTGGATCTTTGACACCCAAACCTTCATTGATTAATTCTTCTTCTGCATTCAGCATGGTTGAAAGCTCATCAAAGCTTAATTGAGTACTCTTGGTCCTTATTTCAGACCTGAAAGCATTATATTCTTTAGGTAGACCTTTAATTGTGATGTGAAGCAGCTCTTCATCATCTATAATCACACCAACAGCTAATAGTTTATCTCTAACTACTTTGATTTTTTGTAGATAAAGATCCACGGTGTCTGCTCCTTTCTTGAGGTTATGCAATTCACCTTTGAGATTCATTATGTGTGATCTAGAAATGGATGAAAACCTGTTCTCCAAGACTTTCCAGAGCTCCATAGCAGATGAGCAACCTACTGTAAGAGCCAAGATGGAAGGTGAAAGAGTGGAACTCATGAATGTAAGCAAAGCTTTCTCCGTTGAACTCCAGAGTAAGTAATTTGGATTCAGAATTGTAGTAGAAACACCAAAAACATCTTTCAAGAACTTCTCAGGAATCAATTGTGGTTTTTCCAGTATTTCAAAGAGTGAATAAGTTTCCAAAACCATTAAAATTTAGTGCTTCCATACTATATAATTTGTTTTCTAACTTGACAGTCATCATATTGGCCATGTTTGAAAGAAGGAGTGGCTGATTCATCACATTTGTTGAAGAACTCGAAGAAGTTGAAGAGGAAGCCATTGTTGAGCTTGAGGAAGCCACTAATGAACTCTGAGCAGGAATCACTTGCTCTGATACCATGAAGGAAACTATAGAAACAGTATTTTGTATTAAAGCAAGAAAAAAAAGAAACTGTGATTGAATATTGAAGCACTGAGAACAAAGGTTGAGAAAGAAAGATTGAGAGAGAGAGAGAGAGAGACTGAATGATCTTGTATTTGATTTCTTGCTTAATTACAATCTGTAGCTCAGAGTTCTATCTATAGTACAAATTCTATCAATAACTGAATAACAATTATCTCCACAATATGCGAATCAAATTCATAAAACCAGGAAGGAAAGCAACTAATCTCAACTAATTTTCATGCCACTGCTAACTAATCTTTGAGCTCATCACATGACACCGTTTTCAGTCTTTTTATACTCAGCCATCAGTGTAAGTGAAACGGTGCGTTTAACAATAGAACCTTTGGTGATACGATGCGTTTCAACCAAATTCAAAAAGTTCACGGTAACTCCCAAATCACCTTCTTCCTCAAGCCTTCTCTAGTTTCTCTAATTTAGAACCTCCAGGACCTTCATCATCTTCAACAATATTGAGTTGTGATATCAGGCATTATTTTCTTCCTATATATTGGAAAATGGGAATTCTGGGCTGTTTGTCATATTGAGTTGCTAAGTAGTGTGAT
Source organism: Quercus ilex subsp. ballota (assembly GCA_032727855.1). NCBI lineage: Eukaryota > Viridiplantae > Streptophyta > Magnoliopsida > Fagales > Fagaceae > Quercus > Quercus ilex. The sequence continues at coordinate 35,825,466 of CM064915.1, forward strand.
GATGCCCTGAACCTTATAGAGTGCTTCCTTTATAAACCCATGGCTTTGAGGTAACTCTATTATGCAATTTTCTTGGTTCTACTCTTCTTCCTTGAGGAGTGGCAGTCCCTAAACGATTTTTGCCTTATTTGGTCATATGTCACTCTCTGAGTAAACTAGGTCCCAGAGTTGTCTTGGTTTTTTCCTATTACAGAAAATTCCTCCCTTAAGTAGATCAAGCAACATGGTGGATGTTGTGGGTATGGGTCCTTCTGCAGAAGCATAGGGATGACTATGTGAAGCTTCTGGGTTGTAAAAGTGACTTAGCAAGTCTATGTTATTTTCACCTAGGTGGCATAGATGTCCCATCAGTAGAGCACCCATTTAAAGCTACTGGGTGATTTTGCTACATTTGGGGCTTCTTTTCTGTTGTATTTTCCTTTCTTGATCTTTGAAGGAGACTACTCTACTTTTATTCCTTCATTTACTTTTAGGAGACATTTGGTTCGCTTGATTTGGTTCGGTTGATGGTACATTATACTGTACAACAATTTTATTTATTCTACCAATGCTTTATTAGTCAAATTGCACCCAAGAGGCGCCACATCATGGATGACATTTTCCTCCTGGAGGTCTGCAATATGCTTTTAAGAGATTTTGTATGTTCTGCAATGCCACAGCTTGCTTTTTGTTAAACTGTATTATCTTGTCTTTTTCTCCCTTAAATCCCTTTACAAGGAGGCTTGGCCTTTGGTGGGTCAATTCATTTTTTTCCATTAAACTTCTACACCCATTGCCTTTGAGCCTTTGCAACCTTGTTCAAGGTCCTTTATTTACATCTGACTCTATTGCTTTACCACTAAAGATTTTTGTTTAAAATTTTTTAAAGAGTCAAGTTGTTTGTTTTGGATAAAGTAGGTTGATTGAGTTTAATTTTTTTAGCTTTATTATTAGTAATTTTTGTTGTTGGGCTAATTTTTTTGGTCGTGTATATTTTGTTTTAGGTTTAATCTATTAATTTTTTTATGGTCTTTAAAAGGTGGAAAATGCTAAAATTACAAAATTTTTACAAATTGCTAATATGGTAAGTGGTCATTGATAAGTAAAAAGTAATGCAACTGTGCGAACCAATAACAATTTGCTACTTCAATAGTTTGTAAAAATATTATAAAAAATTTTGACTATAACATTACTCTTAAAAGAATTGATGGTATTGTTAAGAGGGGCATTATTCGAGGCCTTCTCTCTGCACCCATTCTTGGGCCATGGCACCCATTTGTAGGCCTTGGCATAAGCTTTCATGGGTTTACTCTTCTTGATCTATTGGTCCCCTGCACTTGAGGATCCGTGTTTACTTGATTGAGGGGTAGGTTTCCCTTCTTTTTTTTCTTTTAAATTTTGGGTATCAACAAAACTCAACCAACAATAAAAGGTTCTTACACCACAGAGAATAACACCAATAGAAAAATGAGTCTATTCAATGATCATCTATCATCTTTGAACTGGTGATAAAAGTCATATAACTGAAGAATTTTGCAACACAAGAAGTTAATGATGTCTATAACGGGAGATCCCAAGTTGGTAGCAACACGACCTAATATTTCAAAGGCCCTCAATTCATTTAACACATAATAATAATAATGTTTGTTACCAAAATAATAATAATAATATTATTATTATTATTATTATTTAATAGGTTTTCATTATGACAATTAATTGAATAGAAATATTGGGTTTTCTAAGGTCCTTACTTCAAGAATAAAAAATCTTTAACTCTTTTTCTTGAAATTCTTAAGTAGACGTGACAAAATTAGACTCTGATCAGATATCCAGACCAAAACTTGAATTTTAAAAATAAATAAAAAATTCAAAGTAAAAATGTATTGAATCATGACTCGACTCTTTTTTTGGATCGGATGGATTAATTAACCTAACCCGTTACCTAACCCATTTTTTAAAACTGTTTTTTAAATAAAATTCTGACTTTTTTTTTTGGCCAGATGCTCATAGTATTTCTATCCCCTTCTTGGAGCCACTGTACAAGACTACGCTGTCTCCAAAAAACACTTTTTCCTTTTCCAACAACAAATCACTCGGCTCGTTCTTGACCACCTAAAGCTCCGGATTCATAGACCCCACTTGATGAGCTTATGTAAATTGTTAGAACTTATGTAATTTTATTACTCTCCTTGGAATTTAACCAATAGTTTCTCTCCAAGCTTGCGAGTGGGAACCAGAGTCTAGAATTTTATTCTTTAGTCCTTCAGCCCACCTTTATTATCGTTTTGCCATGCATCTTTAATAGCATCCTCACATTCATCATTTTTTTTTTTTTTTTTTTTAGAGAGAAACTTCCATTTTTTTTTTTAAGAGTTTCAACATATGACGTCAGCTCCTAATGATGCTTTTTATCATCAGACCAAAACGTCAATCAATTTTTAGTGTAGACAAAAATTGAACTCCAGATCTCTTATTCAATCTTTAAAGACTTCACCAGTTAAACTAATTGAAACTCATTCTTCACATTCATCATGGTTAATCAAACAGCCTCAAAATGAATAATTTCTTAATGGGCTTATGTTTTATACAACAATTAATGGGCTTAATGTTTATACAAACTGTTGTGCAAACTAATATTTGGGCTTAGTTTTATACAAACCGTTGTGCAAACTAATATTTGTACTTGGTCCAAAATATTGAAATTTTGAATTATACTTTGTGTCTAAAGTTTGTGTATCTACCTGTCATGGGGCCAATCATGGTATTTAAATGACATTTTTGAAAATTGTATATTTACCTATTATGCACTCAATTACTATTAAATCTTTTTATTGTCACGGTAATTTGTGCATGATTTAACAAGTGGAAAATACATATTTTCAATTTTTTTTTCATGTGAAAAAATGGTCGACTCAACCTAAAACCTGATTGACACAATCTATTTCTAGCCCGTTTACAACTCAAACCCATTTTGACCCGAACCCAATTAGTCCAACTTGACCCGTTTGCCAAGTTGACCTTAGGCTACCTTCTCTGTAGGTCTATTGAGTCTATTGCGGCAAAGGTTTTAGGCTTCTGACCTAGTATATATATATATATTCCAATGCCAAAGTAAATTACCAAACTGCACTTTAATATTAAAACCCCTAGTTCTTTTTTTCATTTTTTGGATCTGGGTATTACATTCTCCCTTTTCACCATGCTTTGCATATAAACATAATTAGACCAATTGTAACAACTGCACCCCTGCATTTTCTTTCCTCTCCTAAATGCAATTCTAAAGTACTCATACACATAGATATAGACCCAGAAAATTGTTCCTTACTAGGTATGTGCTCCCTCACATATTCTTTCTGTTATCGGGCTGTGTCAAACTTTGGTCAATTGACTCTAACTGGTTGCGAAGGTTTTGATTGTCTTCCAGCAATCGGTCATACTCCAGAAGGAATCCCTCAGATTGCTTTCTTAAAGCCTCAGCTTCAGCTTCTGCTGTCTTTGCCTCCTTTGCTTTTGTCTCACATTCAGATTCCAGCTTCTTGATCTTTGCCCTCAATGTAGCAATCTCTTCTCCCATGGCTTTAAGCTCCTCGGCACTACCATTCTTCCCATCCTCAAAATTACGATTTTGTTTCTTTGCAGCCTCCATGGTTTTCCTAAGTAAGCGAAGTTCTCTAATGTAATAATGCAATCTATCTATCATCAGTGAGAGGAAGAGCATGAATCCTGCATGTAACACATTATGTAATTTATTAAACTCAACACAATAGCACTCATTCAGCCAAAAAATAAAAACAATAGCATTCAAACAAATGAAACCAAATGAAGAAGCCAGCAAATTGGGAAGGCAAGTCTTTTGCGTCATCTGAAAGCTGCTCAGCACAACAGTAATCCCAAAAGCATTTATTTAGCAAATAACAGCAATAAAAATTTTAATAACCAACACACAGATTCAGAAGTGAAAAAGGACAAGACAGGTCCTTTAACCCATAAGATAAATGAAACATTACAGAACCCCACTTGCCAAGGAAAAAAATAAAAAATTCCACTAAAAAAAGGAAAAAGAAATAAAAATGTATAGTGAATATTCCACCCTTGCAAACTTAAATCTATTATACATTTAGAGTTTCTTCTTCATTATTATTTGCTTTTCTGGGGGGAATGATTTAATTCTCCGTTAATCTGTAAGTTCAAGATATAGGGACCTGACTTAAATTGTACCCCCCTAAGTGTTTATGAAATCCAAATTTCTTAAAGCAGAGTAAAAATGGATACATGATACCAAAGAAATTTCAACAAATGTGGACATGCCTATCAAGCAATTTTTGACACCAGCAGTTCTCTCCTTGGAACACTTCAAGCATTTTATGACTCCTTGTATAGTGACTAAATCCAATTGATTAAGAGAATAAAGTGGAATGCCAATCTCTTAAGTTATCAGAGGGCAAAGAAACTGCAGGCTGGCCCCGTGAAAGTAACAGCCCTTAAACCAAGGGTTAACAACAAATTCCAATATGCATTATTTAGATACGACAACTGACAGGCGGCCACTAACAACAGAGCCAACCAACAAGCATAATAACTAGAGAAAAGCCTTACTGTTTAAAACTAAACTAAATGGCTGGATCAATAAAACTTTCACCAATTACTCCTAATAGTAGAAGAGAATGCAAAGAGAAAATAATAATAATAATAATAATTAATAAATAGTCGTGTAGAGACATGAAGCAATGAATTACCCACAATGAGAAAACAGCGTCTAAGCATACTGTAGGGGACCTAGAATAAAACCAGACAAACACTGACTTCCAAACAGAGAAAACTGAAAATTTTTATAGCAAATATCCATAAATCCTCTACCTAAGCACTTACCTGTTGCTCTGGGAAAATGGTTAAACATTCTAAAATTTTATGTACCATATAAAAACCATTATATATATAACTGAGCCTAGCCTTGAAAATTAAACATTTGAAACAATAAAAATATGTTCTGCTGGAGCTTATCATAGAGAATCGCCCTTAAATGTTAATTCTTGTGTACTGAAAATATTCTATATCATTTGCTAACCTGAAAGATCAACAATTCTTAATCTATGCCATCGTAATCTCCGGCAATAAACAGGTCATAGATGACCAACAATTTCACATCCTCCCCGTGTATCCTTTTCCTTCGTTATGTTTTAGGTGGCTAGAATTTAGATTGTCTTGCCCAAGACTGTAAAAGGTCATTATGCATAAACCACAGGGCAACATATGCTACAAAGCCACTAGAAAAGATTAATAAATAGCTATTATAAATAAACACTCTTATGTGTGTTTGTGCAGGCCCATAAAATTGCTTGAGATGACCAAGTGAGGCATCCTTATATGCTTGCTATGAACTCTCCCTTCAATTAGTTGATTCCCATCCATTTCTCGTATGCATCTATAATCCGTTTATATCAGGCCATTGTTGGGCGACGCTACTAAAACAGAGCACAAAAGGCCTTAGAATTATGCTTCTAAGTTCAATCCCTTCTCCCTGGACAAAGTTGGCCAAGCTTAGCGCTTTAATTTTTTACCTAGATGCACTGAGGGCCTTGGCATTTACTCCAGTGCATTGGTTAGTGAGAAAACTTTGGGGCGTAGAACAAAACAGTATCAACAGGTACCAAAACTGTACCAATTGAAGACAGAGCTCATAGCAAGCACCTAAGGAATTCTTATTTGTAATGGCCCAAAAAATATAGAAAAAATTAAAACAATAAATTTTAATTTAAAAAAAAAAAATTATGTGCAAATTTTCAATTATTGGGAATCCCAAGAACACAAAAAGTTCAAAACCATCGCTAAACCAAGCCTAACACGCTCATCCAATTGATGTGAACTGAACCACCCCTCAATCTGCCATTCCAACACAGTCCCACGACATCACTGAGCCAATGTAACATGCAGGGGCGGAACCAAGAGGGGGGAACCCCCCCCCCCCCCCCTCTCTCTAAAAAAACCTAATATTCCAAAATCAAGCTTCTTTATTGAAAATATTTTTTTTTAACTCTCCTAATGTAGTCAAGGAAAACATTTTCTTATATGTAACCTTAAAATTATAAAATGGTATATTCTTGTAATACCCTCTAACCAATGTGCTGAATTTTATATATACATATAAACTCTTCTATAGTGTTATATACTTTTTAAGGTTGTCTAGTGTTATATACTTTTTCTTGTATGAAGTAGCTTAAACATAACAATGAATGTAATAATTCTAACACCATAGGCTCAAAAGAATAAATTGAAACCAAGCACAAATCAAAAACACAAATTATCACTTGCATTTACATTATATTTTCTCTGTCAATAAAATATTTAGTTTAATTAAATAAGTTAAATTTTGTTCTTATACCTTAGTATTTGGCTCATTGGCTACACTCATTCAAATTTAATAATCAAATTTAACCAAACATCACATCGTACATCTTTTTCTATTGCCCTAATTTCTGAGTAACCAAACAAAATATAAAATTAAAAAAAAAAAAAAAAGTTAGGGCAAGAGAGAAATTAGTAATGAGATGAGTAATTAGTAATTACCCATAAGAGAAGCTTCGAGCATGTGCTTGGACATGAGGACCTGGTCCGTCGGATTGGCGACGCCACCCTCGATCGTACGGTTCTGAATTTTGATCATGCTATAGACGCTGGACGTGAGGACGACGACGACGGTGGCGGCGATGGTCTTGACCATGATAGGACCCCGGCCGCGCTTGAGGCGATCCAAGGTTATGATGACGAGCTTTCGCAATGGAGTCCTGAAGAGGAGGGTTAGGATCAGAGCCATTTCGGCCAAGATCACGGTATAGAGTACCTGTATCATTCTCTCTCTCTCTGTTCGTGAGCTTTTAAAAAGACTGACTGGTAGTAAGTGTTTCAATTTCAATTTCAAGTTTCTAATAATTGCTTGAATTATATATATATATATATATATATATACTTATAAATAGTGACGAATTTTAAGGGGACGGGTGGAAGTAGGTCCGGCTTGACGCGCGATGGACACGCCACGTGTGCAGAGATTTGTCCATCTCGCCTACTGGACTAGGCAGCATCCAAGTCGGTTGAAGAGAAGTGTCGGTACGCGCAGTTTTTAATTGCCCAAAATATCACCACACATGGCTGCCCATAGCCACTCAACTGAAAACTGATGACTCCCCACAACTTTCGTCACACTCGCTCTAAAATTTTAGAAAAAACCCTTCACCATGCAAAATTACACAATTTTTGCAACATTTTGCTGGCAACTTGTAAGTGGTAATTCGTCACTTTTTTTACACCACGGCAAGTTGTGATGAAAACTGTAAAAATTTTCGTAGTCTTAGCCTTGTTCAAAATTTTAACCAAATTTTATTTCCTACAATGTTGACATTTTTTTTTTAATTATCATTTTTGTAGGCCTAAGGGCCCAAATCATATATTGGGCCTTGGGCCTTAGCCAAGAATATGAATAGTCCAAGGACGAATGAATGGTAGTGAGTGACTCAGACTCAGGACTTAATGAGTAAGATGCCAGTTGGAAGGTGGTCTGAGGAGGAATATCTCCTCAGATAAGCTGAACACGGATCATATATAGATCCTATAGATCGAAGTGACGTCCCAAGAAACTCCAGTGATGGGCAACCCAAAAATATTTAAGGGAAAACTGCTACCACCGCATTGAATGCACTGCAACTACTTTTCTGACTACATTTATGTGGAGAAGACTCCTGAACAGTACTGCCTTGGCTACCGCAACTCACAGAAGGCCAGAAAAGGTGTCTGATGGGACAAGCACTCAAGTAGATGCTCAAATGATCAACAAGTGTAGGATCAAAATGGTTCAAAGGGGACTACATAACGAAAGAGACCCTCCATGGATTAGGGGATCAAAAAATCAAGAAAGGAACACTGTAGCGATCTAGAACCAGACTTGTAATCAAATTCCAAAAGTAATATATAAGAATCAGTCTCCTTGGATTATGCCGATGACGTTTTTCCCTTAGTGAAAGTCTGTTATTTTTCCCTCTTTGTCATCAAGATCTATTGATTTGTTGTTTAATTCATTAGAGCCCAGTTTTCAAACTCATCTTTTATAAATTTATTATTTTGGGCTTTTTGGACCTAAGTCCATATCCTTTTTGGGTTAGGAGTTCAAATTTAGTCCTTACAATTTTTATTCCATAATTTTTTGTTTATGTTTTAAAATAATGTCTAATATTTTATGTGAAAGAATATAAAGACTGAAAAGGGGATTTGGGGAGGGGGCTGTCAGATTAAAGTAAGTTAAAATATGATTAATCACAACATACGTGTTTAAATATTGTGAAAAGGCAATTTGTGGGGAAAAGTATGATTTACTTTCTACAAATGGAAGACAAAAATCAAGGAATTGATTGCTTAGAATAAAGCTAGGAATGGAGCAATCAATTATATTGATATAATATTAAAATCAAAATATTCATGTAATAAATTGAGAGTGGACATATTTTTTAATTCTATAAATTTTATTATAAATATGGGATCTCTTGTAATGTGTTATCAATCAAGCCAACTGAAGATATCGTCATTTGGCCTTTGATGTTATGGATATAGGTCTTACTTGTTGGAAGTATAGTTCGGAAAATTGTCCAAATTGATTAACAAAGTTACAAAGCAATATCAATAATATATCAATAAAACAAGATATGCTCAAATTAATTTATAAGCAAAATAGACAAGTGCAAAAGCATATAAAATTAAGGATTAAGTAAAACTTATCGCCGAGGCACGGAACTAAATCCGTTGTCCTTAAGAAGCGATTTCGCCCCCATTAAAATGAATCCATCGATGCAAATGGCTCAGGCGATCGCTCTCCAGGATACAACGACAACTCTGCTAATGTGCAGTCCCAAACAGAGTTTTGAACTAGTCACAAATGCCCAAAATAAAATTTTCAGCAAAAACAGAGGAGCTAAAGTATCAAAGTAATATGTGTTTTATTGTTTTTAACTAATATCATATATGCAGAATTTTGATAGTCTTAGAACTCTGAAAAAGGAAGTAGCTAAAGATGATTAAAGTGAAAAGGGAAAGGCAAAAACAAAGGAATTGATGCCACAAGCTGCTATGTACTTTCTACAAAACAGGGGAGGATGGGGCTGACTATTTTTCTAAGAAAATATGAAATGATTGAGGGTTTTGTTTGCTGCCAAAAATTCCCACGCCAGCCAAGGAAAATTCTAGAGCATGGGCTTGGGTTTTACAACAAAATATTATGGGCTTAAGTTTTGAACATACCCAATTAATTTTAAAACATACCCAACATTACTGACTGAACCATGTTAATCTCTTCCATTCTTTCTATCTCATGTTTTATTTATAGGCAAAACTACGCTATTGGTCCTTGAAATTTATCTTACAAGTAAGCAATATTAGTACCCCAAGTTTAAAAAATAAGAAATATTATTCCTTCTATTAATTGATGTTAGTGGTATTGCTTAAAGCATTCCCATCAGGCGTGGTAAAATAATGCTATTTTGACACATCAAAAAGTTACTTTTTCTATTTTAACACACCACTTTACAATACACCATTTATCAGATATTCTATTTTTTCTTTCAACACATTAAAATAATATGTCCAACGCATTAAAATAATCTAAAAAAAACTTTTATAAATATATATACACACACACACACACAAAATCCTCCACCACCCACACCCACAGATCAACCGCCACAGCCCACAACCACTGACCACCCCCACAAAATCAACCACTGACCACCATCAGCCCCTACACCAAAAAAAAAAACACACCACAACATCAACCACCACAACCAATATCGGCGGCGGCGCTGGTGAGACCCATCCACAGCCACAAAAACAACACATCTGAGCCTATCCCAAATCTCACACCCACAACCACCGACCACCATTAGCCCCTACACCCAAAAAAAAAAACCACCACAACCAATATTGATAGCAGCGCTGGTGAGACCCATCCACAGCCACAAAAACAACACATCTGAGCCCATCCCAAATCTCAAACCCATCCCAAATCTCACACCCACAGTCTAATCAACACACCACCATCAACCATAATCAGCCAACCAGCAACAATCAAAACAACCAACCACCATTAGAAACATTGCCACAACCACCAAAAGAGAGAGAGAGAGAGAGAGAGAGATCGGCGAGGTGTGGAGAGAGGAGAGATTAGCAGCTCCAGACAAGATCGGTGGGCGATGACTCCAAGTGAGATCGGCAGCATGACAACGACTTGAAGTCGGCAGAGTAGAGTGAGGACAAGAGAGGAAGAGAGTGAGAGATAAAAAAATAAAAAAATAAATAAAAAAGTGTGAGAAAGAATATGGAGCAACAGGAGAGATGGAGACCAAAAAGAAGAGAGAAGACTGATTAAAAAAAGAAAATAAAAATCTATTTCCACAGCTAGCCAGGCCCACATTGAATATAAAAGTATTAAACACATATGCTATAATATTCTGTACCGTGCCAAAAATAAGCCGATACTATAACATGTCTCAAAATTTTTTGGCATTTAACACACCTCATGAAGGTGTGTTTTTGGTGTTTGGTGTGCCAAATATCAAATATTTGGTATTTGGCACACCTGATGGTAATGCTCTTATGTGAAATAGTGACTTCGCATTTTTTTTAAATGACTTGGCATTTGTTTTTTTTATCATTTTGTTTAAGAAATTTCCACACTATTCCCTCTTCTCCTCCAACCCAACGCTTTATGTCCCTCTCCTTCCCATGGTCGTTGCTGCCATGGCTTCTGCCTCCTCTGCTAGCCACACAATGCTCTCCCCTCAACGACTGTTATTGTCACCTCTATCAACACAAGCATCTTTCTCTGTCCTTTGCATAACTCAGTCTACCACCGGCTAATCTCCCAACATCTCTATGTTTTTTGGTTCTTATTTCTTAATCTTAATTTCCAATGAATCCATAAATGACATGAAAAGGATTGAATCCGATTCATTAGAAACCTTCAAAAGTTTGAATTATTTTAAGTATTATATTCAGATTTTGCCGCAACAAAGAAATTTTTTTCTTTTTTTCTTTTGGTCCCCAACAAGTCCTGCACCCAACCTTATCTTTATCCTCTCTTTATATGTCCTTTGAACTAGAAACAAAAAAGGAGGCTTATCAAAATATCAATTCATCATTTTTAAGGTATTTCTGCTCTAGGATCACGTTTAGAAAGAAAAGAAGAAGAAGGGAAAAAAAAAAAAGTACAGAGACAGTCAATTAGGGGTAGATGAATCCATAAATGAGAGAGAGAGTTGATAGAGTTTTGAAAAACTTTGTATTCTCAAAGGAGGATCTCTTGAACTCGGTACTTACTATTTACAAACCCATTTTTGTTGGATTTGAGGTGGTCTAGTAACTCATTGGCAGGAGTGGAAGACAGAGAGAAGCAGAAGAAAGGAAAATTTGGGGAGGAGATGGAGGTCTTTATATATATGTACTTGGCAAACTTATAATTAAATAGTTAATGTGTCATTAGACACCTAAGTTGCCATGTCGGTGATTCTCCCAAAAAAAATGGGTCGCCATGTCGGTTTGTAAAAACATTTTTCTTTTTTAATATTTTAATTTTTCATTAAAAAATGCAACATCAATTAAAAAATGTCTAGTAATTATTTTTCCATTAACCACGTAAGCAATTCAACTAACAACAATTAATAAAAGAATTAATACCGCTCATTTTTAAAACTGGAAAGATTAATACTACTCATTTGAAACTTGAGGGACTAATTGCACATAGGGTAAACTTTAAGGACTAATAATATAGTTTCGCCTTATTTTTTTGAGAACTAGTTTCGCCTTATTTATATTCCATACTATTTCAAGTTTTGAAAATTAAGCAATATCTCAAACTTTCTTTCAGCTCAAACCTTTTACACCCATTAATATTCTTGTCAACTCTAGGATGCAGAGTGTTGGATGAGTATCATTCTCATTCATCTGCACTTACTGACTGAACCATGTTAATCTCTTCCGTTCTTTCTATCTCATATTTTATTTATATTCCATAATATTTCCAATTTTGAAAATAGTAATATCTCAAACTTCTTTTCAGCTCAAACCTTTTACACCCATTAATATTCTTGTCAACTCTAGGATGCAGAGTGTTGGATGAGTTTCATTCTCATTCATCTGCACTACATTTTTTTTCAGAAAATTTGCCCCCGCTTCATAGGCTCCCTTGATCTCCTTTCAAAACTTGCAATAATATGTTGGAGAGAAGCAGATCAAAGACAAAGAGCATATGATGCTTCAATCAAAAAGTTTTTCCTTTCAGTAATTCATTCCCATCACATAATATTTAGAAAATCTCAAAATGGCCATCAATAATTAGTGTTATAAAATCAAAATAATCATCTTCATTTGTTTTGAAATACTGATAATTCTTATGGTAGTTAATAAATCTAAAATTTTAAAAAATAAGTATCATATCATTTAAAATGAGTTATCATCCCATACACGGTGGAATGAAATTTTAAATAATATTACACCATTTACACATTTGGATACATGAAAATTAAAATAAAAAATATGAAATGATTTCTCTCAACTTAAAAGCTAATAAAGGGACACATACCTATAAGATTTTTATGTTTACTTCAGTGATGAAAACTAATATTTGTAGTAATTCTATTATAAATTTTATTATATAGGTCATATAAACTAATGTGTCAACTCTTTAAACATAATAATAATAATAAATTAGTTTTAGTATTATTCTTTTGAAATTTTTTATTTTATTCTTTTGGCTAAATTACAAATTGATAGACTTGGCAAACATGTTTGTTCGGGTTGGGTTAATTGGATTATGTGTTAGAAATGGGTCATCCTAAATGGGTTGTGAGTAGGTCTAGTTAATTGGTTTGTAGGTTGAATTGATTAGATTACAGGTTGACCGGTATGTTTTTCACGTGACATATGCCAAAAAAAAGTAGTAGTAATGGTAGTAGTAGTAGTAGTAATAGTAGTATAATAATAATAATAATAATTACGGGTTGAACTATGTATGTTTGTCTTTCTTTCAATACAAATAAGAGAACAAATAACAAATTACTAAAAATAAAAAGTTAAATAATACATAAATTCTAATTATTTACCCAATTCATAGTTCACCATCACCATAAAAGAACTAGAAGAAGAAAAAAACTAAATATTGTGGACCATAATTTTTTTTAGGTACAATATATCATTACCGAAAACACTAAATGTACAAGTGAAACTATAAAAATGAATATAACATATTGTCCAATTCGGATTTGATATGTGGGGCAAGGGGGGAAGCATTTTAAAAATTGTTGGGTTAGGTTGTGTTGTGGGTTGACCTTACCCAACTCGGAGTTAAGTGGGTTAAGTATGAGTTGACTCTTTTTTCTTTGGGTTTGGGTTGGGTTATCAAGTCTAGTTCCAATTTTTCAAGATCTACAAATTGCCACTCTAACTTTACCCAAAATTCAATTCAGTTTTGCAATTTTGATTTATTCATTCTTGTTGTAAGGTAGTGTTCCTCCAGTTGTATTCCAAGAGTGAATAATAGCCTCATTCAAAGAATAAGGTGGTCTAAGGGAGCAGCCTCATCCCTTGTCCTTTGGGAGGAAGGGTCTAAGCTTGGTAAAGGAAACAAAGGTCCACCCCAGGAAGTAACCCCTTGTCCTCTAATGGGAGCCAATGAAATCTATAGCTCCTTGGATAGTTTTGACCAAGGTTGTCTAGCCGATGAAAGAGTTGAGGAAAAGCCCAAACCCAAAAATGCATTTGAGGAACCAGGGGGGCGGCTCACAAACCAAGCAATAGCCACCTCCGCATGAATTAGGTGTTCCCACCTAACACAAACCACATTTATTATTGAATGACCAGCATGAACAGTGTTTTACACCTTAAAAGTCTACTTTCATCATCATAAGGAGGAAAAGGACACCTGATAGACAACTATCTTCTAACCCTATCATGATAGCCCATTACTGAAGCAAAGACCTTTAGGTATAAATAGGGCCTTCACACATACTTAGAAAGGGGACACCAAATTAGAGAGAGAAAGAGACTTGAGAGAGTTTATAAATGCCTTTGGATGAATGTATCTAGACAAGTCTAGTTCATCGATGATATAACTTTCATAACCCACTTCTATTGTTTAGAACTCCCATTGTGAATTATCTTCCTACACTTTATAATTTAATTGTGACAATCATTACCTTTAAACTGTTCCACCAATTGTGAAAGTTTTTTCCCCCCACACAAGTCTTATAAATTTCATTAATTTTTAATGTAGTTTTCCATCAACTTCTATTAGAGGGGTTGTCGTTAAGTGTTCAAAAAGGCTAAAACAACGTAGTTTTGGTATTTTTTTTTAATTTCCAAAATGAAGTTATTTTTATGACACTTGAATGACACAATGTGACTGAGTTAGAAGGAATGCCTACATTAAATAAAAGTAAAAGTGATGTAACAATAATAAATGTATGAGCAATTACGTAAGTGAATTGAATTTGAATAAATTTAATGGTGTAATTTAAAATTTCTCTTGGTATTACTAAAAGGGGAAAAAGGAGAAAACGAAATTAGCTTGGCCTTGAATGAAATTATTTGTAGGATAAATATTCTTGGGAAAAACTTACGTATAATACCTTAGCTATTGTTCATTAGATACCCCTTTTAAAATTTAGCCACCTATTTATTCACTTAACGGAGTAAATGTCCGTCTCTTTTACTATTTTCTTTTTCTCCTTCATTTTCTTTAGAGATGCGTTAAAACTTAAAAACCCTTGGAAGTCCAGAACTCCAACGTCCCTCATCTCACACTCTCAGACTTCTAGATTTTGAAGAAATCAAGATTTCAAAAGGAGGAAAGGGCTCGCTCGTTTGTTTCGCGTTGTCAATTGAAAGATTTGTTGGATGTTGGTCTCCACTTCTTTATTTGTCCCTCTATTTTCTGATTCTCTCTTAATAATTCTTTTTTCTAATCTAACCCTCAAATAGTCAGAAGGTCAACAGGGCTAACTTTTGATCTCAAAGATTTGAACTTTGGTTTGCAATTTGAATGTTAGGTTGGGCTTGGTAGGTGCCTAACTTTGGTGATTGATAAAGATACTGATCTTAATTTCATATTGGAGTTGTGGATTCTAAATAATTACTGCATGGGTTGAGGATAATTTTTCCATGAAAAAAGAAGGAGAGAAAGAAGGAGAATTTAAGTTTGGGCATGAACTTTGATTTTCACACATCTGAAGGAGACAAAGAATAAAAAGGGAAAGAGGATGTTATCTGTTAACACATTTTTGCTTTGTTAAGTGAATGGATAGGTAATTAAATTTTAAATGAGGTACCTGATGAACAGTAGTTAAGGTACTGTACCTAAGGTTTGCTTAATACTTTTATACATCTATTAACTGAAATTGATTTCAGTGTTTTAAAAAAAATTTACACACAAGTTTGTATGTAACAAGCATTACCCTTATTTGTATACATAAATTAAAAAAAATGGTACTTCTTCTGTCCCAATTTGTTTGTTTTGTTTCAAAAATTCAATTTTTTAGGAGAACATCATTTAGGCAGCATTTGGTTTGCTGTGAAATGTCCTTAATGTGATACACATTATGATGATGTGACAGTTTTTGGTTTTTTTTTTTCTAATATTATCAAAATTTAAAATTACAAAATATATCACATCATCTTAATCTCATTACCATAATTTAATGTTGTACACCATATTATTATTGTATTGAGATTACATTAATATAAGATTACAATAATGTAATATTACAACGTAATATAAGATCACGGTGAACCAAATACCCTCTATTGTTTTTGTCTACTTTATAAAAATGTATAAGTTTCCAAAACTATCCTTAAATAAATTTTTTAAAAATAGTTTTGAAAATAAAATAAGGGTATAAGAGAAAAATTAGAAAATTAATGATTTTTAATTTTAAAAATAAAATAATAATTTGGGATCCCTCCAAATGGAATAGAGAATTAATAAATGGGAAGGAGGGAAATATTATTTATTTGCATTGAATCCAAAACCAAGAAAAAGTCCAACATGCTTTCTTCGAGTCATGTACCTTTCCGTGAGGAAAATGCTAAACTCATAAAATATTTTACGATTTTTTTTTATATACAAATTGCTGATAAGATGAATATTTAAGTAAGTGATATTAATAATAAGTTCGGAAGAAGATCCGCAAGAATTTTGTAAAATATTATAAGAAAATAATTTGTGTAGGCACCAAAACCATCAATCTTTCTGGAAAATTGACATGCTGGAACTCGGGAGCCCTGCCGAACCTTCTGCTCACATGACGTGCTTCTCTTCTATTCGCCACCTTTCAAAACAAACATAAAAAATAAATAAATAAAAAAAGGAAAGAGCGAGAGAAGAAGGAAAAACAAAAATTTGAAGCGCACGTTTGATGGTTCCTACTTCCTACTAAAAAACACACCTCTCTCTCTCTCTCCC
Organism: Quercus ilex subsp. ballota; assembly: GCA_032727855.1. Classification (NCBI taxonomy): domain Eukaryota; kingdom Viridiplantae; phylum Streptophyta; class Magnoliopsida; order Fagales; family Fagaceae; genus Quercus; species Quercus ilex. Next base: position 35,841,937 of record CM064915.1, read on the forward strand.
GCTTTCGAATTTGTACTTTTCTTCCTCCTTCTTCTTCTTTCTTCTTTATTAGTACTAGTATTCTATTTCTTCTGTGTCAATGCGCACCGTTTTGATCCCTACAAGTTTGCTCTCACTCTCTGATCCTCTTCTTCTTTAATTCTTATATCAGGTACTACTTAACTCTTCCCAATCATTTATTTTTCAATAAGATCTATGTTTCATTTATTCACTCACGAATATATTTGTGTAACTGTATAACCAAAACTTGAATTTCGAATTTCAATTCACTCTCGCATTTTAGTGAAACTAAACTTTCTGATGTTATTTTTGCTGAATTTAAGTTATCAAACTAGTAATCAATAACATTTTCCTTGGAACCAAACAGAGAGCTATGGCTATGAGGCGAGGTAGTGTTGACATTTTTTTTTGAGTTATTTTCTGTGTTAATTTGAAACCGAATTTTCAGTGATCAGCTCAGCTTGCTAAGTGTTGAGGAAATGATTTGGGGGATTATTCGCCGCAAAGTTATTTCGGTACGGATAAAAAATCTTGCTCTAGTTACTGTTTTTGATATTGGTATTGATAAATTAGTTAGTGGCTGCATCATGCATGCAATTGTAGTTCTAGTTTCTGAATTAATATTTTAATTTAATTGGTTTTAATTAGTGGTTTTGTGTGTGTGTGTGTGTGTTTTTAATTGATAGCCGAAGGTTTTGGGAGAGTCAGTACAGAGAATTAGGCCTGCAGTGTCGGTGTTGGGGCCACAATGTTACAGGACTATGCGGAAAGAGGTACTTATGATGATTGTTGTTGGTTGCTATTGTGTAATTTTGGTTGGATTTCTCATATAAATAATTGGAAGAATCGTTGTAATCTTGATAGTGATGAAACGGGTTCTCTTTATTTCCTTCATAGCATCATTACATTTTCGAGTTTAAGAAATGAGGATATTGCCTAGCAAGAGAGAAAAAGTGATTTGGGATAGTAAAAAAAATATTTTAACCAGAAAAATTTCTTGATTAGTGGAGTATGAATTGAATATGACAAACAGTGTCCAAATTTGGTCTATGGAAGCCATTGCTTTGGCAGGTAAATCAATGGAAGTAAGCTGAATTAGTAAACTTTTGTTTTTGTTTGTGTTATATATGACTGATGTGCAAAGCTCTGAGGGTACCATACTTGTGCCCCAATGGTGTACTTTTAAATTTTTAATGGAATTCAAAATTCATTCTTCCCAGTACAAGCACAAACTTCTATCTTTAGGTTTTTACAATCATGTTGCTGTGGAACCAATTGACACCAAAGGGGCTATACTTATGTTTGAAAATTGGTCTTGATGTGGAGATCACTCTATCAAGTCAATGGCTAATCAATTGCTTAATTTTCTCTAGCCCCACTTATGAACTTTAAATGGTCTCGCTCACACATTGGTCCTATATAAGAGCAAAAAAGGAGTGTTTTTGGGTATCTTTAGACTTGGTGGGCAGCTCCTTCAATGATGGGTGGTTATTTATGGGGGATTCCAGCTAAATCATCCATCAAGTAGGCAATAAAGAAGGAATGCCAGTTTCTACCTCATCTAATGGGGGTTTGGGAAGGGTGATTAGTGATTAACTCAAATGGCCCTAATGATCTTGGCTTTGTAGGCAACCCCTATACTTGGACAAACAATAGGGTAGGTCTATCAAACATCAAGGAGAGACTTACAGTGCATATGCAAATTAGAGATGGCAACTAATCTTTCCTCTTGCCCTCATAAAGCACCTTCCTTTCATCCTCTAGTCAATGTCAATTGTCACTAGACAAGAACTTCAAAAGAGGTGGAACAAAGAATCCTTCGGCCAAGTCCAGACCCACACTCAGCAAACCAAAGTAGACCTAAAGGTAATCCAATCTCTTAACCCTAGACCTCTAATCTACAAAAGAGGCCTACACAAGAAACTCAAGATGAACTGCTAAAAAGAGAGGAAATCCGATGAAGCCAAAATTCTTGAATGCAGTGGCTTATGAGTTCTAACCTTAACACTAAATTCTTTCTCATGTCTACTGTTATTCATAGCAAGAAAACTCCATAGACTTCCTCAAAAATGAGAAATGGTGTATGGCTCTCAGGTGACAAAATATTGGGCATTGCTTTGTCAATTATTTCCAATCACTATTTATCTCATCAAACCCTAATACTCTAGCTAACCTTGAAACCCTTCTCCCACCTTGCATCTTTGTTGAGGAAAACAAGTCCCTAATAGCCATCCGCACCCCAGAAAAAATAGGAAATTCCTTCTTTAGCATGGCCTCCAACAAAGCCCCTGGAACATGGTTTCTCCCCCACTTTTCTATAAGCATTATTGGCACATCATTGGGGGTAATGTAATTGTTGCCATCCAAGATTTCTTTTTAAAGGAGTATATGTTTGTAATTCAATCACATTTCATCACCCTTATCCCCAATTGCAGCCAATGTCTCTTAATTAAGACCAATTTGCCTTTGCAATATCATTTGTAAAGCTATATCTAGAGTACTTGCAAACCGATTCCAATTCCTACAACCTAAACTCATATCTCAATGGCAAGCAACCTTTGTGCCTGGGTTGAAAAGCCAAGACAATAGTATCTTATATATATATATATATATATATAAAGGATCCAATGGGTGCAGCAATATCTCCACTCACTCATATTCAATACTAATCAATGGTGGCCCTTTAAGTTTCTTCAAACCCACTCGAGAGATTAGACAAGGGGATCCTTTATCCTCTTTCCTCTTCATTCTTGCTGGTGACTCAACTTCAAGACTTCTTCAACAAAGTGATCAAATTGGACTAATTAAAGGGTCAAAATCAACTGTGGCTTCCCATCCTTAATACACCCATAATTTGCAGATAATTTATTCATTTTCTCACAAACCAAAGCACAAAATCTAGAAAGTATCCAAGAATGCATCTCCAAATATTGCTCCTGGTCCATACAAAAAATGAACCAAGCAAAGTCTATTGTTTTCTTCAGTAAAAAATTCTCCAACCAACAGAGAACCACTTTGGCCAGCACCTTAAACCTGAAGCAACCAGGGCAAAAAGCAAACTACCTTGGACTCCCTTTCAAAATTGGCATCTCAAAATCCATAGCTTTTGAGGATGTGATCATCAAAGCTGAATCAAAATTGCAACGATGGAAAAGTAAGACCCTATCCAATGCGGGGAAAACAGCATTTATTGGGTATGTGGCCTCAGCTATTCCATCATATATTATGTCCTCCTTTGTTCTACCTAAGAAAACTTCTTCAAAATTGGATGCCATGTTTAGGGACTTTTGGTGGGGATCCTCCTCTTCCTCCACCAAACTGTGCTATCTCAGAGCTTGGGATGGTATTTGTTTACCCAAATCAGTAAGAGGCATTGGCCTCCGTAGAATACATGACTAACTGTGCATTAAAAATCAAACTTGCTTTGTAGGTCTTCGCCATTCCTCAAAGCCTGTGGGTCTAGATTTTCAAATCCAAATATCCTCGTGGTGCCTCGTACCTAATAGCAAACAAGCCTAAACAAGAATCTTGGTCATGCCAAGGAATTTTCCAATGTAGAGATCTCCTCTCAAAGGGAATCTGTTACAAGGTTGGTAGTGGCTGTAGCATATCACAATGGGATGTCCCATGGATTCCCAAACTCCCAAACTTCAGGCCAATTGAAACTTCTCCACAATAGCTGAGTTGCATATAGTAGCTGATTTAATTATTCAAGAATCAAGACAGTGGGATCAAGGTAGGCTCAATCTCTGTTTCCTCAACATCTGCATTCCATCCTCCCCCACACATGTTACCCCCCTCTGGCCCCAAGCTTCGATAGCAAATTCTATGTGCAGGCTGCCTATCACCTTGACCAGTTCCATCGATTTCTTAGTCATGAGGTCCTTACCAAGAAAGATTGGACCTTGCTTTGAAAACTAAAAATTCATGAGTGGCTTAAACTCCTACGGAAGCTAGCTTGGGATACTCTTCCAACCAGAGCTGTCTTAAAATTTAGAATCCTAGCTATAGAAGAACACTATTCCACATGCCAATACCCAAGTGAATCAACCATACACCTCTTCCTCAAATGCCCCATTCTTCACAGGTGTGGAGTGTGGTCAGGTTCATTATGGTCCTTGCCACTTTGCTCAAATGGATTTCCCAACAGTGGCTCATCGGATCAGATTCATCATATATTCAGAAAAAAAAACCTCTAGCTCACCAGAGAACAATTAAAAGCATTTATACTATTCTCTCCAATTCTCTGTGATCACTTATTGGCAGAAAGAAACAAATTGGTTTTTCAAAATGCTCAAATAGACTCTATAGCTTTGTTCAGGGAGATTAATGCTGCTTTCTTATCTCACTTGGCAGCTTGGAATACATTAAAATACCCTGCCCCTTCCATGCAAATGGGGCCGGGCCCTCCCTCTGATAGGAATAAATTGAATTTTGATGCAGCTTTCAAAAATCAAGGTACAATGGCAGTAGTAGTAAGTTTTAATAACCAAGCTCAAATCCTCAAAGCTTGAACCAAGTTATTCCCTAAAGGAGACGCTTTGTGGGGAGAAGTCATGGCTGCCCTGTTTGCAATCTCTTGTGCTTCAGAAGCTGGTTATTCCCGAATCATCTCAAAGGTGATGCAGCCAATGTCTTAATGTCCCTCAAGGAACTTGCTTCTACCCCTTGCTGGCTGATTGCTTCCATAATTGAAGACATTCATTTTTGGCCTCCCATAATAGAAGTCATTCTTTTTTGGGTTAAGAACTTTCCTTTTCTTTTTCTTTCCTGGGTTTTGAGTGTTCTTAAGAGGGGCCTTTTCCCATCTCCAATCTCCCTCCTCTGTTTTGTTTTCTGAAGCTGAAGATGCTAAAGGCCCTTTCATTCCTTTTGCATCTCATGTCTCAGCGTAATAAAGTTCTCTTTACTTATCACAAAAAAAAAAGAGCATCATTGAAAAGTAGGAAGAGAGAGAGAGAGAGAGAGAGAGAGCAATTTATAGGCTTAAAATTTTTACAAGGCATGTTGATGTGCTCATCAGAGTTTTTAATATATATATATATATATATATATAATCCTCTCCTCATATTTCTGCTGTTGGAAATTAAGAAAAGTTTCTCTCCTTGAATATCAGCTCCTTGGCACACCATTGTAGAAAGCTTCCAATATTATGGCTTTTTATCCATGCAGGCTTTGCTCATTGGGCAAGGATTTGAGTGTGTCCAGAGATCTGGCTACCACATTTTGTTAGGTAATCTTGGGGAAATTTTTTTTATTGAACATGCTTCTTGTCAGGAACTTATTTTACATGTGTGGTTCCGTTTTCCTTCACAGTGATTTATTTCTTTAAATTCCTTTGTTTTAGGAGGTCATGCCCATTCAACACGGAGGTTAGTGAGCTCAAGCTTCTATGTTTTATGCAGCCCTCCCTCACCCCAAAGCTACCAAGAAAATCTGTTTCCAACTGTAGTTTCTATTTAAAATTTTCAGATCTTCTCTTGGGGGGTGGGTATTGGCTGGTTGCAAAGAACTTCATTTAGCTGCCTACTTTGAGGGTGTCTTAAATAATATGACATATATTACATTTCAGACAAATCTGACTTAAATGTTTTTGAACTGATTTGGATAATTTTATCTGAAAAAATCCTTTTGGAATTTCTCACTAAATTAATCATGTCATATAACTTGAGAAAACAGCAGGTCCAAGACATCTAATACTTAGGATACTTCTTGATGTTTGCAAACTTTTTTCTTTAGAATTGAAATCATTCTGTTACTACCTCTGACATCCTCAATCTGAGAATAGAATCCGAGTCTTCCAAGAAATTAATGATTGAAAGGGGAAAAGAGAGGAGAGAGGGTGTGTGTGTGTGTGTTGGGGGGGGGGGGGGGGGAGGGGAGGTGTTAGTACTTATAAACTCTTCTCTTCCTTTGGTTTCTTCCTTATTTTCTTCCCCTTTTCCTTCTGCATGCAGAGAAGTTACTGCGCTATTTCAAACAGAGCACTTTGTTCAATTGAAGAATAGATCATTCTCTTCAGACAGTGGTAATTTATTGTTTATGTTCCTTGCAGATGTAGTTCAATATATGGACATGCTGATTCGTGTGTGCGCACACACGTGTTTATAAATATTGGAATTTCCTTGCAGGAGACATAGTTGCAGCTGTCGTTCCTTTCATGGGCGAATCTATAACTGATGGCACTTTGGCAACATTCCTAAAGAGTATGTTATACTCACAGCTGCATTTTGAATTGTATGCTTTCAATGCTTAATATTTGTGTTGTCTAATTATTCGTGAGCATACATATATATGAATTTAATGCCTTCTGAAACTCGTGTACATTACCCTATTAACAGAGCCTGGTGACAGAGTTGCAGTCGATGAGTCTATTGCTCAAATTGAAACTGATAAGGTAACTTCTGTCCTCCCACCCCAATTTATAGGTCTCGTGATTCTGAAGTATAAAGAAGAGTCATTGCTGATTTTTTTTCTTTTCCCATAAATAGGTGACAATTGATGTAGTTAGTCCTGAAGCTGGCACCATTCAAGAGGTAATATTTCTGTAATGTGGCAATATGAATTAGTTGAATGTTCATTGCAATACGTCTTTGAAAATGGATTTGAGTAATGTTGTTGTGCTGATCCTTTTCTCTTTCCTGTATTTTAAATGTAATTGATGGTAGTTTGTGGCCAAGGAAGGTGACACTGTGGAACCAGGTACCAAGATTGCTTTCATCTCAAAATCAGGTGAAGGTGTAACACAAGCACCATCAGAAAATGCTGCTGCTCAGCCACCACCTCCTGAACAGAAGGAAAGTGTTGAGAAGCAAATCCCCAAAGCAGAAACTGCCCCTGTCAAGGAGAAGATTAAAGAACCATCTCCATCACAACCCAAGGCAAAAGGAACTTCTCCTCCTCCTAAAGCCACAGCTTCAGAACCGCAGCTTCCTCCTAAGGATAGGGAAAGACGAGTACGTTTTATTATTTCTTCTTCATGTAAGAAAATGTATCTTTCTAAGTTTATTATGGTAAGCAAGTACTGAAAATATTATCTTATCTATCCTGTCCAGGTTCCCATGACAAGACTTAGGAAACGGGTTGCAACACGATTGAAAGATTCTCAGAACACATTTGCTTTGCTGAGCACATTTAATGAGGTTGATATGTAAGTTTGAATCATCTTACTTTCCACCTCGAACAAGTAGTAACGATTACTGTTTTCATAAAGTTCTTCTTGCTTTTAAAACTTGTGTAATCTCATTATCAGGCTTTATGTTGTATAATATGTTAATTATGAGCACTCTGAATTCAACAACTGTCCTATGATTACTGAATGTAATGCATGCCTCCAGGAAAAGGAAAAGGGGATAAACTAATGAATATCATGAGTAGCTCTTTCAAATTGCCTTTTCACGATGTCATTGTTTCCTTTTTGTTTGTCAAATGTCCATTAAACAGCTCTCTCTCTCTCTCCTGGTTGATTTTCTGTATAATGCAGGACTAACTTGATGAAGCTCCGTTCAGATTATAAAGATGTCTTTGTTGAAAAGCACGGGGTCAAATTAGGACTTATGTCGGGCTTCGTGAAAGTATGTATAAGTAGTATGTCACTCGTGTAAAGTACCTTTGCATGGTAGATGATTTTGGACAATGTGTGCTGTTTGTTCGTGTTCATAATATCATTTTAATTTGTTTCAGGCTACTGTTAGTGCACTTCAGAGTCAGCCAGTTGTCAATGCTGTAATTGATGGTGAAGATATCATATATCGAGATTACATTGATATCAGCATTGCTGTAGGCACTCCTAAGGTATGCCCAATTTCATGGTTTATCCATGTATTGTCAAGCTTTTAACTGATATGAACTCATTTCTTTCAGAAAATGAGTTTTATTTAATTTGTCAAATCCTGAGGATGATAGGTGGTTTAAAAAAAAAAAAAATTAATTCTGAATAAATAGAAGCTCTCAATGTAGAAGATACTTAAGGAAGAGATGGATATAAGTAAATTGGTACTCATTATTAAAATAATAATAATAAAAAGGATACAAGTGATTGTTTCCTTTTTGTTTGTCAAATGAACTTCTTCTTCTTTTTTTTTAATAAGTAAGGCTTTTAATGTTTTTCCTTCCTAGTTAATCAAGGCACCTGGTATTATCAAGCACCAACTGCTCTGGTTGTCTAGACTGCCAATAAAATCTTTTTGTTTGTAATGTATTTTAAAAATTGGTCCTGGATTGTCAATGAGCTTTAGCTCAAATGGCACTCAATCATATGCAACACAATTATTTTTCATGGGAACACGTGTATGGGAGGAAAAATGACCAATAAAAAAAGGCGTAGGCTTTAGCACCTAGTGTTGCCGGGACTCAGCACTAAGTAGAGTGGAAAACAATTCCAATTACAATAATAATCAAGTTTACCCAATGGTGAATGCTGGAGATTTAGGGTTCTCAATTTTTGTAAAATATGGATAGAAAATAAGCTCAATCAAATATGGATAAAATCAGTTGACAATAAAATCCTAAAAAGTCTCAATCATTCAGTATTAATCGGGTCTAACGGGTAGCAAGCTTCCATTGTCTATAGTCATAAAGTCATTGGTTAGGCTGTCCTCCTATGTTGGTGTTCACAAACATGTGATCGGGAGCCTATATCTAGTCTGGTGTCCGCACCATAGTCATTTCATAATAATGGAATGGAGACTTTCTAGGGTGCTTGTGTAATTTACCAATCAAAAAAAATGAAAGGGTAAATTACACCAACCTCCCTTGAGATTTCTTAAAATTACACTCCCCACAAACGTTTCATGAAGTAACATTCACCGTTGAGGTTTTATAAAACAGTTAAAGTCCATCTCCTCCACCTTAGTACTTTCCTAACAGAATATTTCATTAGGTGGGAGTGTCAATGTCAGAGGGGATGTGCTTATTTGTTGCATTTTTAAAACATCAAGGGTAGGAGTGTAATTTACCAAAAGGTTTGGGGTGGGGGGTGTAATTTCGTGGAATCTCGAGGGAGGTTGGTGTAATTTGGCCAAAATAAAATTATGAGAGGTGATAGAAATGATTGAATAATAGCTATGACCAAATATGCTTCCATATGTTTAATTGGCCTCATTCTTAGTTTGAAAATTTCAAGTTGCTAGTTTGAGGGCCAAACTTCGGTACAATTATTTATGTGCTATACTTTAGTTCCCTAATTAAATTTAATTCTTCCAATGTGGCTGAAAATGCTCTATTTAATTCTTCCAATGGGTCCACAAAGTTGAATTTAATTGTCTGCATAATTGAATTTAATTGGGAAACTTAAGGTAAAGTATTTAAATAACTGTATCTAAGTGAAGTTATAACTAACATTGGGTGGATTATTTAAACTCTCCCCTGATATTGAAGTATGGTAACTGAACATTTTGGCAATTTTGCCGTGCCCTAAGATTTGATTAGATGGTTTGGCACGTGTAAGCATGCCTGGAGATATTGGAATACTTAATGGTTCGGTGTGGATTCTAGAATGTATTTTATTGTGTATTCTGGAGATCTGCTGGCATTCAAGTAATGAACAGTGTGGATTATTAAAGGTATTAATGTGTGTTCTCTTTTCTCTTGTTAGACATGCATTAAGAGCCCTTAGTGAAGTAGGCACCTATTGCTTTTATGCATTGTTCAACTGCCCTTTTCTCTTGTTAGACATGCATTGAGAGCCCTTAGTGAAGTAGGCAGCTATTGCTATTATGCGTTGTTCAACTTATTTGAGCTGTATAATTCAACTACATGACATGAGCTTTTAGTTGGATGAAATTCAGTTTCACATTAAATAAATTATCCACGTTCAACTGACCATTATCAAATTCCTTATTCAAGGGCCTCGTTGTCCCAGTTATACGCAATGCTGAGAATATGAACTTCGCTGAGATAGAGAAGGAGATCAATACTCTAGCTAAGAAGGCAAATGATGGTTCCATATCAATTGATGAGATGGCTGGAGGTACATTCACAATATCAAATGGAGGAGTTTATGGAAGTCTTTTAAGTACACCAATCATCAACCCACCACAGGTACTTCTCTATACAATTTTCTCTTGGTCAAGTTTCTCTTAGCAGTTTTTTTTAATGTTATTATTCTCTATGCATGTCAGTAGTTGTATATCATAAATGATTGAAAACACCTTCGCAATTTTTTAAATTATTTTATAGTAATTATTCTTAGTGTCTTTTTGGTTTAATAATATTCTTTTTTTTTTTTAGCAAAATAATATTCTTGTTATGCATTGGTATTCTCCCCACCTATTGACTCGATTACTTATTTGGCAGTCGGCTATATTAGGCATGCACTCAATTGTGACCCGTCCAATGGTTGTTGGGGGCAATATTGTTCCAAGGCCTATGATGTATATTGCATTGACATACGATCATCGGCTGATTGATGGGAGGGAGGCTGTATTTTTCTTGCGCCGTATCAAAGATGTTGTGGAGGACCCTCGGAGGCTTCTCCTTGATATATGAAGTCTCTGCTGAATACCTGATGTGCTGGTACACATGCGATTGGGCAGAGTTAAAAATTTTCTTAGTGGGAGAGAAAGAGAGGAGCAACAGATTGCTCAAAATAAAACCCAATAAAGACCAACAAAATATCAGTATGAAAGCAAGGTCCGGTTAATCCTTCAGAGGTGTGAGTTATATTTACGGTTTACCCATAAAATTTTTTCACTTTCTGTCAACGTTCAATTTGGTTCTTGTGAAGAAGATTAGAAATAAAGGTGAAAGTTTACTTTTTCCCCACAATTTCTATTATAAGGTAATTTTATTAAGCACAAGAAGGTGCCAATTGTGCTGCCTATTGGAATTGTGCAGATCCTAGACTTGTAAAACACCTTACAATTATTTTTTCACATTGATCCTACAAACTCTTTCTTAAAACGTTCAATGTGTGTGCAGTTGAAGAAAATATCCTAAAAATACTTAGTTTTATGCGGGCGTTTCTGTTTATTTTGAACTTAAGTGGGGGGTGATTGCACTCACCTTAACGCTGATGCAAGTCAGTATAGCCCAGAATAATATCTGGGATTTAAAATTGACGACTTTGACTCTTTATTGATCCTCGACACAATAAGTTCTCAGGCTTGGATTGTGCATTTGCAGGCCTAAGTATTTACACATGTTCTAATATTATGTTGTTGAGATTTTTTCTTTTTAAAAAATGTTATATGGTTGAATTTTCTTCAATTCTTTTCAGGATCATGTGTAAGCTGTGATTGTGTACCATTGCTACCCAAAAGAAGTGACAATGTTATTCCAATAATGAGTTTACAGACAAAAAAATATTCACAAAACTTAGGAATTGTTAAAACTTCTCTGTATCTAGTTTTAGTGTCATGGCTTTATTTGAACCAAGACTCTAACCCATATCACTCACTCCACTACCTTAAGGTGCCTAGGGTTTTAGTGTCGTGGCTTGACTCGAGAAAGAGCTTATTTAAGTTGGTTTATTCAACAAACTAGTTAAGTTTAAGTCTTAGTTTAGGTTCAGTAATTAAAAGAACTAAGTTTAAAGATGATGATGCAATTATGAACAAGCTCTTAAATATATATATATATATATATATAATATTATATGTTTATATGTATATATGTCCTCAAAAAAAATATATGTATATATGTACAAAGCATGTATTATTTATATAAATTAGAGATATTATTTTTGCCAGCAAGAGTTGGTTCAGTTGGTAAGGCTCGAACGCTTTGCCCAAAAGGCTTAGGTTCGAGTCCCATTACCTGGTTACCAGCTACTCGATATGGAGTAGCCTTTTCTCACCTAAAATTTCCTTGAGAAAAAAAAAAAAAAAAAAAGGAATTTTTTTTTTTTTTTAGAAGAATATAAACCAGAGATTTGATTGTATATGTTTGTAGTTGAGTTCATAATATATCAAAATATTATTTGAATTTATTGAAATTATAAATAGTCTATTTATAGTAAAAACTAAAAACTAAATACAGATTTAGGTTAAAATTGCATAGTTTTTAGAATATACGGTTGATAGATCTAATATTATAAGTTGATAGACAATCATTCTATCTAAATAATTCAATATAAATTCGATTGTAATGTAGTTATTAATTATTATTATAGATTTGTAAAATGGTAAAAACATTTAAGTTATAGTGTTTATGTAGATGGAAAAAGTTTAGCTTTAGACCGGTTTGGAGCTATCTCTTTCAATCTACTAATATGAGTTTTTATGTGTATTATTTAAACAAGTTACATGACCTATTAAACAAATCACCATTAGATTATATTTTCTTTTTATATCTTTCATACTTGCAAAATTTTAGAAAATTAAAGATTAATAACTATGTCCTTAATCAAATATTTAAATTTCAAGTTTTTGTAATCTAAAAGTGTGCATAAACAATAAGTTTATGAATGGAATAGTAAATAACATTAAATTGGTATGAAATTTGTCATGTGTTAAGAACATGAAACATAAAGAATATGTAATTTAACAGTTAGATTTTCAAAATATATAACAATACTAATTTTTTCAGTGAGAGTTGTAACGTTAAACTACAACCAAATTTGTAACCATACTTTGTTAGATTTTCAACATACATAGTCATGCTAATTTTTTCAGTAAGAGTTATAACTTTAGGATATAACCAAATTTGTAACCAAACTTCATCTACTATTGCATTTAATGTGAAGCATCATATTTGAAGGACTTTTCTGGAATAATTGATACTCAGAAGTTGCCTTAATTTGTGATTTTCCTTCTCTCTCTCTCTCTCTGGATTATAATACACGTTGGTTGATTGTTGTTTTTTATTATTATTCTGTTCATATTATTTTGTAGTCTTCTTAAGTTGATGTAAATCAGAACCTCCTCTTTCCGTTGACCAACTCCCGGTCCTTTGGTTTCTCTCTCAGTATGCTGTTCTTTTACTACAGAATGTTCATACTATTTCAACTTTTTGTTGCACCAGCGAAGATTTCACACGTACCGTCAGTATAAATGCAAACAGCCTGAAGATTGTGTGGTTGAAGAAAGAGAATGCCATAGCAAGAGTTAACATAATGCTGAGTCATAAATTTCAACTCTGCTAATCTTGAATTTGATGTCCTAACATACTTTAGGAAAACTCTACCCCAATATTATCACGATATCTATCAGAAATTTGGAAAATATAAACAATCTTCTTCATTAAAACTAGAGGTGGTGGGCAGACAAAACTTGTTTAATTGTAAATTAGGAGTATTAATTGAAATGTCACCAGATATTACCCAAAATTTATACAAAAGCAGTTCACTGCTCATCTCCTAAAGGCTAAAGTCAAAGGCAGCAAAATATATGTAAAATTGTAAGATGAATTAAAACGAGGCCTTAAAAAGGAATTAGCTGATGTTTAGCAAAGTGAGGTCTAAAGCACCCATTTACATGTTTTATCCTGCTCAGGTGACAAAAAGAAATCTCAAGTCTTCCTCAGTCAATTTTCCAAGGGCCTCTGTAGAGCCACCTATAGTCCTGCAAGAGACAAAATTGGTGAGGTCAGTACCAATACGCGGAAACCATTTGGACAATACAATCTAAATGGCAGAAAGATCACACACCCTTCAAACACTAGTTCCTTCTTTTCTTGTAGTTTCAAAATCCTCTCTTCAATTGTATTCTCAATAACAAATCTCACAATTCTGGAAATGTAAAGGCAAAGTTAAAATCTTCAAAGAAAGGGGCAACTAGCTTATATAAGAATTGGGCAAGCTCGCAAGTAAAAAACAGCACCTGATTGGTTTATACTGCCCTATTCGATGGATTCTATCTTGTGCTTGCCGCTCCACAGCCGGGTTCCACCAAGGATCCATCAAAAAGACCTAGACACAGGAACTACACATGAAGCATACCAACACTAATAATAAAACTAGCAAGGAAATTACATTTAGACGTCCACAATAAATGAACAAGCTAGAGCATGCGTCAATCATTTTTGTGGTATAAGCCAAGTAAGAAGAGGAATGTGTGCCAAAGAGGTACAAGAAAATCAAATTAAAAACTAAAACCCTAAATATATAATAATTAAAAGTATCTGGCCTGCCTCATTTTGCAAATACAGGTGAAAAGTCATCAGTAGAAAAATCTGAACAAATTAAATAGATAAAGCATGATAAGTATTGTCTATGACAAGCTTCTTAAATGCCACGAGATCCACTTTCCCAATACAAAAATGAACTGATAGTCTTCAACATGAGTTCCTTATGAAAGAAGTGTTCCCTCAACTAACAAGGAGCCTCAGGATATTTATACTGCACATCTCTCTTTATTGAAAAGCCAACTAAAGAAAACAAATTTAATTTAAGAAAAACAGGTACAAATACATGCTTTGTTACTGCAAATGTAAGCCTAAAGAATAGTAGAGATTCAATTAAACAAGACTAAGAAAATGAATTACTTACATGTGATGCAACTGCAAGATTCAGAGCGACACCACCAGCTTTCAAGCTCATAAGGAAAATCCTGCAATCTGGGTCCTCAGTAAATCTCTTGATAGAGGCATCTCTTGCAGACATGGTCATGCTTCCAACTAGTTGAACACACTTTATACCAGACTGCAACAGGAGCAAATTACTTTCCTACCCTTTCACAATGTGGGGAGAAAAAAAGACTGAAACACAGATTTTATATTACCTTGTGGAGGGAATAATTTATGAGATCCAAGAATGATGTGAACTGGCTGAAAACAATTCCTTTTGCAGAACCATCCCTTTCAACCATGAACCTAATTTCTTCCCTCTAGAACCATTCAAACCAGTCAGCAGCAAGTGGAAAAATACAACAATTGCAATATTTATGGATCCACAGGAAAATGCAGGCAACGTATCAAAATTTATAGATTTACCTTACCCAAAAACTGAGATCAATTTTTTTCCTTAAAAACCAATTACTTAAAAGATTATTATGGAGATTTTTGCTAGAGAAAGGAAGATAGTTTTCTTATATAACCATATGATCCGCAAAACAGAATTATCAAATGAACACAGAACCATTAAAAAATAGTTTAGACCATGTGGAAATATATATACCATTGCAGTAGATATGGACACGGTAGAAAATATAGAAGCAACCCAACAGAACACTGTAAACTTACCTTGCCCAGAAAATGACATTAAGATTTCCCTTACCACCCTTTTTTATTAAATTCTTGGGAGGGATGTGTGCTAGAGAAGAAGACAATTTTCAATGACCATAGCGATGCAGGAAACAGATTTGTCAAATCATCATGTTTATCACTGCTCCATTGATTACATTTTAGTTAACTCTGAAGTCTGATTTGCCAACTTCCTAGATCAACCATTCCCCCTCCCCACAAACAACCACCCCCCCCCCCCCCCCAAGGGGTGGCTTGCACTTCACCGTTTGAAATGGATTTTAAGATTAATTTTACTGCTATGGAAGTTGAAGTGGTTTCTTTTAAGACAATTAATATGTGTAGAAGGGTTTCTTAATTCAGAAGAATGTGCATAAAAGAAACTCACTTTCAAGAAAGATCTTTATTAGTTCTCTCTCAAATTTATGTAAAAATAAGACATTACATGCTAGAGAAATCATGTCCAGTACAATCACAAGAAATGGTACACATGCTATGCTAGAGATTTTTTAAAGAATTATCAAGGTTGCAATATGAAGGGAAAAGTTCCAAAAAACATATGTAACAGTTTCATTGACACATACCAAAGCCTCTATTTTTGTGCTTGTCTGAAAATCGTCAAGTTGAATTCTGTTCAGAATACTTGAGGATCTGAAACCCTTGATGGTAGTTTTAGAAGTCTGATCTCCATTGTCCACATTTTTAGTCAAATCGACAGTAAGTAATTTGGAACATGTAGGGCATGAGGCTTGTCCGAATGAAGCACAGTAATTAAGCAAACAAGCCTTACAAAAAACATGCTCACAAGAGGTGACCTGTAACAATGAGCAAAAGCTTTTAGATGGAAAACAAATCCAGGACTTGGTGTAAACTGAATTTACTTATAAAAAGCTAAGCACAGGGTATCCACAAAGCGAGTGCATTATTTACAGACTAAATAGAAAAATACACAATGTTTGTAAACTTGGTCATTTACTTCCCAGTAGGAAGTTGTTAAAGGTAATATAATACAAAATCAATGAAAAAATAAAATAAAAGATATGTCTTCCATCTAGGGTACTGCATCTAGGCAAATATCACTTTCCAATCCCCAGAAGACCAAGTTAAAGCATAAATTCATGTTCATTTGAGTTACATAGCCTTCATGACAATTGCAACTTTGCATCTAAGTATCATATCCATTAGCTAACCATGCATGTGATCCTTCACTCCTTAATAGACATGTTAGTGAATCACGTATTTAACAATGGCCAATTTGCATTATTAACTTAACCAGATACATTTGCATTAACTTAATCGGATATATTTTATCCAATGTAATATCAATCAAGAACTATATTAAAAGGCTTTAAAAACTGTTAAAGAGAGTGTTACACCCTTCTAGAAGATACCACTGGTCTCTGTCACAATTATAGGCTTCTCTAGAAGATATTGGTGTGGTGTCCCTAGTGAGGTGTAAATACTAGCTGTCACCATCAGAATATTCTGTCATATTTTTAAATCCTTCTCCAATATATATGGAATGACTGGCTAAGGGCTGAGATAGAAAATAACTCATGCTTTTCATATTTTCTCTTCTTCTTTTTTTCCCCCACTAACATGGTATCAAAGCCAGGGATCAAAAATGGCTCCTTGCCTTAAGTTGTTATTTTCGTCGTCTTTTAAAAAAAAAAAATAGTAATAAATATTATTTTCAATTTTTTTTAATTTTCACACTGCTTTATTTAGTTGATTTGGGTTGAACATTTGTTGGTTTGAATGATGTTGAGAGGTGTATGAAGATGTCGGAGAGCACAACTGTCTTCATCACCATCACGATCGTCACCGTGAAAGTCCAATAGTCAAACAACAAACTATGTCATTGGCTGCTGTGTTTGTTGCTCTCTGATATTCAGGATGTTGTTTGTGGTTTGTCGGCATTGTTTGTGGGGATTTCTGGTGGATTGTGGATGTTCATGGCAGTTTTCAGTCAATTCTGACTTTTCCAGCTCTATCACGGTAGTTCCCATGTGAATGGTTGCAAGTTTCATGTTCTATCGATCGTCAGTGGCCTAGTCTATGCTAGTACAGTGGTCATCAGAAGTTTCTAAGTCACCAGCGGCGTTGGTTGTTGAAGTTGACATGGAAGACCCACGTTTGGTTCTTGGTGGTGTTTAGTTGTTCCCTATCCTGAATAAAAATAGCTAATTTGGCTACTTGTGCCCTATTGTTCCGTCCTTTAAGGCTTAATTGGTTGTCTAAGGCAATACTTAAACTTATTGTATTGACTATCATGAAACATTATCTCCTATGGCAAGATCTCTTATGTTCAAATCCTGATATCACTTGCGGCCAATTTTGACTGGCCTCTATCTATATCAAGAATGAATTTCACTATGGTGACCTATTTGAGGAAGTATCTATGGAGCAGCCACCTAAGTTTAATTCTTAGGGGCAGTATCAGAACAATGTTTGCAAGCTGAAGAAAGCATTCTAATGTCTTAAGCAGTCATCAAGATCATGGAAAGTTTTATAAGGTTGTCATGTATTTTGGTCTCCACCACTGTCAAATGGATCATTAAGTTTTCCACGTGCAGACTGATGCTGTATATATACTTGTTTATGTGGATGACATAGTAATTACTGGGATGATTTTGATGGCATCACCAGATTGAAACAATCTTGGCAAAATTCGGTAGTTCTTGGGAATTAAAGTTGCAAGATCTAAGCAAGGCATCGAGTTATCTCAAAGGAAGTACATACTTGATATAATCGAAGAGATTGGATTGCTGGTTTCTTGTCTGGTTGAAACTCCAATGAATCCAAATTAGAAACTCTTTTGAGAGATGAAGCTGACTTATTTTCAGATCCTAGCCAATATCGTTGATTGGTTGGGACTTGGGAAGCTCAATTATCTCACTAACACAACGCCAAATATCTCATATGTAGTTAGTATGACGAGTAAGTTCTTAAAAGCCCTAAGACCCTCACATTGGGATGTTACTATCTGGATACTTTGATACCTAAAGAGAGATCCAGGTTGAGGTATATTGTTTTGAAAGAATGGTCATCTCAGGATAGAAAGCTTCACTAATGAAGATCGGATAGGATCATCTTCAGATAGAAGGTCCAACATAGGGTATTGCACCTTCTTGGGAGGAAAGCTTGTAACATTAAGAAGCACAATTTAGTTGCCTGGTCAAGTGCAAAAGCAAAATACAGAGCAATGGCACATACTTCCAGTGAGATTTCTTTAGAAGTTCAGCTTCTCAGCACATGCTCCTACTCCACTACCCTGAGATAACCAAGCAGCTATATGCATTGCTTGCATTCTTGTGTTCCATGAAAGGACCAAGCACTTTGAAATGGAATGCCATTTTGTATGAGACAGTATACTAAATGGAGAAATAGCTACACCATTTGTGAATTGAAGACCAACTTGATAATATCTTTACAAACTCATTATGTAGGAGTCAATTAGAATATATGTTCCAAGCTGGGTTTATATTGACATATATGCTCTACCTTAAGGGGAAGTATTAGAGAGAACTTTATGCGATACCTTCTAGAAGATACCATTGGAGAGGTGCCCCTAGTGAGTGATCCTAATCTAGACTCTTTTAGAAGACACCATTGTTGAGATGTCCCTATCAACTATCACCATCAGAATATTCTTTAGAAGATAACATTGAGGAGATGTCTGATGGCAGAATCATAACATGGTTAAAGAGAGGATATTCTCTTTGGAAGCCTAAGGCTAAGGCAAAGCCCAAGAATAAGTGTCCAAGGTAGTTAATTAAGTTTTTATATTTTATTTTGTTATTCTTAAGTCAAGGGTATTTTAGTAATTTTACAATTGTTGGGTATGGACCATAGTTATAGGCCATGGGTTTTATTAATTAGCCTTATTTAATTATGGGTCTTTATGTATGGGCTTTGATTTAATTTATTAGGTTTACATAGTAATCCTAGCACTAGAAGGAATTCTAATACTACTACTACAAGTAAGAGTCTTTATATATATATATATATATATATTGTGCTCAATGTATTCAAGGAGTTGAATGAGTTGATTAATAAAATTGAGTGTTTTGAGCAATAGGCACGTTGGCATTTGTTGTTTCTTTCTCCTTCTCTCTTCTCTTCTCCTTATTTTCTCTTCTTTCTTTCTAAAGTTACTGTTCATGGAGTACTGTTCACACAGCCCCTAAGCAGTCCTAACTTCTCTCTAATTCTTCTTTCCCAACCCTAAACCCACCACAACTAAACGTTAGAAAAATCCCTAATTGTCCTACATCAATGTCCTTATCAACTATCACCATCAGAATATTCTGTCATATTTGTAAATTCTTCTCCAATATAATAGATTGGATGAGGGCTGAGATAGAAAACAGCTCATCCTTTTCACATTTTTTCTTCTTATTTTTTACTAACAAAAACATAACATTAGCTATTAGGCAGGTTTAAAGGAACCAACTTAAAGTATTAAAGAAAAAAAATGTTGGTTATAACCAACTTTTATGCCAAATTTCCAAACTTCGGTGTGGGGATAAGTAAAGATGAAACTATATCCAGAAAAATAAAAAAGTAAAACCCAAAAAGATGAACTTACAGCAAGATCTTCAGCTGGGTCGTGACAGATGCCACACACTTGTTCACTATTATCATTACTAATCAAGTTTTCTCTTCTTAATGCAGCAGCTCTAGAATATACCACAAGGTAAGGATGATCAACCGCCTGCAGTTTAACACAATGAAATTAGAGGCATTAAAGCACTAGCACATCATTAATAGTTTTTACTTTTATAATATTAATTTTCTGCTGCTGAATATAATATGCAGACTACTTATCAAAAAATAATATGCAGACTACACTCTAAGAGAACAATATAGATGGGTGGAACTCTAAACTTGGTCAGTCGAGCCTAACTCATCAACAGATTCTTGATACTATCATAATGAGGAGCTATTTTCCTTTTTCCTGATTAAAAAATCTGAAGCTCAAAATAGGGAGGAGGGGTCAGGTTTCTCAATCAAGGGTACATATAATTAATGCATGGTCCTCTCTTAATATATCTTTGTCCATTGAATACATACTTTTTTTTTTTATAGATAATAAAAATTAACTGCAAGTACACTGGAAGTATACTAACAAAACAACACAGTAAAGCTCTAAAATTGATACATTTTTTTATAATAAGTAAAATTAATACACTTTTAAAATGGTAACAAACTACTACAATGGTTTTTTCTAAAAAATTATCATTCACCTGCCGCAACCTTGTGAGGAGGTCAAAAATGTGAGCGTAATTATTCATCACAGTGCCTGATTGAACATATCTGTAAAGAATAAAACAAATTTATACAAACATGCTGAAATAATTTCACATAACAGATGAAGTAATTTTTTGTGTTGTGTCCAGGTGCATGCATGATTATGAGCATAAACATAGAATGGAAATAATGTGAAATATAAAGCAAGGAAGTTTCAGAGAGAACAAATATTAATTCAAATCATGAATCATGTTAATGATAACTTATACATAAATAAGTGGAATTTCAAAGCTGAAACACAAAGTAAAAGAAAATGAAGGTGACATACGTATTAAACTCTGATTGACTGTCATTGTACAATGATTCATAATAATCTTGTTCTTTGATATCCAAGGTATCCCGCCTCAATAAAACCTACAAAAAATTAGGGAGGAATTGAAAAAGGAATAAAGGAGAAAAATCTTAGTGTCATAAAGTATAATATTAAATAATAAATAAATAAACAAACAAACAAAAACTTACAACTCTAGGAGGAAGTGCCAGATCAGCAGCCCTGCCTTTTTTTGTGCGTCTTAGAACCATGTTCTTTAAAATTTTGTGTTTGAGCAAAATCATTGCTCGTCGCCCCTCATCACTCTTTCCATATGATTGTATCGGTGTAGCAACATACTAAAAAGGTACAAGGATTACATGATATGCAAGAAAAGAGTATTTCTATGAAAAATAGATATCTTGTACAATAAACAACAAAAGGAAAAATGAGAGAAACATATTTCAGGACTCACTTTATTCCACCAACAAAAATGTCTCACAGAACTATGATGACAGTTCTGACATTCCTTTGAGGAGCTGCAGGTAACCAAGAGGGTTGATAAAAATAAATAACAATTAAACCAAAGAAAAAGTAATCCAAAATATGATTACATAATTGTGCAGAATGAAGAATAAGATAAATCTCAGGAAAAGAAAACTAAAAGTTCAGTTTGTACAGCTACAGATTCTGGACAACATTACCTTGTTATCACATAACAAAGTAGAGATGTTCCATAACAATTCCTTGTATATATACTGGAAGCCTTTGATTTTTTTTATTATTATTTATAATTCTAATGTTGCCACATTTGCTATTGAGTAGTCACAATTTTCCACATTGTCACTACAATATATATATATATATATATATTTTTTTTTAAATTTGATTTTGGATCCCTTAGACTCTTCTTGTTTCCCATTGATAGCCAAGAGCCTAAAGAGTTTATTTACTATTGAACTCTGCCTCCACATTTACTATTGAACTCTTTCCACCTCTGCATCTTCAAATCTAAATTGAACTCTTTTTATTTTACCAAAATTTATGCAACTACAGACCCTCTTGAGCACAAAGGAGAAGAAAATCCAGAAATTTCCCAAAAACCTCCCAATTGTAAGAAGTTTATGGTACACAATATTTTCTATAACCCAGTGAAAACGATAGGTGTGCTCATGGTTGAAACATGGCAAATGAAATAGTAATTACCCACTTCTTCAATTTGTAAACTAGAAAGAAGCATGAAAAGTAAAAATTCTCTATTGACCCACTAATAATTTCATGTCATATTAGTAGAACAAGTCAATCAACTAGACACCACTGCCAAATGTACATAATTTTTCATAGTTGTAGATTGCTGTAAAGAACAATCTTGGATCTCAAACCATACCTGTGATCAAGTGTTTTGCAATCACAGTCCTTGCACAGATAATAAGAGTATGGACTTATTTGCAGGAAGCGAACCTGTGCAAACAGCATTGCAACTAGTAAGTTTGATAGAAACAGTTGCATCATTATCAAAAATATTTATAACATGCATTAAACTTACCAAAGAGTAAAGTTCTCCAACACGATTCTGAAGGGGAGTGCCACTTAAAGCCCATTTGTATGAAGAATCTAAAGCAAGAACGGCTTTTGCAGTATTACAATGTCTAGCTTTTATATAATGTGCCTATTTTCAAATAAGAGAACCATAAACATTTTTAGAAAGAACGCTAGTGAAACTAATACTGAAATGCATAAACCCTGGTAAGAAATTAAAGCTTCAATCCATTTTTTAGTAACCAGAGGGACACACACACTCCACAGACACGCACGGATAGCAATAAAGTTAGAACACAAAAACAAGAAAATAAATGAGACACCAGCCTATGGGCAGTCAGCCCACATTCTCCACTAGAATGGAGATATAAAAAATAGTAAACAATTTGGAGGCAATAAGAAATAAAATATCAATTAAAAACATTAATCTTCATAAGAAGTGCAAGACATTAACAGAGATGAAATTCAAGAATTTATTTCAACCAACAAGAACTTTAATGATTTAGATATTTGAAACCATTTTTGTGTCCTAGCTGGTCATGTACAAATTTTCCAAACATATGTGGTTGTGTTCCAATGCACATATTCATGTTCAGGTCATGGTACTTAACAGTTATGCTTACAAGTAATGTGAAACCTGGAAAACCAAGGTTGATAGCTTCAATCATGAAATCAAACAAACTTGGTCTGTATTCCCTCCAATAATAATATGGTCCATTGTTATAAACTCCATACAGGGAAGATTGTGCGTTAGAACGCCCAGGGGTCATTAAGCATGGAAATATTTTATCTAGGTTTAGCATGTTATTATCTGATTTGAAATTTTCAGAATCAAAACAGTGATCACACTTTTAACTGTGAAGTGTCAATTCCCTGATTACAAGTATCACTTGGATCATGAAAATGAGTCAGACAGACATACATCAGATACATGAATGCCTTTTAGCAGTTGACAAGAAATGTCCAGGTAGTGTACAAGTATAACGGTCACATTCTAGACAGTCAAACTTTAAGAATGTTTGAGATAAAGAACAAAAATCCAAAAATTGATCCACATTAGACAACAGTGAATGTGAGTATGCATGCAGATGCTTGTTCAGATGTGGGGAGAGAGGGCATTAAATGGTCTCAAGCAAGTTCATGAGAAAGTGAGAAGAGTGATATTCCCCTACCACAACTAATATATGACAACTTACCTCATCCAAAATTACACGCTCCCACTTTACAGCATGCAAAAGTGATTTTCCTCTTGAAGAGCCGTCAACTCCTTCATTTCCAAATCTACTTCCCATTCCCATGTCCTCTTCTTTATTGTGCTGCTTTGATGCCTTCTGACGAGCTCCCTTACTTTTCTTGCCATCACTTTCATCCATCACGTCTTCAGCAGACTTTGTTTTCTGCTTAGACATTGCAGGGCTCCATTTCTTCCTTGCTTGCTTAGACTGCTTCTCTGTTCTAACAGCATCAGGCCCACAAAAATATTTCAAGTGAATAGTAAGCTTACTTTCATAATATGCTTTGCCACAGTAAGGACACTTCGTCTTGGGAGGCATCATGTATTTTCTGAATTCAGCCTCGACAACAGAGTATGTTGTTAGAACAAAATCACATTTTCTAATCTCTTTAGAATGCTTCGCTCTATTGGCCCCATGATAAATAAGCACCTTGGCACAACCCTCTGAAGTAAACCGTTTAATCTCACTCTCCCACTGCTTTACAGCAACCACAGGACAAATTACAAGGGTGGCCTTAATTCCAGGCAAGCCTTTGGATGAACCTGGTAATACTGAGGAATCATCACCAGTCGTTCTTTGGATTTCCCGTCTGGCAAGGACGAGTGAAATTGCTTGAATGGTTTTTCCCATTCCCATTTCATCAGCAAGTATTCCCCCTCTAATTCCAGACTTTTCCTCCTGTTTTGAAGCCCAGGCCAACCACTCCTTTTGGTACCTCAACAAAGGCATTATCAATTCGGATGGTTCCTCAGCAGTTTCAGTTATCTCTTGATCCTGACGTTCCAAATCAAAATCTTTTGTTATATTCTCATCAATCCATTTCTCATGCTCTTCTTCCCATTCATTCCACAACAATCTTGGCTTTGGACCTCCTTTTCTTTTCCTCTTTTTATTACTATTATTATTATTATTATTAAAATTACAAATAATAATGTTGTTATTATCATTCTTTGCCAGCCCAAGAAAATCAATCTCAACTGCTGCTTGCTGAGCATCCACATCCGCTTTCCGACTAGACTCTCCATACTCCACTGTTTTCTTCTCTTGTCCAGCCTTCTTCCTTTTCGTCGAAGGCTTACCATAATCATAACCATTATCTTCCCAATCATCAACCTCAACTGCAGCTTTTGGTGAAGCGTTCAAATCAAACTCCACTCTACCGCTGTCCTCTTCATCTACATCTATATATCATCGCATATAAGCCAATGCTAAAACACCAAAAAATAAACAATAACATTCCATTTCGCAGACCCAATTTCTTTTAAGTAAAATTCATCTCCTTAAATTAACACTTCACTACAAATTTCACTTAAAACTCCACCAACCCCCATATACATAAAATCTTCAAAAGCTCAAACAAAAGTTATAATTTATTTTTTTTAATAAATAAAACCCCACAAAATATTAACTTCTAATCACAAATCAACCCCATAAATCAGAAAGAGTACCTTCATCACTATGATCGGAACCGGAGGGCACATAGACTGTCGAGTCAGACCCCGCTTCGTCAGAGCTATCATCACTAATCTCTTGAACTTGCACATTGCTTGCTTCTAATTTACACATCAAAATTTCACATTACTCAGTTTAGAATTACCTATAAATATTATACCATAGAATTAACTAATACATAACTTTTAAAAAAAAAAGTTTTGACCTTTTTTTTTATACCGTTTAATTAGAAGAAACTAAATTTCGTTTTTTTTTTTTTGAAACCAAACAGGATTCATTCGAAGAAAAACTTAACAAAAATACTGATTAAAAAAAAGTAAGAAAGAGAGATAGAGATTGTTTATATCAATCAAATACTTTACCAATTTTTAGGGTAAAAATGTTCGATAATTAAAAATATTTAAAAAAAAAAAAGTTTTGAGCGAGAGAGAGAGAGAGAGAGAGAGAAAGAGTTTACCATCGAGAGGAGGGTTAGAGATTTGCCTACGAGAACGAAGCTCCATTACTTATTCTCAGAAAATTTTTCTCTCTCTTTTATTTTTTTGATTAGAATTTTTGGGTTTTCTCTACTTTCTTTCTAGTGAGAGAGAGAGAGTGGAGTTTGGACTTTGGAGAATGTGAAGAGATCGGCGGGAAAGCCCCTTTTATAAGTGGTTGCGAAATTCGGCTTTTTATCTCGGTGGTGTTTATTTCAGGGGTTGTACCGCTTTTGAACGAATCTGGGCCGTCCTTATGTGGGTCCTGCATGAATCTTGAATTTATTAACGGTGTGATTTGTGGCATGTGTGTACAGCGGTTTGGGTATGTTGGGATTCCCGCCTGCAGCCATTCGCCGTTTTGATTTTTTTTTTTTTTTTAATGAACACCCAATCGTTGTTTTAGTTTTATTTAAAAGAACTGTTGTTTTAAAATGTTTTTGATGATGTATATCTCTTTGGCACACTGAGTAATGGGTTTAATGGACTTAAAAGAAGATGTAAAAAAATTTGTAAGTGTTAAGTTACAGCTATTCGTAGTATCAATTTGTAAGGTTTTCAAGGTGATTCAAAGTTAACGCCGTAACGAATGTAATAATCATTTTAAAATGACCGTTTTACTTTTTGTTTGACTTCTTTCCAAAAATGCAATTTTGTCTCACCCATACAACAATAAATTAGCTTCTTATTTTTTTAGAACAAAATTAGCCTTCATGTATTCATTAAAACCGAGTCCTGATACACAGCTTCCAATATCTTCCATCCAATACATATCATCATCTAAAATTCTATCATATCTTGCTAATACATGAGCTACCCTATTACTATCCCTTTTAACACAATTAATGGACACCCTCCTTAGCCCACAGATAAGCCATTGGATGTCAGCTACCACATTCCTAACTATTGACAAGTTTGGAGTTGATGAAGAAATTGCTTTCATGACATTAACATTATCGCCTTCAATCATTAGCTCAGAGAAACCTGCATCAACAGCAAACTCCAAGGCTTTCCTGCATGCCATTGTTTCTGCCACTTCACTATAGGTTACTGATGGCCTTTTGGTAGATAGTGCAGCCATCACATCTCCTTGTTCATTCCATATCACAGCACCGAATCCAGACATATTACTCTCCTTGAATATGGCAGCATCAAAGTTCAGTTTGAAGAGTGGAGGAGGTGGTGGACGCCACACATTCCCCTCCGATCGCCCCGGTGGGATAGAGAGATGTTGTTGTGCCTGCACAACCTCCTCCAACCATACCTCAGCACGTTTATTCAGCCATCCAGGATCCTTGAGCTTCCTTCCATGCAGCACACTATTTCTTTGATTCAAAATAATCCAAGCTAGCACCAAGAACAATTCCACCTCATCTGGTTCCAGTCTATCCATTAAGTAGTCAAAGAGCTATACCATATCTTGCTGTCCGAATGGACATTTCTACAGTTTGATCCAACTTTTAGCCCACACATCCTGAGCAGCGGGGCAGTCCCATAGCACATGTATCTCAGTCTCTAGACATTGAGTGCAGATCGGGCACACATTATCACCAATAATTTTTTCTTTTTGCTAAATTAAACCAAGTTGGTAGAATCCCATGACATGCTTTCCACCCGAAAGTTTTAATCTTGTTTGGGACTTTCAGCTACCATAAAACCTTCCACACCTTCTGTACATCACTCCCCATAGAACTCTTTGCCCAATTCTCATTCTTCAAGACTTGTCGTGCCACATGATAGCCAGACTTAACCCATTCCTACTATGCAGCCAAATTATTGAATCAGTAACTCATCTTCGGCTTAAGGGGATTCGACAAATAGCCTCTGCATCTTCACAACGGAATGTTGTCATGATAAGATCTCGCCTCCAGCAGTGCATATCCGAGTCAATAAGGTCTAACACTATCCAATCTTCAACATCTTCATTGGCCGAATAAAGGACCCTATTTGTTGGGTGGTTTGGAATCCATTTATCTGACTGAACATTTATGGATGACCCATCTCTAACCCTCCAACAACAACCCGCCTTTAGAATGGGTAGGGCTGCCATAATGCTTCTCCAAACATAGGAGCAATTAGGCGATTCAACAACATCAAGAAAATGAGACCGTGGAAAGTATTTGGCTGAAAAAAATTTGTATAGAAGCGACTCCTTTTGTTGTAACAACCTCCATCCTTGCTTGGCTAGCATAGCTAAGTTGAAAGTTCTCAAGTCACGGAACCCCATTCCACCTTCCTTCTTTGCAATAGTTAATTTGTCCCAGCTTTTCCAGTGAATCTTCCTGTCATTCCCTACCTATCCCCACCAAAATCTTGCACACATAGAATTGAGCTTGTCACATAATTTTATTGGTTGTTGAAACACTCCTATAGTTTAAGTGGGAATAGATTGGGCTACCGCTTTAATGAGGACTTCCTTACCAGCCCTAGACAACAACATACTTTTCCAACCCTGTAGTTTTTTCCAAACTCGATCCTTTAAAAAAGAAAAAGTTTGGTATTTTGCACGTCCAATGAGTGTAGGCAGCCCCAAATATGACTCAAACCTTTCCACCTCTTTAACACCTAGAGTTTCCATGATCTCTACCTTTTTGTCACAAGGAGTATTACTATTGAAGTACACTAATTATTTTTCCAAATTTATACTCTAACCTAAAGTCTTTGCATAAACGTGAAGAACATCAGCAATCACCTCAGCTCCATTGCGGGTTGCCCAACAAAATAGCAAAGAGTCATCTGCAAATAACAGGTTAGAAATTGTTGGTGCTCGTCTACAAATTGATACTTCATGGATACGCCCCTCCAATTCCGCCTTTGCCAACAAGGAAGTAAAGCCCCTTGCACACAAGAGAAACAGATACGGTGAAAGAGGATCTCTAGATGTGAATATTGCCAAAAGGTTTGCCATTAATAAGCACAGAAAATGAAGGTGTGGTCACACATCCCATCACCCTTTTTATCCACCCTTCCGGAAAACCCATCCTTTGCAAAATGCCCTGTAAGAAAGGCCACTCTACTCTGTCATAGGCCTTGCTGATGTCAAGCTTTAGTGCTATCGAGCCT
This sequence comes from Quercus ilex subsp. ballota, assembly GCA_032727855.1. Taxonomy (NCBI): domain Eukaryota; kingdom Viridiplantae; phylum Streptophyta; class Magnoliopsida; order Fagales; family Fagaceae; genus Quercus; species Quercus ilex. The sequence continues at coordinate 35,870,385 of CM064915.1, forward strand.
TTTTTGCCCTTTTTCCTGCTATGCATGGCATGTAAAGTTTCATAAGCCATCAAAACATTATCTATGATGAGGCAGCCAGGTACAAATGCACTTTGGGTAGGAGAGATTATATGGGGGAGAATTTGTTTCAGTCTATTTGCCAACACCTTAGAAATAATTTTATAAATAACATTACACAAACTGATAGGTCTGAAAATCAGTCATTTTCCCTGGGTTTTTCACTTTAGGGATAAGAACAATATTAATGTCGTTAATTTCAAGAACCATATATCCAGAATTCAAATAATCCAAAACTGCAGCAATTACACTATCACCCACAATATGCAATAATTTTTGGTAGAAAAGAGCATTCATACTGTCAGGTCTAGGAGCCTTTGTTGGTCCCATTTGGAACAACACCAATCTAATCTCTTCTGCATTAAATTCACTAGACAAAAATTTTGCATATCAGGAGTTACCTTGCAAGGCACTGCATCAAGGTACTCATCCATCTGATCACATGGTCCTTCACTAAATAGATTCTCAAAATAATCTGAAGCCACCATCGTTACATCCTCCAAATCTTCCACCCATTGGTTCTGTAGATTTCTAATCCCTTGAATATGTTTATGCCTCCTCCTCAAAGTTGCTTTAGAGTAGACAAATTTTGTGTTCTTAACCCCATATTTTAACCAAGAAATCCTGGATCTCTGTGCCCAATAGATATCCTGCTTTGGTAGAAGTTCATCCATCCACTTGGTCACTTCCAAAATTTTTGCTCTATTCTCCGTTGTAACCTTTGCTTCATTTAGGTTCTCAATCCGTTTCTAAATTTGTTTGATCTCATCAGTGTCCAGGTTGGTCTTACCTGACCCCCAAGCTAATAGGTTTGCTCCATAAAGCTTTATTTTTTCCTTAATTGAACCAAACTAGCAGCCACTTCCCCAACCCGGTCCCAAGCTTCCTTTACCATGGCTTCACAGTCATCCCACAAAAGCCATGACTCCTTAAACTTGAACTTCCTATCTCTCCTAATTCTATTCTGGCTGAAACTTTTGGTTTGGAGAATAATAGGCAAATGATCTGACGCATGGGATGAGAGATGCGTGATTGAGCTTAGTTGATATTTCTCCCTCCATTCCTTTAATGCCACCACTCGATCAAGCCTCACCTTTGTATTGGCATCCCCAGGCCACCTGTTATTCCATGTAAAAGGATAACCTTTAAACCCCAAGTCTTCCAATTGACATAAGTCCAGTGCTTCCCTGAATGCTTCAACCTGTCCATGATTTGGTGGACGTTTTACTAAGTTTCTCAGAGGAACTAAGGAATGCATTAAAATCGCCTATACAAAGCCACAGTCCATCAATAAACGATTTCAAGTGAGCTAAAAACTTCCAAGACTTCTCCTTCTGACTTGCTTCTGGGCAGCAGTAAAAATATGTCAAATATCATTCAAAGTCATCAACTTCCTTCACTTTAGCCAGTATATGATTAGCAATAAAATTTATTACCTCCAACTACACCTCATTCTTCCAAATAAATGCTAATCCTCCTCCTGAATCCGAGTACTTCACAATGATTCGGTTTGGAAAAGGTAGGTTGTCGTATAGTTTCACAAAGCCTTCCTTATCCCACCTAGTTTCCATGAGAAAGCACACCATGGGAGCTTGTTCCCTCACAATCCTGCAAAGGTCATAACCTGTCCAAGGGTTCCAAAGCCCTTCGTAGTTCCAACTTAGGAGTCTCATTGCTCTTGGTAAGGGTGGGACACCACCCCCATGGATATATCATCCTCATTTGTGCTTCTCTTATCAAACCTACTACGCTTCATGCCTTGATCTTCTTGACAAAACCTTACCTCCATTTCAACACCCAGTGATGAACCTCTCTTCCCAAGTGTTGGTAAGTTGAAGGCCTTAGAAATCCCACTCAGCCCAAAGTACATACGGTTAAACCTTGTCCATTTGGCTTGGGATTATGGTGAGTATGGCCCAACACCTTCAGAGGCCCAACTGACTATAGGGATAGGGAGCGCGAGACTGCTTTCCCAATTTGAACTTGACTCCTCCTTAATCATATCCGTAGGAATCGTATCAGCTCCTTCAATCACATTAACATTTATCCCAAAATTTGCAATATCATCTCGCTGAGAATCAAGAGCAATCCCTATTCCCTTTATTTCATGCTGCTGAGAGCTCCGCCACCACTACTTTATAGGTTGATTTCTGCACTGGACTATACTCCGCATCAACATCAGAACCACTTCTCAGGCTTGTATTTCGTCTAGGAGGGGATCTAAAACGACCACCCACTGACTTCAACCATTCCCCATATTGGTAATCCACCCCATCTCCATTCTTCATCCTCGCAAAGTGTAGTGCACAGTGATGCAGGTTGTGTCCAAGCAGTCCACAATAATGACAAAATATGGGGAGTATCTCATATTTAAAAGTCACCCATGAACGTACTCCATCCAATCCTGCTATAAAACTACCCCGTCTGAGTGGTTTTTTCAGTGGTAGAGCAACTCGGACGCGTATGAAAAAATTCTGATCATCTTGTTTGCGTCTCCTTTCCACATCCTCCACTACCCCTAATCTATTTCCCACTTCTAATGCAACCTAAGGGGAGACCATATCAAATGGAGCTCTTCAAATTTGAACCCATAGAGATGCATGAGTCCATTTTATATTACCTACATTCATCCCTTTCTGCCAAAGTTGGAGCATAAGAAGTTGATTATCAAACGTCCACGGTCCACCCGTAATCACTCTTTTCTTATTAAACTCCGATTGGAATTTGAACTGAAACAGGTTTGCACCAACCTCCAAAATATGTAGCTTATCATCCAATCCCCATGCTCATCATAAGATGTTCTTTGCTGCCCTTCTATTGAAAGATTTACATGTGAGGAACTTGCCAATGATACTAAGATTGCAACTTTCAATCACTTCCATTCGTCCTTCATCTGAAATTGCTATAACCTTTGCTTCATCCACTGTCAGTTTCATATTTTCCAATCCATCAATCACATCATTAGCCATGTTTAGAGTGAGTAAGGTTAAGAAAACCAATCAAAGTACTTTCAGGTCTGGCCTAAGGGAGGGAGAGACTCGATGCTAGTCGAGAGGGAGAGCTCCTACATGGGAGAGCCTTATTTTTTAGCTTCTTATTTTTGAAAATAAGACAACTTCAAACCCTTTTTCTCATATTCAGTAAATAAGCTATTGTAAACTATGAGATACCAAAAAAAAAAAAAAAAAAAAAACCTTAACTTTGTCTTTGTTTATTGGGTCATGCTAAAGAGTGCCCTTAGGGCACTCATTAAGAATCCATTTTAAGAAAATTTTGACATCACTTTTATGGGAAATGAAAAAACTGTCAAAACATTAATTGCTTTTTTTTCTTTTTCCATAAAAACTTTCTTTAATGGGCACTCGTTAGCATTTCCCTTGTTTATTTTATCCCAATTTTTGTTGCTCATTTTTCTGTTTTAGTTTTATTATGAAAGAAGGTATTATAAATTTGAAAGTGTCTCAATTTCAGCAATTACAATATCAATTTATAAGGTTTCCAAGATGCCTCATATATAACACCGTAACAGATGTAATGATTTTTCCAATACAATCGTTTTCCTTTTTGTTTGACTTCTTTCAAAAAATGCTTTTTCTCGTGCTTTCCCATAAAACAATAAAATTGGCCTTTTTTGAAAATAAGATAATTCTTATCTCTTATTCCTGCAAACTACAAGATACCACCCCACCACCCCCCCCCCCCCCCCCCCCCCCCCCCCCCACACAAAACCTTAAGTCTGTCTTTGTTTATTTTATCCCAATATTTTTTTCTCCTTTTTCTATTTTAGCTTTACTATGAAAGAAGGTATCGTAAATTCGATGGTCTAAATTCCAGTTATCACATTATCAATTTGTGAGGCTTCCAAAATGCCTCCCAGGTAATGCCATAATGGATGTGATAGTATTTTCAAGGTGACCTTGTTGCTTTTTGTCTAATTTCTACCCAGAAGAGCATTTTTGTCTCTCATATATATATGTGACCTTGTTGCTTTTTGTCTAATTTCTACCCAGAAGAGCATTTTTGTCTCTCATATATATATATATATATATATATATCTCATATTCAGTAAATAAGCTACCAAAAACTAAGATATACCAAACAAGAATATTTAAAAAAAAAATTTAATTTTCTTTGTTTATTCTATACAAAATTTTGTTGTCCATTCTTTTATTTTATTTTTACTGAAAAAAACTACTGTTAAAAAGTTAGTAATGTTTTTCCCTTTAGCACCCAGTAATGGATTTAATGGTCTTGAAAGACATATCGTAAATTTGAAGGTTTTAAAGTTCATCTACCATACTATTGATTCATGGGGTTTCTAAGGTGCCTCATAGGTAACGAATGTAATATTTATTCCAAAATGTCCATTTAGCTCTTTGGCTAATTTCTTCCCAAAAAAAACATTTTTCTCTTACTTTTTCCTTTAAAAACAATATATTTATATATATATATAGCTTTAAAAAAATACCCAAAAAAAAAATGTAACTTTTATCTTTTTCAAAGTTGTCTGTTTATTTTTTATTTTTTATTTGGTCTAACTTCTTCCCAAAAAAAAAACATAGTTACCTCACATTTTCCTATGAAAACAATAAAATTAACCTTTTTTTTTTTTTGGGTTAAAATGTAACTTTTATCTTTTTGTCTCACATCAATAAATAAGATACCAAAAAATATGAGAAACCAAACGAAAATAACCTTAATTTTGTCTTTATTTATTTTATCTCAATTTTTGCTAGTCCTTTTGTTTTAGTTTTACTAGTAAAAAAAGAAGGCATCTAAAAGCTTTTTATAATGTTTATTATCCATTTGGCACCGGTTGGTGGGTTTAATGGACTTGAAGAGGGGCATAGCAACGATTTTTTATTTATTAACTTTAAAAAAATCCAAATTTATGAACATTAAAATAAAAATAAAAGTAGAGTTAAGTAGGGAGAAACTCATATGGGAATTGCATGCATGAGTTAATCTTTTTATTTATTTTTATTCATTTTGAAGAGTTGCTACCAACCACAAAAAGTCTAAGTTGTAATTTTGGTCACCTAAGTATAATTCATTTTATTTCCTAAATTAACTAAGAAAACCTTAACGGTACATAAGTTTATATATATATATATATATATATATATATAAAATAAGGGTTCATAATTTAAAATAGAAAAAAAAAAATTCTAAAACTAAATACACTGACTCGAAAACTGAGTTACATGCAAAGAATGAGTTAGGCACTGATAACACTCATCCTGAGATGGTACCTTATTTTGAATACACAGCTAAGACTCAAAATTTGAAAAATAATGTAAATATTTGGCAATTGGATTTTTGGAAAAGGTTTATCTAGGAATTATATTAAAAGTGCAAGTATACATGCTTGAATCTCATATTTACCAAGAAAAAATAAATGGCATTTTTGGATTAAATATGATTTACCTCCCTCCTTTAGAAAGTAAAGCAAGTTTAATTTTAATTTTAATCCCATGCTATTTACATGGATAAGCACTAGTCTATAATCAATGTTCTAAGATAAGAGGATACGTTATGGAAATGGGAAAGGACTAGGCATCCATTTCACCCAGTCTAAATTGATCTTATATGAGTTAATAACTAAGGGTGTGCATAATTCAGATTATGTCAATTTGGAGGGGTTTTTCTACTTAACCCAGCAAGGTATATTGAGAAATTCATAACCCAACTCATGTGTAACAATCAATCAAACCCAGGTGTAAACACAAAATTTCAAGTTTGAAAAATCAAATGATTGAAAATGATTCACAAATGTAATTTTGTATTAATGAATGAGTTGATACAATTCTTTGTATTTTTATTCTATTACAAAATAATAATAATTTGATTTGATCTCTTTGGAAAAATCTTCAATTCAAGAATTGTGATTGTGTAGCATTGATTCAAACACAAAATGTCCTTAACTTTGATTAGAAGATGGATTGAAATGTGTTTGCAACGGAATTACGATGAATTAATGACTCTACCTTGTTAAAGACTTCTTGTTCTTCGTGTATTCTTTGAATGCTCTTCATGTGTTCTTTGTCTTCGAAGATTTATGGTGGAAGTTATTTGGGGCTTTAGAACTTAAATCAAATTATGCTTTGATGGATTACAGAATTTGGAGTTTTTGAGACTTGTATTCAAAGATTTTGATGTAAAAGTTTGTAAAAGTTCTTTAGGGCTTTGGAGGTTGTTTTGAAAGAGGTTCAAAGATACGAAACTTGAAATTCTTAAAGTTCTTTGAAACTTTGGAACTTGATTCTAATAAAACTTTAAAACTTGTGTACTGCATTTTGTTTGTTCTTGATTTATGTGCAAAATTCCAAAAATTTATATTTTCACATTGGGATTATGAGAATGTTATATTTAACCTAATTTGTCCTGATTGAATGTTGGATTGTCTAATTTTGATGGTCTAGAGACAAAATGAACAAAATGTCATTTGTTTATTCAACTTTGACTGAGTTAACCGATGGTCAAATATTATGAACTAAGGAAACAATACGAATTGAAATTTAATAGAATCAGCTAATTGCATTGACATTCATTCTTGCAACTACCTGTTCAAAAGAGTAAAATAATTTTAAGCCCTTACCACTGAGATGTCTAGGAAATTTGAGAAAAATATCAGTAAGTTCAATAATATCAATGTGAGTATAGTTGATCCATTCTTTTACTCGGGCCAATCTAGGGATGGAATTAGGACTTGGAGTTAGGGGGGGCAAAAGTATAAATTTTTTTTTTTTTTGGGAAACTCCAAATAAGCATTCATTTAGAAACTTAAGTTTTTTTTTTTTTTTTTTTAATTTTTTTTAATTTTTTTGAGTGTCTTGTGTGTTGTCAAATGTATGTGGCTGTTCAGTTAGACTAGTTAGAATTGGCTTACGAATTTTTTATTTTATTTTATTTTTTGTTTGTGCCTTGTGTGGGTTTGTTTTGGGGTGTTGTTTGGGTTTAAGTTTGTTATTGGTAAATTTTGTTGTTGAGCTTGTTAAATTTATTTCAGATTTTAGATCAATAAAAAATTTTATAACCTTTAAAAAGATCAATAATATTGTTAAGGGGGGAAAAGTGCAAATTTATTGAAACAAATTGCTAAAATTAATACACATATATAAATATACTAAAAAAAATTTTGAAAAAATTTGGGAGGCCACTGCCCCCACGTCCAACTATAGTTCCGTCACTGGGCCAATCGTTGTTCATCTTTCTCTAGTTCAATAACAGGAATGCCCACAGCCTTGTGATAGGTTCACAAAACCACAATAATCAGCTAGAAGAAAATGAGAAGGAAACAAAAGAAATAAAAGTGTAAAGAAACATTGTTAGTGGATTTTTAGGGGAAAAACTGGGGAAAAAAAAGAGAGAAAAAAAAAAAGAAACAATGCTAATGGATCTTTCACTATTCTTCAGGTTTATCTTTATATTTCTCTCCCCCCCGCCCCCAAAAAAAAAAAAGCTTTAAATTTATCACTTTCATTTAAGATAAAAGTAGCTCTGCCAACATAGAAATGCACACTTGGGTTTTTTTTTTCTTTAGAGTGTAATATGGATTGTGTGTCATGAGTTTTGTTCTGATGCTTAAATTTTTTTATGAACAATATGAACCGGGTTGATGAGTTTAGGGATGGTTTGGTTATTTTATAAGGTTATCCCACTTGTAACCAATCATTGAATGCTTGTGTATTATACATTTTATAAACCATATGCCCATAGGAAAACATATGCCCAAACCCCAATCAAACCATATATTGCATATTATGTTGTTGTTGTGGAGAGTGGGATAGTACATAGGACAACAGTAACAACAACAAATTTGGCGGTGTGTGGTGGCATATGGTAACGTGTGTGGTGGTGTGTCTGGGTTGGTGCTTCTTCTCTATTCTTGGACAATAGAGAGGAGATAAGATTTTGATATGTAAAATAAGGATTGTGTGTCAAGTTGTATTCAATTTTTTAGTAAATGTTGGTGTGGCATTGTATTATTGGAGGTTGTAAACCAAGTTCCAAGGAGTTTATGCCATATCTTAATAGAATTTAAATTCATATTATTTTTAGTAGTGTTTATTAGACATGTTCTAATCTTCACAATTTTGCATCAAGTTACGAATTTTGTTGTTTAGGGGTGTGTGTGCAAAACTTTGTAGATCAGCTTGTACGTGCAACAACATTTTCCCTTTGTGAAATGGATATTGGACAGTAATATATGGCTACATGGCTACATTTACATGCTGTATAGAATTTCCTTACTCCTTATGTGTTACGACTTGCAAGAACAACAAATCCAATAGAAGTTAGCATTTTTAATAAAAAGTAAAAATATGGATTGATGAAAAAAGGAAATTTATAAGATTATGGCATTTCTCATTTTAGAGATGTAAGTTTCACCATTCACTTACAACAAATGAACCTAAATAGGAAATCAGCATATAGAAAGAAGTTTTACAATTTAAGTTACTGATAATAAGATAACATTAATGCAATTATTGAAGCATATAGAAACAAGTTAAACAATGCCAAAAACAGGTTTTGAGACAATGAGTTTTCTTCCAAGTTCTAACGCCCACCTCCACCACTACTGCCAGACCCACTACCAAATCCTTGACCAACACCAACACCAACTCCAACTCCTATGCCAAAGCCAATTCCAATTCCAATTCCTCCACCACCTCCAGCACCACCACCACCACCACCACCTATGCCTCCACTTGCTCCACCTCTAACACCCCCACTCCCACCTACACCAAATCCACCACCATGACCTAACCCTCCACCTACACCTCTACCACCACCACCTCCAGCTCCTCTTCCTCCTCCAATACCTCTACCAACTCCACCTCCTACACCATCACCTGCACCAAACCCACTACCATGGTCGAATTCTCCACCACCACCATCTCCTCCTCTACCTCCACCTCCACCTCCACCTCATGCTGCTACACCCCCACCAAGACCACCTCCAGTTCCAAAGTCTTTACCATGCCCTGAACCACCACTAAGTCCACCATCTCCACCTCCTCCTCCTCATGCTCCACCTCCACCATCAAAGGCTCCTCCAGCTCCACCACCTACACCTGCCCCAGCTCCAAAACCTCCTCCTTAACCTAACCCACCTCCTACACCATCTACTCCACCACCACCTACACCCCCTCCAACACCACCACCACCACCAACACCACCCACACCTCCAATGCCACCACCTCTACCTTCACCTAAACCACCTCCACCTCCACGAACACCCCACCTGCCACCACATCTTCGGCGGCCTCCAAATCGACAATCGTCATCATCATGGAATCTAGTTTTGTCAAGTTTGTCATCTCCAAGAGTACTCATTACACTCAAATGGAGGACAATGCATAGGACAAGAAGACTAAAAGAAAGCCATTTCGAAGAAATAGCCCTTGCTAGATCTTTTTTTTTTTTTTTTTGGTTAAGAAAAATAGGGGTTCGCTAGGTTACGCTAGCCCCCAGGCAAGGCGCTAGAGTTGGACAGGTTCAACCAACTTGTGTGGATGCCCACCAACGGACTCCTGCTGGCAACGGGACTCGAACTTAGGTGGGTTAGACGATGTGTCCAAGCCTTACCAATTGAGCCAACCCTCGTTGGCTTGCTAGATCTTTGATATTGCGCTTATATAGTTAACTTTTCTCTGTATACGTCTTTTGCATGAAAGCTCTCCTTATATATCTAGGCTTCATGCACCCACTAGTGACGAGTCATACCCAATAATTCTACGCTAACCCACTATACAGTAATTAATGGATGCATGTAATGTGCATGGTTTTCAAACCCAGACCGTTCAAAAAATCAGAGAAAAGAGAGGTTCAAGGTTTTTAAAATCGAACCGAGGTTCAACCGAGGTTGAACTGTGATAACATCATAATTAATTTAGTAATTGTTTAAAAGATAAATAAATATATTAAATTAATAAAAATTGAAAAATTAACTAAAATAATCCAAATAAATATAAAGAACTATATTTCAAATAAATTCTTTATGTCATAAGTTTCATAATGTAAATAAAAATATTAAATTTTAAGCAAACATAATTATGCAATATAGCTTAGAAGGTGCCGTCCCTCATTGTAGTTGTCTTAGTTTCCTTAGGGTAACAAGTTTACTCTAAGGCTTTGTTGGTTTTCTTCTTCTGTGGGTTTTGGGAAACACAATATAGCTTTTTCTTTTTCTTTGAATGGAAGACCTCACTCGGCAATGGACGGGTTTGTCTCTCTTAAATCGAGAGGGACCAAAGTTTCGTCTAAACAATGACCTAGCTACACCGGAGTTCTTCCTTGTAGCAAAATTTTTTACAAAGAGAGCACTCAATCCTGATGCTATTGCTGCCACCTTCAAGCCACTTTGGAGAGCCAAGAATGGTTTTAAGGTCAAAAACCTTGGAAATCACTTTGTCCTCTTTACCTTCGATAACAAAAATACCATTGAGAATATTCTGGCTAACGAGCCATGGAGTTTTGATAAACATCTTGTAGGATTGCAAAGGTATCATGGTGAGAGTGTTGTTGAAGACATGACCTTTAATCTCACCCCGTTTTGGGTCCAAGTCCACGGAATTCCAGTCAGATTCATGAACAAAGCAGTTGCAGAGGGGATTTGCGAAACAGTGGGACAAGTCTGCTGCTTCACAAAAACACCAACGGAGGAATGTGGGAGTTTTATGCGTGTTAGAGTTCTTGTAGATGTCTCCCAACCTCTGTCTCGTGGAAGGGTGCTTACTTTGGATGATAATAGAGAACTCTGGGTTTCTTTCAAATACGAAAGACTCCTTAACCTTTGTTACTGGTGTGGTTGTCTCACTCATTCTGATAGGGATTGCGAACGGTGGATAGACAGTGAAGGTACCCTGGATGATTCAGAAAAGGGGTATGGAGCATGGCTGAGAGCTCCCCCATTTAATGGTTCACGGCGAGGAGTTGTTTCAGTTTCGAGGTTGTATGACAAAAAGGAGGGAAACAACTTTGTCTGGAGTATTCCGGCGAGAGAGACCACGGCATCGATGATAGGAGACACACTGCCGCACAGTCAGCCCATGCACCTTTATAAGGAAAGTACCAGCGTTGAAATTGCCTCAAATTCAATACTGGGAGATACTTTCCATACTGAGAAGCAAACGGTTCACTCCACGTCAACCAACCCAGATTTGGTGCAACAGTTAAGTCCTCAAGATCTTTTTGAAAAGCAAATAGAGGTTATTGACCGTGAGTTGGGGAAATTTGAATTACCAAATGTGGCTGACCACGAGCAGAATATGCCAGGTAATACTTCCACTCATTTACGTCCCATTAATACTCCTATTTCCATGCACACTTATCCCTCGCAGATACCTAAGCCAACACCATCATCTCCTATTATGATGGACGAGAATTTAAAGCACCATAATTCTCCAGAAGATACGGCCCCACTCTCCACTTGGACACGTATTCCCAGAGTTGACAAATCAGTGAGGAATAACCAGACAGCATTGGTGGGTCTGAAACGTACTGGCAGTTACACAAGTCACTCCGAATTACCAAACAAAAAATTTGTGGTTTCTCGGAATGATGCAGATAAAATCCAGATATTGGTGGAGGCTGGTTCCCAGCCCTGCCAGAAGCAATGAGTCTGTTAGTATGAAACTGTCGTGGGCTTGGGAACCTGCGTACAGAAGATCAGCTTGCAGAATTGGTGCGGCAAAAGATCCCTCTATTCTGTTTATAGCCGAAACATGGACAGATAAAGCAAGGCTAGAGATAGTACAAAGAAGAATTCCGTTCAAGAACCTTTTTGAAGTTCCACGTAGAAATAAAGCAAGCGATTTAGCTATTTTTTGGAAGGAAGATTTTAGCCTGGAAATTGAGACTTTTTCCAACTATCATATTGACATTACGATAAACAAGAACAAGGATGATGAATGGAGGTTTACCGGTTTCTACGGGGAGCCAGATACACAGCAAAGACATGAAGCTTGGGCAAAACTCTGCGGTCTAAGATAGCGTGGGACTGCTACATGGCTATGTGCGGGCAATTTCAATGAAATCACTCGTCAATCTGAAAAACAAGGAGGACGGTCTAGGCCACATAACCAAATGCAAGCCTTTAGAGATGTTTTGGACGAATGCAGTTTCATGGACTTGGGTTTTGAAGGATTTCCCTTTACATGGCATAAACACATGGATGGTTACACAATCTGGGAGCGTCTAGACCGTTCAGTAGCCACCAATGACTGGTTCTCCATGTTCCTAGGTACTAAAGTGTTTCACTTGGATGTCACAACTTCCGACCATAAACCTTTATGGATTGCACCTGAAGGTATGAACTGCTGCCTCTAAAAACCCTTCCGTTTTGAGCAAATGTGGTTGACGGACAATGGATGCACTGAGACGATTGAAGCTGTTTGGTGTGAATCATCTATGGAGCCGTGGGATACAAAGGTGATAAAGAAGATAGATAAGTGTGGGATTGAGTTGACCCGGTGGAGTAAACAACATTTTGGCAATGTTCGAAAGGAATTAGAGAAAAAAAGAATAGAACTCCGGGAGGCAGAAAGGAGGGCACTTCGAACTGGGGATTCAAGGCACGTGAAGGGGCTGGAAAAAGAAGTGAATCTGTTACTGGATAAGGAAGCTAAAATGTGGGCCTAAAGGTCCAAGGTTTTGTGGCTCAAGGACGGTGATCGCAATACTAAGTTCTTCCATAGTAGAGCTTCCCAACTCCGTCGCCGAAATTACATTACAAAAATCCATGATAACTCTGACAGGTTGTGTACATGGCCTTCCCAAGTGATTGACATCATTACAAATTTCTATTAAGAACTCTTTACCACGGGTGGCCCTTGTAGTTTTGAGGAAGTTACTGACATCATACCTCGGGTTGTATCTCCTGAGATGAATGCCACGCTTAGTGCAGATTTTACAATCAATGAAGTGGAAGTGGCAATGCGGCAAATGGCTCCTTTAAAAGCCCCCAGCCCAGATGGTATACCCCCCTTATTTTATCAAAACTATTGGTCTCTGATTGGCTCTGATGTTTCTACCTTTATATTGCATTATCTTAATACTGGAGTTTTACCTCCATCTTTAGGCCACTTTTTCATTACTTTAATCCCCAAAGTGAAAAACCCAGAGTTTGTGACAGAATTTCGCCCTATAAGTTTATGCAATGTTCTTTATAGAATTTTTTCAAAGGTGCTCACTAACCGTTTGAAAATTATTATGCCTCAGATTATTTCTGAACACCAAAGTGTTTTTATATCTGATCGTTTGATTTTAGATAATATTATGGTGGCCTTTGAGACTTTGCATTACTTAAGAAACCACAATACAGGAAAAAATGGGTATATGGCTCTAAAGCTCGACATAAGCAAGGCTTATGACAGGGTGGAATGGACTTATATGGAGAAGGTATTGGAAAAGATGGGTTTCCAAGAAAGATGGATCAAGCTCATGATGGTTTGCATCACCACAGCCTCATATTCTATTTTGATCAATGGAGAACCACAGGGTCATATCACCCCTACAAGAGGTCTAAGACAAGGCGACCCCCTCTCCCCTTATTTATTCCTCATGTGTACGGAAGGTTTACATGGTTTGATAAGTAAGATAGCCACAAATGGGGTCCTTAAGGGTGTTTCTTTATGCTGGAATGGTCCTAAACTAACACACCTCTTTTTTGCAGATGATAGTCTAATTTTTTGCAGGGCAAAGGAGAGTGAATGTCAAGCTCTCTTGGAAATCCTAGCCAAATATAAACTTGCATCAGGACAACAAATTAATAGAGCAAAGACCAATTTATTCTTTAGCAAGTCCACACTGGAAGATATGCAAACAACCATAAAGAATTTGCTTGGTGTAGCGGTGATTAAGCAATATGAGAAGTATTTAGGACTTCCCTCGCTTGTGGGGCGAAATAAAAAAGAAAGCTTTGCTCATATTAAACAGTAGGTGTGGAAGCGGTTGCAAGGATGGGAAGCAAAATTGCTTTCTCAAGCTGGAAGGGAAACCTTGATTAAAGTTATAGCACAAGCTCTCCCCACATATACTATGTCTTGTTTCAAGTTGCCGGTTACACTTTGCCATGATCTTGAATCTATGATATGCAAATTTTTTTGGGGTCAAAGGGGTGAGAGTAGAAAAATTCACTGGGCAAAATGGTTTGATTTATGTAAACCTAAATCTCAGGGAGGCATGGGCTTTAAGGACCTCTCAAACTTTAATGATGCACTCTTGGCTAAACAAACATGAAGGCTACTCCATGATACTAACTCATTGTTTTACAGGGTGTTTAAAGCCAAGTTCTTCCCAAATTTGTCAGTCTTAGAAGCCACAACTCCGACTAATGCTTCCTATGCTTAGAGGAGTTTAATGTATGGAAGGGAAGTCATCAAGAGAGGTGGAGCTTGGAGAATCGGGTTGGGGAAATCAATCCATATTTTGGGTGATAATTGGTTGCCTACAAGGAATAGAGCGAAGATTTTTTCTCCTATGGGGCCAGGGAGTGACACAGCTATGGTTTGTGAGCTCATAGATCCGGTGAACAGGACTTGGAGAGCTGAAGTAATTGACAGAATGTTTCTTGAATGTGAGGCAGCAGTTATAAAGAACATACCACTGTGTAGGACCATTCAAGATGATGTTCTAATCTGGCCTTTTAATCTAGACGGGGAATATTCGTTTAAGTCTGGATATAGGTTCTTGCAGGAGGAAACTTTGAGATGTCATGCCGGTCAGTCTGAACCTGATATGTTGCAGCCTCTATGGAACAAGATTTGGGGTCTTAAGGTGCCTAATAAAGTCAAAAACTTAGTATGGAAGGCATGCAAAAATTCCCTTCCTACTAAGGTGAATCTGGTGCGACGTAAAGTGATCACTGATAGGCTGTGTGATAGGTGCAAGCAGGCGCCTGAAGATGTTGTCCATGCACTTTATGGCTACCCGATCCTTGATGACTTATGGAAGTACACAAAATGGAAAAATGGTGCACTTAAACATTTCACATCGTTCCTTGATCTCTTTGATTTCATTCTTGCAGGTGGTAGTGACGTGGAGCTATTTGCGGCAATTACTTGGAATCTTTGGAATCGTCGAAATAACTTGAGGCTGGGAAAACCAACAATCCCTCTTGATAAGGTGCTGGAGCACTCTCGGGAGCAGCCATTAGAGTCCCACTTCAGCACCTCAATCATCACGACTTGAAGACAACAGCCAGCCACAGCGTGGACTGCACCAGACCAGCACTGGGCTAAAGTGAATTTTGATGGTGCCACGTTTGCCGGAGACAACAAAGCAGGACTGGGAGTTGTAATCCAGAATGACGCAGGCCTTGTTATGGCGTCCCTAGCACAGCTAATTCCCTTACCAACTTCAGTTATTGAAGCAGAAGTAATGGCAGCAAGGAGGGCCCTGGAACTTGCTTTGGAATGTGGCTTTCAGTGCATAGTCTTTGAAGGAGACTCTGAGGTTCTATACAAAGCTTTGCAACAGGGGAATAGAAGCCTAGCACACTATGGCCATCTTATAACAGATATACAGTTTCTTATTTCACACTTCAATGCTTTTAAACTATCTGTTGTGCGTAGACATTGTAATAAGCTTGCTCATGCTTTAGCAAGATAAGCAACAATCCCACCTTCTATGTCTGTCTGGATGGAAGATGTACCACCAGACTTGTTAGCTATATTTCAGGCTGATTTCAATAGCCTTCTTTAATAATATGCACCGACTTCTTTCTCAAAAAAAAAAAAATAATAATTATGCAAATAAAAAAAAATTAAATTCTAAGCATAATTGACAATCTAATATCTTCTCTTTTATGACAGTTTGAATAGTTAACCATTTGTGAATTAAAATATACATATATATATATATATATATATATATGTATATACACAAGAGTAGGTGGGCAGACATTGGTTTGTCCACCAATAAAAAATGGTTTAAATAAAGATCAAGTTCCCTAAAATTTAAGAAGTGATTGACAGCAAGCATAAGTGGGTAACAGTAAAGCAAGCTTTTAGTGGTTGAGAGTAAAGCAAGGCAGGACATTATCTACAAAGAACTGAAGAAGAAGACTCTAGAGGCAAAAATGCAGACACACGGCATCTGCAAAAACGTAGAGAGAGAGAGCGATCGAGACATAGAAGAAGAACGAAGATGGCGTGCGATCTCAAGTCTGATAGTCTCACAGTGGGTGGTTGAACTTGAAGGCTTGAAGTTTCAACAATGGCTGTAAGTAAAAAAAAAAAAAAAAAAAAAACTCAAACGGTCTGAGCTGTGAGAACCGCTTGAGGTTTTCAAACCCGGGAGATTCAATGGCGGTTCACACGGTTCACGGAATTACAAGCCGGTTATTAAGGTTAAAAGAACCTTAATAACCCGGTCGGATTGTACGTTCGGTTTGGATTTCAAAACCATGGTAATGTGACGCGTTGGAACCGTTGGGAGATTGGCGGGAACGATGAATATGAAAATGGAAGTCAAAGAAGAAGACTAAGGGTCATCAAATAGCCCATAGCCCACGGCCCGACCCAGAAACCCGACGACCCACCAGGCTAATGGGCGGCCCGACCCGTTGTTATTGAGGCCCATGGGTAGTCCACTAGCCCAGTGGGTGAGGCCGTGGGCTAGTTTTTATGCCCATGGGTACCCAGTGGGCTAGCCCAGTAGCCCAACCCGTTGCCCAGCCCGTTGGCCTAACCCGTTGGCCCAGCTTAATAACTCATAATTCATAACAAAAATATATAGGAAGTGTATGACGGATTGATCTTGAGATATTATAGAGGAATTTCTTAAAAAAACTTCTTCAACCACTAAGATACTCAAAGTAATTGTGCTAAACTTAGTTTACTAAATATATATTCTTCTAGTAGTCTAGTAAATATGAATTAACCATTTGACATTTTTTTTATTAAAGATAAAAATAAAAAACTATTTAAAGCCGTAATAAAAAAAATTAAATAGGTTTCCATGAACAAAACAAAAAATTAAATAGATTTTACTGTAAAAAAATTTGTAATTATGTATTAAATTCTTTAATTCTTTCCTTTAAAAAAATAGATTGATTATTCCCTTATAAAAAATTGATTCTTTCCTTATAAAAATAATAAAATAATATGCTAACACAAGCCTATGGGTAACCCATTAGGCCCAACCCGATAGCCCAGCTCGCTAAAGACAAAATGGGCATTGCCCATGGGCAGGGTCATGGGCTGTGGTTTTATCTTTTGGCCCAGCCTGACCCGACTCGTTAACTAGTTAATAGCCCATTATGCCCAACCCATTGTGCCCATGGGCCAAGTAAAAATGGGCCGGGCCGGCCCGACCCGGCCCATTGACGACCCTTGAAGAAGACTCAACAAGTAGTATGTAATGTAGGACTTTGGCTAAAGTCAGTTCTGACCCTGCAATTCGTTATTAAGTTCTCTATCATTAATTCTTGTTAGCAAGAGGAAGCAAGTAGCCTTGTACGTGATTGGAGTACCAATTTTACCTGTTACAATTCATGAGTTTTTAATTATTAGATTATAGGCGAAAATTTCCAGCAACCTCTATATTAAGGGTCATTGTTATGTAGTTTTTATTTTTTTTCTATATTGTAATTGGGAAAACAAGGTAATTTTTCATTTTTAGATGGTGACAAGGATTAAAATCCATGTTATTTTTATTTTGGTTAATTTCTTGAACAATGACGCAAATTTCATTTTCATTCAATAAAGAAGTTCTTGATATTTTTTTAATTTTTCTCTTTTAATTAAATTATGTGTTAGAAATAAGTAATTAAATAATTAAATTTATCATATTTTAATAACTTAAATTTTTGAAACAATCAAGCAACATCTCTGTTTGTAAAATATTCAATCTAGGAGCTAAGTATGACATTGTTGGGTAACAACCTTAATAGACTCGATTGTCCGGCCATTTTTGGTACGTGGTTCTCACAATCCTATGCGACTTGTGTGAGAGCATTCTTCAAAACTTAGCAATTTGGCCGAGATTTTGGTACCTGGGTGATATGTGACCTGTGAGGGTGTTCTTTGAAACTTGGCCACTTTGGCCATTATTATGGTATCTGGTTGCTGTATATGTTACATACGCGAGTGTTAAACGTGACCTAAAATTATGCTTCTAATTTAAATTCGCAAGTTAATTTCCAAACTCTTTGGATGAGCAGGCATATAGCACAGGATGCAAACCGTTTGCATCCAAGTCTAGAAAGTTCTAGAGCCATGAAAAATAGCCAAAAAACAGCTTCCACGCTAGGCCCGCCAAACATGACTATATTTCAACCACTCTTAGAGCAGAGTACTTCATAACTTTTAACCAAGCTCTTATAATCGACTCGAACTAAGGGAAAGCTTGACCTCAAGAACCATAACGTATTTATCAAAAAAGAAAAAAGAACCATAACGTAACTCTAGAAAATAGGTTTCTAATACTATTAAGAAATCCAACATAAATATCTTAGAGAGTTTTCTTATTGCTAGAACAAATAAAAAAAGTAATGATGTTTTTTTTAATGGTGGCTAGGACCTAGAGAGGATTTTATAGAGAGATAGGATTTTGGGGAAAGATCTTAGGCGGGCAAAATCACCCCTATCCTAAATCCTAATCCGACTAATTTGGGTTGGGAAAGCTGAAACAAACAGACATTAAGGGTGAGTTTGGTTCAGCTTTTTAAAACTGGCATTTTGAAAATTAAAGTTTTCAAACAGTGCAGTATGAAAAAGTACTTTTTGAAAAAACTGAGTGTTTGGTAAAAGCTGTTAAAAAATGCTTTTTGAAAGCTGAAACAAACAGGCACTAAGGGTGAGTTTGGTTCAGCTTTTTAAAACTTGGCTTTTTGAAAAAACTGAGTGTTTGGTAAAAACGGTTAAAAAGTGTTTTTTGAAAAAACTGAGTGTTTGGCTAGCACTTATAAAAGTAGTGGTTTAACTGGTAAATTACCAAAAATGACAATGTATATATAAAAGAGTTTATTTCATACTTAAATCAACTACTTCATAATACTTAAATCAAAGGCTTGGTTGAGTGGGTAAGGCTCAGACAATTCGTGTAACACACCTAAGTTCGAGTCCCGCTACCCGCAGGTTTTCGTTGGTGGGTAAACTTAGTGATGAGGTGTACTCATAAATGTGAGGTGACTCCCGCACAGTGGTACAGAAGAGACTCCGAGATCCGGCTACCCCGACTGAGGCCACTGGCTCCTTGCCCGGGGGTGTAATATGACCATAAAAACCCCCTTTTTTTTATTCTCAAAAAAAGAAAAAAAATTCAACTACTTCATAATACTTAAATCAATTTTTCTCTTTCTAAAAAAATTATTTTTTTCTCATCAATATTAGCTATTAATAACCTATCACTTAAAATTTATTGTGAAAGTATTGTAATAATTGGTACTGATATTAATTTGAATCTACTATTACAATTATTTTTTTCTCACCAATATTAGCTAATAATAACCTACCACTTAAGATTTATTGTTAAAGTATTGTGAAAATATTGTGATAACTGATACTAATTTTAATTTGAACGTACTATTTGTTGGAAAATCTAATTTTGTATTTCATACAAAACACATAACGAAAGTAACAATCACGGATCTACTTTATTCATGAGAGATAACATATCACCTTGAATTTTAGAATCAAAGAATAGGAAGCATACCTTGATGCAGTGAAATTCAAAACCAAAACTTAAGAATACCTTTAATCTTCATCACAATTCCACATGGTGCCCAAGAAGTGTGGTCTCTCAATTAGTCCTTTTGTATGTTGATTCTCCAAGAAAGTTCTTATTCTTCTCCTTGTGGAGAAAAACTGATTTCTTTTCTTTTCATCATACGTACATTTTTAACTACATTTTTAGTTTCTTTATTTAATAACTCTTATTAAATAAAAACTGATTATCTAATTGGGTTAGCCTTTTGGGCCTACCCAATTGGGTTTTAGTTTGTGGCTTAAGATGGGACAAAATGGAACAAATAAGACTCTAACTCCAATGGGCCTTAGGCTTTTCTGTCAACTTTTGACAAGTCCAAAATTATCATTAATTATATTTAATACAACTATAAGAATACAATTGCACTCTAGGCCTTATTAATAAATTATATTCCAAGACTTTATTATACATACAACCCTTTCATTAAAATATTCATAGTAATACAAAGTTATGAATGTAGACTACCACTTTGAAGATTACTACATCTTAATCATTGAGTAGCTGGTTTAATCCTTTATATTATTCATCATATATTTATGAAATTGGATTTCATAAATATATACTTTAGTAACTTCTTACTAAAGTGGTTGGACCCAACACTCTAAATAACCAAACCCATTAAACTTATCTCAAGAAAATATTTTATATCTCCGTTAAGAGATTATGAATTCCATCTTGAGAATATATGTTCCATCAACACTAAATGCGGCTACCCAACTTACTGAGGTTTTGACCGTAACTTATAGATCTCACTCTTGATATATCAAAGCAACCTACATCTCATGATTAGGTCCATTTTTCTCTTAGAATTTAGAGTTGATATAAATAAAAGTCGTGAGATTTATTATTCATTTGACAGTCGTTAGGAGAATAATAAATCTCACAGCGGTCCAGTTCAATATGTCTTAACTCTTAAAACATATCAACTAGAAGTCTCCACTTCCATGATCAAGACAAATCATCTTAGTTGATATATTATAGTCTTCATAGATGAAATGCTCATTTTATCACCAACTACGAACCAAAATTTTGAGTTTACAAAGAACTTATGATTTATATCTTCTGTGACTTTTCACATAAATCATATACTATGCATTTCATAGACTAAGATAATGTCTCATTAATTCATTTATAGATAGTCTCATATAATTAAACAATTTAATTATTTATGTCATGCCAATAAATTGGATTTTAGGGCATAAACCCCAACACTATTGAAATTATTTTTTTCTCTTTCTAAAAAAATTATTTTTTTCCCACTAATATTAGCTAATAATAACCTACCACTTAAGATTTATTGTGAAAATATTGTAAAAATATTGTGATAGCATTTCTCAATTTTAATTTCTTATTCTTTATTTTATTTTTTTCCTTTTTTTTTCTTCTTTTCATCCGTATTTCCTTCTTCTTTTTTCCCTATTTTTTTCTCCTCCACACACGTACCCTTACTTCTTTTTTTTTTTTTTTCCTTCTTTCCTCTTTTTTCCCTACCACTTCCTCCACACTCCAAAACATTCCACACAGAGCCTCTTTTTTCCTCTTTCTTTTTTTTATTTTCTTTCTTCCTTTCTTCTTTTCTCCCTTTTCTCTTGCCACACAGAGCCTCCCTACCATTTTCTTCACATATTACTAGCAGTACCTAGTACCCACACTTCAAGAAGACCAGTACCCACACTTTAACTCTGCCTTTTGAAACACAGTGGGCAATTTGGGAAGAAGACGAAGAAGATCGGTCTGGATTGGTCAAGAGAAACATTTACCTGCAGCAGCACGGTCCGGATTGTGTAGCAGCACGGAGGAGAGGCTTGTTCTTGAAGATGAGATGAGAGGAAGTCATGACTTTTTAGTTACAAACCTTGATTTATCAAAGGGTAAAGTTAGATTTTCAGTAAAATGTGAAGTGCAATTTGGTAATTGCACACAGAGTCCAACAGATATAAATCAACGCACACGGGCTTTTTCCAAAATGCATCTCTGAGCTCCTCTATGGCATTGTACGTTCTCTTCACAAACCCAAAATGCAACTTTTTCTAGAAAGTTGCGTTTTATACCTAACCAAATGGGTTTTTTGTATTTGCTTTCTTCAAAACGGGCTTTTTGAGTTAGGAAAGCTGAAACAAACAAGCACTAAAGCGACTAGGGTTCTAGATTAAATACAATCAAATCATTTATAGAAATAGGAAATGTTTGTTGCATGCTATTTAGTGCACACAGTACACACGCTCCCCAAGTCGAAATTGTTACTCTAAGTCACAATTTTTCTTGTTTGTTAAGGAGTGTGTGTATTATGTGTGCAAGTTAATTTATTTGTGTAATAGATACTCTCCAATGAAAATAAACGAGGGAATGTAGATGTACACCTCCTCATGTAGGTTGTGGTGACTGGAGAGATTAATTCTCATGTTTGATTATCACTGAGACCTTTCCTCGCCAATTAGGTCACGATCTTATAGATAACGATCAATAAAAAATGGGGTTTTATAGTTGGGCATTCAAACCAAATACCCATCATTAATTGTCGTTGCTTGGCTGATCTTTATGACAGCCTGGAATGTTATGTAAAGCCGAAAAAGTGATGTTCTTTACGTCTCAATTTGTTTATCCTGTTTGAAAAGTTAAACTTTTTAAGCGAACATCATTTATTGTCTTATCTGCTTTATAAAAATATATAAGTTTATAAAATTACCCTTAAATAAATTTATCAGTTTTTTTTTTAAAAAGTTATTCTTAATGAGGCAACTAAAAGGTGCCCCAATTAAATTGATTTTTTTAAATATTAGTTAGTTTTCTTTTTAAATAGTTGTGAAAATAAAGTAGGGGTATAATAGGAACATTGGTAAATTAATCATTTTTATTTTTAGAAATATGACAATATTTTGAGACATCTCAAAATAGAATAGAGGACAAACAAACTGGGACGGATGTAGTACTAAAAATAATTTTAATTACTGCATGCACCTTTCAAAACCAATGTATAAATTTTAAAATACAAAATAAATATAAAAAAATACTTTTTTTGAGAAATAAAAAAAAATACTTTAACACATTTATATATATATATATATATATATATATATATATATTATGTTATAAATGTGACATTATTCATATTCTTTTCATGTTAGGTTTTTTTTTATAGGAGGTTTTCATGTTAGTTTATAAGTGCTTTTCTTCTCCTAAAAAAAATATTACAAGTGCTTTATAGGAAAGTTTATATAATCTATCCAAATGAAAAATGTAATCCAAAACATGCCCTTCAAGTCTATTTTAGTTATTTGGCAGGCTCTTCCCTTCATGCGGAGGATGCAATATTTCACCGACTACTCCTAACGTTATTAACAATTGATAAATACCAGACGTGCATGTTGAAAGAATGAATTATGTACAGGTACTGCTCAATGGTGCATGAAGCTTTCAATTCCTGCCTGAAATATCTATCCTATTATGGAAAATAAGTAAGATTCAATTTTGAGAAACACAAGAACACTGGTCAATCTGATACTCTCAATGGCTATATTCAACATGGATCATAACTTTTGTTACAATTTGCTCATGCAAGAACACTAATCAATCTAACACTCTCAATGGCTATATATATTCAACATGGATCATAACTTTTGTCACAACTTACTCATGTGGCAAGTTGTAAATGGTTAAGTAAAAATGGTGAGTTCATGTGGGTCCACAACTCCACCACTCATAACTTACCACATAAG
This sequence comes from Quercus ilex subsp. ballota, assembly GCA_032727855.1. Classification (NCBI taxonomy): domain Eukaryota; kingdom Viridiplantae; phylum Streptophyta; class Magnoliopsida; order Fagales; family Fagaceae; genus Quercus; species Quercus ilex. The sequence continues at coordinate 35,893,874 of CM064915.1, forward strand.
TAAATTGTGAAAAAAGTTCTGGCAAAAGTTGTGGTACTAACATTATTTTATTGAACATATATAATTATTTTAATGGTGGCCCCAGATATTACTTGATCGATGTTGTGAATCTTTTCAAATGAGATTGGAAATGACATTAAATGCTTTCCAACTATCATAGTTTTTACGTCATTTGAAGGAATAATCATCTTTTGAATAAATTTTGCAATTATAAAATAAGGTGTCACTAGAAATTTTGACGTATAACAATATCAGTCTTGGAAATCCTGATGGTAATCATTAACGTAAAGTTACAATAGGCTTCTTTCAAATTTATGAGAAAGATGATGATGGACTTAATGGGAAGTACAAAGATCCAATTTCATTTTTGGACAGCAGATAGAGCACCAGAAGAATTTAGGGACTAAGATTGTTTTTTCTTTTATTGTGGGATATATCTTGCATGAATATTTACATGCTGCATAAATTTCCTTACTGCGTTGTATTTGTAAGACTTGTAATTGAAGACTAACGAGACCAATTAGACACTGAATATTGGTATTTGTAAAGAAGAAAAAGGGGGAAATTTATAATATTATGACATTTCTCATTTCACAGATGAAGGTTTCACTGTGTAGTTACAACTTACAACCAACCAATTATTAAAGAAAATGAGAAATTAAGGGCCCGTTTGGTACATGTGTTTAAACAACAGTTTTTGTTATTTAAATACCACAACATGTATTTTCACAACACTTTTTCACCTACATATATTTCCACAGCACTTAAACAACATTATTAGAAATCTCTTATCAAATGAGCTCTAACATGCATAATTTGTAGTACAGAGATATATAGGCTTTCCTATAGAAAGATGTTTCACAGTTTAAGTCTCCATTTGGTAGAGTAGTTAAACAACACATTTTCAGTTTTTAAATAATATTACACACATTTTCACACATTTTTTCACCCACACGTATTTTAAAAAAATACAAACAAGATTACTCAAACTCTTCTACCAAACAGGTCCTTAAACTACTATAAGCTACTATTAATAATAAAATGATTTTAATGCAAGGAATAGAAGCTTCACAAATAAGTTCATCACATAGAGTTCTCTTTTAAGTTCTAAAGGCCACCACCACCACCACCACCACCTATGCCTCCACCAGCACCACCTCCAACACCCCCACCACCATGACCTGACCCTCCACCTATGCCTCCACCACCACCCCCTCCAGCTCCTCCTCCACCTCCAACACCCCCACCAACTCCACCTCCTACACCAAACCCACCCCCATGGCCCAATCCTCCACCAATGCCTCCACCTCCACCTCCACCTCCACCTCCACCACCACCACCTCCTCCTCCTGCACCCCCACCAATACCACCACCTACGCCACCTCCAGCTCCAAAGCCTCCACCATGCCCTGAACCACCACCGAGTCCACCACCTCCACCTCCTCCTGCTCCTCCCCCACCACCACCTCCAATGCCTCCTCCAGCTCCACCACCTACACCTCCCCCAGCTCCAAAACCTCCTCCTTGACCTGACCCACCTCCAACACCACCTCCTCCTCCACCACCAAAGCCACCACCACCTCCAGCACCACCACCAACACCACCCCCAGCTCCAAGGCCTCCACCTCCAATGCCACCACCTCCACCTCCACCAAAACCACCTCCCCCACCAATTCCTCCACCACATCTCCGTCGGCCTCCAAATCGACAATCGTCATCATCATGGAATCTAGTTTTGTCAAGCTTGTCATCTCCAAGAGTACTCAGTGCACTCAAATGGAGGACAATGCATAGGACAAGAAGACTCAAAGAGAGCCATTTCGAAGAGAACCATTGCTAGCACTTTTTAATATAGTTAACTTTGCTGTACATCTTTTGCATGAATGAAGGCTCTCCTTATATAGTAGGCTTCACCCACTTGCCATGGCCCATAACTATAAGCTACCCCACCAACTAAACAGTCATTAATGGATGCATGATACTGTGAGTCTGTGACGCGTTGGGACCGTTGGGTGATTGGCGCAAACATTGATTATGAAAATGGATCAAGTCAAAGAAGAAAACTCGAAGTCGAACAAACAAGTTGTATGTTGGACTTGGATATAATGTCAATTCTAACCGTGCAATTTGTTAGGTTCTCGTGTCATTAATTCTTCTTAGCACGAGGAAAGCATGTACGTAGTACTCAAATGGAGTGCCAATCTATACTTCCGGCTTTAATTCATTAGTTTTTAATGATTTGATTAGTGATGAAAATTTCAAGCAACCAGCTCTATCATAAGCATCATTGATCAATGAATGCACCAATGTAAAAAGGTTGTTTCAATTAAAAGTTGAAAATGGTGAGGGAGAGAGCTTGGAAAGTAAGAGTGCAATGGGAAAAAAAAAGGTTAGATTATTAAATATATATTTTTATGTCTCTGTGGTCCAAACTCCAAATTAATTTTTTTCCGCTCAACATAAAGTTACACTTTGGTCCTTATAAATTTTAAATGCTATATCCATATTATTAAAAAATTACTCATGTTATAAATCGAGTATGGTATGGAATATGGATGGTCTAGAATAATTCTAATGGCAAAATAAAAGCATAAAATTGAGATCATTTTCAATGACTAAATTGTTAGTTTTTAAATATAGAGGATGACAATCGAACTTCAATCTAATTTCAAAGATGAAAAATCTATTTTAGCAATTAAAACAAAACCCATACGTGTATTTTAGAATTCGATTGTGAATTTAAAATAAATGCCGAACTGATCAAGTGATTGGACTCCAGCGTTTCATTGACATTGAAAAAACATGTTGTCAGAGACTTTAAAGGTCTGTTTGGATACTGCTTATTACTAAAAACACTGTAACAAAATAATTTTTAAATGTGTGTATAGTGCCTTGAGACCCATTTTTAATGAAAATTTTGCTTAAAAAAGAGGTTTGTGGGTCCTGTGAACAGTACACTGGACCCACTGACAGACACTAGACACAAAAATTGAGGGAAATCATCTGTATCCAAACGCTCACTAAGTGTGCGTTTGCGTATGACTTTTTTTTGCGTCTGCGTATGTGTTTCCCTAGGTTTCACACACTGTTCACGGAACTCACAAGTACGGAATCTGGTAAATGTAACTTTAAAACTGGGTCCCACAGTAATATTCACACCTTTAAAAATTATTTTGTTACAATATTTTCAATAATAAACGGTATCCAAATAGACCCTAACTAGGATATCACGTCATAGGTATTGTACAGTGAGTCAAGTTTAGTCCCACAACAATTTTCACTACTTTTGCTATAATTTGTCTATGGCGAGTTGTAAGTGCTGGAAATAAAATAGTGAGTCCATTTAAATTCATGATTTCATCACTTACGAGTCATCATATAGAAAAGTTGTGTCAAAGTTATAAAATTAGTTATGATACTAGAATTACTCATTGTATGGTACCAAATATCTCTACATTCTCTATGGCTATGCCTTTACATTATAGAAGCTAGTCAAGTCTACCGACACTTCAAATCTTGTTGAGTCTTATCTATTGAAAATATTGCCATTATAAGTTTTCAATTATTATAAAAAGTTTCTTTCTCTTGTTTAACTATTGAGAAATTTTTTTAAAAAAAGTTTTAGTGACAATTTAAAAAAAAAAAAAAAAGGAATGAGAAATAAAATTCATATTAAATTTAGTAACAAAAAAAATATTTTATTGAAAAATATTTGAAGTTAGGATCTTCAGCGAGATGAGAAAGTTATGAACTTGAATATTCAAATATAAACATGACATAAAATGTTAAAACTTATGTTGGTAATTATAATGAAAATAAAATTTTCAATTAGATCGACACAAGATTAGATTGAGATATTGAAATTTTACTTTGTTTAAAGCGGTGGCAGGTCCAGGATTTTTTTTAAGGATGGTTAATAAAAAGATGAATCTTGGTTAAGAGACAAATATTGTGTTTTATGAGGTTTCTTTATTACAAATATGTTCATAGTACTAGCAAGAAAATAAAAGATAAACTATTAGTTCATTTGACATATTATTGATTCATAATACAATGAACATGCTAATTATTGTTGTTAAGATAAAATCTTGAAAATCATCTATTGTTTATAAATACAATAGACATATTAATTATTGTTATTAAGTGAACTTTAATTATTATTGCTTAGAATTCTTTTATCTATTAGTTTGTCTTTACATTTTTCAATTCTTTTATTTAACAATTGATCAACTTAATTTTGCCAACTATTATTCTTTGTAATTGCATTAAGTATGCGTTTGGATCTTGATTATAAACCAACTTATTACTTTTTCTTTTTTCCAACTATTTTGTGGATCTTTTTTTTTTTTTTTTTTTAGAGAGAGAGAGAGAGTTTCACATATGGCGTCCGATCCTGATGATAGCTTTTTATCATCAGACTAAAACACCAAATCAGTTTTTTGGTGTAGGCGTGAATTGAACCCTAGATCTCTTATTCAACTATCAGAAACTTTACTAGTTGAGCTAAATGGAACCCACTTGTGGATCTCGTGTGAATCTTTACTTATTTTATACTTTTAGCAAAAAATTAGAAAAGTTGTTCCCAAATGAACACTAAGAAATTTTTTGTTGTGTTAAATTTACTTTTGTCTTTACTCAATCACTCTCGGCCTGTCCCACGCTCTTAGTCTCCACTCAACAAATAACTTATTAAAAGCACATTTAGATTTAGTAAATAATTTTTATTTTCAGAGTTTTAGATCAAATTGGTTTGTTGTTGGACTTTTTTTTTTTTTTTACCTTAACCCTTCCCCCTCTTACTAAGAGCATCCGTAGCAGCTCTCTCAAATGTGTCAAATGCTAAATATTTGGAACATTTGACACACCAAACATAAAAACGGAGCTTTATCAGATGTGTTAAATGTGTCAAAATTTTGCAACAGTGAACAGTATCCTCACAAATTTGGCACGGTACGGACGAAATGTGGCATATGATTTATTATTTTTTTTATTCGGCTTTTCTCTCTCCTCTCACTTCTTTAATTGATTTTTTCTCTCTCCTCACAATCTGTCTCTCTCTCCCAACCGGTGTTCTCTCCTTAAATCAAACCCAAAAATCTTCTTTCTTCTCTCTTTGCACCTCAAATCAAACTCCAATTCCCAGTTCAAAACTAAACCCAGAAATGGAATCATCACAAACCCAGAAAGAATAAAGGAATCGGCGATGGAGGCAAGGTAGAGCTAGGTGCCAGGGATGGCGAAGCCATGAAGATCAGCGTTGAGGTGAGATTGGAATCGTGGGTTGCTGGTGCTAGTGGGTTTTGGTTGCCGGTGCAAGTGGATTCGTGGCTTTGGGTTGCCGGTGCTAGTGGGTTTTGGTTGTGTTTTCTGGGTTTGAGTTGCTGTGTTTTCTGGGTTTGGTTAAGTGTGTTTTAATGGGTTTTGTGGTGGGTTATTGATGACGGTGGTTGTGGTGGTGGTTTTGTTTTCAGTTTTTTTGTTTTGCAATGGATTGTGGCTGCCATGGTGGTGGTGGTGGCGGCGGCGGCGGCAACAGTGTTGTGGTTGTTATTTATTGTGTTAGATATATTATTTTATTGTATTGTTTATATTATTTTAATGTGTAGTAAATATTATTTTAATGTTTAGAATTGAATAATAAAACATCTGATAAATGAGATGTTGTAAAATGATGTGGTAAAATAATAAAGTAGGTCTTTGGTGTGGCAAAATGGCATAAATTATGCCATAGCTGCTGTGGATGCTCTAAGACTATAGAATATTTTTGTAAATTTTGGCCAATACTAGGTATATAAGCAGTGATTTCAAATCCAGAGTTAAGCATGCTCTGGTTTGTTTAAAAATGCCAAGATATTGGTAAGAGGATTATATTGAAGATTATTTTAGTTGTGATTAAAAAAAATTAAGGTTAGAGTGTTTAAATTTTTATTCTGGGGGTCAAAGCAAAATAAAAAAAATTATATATATATATATATATATATATATTTTTTTTTTTTTTTTTGGCTAAGTCAGGAGGTTCATTTGAACCTCGGGTTATGGCTAGCACAGCCATTGGTTTAAAGAGATTCAAGCCTTTTATTATTGACAAGTCCATTAACCAATGCAACTGATATTTTCTTTGACTCATCTCCTTCAAGATACAATAAACTAACAATTTGATCATATGGCTATAGCAAACTCAACAATAGTAGTTCAATGTAAAACTCCAAGGGAAGAACATATATATTTTTAGACCAAAATCTCTCTAGTGTTTGAATATAGTGTGTATAAAATGTTGTGGATAAAGATGCAATGTAGGACACATGTCAGCTTCATAAGGTGCCACCCAACCCAATTTGGAGGATTCCTCCAAGCTGGTTTGCAAGCAAATTTTGTCCGAATGTTGCTCATATGCTATGATTGGTGTTGATAGGTGTATTTATAGGCCTCAAAACTCATTAATTCGTCTTATGACTCGAAACAACTTAGCATAAGTAGTTTAGCTGAAAGCTCCTGCAAAGATAGCTCATATCTGCTCAAAAAAAAAAAAAAAAAAAAAGGAAAAAAGAAAAAGAAAAAAGAAATAAGGTTAGCTCAAAAAGTCTTAAGTGTTAAGTGTTTATTATGTGTGTATGAAATGTTGTTAATGTGCTATGACTGATGCTCATGGGTGTATTTATAGGAACATTGGGCCTCTCAATCCTATCAAGTTGGTAAACTCACACCACTTACACTAATACTCGCATTTCTTGCCACAGATGACAAAGAAAAAACCCTCTTCTTCTTTATTTTACCTCTTCACTCTTGGTTACAATGTATGACTTTATATAGCACCCAAAACTATCTCTAATCTACGTCAAATAACTTAGCGTTGTAGTTTAACTGATTGACATTTTTTGATATTTCTAATAGAAATATATAAGATTCAAATCCCTCATCCCTTAACTATTGAATTATTCACACAAACAAAACTTCAAGTCAGTGAATTTATTGAGAATTCAGCCTTACCCATTTTGATCATCAACTATTATAATAGGAATACAAATTTTTTATGACTATCATACTTTGTGTTCTACTTTCCCCTCCCCCAATGACATCTTAAGATGCATTATTTTTTACTTTCCTTATATTATAACCAAAGTAAAAATAATAATAATAAAAAACAAACAAACAAACAAATAAATAATAATATCACAATTAATAAAGTATAAAATAGAATATAAAAAGTAAGACATGAGATTTTTATTCTTTACAAACAAATGGTGGCAATTCATATTGAGAAGTGATGTTCGTGTAATATTAATGCAAGGGTATTAGAATACATAGCTCAACCCTAACTAGATTCATTTAATAATCGTGTTAAAACCACACAATCCTAACCCAACCTATTTATTAAATAAGTTGACATAACACAACCCATTAAACTGTTTTAGAAGACAATTTAAGAAAAATAAACCAAAAAGAGATATATATATATATATATATTTTTTTTTTTTCTTTCTTTCTTTGTTTAGGGTAAAAAGGTTAAGGACTTGAGAGTTTCAATGAAAAATTTATTAATGTAACCATTTGACATTCTTTAATTAGTCAATTATATTGATAATTTTATTTTATTTTTGATTAAAATAACATTTATTTATATAAATCGAGTCATTTTGAGTTAATCACAGATTAAGCAAATCAAAATAGATTCGATCCATTTATTTATTTATTTTGATGGGTCTCGATCCATTTATTAGTCATGTTAAAACATGACAACTTGCTTTTGACATAAATCCATTTACACTAAATAGAAACCCACAAACAACAATGTCGTACTGTATTTATGGACCATACATATATACAAAAGTTACACCTGGTATAACTTGAATTTATCTCATATATATATATATATATATATATAATGACAAGGAAAAAAATAATCCAATTATGAATGCTCTGAATACCCAAATTGCAGTTTTTTTTTTTTTTTTTTAAATTCTCCCTGCTGTAATCATGCTCATTCACGTACAACCCACATAACCATGATCCAGCATAATACAACAGGGTTTGCCTTGCCAATTTAAAAGAATGGAGCACTCCAGCAGTAGACCGAAAAAATCACTTTAAGCTCTATTCGCCAGCATCATACAAAATGATAATTGGAAAAAGAGCGAGTTAAAGGAGTAAACTTGTGCTAAATCACCAACACCCCCACCCCCACCCCCCAAAAAAAAGGAAAAAATTACATATTAACTCTGATGACTTTAATTTGGTAACACATCTAAGAAACAACTCCTGCAATGGGAGTAATCTAATAATGGTTTTTCAATAAACTCATGCAAAAGAATAACAAGGGTGAAAAGGGCTCGAGTCAAGCCCTAACCTACATCTTCAGCAGGGATATCTTCTCCTAGTTCACATCCAATACATTGGCAAACACTCATGACAGTTCTTCAACAATTATGCCAGTTTACCGAGGGCGTGTACTATGGCCTACTGCCCGTCCACATAGAAGAGCATTCGTTGGAATCGGATATTCATCTCTCCATGAATTTGCTGGGGAATAGACACGGAGATAGAATTGTTGGCCTAAATACTGGCGAGCCCAGTTCTCAGACCTTACATTCCACATTCCCACATTGTCCAAAGGCATGTAAATTGCAGTCCATGACTTGGGATACACCTGTGATAATAACATAGAAAGGGAATTTCTTAATTACATACTTTCTATCGCTATGAGATGATATATATTTGAGTCTCATATGTTAAGATTCCCAGAGCAAATCAATTACTAAAATGCAAGTAAAAGGAACAGAAGAGAAATTTCATTTTGAGAGGAAGCCATAAACCAAATGAACTCGGTAGCAATTTTCCTGAAAATGGCAAACCTAGAAGGAAAACATTATCCAACCATTTGAAGAATTTTGTACTTTTCCATCACTGAAGTTTCTATGTTCTTTACCAATACAAGAATTTTTTACTTGTCCAGCACAGTGCGTATTCTTTTCCAGTTAAAAGGGAAGAGAGAGTGAAGTATGTTTCCCAATGCCGTTCCAAGAATAAACTTTTCCAAATACCAAATAGAGCAGTAGTGTTTTTAACAAACTTAAGGATACCCACAACATAATTCACAACCTACCTGAACAGTGCTACGAGAAATTGTGTCTCTTAAATTGTAACCCAGTCGGTTTGCAGATGACCACTGCCCTCCATCCATCCTGCACATCTCAAATTGATCATATCTTCAGAAATCTAGAATATTGCTGTTGTACTAGCAGCAATAATAGGAAATAGAAAAATCCACATCTAAGCTTGCACTTTGCAACTTGCATACTTTTAACATCTCATATAATGGATGTGTGTGTGTGTGTGTTTGTGTGAGAGAGAGAGGGAATTTAGTGCAAAAACTGAGCAAGATAAACTTACCCCACAACAAAAAAGCTATGGCCATCTATGTGCCATGATTGCACAGTGTCTTCAGCATTCTCAAATACAATTTCAACATAACCTCTGAAATCAGCAGCCATGACCGAAGTCTGGAGATAACCACCTCCACCAGTGGGACCGTCTGAAACGCTTCCAAGGGAAAATATCCCTGAGATCTTGAAGTAGTCAGCAAGCTTAAGTGGTGTATCAGCTGGGATGAAAGAGACACCATTGACAGCATATCTCTGCTTGCCATTGATAATTGGAGCAGAGTTTATGAGCCTTATTGTGCGTGTGGTGTTGATCATTCCATAATGGTAAGAACCTTGAGGATTAGGTCGTGGCCCACTTGCTGTGAGATTCCGTCTGGTATAATACATGACATAAAATAAGTAAGCTACCATCTAGCTATTAGCAAAAGTTCAGGAAATAATATAGCATGTAATTGAGCAACAAAACCACATCAATACCATGCCATTTGACTAGGGGTGTACCCTTTGAGCTATAAGTTGAAACAGATCAGTTTGTTGATTTACATATAGCATTAGATTGTCTATTTGAAGCATGCATAAGATCAGTTCCAATATTTCAATGAATTAACACCAGTTCAGTGATTTGTAACATAAAAAGTGATGGCTCAATTTTTCATCCTATACAGCACTAGCACATATACAATCAGCTCCCAGATAGAATACAATAGTAAAGGTAGGTACCTGATAGATCGGGCTTGTTCAAGAGACCAATCAATCTGAGTTGTTGGCCCACCAGGGGGAGGGCCAGAAACACTCCCTGCGGAGTTACTGTAATGAAGAATGGAGGTTGTTGTGAGCACTTGGGAAGTAAAACGTGTTGACACAACAATGTAGTAATCTTGTGCTGGTTGATCAGCTGTAACTAATACAGAGTAGGATTGACCCAAATGGATGTCAAGGGAATCGTAAGTGTTCTGGAGCGAGTGGGTTCCTTCCACCTCTACCAATAACATTTTGTGCCCCTGGATTCTGAAATTAATTGAGGTTGTAAGCCCCACATTTGATATCCGGAACCTGTAAGTTTTACCTGGCCAACAAGTTGGATAAAAATTCTATAAATACCATAGCCATATGCATAATAATTTCCTGCAATCCTGCTTATCACAATAAATTACCTTGATCAACATTGAATGTGTACCCATTTGAACCACGACCATTGACGAGAAGCCCATCAGGTAAGGGAAGATCACTCCCACTGTCTAAAATTGCTTTCAAATCCTGCAACATTCAATATAGGCTTTTAAATTTTTTTGGTAAGTAAAATGAAGGGATTAGTTAGAACTCAACATAGACTTATGAATAAACACATATAACATGCTTCATATTTGCCCGGGTATTTATCAATCACTATTAGCCACCCTATCTTTAAATTTTTGCAAGATTAATACACATTGCATGATAAGGTACTTTCGATTTATTCTAAGCAAACCAACTTACAGTGTGATTTTGCTTGTACCAATCGCCGGCCAATATGGTATAATCTCCTGCAGGAGGTGGGAAAGGTACAGGAATGACTGAGCGGCTAGCAATTTGAAATCCACCATACCCTCCTGCAGCCTTGTGTAAGCCAAGGGAAGGGAAGTAGAAGTAGCTACCAATCTGATCCTTGACTTGGAGAACATAAGTGAAGTTCTTCCCAGGTGGGATGGGGCAGTTTGTACCATAGACTCCATCCTGCCAAGAGTTCCTTCTCTGCTGTATACCATTCCTAAACAAGAATCAAGTCCCTTAAGTGGCCTATTTACCCAATCATGATTCTTTTAAGATGATTAATCTGAGAATTAATTATTTTACAATGCACAAACAACAATATATGCATAATCTTTTAGGCCTTGTTTTAAAAAACGCTATTAAATTAAATCTGAAGCAGATAGACAAAGTGGGGTTCTGATGTTAATTTTTGCAATAAACATCATAGACCAGGCCTAAAACTATTTCTATATGCCCTGTAGTAAGAATAATCTTCAGGCTTATTTTATGCCTGCAATTCAACAGAAATGGACAAGACCTACCATTTACCTCCTCCAATATACAGTAATCTAGTGTTTTAAAAATTAATTCCATCAACAATAACTATATGTTCTAGAATATATTGTTAAAACTGCACAAATACACGTGGATCCCACAATAGATTTACATGGATCTCACTTAGGAGATATATAATAAGCCTCATGAAATTTAGAAAATATTATAACAGTAGATCTATCAGGGTAAGCCTCATGTACTTAAATGACATTGGTTTTGCACTTCAGATAAACAAGCTAGGAGATTGCTGGATGTATCCGTAAAATGGGTTCGCAGAAAATGGACAGGAAAATACTTATGCTATAAAAAAGAAAAAGAAAAAGACAAGAAATTTAAATTTAGCACAAAGAACAAATCCACAATAATACAGACACACACACACACACAAGAAAGTGGAGGGAAAAAAGAAAAGAAAAGGCACTAACCAAGAGAGAAGAAATGGCTCGTCCAAGCTATTGAAGACACTAATAATCAAGTTATCATTGGTGACAGAGTCAATTTGAGGCCCTGGAAATTGCCCATTAATCAATATGCCCTGTCATGTTATCAAAAACGCATACTTCAGTAACCATTTCAAACTCTTTGAGAGAATAGAAACGAGTAAAGTAAGGTACCTGTTGTTTCACTCCAAGAGGGTAGATATCACCATAGGTGACATTCCAGTTAAAGAACCTGTAAGGGTCTTCACCACTTGCACAGGCCACTAGCAAGAACACCAATATCAATGAACAAAAACTCCTAAACTCTCCCATCTTTCACTCTCTCTAACACCAAATGGGGTTCTTGATAAGAACGAAGAAATGGGACTGAAATGCACTAGGAAGAGAAAACTTCAACAAACAGAGAGCCAAATCTTTCTTTCTTTATTTCTTTCTTTATGTAAAGCTCCTACTTTCTCTCTCTCCAGTCTCTGTTTTCTTTTTCCTTTTTCTTTTGAGAGCTTTTTATCTCTTACAATGTCGGTGGTAAGAAAGATAAAGAGCCAGAGGATTCTCAGAAGTGTTTAGACCTTCTTCTTGATGGGGTTTTAATGTTTTATCATTTATGTCCACTTTCTTTTGTATATATAGCAGCGAAAACTAATCAATGGTGTGTGGGCACAGCATGAGCTGTACTCGTTGCAGGTTGTACAGTATCTATTAAACAAAGTAAGAAACCGAGTGTCCTCTGTTTCTAAGTTCCAACCCCCATGTCAAAACCGCGTTCCTTGGTATTAGTGATGCGGGAATGGGAGTGAGAGACAGTGTGAAAATTGTATTTGAATGATTGATGCTGACTTTTTTCTGACGTCGCTGGATTAAACTGTATATAATATGTATAATTTTTTTTTTTTCTGAACATGTAATAATTTAATTTTTATACATTTTTTAATTTTAAATGTATAGAAAAATGCAAAAAAATACTAGTTACTTACTCCAATAAAACTAATTTATTTAGTTTGTCAGAATATTAATAAATTTATTTATCCAAAAAAATGAATTTGACGGGGAAAAAATTTTAGCACCATCATAATTCATAACCAATTAAAAAAATATATTTGTAAGTCGCACTTGCTAAAGTTATTTTGGTGCAAACCTGTGAGCATTGGGGGGCAAACTTTCTAAGATATGGAGGGGAACAAAAATGGAAAGAAATCCAAAGGGAACACATGATAAGAAATAAAATCTCAAAAACATCTCATATTAGCTTATTTATCTCTTTCTTATAATGATTCTAAAAATGTTATTTTGGATATACATCAATGTAATTCATAATCGATTAAAAAAAGAATAAAGTTTCTCTGCAAACTAGTTTGGAGAAAAATCCTTTAAACTTATCATATATTTTTATATTGAGCGTAAAATTTAAAAATCTAACTGTTAGATTGTATGTTCTTATTATATCCTTTATACTTACAAAATTTCAAGAAAATCAAAAATCAATTGCTATGTCATCAAATAAATATTAAAATTTCAAGTTTTTGTAATATAAAATTGTCTATAAAAAATAAGTTTATTGATCAAATAGTAAATAAAATCCGATTTGAACGAAATTTGATATACATGTTAAGAACATAAGTAACATGAAATTTAACGGTTAGATTTTCAAAATTCACACCCAAAAAAGAGATATATAATAAGTTTGAAGGGTTTCTCTCTAAACTAGTTTGGAGAGAAACTTTGTTCTTAAAAAAATATATTTGTAAGTCGCATTTGCAAAAGTTATTTTGGTGCAAACCTGTGAGCATTGGGTGCAAACTTTCTAAGATAGGGAGGGGAACAAAAATGGAAAGAAATCCAAAGAGAACACATAATCAGAAAGAAAATCTCAAAAACATCTCATATTAGCTTATTTATCTCTTTCTTATAATGATTCTAAAAGTGTCATTTTGTATATACATCACTGTAAGTTTTTTTAAAAACCTTCTCTTCTCTTTCCTAGTATGTGTTAAAAATACTTTGTGTGGGGGTAAAAGCCCAAATTTAGATAGTGGGCCTTGGGCCTTGTCCGAGAACTGGAGTACGTCCGAGGATGAGTAAAGGATTGGAAAAGACCCCAGAGTGTAGAATCACGTAAGGAAAGGATAAAGGAATATAGTCCGAGGAGTGTATCCTCCTCGGATTTGAAGAATATCAGTCAAGCAAATACCTGGGCAGTTCGAGTGAACTTTCAGGAAGTTCCAACGATAAGGATGAACTTCATGTACGTATAAAGATGATAAGAATAGAGAAATATCTAAAGCAAAAGCTGCTACCACCGCATTTAATGCACTGCAGCAACTTTTCTGGCCACATTTATGTGGAGAAGATCCCTGAACAGTGCAATCTCAGCTGCCACCACTCATGGAGAATCAAAGAAGATACTTGATGGGACGTGTACTCAAGTGAATGCTTAAATGAATAATAAGTGTACGATGAAAATAGTTTAAAAGAAAACTATATAAATGTAAGAGACCTCTCATGAGAAGGGGATCGGAAAAAAGAGAAAAAGAAGAAGAAGAAAAATTTTACTGTAACTCTAAGAATTGTATTAGCTTTTCAAACTATAATTTATCTCCTCGGACATCAGTTTATTCAAGTTTCAAGTGTGTTTTTGTACTGGTTCATCTTCTGAAATCCTAATTAATTGTTGTTTAGTTCACAAATAGCACAGTTCTTTCACCCACTCTTTACAAATTTATTGTGTTGGGTTTATTGTGCTCATCTCCCATATCTTTTGGGCTTGGGATACAAATCTTGACCCTACACTTTGTATTTTAAAAAAAAATCATAATGATTCTAAAATAATAAAAAAATCAATTTCTCATAATTGTCAGTGTTATATGATATGCGATAAGTATCAAGTATTGTAAAAGTGTATTGAATGCTCATGAATGATACAATACATAAGTGCGCATTGTATAAATCATATCATATTGTAAAATTATACATGATGTATGATACATAGACACGTGAGTCAAAATGAGTTTTATTGTTAAAATTTGTGTTTTTATTTGAGTCCAACTAGTTATTAGGCTCGTTTTTAACACAAAAATTATTGGGTTACTTGATTGAGCCTAATAAAATAATATATCCATGTACTTTTTCTTTTTCTCCTACAAAATTTGAACTACACAATTTGACACTTCATATTTGTTTATTTGCAAATTTCTTTTCTATATTGTGAATAAAGTATTAGATGACAAAATAAATAATTTTTAAACTTTTGCTATTATTTTTATAAGTCTAAGAATCTATAATACCAAGAAAAAAATATAAAGAAAAAATTATTAAAATAAAAGAAAAATAAGAGATAGTAGATGCATGATGTCAAAAATGTCAATGAATAAATAATTTCGCAAGATGAACATGATAACACTAACTTAAATGGAGTTAATTACACAAGCTAATGAATATGATAAAAACAAAAACTATTATTTTGGCTAATATGTCATGTTTTATTACTTTTGAATTCAATCAATTTGAATGTGTATGTTATAAATAGGGATGGTAAAATCTGACATGACCCGCAAACCCGACACAACTAACCCGTTTTTAAATAGTTTATGTGTTGAGGCTAAACGGGTTCGGGCCATATTTGAGTTGACACGGCTAACCTGTTTAATAAAAGGGTCGTGTTTGTGTTCAACATGCGAATCCATTTGACCCATTTAACTTATAAATTTATTAGTTATTTTGATATTATTGCTTAATTTATGGTTGTTTTTATATGTTTATTTATGGTTGTAATTATATTTTAATTTTAGATATATGGGAATTGATAAATTTGTATATGTTAGGTATAACCTATCAATCAAATAGATTATTAAATGGGTCATTTGTATTAACCTTTACATGACTTGTAAATTAAATAAGTTAAAAGTGTTGGGTTGGATCGACCTGTTTAATAAACAGGTCGTGTTCAGATTGAGGATTTTTGACATGTTTACTAAAAAGGTCGGGTTCGAGTTAACCCATATAGCCGAATACTCATAACTCAACACGACACGAACCCAACCTGCGAACATGAATTGCCACCCCTAAATATACGTTAATTTGATTTATTAAGTTATCTTTGTTAAATATTATTACATAAGTAATGATTAAATTAGTCATTAGTTGAATATATTTCGAATTTATAATTAACATATATTTTACATGTATATATATATATATATATATATTTATAAATTTTATTAGGTGTTTGTACATCTTATGATACATGATATAGAAAAATAAAAAATTGATTCACAATATGATTCATGTTTTAACAACTATGTTCTTTGCTATTTTGGAGCTACATTTGCTCCCTATCTTTTGGGAGCATGGTTCATTCCCTATTTCATTTTTTGTAATTGTTTTTTGTGATTTGGTAACTGTGATAAAAAAAAAAAGTGTTTGTTTGAAAAGTGAGAGAAATAATATAAATAAATAAAAAATAATATTTAAAAGAAATAGGGTTTAGAGTGAAAAATCTAATGTTGGTGAAAATGAAAAATGATTAACTAAAATAGAAAAACTATATTTTTATCCAAAAATAGGGAGTAAATTTTAAGCAAACTAATTTCAATGCTCTGATGGAATGGTTTACCTATTTTACATGATCATTGTAACTAGTGGCACTCTTAAAGTGAAGATTTATGTAGTGGACTTTGGACTTTAGAGTTACAATAAATCTGATCTCTTCTGTTTACCTGTAGGTCGAACATAAAGGTTTCTTTTTGGGTGCTAAACTAGATTGCTTTTAAATCCTAGCCCTGTTTGGTTTAACCGATCACTCTAACTCAGTTTCTATCACTCTAATATTTGTTTGGATACAATTTCTATCACTCTATTATTTGTTTGGATACAATTTTTTTATCACAAAAACTAAACTCTAACTCCAACATGTGGAGCCCACAAGCCACCGGGTCAGATTTTTTTCAACCGTTCCCCCCCTTACCCACGTGACTCTACTTGCAGAAGATAAAGCCCACACCCAAACCTAGCTCCATCACCACCACCAATTGCAAACCTAGAATCGACCACCATAAACACCACTGACAGCCACACAAAATCCAACCATTAAACACACCCAACCAAAAAGCCAAACCCACCAACACACAAATGCATAGAAAACCCAAAACGAAACCCAAACCCATAAACATAGCAAACCTAACTCAAATCCAAGCCTTCACTGATGGAATTCGAAGCCAGAGTTGCTGGAGTCACCGAAGTTTGTAGTGAGGAGTTCGGGATTTGGATCGGGAGGAGTGAAATTATCGGAGGTGGATGAATTCCTCTTTTTCTTCTTCGTCATTGTCGGAGATTTCAAGTGGTGTGAATGGCTATGGATCTGGAACATGATTCGAGTTCGGGTTTGAGGTTTAAGGTTTGAGGTTTGAGGTTTGGGGTTTGAGTGGTTTAGTGGTAGCGATGACTAGTGGTTTGTGGAGGAGTATTGGAGGTTTTATGTAGAAGAAAAAAATGAAGAAGGAAGAGATCTTGAGAGGGAGCCATTGGGGTGGAGTAGTTAAGGAGAATAGAAAGAAAGAAAGAAAACTAAAAAGAAAGAAAAGAGAGCCTGAGAGAGAGAGCCGTTGGGTGCAAGGCTGGCATGACATGACAAGACAAAGCTGTGGTTCCCATAAGTTGAATGAAATTACCATATTGCCATGATAACTCATTTTCTGTAACTCAGAAACACCTAAAATGTGTTTTCATTTTCAATAACTCATCACTCATTTTGGTGAGTTATGAGTGATGAAAACTGAAACTAAAAACAAATCCAAACAAGCACACTAGGTGTGGGACCTACCATATTTGAGTGATGGGTGATGAAAATTGAGTAATGGGTGAGTGAAAACATGAAATCCAAACACCCCCTAAGCAATTGAAGTTCCAATGGTACAAACGCAGTCACACGACATACGAAATTGTCTAAAAATAACAAAGGCGCCAATTAAGATGGAAGATAATTAAAATTTATAAAATCAGTTTGCAATAAGGCTTCCTTCCTTACTAAAACATCAACACAATGGTTTACTTCTACGTAACAGTGCTTAACCCAAACTTTATGAATTTGTCTCAATTGCACCCTGCAATCATCAATAAGTGCAGCAAGTTCACCATTAGCTAGCTATATCAACAATATTCATGAAAGGGACTATTAAACTAGCATCAAGCTTTACTACTAAGTTTTGAATATTCAATTGAACACTCAACATTAATCCATCTCTAAGAACCCATATAGTTCGGCAAATATATTGGTTGCAAAACCAATAACTTTATAATACCCCTTGATCCAAACCTTTAGCATCTCTATAGAGCCCTCCACTTCTTACAGGTCCTGGATTTCCCAAAGAGGAGCTATTAGAATTGAGTACCAACCATCTATACATTTCTCTCATCTAACTTCGATCATTGCTAAAGACTTGCAAACGTCCTTTAAATAAGATGGAGTGGGAGAATTCCATATCTAACATCTTTGTAAGGTTGAATTTATTCAATCATCTGTTGACTTTATTCCGTGCCAAATTTTCTTGTAATCTAGCAATTAGATACCCTGTATTTAGGTGGGAATTATGTAAGGGTAGTATGTAAGAGAGTGTAAAGAAAACTCAAAAAGTGTGCAATTCAAGGGAGTCTCGCGACTGCATCTCGTGACTGGCAAGTTGCCGGAATGGCACACGTGTGAAGCATCCAGGGGAAGCTGAAGGGTCACAATAGCTGGAGCACTACAAGACAAAACTTTCAGTCTGACCAGGTAGTTAGCTCGTGACTTAAACTCGCGACTCATTCCAGTCGTGAGGTCGAGTCGCTAGAATGCCCTGTTCGGTTGAAACTGACTTTTTGCATTCCTCATACACCCTACTATAAATACCCTTATACCCACGAAATGTAGAGAGCTTCCAAAGAGAATTTTGAGAGAGAAACCCTAGAGAAAAACAAGATTGACTCATCCATAATCTTCGTTCTTTGATTCTCCATATTTCTCTACTCTCACCCTCTCTATTGACATATCCTTGAGAGGTACATTTAGCCAAATTCTTATCTCATCATACCCATATCAGTGAGGAGGTATTTTGGTGCTTAGGAAGCAATTTAGAAGGGACCAATTCATTTTGGTTGATGCAATAGGCTATTGCGGGATTCGGTAAGCTAGAGAAGACAAGGTTCGGCGTAACCCTGTTGGAGCAAGAAACTTGGAGGGCTTAGGTGCATTAGGTAGATAAAGCTTGGAGGGTCTTTTGCTATTCATGTATCCCAATTTTATTCTCTAGTGGATTGTTAACCGCTTGGAGGGCAACGGAGAGGTTTTTCGTCGAGTACTTCAGTTTTCTCTTTGATAACACATCGTCATGTTATCTTTGTGTTTGCATCTTTCTTCCATTTCTCTTTACCTTTTAATTACTATTGTGTTGGTTATTAATTATGGTTTAGAGTGTATTTCCAATTTGATTATAACATATATTTCATTTTTCGCACATATATTGTTTGATTATAAGCTTGTGTTGGTAATTTTGTGTTTGGGGGTCTAAACGTTCATTGGTGTTTTACACACTATTTGAACTTTCAATCTCCACCTCTTTGTGAAAATTTGGCTTAAGATTTTCATGTTGAAAATTTTTCATATTCCTTGTTGACCAAAGCAACTAGATTCTAAAAGTGAAGAGAGTGTCCTATTGAAAGGATTTGTTGCGGAAGGAGGAAGAGTTACTAGCATTAGTCTTAAGCCATATTTCCAAACTTGCAAAAAACAAAAATTCTATGAAATTGAGTGTTGTTATCCTCACTCCAAAAAATGATTTTGCTAAATGGCAATCTCTTAACACATGTAGAATGATTTTTAGTTCTGTAGCATAAAATTCACAATTTTTTCTCCTTGTAACCCTCTAGAAGAGAGGATATGCTTGACTACGAGACTATTGTACATACCTTTCCAATGGAAAAGTTGAATTTTGAGGGAATATTTGTGATGATGCCGAAAATATCACCAGTGAGCCACACGATACCTATGCGCTTCGAACGTGAACCTGCACAATGTAAAGAAGGAAAGCTAACAGAGAGCACCAGTGTGGTACCGGCCAAACACCCTCCGAAGGTTAAGTCAGAAATATTCTCACAACTCTAGAGTGCTAGAGAGGGTAAATTATGCGTACCTCGATTTGTGAGGGTATTGGGGCTTTTATAGTAGTCAAAAGTTAACCTTTTTTACTTGGAGTCGAAGTCTTTCCTTGTAGAAATTCTCTTGAGGAGTCCCAAACGTGATGGACAAGTCATATTCCTTATAAAGAAGATCTCCATCGATGCACGCAGCTTCTAGAACCCTAATTGCGCTAGGACTCAAATTACCCCTAAAATCTAAGGGGTGTGCCGCAAGTATTCCCATATAGGGATTCTGTCTGACACGTGGCCAGCAAATCCGT
Organism: Quercus ilex subsp. ballota; assembly: GCA_032727855.1. Lineage (NCBI taxonomy): Eukaryota > Viridiplantae > Streptophyta > Magnoliopsida > Fagales > Fagaceae > Quercus > Quercus ilex. The sequence goes on from CM064915.1 coordinate 35,914,184, forward strand.
TCTCACCGAGTCTTGCACCTGATGGGCCCGTCCAATAACATTGCTTGGATCCGTCAGCTTATTTTCTCCTCTTCAGTTGCCCCCTTCACCCTATGGGTCCGTGATCTCGGAGTGAAAGGACCTGTGGGGTGACGGTTCGATTTGGATCTTGAGAGACTTGTCAATCTTTGACAAGCTAGCCCGAAATTATTCATGGCGTAGGGGACCTAAATTTTGACCAAGGCACTTTTGGGTGACATGGTCCATCTGTCCTCCCGTAGGTAAGAAGACTTAGAATTTTCACCAAGGCATTCGCGGGTGACTTTGTTCGTCCATCCAACCGTAGGTAATAGGACTTAAAATTTGTACTAAGGCACTTGTGAGTGATTTGCTCCGTCCTTCTACCCATTGGTAGTAGGACTTAAATTCGTCCTTCCACCCGTAGGTAGTAAGACTTAAATTTTGTACAAAGGCATTTAAATGACTTGGTCCGTCCTTCCACCCGTAGGTAGGAGGACAAATTTTGTACCAAGGCACTTGAGTGACTTGGTCTGTCCTTCCACCCGTAGGTAGGAAGACTTAAATTTTGTACCAAGGCACTTGAGTGACTTGGTCCGTCCTTCCACACGTAGGTAGAAGGACTTAAATTTTGTACCAAGACACTTGAGTGACTTGGTCCGTCCTTCCACCCGTAGGTAGAAGGACTTAAATTTTGTACCAAGGTACTTGTGAGTGACTTGGTCCGTCCTTCCACCCGTAGGTAGTAGGACTTAAATTTTTTACCAAGGCACTTGTGAGTGACTTAGTCCATCCTTCCACCCGTAGGTAGAAGGACATAAATTTTGTACCAAGGCACTTGAGTGACTTGGTCCGTCCATCCACCCGTAGGTAGAAGGACTTAAATTTTGTACCAAGGCACTTGTGAGTGACTTGGTCCGTCCTTCCACCCGTAGGTAGAAGGACTTAAATTTTTTACCAAGACTTGACTGACTTGGTCCGTCCTTCCACCCGTAGGTAGAAGGACTTAAATTTTGTACCAAGGCGCTTGTGAGTGACTTGGTCCGTCCTTTCACCCGTAGGTAGAAGGACATAAATTTTGTACCAAGGCACTCGAGTGACTTGGTCCGTCCTTCCACCAATAGGTAGAAGGACTTAAATTGTGTACTAAGGCACTTGTGAGTGACTTGGTCCGTCCTTCCACCCGTAGGTAGTAAGACTTAAATTTTGTACCAAGGCACTTGAATGAGTTGGTCCGTCCTTCCACCTGTAGGTAGAAGGACTTAAATTTTGTACCAAGACACTTTAGTGACTTGGTCCGTCCTTCCACCCATAGGTAGTATGACTTAAATTTTGTACCAAGGCACTTGTGAGTGACTTGGTCCGTCCTTCCACCCGTAGGTAGAAGAACTTAAATTTTGTACCAAGACACTTGAGTGACTTGGTTCGTCCTTCCACCCGTAGGTAGAAGGACTTAAATTTTTTACCAAGGCACTTGTGAGTGACTTGGTCCGTCCTTCCACCCGTAGGTAGGAAGAATTAAATTTTGTACCAAGGCACTTGAGTGACTTGGTCCGTCCTTCCACCCGTAGGTAGAAGGACTTAAATTTTTTACCAAGGCACTTGTGAGTGACTTGGTCCGTCCTTCCACCTGTAGGTAGAAGGACTTAAATTTTGTACCAAGACACTTAAGTGACTTGGTCCGTCCTTCCACCCGTAGGTAGAAAAACTTGAATTTTGTACCAAGGCACTTGTGAGTGACTTGGTCCGTCTTTCCACCCGTAGGTAGGAAGACTTAAATTTTGTACCAAGGCACTTGTGACTTGGTTCGTCCTTCCACCCGTAGGTAGTAGGACTTAAATGTTGTACCAAGACACTCGTTGGTGGCTTGGTTCGTCCTTCCACCCCGTAGGTAGGAAGACTTGAATTTTGTACCAAGACACTTGTGAGTGACTTGGTCCGTCCTTTCACCCGTAGGTAGGAAGACTTGAATTTTGTACCAAGGCACTTGTGAGTGACTTGGTCCGTCCTTCCACCCGTAGGTAGGAAGACTTGAATTTTGTTCCAAGGCACTTGTGAGTGACTTGGTCCGTCCTTCCACCCGTAGGTAAGAAGACTTAAATTTTGTACCAAGGCACTTGTGACTTGGTTCGTCCTTCCACCCGTAGGTAGTAGGACTTAAATGTTGTACCAAGACACTCGTTGGTGGCTTGGTTCGTCCTTCCACCCTGTAGGTAGGAAGACTTAGAATTTTGTACCAAGGCACTTGTGAGTGACTTGGTCCGTCCTTCCACCCGTAGGTAGGAAGACTTATATTTTGTACCAAGGCACTTGTGAGTGACTTGGTCCGTTCGTCCACGCGTAGGTAGTAGGACTTAAATTTTGTATGGGAATCGGGTGTCGTTAGCATCCCTGATTGTCGGTATCCTTGGTTGTCGATCCATTCCATTGGGATGAGGACTAGGAGTCCGTCGGCTTCCTTTTTGCAGTGTGTAGCCCTCTAAAGTCTTACTGAAGCATTGTCATTTGTCTTATACTTATACGTAGGATTGGGCATCCTTCTGCATGGTAGGCCATTGATACACTGCCTTGGGATGTGTGATGCCTGAACTTTCAACCTTCGCGACGCGTCGTAGTCCTCTATTAGCGTGTCATTCTTAAGGTATTTTGTCCGTTTACCTTTGTTCATGGACATGCAACCATCTTTCTTCTTCTTCCTTTTTTTTTGTGTTTTTTTTTCACCTTTGTTCATGGACATCCGTCCACCCTTCTTCTTCTTCTTTTTTTTTTTTTGTCCACCTTTGTTCATGGACATCCGTCCACCCTCCTCCTTTTTTTTTTTTTTTTTTTTCACCTTTGTTCATGACATTCGTCCGCCTTTTTTTTTTTTTTTTTTGGTCCACCTCTGTTCATGGACATCCGTCTACCCTTCTTTTTTTTTCTTTTTTTTTGTCCACCTTTGTTCATGGACATCCATCCACATTTTTTTTATTTTTTTATTCACCTTTGTTACATCCGTCCACCCTTTTTTTTTTTGGTGTTCGTCCTCTTCTTTTTCTTTTCTTTTTTTTTTTTTTTTTTTTTTTTGTGTGTGGGTGTCAGTCCATGGACACATGGTCCGTCCACTTTTTCTCATGGACCTTTTTTTTTTTTTTTTTTTTTTGGGGGGGGGGGTGTCCGTCCATTTCTTTTCATAGACGTGCATCCCTCCATGCACCCATGTGTCCGTCCATTTCTTTTCATGGACATGTATGGACCTCCGTCCATTTTTTTTGTTAATGTACATGCATCCGTCCATTTCATTTTATTTATTTATTTATTTATTTGTCCGTCCACTTTTTGGGTTGTAATTTTTTGGTCGCGGACTTGTTAAGGTGACTAAGTTTTACCTCGCCACCTTTTTGGTCGTCCACTTGGGGTCGTGGACTTGTTGAGGCGACTAAGTGTTACCTCGTCACCTTGTTAGTCGTCCACTTGAGGTCGTGGACCTGTTGAGGTGACTAAGTGTTACCTCATCACCTTGTTGGTCGTCCACTTGTGGTTGTGGACTTGTTGAGGAGACAAAGTGTGACCTTGTCATCTTGTTGGTCGTCCACTTGGGGTCGTGGACTCGTCGAGGTGACTGAGTGTTACCTTGTCATCTTGTTGGTCGTCCACTTGAGGTCGTGGACTTGTTGAGGTGACTGAGTGTTACCTCGTCACCTTGTTGGTCGTCCACTTGGGGTTGTCGACTTGTTGAGGAGACAAAGTGTTACCTTGTCATCTTGTTGGTCGTCTACTTGGGGTCGTAGACTTGTTGAGGTGACTGAGTGTTATCTCGTCACCTTATTGGTCGTCCACTTGGGGTTGTGGTCTTGTTGAGGTGACAAAGTGTTACCTTGTCATCTTGTTGGTCGTCCACTTAGGGTTGTGGACTTGTTGAGGTGACAAAGTGTTACCTTGTCACCTTGTTGGTCCTCCACTTGAGGTCGTGGACCTGTTGAGGTGACTAAGTGTTATTTCGTCACCTTGTTGGTCGTCCACTTGGGGTTGTGGACTTGTAATTCTCATCCTCTTGGGATGATCCATCCACTTTGTGGACTGTAATTTATATCCGTCCACTTTGTGGGAGTGTTTACCCTCTTGAGGTGATCCGTCCATCTTGTGGACTTTGTAGGAATGCAGGTAGGAAAACATAGTTGTGTCCGAATATTCCTCTTATTAAGGAAAAAATCATGCATTTGTAGAAAAGTACTTGCCCCCTTGGGCTTAAAAACATATTGTAGCGGGAAATTGACTAAGTAAAACTAGTAATTGTAGAAAAACTAAATAAATTGGGAATTAGGGAGCGCCGTTGTTCTTCATATTATCTCTACTGGTAGTATTTCCGTAGGTGCTCCGTGTTCTATGGGTGCTGTAGTTTTTGCCCGTCCAGCATTTCGAGGTGGTAGGTTCCCTTCCTTGGCCATGGTCCGTTGCTCTTCTATGCACATGGTCTACTAATGATCTTCCATCTCCATCATGGCAATGTAGCACTCGCGTGCGGCCACTTGATTTCCTCGTAGCTCTCCAACCCCGTACTCCGTAGGAAATTTGATCATTAAGTGGTATGTTGACGTTACCGCCTTCCATGAATTAAGGGTGGGTCGTCCGATGATAGCATTATAAGCAGATGAGCAGTCGACCACAAGGAAAGTCACCTCCTTAGTGATCTGCTGAGGATAATCACCTAATATTACCGAAAGCGTGATTGCGCCCAATGGGAATACCCTCGTACCTCCAAAACCAACCAGCGGAGCATTTGTCGGTATTAATCGTTTTCTATCAGTCCTCATTTGCTGGAACGCCGGGTAGTATAGGATGTCTACTAAGCTACCATTGTCGATCAGCACCCGGTGCATGTTGAAGTCCCCCATTTGTAAGGTGATGACAAGTGCGTCATCATGAGGGTGGTGAAGACGTCGGGCATCCTCTTCTGAGAATCCTACGATCGGGCTCTCTATCCGTGCTATCTTTGGTACGGAGCCCGTTAACTAGACGTCATGAACCATCCTGAGGTATGCCTTTCTGGCCTTCTTGGACGACCCCATAGTTGTCATGCCTCCTACGATCATTCTTATATCCCCTATAGGTGGTCTGGGGCGCTCATTTTCTTGTCGAGGTGGCTGCTCTTAATGTTGCTGATTAGTCCTTTCCTTACTGACGAACTTCTGCAGTTTTCCCTGTCTAATAAGGGGTTCGATTTGCTGTTTTAAGTCATAGCAGTCAGCCGTATCATGTCCGTGATCATGGTGGAAATGGCAATACTTGTCCCTAGATCAGTTATTGGGATCTCCCTTTAACTTTTTAGGAAAGGTCAGGGATCCTTCGTCCTTGATCTGCATTAGTACCTGGTCTATTGGGGCAGCCAACGGGGTGAAATTCGTGAATTTCCCTGCAGGGGGCTTGGAGCGTTTGTCATCCTTTCGATCTCGGTCCTGTTGGGCATCTTCTTGTCGCTCCCTTTTTCTAGGCTTTTCCTCTCGGGCCTGCAAGGCGTCTTTTGCGTTCATGTATTTGGTTGCCCTGTAGAGTACTCCGACATTGTTTTAGGGTCGTTCTTGTATAAAGAGAATAGGAATTTGCCCTTCTGCAGCCCGTTCGTGAAAGCCGCTACCAGTATTTTGTCGTCTGCTTCGTCTATTGATAGCGCTTCCTTATTAAAGCGCATTATGTAGGCCCTCAGCGTCTCGTCCTCCCGTTGCTTAATACTCATTAGGCAGGCTGTGGACTTCTTGTACCTGTGCCCTCTAATGAAGTGCATAGTGAACTGAGCGTTCAGCTCCTTGAAGGTGCTGATGGAGTTTGGCGTCAGTCGACTGAACCATACCCATGCGGGGCCTTTGATTGTTGTAGGGAAGGCCCTGCACATGATCTCGTCTGCTATCCCCTGAAGGTGCATTAGGGTCTTGAAGGTTTCTAGATGGTCCAGAGGATCCTTCACGCCGTCATAACTGTCTATATGCGGCATGCGAAATTTGTGGGGTAGGGGGAAGGAGTTCACGGCCGCAGTGAAAGGCGAGTCGGTGCGGTTGACTAGATCGTCAAGATCACTGGAAACTCGCCCCTTGAGTGTGTTCATCATAACCTCCATCTGTTCCCTCATTGCCTGCATCTCTGCGATAATATGTGGCGGAGTCGCATTCGTAAGGGATGGCATGCTCAAGTTCTGCCTTTCTGGTTTGCTTGAGACGTGGCTGCCTTCAGGTTTCTCCTGATTCTTCCTCGGAGCGCTGGTCCCTTCCTGATCTTCTTGTGGGTTATTCGGTGTCGTATTCTTCTGACGCAGCTGCTCTTCTAAGTCGTGGTTTTGTTTGGTGAGACGTTCTACGGCGGCACCGAGAGTCCGAACTTGCCTCTCGAGGGCAGTCGTGGGTGGTTCATCTCCTTGAACGTCGTTAGTAGTTGCCATCGAGCAAGTGAGTACCATGCAACCCTTTAGTCCGGGAAACGATAGTATGGCTTATGAATCGAGTTTTCCACAGACAGCGCCAACTGATGATGCCGAAAATATCACCAGTGAGCCACACGATACCTACGCACTTCGAACGTGAATCTGCACAATGTAAAGAAGGAAACCTAACAGAGAGCACCAGTGTGGTGCCGGCCAAACACCCTCCGAAGGTCAAGTCAGAAATATTCTCACAACTCTAGAGTGCTAGAAAGGGTAAATTATGCGTACCTCAATTTATGAGGGTATTGGGGTTTTTATAGTAGTTGAAAGTTGACCTTTTTTACTTGGAGTCGAAGTCTTTCCTTGTAGAAATCCTCTTAAGGAATCCCAAACGTGATGGACAAGTCATATTCCTTATAAAGAAGATCTCCATCGATGCACGCAGCTTCTAGAACCCTAATTGCGCTAGGACTCAAATTACCCCTAAAATCTAGGGGGTGTGCCGCAAGTATTCCCATATAGGGATTCTGTCTGACACATGGCCAGCAAATCCGTTCTCATCGAGTCTTGCACCTGATGGGCCCGTCCATCAACATTGCTTAGATCCGTCAGCTTATTTTCTCCTCTTCAATTTGTTTCCAATTTCCACATCCACATCCACTTTCCATTCAAGTCATTGTTTGATGATCTAAACTAGTAGCTATTTTGTAAGAATTTCTTGAATTAAAATCACTTTGCAACTCTTCTAAGAGGAGTGCTTTGGTGGTCAAAACCAATGATTAAGGAAGATCAAAACATAATAGATGAAGTTGCCGTATCCCAGTAGCCACTAGATCTTTTTGGAATAATATCCGCACCCAACATAAGAGGACCTTCACTATAGGTTTTCTTTTTGTGGAAATAATTAAAATGAATTAAATATCTAAAAACTAAGGGTATTAGTTCATACATTTTTTATTTTAGAGAGAGAGAATAGGAGGTTAGGTATTTTTTTCTATTGTGGCAGCTTAAGGATGGAAGTCCAACAATTAGCATCGTCATTAATATTTTTGGGAAAAAACATTTTTCATTTTACATGCCTCATGCATAAACCCCTAAGGTTAGGGTTTCTAACTATAATGAGTTGCCTTTAGGTCGCCCTCTCCAGTCATTTAGCTCTGATACCAAATGTTAGGAACCCATGCGTAGAACTTACTCTCGAAAACCAACTTGCAAGGAGAGGGTGTCCAAGAGCTTATAAACACATAGTCAAGCTTACACTTAATCCATGTGGGACATTAAGATCATAACAATTTACATGTTAGATAATATCTTGCTGATACAAAATGGCCAAAATCTAAAGCATTGGATTATTATTATTATTATTAAAATTTATATATTTATTATTTTTTAAAAAGAAAAGATACAATCACTTTTTTATGAAAATTTGTTGAGCTTTTAAAGCGAAATGAGTTTCTTTTAATTTTTGGGTTTGTGAGATTCGATGAGTTTGCTTGATTTTGGTTAATGGGTTGGTTTCTATGCAGTGGCGGAGCCACATGAATGCTTGGGGGGCCTTGGTCCCTCCAAAATTTTTATTTTTTATAAAAAAATATAGGTATATTTTATAAAAATTTAAAGGTTATATGAAAAAAAAGGAGTACCCCCTCCCCTCCCCAAAAAAACATTGACCAACTAATCTAGTAATCATTCTGAGAGAGAGAGAGAGAGAGAGAGAGAGAGAGAGTTTAGAGTTGAGTTGATATACAATTGCAATAGAATGAAATAATTAGATAGTAAATTTTTTGAGTAAATAGTGGAACCCCTAATTTTTAGCTCAAATATCAAATTCTATTAATGCATTCAAATCATTCAACATTAATAATATATGCAATTTAGTTGAAATTTTCTATTCTCAAGATTTTATCAAGCAAAAAAAAAAAAAAAAAAATGAGACTTCAATTGTAACATTATGATTTTGATTTGAGTTTATCTTGACACAATAGTTCAGCCCCCCAATTCAAAATTCCTGGCTCTGCCACTATTTCTACGGGGAGAAAATTGTCTTCTTTTTTATTATTGTAATTATGTGAAGATTCCCATTTTCTTCTTCTTGGGCCTTTATTATTTTTTAGAGCTGAAATTGAATTTGTATAAATATTTTGTTTAACTTGACCATTCACTTGAATGAAGTTTACAAATAATTTCACTTACTCTATCAATCGGCAATGAATATCGAAAACATTCATCTAACATACTCAGGTCGAGTGATAGATTGATCCTCAACCTCTACCTAACCAATCCATGGACACCATACTAATCTCAATGCCAACACTTAGTTCTATTTAAGGATTGAAAATTTGGGCAAAATTGAAGAAATATGGAGTTATTGGCCTACATAGTTGACCAAGAGAAGCATCATGGATTTTTAGCAGTGTATAAGATTTGCCCCAATATTAAAGAGAAATGTAATATCCTAAATTATCATGAACCTTGTCTGAGATCGGCAGACATTTTTTTATTGATTTGTTGTCCTATGCTCTTTTCAACTTTTGAATAAATGTTGGATTCAAAGCTGGACAAAGAAAACGGCGTCATGTGCATCAATAATGAGTAACAAATCTTAATGGCCAAGGAAGACTTTAGTTCCCAACCTTATGAAAAAGCAGGTTAAATCCACCATCACCATGCAAGCCAGTGTTCAAAGCATATTTATTAGGTTATTCCTGACAAACACTTTTTCTTCTCTTTCCCCTTTTTTTTTTCTTTGATTAGAAAATATTACGCAGCAGCAACACAGATAATCTAAAGTCTAATCAATGAGACACAGATGTCGGTGTAATGAGTGTGGTTTAATTAATCACCTAAAAGAGCATTCACATCATCACGTGTATTTTACACATCCATTTTTACACTAAAAACTTACTTTTTCTATTTTACACATTCACTTTTACAAAACACCCACATCAATTCATCTATTTTACAAGATATTTCAATAAAATATTCATTATACTCCATTTTTTTTATTATTTCCCTCTACTGACTTCTCTTATATACGCAGGTTCTCTCTCTCTCTCTTTTTATTCATTTTTTCTGAACAGCTCTCTCTCTCTCTCTCTCTCTTTCTCTCTCTCTCTCTCTCTCTCTCTCTCTCTTCTACCTTCTCTCATTCTTTCTCAAAAACTACAACCCAGATCAGTTCTTCACCGGGTCCTTACTTCATCGGCCGAACCAAGCTCCGGCGACCCACGAACCGAGCTTCACAGTCGGCCGAACCAAGCTCCGACGACCCACGAACCGAGCTTCACGGCGACCCACGAACCGAGCTTCACAGACGGATGAACCAAGCTCCGACGACCCACAAACCGAGCTCCACAGACGGCCGAACCAAGCTCCGGCGACCCAGATCGTGTCTCACCCGCCGATCCATGAACCAAGCTCCGGCGACCAACGAACCCAGCTCCAAAGACCCAGAACCAAGCTCCGGCGACTCAGAACCAAGCTCCGGCGACCCAGATCTTGTCTTCACCGGCCGATCCACGAACCAAGCACCGATCTATCTCTCCGTTGGTTTGTCTGTGTGGGTTTGTTTGTGTGTGGGTTTGTTTGTGTGCATCTGAGAAAAAGAAGATGAGTTTCTGAGGTAGTTGTGCATCGGAGAAGAGAGAGAAAAATTGGTGCGAACGGAAATCATTAAAATAATAAATACACGAGCTACAATACCCGTGTATATTTACACGGGTACTGTAGCTCATGGAAATATATACATGATTTTACCCATTTTTACACCCACTGATGTGGGTGATTTTTTGCTCAAAATGTATAAAATTTACACTGTACATCTATTTTAGAAGATTTTAATCGATCTGATGCGAATGCTCTAAGCTTCTTATATCTTTTGCTAAGTACTAAATTGAAAAGGAGGGGTAGATAAGATTAAGTAACTGCAAAGTAATTTTTTTTTATTTATTGTGTAAATGCAAAGTAATTAGCCACTTAATATAAATTTCATCTAATTATCTTCTTAACTATGTTAGACAACAAAAGATACAACAACTGAACAACAATCTTGGTGTAAAAAATTTGGAATTGATTATGAATCATGTCAAAGATAGGTCATATCATTAACTAGACACATGATTGAAGACAAGCTTATTTTTCTTTTCAAAAATGTATTACAACTCATAATTGAACATTTATTTTTTGTTATTACATTCATTATATATATACAGACAAAGTTTGGCTACGGATTAGTATGGAGTCAATTACTACAACTCTATTCATTATCTTTTTATTGAATATAAATTATAACAAATTCACCATTAAATCACATTTTTTTTCTTATATTCTCCATTCTTGCATTCTTTTCAGAAAATCAAAAATTAATAGTTATATCATCAATCAAATGTTTAAAATTTTAAGTTTTTGTACTATAAAATTATGTATAAAAAATAATTTTATGGATTGAAATGTAAATACATTCAAGTGACACGAAGTTTAACATGTATGTTAAAAACATAAATAACATACAATCCAAATATTAGATTTTCAAAATATGTAATTATGTTTTTTTTAGTAGAAGTTGTAACTGTTAGCTATACAATCAAGTTTGTAACTAAATTTTTTTTTTAATTTAAATTTTTAAAAAAATATTTATTTATTACCTATACCAATATGCAAATTGCAAAGTCTATCGATGGAGGGAAGAGTTCTGGCTCATTAAGAGTCTGTTTGAGAATAACTTATTTAGATGAAATTGAAAACTTTTGCTGAAAGTACTGTAGATAAAACTAAAAAGTAGTTGAAATAGTACAGTAGGATTCATGAATAGTACCAAAAAGTGTAATGAGATTTATAAATAGTACCAAAAATAAGTTAAGTAGTAAAAAAAACTGATTTTTTAAGTCATTGCCAAATGCACACTAGAGCAATTACATCAGCTAGTGGAAAATTTTTTCCATTTTACACGTCTAAAACCTACTTTTTCTATTTTACACTTCTATTTTTACAAAACACCCACATCAGTTTGTCTATTATACACCTTTATTCAAATAAAATATTCATTTTTTTACCATTTTTTATTATTTTCTTTCACTTATTTTCTTCACTGCCTCTCTCTTCCTCTCAGACCAACCACCATCATCATCACTACCTGATCGGCATCGGCGAACCACTCAAGATCAAACCAACCCAAGATCAAAAAACCATTCAAGATCAAAACCAACCCAAGATCAGAAACCCATTTAGGCGGAAACCCACTCAATTCGAAAGCCAAATCATCATTCACCCAACCCGAAACCCACTAATCAAATAACGAGAAATCAGTGAGTTGACCAACGGTGATTTGATCAGGCTCTGTGCGGCAGTGGTTTGATCTTGATCAGCGAGTTGATCGGCGGCAATGGTTTGATCTTGATTAGCGAGTTGATCGGCGGCAATGGTTTGATCTTGATCAAATGAGAAAAACGGAGAGTGAGGGGAGAGTGATCGGCGGCGATTTGATCAGGCGGTGTGTGGTTTGATGTTGATCGGCGACAGTGGTGTGATGTTGATTAGCGGCAATGGTGTGTTGATCAGGCGAGTTCTTCGTGTGGCAATGGTGTGATGTTGATCACGGAGAGTGAGGTGAGAGCAACAGAGACAAAGAGAGAAAAAATTAATAAAATATTTATGCAAGTGCTATAGTAACCGTGCATGTATGCACGGTTATTGTAGCAATTGTGCATAAATGCAAAAAAAAAAAAAAAAATGGAAAGAGTTCGTTTCTTCCTCAAATTGGATGAATGGATCGTCCAACTGGAAATGATAACAAATGCTTTCGGAGATCGAGATTTCATTTGTTTTTCATCGAAAACGAAGAAGGCCGAGGATGGCCTACGGTGCGTGTTATCTGAAGGGAACACGCTTTTAAGCACGGGCGAGTAGCCTACCTGCAGGAACTAAGAGGCAATTAAGGGAAATCCCCAATCCCCTTGACTCGGAATGAAGGGAAAGACTGATAATGGATAAGAAGCGAAGACAAGCTTGCTCAGCCAATTCTTTCTCCTTTTTCGAGGAAGCATGGTCAAGGTCAAGTGCAATTTTATACCCATTGATGTGGGTGTTTTTTTGGCCAAGATGTGTAAAAAGACTACATTTTTCTATTTTTCAAAACTTTCTACCATATGATGTAATTGCTCTAAAAGTGGACTGGTGGCCGGTGCCCTTCATAGCAGGTCCAATCAATGCTGAAACTCGAAAATAAATGAGTTAGACCTTATATTCCAGTTGTAACACAATTCTGGATCTAATAAATGTCATAAATATCTACAAAATAGAAAAAAGAAAGACAAGATTGATTGATAAAACGTTTTGAATGTTATAGGTTTAAAATGTAATTGCCTTAAAATTTATGGAACTCAACGAAAAATTTAGGAATTTTATATCTTTTACGAAATTCCGCTTATACTATTTTAGTATTTTTATTTTTATTTAAAATTTTCATTAAAGATGTCTTGCTAAAAGGAAACAAAAAAGGGATATTAGATTTTTTTTTTTCATTTGTGTAAGCTCAACTTGAACTCAAGAAGAAATACGTCTACAACATTTTCATAACAAATTTTATATAGTAAATTTTTATTTGATTTTAATTTAAATCTAACACTAAAACAATTTTTTTGCTAATCAGTAACTGTCAGTAACAACTTTTTATTTAACATTTGTTATTAAAATATTATAAAAATGTTATGGATGTTGGACATGGCATTTCTCAACTCATATATGTTCTTTTCAATGTGAATATGAAATCTAAAATTTTAATGTAGTTTTTAATGATTTTTATTTTTATTTTCTAATGTTAACGTTTTTATTCTCCTTAAAAAAAAAAAACGGTTTTATTTAAAAAAGTTTTCAAATTAATTGTAGTGGGGATTAAATAATGTGGCCAAATATGGACGGAGCAGAGCCTTCGACCCTGCCCCGCTCATTTCTACTCTAGTAACGTTACAGTACTTATTAGCTATCAGTACCTTCTGGCCTACATGTAATTAAGCCCGCACAGGGTCGCATCTGTTCTGGGGAGCCCAACCAAATATTGGACCACCGTGTTTTTTGCTTGGTTCAGGCCTAATTTATATCAATGGATTAGTGAATTACTAAACTACTGGATAAAGTTTTGGTTGCAAGTAAGGATGCCCAATCTAATTGCACCATCTTTTCTTTTATCCACATATATAGTGTTAGGTGGTTAAATAAGAAATTTAGGGTTCAATTATCGTTTATACCGAAAATTGATTGGTAACTTGGTCTAATAATAAAGAATTATTATTAAGAGCAGATGTTTTATATATATATATATATATTAACACCACCGAAATGAAATAAAAGAGTTTAGTTACAACCTCAAAAAGATCTCATTGTCATTATAAAAAAAAAACCTAATAAACAAAAATATTTTATCGCACTTTGAATTTCAATGAAAATCACTTGTAATTAGGGGTGTATAACCAAAACGCCAACCCGCCAAAATCGACTAGATCTAACCCAATCCAGTGGGTTGGGTTGGGTTGTGAATTATTTATTTATTTATTTATTTTTTACAGTAGGTCAGGTTGGGTTTGGGTCATAAGATTAAAAAATTCACCTAACTCGACTTGACCCAACCCACCTATATTTAATATATATTTAAAATTTTAAAAATATATTATACAATTTTTTTATTTACTTTTTTGCTTATTTTCCTAAATAAAATCCAAACCCTAAGTTCTCCTCATATAGTTTGTGTTAGTTTGGTATTATACTCAGGATTATTTGAATATAAATTTTCTCTTATTTGTGGTGGTGTTATAAACTTCTAATACTCAATTTAATAATAATAGAAATTTTAAAAAAAAAAATGTCTAGCCTGATTTACGTGGGTTGGGTTGGACACCTGCAATGGGCTGGGTTGGGTTGGGTTGGATTGAATTTTTTTAACTCACAATAATGAGTTGGGTTGAAAAAACCTCTCAACTCGACTTGTGCACATTTCTACTTATACTTCAACTAGTTAGAAAATTACCCAAGTGCTTTAGGGGTCACTGACACTTTTTTTCATCTATTTTAAGTCTCTAATAAAAGGAGATATTATTCACATATACGAGATGAGTCTTCCCTCCTCTCAAAGGGAGTGTGGATCGTACCATAAGTTCCACACAAGAACCCACATCTCTCTCTCTCTCTCTCTCTCTCACCCTAAATATCCATTTTTGATATTAAACTTGAGAATCTTTTTTTTCTTAAATTGTCGAAGAGTAATGTTTATTTTGCACACATTATTTAATGAAAAAAGTGAATGCGTACTTTGTATGCAATAGCAAATTACCCATTGTAAAATATTCTACGACTTCATATCGAATGTGGGATTCCAACTAAATCACCTCCTCGACTAGTTAGTTACAACTACTTGAATCAGATGCACATATTAAATGTTTTAAATATGTTAACGGCTTAGGTTAGGACCACAAAAGGCGTGGGCTTGGAGCAGCGAAATTAGCATCGAGGGTAGGTGCATTTGAATGGGAATCATGACTTTGGCATGTGATACACCCACCCAATTCACTGATAAGTTGTAATCATCTCTTTTCAATGACAGTTTCAAGTGGCTAGAATTAGCTTATAAAAGTTGTCATTTACAAGAATTTATGACAATTCCTGTCACTTTAGCTCAAGCATCGCGGATCCAAGCCATAAATGTTGAATAGAATTGTACTTATTATCTTGGACTTGCGACAAAATGCGTCACTTTTCTCATGGATTAATATAAATCACCCTTTACACCACGTTGTTGTACCTTCCATTAAAAAAAAAAAAAAAAAAAGGTTCACGCCTGTCACTCATGTTTTGTTTTTTACTTTTTTATTTATTTTTTTCAGTTTTGGGTAGATAGGGAGTGAGAATGGGAAGGTAGGTGAGATGTGTGAAAGTTCTTTTGAGGCCTCAAACTGAAGGGCTTAAAGATAAGCTTACGGTACTTTACTAGCCACCAATACAACAAAGTTTCAAGCTTGTAAGCATCTCCATTTTAATTTTTTGTTTCTTTTTGAGCCAAGCTGAAATTCCCAGTTAGCTATTTTGTTTCAACTCTTATTTTGTAGAAGGAAACAGACAATACATAGGCATAGAAAGTGCTGATAATAGAAGGCAGTTAAAGCTAGAGAGAGAGAGAGAGAGAGAGAGAGAGAGAGAGAGAGAGCAAAGAGAAGAAAGATGGGCGTGGTGAAGGAGGCAATAGGAGACGCCTTATTGACATCCTTGTGGGTGTTCAGCACACCATTGATGGGAGTTCTTACTACTATCATAGCTACATACCTTGGTGTTCAAGCCAATCCATTGGCAGGCTTATTCATCACCACCAACATCGCCACCATTCTTGTATTGTCTTTCAGCATAATTGGCGCAGCCTTGGGTGGTGCTAGCTTCAATCCATCCACTACTCTCTCGTTCTACACAGCAGGTCTTAAACCTGAATCCTCTCTTATCTCCCTGGCCGCTCGCTTTCCGGCTCAGGCGGCTGGTGGAGTGGGTGGTGCCATGGCTATACTACAATTGATGCCAAGCCAATACAAGCCCAGGCTAAAGGGACCTTTTTTGCAAGTGGACTTGCATACTGGAGCCATAGCAGAGGCTGTGTTGACTTTTCTGATTAACTTTACTATCCTTTTTATTGTGATCCGGGGTCCTAAAAACCCACTTTTGAAGGTGTGGTTGATTGCTGTGGCTACAATGGGTTTGGTTGTTGCAGGGTCTGCTTATACAGGGCCTTCCATGAATCCAGCCAACGCCTTTGGCTGGGCATTTGTGAACGATCGACATAACACTTGGGAACATTTTTATGTTTATTGGATTTGTCCCTTCGCCGGATCAGCTTTAGCTGCTTGGATCTTTCGATTTCTCTTTCTCTCACCAATCAAGCAGAAGAAAGCCTGAAGATACAAAATTTGTATGAGCTCTTGTCAACTGTCTTAAAAGCTTAATTCCTTCTCTTTTTCTTCTTTTCACCTTTAGTAGCTTTATAGCTTAAGAAACAGTGATATGATATGTCAACTAAGGAGTATATATGTTATGCTTCCAAAGAAATGGGATTATGCTGGAACTGAAGAAGATGTGCCCAGCGTACAGGGCAATTTGAATGTTTGAGCTAGCTTGATTCAGTGGACAGCATGCGTGGGTTGGTTTGGCTGCTCATAGGTAATCAAGACTACAGGGAACTAGGAGTAAATCGTCCCAGTCCTGTAAGCTGCCATATGGGAATTCGAGGCATCTAAACAAGCAATTCTGTAATATGAATCTTCTCCTTAATATAAAACTATTCCGTAGGCTTTACATAGTGCATAGCATTCAAAACTATTGCTTACCTGCATTTTTTAGTCCATTTTGTGAAATTCTTTTCCAACTGCATTCCTTTAATTTGTGCTGATTTAGACTTGGGGATAATCAGTGTTCTTCTATTTTAAGGTCGTACCCCTTTCACAAAACAGGTCGGGCTTTAGTGTAATGGCAAGTGCCTTCCACCGACCTTGGATTGAGTCTTGAAATTAGCCTTACAAAAAAAAAAAATGAAAAGAAGTAAGACTGCTTACCCCATCACATCTCCAGGACCATGCAGTAAACTAGTACTCTAGTAGCGTGAGAAACATGTGCCGCTTTTATTTTTTATTTTTGAAAAGGCTAATTTATATTCTCAAACCCGTGATATGCCGCTTTTAATTTGTAAACCATATTTTAAGTGTCTTCAAATCCAGGCTCATCACCGTTAATTTGGAGATTAATTCACAATCAAATCAAATAATGGATGAGAGGCTGGGTTGTAGGATAAAATTTGCACAAAAAATTTTCAATATAGTTTTTCTAACTCTCGCAAAAGATTGAGATTGAGATTGAGATTGAGATTGAGGATTAATATAGTAGACAATTGAAAAGGGAAAAGGGGAAATTTTATTCAATCAGAAAGGGGAAAAGCAAAGTTATATTCGAGTTTGGAAAAAGCACACGAAACGTAGCCAAGAAAAGGCATACAATATACAATAATATATATCATAAACATTAAAATTAAAACTCGGAAGTCTTTCTCACCATTGAAGAAAAGAAAACTCACATTATTCTAGTACATGAAACTTCTAATTTTAACAAGCATATTCTTGTTTAAGATACGATAGGATGAGTAAATTCATCACTACCACTACAATTAATTAATGCTCCCTATGTTTGCCTTCCACTATTTAGTTTTGTGAAAACACAAGAACAAAGGGGCAGATAGACTTTTGGACCATGTTTACAGTCTGCAATTCACGATCACAAAAGGTTACAAACTTGAAGTTGTAAAGGGGAACTCTTCTCATTGTAAGTACAAGAACATAGGATCATTACCAAGCACATTGCAGCAAAAGCAGCACTTAAATGAATGCATTCTCACTGCTGCTCAGTGATTCTAGTTCTGTACAAGAAGATCAATGGAAGCCATTCTCAAAAGACCCTCAAATGATCCAATTCCATAGCCTTATATAGGCCACACTCCTTAGCCTGATCCGTTTCCTCCCACCACCACATCCCTTCCTTCTCATACCCAAATGAATTATATCCATGAAAAGGAATACTGTTAAATAGCACATTTATGGCTAGAAGGAAGCTCCAGTATTCTTGGTTTTCTACATCTGCCACTGCATTCGACTTCAACAATCTGCCAATCCCACCCTCCCTTCCTTCAAATGAAGGGTCTACTTGAATAACAGGAGTGCCTTCTGTAGTTTCCGAGGACTGATATTCTTTTAGGCCAGTGATCCCAGCATCAAATAACCATGCTTCAATCAAAGCGACATCGTCAGCTCCACTGCACAAACCAGATGTAGGTTCCATGTTAAATTAGTGACAGGCATTGTGACAAAAGTTCATAAATTATTCTAGAAGTGCTGAATAATAGACAAAGGCATAGTGACAAAATTCACAAACATTACGTTATATCAAGAAAATTGTGTGCTATTTTTCCTTTTACTTTTTATCCCATCAATATCATTATTTTCTTGAAAACTATTGGTTACTTTTGCACTCTGCAGCATTGTTGTTACTTGTTAGGACAACAATAGCAGAAGTTAAGTGATGCATGGAGGCTGGTCAACAATATGTAGCTTACGCATTATGAAAAACAAAATTTACATATTAGCTATCAGTTAATGTGTAATGACTTTCTCTTTTTAGCAAATCCAAGCTCGTTCGATTTCCTAAGTTCTGGCTTATTAACAATGTTTAATAATTTCTAAATTCGTGCTGATAAGAACCCTTTGTTCCTTACTATTCAATGCCGTACTGAAAATTTTCTCTCCACCAATAATGTATTACTTTTTAGTATGTTTGAGTTATAATTATAACTTAATATTATTGAGTACCTATTGCCTTATCCATTATATTTTATTGATTAAATTTGAAATTGAAAAATTCACATTTGGGTGAGATGTCAAACATATTAACTATGAATAATGGCGGCTTCAGGAATTTTTTTTAGGGGGTCATTAAAAAATTTTAATAAAAAAAGAACTTGAATATATCGAGTTATCAACAAAAAAAATTTAATATATGAAGTTTTACAATTTTCTTCTACAAATTTTCAAATTTTGAATTGTTATATGATAGTTCATTATGAGTATCTATTGCCAATATGCTAATATGGGTAGTTATGAGCCTATGACTATTTTATTTTGTTAAGTTTATCTAATATTTTTATTTTTATGTAGTTGTTATTATCTATTTATTATTGTTTTTATAAAAATATTTTAAACTAAATGACTAAACTAAGCTCATTAGCTTTGTTTTAATTATTGATGCACACAACCACATTTATTAATACATAAAATTATACACTATGTGTCTACTTAACCAATCAAATGCTTGAACAAACACTAACTTTACAATTTTTTTTTCTTAAATTTTACTTACTTTATAACAAAAAGTTATTATAACATGATAACAATACACACATATGTAAGAAACCATATCTATTTCCTAATTATTAAATTATATAAATTTATATTATATTTATATTATACACACAAATGTCCACACACATCATAATTCACACAAATAGCATTATAACAAAAAGTAATGCAGACAATCAATATTAGACACACTCACACACATAATATAAATTTATAAAAAAGAGTGACACTTACAATTCACAAACACCTACTCTTTACTCTTAGAGTTGGAAATACTTGTAATGAGGATGTGCAAAATTTAAGTTAAGGTGTGCAAAAATATTTTTAAAAATAAATTAAAGTATTAAACTAACAAAAAAAAAATGTTATATATATAATTTTTTTTTTTTGAAGTCAGGGGGTTCATTTGAACCCCTTGAATATAGAGTAGCGCTGCCTTTGACTATGAACGAGTACTAACTAATAAGAATGGAAGTTTACAGATGAATTAATGTATCATGCTAATAGAGTAGACCTTCCATCAATCCAGTGCACTAGAGCAGTTGATGTGACAGAAAATTGACACATTGTTAATTTTGGATGTGTTATGTTCAATACTCAAATATATGGACAGAAGCCAAATACGTTTATATATATATATATATATATATATATATATATTTGACAAATTCACATTTGGGTGAGACGCCAAACATATTAACTATGAATGAGTAGTAACAAATAAGAATGGAAGTTTATAGATGAATTAATGTATCATGCTGACAGTATAGACCTTTCATCCAGTGCACTAGAGCAGTTGATGAGACAGGAGACTGACACGTTGCTAATTTTGGACGTGTTATGTTTAGTACTCAAATGTATGGACGGAAGCCAAAAATGTTTTTATATATATATATATATATATATATATATAGACACACACTCCTACATTCAAAAAGATGTACTTTATCTCAATTTTTAAAAACCGAACCAGACTGACTGGTTGAACCGAGAATCGAAGACTAGTCCCGTCGGGAAAAAAAGCCTATACTCGATGAATAACCAGGAAAATCAGTCAAAAACTGGTAAAAACTAAGAACTGGAGGCAATTCCAATTTTGCCCCAGATCCAATTTTTAAAACCATGTATCTCATCTCTTTTTTATTGAATAAAATAACATGTAGCAACTAGCAACTAACAATAATGGAAGTTTATAGACAAATTAATGCATCATATGCAGACAGAGTATACCTCTTGACAAGGCTTCCATCTAGTGCGCTAGAGCACTTAATAGGATAAGAAACTGACATGTGGCTAATTTCAGATATGTGTCATGTGCAGTACTCGAATGCACAATACATAAGCCAAACACGTGTGTGTATATATATATACACACACACTCCAATGTTTAAAAGGATGTATTATATCTCTTTATTCTTGAATAAACTAACATTCAGTAATATATTTCTTTTTTCTTGATTAAACTAACATGTAGTAACTAATAAGAATGGAAGTTTATAGATGAATTAAAGCATCATGCTAATAGAGTAGACCTCCAGGGCAAGGTCATCCAATGCACTGCAGCAATTGATAGGAGAGGAGATTGAGACGTGACTAATTTTGAACGAGTGTCATGTCCGGTACTTAAATGCATGGGACAGATGCCAAACAGGTTTATATGTATATATACTCCTACGTTCAAAAGGATGTACTATATCTCTTTTTTCTTGAATAAACTAACATGGCTTCACAATTGGGAAGAAGAAATAAATTCTTCGATATCAACTGAAGAAAGCCTCAAGATTGACTACTTGGAGGCATATTAATAAGCATATTCACAAAGAAAAGGACATAATAAACATACCTTAAAGTTACAGTAGCATCATCTCCGACTTTTTCAAAACGATCATCTTTTTCAATCTCTAGGGGAGAAGCTCCTTGAAGATCCTTAGCCAGCTTATCAGTATGATCATTTTTGGGACATTCATCAACCTTCTCAACCATCACTACAAAATATCATATAAAAAGAAAACCATAGTGCAATTCAATCAGATCCCACATAAATAATGTTCGTATCGCGCTCTTTAAATTCCATGAAGAATCAAACATACCAGGAGTAGCCAATGTGGTTGCTAGAGGAACTGTTAGCTCGCTCCTCTTAGGCTCTACATGAATGGGTTTCATCCAATATCTTCCATCGCTAGTGCCTGTCAAAGTTACTCCAAAAAGTAATGAAACTAAATGTATGCGAGAGCCAATTTGTAGAGCTGAATTAGTGGGGACGAAATGGGGTATTATACTAATAACATGTAGGCCAATCATAATATTTATGCATATAATTAAGACCACCATGAAATTAGCAAAATCATTATAATCATCGTCACCAACAACAACAACAAACACAAAGAAAAACTACTTAATTGGTTTTGCTTAGATTGAGGAAACAGTTTCTGTAAGAACCTGATTTTTTTTTAAATTTTTTTTATTACTTGAAACCCTTTTATCATGAGTTTTTAAAGAAAGAATAATATCTCTTTGCTGGATTTGGAAACAAACAAAAAAACAAAAACCCCTTCTGCAATGAAGCTTTGTTCCTCTTTAATAAATAAATAAATAAGGCTACCCCTCGTAAAAAATTTTAAGGAAAAAAAAAAAAAACCAAAAACTTAGGCAACTAAATATTACAGTATATATATATATATATATATATATATATAATATTATGCATCAGGACAATAACCAAGTGTATGATCAGTAAGAACATAAACAAGTAAAAGGAAAAAGAATGAAAAGGAAGAAAAAAGAAAAATACCATTTAGCTGAGAGATTGCAGAAGAAGAAGAAGATGAACCAAGTGTGAAAGAAGAGGCAGCAACAGACAAAGACATAAAAGAAGGAATTCTAGCTAGCAAGCACACTTCTCTCTCTGTCACTGTCATTCTTTCTTAGTGTGTCTCGTGGGTTAAATAACTATTCAGGTGGGGGGGAGAGTAGTGGTATTGTTAGGTTCGTTGAACCTAGACACTTCCCTGGGATGGTACGAACCCTATTAACAGTACTTTGAGACTTGAGAGTCATAGGACACGGGGATATGTCCAAGCATGCACTGCTCTCTCCTCGTAAGCCAGCTGCATTGTTCCCAACCTCTTTTTATAAAGAAGAATAAATAAAGTCTTTAATGTTTTTTTTTTTGAGAAAGAAGCTGACTGATTTTATTAACTTTAAATAATTACATCTAAATCTAAAATCGAAATAATATGCAATGGGACGTCTTCCATCCATACTTGTAAATCTGGTATGCATAATGCATTTTTCGTCAGACTATGAGCAACCCTATTGCCGTTTCTCTTAACATGAGAATACAACAATCGTTCGAAACTAATAGCAACCCTTTTCACATCGTCAACCAGCAGACCTGTTGGAGATAGGCTACACTTTGTTGACTTCAATGCTTTAATCAGATCGAGAGAATTACCTTCAAGAATCGCATTTCGAAAACCTAATTCACGCGCAAAGGTAGTCGCCTTCAGAGCAACCAGCGCCTCAACCTCGTCAAGCTTGTAAGCTTGATGAATTTTTTCTGAACAGGAAGCTAGCACAGCTCCATTATTATCCCGGATTACCACTCCAACTCCGGATTGATTTGATTCACTGAAAACAGCTCCATCAAAGTTTATTTTCACCAAACCTTCTTACGGACTTGACCATCTTGAGCCTCCAATATTACTGTTCGTAACCTGCACATCAATATTCCGCCAATCACCTCTAAATTAAGCAAGTTTTTGCTTTGCTTGTTCAGCCACTTGATGGAGCGGAATAGCTTGTTGGTTGACATGAACTTTGTTTCTTTGGTTCCACACCATCCAAGTAGTATAAGCAAATAACTCAAGTGACTTTCCTTTTGCAATCAGCCATGTCAAAAGCTCCTTCACATCTGTAAACTCCACCTCAGACCTGAAACACCACTTTTCACCCACACCCCAAACCTCTCCCAACTCCGGGCAAGACCAGACAGCATGTACGGACTCCTCCACAGCAAGACGACACCTCTCACAGATCGAGTCACTTGTAACTTTCCTCTTCAACAACGCCTGTTTTGTAGGAAGAACATTACGACACGCTTGCCAAAGGAAATTTTTAATTTTTGGAGAACTTGCAGCTGCCAAATCTTCTTCCAGACTTGTTTATCATGAATTGGTGGGACTTGTTGGCTTGCTTCCATCTCTGATTCTTGTTTAAGGAACTTATAACCGGACTTGCATGTGTAGTGACCTGATGTGGAGTATGGCCAATATAAAGTGTCCTCAGATGCAGCACGGCTAAAAGGAATCTTCTTGATCAATTTAGCATCCTTTTTCATAAATAAACCATCAATAAGCTCCTCATTCCATGTTCTTGTGTTTGGGTTTATGAGTGAATCCACCTTATAATTTTCAAAACTCTCTAATGAGCACATTGGCTGCCTTGGAGGGTGTTTCCTTGGCAGCCAACTTTACTGTCATATATTGATTTTTTCCCCACTTCCAATCCTCCAAATTGTCCCCCTTTTAATAATATCCCTCCCCCTAAGGATGCTTTTCCAAGCATAGGAACCCAACCTTGAATTAGCAGCCTCCATTATTGAAGAATTAAGGAAGAAGTGAGCTTTAAATACCTTATAGAAGAGTGAGGACTTATTATGCAGTAGCCGCCAAGCTTGCTTTGCCAAAGGAGAGTCATTGAACATGGCAAGATCATGAAAGCCCATACCACCAATGGTTTTTGATTTTGTCAAATCCTCCCATTTAACCGAATGAATCTTTCTTCGGTCACCCCGTTGTTCCCACCAAAACTTCTTAATAAGGGACTCAATCTCATTGCACAAACTTATGGGCAATTTAAAGCATCCCATTGTGTAAGTAGGGATAGCTTGGATATTGCCTTTAAGAGCACTTCCCTTCCAGTTTGGGAGAGTAATTTTGCTTCCCACCCTTGAAGTTTCCTCCACACCTTCTCCTTAATAAAATTAAAACTCTCTTTTTTCCTTTTACCAACTAGAGAGGGCAGCCCAAGGTATTTCTCATAGTGCAAAATTTTCGGTACCCCTAATTTCACCTTTATTCCGTGCTTTACTTCTTCTGGTAGAGAGTTGCTAAAGAACAACGAGGTCTTGCTTCTATTTACTTTTTGCCCCGAGGCTTCCTCATACTTGTATAATAGGTCCAAAACCTTGTCACACTCCTCCATAGTAGACTTGTAAAAAATAAGACTATCATCTGCGAAGAGCAGATGTGTTAGTTTAGGGTCTCTCCTACAAAGGAAGTAGCCATGAATATCTCCTTGTAATTTAGCCTTCTTAATCAACCCATTCAGCCCTTCCGTACAAAGAAGGAATAGGAAAGGGGAAAGTGGGTCTCCTTGCCTAATCCCCCTAGTAGGAAAAATTATCCCACATGGATCTCCATTCACCAAAACAGAATATGAAACTGTTTTCACACACCCCATCACAAGATTTATCCACCTCTCACTAATACCCATCTTCCTCATTATACCCTCTAAATAATACCATTCCACCCGGTCATAAGCCTTACTCATATCTAGTTTTAGTGCCATATACCCATATGATCCCCCCTTATACTTTTTCGTACTACGCAAGGGTTCAAAAGCCACCAAAATGTTATCCGAAATTAATCTTTTTTTAGTGAAGGCTGATTGGTGTTCTGTGATAATGGATGGAAGTATTTTTTTTTTAGGTGATTTGCAAGGACTTTGGAGTATATTTTGTAAAGTACATTACAAAGGCTGATGGGGGGAAATTGGTGAGCATATTCAGGAGAATTTATTTTTGGCACAAGAGTAATATATGTATGATTTAAAGGAGATGGTATGGTACCTGAATTCAGCCAAGACAATATGGATGAAGTTACATCATGATTTACCGTGCTCCAAAAATGTTGATAAAAGAGCGGTGGCATACCATCAGGTCTAGGTGCTTTAAGGGGAGCCATTTGTTGAAGGGCACTAATGACTTCACACGCCTCAAACTCCTTACATAGGGCTGCATTCATCTCTTCATCAATCACTGTAGGCACACATTCAAGCATGCTAGCGGAAACACTACCCTTTGTTGAAGTAAATAGTGACTTGTAGTAATTTACCATGACTTCACCCACATCTTCTTTAGTAGTTTTCCATACCCCTTCCTCATCTCTAATTCCCGCCAAAGTGTTTTTCCGGAATCTCTTTGTTGCACAAAAATGGAAATACTTTGAGTTTTTATCCCCTTGGTTAGCCCATATTACTCTAGAACGTTGAGCCCACATAGTTGCTTCCCTCTCTTGTAAAACCTCAATATCTTTCTTGATTTTTCTTACCCAGAAATTGTTCCCATTAATCATTGCATCCCTTTCCTCTTTGGCTAAAACCTTCTTTAACCGATTCAACTCTATTCTTACATTACCGAAAACATTTTTCTCCCAATGCCCCAAATCTTTCCCACACCTCTCCACTTTCCTCAAAATATCTCCTCCATCACTGTGCCCACTCCCGCTACCCCAAGCTGAGAACACCACTTCCTCACAACTTGAATTTGAAAGCCACATTTGTTCGAAATGAAATAATTTTTTCCGAACCGGTGGAATCAAACTCGAGAGTGAGATGAGAATTGGAACATGATCCGATGACGTACAAGTTAAGTGGAACACTCTTGAACCTGCAAACCTCGTGAACCAGCTATTTGTGACCAATCACCTACCTAACCTCTCCCATATTGATCTTCCATCCTCAAAGTGCTTGCTCCAGGTAAACTTCGAGCCCTCAAACCATAAGTCCATGAAACCACACTCATCGATCACCTCCCTAAATTGTTGCATTTGCCAATGGGGTCTTTTTGCACCCCCAAGTTTCTCATCTTGTCTAACAATTTCATTAAAATCCCCAAAGCAAAGCCAAGGCTTCTTCAGTTGTGAGTTTAAATTCCTTAGCTTACTCCAAGCTTCATGTCTTCTAGTTGTATTGGGTTCACCATAAAACCTATTTAATCTCCATTCATTCTTTGAATTTTTATCAATCACGACATCAATATAGTACCTATCAGAACCCTCCACCTTTAAATTTACCGAATCTTTCCAATACATAACCAATCCTCCACTCCTTCCCACTCTTGGTACCACCCATCTATGATCAAAACCAATACTACTTTCAAGGATGGAACCAAGATTTGAACCTAGGGGGGGCAAAAGCATGAACCAAAAAAAATTTCAAGTGACATGGTTTATTAAAAAAAAAAAAAAATCATGGTAGACAAAACAATTGCACTTTATTACCATAAATATTTAAACCAAGAAGGAAATAATATGAACCAAAAAAGTTGGAAGTTATAATATGATATTCAAACCTTTTCGAAGAAGAATAAAGAAAGAAGAGGACTTCGGATCTCTAAATTTTGGATAATTGGAATTAATATGTTGATTTTATCACATTGACCAACTCACCAATATGATAAACCCATACTTTTGGATGCAACTAAAAATCACACTAATGAAGTTTTCAAAACTTTGTTTGATGATTTTAAAAAATTGGGACATTAATATTAAGAGTTGGCAATGCTACATCATCAATATTGGCTTCTAAAAGAATTTTGCATTTTATCTTTTGAAAAAATTTTAAATATTGTAATTGACTTTCTCATAATTTATAAATCAATTAAAAAGTTATATAAATTATTGTCATCCCCGTAAGGGAATTTTTTTTTTCTATGAGATTTTTTTGGTTATGAGTTATTAAATTATGATATTGGTGATTTGTGGATTTTTTGTTGTGTTGTATTTGGACTATGGAGGGGCCATGGGTCCAAAGAAAGAGTTAAGTGATTAGTTTCTTTTGGGCTATTTGGATCAATCCAAAAATTTAAGGGGGGCCAACTATAAACTCTAAAATAAGGGCATGCAAAAAAAAAAAAAAAAAAAAAAAAAGGCTAATTTGAAAAGAGGAGGGGGGGGGGGGGGGGGGGGCAATGGTCCCCCCTGCCCCTTGGTGGATCCGTCCCTGACTACTTTGAAAAAATTCTAGCCTTGCATCGTTTGTAAGTGTCTTGGCTAAAAACACTACAACAAGATCTTTTGCCCGTACGATTTCAACAAGCTCATTCCTTGTACGTAGGTTCCCAAACCCATGATAGTTCCAAGGTAAACACCTCATTGCTCTTAACGGGGCTGAACATCAGTTCTGGCCAATACTGAAGGTGTGGTTTCATCTCTGAAGGTCGCCCGAAACCTTTTTTCTTTCGAATTGGATTGCTTTGCCTCTGTATTTGCTATTCTTTTTTTTCCTAAGGACTTGGAGGTTTCTACTTTGTCACTTGTATTGCTTCTTTCTCTGCTTTTCCAGGTAGGGGCTGAATGAGTTGAAACCGTATGGGGGGCCCTAGCTACTTGAGTGTCACGTGTTTTTTTTTTAAGTTTTGGAGAATAACTTAAAGTGGCACATGAGCTAGGGTTTTTTGCTGACTTCTTTCCCAACCCCTGAAGTGTAGTCGCCCCAAATTCCTTTGCTAAACTTAATTCCTCATTATTTGCTTCCACGTCAGTTTCAGTTACATTAGGAGTCTTCAATTCCCTTGTAATTCCTTCATTCATTTTGACTTTTACAGCCGTGTCTTCCTTTCTATTTTCGTCCCTCTTATTGCGAATTAATGAGGAATTTATTTCATCATTAATGCTCTCGTCTTTGTCTGCCGTTACACTTTGTGACTGCTTCGGCATCCTCCCTCGGCCAGAATTTGAAAATTGACCGGGATCACAATCAGCCGACGAACTCGAACTCACCTTCTTCTTCGCTACATAATAACCAGGGACAAGAATTGCATTTTTCCTTGTTGCAACGAAGGGGGGTGCCCTTAATTGTGGTCCAAACTCACGCTGCTCTACTTTAAGTGTGCCTTCACTCTCAATCCACAACTCACCATCTCTATCATCATGAGTAAGTCGCCCACACCAGTAACATAAATTTGGCAACCTTTCATACTTAAAAGAAATCCACACTTGCTTACCTCTTTCACCAACAGATATTAACCTCCCACGGCACAACGGTCCCAACACGCTACAAATTTTCTTTTCTGCCTCAATAGTCATATACTTGAATGGAATTCTGTGCACCTGAACCCAAAGCTTAGTTTTCACAAATTGAATATCTTCAAGCGGCGCTTCATTTTCATATCGACTCATCACCACCAGATGTTTATCAAAACTCCATGGTTTGTCCTCTAAAATTCTGTCCACATCCTCCTTATTGTCAAAGGAGAAAGGAATTTTATTGTCACCAAAACTCTGAATCTTGAAACCATTTCTCGCTCTCCATAGTGGGGTGAAAGTCTTTGCTATAATCTCCATATTGATGGCCCGTCTAGTTAAGAACTTTGTAGCAATGGAGAACTTCTCAACTTTTTCGTCATCCAGTAAACAGCAACCTGGCCCCTCTCTATCAGAGAGAGTAAGCCTATTCTATGATTGAGCCAACTCATCCATCCTCACTCACACTCAAATTTGTTTCCCAAAATCCCAAAAAAAAGAACCCAACAAACCTAGGAATAACAGTATTACTCCCAGGATACTAAAGCACCTTCTAAGAAGGGACACTCTAATTCTACTATGTAAAGGAAGTGGAGAGAAAAAACCCCACGTCTCAACAAGTATTTTATTTTATTTTTTCATTTTTTTCAAGGCAATTTGTACCCTAATTCCAATTAGATTAAAATTTGCAAAATGTCTGGTGTAACAATTTTCTAATTTCTTGACAGGAATAGGAAGCATGTGTGTAAATTTTTGTTTTTTAACTGGGATTCCTATTAAATAATGTATCTCTAGGTTGGCACTCTAATTTCTTAATAATTATTTGAAAAATATTCTCTCCATCTCACTAATTTCATTGTTAATATTTTTGTTTTTGCATGTGCACACTCATTCATCAATATATCTTTAAATTGACAAAATTTAATCTAAGCCCTAAATTGAATTAATTGAATTTGGAAAGGATGGTAGAGTGTTTAAGTTTTTCAGCTTTAATTTGTTGTAATTACTTGATTATCATTAATAAGATAACTAAGAAGGGGAGTGTGAGCTAAACCGGTTATTAGGTTAAAGACTCAATTTTATTGTTAGGAAGTAGCTACAAGAAGTAGAGTCAGTCTGAAAGCCTTCTTTTTGGCTCTCGTGTGAGGGTTGTCATAACTTGTGTCTATTTGTTGTTGTTCATGTTGGGACCAAAGAAAAGTAGAAGTTTCAATCGTGTCAATGGCATTCTAACTAAAGTACTTGACCTCCAAAATCAACATCTACATCCCGTTGCTACCCTTCTGCCCTTTCAATGTTCATCTTCCCATGTGAGGGTGATCCGCTTAAAGCCAGTGATAGGGAAAGAGTAGAGACTCAAAATAGAAACTGGTAGGGTCCTCAATGTCAAGATTTTCACCAAAGAGTTTAGTTTGACGGTGTGATGGATAAGGTATCCGAAAACCTTGTTTTCAAACATCTTCTAACCAATGGGTGTCTGTCCAAAAGAAAGACCCAAGGAATATGGCCAAAAGCATGATTCCGCCTATCTCTTTTACAAATATTGGTTTTTTTTTTAAATATTGTTACCAATCTATTGCTAACACAGGTATAAAAAGCCTTAACTACCCATTTTGGCCATGTTTGGAGTTTCTACGCACGAATCATAAGTTCTTTGGTTCGTAACGATCAAAATGAACCATCCACAAGATAGAGATTGACATGCAAATAGACGGAAAGACTTTAGATTCGCTAGCTCAGTAAGAACAATCAGAATACAAGAACGCAAGGACGGAAACCCATTCATGAGGGGAAAATGCACCCTAGAGGAAATAGCCCTATATTCGATCAGTGACAAGCAGAGGGCCTTTTCTTGCTCGTTAGCGCTAGACATGGCAAAACGGGCGGGTCGGGTCGGGTTCGGGTCGGGTCAATCGGGTTACGGGTCAAACGGGTCACGGGTCAAAAACGGGTCATTTTAAGCGGGTCAAAATCGGGTTCGGGTCAATCGGGTTGCGGGTCGGGTCGGGTCGGGTCGGGTTGACCCGTATTTTTCACATGAATTTTTTTTTTTTTTTTTTTTTTTTTTTTTTTTTTTTTTTTTTTATAATGAAAACAACATGTATCTGTCATTTGGAAAGTTACGCAACAAATTACTTGATATAAAGTGCATTATTTTGAATTCACCACTTATATCAAGAATGAACTCAGCTAAACTTATTAATACTTATTCAACAATTTTAAAATTATACAAATCCTAACATTACTATCTAAAACAAAATAACACGAAGATAAGTAAAACAAATACACAAGTTTTATTTCTAAACAATATCAACATTTCAAATATAAAACAAAATTACAAATGACTTATTGGATAACTCATTTGATAAAGAATAAAAATATATAAGAAATTTACAATCTTGAAAATTAATTTTATAATCTATTATCAGTTGTGGTTGACACTCTATTTCAATTTGAGATATACTTTAAAATTTGATTGCTTACTTATTTATACATGATCTCTTTTATGAATATCATATTATTGTTAAGCAACACACACTCTAGGAAATATCATAATTTATTTTGAAAAGCCATTTATTTTGGACATAAATTATTAAAAAATAGGTCTAAGTATTCATAATTTATGCTAATTTGATACTTTAGCTTCACTATTTTCACACTTGTGAATATTTCTCACATGTTTACAATTTTAAATCTAATTTTTAACTCTACTGTAATCAGATTATCTTGGCATGTACTTTGCTATTTGATATCTAAAAATATTTACTCATTACAGAATGTTCAACTATTTATCTTTCAATTAATTTGCATATAGTTATGTAAATGTATCAATTGTTTTCTTAAAGTTCACAATAAACAATTAAACCAATATTGTCTTAGTTTTACTATTTTTTTACCAAAAAAAAAAAATTTTAAAAAAATGGTTCGGGTTCGGGTCGGGTCGGGTTGACCCGCAAAAAACACGGGTCGGGTCACGGGTCAACCCGTTTTTGCTTCGGGTCAAAAAAATCGGGTTCGGGTCGGGTATTTTTCGGGTCGGGTCGGGTCGGGTCAAAAAATTCTGACCCGTTTTGCCATGTCTAGTTAGCGCCCACTTACCCCTATTTTCTTAGTTTTTTCATAAAGGAACTCAAGTTTAGCCTTTTAACAATCTTACTAATCGAAAAGGGCTAGCACGCAATGACTTTCTCTAATATGGGCTCACTTCTTCAAGCGCACCAACTGAAAAAACCCCTTCCCCTTTTCAAAATAATAGGGTTCATAGCTCCAACCTAGACAAGGTGTTTTTATGCCTTTTTTTAGGTTAGGTTGCTGGATACGGGATCCTCGTAGTAGGCTGGACCAACATCCAGCTGAGAGAGGACCATATGAGATAGAACGATCTACAGTCCAAAGCTTGTGCTGTGTGTGCAGCATCCCTGTTCATAAAGTAATATTTCGAGGCAATGCAATTGTCCTTCGCACAACTTAACGAATCATTTTGATCTACTACTGCTAACCAATTCTGACAACTGCTTACTGCTTCTTTTCTAACCGCTGCTTTCCTTTTCCTTCCTCATCTAGTTAGTGTTGTCTCTTACTTGTTCCTCCCGGGACGAGAGGATTGGGGATGAACGAATCCATATTTTATACTTATAAACAAACAAGATTGGGTGGGACAATGACTGGCCTTCAGTTCATTCGATCAATGACGAGCAGAAGGGTTTCCATATATATATATATATATATGGAAACATTTGAATTTTTGTTAACTTTTCTTTTAATGTTGCCATATAAGTTTTTAATTTCATATTTTTCTACATCATCATCATAATAAATATTTTTAGTTTGATTTTTAGAATTACAAATAATTATAAACTATGTTAGTTTAAACTAATAAAACTCACTATATATTTTAATTAAGCAACCTAATACTAGAAAAATTATAATGAAATTAGATTTGATATATATTTTTTGAACAAATTCTAATTGAATTAGGTAAGTGTTTTTTACTTACAAATTGTCTAATTTAAATTTTATTTACTAATTAATTGATTAAACACACACACACACACATATAAACTTTTTTTTTTCAAACTTTCTCGTGTATTATAAAAGAGTAGTACTAAAGGTACCATTACTAATGAAAAAGTAAAAATATAAATATCTTTTAATAGAGTCGTACTAAAGGCACAAACTATTTTACAAATTCTTTTATAAATTGCTAATGGGGTGAATGATTATTAGTAAGTAAAAAATGATATTAGTTGTGGGCCCGAATAAGACCGATTAAAAATTTATCCCATTAACAGTTTGTAAAAATATTGTAAAAAAATCTATGATTGTAATATTACTCATTTTTATAATGTCAATTATTTTGAAGTAACGAAGATTTCGGAAATAAAATATAAGAAATTGGGCTTTTACCTTTTTATTTATTTATTTATTTATTTTTTCTTTTTAAGCAGCAACCCAAAATAGAAAAAATGATTATTTATTGTAGGACAAAAGGAGTAATTGATTTTGTGGCCATGGTGCCATGAGCAGTGAGCACGGCACCGCTGCATCAATGAGCAGCGAGCACAACCTTTTTGCCTTAGTGCTAACCTTTACAAAAGTTATTCAAAAGCACTAAAATACGTCTCACTGCCTTAAATCTATTGGCCCTACAACCCACAAGAATAAATAAAATGAAACATTGTCACAAATCTACTTGCCTAGCAATTCAAAATGTGTAGTAATAAATAGATTTAAAAACCACGTTGTAAGTTCAAATAGCCAATCACATTTTTGTTTTATTGTTGTTATTTTTTTTTAAACACTATTGGTAATTTGGTAGCGTGTTAAATTCGGGGACTTAATTCAGTATATTATATATATCTATAATTGAAGTCCAGGTGCATAGAGATTCATATTGTGTCATTTTTGCATTAAGCAATGATTACATGAGCAGAGATAAGCCACACTCGTGTGGGGGGTAATTCTTAAACCGCCTTCATGGCTTCATCAATGGGGGCAGACCACAGATATGGAATTACCAATGTATATCTAAAACAGAAGCCGGATTTGAATCTTATTGTGGAAAATCAAAGAAGTGGTTCTGCAAAAGGGTCGAACAAATCAGCACAGAGTTGAAAAATTGGGACAATGAAAAGACAAGTACATTGAGTTTGATAAAAGAAATGTGGATGGCTATGAGTGACTCAAACGCTGCTCATCATGTTTGACGTAGGCAACAGAGTGATAAAAAAGGACACAATTAATATTATAATCGCATTTTGAAATTGAGGGTCTAATATTTTCTTCTTCTTTTATTTTATTCTATTTTAATTTTTTCAGATGAATAGCTTCTTATTTTAAACCTACCATTAAAAAAAAAAAATCTTATTTTAAACCAACTAAAACTATAATAACCTCTTTTTTCACCAAAAAAAAAAATTATAATCTCTTATGCTAAAATAAAAACAAAAAGACAAAAAAAAAAAAAAAAAAACTAAAACTATAAAGTACAAGCAGCTCAAGAGCTGCAAATTAATCAAAATCCTCCATTTATATAAAGAGCACCCAAATAGAAATAAACATTTTTTTTTTCTTTTTGAGAATTTGAACCATAATTTTCCTTATAAATGGGAGCAAGTAATGCCACTTAGCTACAATACCCTTTGCTTAAGCAAAAACAAACTAAACATAGCATTATTTAAAAAACATAGAATTAAATATATATATATATATATATTTAAAAAATCTTATTGAGAGAAGTGTCTTTAAATTTAAAATAAAATAAAAATAATAAAACCATTCCAATTGATGTCTTGACTTGATTTTTAAACAATCATCATAAAATACGGACATGATAGATTTCAAGTTTTCCTTCGCAAAATGAGCTTTTAACTAGCTTGTAGATATATAGCATTCTTAGTATTGTTAACGACGACATGATAACCCTTCCTTTGATTGTATTAATATCCAATTCCATTAAATTAGTAGGCTTTTTAGTTTGTAAGATTTTTGAAGTAAAATTAGTAATAATATTTTTAATATTTTCCATCTAAACAACTTTGTCCAAATTCGATCCCAAAAACTATACGACCATAAGACATGAAGATGATCTCTAAGACTCACTTGCATCTCCTAAAATTAATGAAGGTCCCTAAAAAATTATGCTTAAGATCAAAGTAAGCCATCATTATTCGATCTAAAACCTCAGTGGTTGTTAATTTTGAGAGTCAATTTTAATTGTTTGTGTGGTGCAATTTTTTTATGATATTTCTAAAATTATTTCTGCTTGTTGCCTAAAAAGCTTAACACCCAAGTAAAACAATAAAACAAAGAAAGAAAGAAAAATGAACCTATACACTTAAAGGTTGTTTAAACAATAAGTTTAAAGACGCAATATTTCACAAAATATTTGAAACATTATCTAAAGACGAAATTGATCTAGTTATTGTGTACTTTATATATAATTTCACATTAGCTATTATTGAGTATTTTAATATACATACATACATGTATAAAATTCATCAAAAATGTTAATTATGAGCAATTTTGCATTTCGTTTTGTTTGGGTAAATTTGTTTATAAAAAAAAAGAAAAAGTGACTATATTTGCTTGCTTTTGTTTTGTGGTTCAAAATAAATATGAGATAAATGATGTTGAAACTAGTAATGACATATAAAAGACCATTATTATTATTATTATTTTTTGATAAGAAAAGACCATTATTATTGTGATGATTTAACGACGGCAACGATAATGGTGATGTATAATTGGTGACATTGTGACAATGTACGATGTTCTTATCGATAATGGTATGAAGACAAATTAACCAAATAGAAAAGGCATAATTTTAAAAAATAATGATAAAAGTAATGACAATAGGAATGGTGGATAAATAGTCTGATATTAGCGATTGTATTAAAACAATATTAACAACAAAGACACCCTAAATAGTGATGGGAGGTCACTGCTATGATTAAATGAAACTGTGGATTTCAATCCAATAATTATTTCTCAAATTTAAAAGTTAAATTTTCCTATAGATTGATGAATTGGTTTCTTGAAACGAAAATGCATCTATTCGATCCATTGCAAAACGTTTCTTTCGAGTCAAAAGTCATAAACTGTTTTCAATTTTTTTTAAAAAATTAAAAAAAGAAAAAGAAATTCCCCCCTCCCAAGGAGAAAACGAATAGAACCTGAATTTTGACCATGTTCATGAGAGCAATGGAACGCATAGTGGGGATAGGGAATATAATGTTAAAGAAATGAAAAGACACAGAATGGAATCAGGACCAAAATGGAAGTGGAACACCCCAAAATTCATTCATGAGATACGGAATCACAATCACAAAACTGTGGTACGTTAATTCAAGCACCCAATAAAAGACACCAATAATACAGAACACACGAGTTATTCACTTTTTAATTTATGACACATGTGTGAGCCAACTCAGTTGGGCACGGCCTACTTTCTTTTTCTCAAGGCTGCATCAGCGTCACCTTTTCTATTTCTAGTGATGGGACCAAAAGCTAACACTAAAGAACTTTTCTTTATTGGACACCATTATAAAATAAAATGATTTTTTAAAATTTTATAATGCTTTAGGTGACTGAGAACGCCACGAGACATAAATTTACACCCTAATTCATTGGCTTTATGCTGTAATTATTATTGTGCTTGATGGTTTTGGTGACCTAATTTGAACAACATCTCAGTGGCATCAAATTCATTGAGCAGCAGAAGTGTAATTAAAATAAGAGGCAAATAGTATGTTTAGATACCGCTTATTGCTGAAAACTGAAAATACTGAAACAAAATAATTTTTAAATATGTGAATAGTACTGTAAGACCAATTTTTAATAAAAATTTTACTAAAAAAAGAGGTTTATGAATCCCGTAAATAGTACACGGGACCCACTTAGAAAAAACGCACCGCTGAAAAACACTATAAACGCTTTTCAAATGTGCACTAATTATTAGAGATCTATATAGCCTAAACAATTTTTTTTTAGTGTATTTTTAATGTTATATTTTGTTTAACAAGTATGGGAAAAGACACCACCGAACATTTTTCTTTTTTGCTTTAAGGTAAGATGCACGCTATTAAGGTAATCATTTTATTTTTCCTTCTTTTTAATATTTGATAATTTTTTGTTGTTGAGGAAACTGATATTTGATAAACAAATAAACAAGTTAACCTTTTTTTTTTTTTTTTTTTTTTTTTTGAGAAATAAAAATGAGGGCCTTTATGGTTATATTATACCCCCGGTTAGGGCGCCAGTGACCTCGGTCTGAGTAGCCCGATCTCGGGGGCCCTTCTATACTACTGTGCAGGGAGTTACCCCACTAAGGATGCCCACCAACGGACTCTTACGGGTAGCGAAATTTGAATCTAGGTGTGATGCACAAAGTGAACGAACTTTACCCACTCAAACTTCTCATTTGTAATTGCTACACAAAACATTATTGGTTTTTCTTTCTTCTATTTTTGGGATAGCATAATTGGTTGACGTCAACAGCTCTTTTTTGCCGTATTTTTAATATGCCACATTATATCAGTTGTCAATGATGTTGATGTTCACATATGAAGGGAATCAAAAGACAAATTCACTTGTTGTTTAGAGATCTTTACATTTCAATTGGGTCACCTATTACTATTGATGATGTAAAGTTATAATTTGTACGGCCTTAACTAAGTTCAATACAGCTCATAAGGAAAGTACACATTTAACAACACTAAAAGAGAGACAGCAACTATTTCTCAAAAAAAAAAAAGAGAGACAGCAACTCGTCTTACTTACACAATGGTCTTCGTCACCGCTGCCACCACCACCGCCTCCAGTTTCTCTCCGGCCACCTACACTATATTTTGATAGGTGCAACTATAATCCTAACCTTTCCCAATAGGCAAAGCTCTCAAACCCCAAAGAGAAGGTAGGTTCCATACCATGCTGTAACACCTTAAATCGACAATACTTTCACCACCAGCAGTACTATCAACTTGGCCACCAACAACAACATCAGCACCACCGCTCCACCATAATCATTGGGACTCCACCATAACCACCACTACTGTTGGTGCTACCTGTCAGATTCCAGACCAAGTTGCCCACTTGCTTTGCACTAGCAACACACAAAATATGCCATGTAGCTTAGTCAATAGCTGTGTCTAAAAACTACTTTATGATTCCTCACAAAATGTCCTGATTTTAATTAATTTTTACAAAACAATTCCTGAGTTCCTATCATCATTTACAGCAGTAAAGATAGGAGAGACCATGCTGAAGAACATCTTTGACCATTGTTCCATTGAAGAGTTGACTTTCTAGCATATATCAAGATGAAAAAATGTACAGCATGACGGATTTGGTGTGTATACAACAAAACCCCCAGAAAAATGACAAAAAATGACATATACAACAAATCTTACATCCAGGTGTCTCTCTTGATTACAGTCAATAACTGAGAACTACCCAATAACTTGCAAGCAAGGATCTAAATTATATTCTCTCGGTAGAATCCAAGATATCCAGAAATCATTTCTTGATATTGTCTTTTAACAACTAAATAAATCAACCCCCAGCCCCACCATCATGCTATTAGAATGGCTCATTTTTTGCTAAGCAAGTCTAGATGGCTAGAAGGGACAAGGTGGGATTTGGGAACAACTGTTCAACCCATGTCATCAAACATAATCTGGCAATGATGCGACCTTCTTGTCTACTCAGAAATTGCACAGACCATTAAAAAGTGGACAAATTCTCCTCTGCCACCAGCTTGAAAGGTTTGAGAAGAAAGGAAGCTATAGAGTTGTATCCATGGGATAGCAACCAAGTATGCGAAGGAACGTTGCAAATTCCTGCAAAGATGTAAAATTGTAATGAAAATATGAAAAAATAAGGCTATACAGCAGTATGTTTTAAAAAAAAGAGAGTTTTAATGGCATGCCATCAGTGTGAAATATCAACATAAAATGATTATCACTACTAGCATTAAGGAATGGTGTTACGTTTATGACAACTCCTGGGAAGTAAGCAGTATAGAGGAGTCGGTGATGTTATGTGAGACACTGTAGAATTCTAGCTTTGACCTTGAGATACTTAACTTCTTAAGCCATGCGACAAATTACAGCAGAGTGAAAAGGATCTTTAAATCAAATGTTTGAAAAAAGACTACATATTCAGGGAGGCTAGAAACATAATGAATTGATTAGAACAAGAACTCCTCAGACAAGGCCATAATATCATGTGCCCATTCTATTAAATCCCAAGAAAATCTAATTATAAAATTTCCTATGTTATGCAATGCAGCCTCTATTGCAGTACCCTTGACCTCTAAAAACAATATAGAGAACTTAGGATGGGCATTTTTTCCTAGTTAAAGTCAAAAGTTTGACATTTTGGCCACGTCCAAGAAATATTGTGCATTACAGAAGTTAACAAACTGATTTATTGACCTATAGAAACATACGATAGGATCCCTAATGAGTTGGATTTTCGAAAACAAAGGAGTTCCTCTAAAGTATATCAAGTTGATTAAGGATATGAGTTGTGGAGCTATAACTAGTGTGTGAAAAAATGGAGACATTACAAATGAGTTTCCTATGACTATAGGTTAGTATTAAGGATCAACATTAAGTCCATGTCTCTTTGCAGTAGTGATGGATGAGCTCACTAAATTGATTCAAAATAATTCTTTCAATGAATGCTTTTTGCAAATAATATAGTTTTAGCGGATGAAATTAGATGTGGAATTACTGTCAAGTTAGCAATTTAGAGATATGCCTTAGAATCTAAAGGTTTCCAGCTAAGTAGGACTAAAACAAAGTACATGGAATAGAATACTTGATCAAGAGATACCAGAGAATGTGAGCTTTCGGTATTTCAATAATTATTAAAGATGGAAATATTGAAGAAAATGTGAATAATAGGATAATAGCACAACAGATGAAATAGAGAAGCACATCAGGATTATTTTGTGATCGTAGAATACCTATTTAGGAAAAGGTAAAATTGAACAAGACTACCATAAGACTAGCTATGATATATGGTTAATAAGCAAGATGCTTATAAATTGAATGTTGCGGAGAATGTTAGATGGATAAGTGGATACAAGGAAAGATAAGATTTGAAATGAGGGAATTGGCTTAAAGATAGGGTCCCTATTGATGAAAAAATGAGGAAGGGTCGAATAATATGGTTTGGTCATGTGTAGAGGAGAACGATTAATGCACTAGTGAGAAGAGCTAGTTGATTCAAATTAAGGAAACAAAAAAGAAAAAAGAAAAAAAAAGATAAAGGAAGACCTAAAATAACATCAATATAAGTAGTAAAAAAGGAAATGTCAATTAAAGAGGTAACAAAAAGTAGGACTTCAGATAAATAGAATGGCAAAAAAGAATATATGTGGCCAACACTGACTAATTTGTTTAGGATCTATAGTTGACCCTAAAATATATGAACAAAGACTTGGTTGTTGTTGTACAAAAGCTAACAAAAGGAAAAAAGTTAAAATTCAAAGTAGTGTACAAGCTTAAGCTTACATTCCTTATCCCTAAACTTAAATTCAAAGTAGTGGCTATGGAGATTTGGGATTGAGAAGGATGCCCTTTGGAGGCAAGTGATAGAGGTGAAATATGGATGTGTATGGGGGGCTGGTGTACCGGATCTGTTAATGGTCCATATGGTGTTGGTTTATAGAAAAATATCAGTTGGGGATGACCTTCTTTTTCATGCCATATTCTGTATGATATTGGTGACGGGTCTAGTGTGAAGTTTTGGCAAGACCGTTGGTGTGATGAGACATCCCTTATAGTCAGTTATCCTAAGTTATTTAGATTTTGTAGGGATAAGGAGGCTAGTGTGGTTGCACTTATGAAGTACACCAATGGCGTCCTTGTTTGGGATATCAGTTTCTTTAGGGGTGTGCATGCTTGGGAATTAGAGACTATGTCAGGCTTCTTGGATACCATATGTGGTTCTTCAATAAGGGGGTTTGGTGAGGATAAGATGTGTTGGAAGCCTAGTAGAGATAAGGGGTTTAAGGTTAATGATTATTATAGAATTTTAGTGGGCTCTACTGACTTCTGTTTTCCTTGGAAAAGCATTTGGAAACAGAAAATTCCTTCTCGAGTAGCTTTCTTTGTTTGGACTGCTGTTTTAGGGAAATGTTTGACAATTGACAATTTAAGAAAAAGGAAGGTTTGAATATTGGATTGGTGTTACATGTGCGAGTGTAATGGTGAATCAGTTGACCATCTCTTCCTTCATTGTTCGATTGCTATGGATCTGTGGGCTACGATTTTGGGTTTATTTGGAGTAAGCTAGGTTATGCTGCAATCCGTTTTGGGGCTCTTAGAGTGTTGGCAAGGCAGGTTTGGTCGTCATCGAAATGGTTTTATTTGGTTAATTGCACTCCATTACTTAATGTGGTGTCTTTGGAGGGAGAGAAATAGTAGGTGTTTTGAGGATATTGAGAGATCTATACTAGACCTCAAGTAATTTTTCTTTAGCACTTTATTGGATTGGTTGGTTGCTATGCAAAACCAATCATTCCCTTCTTATTTTGATTTCCTTGATTCTTGTAATTTTTGTCTTTGAGTTGTTGACCCCTTGTACACTCCCTGTGTACTAGGGTGATCCTTTTTTGATATCAATAAAACTTATTACTTATCAAAAAAAGTGTACAAGCTTAAGCTTATGTGGGTGAGTGGGTGTGAATATATATATATATATATATTTGTGGGGAGAGAGAGAGAGAGAGAGAGTGGGTAAGGTTGCCTATCAACCAGACCTCGTAGAAGCAAGAGCCTTGTGTATTAAGTATGAGATTGGAGGATATTCCAAAATTTCAATTAAGCCATTCTAAAATTTTGAGTAATTGAAACAAGGAATTTGATTGATGAAAAGACAAATGTACCATCAGGAGGCATAATTTGCATTGTGGAGAATGCTAAGGAACAAACCTGAAAATGTCCTAAAGGGGAATTTGATTGATGACAAGACAAGTGTACTATCAGGAGGCATAATTTTGCATTGTGGAGAATGATAAGGAACAAACCTGCAAATGTCCTAAAGCATTTTGTGCACGAGGCTCTGCCATTGAAGCCTCAAAATCAATATAGAAAAGGTAGTCAAAATATCTGCAACCACAATCACAAATGAGTTAATAAAAAACCAACGCTATCTCATTCTCAACTAATGGAAAAACCTCACAATTTCTTAAGTCGACAAGAGCACACCACAGAAGATATTCAACAAGGTCAATGATACACTTGAACTAAGTGAACAAATTGGACTAGAAATAAGAATGAAGAATACTAATTTGATAGGTGCAATACAACTCCTGAGGTGACAGATTAAACGGAAGAAAGGCAGTGCATCACCCTTAAATTCCTGTACCAATGACTTCCCTTCAGGTCTCCCCACTATGCTACAGTTGTGATAACAGCATCTTCAGAAGTGATGGTCTCCTAATGCAGTCAAGAGGTCTAGTAACTTCATGATTAAATTTAAATAAGAAGAACAATCTTATTTCCAACTGCTTAAGAAGGCTTTTTTTTGGTTGGGAGGATAGAAAAGTAATAGAAAAGATTTTAGTTAGAGTGACCTTATATTATACCATAATCCCTTTTACTTTACTTTCCCTTTCCACCATGTGTGTTTGGTATAGAGAATGGAAAAGTAAAAAGGACAGAAAATAAATATAAATTTCCATTGTTTGGTTGAGAAGCAAAATTAGAGGATGGAAGATATAGTTTGTACGAATTTACTATCATGTCCCTATTACATATTTATAAGAGGTAAAGATGACATATCATAAAAGTTACCACACCACACTTACTATATTATTTGATTTTTCTTTATTCATCCATTTTATATATATAACAAAATTAATAATAATGTGATTACTTAAATTGATTTGGGAAAGGACTCCAAAAGAATAAAAATTAATAGCCTCCAAAAGAATAACTTTCCCTCCAATGAATAGCCCATCCTTGTCCTTGTCTTATTTCTATGTTTTTCATTTTTCTTCTGCTCATTGGTTCATGCTTCATGCTTTCAACGAATAAAATTTGCTGACTATAGTCAGAGCGGCAGATGTAAAGGTAGAAAAGGTCATTGGGTGGTAGACAAATGTTAGTGGAAGGGCCTTTAAGTCATTTGACTTCAATGCCCCCCTTTCCTCCTCATTTTCTCCCCAATTCGAGGATTAGTTTTTGGTGAGACCGGATGAAAATCACCCTCTCCCTCTCCCCCTTCCTTTTCCTCTCCCCTTCTCTTGTTAACCAAACAATGGAAAGCCAATATGTCATCTCCACTTTTCCTTCATATGTTTTCCATCCACCCTCAACCCAACCAAACAAAGTGTAAAATTCTTTACAAGGGGAAAATTGATGATGATAAGTTACGGGATAACTGCAATCAAAATTTAATGTATAAGAAAGAAAGAGAATTGTGTTGTTCTAGAAAGATGTCATTGGTGAGGTGTCCAAATTCTAGACTCTTCTAGAAGAAAATATTGGTGAGGTGACCCTACCAGCTGTCACTATCAGAATATTATTTGTAATATTTTGTAAATGTTCTCCTATATATATTATTTGGATTGGGAAAAGATCAAATATAGAAATAGCCATTTTCTTTCATAATTTTCTTCTTACATGCATCTTCCTTTTCACAAACATTGTATCATAGTAGGAGATTTGAATTGACCCTGGTCTTGACCGATTCTGCATCCTCTTCTTTCTCTCTCTCTTTTTATTTTTTTAAAATTAAAATTTTTTTATTTTTTTAAATTAATTTTTTTTTTTTTTTACCATTTCTTTCTGATGCTGAAACTTTTTTTTTTTTATTGGGCTGTTTGGGGTTTTTCCGGAGGTGGTTGTGGATGAACACAGTAATTTGGGTTTTGAAAGATGGTTTCGTGATGAGTGGAAAAGGAAAAGAGAGGGATTTTGTTTTTTGTTTTTTTTTTTTAAATTGTGTCTGTTTTGCTTTGATACCAAATTGATGTAGGACAATCAAGAGGAAAAAAAAGAACAAGTAAATTAAAAGATAAACCCTAAAAATCAGCACTTAGGGCTTGCTTGAAATCAACACCAAGCAAAAAACTTAGGCATCAATGTATTGGAAAATCTTCATTATGAAATTTCGTTAATCAATCGTCTTTCCTAATAATAAAAATAAACCAGGAGCTTATATAGAGCTAGAGCTTCTAGGAAATCAAGAGATAAAAGATAATAACTAGTGAAAACTAATCCTAACTGAACTCAAATACTAATCCCTATCTAATCTCAAATCTAATTCCCATCTGAATAAACATCCAATATCCTATGAGATAAATACAAAAATCCGAAAATATAAATTTTAAAATAATTTTGGTTTTGCTCCTGCATCACTTTCAGTTCACTCTATTTGATTGAGTTTGGATATGCATTAGTTGTTCTGAGTAATGGTCTAACTCTTCTAAGGTGAATGAAGACGTCAGAAACACCTACTCATTGCCATTATTGTCATTGATGATTGGTAGCAGAGACAGCAATGTTTCTTAAGAAGATGGTAGTGTTCACGATTGGTCGGTAGTATGTGCGAGAATTTCTGGTGGTTTTGAGTAGGTTCATGGAAACTTTGGTTGCCTTAACGAAAGCACGGAGGTTTCCGATGTACTCGGGGGAGGGGGTAATTTGACCATCAATGACCCCTTTTTGAGCCGACATGGTCACTGAGAGTCATTGAGTATAATCAGCATTGACAATTGTGGGAGTTGACAGGGAAGACCATAATTTGGTTCATGGTGTTGGTTATTCACTATCTCAAATTAGGATAGGTTAATCAAGTATAGGATACTTTTGTTTCGGGCTGTTTGGTTATCTCAATGTGCTTATTTGGTTACTCGTACTGCGTATTCCTCGTTCTAAATAAGGATATGCTTGATTGGGATAAGAGCGTCTATTGTTTTAGTTTTTATCCTACTATTTGTATTTTTTAGGATCTCTAAATAAGTGTATGATTGGTGTGGGGCATGAAATTGGAGGTCTTTGCTACTCAAATTTTGCTCCTATATTTCCTCCACCGCTCTACAGGCAAATCAGTGTTCCTTATCTCCTTTCAAGTGGCATTGTCAACTTGGTCGCCCATCTCTGTCCACTTTGAAGCATCAAGTTGGAGTCTTGGTTATGTATCTTCCTTGTCAAGGAATCATGTTAGTTTAGTATACACCATCGTTTCTTTTTCTGTCTAGGTTGGTTGGTTC
Source organism: Quercus ilex subsp. ballota (assembly GCA_032727855.1). Taxonomy (NCBI): domain Eukaryota; kingdom Viridiplantae; phylum Streptophyta; class Magnoliopsida; order Fagales; family Fagaceae; genus Quercus; species Quercus ilex. The sequence continues at coordinate 35,958,752 of CM064915.1, forward strand.
GGGTCTCTAACCTAGTTGAATTAGTACACTCTAATGTATGTGGTCCCTTTCATACAAGGAAGCACAGGTATGGATACAAGCACAGGTACGGGTACGGTACGAAGACACGGAAATTTTTGGAAAAGTAAGACATATATTAATTAATTATTAAATATAATTTTATTTATATTTTCTATATATTTTTTAGCATTTATTTATTTATTCATATAATGTTAAACATATATCAATTTAAGAGAAGTAGTAACATATTTCCAAAGAGGACCTTCATCCGAAGATAATGAGCTAGTAGCCTCCATTAAAAATTAAGTTTAACCTACAAGTATTTGAAAAAATCATTCTTACTTATCCAAAAATATATATATATATATATAAAACTAAATAAGCCATCAACATTTATTTTTAAAATACCTATTAATTAAAAAATTATTTAAATACCAAATGAAAGATAGATATGAAGTCATGTGTAATTTTAATATCTCAAGACATGGGGAGGGTGTATGAGTGGACAACATAATAAAAAGAAAGCAATTTGACTTTTCAATTTTGTAAAGTAATTAAAATCCAAGAAGAGAAGAAACTAGCAATAGAAGGAAATGCAAAAGAAGAATAATATAGGGTCCGTTTGGATACAACTTATTTTTGCTGAAATTGAAAACTAAAAACTGAAAATACTGTAGCAAAATAATTTTTAAATGTGTGAATAGTATCGTGGGACTCATTTTTAATATTTTTAAATGCGTGAACAGTGCTGCTACAGTACGTGAACAGCGATAATTGTCTTCTGCACAGTAAATTCATGTGATTTTACTGTTCATGCGCTGAAAAAAAGAAAATAGGAAGGAAACGTGAAATAGAAAATGTAGACGCACAATAAATCCTATCCAAACACATACTTAGTGTAAAGGTAACATCGCCTGTGCTAGGGTCGCGGACTACTGCTTCCTGAATCAGAATGGCTTGTTTTGTGATCTTTTTTGGGTTCCTAATATTATAGTGAAAGATATTTGGTTTGTAGCTAAAGAGGCAACACGTTTGCCACTCCACTATTGTAATCGTTTTCCAGTTGGTCTCTTGTAAAGCTACTGTGTATTTTGTTTCTCCCTTCAGTGGTATGAAAAAAAACATCGCCAGTGCTTATCTTTTCCATTCTATTTCATGTGCATTTTTATGAGTTCTGTTGTTTTGGGATTTTTGGATTCTGCAAGTTTGGATGCAATGTGAGAGAGTCTGACTACATAGTTCGAAAGGGAGAATGAGGCAAAAACACACCGTTTCGGGCTTTTGATTTTTAGTCTTTTATTTTTATTTTTATAAATTTTCATGAGGCGTGTCCCGACTGTGTCCTGAATGTGTTCAAGCTGTGTCCTTGCCATTAAATAAAAAAAAGTCTAGGACACACGTGCAGCTGTCTCCCAGGTGTATGCTGTGTCGCGTACATGTTCGACATGGGCACAACAAACAAATTGCCGTGTCCATGCTTTCTAGCTTTCATGTCGAGTCCAATAAATTTCAATACTTTGTTACCTTTGATGATGAGTGATGACTACTCCCGAATGATTGAGTTATTCATAATGAAAAATCATTTTAGTTAATGTCCATTTTTCAGCTTTTTTGCAAAGATATTAAAACTCAATTTGGCCAGAAAATCCAAGTGCTACGATTTGAGTCTCTGACAATGCCAAAGAGTATGTATCCAATGAGTAATTATTAGATACTCCCAGAGCACGATGTCATGGTGTTCCCTCCTCTCACATTCATGGTGGATCTCACTAATTAAATTCATGGTGGGAACCACCATAAATGTAAGAGGGAGCACCACATCATCGTGCTCTGGGATTACCTAATAATTTTCCATCTCCAAGGCATCCTTTACTTCTTATTTAACTAGCAAAGGCATTATACATCAGACCACTTGTCCTCACATGCCATAACAGATGGTGTTGCTAAGCATAAAAATAGGCACCTCCTTGATGTTGAATGAGCCCTCTTGAATGATATGCACACACCTAAATGTTTTTGGAGTGATACACTACTGACTGCCGGCTACCTCATCAATGAAATTCCTTCCACTATTCTTGATGAGGCATCTCCTCACTTGATCTTATTCCCTTCTTCTCTAGCCTTCCATTTACCTCCCAAAGTTTTTGCACGTGTTTGCTATGTTCTTAATCTTGGACCGAGTTTTGACAAATTTGATTCTCACTCCACTGACTGTGTCTTTCTTGATTATTCCGGGACTTAGAAGGGATATCAATGCTACTTTACAAATGCTAGTGTTACCCTTGTTAAGTCTCAGTCATATTTCTCTAGCACTAGTTCTCCCAAAAAAATTTGATTTGAGTCTGTTGCATCTTCTACCCGTTTTCTGATTCTGAGTCTTACATCATCACCTATTTCTATAACTAAACTGTAGCCTTCGAAGGCCCCAATTTGGTTACAAATTGTACATCAGATTTTCATGCCTGACAACTCTAATGCCCCTTTCCATCATCCTCACAGTCTGCCGATCCTACATCTACTATCTTCAATTCACTCCCATTGCTCTCAGGAAAGGCACACAACCCTAGGTCATTATGCATCCTATCAGTAACATTTTTTTTGTCCATCGTTGTCTCCTTTTTCTTGTTATATACCCCCATTTCCAATGTTTCCATCCATAAAAATCTTCAAGGGGCTAATTACCTTGTGGACTTCATTGAGGCTAATTACCTTGTGGACTTACCCCTTGAAGGGGCTTCGTTTACTTGGTTTAGAGATTCGGGGTCTGCTTCTATGTCAAGAATTGATAGAACCTTGGCATCGGTGGATTGGGTAGATCACTTTGGAAACGTGTCTCAAAGGGTACTCCCTCGGGTAGTTTCTGATCATTGCCCTCTTTTGCTGGTGGCGAGTAATGTTAAAAGAGGTCGGAGTGCCTTTAAGTTCGAGAATATGTGGTTGAAAGAAGAGGGTTTTGTAGAAAGGGTTCGGCATTGGTGGAATGGGTATTGCTTTTTGGGTTCTCCTAGTTTTATTCTGGCATGTAAATTAAAAGCTCTTAAAGAGGACTTGAAAAAGTGGAATAAGGAGGAATTTGGGGATCTAGCCTTTAGGAAGAAATGTCTTTCATCTGAATTGCTGGGTTTGGATGCTAGGGAGGACTTGTCGGGTCTTTCTCAGGAGGATCAATCTCGTCGTATTCACATTAAAGGAGAGATTGCTCATCTTGCCTCTTTGGAGGAGATTTCTTGGAGACAAAAGTCCCGGATTTTATTTGTGTAAGAGGGGCACAATAATACTCCCTTCTTTCATCGGGTTGCAAACTCCCATAGAAGAACTAAGAAGAACTAATCATATTCGGGGTATAGAGGTGGATGGAGTACTCTATGAGGATGAAGAAGAGGTGCGGTCTAGGGTGGTCAATTTTTATCAAAGGTTGTACACCGAGTCAGTTTCTTGGCACCCTTCTATGGACGGTTTAGAGTTTGCTAGAATTGAGGAGGATGAGCGGCTTGAATTAGAGAGGGATTTTTCTAAGGAGGAAGTGGTAAAAGTTCTTCATGAGATGGAGGGTGATAAAGCCCCAGGTCCTGATGGTTTCACTATGGCTTTCTTTAAAAAATGCTGGAGTGTAGTGGAAGTAGTTGTCATGGCATTCTTTGATCATTTCCATAGGAGCTCAGAGTTTGAATGGTCTCTAAATGCTTCTTTCTTATCTCTGATTCCCAAAAAAAATAATGCTGCAAATATCAAAGATTTTAGGCCTATCAGCCTAGTGGGTAGTGTGTATAAGCTGTTGTCTAAGGTTTTAGCTAACAGATTGAGGCGAATGCTGGATAATCTTATTTCAGAGTCTCAGAATTCTTTTGTTGGTGGCAGACAGATTTTGGATTCAGTGCTTATTGCTAATGAATGTTTAGATAGTAGACTGAAATGTCGTACTCCGGGGGTGGTGTGTAAGCTAGACATTGAGAAAGCAATGTCTCCCCTTCTCTTTTTGTTGATCATGGAGGTTTTAAGTCGTATTCTGAAGAAAACTGAGGAAGGGGGTTTTATTCAGGGTTTTCATGTGGGTCCTGTAAATTCTACTGGTATCCGGGTTTCTCATCTCCTTTTTGCTGATGATACCATTCTTTTTGTGATGCCTCTAGAGAGCAGATTCTTTCTATTAGGCTAGTTTTGACTTGTTTCCAAGCTTTTACTGGTCTAAAGGTGAATGTGGGGAAAAGTGACATTGTCCTTATTGGGGAGGTGCGTAACATTCAATATCTGGCTAATATCCTTCAGTGTAGGGTGGGTAGTTTGTCTATGATTTACTTGGGTATGCCATTGGGTACTTTGTTTAAAACAGCTTCTATTTGGAATCTGATCCTTGAGAGGATGGAAAAGAAGCTTTCAGGCTGGAAGCGGCTTTATTTGTCAAAGGGTGGTAGACTCACCTTGCTGAAGAGTACCCTTTCAAGCCTTTCGACGTATTACCTTTCCCTTTTTACCATCCCTAAAGCTGTGGCGACTAGATTGGAATGCATCCAAAGGAACTTTTTGTGGGGTTCATCAGTTGAGTGTTTCAAATATCCTTTGGTGGCTTGGGAAAAGGTTTGCTTACCTCGTGAGTTGGGTGGGTTAGGAATTCGGAAGTTGGTGCCTTTTAATTAGGCCCTATTAGGGAAATGGCTTTGGAGGTATGGCCATGAAACCTCGCATCTATGGCGAAGGGTCATTGCCATGAAATATGGGGAAAGAAAAGGGGGTTGGTGCACTAGAGCCTGTAGTAGGGCTCATGGTTGTGGGTTATGGCGGAGTATTAGCGAAGGGTGGGAAACTTTCGCTAAGCATTTCTCTTTTGTGGTAGGGGATGGTTCTCGTATTCTTTTTTGGCATTATAAGTGGACTGGTGATGTTCCTCTCAAAATTCTTTATCCTCAGTTATTTTTGTGTTCAGCTAATTTGGAGGCTTGTATTTCTGAGGTGTTAAGCCCTCTTGTGGGTGATAATGACAGAGTATGGAGTTTAAGTTTTCACAGATACTTTAATGATTGGGAGTTGGCAGCTTCCTACTCCCTTCTTCATTTCATCCAAACCCGAATTCCTAGGGAAGGAGGGTGTGACAGACTTTGTTGGGATCTTAATGGCAGTGGGAAGTTTGATACTCGGTCCTTTTATCATAAGATTCGAAATGCAACCCTTTCCACTTTTCCTTGGAAAGGAATTTGGAAAGTTAAGGTTCCTAAAATGGTGGCTTTTTTTATGTGGGCAGTAACTCATGGTTAGATTTTAACTTTGGATAACCTTATGCTTCGTGGTCGCCCTTTGGTGAATTGTTGTTGTTTGTGCTGTTGTAATGCGGAATCTGTGGATCACCTATTACTTTTTTGTCCGATAGCTCATTCTTTGTGGATGCATATGCTTCGGTTGCTTGGGATGGAATGGGTCATGCCAGGCTCAGTTGTGGACTTATTATTTTGCTGGTATCATTGGCTTGGGAAGCATAGCTCAGATATTTGGGATTTGGTTACAGGATGTTTAATGTGGACTATTTGGACTGAACGGAATCAACGGTCTTTTGAGAATGAGGAGAAAACTGTGGTTCAGTTATTAGAGTATTGCCAGCGGACCCTCTTCGATTGGTCTCGTTGTTGGGGCTATTCGGATTGTTCTACCCTATTGGATTTTCTCTCATCTATTAGTATAGATTAGGGGCTGCTTATGTCTCTTTGTTTCTTTTTTCCTTTGTTCACTACCGTGAACTTTGTGTGCTTTTCTTGCTATTCTTTTATTAATAATATTCTCTTCTTACTTATCAAAAAAAAAAAAAAATCTTCAAGATGCACTCTCTGACCTGGGTTAGAGGCAAGCCTTGTAGTTGGAATGACTGTTTGACATCAAAATGGCACTTGGGATCCTTTTTTTTTTTTTTTTTGATAATAAGATTTACTGATATCAAAAAGAGACACCCTGGCGCTTGGGATCTTGTTCCCTTTCTACTTTGGAAACATACAGTCGGTTGTAAATGGGTGTTAGGGGGTTTTTCTTGGAACGATGACATGTGTTAGAATCGAGAAGAAGCTGCCCAAAATGTGACTAGCGGCTATCAATGCATCTCAAGGCCTACAAAACAGAACTAGCCCAAAGCCCAAAAGAGAACAAATTGACGCACAGCAAGGGATTCCATTCTGATTTTAAAATAGCTTAGTCTACAGTTTCATACCTGCAGGTCAACATAAAATAAATTCAACAAGAAGTTAAAGTCTGAAATAGACACAGGTTGGGTAAAGTTGGGTTTGGGCTCAACTCGGACTTGACCCAATCATGTCAGGTGGTAGAAAACGTGACCCGTGGTTGACCGAAGAGAAGAAATGAATCGAGTTGAGTCAGTTGTCCACAGTGGCAGATCGGTTTCAGTTGAAACTGGGAGCAACGGCGATGAAGAGAGATGCAGGAAAACTTGTCGGAGATTATAAGATCTCCACCTGGCCAGAGATCAAGAGATCTCCACCAATCTGGGCAGTGATTTGGATGGAGAAGGGTTTTCACAGTCGGATCGAGTCAAGTTTGATTTTGGAGGAGACCCACCACTTGACCTGCTGTTGTTGAGTTTGGACACCCACCATCGACAGCCAATGTCGTCGGATCAGGCGTAGGTTGAGTCGGTTCTGGTCGGGTGGGTTGGATCTGTGGATAGCCCTAGTCTGAAATATGTCTAGTGGTAAATCAAAGGAACAGGAACCAACCATAAATAAACTAAAATATTTTTGCCATCCAATACAGTTCTCCTAACAGAGAGCTAATAAAAGATACAAACACAATAGTGAGAAAGACTGTGTATTCATTAATAGCGAAACTATAAAACAAATAAAGCTCTTCCATACTAATCATAGAGTTAGAAGTGTGAACTTGGATTGTAGATGAAGGGAAATAGAGTATGTCCAACAATATTTAGAAGGAACTTGGTTGGATCTTCCTTATCCAATATCCACTCGCATGACTTCCTTCATGGTGATACAGTCCTTGTTTTATGGTCTCCATGGTGATGTATGTGGTGTACGGATTATGTCGAAGAGATATTTATGGGTATTTTCAGAGGTTACGAGGAGTATATGTTGTCCTTGATGGTTTTGTAAAGCGCCTTAAGGTATAGTTGGTTGACAAAGGATACACAGACATATTGTGTTTATTATCCTGAGACCTCTCTTATAGCTCTCAATTCTATTTGGATTTGGATTTGGATTTTTACTGCTCTTAGTCAGTCTTGGTCTTTACCATCTTGATATCAAGAATCTTTCTTTTCATTGAGATCTTCAGGAGGAAATATACATGGATCAACCACTTGAATATGTTGTTACCTGTAGTGCACACCTTTATGTTGGCTACGAAAGGCTCTATATGGTTAGAAGCAATCCCCCTGTGCCTGGGATAGATTTAGTATCATTGTGCTTATGTGCTCTTCGCTATTTCCCTAGAATTGAAGTTGCTTGTTCTTCTTAAGGAATTTCTCTTTCTTAAAGGAAATATGTAATTGATCTTCTACATGAAATTGGCTCTTAGGATCTCATCATGTTGACTTCTATAAAATTCTACTGCTAAACTTCATAGAGGGAAAGGAGAATTCCTACTTGTTAAGTCTTTGTTTGTTGGCTTAATTCTGTGCCAAATTTGCGTGGAACTTTTGTTCAATTTTCATTTAATTTGTGGGGTTATTTTTTTAATTGGGTAGAAGTACTTGAACCTGGTCACTCTTGCTGAAAGAAGGACACAGGGCAAAACAAGGAGCTACCTTTGTTTTTTGCAACTCACGAACAACTCGGGACCAAGTCGCACCTGTGAGTTAGACGAGGACAGAACAATTATTTCAGTTATATCACTTCACCAATTCACTCCCAATATATATATATATATATATATATATCTTTTTCCTACACAAATACACCAGAGAGATAGAGAGCAACTTTCAGATTGCCTCTTAGAGAGAGAGGAAGCCGTTTTTGTCGTTTCAGCCAAACCATCTTATCTCTCTTCTCCTTCCCTCTCATCATTTCTATATCCAAGAGAGGAGATTTTAACCATCGCTACCTACATCTTATCTGAGTGTTAGAGAGTTGACTGGTGCTGTAAACCATTTGGAGCTACAGTTCAAATCCAAGTTTCATTGGGTGACTAGCGGTTGATTGCTCAACCGGCAAGACTCTGTAGAAGAAAGGACTCGGTGAATTCAAATGCTAGTAGTAGCTTGGATGGCTTGAGTACTTGGGGAGATCTAGGCTTGAAGGGTCTATAGTCAATCTTGTACTACATCTGTTCTATAGTGCAATTCCAATATACAGGGTCGGCAGAAAGGTTTTTCACTGGGGGCTCCGGTTTCCTCTTTGAAAACACATCTTGGTATCTTTGTATGGTTTGCATATTTATTTTTTGCACTTTATATTGCTTTATTGCTTTATATTGTTTATTGCAAACCATGGATTATGAAATCGGTCAATCATGTATACTGGGCTTTAATTGTTAGATAGGATTAATTGTGATTAAGTCACAAAATTTACTATTGGGGTCTAATTATTTGCCTAGGTTGTTAGGTTTTGCATTTTCACTACTGATGTTAGTCTGGGGATTGGTTTGAAAGTTGATTTATCCTATACCACTAGCCATCCATCCTAATATTACTTATGTTGTTGGTGTTTAATCACTGATGCTTCTCATCAACCTTATTTTGAAGCGGTCTGTTGTATCTTACATTAACAAAAGGATGCTCCTAGCGTGGAATGTTGTACATTTTTTGCTTCCTTGTGTGTGACTAGTTTTAGTATAACATTGGCTGGTAGACACTTTGTTCCTACTGATGTTAGTTAATACTAGGGATTAGTTATGAAGTTGATTTATTGTACCATTAGTCTTCCTTCCCGATATTACTTATGTCATTGGTGTGGTTAGTCACTGACGCTTCTCATCAACCTTATTTTGAAGCAGTTTGTCGTATCTTACATTACCAAAAGGGTGCTCCTAGCGTAGAATGTTGTACATTTTTCTTCCTTGTGTGACTAGTTTTAGTATAACACGGGCTGGTAGCCAATTTGTGGGTGGTTGACTTCTGGCTATTAGACATTGGTTGGAGATATTCATGTTACTATGTGCTACAAAAAAGTAGAATTTCGTTGCTCATTCTAATGTTGCAGCTAAGTATATATCTATGGCTCCTATTGCTTTAGAAATGTTATTAGTTCCTTTTCATTTTCTCCTTTATGACATTGGTATTGATGTTCCTACTATTATGCGGATGTATTGTAATAATCAGGTTGCCATCTTTATTGCTAACAATCTCGTTTTCCATATGCATACCAAAAATATCTAGGTTGACTAATTTTATTCAAGATTTATTGATAAGGAAACGAATTGTCACTCTCCATGTTCACTTGAATGATTAGTTGGGTGGTATTCCAATGGAGCTGTTTGCTCGTGCCTTTCAAGCTGGGCATGTTTGATCTGTATGCTCTAGCTTGAGCGTTTTTTATATTGGCTTACTATTCTTATATTAGATTATGGTTATTCTTGTAATCAAGTCATATCATTTTAATATGGTTATTCTTGTAATCAAGTCATATCATTTTAATATAAATATATGTTACGATGAAGAGACTAAACAATTAAGCCCTTAAACCTTTTCTCTCTCTCTCTCTCTCTCCATTCTTCTTTTCTCCTTTCTTCTCTCCTAACCCTAATCTTTCATATTTTACAACTCAATTAAAGCATTGGCATTGAGCATGAGATTTTTTAAATTGCTAATGATTATTTACTTTTGAGATAATGGACCACGATAGGAAAAACGAATTCAGAAAGTTTGGTTCTAAAGGCTTCAAATATCCTACTTTGGAGATAAGCTCCAAATAAGAACAATTGCAGTGATGAAAGAAAATTCAAATTCAAATCCAACATAATTATACTATTGGCTTAGAGTTTAGAGATGCTGGCACTGCACTTTCTTAGTTTTTCTAAGCTAACTGCATCAACATGTCTAAAGTATATTAATTATGTGTTCCAAGCAACATATTTTGACCAGAATCACTCCAAAGTACTACTTATGGTTCAAACCAACTAGATGACATGTATTGCCTAATAGAGAACTTGATATCCATTTTTTTGTAATAAGTCATCAAAAGAAGACTCACTTGGCACTTCCCGTGTTGGAGTCATCGACTACTCTTAATGGCCGTTTCCTCTGCGGTCGACTTTCAATCTGAAACAGCATAGAGATTATAATTCATGGTCAAATCTTTGATATTATTATTTTTAATAAGTATGGTCAAATCTTTGATATGAACTAATAAAAATGAACTGTATAAAATACCTTTTTCAAATTTATGTCTCTCAGTGCAAACACTGCCAAGGCTTTAAACAATACTCCAGGGCCTTCATCTAAAGTAAATACGATGCTTGTCTGAAATTAAGGATGATGATATTCAACTATAAGAAAATCTTTAGAAAACATGTAAAATAAAATCTCTATGGGTAAATGAACCTCTTACCTTAAAGGGTTTATTAGTTCTTGGAATTATTGGATCCCTTGCAAGTACCAGATAACGAGTAACATTATCAAAGTCATCCTGAATAAACCATGGAATTGAAGCAAAATCAGTAGCATTTCTTATGACCAGAATAACATCATAACCAGGTAGCATTTGGCATCTAACTGACTTGGTCAGATAGTAATGTATTGATTGGTTGGGTTATCAATCAAGAACTTTTATGGGGCTAATTCTTCAATGAGAAGATTCTAAAAATGAAAAATGAATACTTCAAGAGAAGGTCTGAGCTAAATTAATATTTAAGGTAGCCTAGGCAATCTAGATTTGCATTACATGAACCTTAAATTGCATACATAGACTACAGTGGTGTGAATCCCACATCTAAGTTTTTGTCCCTCTGAAGAAAAAGACATCAATTAAAGGAAATGTCTCAATCATAATGACAAGGGAATATTTTGATAAGGGGTAGTTCATTGACTAAAGTGATGGGTTTAATGCTTCAATGAGACAAATCTAAAAATACAAAAAAGAATACTTCAAAAGAAAATGGTCTAAACTTAGCTTGGGAATAACATTATAGGACCTTGAATATATGTATTAAGTGGGGGAGGGGGATGTACACCCCGGACATCTCCATTGGAAACATCAGGAAGCGCCAGTTAACCTTTTTATTTATTTATTTATTTTTTATTTATATATTAGTAGGAAGTGCCAATTGACCTAAAGGCCATTGGCAGGATCTTAAATAACATATATAGAATGCTGTGGTTTGAGTCCCCCATCTAAGCTTCTGCCCTCCTCAAGAAAAAGAATATCAACTAAAGGAGAGGTCACAATCATTACGACACTGGGAATCTTTTGGCAACAGGTAGTTCATCAACTAAACTGATGATAAACACAGTATTCTCACAAGATATGCTTGCTATGTTTGGTTCCTAAGAAAACTGAACTAAAAAAAGATAACATTTTAAACTTTTACAATTTCTGCCCCAGTTATATGTCACTTATAACCAAAAAAATTAAAAAAAGAAATTCTTCTGTTATGCCATTCTCCCCTATACAATGCAGACATCACCAAAAGGACTGCAACAAGAAAGAGCATATGGTATATGCAATTTGAGTGTTCAGTCATTCAATAAAGGAGATATGAGGACTAGCGTAGGTGGTCATACTACTACCCCTGCAGTAACATTTCTTGCACCACCACCAACACAAGCAGCAGCATCACCAGCATCACTTGTGCACAACTATATAAATTGATTCGTGGCTTCCTGCACTACAACACTCACATATAAAACTGTCATCCACTTTCTTTCACTGTTATTAATGCCCATTTTTCTGGAGGTCCACACAAAGCAAAGACCAATTATTTATGGACCCTTTTTTTCCTTTTATTTTCTTAATTTTCGCATGCCCAAGCCCATGTAATCTTTAATGGGGAATTTTGAAGAAGTGTGGCATGAAGGGCAAAAAATAGGGCCTATTTGAGCTTACCCTTGGGTCCAAGAGATGGATTTTGTCAAGTGGGCTTGAAACATTTGCAAAATCCATGAGCCCATAAGCAAGCCCATGTGCAGGCCACAAACGTAGAAAGGAAAACTTGAATAATCTGCTGTATGTGCACAAAATTTCAGACTAATTACCCCAAGCCATGAAAAACATGTTGACCTCATTTAATGTTAACTGACTAGGTTTCTCATATTTAGCATGCTCTTAAGGGGTTGTTTCCACCAAAAAGGGACAAAAAAGTTGGTTTAGTTAACCAGACTATCCACACTGGGTAGCAAACCAGATTGTGATAATATCCAAAAAGCCCACGGCTCAAGGTTAACATTCTTCCAAAAACCCAGCAACCAAAAGCTTTGATCACCATCCAAAGATGGATATTAGACATGCCCCTGATATATTATAAAGCCTTGATAGTGGACTCATGATGCATTGCTAGCAGACTCATGATGCATTGCTAGCCTCTATTGTTTAAATATTGGAGTGAGTAGCGGGTTCAACTCCCCTCTTTTGAACCCAGTATGATAGGTGCAAAAGTCCATTAGCTTGCCATCTCAAATCATCCCCAATAACTTTAAACCATTTATTGGTTTCTTAAGGGCAATACATAAAGGATGGAGAAAATTTGTGATCTCAAGGCTTCAGATGAGGGCTGTAGAGTGGTGTGGGGGTAGGTTCAATTGAGGCTCAACTTAATTGGTTTTGTTCTAAAAGTTACCAACCAAGAAGCACCGGTACAGATATGGTATGATATGGGGATACAGTGATATGGCATTTCCTGAAAAACTAGGATACGATATGGTGGGGATATATTTTTAATTGTTAAATATATTTTTATTTGTATTTTTATATATTTTTAAGCATATATCAATTTATGAGCAATAATGGATAATAAAGTGAATCCATGGCCTTTAAATGATGTTTAGAATACAAAACAAGATCCAAAAGAGTAAATAAAAAAGAACCAGATAAGTTTTCAACATAGAAACCAATATATAAAAAATATTAATAAAAATCTTCACAAGTTTGAGCTATCTCTCACTATCGAGGGGGCTAGTTATGACCATATCAGGGCCACATCGTGGGCGTATCCCAGACATATTAGAACTTAAAAAAAAAAAAAAAAAAAAAAAAAAAAGCAGAGACATGCTGTAGGAGTATCCCAGAGGTATCTGATACAAATATGCATTGGATACAGATACACGAGGAAAAAGTGGAATATCCATGCTTCCTATGTTACCAATCAATAATAAAAAATGGGTAGGACCTCCAACTTATCCTTTTCTTGACAAAACAAGTGTAGGGTAAGAGAAAACATAAATTTGAGATACAAAACAAATAACAAAGGAGGAAAACTGTACCTGGATTCTTTCTGCCAGTATGTTAAGCCCATAAATTTCTGCAGCTCGAGCACTTGCAATGACACCAGCATCCCTCAAGCCATTTGAGGATACATACTAAACCAAAATTGAGTTAAATTAAAATCATTCTATGGAATGATTCAAAAGAGATCATTATAGCTACAAAAGAGACGTCTATCACTCACCTGAGCAGCCCCAGCTGCATCATCAACATTTTCCCTGGAAACACCTAACTTACTCAGGAGAATATCACTCAAGGAAAGTGCCTGTAAACAAGAACTACTCAAATTTTAAATGAGGATAGGACAAACATTTGGACCATGCAGATTGGTTAACATCAATATAACCAGTTTCAATATGGAGAGAGGAAATAAAATCTTGACCTGTGGATGGCTTAGAACATGTTTCAAGTGCTCTGCTCTGACACCTGGCAGAGCTAGAAGACAGAGATTACAATCCAACTGCACCTCACCTACTATCTGAAGCCTATGACGAAGGAGTAAATCGTAATTACGATGGATACTTCCACCTGAAGAATTCTCAATTGGAAGAACTGCTTTATCAGCTAGCCATAGTTCAACAGCCTGCAAATAAAATATAAAAATGAATGAAGCAATGATTAAGAGGCCGGGCCATGGTACGATGGCAAGTGCCTTTCACCAAAAGCGACATGTTGCAGCTTCAGTACGACTTAATGAAGCAAGGATTAGTATCAGCTCATTTTAGAAGGTGTTTGGCTATCCATATTGTTCACCAAAATTTCGCTAATGATTCCATCTCTTGGGATTGAGTCATAACAAAGGTGTTGAATCCAAATGTTCAAAAGTTGTATAAGAAAATATAGAGAATTAAGTTTCTGCTTGATGTCCTAATTTCAGCCTACAAATTATTACAATATATCACACTAAACCTTAAATGCATCTTCAAAATCATTACAAGGAACTGTTTCGCATTTAGGGTAGGCTTTCAGTGCAGCATCCTCGCTGTACGACCCCGGTAAACCCTGCACCATAAATTCAACCAGATAAGGAACAAGAGGACACTAAGTCTTTAGCACCTAGTAATTCATTTTGATCTTATTCTTGGGATTTACAGACTAGCTTCTGCTAAATATATCCCTTACCTTGAATGATATTCGCACCTTTGAACCACCATCAGGAATAGCAGAAAGATCAGATACGGATAATGGTCCTGCGATTGTGACCAAACATGAAGTTGAGTCAAACTAAACTTGTCAAAGATGGGAAGCAAATGTCTGAGATTGAACATGAATTCAATAAATTCTAGTACTACCATTTACATCCACCAAAATAAATAAATAAAAATTGAACTAATCCTCCTATGGTATATATTTCTAAAAGCTAATCACCATCTTTCATTTCCTGGATGGTTCACCATCTTAAATTTGCTCACGTTAAATATAATTTTGACAATTAACCAGCATGAATTCCCTGAATGCTCAATTGCATCAACTATCAAGTCTAGCAACTATTTTGCCCACATGAATTGCAAGTTAAAATTACAGTTTTACATAACTACATAAGAAGTACATTGAAAGGATAGTCAATCCCATTAGTCCCACAAGTTGCCAATAAAATTAATCCTCACTTCATCACTATATGGTATATTCAAAGATTCTTAATTGCTGTCTTTAAAAATAAAATAAAACTACAATGAAATAATCATCTTGAAACAAGCTCTAATCTGTATCCAATCGTAATACATATATCAATTCAAAACTTTAAAAACTCCATAAATTTGATAAATTGCCATTAAAGAAACAAAACCCCACTTGGAAGAGAGTTCAAATCCTTTTGCAATCTCCTTGAAACATCGTTCTCCGTCTGATCAACTATTTGTTGCAACTTGGTGCCCCGGTTGGACGTGTTCTCGTTTTCCACAGACCGTATTGCCCGGCAAGCTGACAGACCCGGAAACCCACCAAAACGCATCCATTTGCATACTTTCTCCGACTCATTTATCCGATTCAATGGAAACCCAGAGGGCTTGGACCCCAAGTCTTTCCAACCACACTGAGAATTTGTAACCCCCAGCACAGCTACAGTCTTCAAAGCCATCAAAAAGCTTCAAAGCCAATATGTTTCTCCTCACAATGTTTGCTATATATAAGAACCATCGGAAAATGGATTTGAAAAAACACAAAGGAATACGTTGCGTTTGTTGTTGAAACCAAGAAAACTACAAAACTAAGCCTTGCGTTTTAAGTAAGCGTGGGAAGTGTTGGTTGAAGACTTTCGTCGAGCAGGTGGAGGGCGATCCGCCCTGAAAAATTAGGTGAAAAAACGTGCAACAACTACACGCTTCCGTGAATGAGACTTGTTCCGAACAATTTGTTCGTGTGCTGATGTGAGCTCTGTGAAGCTAGACGCACGTTGACCACAAATTGAGAGTGAAAAAACGATTCAAACGACCATAAATAAATCAAAATTTTTATATTTATAGATCCTTCTGAACCTGCGACCTCGAACATTTTTTTTTTTTTTGAGAATAAACGGCAGACTGCGACCTCGAGCGTTGAACTCGCGTTGTGCGGGGGACCATGTCAAGGAATTGTGATAGGACCACCACACATTACACGTGGTGTATATTTAATTCTTTAAAATATATATATATATATATATATATATTTTGGTAAAACTACGGGAAGCTAATAAAATTAAACAAGTTGTCAAGTTTATTACAAAATAGATCAGTTTTGTCAAAAGTTAGCGCATTATTCACTATAGGCGGTGGTTTATAAAAAATTTGGAAGTTAGAAACTAGATTTGCTCCCATCTTAGCTATACTATCCACACATCTGTTATTATTGGACAGAGTATGATATTGATTTTTTTTAAAATAATTTATAATTATTTTTTTATTATTAGTTGCTAATCCATGCAATGCATAATAATAGTTATTGAATGAGTTATAGAGAAAAAAATGCATTATTTTTGAGTTGGAGTAGTAAGCAAAAATGCATGAAATTAAAAAAAAAAAAATGATATTGAAAGAAATAGCACAAAGTTTTTTTAGTTAGGCTGAAGAAAACAATGTTGTTTTATTTAATAGTTTTTTGTGGGAAGGAAAAAGAGACAGAATGTTGCGTCTCTAATTTAGTTTGTATTGTATGTATAGGTATATAAAAAATAGGTTGTAATATATATGCCAAAGAGTGTCTATTGGCTGAAAATGTGCCTATTGAATGAAAGTATGTCTATTGGCCAAAAATGTGCATATTGGCCGAAAATGTATCTATTAAATAAAAAAGTACTTACCAAAAGGTATTTATTGAAATGATATAACCCTTCATATTGGATATACGAAAAGATGATTATTGAATGAAAAATGTGCCTATTGAATGAAAAATGTGTCTACTGAATGGAAATGTGCTTACCAAAAGGTGTTTATTTAAAGATCATAACCCTTTATATTAGATATACCAAAAAGTGTTTATTGACTAAAAAGATGTCTATTGGCTAAAAATGTGTCTATTGAATGAAAAGCTGCTTATTGAATAAAAATGTGTATATTGGCCAAAAATGTGCATGTTGAAAATGAAAAGTCATAACTGTTTGGTGTTTTAAATGTATACGTGGTATTAATTTATGTAGGCATGTGACGTAATAAGGAGTAGTTATCAAAAAGTCAAACGTTTCGATTTTATATTATATATAGATTCGACCAAGGCACTAATTAGTAGGGGTGTTCGCAGTGCGGTTTTAGGCCATTTTTAGTATCGCACTTTGTAGTGTAGTTTAGCCAAAATCATAACCGCACCGCACCTCATTTTTGGATCACATGTGTGGTGCAGTGTAGTGCGGTGCGGTTTAGAGTTTAGCCAAAACCATAATTGTACCGCACCTCATTTTTGTGGTCACATGTGCGATGCGATGTATAAGATGCAGTTTGAAGTCGGTATATTTTTCAAATTTTGGGTTTTTCTTATCCAGCCTAAAATTGATTTTTCCTTTTATTTTAAGCCAAGTTTTAAACTATTGAGCTAGTTTTTCTTTATTTTGAGTTGGCTTTCCTAATCAACACTTGCTTAGGTTATTAAACTTTTTTTTTAGGTTAGAAACTAGAGTTATTAAATTATTAATAATACATTTAATATTAAAAAAATTAATATATAGAGATGGTGCAGTTTGTGTGGTTTTCTAATTATAAAACTGCAAACTACACTGCACCATGCAATGTGGTGCAGACTGTTAATTATGATGCGGTGTGGTTATGCCATTTTGCAGGCGATTTTGGTGCGGTTTGTGCGATTTTTATGGTTTTGTGAACACCCCTACCAATTAGTTTTTAGTTTTCTTTGTAATATAAAAGAGAACTACTACATCCACAACATTTTCATAATACTTTTATAACAAATTTTAGGTGGTAAGTTGTCATTAATTTTAATTTAAACTCACTACTGAAATTACTTTTTTATACACCACCAATAACCAATAACAACCTTGAAAGTATTGTGAAGATATTTAGTATAGCATTTCTCAATATAAAAACATGTAACACGACCAAATTACAAAAGCTCTTAGGGTTTGTTCGGATAAGATGTTTTAAAAGTTCGTTTTGAAAAACAGCTTTTTGAAAACACAATTTTAAAAACCACAAATAAGCATTTGGTAAAAATGTGAAAAAGTGTTTTTTTTTTTTTTTTTAAATTTTAAAGAAATGTTGTTTTCAAATTTTTTATTTTGGTGTAAATTCCAAAAAATAACTTAAGTATATTGTTAAGGTTACCTTGTCAATTATTATTTTTTTCTTCTAGAAATCATTATTTTTATAAAGGAAAATTTCTAATCAACATTAACAATTGATGATGATGACAACAATGATAATGATGATGATCAAATTCATAGAGAGAAGTTTCTCAAAAAAAAAAAAAAATCATCAAGAGAAAGACATTAAAATGATTAGAAAAATAAAAATATTAAAACTAATCTTCATTACCAACAATATCAATACTAGGAAATTTATTATAATAATAAAAAACGTTCTTAGCCAAAAGATTAAATTTTTTCCAAAATAGAAATAATGAAAATACTATCTACAACCTACAAATGGACCGAGCTATCTTGTCATGAATAAATTTCATCTCCTTATCATGCATATTCTCAACATTTGCCTAACTGCTACTACTTTCTTCCCTACTATTACTTTATGGTATGTCGAAGTTATGCTCATCCCATTTTAATCTCTCATCCTCCCTATCATGTTTTCTAATAAAATTATGTAAAACACAAGTGGCAGCTACAATGTTTCTTTGGTCCTTAATGTCGTAAGATGGCATTTGCTTCAAAAAAACTCCATCTATTCTTCCACACTTCAAAAGTTTGCTCAATCACATTTCTAAGTGACGAGTGAACATAGTCAAACCTCTCTTCTAGGTGATTTCCTCGACTAGCTTGTTGAAAATCTGAAAGATGGTATCTTTGTCCCTTATAAGATGGCAAATATCCTTTCCTCAAATAATATTTTCCCTTATAAGGTGGCAAATAATATTTTCCTAACCAAAATATATATATATATATATATATAAAAGATGTGCATAAATAACATCCTTCGTACATATTTAATAAATAAAAATAGTATATACCTGGTGGTGGTTTTGGAAAATTGATAGATTGTTGACGAATATAATATAAGAAAATATGTGTATCATATCCTGTATCTTCCTATCCAGCCATAATAACAACTTGGATGTGTCCCATCAATGGCACCAATACAATCCTAAAATAGAATACAAATTTAGTTACTAATGAAATAATCATAACAAAAATTATAAGCAAATTAGAATGTATGATTGAATACCTGAAAATGTGGCATGTATAATGGATTTTTATTTTTATTTTGTATATATCTTGGAACTTTACTAAATGTACAATTAGAAGGCTTGAGGATATCCATTGACATTATGTTAAGGTGTTTAAGAACTCTATGAAAATGTCTATGAATAGTCTCACTAGAATGTTGAAATCTTTTTTGAACCAATCTGTTATATGCTCCTTGTTCTAGTATCATCAAACATATACCTACTGACTCTTCAAGCTTAATATGCCTTGTGTGTTGAAGTCCATATCTATGTTGTAAAACATTGCACAATTAAAGAAAAACATGCGGCTTCATTTTAAACATTTCATGACATTTCGCTTCATTACCAATCAACAATCCATCAACCACTTATAGAAAGTTTGACTAGAATCTCTACAAGGTTGTTTATCAATGTATTTCATATAATATGTCACTACTACATGACATCTAGCAACAACAAGATCATATCATTCATCATCATCTTCCATATTATAAGAATGATCATCATCACTATTATCAATATAATCATTGCAATCCATAAGAATGACACCTAAAAAAGGATAACAATTAGAAAAATCACAGTAAAAAATTGCTTAAATGATTAAAAAAAACAATAATCATTAAAAACATTATTTAAAAATCTGAACAAGTTCAAACCACCCTAACAAACACATTATTCAAAGGAAAAAGCAATAAACAACGAAAAACCTAACAAAGAACACATTTTAAAACAATTATCTTCTTATAAACTTTTTGCTTGTTAGTTAAGTGCTAAAGTAGTGCTCTCCTAACAATCTTGCTTCCTTTTCTAGAAATTGAAGCTGTAAATGTGATTCTTTTATCACGACAAACATCTCTTTTTTTCTCTCGTTTTCAAAAAATACGGGCTACCATGAAGTAGAGTTCAGAACTCTTCTCAATGCCATTCAAGGTGCACACACGTTTCATGACATTACAAATAGTACTACTCAGCTCAATTGAACAAGCTGAGTCCCTTAACCACACAACATCACATATATGACTAAGTTGTTGTGTCATCTTCAATGTTGCCGGCCCTCCTTTCTTCTCTTTGCCTTGTGTAGATAATGGAAAATCTCACTTCTTTCCTTTATCTTGTGTTGGTTAGGAGTCTCAACTTCTTTAAGATCATCATCATCATCATTATATTTCACCTAAATCCTCCTTATGTATCTCAAGATCATTAGGTAGCACACCTGGAGTGGAGGCCCATGCTGATTCTCCAATAGCTGCAATGTCCTTAAACATGATGTCTAATAACTCAACATTCTCCAAACCCTTCTCTTGAAATTTTGCAGCATCAATTACCTCCTACAAGTTTGACTATTTTCGTAATAACTCAAATTAGCATTGTTTATCTACTAATACAACATACATATAGTGAGTTATACAAAACATACTATGAGGTTCCTCTCCCACCACTCATCAGTTGTAGATATTATTCCTTTGGCTGCATCTCATCCCAATCCAGTTTCACTTCCTATTAACTTGTTCTAAAGTATCCATTCTTTCTTTAATCCATTTCACTTATGCTTATACTTCTCCCTAGGATATTTCTTTCTAGCATTCTTCTCAAAAGAAGCTGTAATTTTCTTCTAACCCTTTTTACTAAAGTGGGTATTAGATCGATTATCCTTAAATATCTCATCCACACAAGTTTCACAAAAGATTGTTGTTTGTCTTGATGTCCAAATAACTCTAACATTTGAGCTATTTTTGGATGGTTTAGGGTTGGGATTTGAAGTCTCCTTTATCTTACCCATCCAAACAAAACATAGGTTTGTTAATAATGTAGCATGCTAATTCATGAACAATTAGGAAAAATAAGCTAGAAAAAAAATTGCGTATAGATATACTAAAACTTGTTGCCTCTCTACTGATAAAGCTAGTAAAAAAAAAAATGTTTGTGTCAATTCTATATAATTATTTAGTGAATCACCACCTCCAAAATATCAAAAGCTATCGTTCTTCATCAAGACCGAAAAAATAAAAACTCGATAGTATTCATGCAATGCATTTAGAGAGAAACTACATTAATTACATTATGGAATAATGTGAAACAAACAAACTTATTCTGCTCATATATATGATCATCTACAAATAGGCAAAATATAGCTGTATAAGAAACAGAAGAAAAATAAGCTAAAAAATAAACGAAACACAAGCAATTATATAAATATAAGGGGCTGTACATCAAGTAGTATTAATATAATATAAGAGTTGTGGATAATGATTTTCTATTAATATTGGTCTTACCTGGTAGCCACCTTTTCCAGCTACCGTAAGAAGAGATAGGTAAATGAACTTTTGGTAGTCTGTGAATACAATAACAAGTTCAAATTAGTTAGTACTTTGCTACAACGTTTTGATTCTGTAACAATCATAAGAATTTATATAATATATAGTCTCAACAGCTATTCCAATTACTTATATATAAAAAAAAAAGGGTAAAAAAAACAGCTATTCTTTTTGCCCTATTTTTAGGTTGGATATAGAATATTGGTTTTATTTGAATAATCTTATTTTCACTTGAAAAGAGAAATGTGTAGCTTTTTAAAGTATCACTTTCTAAAAGGTATTACTATACTTTTATACAATAAACAAAATAAATCAATGAAAATAAGCTCATTCAAATGCCCACAAAATAATTGGTGGACAGACTTCCAATTAGGCTAACTTTTCAATCTCAAGCTGAACAAAACCCACCTAAACCTTGCCTTTTGCTATTGTTATAGCTTATACTTTAACTAGTGTATATTAGTAGAGATATATGTATTTTTTCAAAGACACAAAACATAATATTTGTATAAAAGAATCCACTACATGCTTTCAAGTTTCAACTGCATGTGTTTATCATAACCACAAGTTGAAGCAGAAATACATGAAATTACCAAAGCTTTAGACCATGATAATGACCTTGTGTTGATACTCTCACTATATTGGAAGTGCATTTATAATTTCCCTCTCCCGCCACTTTTACAAGTCAAATTGCCTCTTTTTTATAGCAAAAAAAAGGTCAATTTTCCTTTAGCAGACAAATGATAGGATGAAATTTTCTTAGGAGAGGTGAGGACTCTGATATTAATCTGCCAGTTGAAGATGACTTAAATATGGGACATGGAAATGAGAATAGTTTAAGTGCATATTGTAGACTTTTATTATTGCTATTCAATCAAAATTTCAACACAAGGAAAGGCTTTATCACTTCTTAAAACTTTGAAATCCCTTAATTACAAAAGAACAGAGAGGTTATCTTTAGGCATTTGTACCAATAAAAATCCTTGGACTCTATTGCTCTTAAGCCTCTTATTGAAAGAAAGGTCATGTTTAGTTAGTTTATTAAAATTTTTTCTCTCAACAGTTGCAAAACCAATTAATAAGCCATGCTTTACTGGGAAGTTTCACATACGGCCAATGGTGAATATCCTCTTATTTCACCTTTTTCTTTTTCCTATATGACCATCCAACAACACACATAGTAAGGTTATAGATTGACCCCAATTAAAGGTCAATTATATGCAAAATTGTGGAGGCACGAACAAATCATCATATATTCTAGAGTGCAGCGAAAAGTAAACTTTTCATGGTGATTTTTTGACTAATGGGAAAAATCTCTCATAAAGTGAAAAGCCCTACTAGGTGATTTTCAAATCACCACCCCAAGAATCACTAATCAAAATCAAGAGATTATAAGTACAGGGAATCTTGCCCCAAACTTGGCCTATCACAAAGTACTAACCTATAGTTGAATCCTTACGCTAATCCCCAATTGTCCTTGATTTTGTAGAGACTTCTTCCTTTTGCATGGATCCCAGTTGTGACTAACTCCCAGCAACTTGAAGCTTGTTGTTGGATGCAAAGTTCTTCAATACACTTATAGAGAAGGAAGCACTTGGTCACAAAACCCTATAAGAATGCAGTAGCTTCACAAAAAGTTTATAGATTCTCTAATTGAGTCTTTGTGTACTATGATGACTTCAAAATAAACCTTTTATATTCCCTAGAAATTTAGTGAATGAAACCCTAGAAGTCCAAGTCATCATGAGCCAAAAAACAGATTTGAAAATTCTGGATCTATGAAGCTTAATAGATCGAGAGGCATAAAGGTTCCTCATTAATTGTCAATAAAATCCTTGTATCGTGCTTGTGTCAAGGTTCACTATTTTCAGTGCTAAACATGTTATTCTACTAACCCTAGTACTAAACATGTGAAAACTAGACTCAGCAAGACCTAAACATATGATTAAAACTAATCAAAACAAACAAAATAGCAAGAACCCTAAATCTGTGTTTTTGGGCACGAGTATGCGTGCGCATACATGAAGTATCTGTCCGCTTGCCTCGAGTATGCGTACCCATACATAAATCATGTGCACGCATACATAAAGCGTGTGCACACATACATGCCTAAAAACACAATTCTAAAGCAAGCAACAAGGAACAATCAAATGAAACCTAGCATGCTTCTAATACAAAAATAAACAACCTAAACTAATAACAAAGAATACAAAGATAAGCAAAACAAAATATATTCCCAAACATGCATCAAATCTAACAACAAACAAGAGCAACACTTGACACATCAAAACATCCAATCATTCAACTCTCCAATCAAAATATTGTGAGAAACAACAAATCAAATCATATTTCTAAGCATGTATAACATATGAATCAATCAAAAACAACAAGAACATAAGTTATAAAAGATCCAAATTTAGGAAGAGCCATAAAGAGAGACTCACCTTGCTTTTGGAATACAACTTGGTTGATATTTAATCGGCCCCCCTTAGTACCTACACAACAAGATTCAATGAGATATCAAGGAAATCAAAAGATTCAATAGTTTATAGGTAATCATAACTCAAAATAAAAAGATGTTCTTGAAAAAGCTTTAGAAATAAAGATTGAAAAACATTTCTTGGAATGAGATTAATAGTTTCTACTTCTAATGAGTAATAGAGAGAGGTTTTGAAGAATAAAAAACGTGCTTGGTGGTTGTGAGTGCAGAAAATTTAGAGATGAGAGTGTTCTTGGACGAGCTTAGGTCAAAAATCAACTCTCTCTAGCTAGGGTTGAAGTTTGGAGGCATAAGGTTGTATTTATATGTTAAAACTAGGGTTTTCAGACTCATTTAGAGAGTTTTGGATGATACCAAGGTCTAGGGGCCAGGGCCTATCAAAGAGGGAGGCTTTGGGCCCTAAAAAAAAATGAAGTTCTAGGTTTCTGGAAATGACCCTGCGTACGCATGGTCGGGCATGCGTACACATGCGTCCATAAAAACCCTAAAGCTGACAACTTTGATGGCCCAACTTCAAATGACCATAACTCACTCAATATGAATTCAAATTAGGAAAACTTTGTCTTCAAATGGAAGCCGAAGATGTCTACTTTCCAAAGAAATAAACCTCACCCCAAAATTCGTTGTGTGTAAAATGTTATGGTCAAAATAGTAAGCATATGTTATTTTTCAGCATCGTTTTCAAAGCGATTTGAGTACTTTTGAGTTGTAATTACTTCCAAACTATCAAATAACTTTAATTACCTTTTGTAGACATGTCAATCTTTTCATTGGGACTGGGGAATAAAATTTATTAACCGGGTACAAAATAAGGTGTTTACGGAAGGTATAGGTTGGTATTTTGGTAATTAAGATTATCGTTGACGCTATTTTAGATTTTCTAAAGAAAATTGGTGGTAACTTAAAATTTCAAAATGCATGTTTCTGAAATACTAGAGAGAAGCAATGTTTTCTAAAACGTAAAAAATCTAGTTTTAAAAAATAGCAAGCATCCTGATTTTGTGGAGCCAACGGTTAACAAAATAACGTTTTGGCTATAATGTGTGTTAAGGCTTTGTGAACAACCTATCCAAACGGGCTCTTAGACTTCGCTTTCCCCACTTTTTAGATTATTTATGGTCCACCTCAAAAATTATTTTTCATTAACTAAGATTTTCTATGCTGATAGGATTTGACAGATGAGTTGGTGGTTGGATCCTAATTACGGTGGTTTTTAGGTAGCACTCTGGCTGTTGGGGATTGGGTTTTGCTTGGGGTGTGGTTTGATAGGTTTTGTTGGCTTAAGTAGGTTGCTGAGCAAAGCTTGGGAGCCCATGGCTTCGCAATTAGTGAACAAGATGAACGAGACAAGCTCTACACAGTGTGAATGTAGCTAATATTTAAATAGTTTTAAAAAAATGGCAAACAAAATTATTGGTCCCTAAAGTTTACCATGTGAGCGCAATTGGTCATTCAAGTTTCAAGTAAGCACTATTAGTCCTTAAAGTTTAAAAATTCAGTTGTATTAGTCATTCTGTTAACTTACGTCGGTGATATTACTTACATGGCTAACAGAATAGTAACTTGGCATTATAAAAATTATTATACACGTAAAAAGGAAACTAACCCAGTTACAAAATCAAATGTTAAATCCTAATGGGTCCCACTAATAGAACCAGCAATTATTGGGAATTTTTGACAGGTTTCTTCCCTCTTGTTTAGGGTTTATGTCCCTCTCGTTCAAGGTTTCATCCCTCATGTGGGTTAAACCAGCAAGGGTCTTATCATTTTCTTCTGTATTTCCTCTTGTTTTCACCATTTATGTACCTTTTTAGTCCTTTGGCAATTGTTCTTTGTTCGTATCTTTGCGTCAATCAATTTCATCCCTCACTTCACTTCGATGTTCAATTAAATCATAATGTCCCATTCGTTTTTTGGTTATCTGTTTCACATTCTTCTATCTATTTATGTTATTAACTACAAAGAAGTGCTAAGTGCACAACAAATTAAATGTGGTTGTTATTGGTTTTTATTTAAATCCACTACTGAAATTACTTTTTTACTTATCAATAACAGCCATTAACAACCTACCACTTATGATTTTTTTTTTGAAAGTATTGTGAAACTGTTACGGACATAGCATTTTTCTTAACTATAATATCATTGATTGTCTTATGTTTCAATGTTGACATCATTTTTTTTTTCTCGCTTGAATTTTGTTGTTATTCATTTTTGGGATTTGTTCATTTTGATGTCTGGTTGAATCTTAATTAAAGTTATTTTTGGAAATGAAAATTGAATTGCACGGTCAATATACAAGTAGATCTCTTGAATTTGATAGGATCACTGATGTTATAAAAGGTTGGAATCTTTTCTTTATTAAACGAAGCATACTTTCATTTATAACTGTGAATGAACCAAATCAAAATAAAAAGCCTCCATAGCAAGGCAAGGAAAGTCCTCAATCAAAAATACATCAAAAGGAATATGTTCAACATAGCGGGCTAGAGCATGAGCTACAGTGTTGGCATTACGTCGAACATTAGAGATGGAGAATCAATGGAGATTGGCAATGAGTGCATGGATATTAGAAAGGACCTGGCGAAGATGAGAACATATAGGGCTAGGGGGCAAGAGAGAATGCATGACAGAAGCATTATCACCCTCAATTACCAAATCAGAAACCTAACTAAACAAAAAATTCAAGAGCACAATGGCAAGCCATTAATTTGGCCTCAAAACTTTTAGTAGTAGCCACCCCTTTAAGAGAGAAGGCTGTCATAACCTCCCCATTATGATTCTTGATCACGGCCCCATATCCTGAACTATCTGGTGCAGAAAAAATAGGATCATCAAAATTCAATTTGTAGCACAACTGAGCAGGTAAATCAAAATAAAATAAAATAAAACAATAAATTACCATATCAAGACATACCACAATTTAAAATAAAGGGATTGTAAAAATGTGACATTTTGTTATTGTCATAATATTTTCACAACTACTGTGTAATTTTTTCAAAGTATTCACATTAGCTCATGCAAAATGGCATAAGGGCCAAATTTTGCCCAACCAACTCCAAAAGTCACCCACATCAGCTTATGTATATATTGTGGAAAATTCATTTAGCTATGGTTCTTGTGCAAATATGCACAAGCATTGTTGTTGTGCATTTAGTTTTTATTATTTCTTTGCATTTCTTAACAATGAAGGAAGAGAGTAGCTGGTGGTTTTGTTGTTGTCACAATATTTTTACAATTGTTGAGTTATCAGACTATCAATTGCTTATATATTAAAATAAATAAATGAAATACTATATCAGGACACACCACAAGTTTTTTTTTTTTTTTTTTGGAGAAGGATGTAATTTCAGCTTTATTAATTAAGAATTTGGAAAACCAGACACAAAAGAAGACAGAATATCTGGTGGAACATGTTAGGATTAGTGCCCTTAAATCCTATTGTATGATGCTATGTATGACATTATGTATGACTTAATGTTGTAATTAATAAAGTTGTTTTATTATTATCTAAAATAATGGTAATATGAATATTTGGACATTATCATATAGTCTATGAGATGCATAGTGTGTGATTTATGTGATTTAGTCACAAAAGATATAAACCAAAAGTTCTTTGTAAACTCAGAATTCTAGTTCGTAGTCGGTGGTGAAATTGGATATTTCATCTACGAAGACTATAACATATTAATTAAGATGATTTGTCTTGATCATGGAAGTGGAGACTTCTAGTCGATATGTTGATATGTTTTAAGAGTTAAGACATAATGAACTAGACCGCTGTGAGATTTATTATTCTCCTAACGACTGTCAAATGAATAATAAATCTCACGACTTCTATTTACATGAACTCTTAATCCTGAGAGAATAATGGTCTTGATCATGAAGTGTAGGTTACTTCGATATATTAGAAGTGAGATTTAAAGTTATGATCAAAACCTCAGTATGTTGGGCAGCCACATTTATTGTTGATGGAACATATATTCTTAAGATGGAATTCATAATCTCTTAACGGAGATATAAAATATTCCATTGAGATAAGTTTAATGGGTTCGGTTATTCAAAGTGTTAGGGCTAACCACTTTATTAAGGATTTACTAAAGTATATATTTATGAAATTGGATTTTATAAATATATGATGAATAACTTAAAGGATTAAACCAGACACTCTAGGATTAAAATGTAGTAATCTTTAAAGTGGTAGTCTACATTCATGATTTTGTATTACTACAAATATTTTATGAAGGGGTTGCATGTACAATAAAGTCTTGGGATATAATTTATTAACTAGTCGCTAACTCGTGCGATGCACGTGAAAGTTTTTAGTAACTATAAGATTTTAGCAAATCAAATGCTTTAAAATTTGAAAATCTTAAAGAACTTACATTAGCACTCATCAATTTGTTTACAAAGCCAATGCTAAATAGATTTACAAATTGCATTCTCATATCCTTTGTCATCTGCAAGGTGACAGGACTCTTTTCATTACAGTTTGCATCCTTCTATCCTTTAAAAGTTTTAAGAAGTGCCATGTGGTCATTACATAAGAATGTATATAAGGTTATACAAAATTCTGTCATTATAATCAACATCCTAAAGCTAATATTCAATCCAAAAATGTGTAACCAATGTTATATATTATAGTGTTGTAGAGGGCGGAGAGTAGAGCAAATATTTTCTTACAACCACAACCATATGGCTTAGAGTTCTAACCATTATTCGAAGGAACCCAACAATATCAATAACCCAAAAAGTATTGTTGTGATAAATTTACTTTAGGACAAATAAATTTGAGCAGTCAAAACCAAACAAATCTATCTTAAAACTACAATTTCAGACACAATCACACAAACCCACTATGAAATTCTATTTAAATTGTCTATCGCTTTCATCGAACTATTTGATTAACAGGCATAAAAACAACACTTAGTGTAAGCAAAGCCAATAAAAGTCACCAAAAAAGGAAAACCATCTTGCTAGAAACATCATAGAGACCAATAAATTAGACAGAAATATAAAATTAAACAAACTCATATACAAACACGTATCTATGAAAAACTAAAAAATATATAACAAATTTTCTTCTATCTTCATTTAATAAAGAAAAATGATAACAAAATGTTACTCTAACTTTCATAAATTGCACTTATATCCTTTTTTATAAGCAAGCAAAAAATGCATAGCTCAAGTTGTAATAACAAAATTGGAAAATTCTTAATGGAAGAAGGTAAGCTATCTATGAATTCAGCCGTAGATATAAGAGGCATAAGAAAGCAACAACAACACCAATCAATCAATTATCCAACCTAGCACACACTATCCTTAAGTTGATCCTAGGAACCTATTTTGGAACCCATGTTATTGCAACAACAAAAGCACAGAAAAACCTCTCTATCTAACAGATCAAAAAACTCTATAGAAAAGTACCAATTTAATATGATATTACCAACTTTGCTTTGAAAGAAGATCACAAAGACATCACAATCAAGAATGAGATCGAGTACTACCATGCTTCCAATCAGCTAGTCTTCTTTTTCATTCTTCCAACTACAAAATCCAATGCTAACTTTGCATTGAGAGGAACTTATAATAATAATAATAATAATAATAATAATAATAAAAAGCAAACAATAAAAATGAAACTATTCGTCCTTTTCATCTAATATGTAACTTGATAGATGGTCTCAGGCACTTTTTGCACATAGATTCTTTAAATTGTATATCAAATTAGAAGGAAGAAATTACATGTAAAAGCCAATTCAATAGAGAGATCTATCACACACAGTGATCAATAGTTTAAAAACAAAAGCCTTGTAATGTATCTGCCGTATAGTGTAATCATAGAAATATGTGCTTATCTAAGAATATTTCCATAACATACTTACCCTTATTTGAATTTCAAGAGGAGTGTGATCTTTTTGCCACTCAATTATTCAACTAAATAAAAAAGGATAATCATAATAGCAAAACGGGTCACTGTTTCAGCTTCAAACCACCTTGCATCTCTAGTCCAACTCTCATTTCTGACCAATTTTTTTAGCATAATCCAATTCAAAATGTTTTTCTTCTTCTACTCTTTTTATTTTATAAGAACTCCAATTTTCACTACAGTCCAATTAAACTGTAATTAACTCAGAGATCATACGTTGACTACAAAATTGGTTCTACAAATACAAAATTTGTATTTAAAGCAATGCAAAAGACAATTCAAGTCAAATGAAACAGTCAAGACCAACACAGTAAGAGTCTAGAGCTATTAAAGATGCAATTTAAAAGCTATAAATACAGTACCTGATCTGATTCAGATAATAAGGAAGTTAAAGCATGAAGTTGGTGGTTTATAATCTATAAAAAATTATAATAAACCAAGTGGGCCTTGGCAAATCTCTCACATATTAGAATAATATACCTTAGATCTTTAGAACTCAAGCATTACACAATACATTACACACACACACACACACACACACACACACACACACACACACATAAACAGTAAAGGGATTCATACTTTGATCTCAATCAATTATTATTTAATACTGCATCAATTCGAGGGGATCCTAAAGTAGGAAGCAATTTGACACCCATTGATTTTAAAACTCCAAAAGCTATTTAGGTAGCTTCCCCAGTGAATTAGGCTGCAATGAACTGCACAAACTGGCCTTGATACCAATTGTGCTTTCAGTGTTAGATGCTCAGGTTTTTTATTGTCTTTCTCTTCAATCTTTTCCTCCATTCGAATCTAAATAAAAGTGAATGGAAGAACAAAAATTAAGAATGAAACCTGCTTTAGAACAACAAACAAATGTACAAAGAATTAAATCTGTTGCTATTTGGTATTCATTGAAATCTGCTGTTTTAAATCTGTTGCAGGGAAGGAACGACACAAATGTACAAAGAATTATAAATTGAATAGCTGTGAATTGGTTTGGAGATAGTATTGAACAGCCGTAAAATAAAGTGATATAATGCTCTACAAAAATTTCACAAGCAAATACCAAATGGTAAGTAACTAAAGGCTAATACCAAATATTTTATGAATATTTTTCCTTCTTTTTCTCCCTACAGTTTTCTTTTGTATTTTCCTTTTCATCTCACGCTGGCTAATAGGTGAATGTCAAAATCCTAGTTGATACCAAGGTACATGTTTAATATTGTTAAAACGATATAGTTCACGAACATAAAAAATCCTAAAAAATCAAAGAATTAATCCCACAATTCAAATAACTGTAAATTGTAAATCATCTTGAAGATAAAATCCATAATAATAATAATAATAATAATAATAAATGATATAAACCCACAATTACAAGACCACCACACCACATACATCAACACATCTGTGTACAACAAAGTAAATTATGAATCATCTGAAAGATTAAATCCCAAAAAATAAAAGAAAAAAAAAATATATAATCCCACAATTACAAGACCACCACACCACATACATCAACACATCTGTGTACAACAAAGTAAATTATGAATCATCTGAAAGATTAAATCCCAAAAAATAAAAGAAAAAAACAATATAATCCCACAATTACAAGACCACCACCACCATGCACAAACTCACAAAAAACTCAACAGTTGTGTGGTTGAATGAAAAGGCTCTACCTGGCTAAGCGGGAGTTGAGGATGCAAGAAAAAGCAAGGTGTAGGATAGGCTCTAGCATAGAAGCTCCTTATGGTCTCCTTGAAAATATTTAGGCATTCTAGGGTTTTTGTGTTAGGAGTAGCGTGCGTGTTCTCCTTTTCTTTTTGTGAGAAAGGCCAATCATATTTCTTTTAAAAAAAATTTAGGGCTTCTCTAATTTCGCATTTAAGTTTTTTTTTTTTTATTTTTTTTTATTTTTTAGTTTTTTATTTTTAGGTTTTAGAATTTTTTTTTAAATATTGTGCTGAAGTGGAAAATTGTAAGAGTTTCAAAGGCTTCAGTTATATATATATATATATATATATATATAAATAAGACCTAGATTACAATTATTTTTATATAGTGGTATTAAATATAATTAACGGTAACTTTGGACTTGTCAAGAGTTGATAGAAAAGCCCAAGGCCTATTAGAGCTAGTGTCTTATTTGTTTCCTTTTGGTCCATCTCCAAGCCACTAAAACCTAATTGGAATGGCTCGAAAGGCTAGTCCAGTTAGATAATCAGTTATAAGGAGAGAAACATACATAATTTTGTAAGAGAATAAAATGGTATGTATGTGAGTGTTGGGCACTCTCTTATTCTCTTTTAAACACATTCATATAAACTGATTAAGAGACCACACTTCTTGGGTACAAATGGAATTGGAGTGAAGATTAAGAGTGTTCGCAAGTACTTCTAATCTTTGGTTTTAAATTTCACAGCACCAAGGTACACTCTCTTGTTCTTATATTCTGAAATTTACATGTTATCAATTGCGAATGAAGTAGACCCATTAATTTTCCGCTGCGTATCTTTGTATGCGATATAATCATGTGTTTTTCTAACAATTGGTATCAGAGCGGTCTTTAATTTCGAATTTGTATAACATGTTTTGTGAGTTTTGGAATTAGAGAAAATAGTTTCATGATGTTAGAAGATTATGCAATTAATTTTCTACATGGTTGTTGAAATTATTGTTTGACGAAAACTGATATTGATGTTATGATGTTGTTTAAGTTTGATATTAAGTATGTTAAATTGAACTTTAAGGCTATAGCATCAGTGGAATTCAGTTTTGATAGCAATCTCTGTCTATTATGTTCATATGATGGTAGTTTGTTCATGAAAAACCATGGAAAACTGCTTCAGAAAAATTCTGGAGAATTCAAGTTTCATGAGTTTTGATCGATTGAGTGAAGCAGTGACCAATTTGTTTGATTTGATTGATATTTGATTGCTAGTCGATTGATTGAATATTCTTTTTCAATCGATTGAGCAACGATCGAGTACCAATCGAGCCAGGTAGATTGTTAAGTATGAATTTTTAAATTTTTTTGACCGATTGAGATACACATTCGATTGATCGTAAACTGTGAATTCTGAATTTTTCTAAGTGTTTTCACATACATAAAGTGCATGGCTATGTGTAATGAGATTATGCATGTTTTCTAACTAAAAACTTTTATTTTAAAACATCTAGTGGGAGAGAGATACAAGGGTTGGATCTCATGGCCTTCATTGTCAGTTTATAGTAGTGCGATTAAGCACCTCGCCTTGGCATATATGCCTTGCTCCCAACGGAGGGTGTTTAATTCATGGTACTACAGATTAAACTTCTTAATGATGGATAATATGTGTTTTTACATTAAGAAAGACCATGCTACCGTGGAGTTACTTAATGACTCACATAGATTTCAGGCAATGGTGTACACTATACTAAGTCTAATGTTAACCTCCCTATGGAGCTATGTCATTATTACTTAGTGGCTAAAGGAAATACGGCATATTATTAGTGTTTGATAAGAGTTATCATGATAGCTCTAATAATGAGAATTGTTCTCAATCAGTCATAATGTTTATAATTTACTTTATTAAGGTTTCATACTATATGTTTATATGCTAAATTGATAATGTTCAGTTTACTTATTATATTCATGTTTATTGTTTTTAGATTTAATCATGATATCTTTTAGCCCACTTGTTGCTATTCTTAATAAAAACAAACTAACTAGATCCAGCTATGTTAACTAGAAAAGAAATTTGGGCATTGTTCTTACTACTGAAGAGCACAAATATGTGCTTACTCAACCATGTCCTAACTTTCCATCATTATATGCTCATCTTGAGGAAAATAGCGATATGATCGTTGGCAGAAATCTAATGAGATGGCCAAGTGCTATATCCTAGCATCTATCTCAATGTTCTACAACATCAAATGCAGGATGTAGAACTAGCTTTGGACATAATGCTAAGTCTGAAGGAGATATTTGGTGAGCAAGGCCGTTCTGCAAGGCAAGAAACCATAAGGCAAATTTATAATACCAAAATGGCTGAAGGCACTTTAGTGAGGGAGCATTGTCTTAAGATGATCTCTAATATGAATATACTAGAAGTTTTAGGTGCTGATATTGATGGAGAATCCTAAGTGGATATGATACTCTAGTCACTATCAGAATCATTCAAGGAATTCAGACTTAATTATAATATGAAGATACAAATTTATTCATTGTCTGAATTAATGAATGAATTGGTGGCGGCAGAAGGCATTCTTGGTACCTCCAGTGTTGATGCTAATATGGTTGAAGCTTCTACTTCTCAACCCAAGTAGAAAGGCAAGGGTAAAAAGAAAAAGAAGAAGGACTTCACCAAGCAAGATGGTAAACAAATTGCCTTACAAGTTGCCAATAAGGGAAAGAAAAAAGACTATGCCAAAGGAAAGTGTTTCCATTGTGGCAAGAAAGGACGTTGGAAGAGGAATTGTCCAATATTTAGAGCTGCCAAAAATAACGGTATGAAAAGTTCATTCCTTCTTCAAATATGTTTAGTACAAAATCCCACGGATTTCTGGTGTGTGGATTCAGGTTGTACTAATCATATCTGCAATTCTTTGCAGGGGTTCTAGGAGACCAAAAAGCTGAATGAAGGGGAATTGTTTCTTACTTTGGCCGATGAGAGGAGGATTCCAGTTATAACTGTTGGAGTGTTTAATTTATGCTTTGATTCTAGAGTTTTAATATTGGAAGACTGTTTATATGTACCTAATGTTCGTAGGAATTTAATTTCTGCAACTTATTTAGGTAAACATGGATACTGTGTTATCCTGAAAGTCAATGTTGTAATAAAGAAGGATAAAGTGTTTATTTGTTTTGGTAATATTGTAGACGGTCTTTATATTTTAACTCCTGATAAGCATGAATTATACAATTCTGAATTAGATAATGACTCTTATGGAAAATCATTAAAGAGAAAGTTTTCTTCTCCTAATAATGCATATCTTTGGCCCTTGCATTTGGGTCATATTAATCCAAGCATAATTCAAAGAATGATCAAAGATGGTCTCTTAGAGCCATTGGACTTTGATGGATTCCAGTTTGTGAATCTTGTTTAGAAGGCAAAATGACCAAACGACCTTTTAATGTAAAAGGTAGAAGAGCCCAAGAGTTGTTTGAATTAGTTCATACAGATGTATATGGTCCTATGTCAACCCGAGTAAAAGGAGGTTATGAGTACTTCATCACTTTTATCGATGATTACTCAAGATATGGTTATGTGTACCTAATGAAACGGAAGTCCGAAACTTTTGAAAAATTCAAAGAGTTTAGGGCTGAAATTGAGAATCAATTGGGTAAACGCATAAAGACTATTCAATCTGATCGAGATGGTGAATACCTTCTTGGGGATTTCAAGGGTTACTTAACTCAAAATGAGATTGTATCCCAATTGATTGCACCTGGAACTCCCCAACAAAATGGTGTAGTAGAAAGAAGGAATAAGACTCTTTTGAAAATGGTTAGGTCCATGATGAGTTATTCAACTTTACCAATTTCTTTTTGGGGGTATGCCTTAAATACAACAATACATCTTTTAAATTTAGTTCCATCAAAATCTGTTCCCAAAACACCCATGAAATTGTGGAGTGCACGTAAGCCTACTATGAAATATCTCCACATTTGGTGTTGTCTAGCACATGTGCTAAAAGGAAAGCCTGATAAATTGGAACCAAAATCAGAACTATGTTTGCTTGTGGGTTATCCAAAAGAAACTAGGGGTTATTTATTCTATAGTCGAAATGATAACAATGTTTCTGTCAGTAAAAATGCTAAATTTTTGGAAAATGACTATATGAATAATTTTACTCCTAGAAGTAGAGTTTTTTTTGGCTAAAATGAATGAACCTGTAATTGAACAATCAATGTATGAAACTAGGGATGATGTGGTTGTATCAGATACACCATAAGATATTACTCATGAGATGACTAGTACACAGGAGCCTCGTCGTAGTGGGAGGATTGTTAAGCTGCCTATAAGATTTATACGTTTGGGAGAAACTTATGAAGCTATCTCAGAAGAGGCCGAAACTGATCTTTACACTTATGAAGAGGCAATGAATGATATAGATGCACATCATTGGGTCAAAGCTATGAAATCTGAATTGGATTTAATGTATTCCAATCAAGTTTGGGATCTTGTAAAGGTGCCTAATGACATTAAACCTATTGGTTGCAAATGAGTTTACAAGAGGAAGAGATGGATAGATGGAAAAGTTGGAACCTTTAAAGTAAGGCTAGTGGCGAAAGGGTATACACAAAAAGAAGGTATTGATTATGAAGAAACCTTTTCACCAGTAGCAATGCTTAAATCTATCAGAGTTCTCTTATCCATTATTGCTTATTATGATTATGAGATTTGGAAAATGGATGTCAAGACTGCATTTCTAAATGGCAATCTCGAAGAAGAAATCTATATGATGCAACCAGAAGGTTTCATAGCAAAGAACCAAGAGCATATGGTATGCAAGTTGAAAAGATCCATTTACGGACTTAAGCAAGCATCTAGATCATGGAATATCATATTTGATCAAGAAATCAAGTCATTTAGTTTTGAACAAAATCTTGATGAACCATGTGTATACAAAAGACATCGAGATAAAGTAGTAATGTTCCTAGTACTTTATGTTGATGATATTCTACTCATTGAAAATGAGGCGTAATGTCACTAGTAAAAGTTTAATTGTCAAGCCAATTTGATATGAAGGACTTGGGTGAAGCTAACTTTATTCTAGGGATCAAGCTTTGGAGAGATCACAAGAAAAGAATGTTAGGTTTGTCACAAGCTGGGTATATAGATAAGGTTCTAGAACGGTTCAGCATGTAAAACTCTAAGAAAGGATTGCTTCCTTTCAGACATAGAGTTCCTCTGTCTGATGACTAAAGGCCTAAGACTATTGAGGAAGAAAATATGATGAGACAAGTTCCTTATGCTTTTGTAGTGGGAAGTCTCATGTATGCCATACTTTGTACTAGACCTGATATTTGTTATTTAATTGGCATGGTCAGCCGATATCAATCAAATCCAAGACCAAAACATTGGCAAGCTGTAAAGCATATTCTCAAGTATTTATGGAGAACGAGAGATTATATGCTTATTTACCGGTGTGAGGATTTGATTCCCATTGGTTATACAGATTCAGATTTTTAATCAGATCTTGATTTCAGAAAGTCCACTTCAGGTTGTGTATTCACCTTGGGAGGTGGAGCCATAAGTTGGAGGAGTGTCAAGCAATCTTGCATTGCCAACTCCACCATGGAAGCTGAATATGTTGCTGCTTGTGAAGTGGCAAAGGAATCTGTTTGGCTTAAGAAATTCCTTTTTGATCTTGGTGCTATAAGAAGGGAGCAAGTTCCTATCACATTGTTTTGTGACAATAGTGGAGCGGTTGCACAATCCAAAGATCCAAGGAATCATAAGAAAGGAAAACACATTGAAAGAAAGTACCACATCATTCGAGACATTGTTGCTCGAGGGAGATGTAGTTGTAGCAAAGATAGATAGTGTAAATAATCTAGTAGATCCTTTTACCAAAGCCTTGCCCCAAAGGACTTTCGAGTCACATTTGGAGGGTATGAGAGTTAGATTAGTGCACAATAGTCTTTAGGGCAAGTGGGAGATTGTTAGAACTAGTGCCTTAAATCATATTGTATGATGCTATGTATGACATTATGTATGACTTAATATTGTAATTAATAAAGTTGTTTTATTATTATCTAAAATAATGGTAACATGAATATTTGGACATTACCATATAGTCCATGAGATGCATAGTATGTGATTTATCTGATTTAGTCACAGAAGATATAAATCACAAGTTCTTTGTAAACTCAGAATTCTAGTTCATAGTCGGTGATGAAATTTGGCATTTTATCTGCGAAGACTATAACATATTAACTAAGATGATTTGTCTTGATCATGGAAGTGGAGATTTCTAGTTGATATGTTGATATGTTTTAAGAGTTAAGATATATTGAACTGGACCGTTGTGAGATTTATTATTTTCCTAACGACTATCAAATGAATAATAAATCTCACGACTTTTATTTACATGAACTCTTAATCCTGAGAGAATAACGGACTTGGTCATGAAGTGAAGGTTGCTTTGATATATCAGAAGTGAGATTTAAAGTTATGATCAAAACCTCAGTATGTTGGGTAGCCACATTTAGTGTTGATATAACATATATTTTGAAATTTAAATAGTACATGTTATCAATTGCGAATGAAGTAGATTTATTAATTTTTTGCTGCGTATGTTTTGTATGCGATACAAACATTTGTTTTTAAACAGAATAGATTCCATCCAGATTAGGTTAAAGCATGAGAAATTGCATTACCTTGCCTAACAACATGAAGGAAAAAAAAACTTTGCAAAGAGTTTACATAAGACAAAATATCTTTAATAATATGTCCCCCTTGGGAATTTTCCATACCCTTACGTTGTAAAGACTTAACAACTAACTCAAAGTCCCCTCCAAAGGTACAATTTGCGAAACCTGATTCTAATGTGAAACTTATTGCTTGCCTCACAACCAACAGCTTTTGAGCTTCCATAGAAGATGGCTTCTTAATCTTCTTCGAGAGAGCTGCCATGACTTCACCATCGGAGTTTCGAATAACCACTCCAATACCTACCTCATCTGACTCACCAAACATTGTACCGTCATAGTTAGTCTTTATTTTCCCTGTAATAGGACGTCTCCACTTCTTATCAGCAACACGTCGGTTTTTGTGAAGGGGACTGCCCATATGTTTAAAATCCCGAATATACTCTTTTGCAAAAGCCGAAATTTTGTCCGGTGGCAAGGAGTGTTCTTGGAGGTGGGTTTTATTTTGGTGATACCAGGAAGGAGCTCGACTATGCTCTTGACCTATCCACCTAACCAAAATTGGTTGCCCAAATAGATTGCAATTTTTTGCATCCCAACAACGCATGAAAGACATCCTTAGTTTCTGTAGAATAAAGATGACACACGGGCTCTTGGAGAATTTTTTGCTTTGCCAGATTTTCTTTTGTTGGCAAAGAATTTATGCAAGCTTTCCAGAGAAAGTGTTTGATCTTACCTGATATAAAGGTATTGTAAAAATGTGACATTTTGTTATTGTCATAATATTTTCACAACTACTAAGTTGTAAGTTCTGTTGGAGCATTTTAATATTATTTAATTAAAATGAATTTATATTACTATATAATTTTAAATATGTGAGAGTTAATATGGAAGATAAGGAGTTAGTAGAATGTTTAATCCCACACTGAAAATTAGAGAAACTATTTTATTCTTTTTAATTGTAGTGATTAATGTGCTGATATGTATTGAAGCAAATATTAAGCTAGATACATTTAGAATAATTTCCATATTCATTGGTGAGTAAATGACCTTTTTATTATGGAGAATGAAGAGTCATTCACCCAAGTAATAGATTAGTTGTTGAGCCTATTTATTCTTTAGAAAATCCTTATCTCATCCATTTAATTGTGTAACTCCAACCCATCAGATTTGTGTCCAGCAATTAATCTTGTACACCCATTACATTAAAATTATGCACCTAATTAATCAGATTATTTTGGGTAATAATTTTGTGAGGCCCATTGAGCCTACAAATAGACTCACTCAAACCCATACTAGTAACTACGTTACAAACACCAAAAAAATCTAGCAATTGCAAGCATTCTTAAACACTAAAAAATATAAAGATTCTTGCCAAAGAAGGGTGTTCTTTCTGGTGGAGTTTTGGGCTTGAACACTTTGTGTAGAGGTTGTTTTAGCCTTATGGCATTTGTTGGGCCGTTGTATCCTGGGAGAGATTAGTTAGAGAAGGTATACATCGGTTACAAAGTTTAGCCAACCAAGGGCTTGAATCTTCTTAAAAAGAGCGAGTGCCACGCCTCAGTCCAAATAGTGTTGTGTAATTTTTCACTTCAAATTAATAATATTCAGAAGTATTATTTAGTTTCTCTTTGTGTTATTTCCATTATTATTGTGGTTGCACCAACAAGTTCTTTATATGTCAAAATAAAATAAAATAAAATAAAAAATTATTAAATTGGGACCCACCACAACTGAAAATAAATGTATTGTGAAAATTTTGTGACATTTTGTTGTTGTCACATATTTTCACATCTATTGAGGTGTAAGTTTTTATAAAGTCAAAAATAAAATAATAAACTATTAGATCGAGACTAACCATAACTAAAATTAAAGTTATTTTAAAAATATTGACATTTTGTTATGTCCCTAAATTTTTTTGGTTTAGACAATTTTGGTAAGCATGTTTCACTCATAGTTTTCTTAGGCTGACCTTTTGTTTTGTTTTACTAAGCACCAACATAGTTTTACTCAAAAATACCACTTTCCCCCTTTATGTTTGGGTTAGTTCACAGTTTTCCCCCTAAACTTTATGTTTGGGTTAGTTCACAATTTTCCCCCAAAGCTTTAAAATTGAGCAATTTCTTTCTTTATATATTGGAAACAAGCAAATATATACCCCTATGGTTACTCTTTCAATTAAACCCTAATAGAATGTTATTATTCCTTGTGTACAATATCTAAACTACCTCTACTAAATTTTAATATCCCAAAATTTTTCTTCACAATTTTTGAGTTTTATGTGATAGTCTAAACTACCCCCACTATATAGAGTATTCTATTTGTTACTTAAAGAACACTGATTTAGTAGGTTTTAATTTTCTAAATTTATAATTTTCTATAATTTGATGACACATATGGCTTTTGTTATCTTGTTCTTTTTTTTCTTTTAAAAATTTATTTTTTGCTTAAAAGGGTGTTTACTAAAAATAGAATAAGCTAATTGCTGTAGTTACATGCATAAAATGTAAGATAATAAAGGAGGAAGAATGAATAAAGATCTCTATTGTGGATAATTACTGATATTTGATGAGGTGTTTCAATTGCATATGATATCATTTGTTTGTCTTTAGACCCCTTAAAATACAACCAGATTAACCTAGTTAATTAGCCAAGTGATTACTTAGACAAATTATCAAATCTAGGTTAACACACAAATATCATATTATTGTAAAATGCGGAAAATAAAGAACATAACAATATGATAACCCAGGAAAACCAAACCGGTAAAAAACTTGGGGAGGATTTAACCTAACTATACTCAAGGTAAAACGAATCCACTATGAAAGAATTGAAGTTTACACAATAACGACTTAGACCACTAACATCATGAGCCAAAAATGTAGATACACAATGAAGCACCTAGATACAATCTAAAACTCCATAGCTCCAAAACAACAAAATCTCCCCCTAACAACAAAATCTCCCCTACATATGTACTTCCCCTTTTTGTGACAAATTGCCAAAGGGCACTCACTCATCATCAAAAGGAGGTGGCAGAGGTGATCGACGAAAACTATCCAAATCCGCTCGCAAGGCACGAAGCTCATCAAGCATGTCCACCAAAAGCTGACCATGAGCTGCTTGAACGGTCATGACAGTCTCTAACATACGATGAATGTCTGAATCATCCGAAGTAGAAGGTGGAGGAACAACAACAGTAGCAGCAGGATCGATAGATGCCTCAGTAGTAGTATCACCTGTAGAAGAGGGAGGCGGAGGAGGAGGAGGTGCACCAGAAGACTCAACTCTAGGGCGTTTAGAGCTTGCTCTCATCTGAGCAGCCCTCTGCCTAAGAAAGTTGGCACCTATGGGAGCAATGATATGAACGGGCTCAGACACAGGAAACTGCTCTAATCCTAAATGCAAAAGAATCCGATGAATAAAAACCCGAAAGAAAAGAGCATGAGCAGTAGAACTACTCCTATGAACCTCAATTAAAGAACGAATGAAAAGATGAGGAAAACTCATAAAAGCGTCCGTGAAAAGGGCATACAAAAACGCACAACGCTCGATAGGGATGGTGTGCAAATGAAAGATAGGCCACAAAGAATGGCAAGCAATCTGAAAGAAAAGATAATGAATCTCAGTCAACTCAGCAGACGTGATTCGAGGATCAGAACTGCACTGGATAAAAGTACCAGTGACGTATGACATGTTGTTATCAAGGGGTGGAGACTCATCGTACAGATAAACAGGATGCTGGACCATTGGCACCCCAAGAGCATCAGCCGCTACTGAAGGAGTAATGGTGTACTCATCACCCCGTATCCAACTCTTCACCTGAGTGTTGGAATCATAAGAGTGGATAGAGAGGTTCGAATAGAACTCTTTGATCAAGGTAGCTGGAGGAGGATGATCAACATCCAACAAAGGCAACTAGCCCCTACGGTCAAAGTTTCTCCTAATCTCACCATCTAACTCATCTAACAAAACCTTCCTCTTAGCCCATACATTCCTACGAATGTTTAGCTTCTCATAAACTTCCTAGTTTTTCTCACTCAGGAACCTCTCACTATCAAAGGTGGGAGAAGAAGTAGAGGTGGAGGTCCTATGAACTCTGGTCTTCCTAACCATGATGCTAAGGTTCACAAGGATAGACACAAAAGAGACAGAGAAAAGAAACAAAAAAACTAAGGGCAGACTGCAAGTTAGTACAGAAATATATAGAAATAACAATTCTATATGATGCATGAACAATATCAACACATGATGCATGCTCTAATGTAGTTAGAATGAGTGCAATTTCACTTTAGAATCACAAAATTGGCTTGAGCATAGAGTTTATAGCGAAAATCCCAAATTTTGAAAACCCATTTTCAAAAATCCAACAAATTGACCAAATTGATCATTACACAAGATAGATAACATAAAATGATGATCAAATCAATCAATATAATAAGCCAATTTCACCAAATAAAGCTCAATTGAACAAAATCCCCAAATCAGGTACTTTCAAGCCCTAGAAAATTAAAAATTTCCCAAATCATCAAATTGATCAAATTAAACCACAAGGATCATGTTTATAGCATCCCACAACAAAAACCCATTGATCAATTTTAAAAGAAAAGGCTTAAATCAACAAAAATCCCAAATTTTCATAGGTTCGAAATTCTCCCAATTTGCATGACAAAAATGCATGAAACAAGAAAATAAATGAAAAAAGGAAGGGTATAAAGGTCTTACTAGCCTTAGAGGGCAAAAACCTTGCAAAAGAATCGGACAAAAATTTGCTTTGACTCCTTGACCGATCAAAGAGAGAGAGAATAGAGTTTGAAAAGTTTTGAAAAAGTGATGAACACGTGAAAACTCAAAGTTTTTAAAAAACTCTCCATGCGATTTTCGATTGATTGTAATTTAGATTCGATCGATCAAAAATGCCTTTGATTGATCGAACAACGATCGGTTGAGAAACAGGTTCGATCGATCGATATTCTGGAAAAATCAATTTTTTTGAAAAACAAAGCAATTTTATGCAGAAAGTCCTCAAAGTTTAGTATTTTATGAATAAAATGCATAAGTATGAGATAAAATGCTTTTCAAAAACACATGTTTTGAACCCAGTTTTCCCAAAAATAAGATTTTCAATCAATTCTCCTTAAATTCTCAAACTTCAAACACAGTTTGCATTTAAACTCAAGGAATTTTCAATCTTGGATGGCCAAAACAAAATCACACACAATAACATGTACAAAGTTTAGCAAAGAGTAACTTGTGTAGTGTGTGCAACTAGCAAAAGCTTGAAATACATGTGAGGTGATATGTGAATAGAAATTAAGCACAATTTCTACAAAATTCATCACATAAACTTAAAAGAGACTATCACCTAAAGAGTTATATCATTTACATAATAGCCAGGATAATGTACAGACCAATTTTATTTGATCGATGTAATTATAGTCCAATAATGTACACATCAATTTTAGCATTTAAAACCGAGGCTATACCTTATGTTCTTTTTGTGCATGTGCTACATTT
Source organism: Quercus ilex subsp. ballota (assembly GCA_032727855.1). Taxonomy (NCBI): domain Eukaryota; kingdom Viridiplantae; phylum Streptophyta; class Magnoliopsida; order Fagales; family Fagaceae; genus Quercus; species Quercus ilex. The sequence goes on from CM064915.1 coordinate 36,002,556, forward strand.
TCTTGAGCACAAAATCTTATGATATGCACTAAGGGGTTCATGATTAGTTAATAAACAGTGGTGAGATGGTTATTTATGCATTTCTCAATAAGATCAAGTCCGACAATCAAAAGCATGTGACTTCAAGATCAAGACAAAGTGATAAAAAACTATAAACATTTTCTCACACAACATGCTCTACAAAGCTCAAACTAGTAAAGTTCAATAAATAAGCTCATCAAAGCTAAACAAGGTACATAAACATGTTATGTAAAGATAAATTGGCCAACCTTGATTTCAAATCCAAGAAATAATGCAAAACACATTTTGCTTCCTTTTTCTTCTTCTTCTTTTTTTTGTTTTGTTTTTTGTTTTGTTTTTTTGTTTTTGTTTTTTTATGTTTTGAAAAGAAATAACAAAAACATCCTAGAATGAAATGCATGAATGTTATGCAATGCAAATCCTAGAAAAGCAAAGAAAACGAAAACAACAAAGAACAAAGGTTACAAAGAGTAGAGCGATGAAGTACAAGGACCATGTCAGAAAGACTCAATTAGATCGAGCCTTTTGCATCCAAAATGTTTTAGATGCAACTCTAGCATTTGAGTTGTTATTCACATTAGAATTCTGAGCAACTTCAGGGTTGGAATAAAGGTTTAAAGTCTTTACCAACTCACCAATAAGTACCATAGGATTTTGTGCTTGAGGTACATGTACTTTTGGCTTATTTGCTTGTTTAGTAGCTTGTAACTTGAAACAGTTTGTATGAATGTGCCCAGAATTTCCACAAAAATGACAAACCCATGTAGGCTTATCATGCAACTTGCCCTTAGGAGGGTTAGGAGCCTTAGGTTTAAACTCTTGAAGATCAACCCTAATCTTCCTAGGAGGTGTGGCTTCTACAGGTTTAGCAACCTCACTCACAGAGGGTTCAGAAGAAGGAACAAAGTTTGTGGAATGGGTTTCAAGCATAGAGATGCTTTCTACAAAATCTAAACCAGTTTTGTCTGAGGGAGACTTTTGAACACTCAGCATGTGATCAAGTTTGGAGCTTACAGACCTATTAGATTGTTTTCTAGCAACAGATAATTCAAGTTCCAAATTCTTAACGTTGTCAAGCAAAAGCATGTTCTCAGTCTTCATCTTATTCAACAATTCATTAGCATCAAACAGTTTCACAAACAAAATTTTCTTATCAAGTTCAAGCGATGCAATTTTCTACATGAAAAATCTGCACGAACTTTGATCGATCGAGTCTAATTTTCAATAGATCGAGCTAGGCAGATTTACACAGTAAATTCTGCAGTACACTCGATTCCAACTTTACATAAAAACATACTTTGAGCAAGTCTAAAACAAGAGTAAACTTTTTGATCATGGTTTGCCAACATTACAAATTGAAGTTCTAATACATTTAAACCTAAAGTCTTAGAACCCAACATCATTCATTACGGAAATTCAAATATTGTAACAATGTTTTAGCAAAACTTAGTTGCTTGTTGTTGGAAAATGATATTTGTTATCATTCTTAGAATTTTTTAGTGAGTGGATATTCATATGTTAAATAGTTATGCTAAGTTTGTATATAATTAAAAATCTTATATGAATGATATTAGCATTGCACGACATGCATTTTTTAGTACATGATTTCATATTTAATTTCTTCAAAAAGGTCTATCTTAAATTTCTTACTCAATAGGCAGTACGTGCCACCTAGACTAGTCTTTTCCAAAAATGCTTTCAAAGAGTGAGTTTTTTTCCAAAACAAAATTCATGAAACCCATTACTTTCTTGAAAATGATTTTCTTAAAACTATATGAAATTTTCACTCTTGCTTTGCTGTCTGAAAACCCATGGGAGTTTATCTTTGAAAAGTACTTTTCCAAAAATCCATGGGAATTTTCCCTTCAAAAAAAATACTTTTCCCAAAAAAAAAAACCAAGGAGTTTTCCATTTTGAAACACTTCTTCCAAAACCTATGGGACTTTCCTATTGATAATACTTTGGCAAAATTCTATTCACTCTTGAATATTGTTTTGAAAAAATCTTTGGTTTTATCTCTGAGAAGTATTTTTCCAAAATTCACAAAAAATTTATCTTTTAAAATTGACATTCATTTTCCAAAAGTCCATGGAACTTTTCATCTCCTTGAAAATAATCATTTTTTTTTCCAAAATAACCTTGAAACTTGCTTTTCCAAAAAGAATTTCAAATTTTGGTTTTCCTTGAAAAGAAACCCAATAAATCCCTTTCATAAAAATCCTCATTTTCCAAAAGAACAAAAAGATAAAACTAATATGCTTTCTTGAAAATCCTTTTTCAATTTTTTTTTTCTTCATAAAAACCTGCCTTTCCAAAATGGTTTTTAAAAATTGTGTTTTTTCTATAGCTTAAATCAATTAAGTACATGGACTCCAAAATCAAGCCCCTCCTCCCTAATTGTAACTATTGTGTTTCTTGATCACTTTTTGCATAAGAAAAATACATAGAAGAATAAATTGCAAAATTGAATTTGCTATGCTATGCTAAAGGAATAAGGTTAGATGTATTTTAATTCAAATGAAAGTTAATTTTTCACTTAGAAGTTATATAAAAGTATGTATAGTTTACTTCCAAGAATCAAAATTTCTCAAAAAAATGTCATCCCGAACGTATAAATTACTTTTCAAATAGTGGACCATAGAAATGAATCAAAATAAGGTACCATCAAGAGATGGGTGTTACCTTCCCCTTAAGTAATCAAGCTTTTGAGTCTCTATCTTATGGTTCGACCATTCGAGACGCAATTTTAGACCTTGGTTTAAGTTTAGAAACCCTTAGGAAGTTTCCCAGTTATGAGATAAAATCAATTAGACATAATTCACAAGTCACTCTTTAAGAACATATAGAATAGGGAAAAGCTAGACTTACAATTTTGTCAAACTTGATTTACTGTGTGCTCTCCATGGAAAATCCCCAATTGGAAATTAAACTTCCAAAAACATTTGAACATCTCAATATTCTTAGAATTGAAAATTAAAAAGGAAGAGAATTCAGAGGTGATTGAGAATTGTAAGAAAAGGAAGATACGTTGAGGGCTTTTTAATCCCTCTGATGTCACTAATTGCCAAAGAGGCAATTTCTTACCAATAGAAGATGAGAGATTATGGGATTAGGTAAAAACTATTTCACATTGTGTTTTTAGTAATAAAAACATGCTGTGTGAGAAAAACACCACTCTATGAGATTTGTCTTTCGCCAAATCACCCACGTAAATATCTAATATACAATGTTTTAAAAATTGGACCGAACCGGCTGGTTCGACTGGTTGAATTGGGAATTAGAGGCCAGTCCAGTCCGAAAAAATTGCCTAAACTGGGTAAAAATTGGGAAAAACCAGTAAAAATCGACTGGAGGCAAATCTAGTTTTGCCTCCGGTCAGGATTTTAAAACCATGCTAATATGACTCTAGATCATGGCTTGGGCTTTTTCAATTTAAAACTAATTGGCTTAAAGTTTTAAATCATACCCAACAAATGCTAATACTTCAATTGTACCCTATAGGTCCTACAAATGTTCTTTGAAGCCATTAAATAGGGGTAATATATTTAGGAAAAAGTTTAGTTCCAAATTGGTTGAGAGGAAAATTTGTCCAATTCATTATGTTGCGATTGATAAATCCATCCCCTTGTACTTTTAGTCACATGTCATATTTAATAAGTCATGTGACTTATTTAAATAATAAACATGAATGCTTTTATCAATCATCACGCAAAAAAAAGAGTTGGAAGAGATTCCTCCAAACTAACTTGGAGAAAGACTTTGTACATCTATTTATATCCCTCACGTTAGAGTTCACCATCCCCATCTATCTATATCTCTCATGTTAGAGTTCACCTTCCTTGTTAATTCTTCCTCTAGGAACCTTTTGATAGGCCAAGAATGTATTGACCCCTTGTGATAAATTAATTAATTAATTAGCCAAGTGAATTAATTAAGTTAATTAACATGCAATACGTGTGGTAGCATAAACAAATCATCAACTAAGTTAAATGCAGCGGAAAATAAAGTTGACACGGTGATTTGTTTTCGAATGGGGAAAACCTCTAAGGCAAAAAAAATCCCCACCGGGTGATTTTAAGGTCATCACTCTCGAGAATCCACTATTATCACACCAAGTGGTTATAAGTAAAGGAATCCCAATACCTTAAACTAACCTACAGTTGAACCCTTACCCCAATACATAAGTGGACTTATTTTGTAGTGACAATCTCTTCTTTTCAATGCACGGCTCCCAGTACGTGACTAACCAATTGATACACGGATCTAAGTATGTGACTAACCACCAACTTGAGAAGGATGTTAGCTGCAAAGTTCTTCAGTTCATCAACATGATGAAGATCATGAAGTTCCTTGGTTACAAAACCCTACGACGTACAAACGCAGTCAAGAGAAAGATGAACTAGGGCAAATTTGTCTCCGGTCACAATTTGCTTGAACAAAACCTTTGCATCAAGTTTCATCGAGTGTGATAGCCCTTAAAATAATCCTTATATATGTTTAGGATTGTGAGAAAAGAAAGCCTAAACAAGTATACACGGATATGTGTAAAATCAGATCTAAAAAATTGATTTTCATAAATCTCGATAAATAGATTATTTGTCGAGAAGTTGTCGAGCATCGAGTTAGAACTGCCTTTTAAACCTCGATAGATTCTAGCCGTCGAGCTAGCTGTCAAGTTTTAAAATACAACACTTCTTCACTTGATTCTTGGATAGATTTTGTTTTAACACTTGGATTTGAACTCTTGTTACTTGAAGTATTAAACACATTCTAGATCTATCCAATTACAAGTAAAGTGCGTTTTGTCAAATAATTAGCCAATTCTAGATGATATATGTTCCTAACATGATTCACATATGTCCTAACACCTTCCAACCCTGTCCCCTAGCATTTGTTCATTCAATCTCATCATGAAGGATATTGCCTATTAATAAATTTTGAGGTTCTAACCAAAATGTTTTGACTGAGCAGTCCATATCACTAACAGTTTAACATCAAATGCTGACCATCTACATTGCTCCCCAAAATTAACCTTCTTTCATCTTCCTCAGAATTAAATTGAAATAGGAAAGTATTTCCTCCCATGATCCCATCATAGTGACTGAAACACCCCTACTTGGGTTCCGAGCTTTATATGTTATTAATTAATTGCGACAACTTTAGTTGGATAAAAGACTTTCTCTCCAATAAATTTATTTCTTTGGAATTTGGATCTTCTAATTTACTTCTGTGCTTGAATCTAGTACGAGTTTGTTTCTGGCATGATAGACCTTCAGGCTTCAGTTATCTTGCCAGAAGGTTCCCCTAATCAGAAGGGTCATTTATCTTAGCCCTAAGAAGAGATGAATACGAGAAAAGAGATAAGGAGAAAGGGTGTAACTGAAAAGTTAAAATATAAGAAGACAAAATATAATTTTTTAGTAGAACTGGCCTACCGGAATTTCATGATTTAGATAGGAAAGATTCCACAAAGGAAGCAACCATCTCAAAGAACTAGCTAGGTAAACAGAAAAAGCCTTCTAGGGGTGGCGAGTCATTACAAAAGGAAGGAGGGAAATTCTAAAGGTAGCTCTAATGGTTTCATACTTTCATGTATCAATTATCACTAGAAATCATCATCACAACATATATATAAAACTGAAAAACTAGGCTTAACTTACCTTCTTTTTTTCTTTTTTTTGTGCTAAGTTATCTTAACTTACCCCTTGTTCTTCCCCACCTTGCCTCACAAATGACATAATTATAAGACAAGAAGAATGTGTTTGGAATTTTAAGGACCTTACTAAATACAGTCTTATGATTAAGAGAGTGTAGTAGGTTATTCAGTACTCAAGTATCGCTCAATTATATTCTCTCTTTTTAACACTTTCGTCTACTCTAATAACAAAATTTAGGTACAGTTTCTTACTTAACAAAAAAAAAAATATTTTCTAAAGGATAATTAAATTCAACCATGTGTTTCATTAATTAATTCAATCATATAATTGATTTCAATCGAAGAACCTAAAGTATAAATACTTAAGAAACTATACCTACATTTTCCCCTTAATCTTATATATATACCTAAAGTGTTTTATTGCTGGATACAAATTTGTGCGTATTGACTGTTATTTCTTACCCGTCTGGCTTTTGAGTTTTGTTTTGTAGGTTTTGGTAGCCATGAGAAAATCTATAGACACAAAAAATTATACATTTGCTAATGTGACAGATTGTTAGTAATAGGTAATAAATTTATGTTAGTGGTGAGTCCAGATAAAAACTAGTAAAAACTCATCAGCTCAATTGTGAGAAATATTGTAAAATTTTTTGTATATGTGGGATTGCTCTGCTAGCCACCGACAGCTCATTGGTTGGTGAGAGTTTTGACTTTGACATAAGGAACCTAAAATTTGCAGGGCCACCGTTCAGATGTTGATACATTACAATAAAACATCTACCAGGAAAAAGTATCCCATGGCTGGTAAGATCATAATTATTGTCAAATGGAAAACTTAGCCAATTGTCTCATATTCAGTTATTGATTGCTCAACAAAGGGCGGTGATTTTTCAACAACAGTGGTCCTCTTTTGTAAAGGAGGCTCTACTCTTGGCTAGATTGCCAGAATTGCTTGAACTCTTTTACGAATAAATTGTGTATTGACATAATGGTTAGATATCTTCATATAAAATTGTTTCAAATTCAAACTTCTACCTCCTATTATTATTATTTTATAAATTCAGACTTCTAATTCAAAAATAAAAAATGAAAAAGAGAGAAGAAGACAGTCTGCAATTGATGGGGTTTGTATATATGTAAGAGGCATGAGTTTAATTCATTGACCAAGAGTTGTGCACAAAGTTTTTACAAAGTTTCATTGTCATGAATGATTATATAGTTTTTTGAAATGAACAGATGTGATTTGCTACTTTATATTTCAAAATTAATGATTGAAATGAAAATTTATACACGAAATTTCGGTGGAAGAAATAGGGTAAACCAAATGATATCACCTAATCCATCCTACGCAATATGAAATGAGACCTTTATTTGTTAAGGTACGGTCTTGGGAAGGTGTTAGGCACCAAAAACTGCCCAACCCTAAGGTCGGCTTCCAATCATTGTGTCTTATGTCTTAACTCTATTAAAGGCATACTCAACATTGTTATCTTACTCACACACACGCTAGCATACATTTAACAATCAACATGGCATCAAACATGCCTAACCATACATCTATTGTGTTTGCAAACAAAGCCTACCATACATCTAATCATGCATATCACTTCATCACGGACCCTAGCATTCATCTAATCATGGCATCAAAGCATTAACATAAACCCTAGTGCCATACATCTAAGCATGCTTCATCACATTACATTATAGCATATCCTTACATACATCTCATCACATCATCCTAGCATTCACCTAGCATGGTATCATATCATGCTCAAGGCAGAAACATATGAGCATTAAAGATGAAAAGAAGAAACAAAGCTAAACAAAGCATATCATCATTCAAGGCATCAAGATCACCAACGTAAACATGAAACCTAAGCAAGATCATATCATAATGCATGAACATTCCCAATGCATGACTTACCTTTACTTACCTTGTAGTGACTCAGCACCTATGGCATTATGTAAGAGCATGTGAATGCGTGATCATAGCTTCAAAACAATAAAACACAAGATAAACCCTAATTCTAACATATGATAGCAAACCAACCAATTAAACATGTGAAACATAGACATTAAGAGCATAAAAGCAATGGGAAGAGAAACTAAACAAACAAAAATGTGAAAGTATAAGCAAAACAATAAAAAAAAACAAAATTTTGGGTTTCTAGGCAACGACTTGCACACGCAAAAACAAGCTTGCATACGCATAATCAAGCTTGTGTATGCAGGCAAGATTATGCGTACGTAGGTTCTTGCCCAGAAACCATAAAAACACAAAAACAGGGCAGAACCTCAAAATGAGAATTCTAACAACCTAACATGCATTTAAAACACACAAACATATAAACCTAAGCTAGATAAACATGTTAAAGCATATTATAACAAGGAGACAAGACAAACAGAAGGAATTAAAAGCAGAAAATGAAGGAAAGGAAAAAGAAAAAGTTTAAACTAGATACCTAAAAAAAAAAGCTCTTTAAGCTTGATTTTGACCATTCTTCTCAGTCAAGTCTATTCACAATTCAATAAAAAGTGATTAGTAAATATTAAACTCAAAGATCAAGGCCAGAAAAGGCCCTAATCAAAAGAAAATTGACTTAATGGTGTTTTGTAAAAAAATCCCTTTTGATTCACTATTTCTAATGAATCTTAGTGTTTTCTCGTAGGATTTTTGTGTGTTTTGAAAATATATCATGTAAGGCTACTTATAGTGTGAAAAAAGGGGTTTGAAACGATCCCCAGACGATATGGGATTTGTTCCAAACCTTAACATTAATGCAGAAAACTTGCCTTGTATAACTTTCTGGAAATTGATATGCATGCGCAAGATCAATCCTACGTATGCATGCAGAAAGTCACATACGCAAGTTGACTCATGCGTATGCATAGTGAGGGTTTCCTTTGGCCTTATTTTTCAAAATTTGATTTATATTAAAAGTTATATTTCTCATTTTAACACTTCTCAAGTCAATTTAACTTCTAATTGGGCTCTAAACCTAGCCTTAGGTCTTAGAATTCAACATTATTGGGGAACCGGGGCCCTAGTCTTAAGGGGTACAAAATGCGGTGTCTACACTCACCAGAATGTTGAAATCTTTCTTGAACTAATTTGTTACATGCTCCTTGTCTAAGTATCATCAAACATATACCTACTGACTCTTCAAGCCTAATACGCCTTGTGTGCTGAAGTCCATATCTATGTTGTAAAACATTGCACAATTGAATAAAAACATGTGGCTTCATTCTAAACATTTCAAGATATTTCGCTTCATTACCAATAAAAAATCCATCAACCACTTATAGAAAGTTTGATCAAAATCTCTACAAGGTTGTTTATCAATGTATTTCATATAATATGTCACTACTACATGACATCCAGCAACAACAAGATCATATCATTCATCATCATCTTCCACATCATAAGAATGATCATCATCACTATTATCAATATAATCATTGTAATCCATATGAATGACACCTAAAAAATGATGACAATTAGAAAAATCAATGTAAAAAAATTTCTTAAATGATTAAAAAAATAATAATCATTAAAAACATTATTTAAACATCTAAATAGGTTCAAACCACTCTAACAAACACATTATTCAAAGGAAAAAGAAATAAACCACGAAAAACCTAACAAAGAACATATTTTAAAACAATTATCTTCTTATAAACTTTTCACTTGCTAGTTAAGTGCAAAAGTAGTGCCCCCTAACAATCTTGCTTCATTTTCCAGAAAATAGAAGCTATAAATGTGGTTCTTCCATCACGACAAACATCTCTCTTTTCTCGTGTTTTTTAAAAATATAGGCTACCATGAAGTAGAGTTCAAAACTCTTCTCAATGTCATCCAAGGTGCACACACGTTCCATGACATTACAAATAGTACTACTCAGCTCAATCGAACAAGCTGAGTCCCTTAACTCCACAACATCACACATACGACTAAGTTGTTGTGTCATCTTCAATGCTACTCCTCCTTTCTTCTCTCTGCCTTGTGTAGATAATGGAAAAACTCACTTCTTTCCTTGTCTTGTGTTGGTTAGGAGTCTCAACTTCATTGGGATCATCATCATCATCATCATTATATTTCACATAATCCCTCCTTATGTGTCTTAAGATCATTAGGTAGCACACCTAAAGTGGAGGCCTATGCTAAGTCTCCAATAGCTGTAATGTTCTTAAACATGATGTCTAATAACTAACATTCTCCAAACCCTTCTCTTGAAATTTTGCAGCATCAACTACCTTCAACAAGTTTGACTATATTTGTTAATAACTCAAATTAACATTATTTATCTACTAATACAACATACATACAGTGGGTTATATGAAACATACTATGAGGTTCCTCTCCCACCACTCATCAGTTGTAGATATTATTGCTATTAACTTGTTCTAAAGTATCCATTCTTTCTTTAATCCATCCCACTTATGCTTATACTTCTCCCTAGGATATTTCTTTCTAGCATTCTTCTCAAAAGCTGCTGTAATGTTTTTCCAACTCTTTTTACTAAAGTGGGTATTAGGTCAATTACCCTTAAATACCTTATCCACACAAGTTTCACAAAAGATTGTTGTTTGTCTTGATATCCAAATAACTCTAACATTTGAGCTATATTTGGATGGTTTAGGGTTGGGATTTGAAGTCTCCTTTATCTTACCCATCTAAACAAAACATAGGTTTGTTAATTGTAGGGTCAATTTTTGTAGCTCGAGCCCACGAGATGTAGAGTATGAGCCCAATGAACCCAAGACAATGAATTTGTAGAGCGTGGGTGAAAGAACTGGGCCGGATATGAATTAAACAAGAGTTGGTTATAGTATTTGCGAGTAATCTAACATGCAATCACGTAAAAACCATGGTAGACTTAACGTCCGAAGAGGAGTTTTATTGATAGAAATTAGGTTACAAGTTCCAGAGCTACAGTAAAATGATTTTTTGTTCTCCTCTCTCTTTTTCTCCTCCTCCCTCTATTAGGGGCTCTCCTTCTTTATATAGCCTCTTTCCTAATCGTCCCAACTGTCCACTTGTCATCCATCTGCTAACATACTTGAGTGTAGGTCACATCAAGCATCTTCTCTAGCTTTTTGGGAGTGGCGGTAGTTGAGGTTACACTGTTCAGGGGTCTTCTCCACATAAATGCGGCCAGAAAAGTTGCTGCAGGGCATTAAATGCGGTGGTGGCAGCTTTTCCTTGAGATATTTCTTCATCCTTATCATCCCCAGGAATGCCCAGAGCTTATCTTTGTCGCCAAGATTGCCAGGAAGGGCATTCGGGCTTTCTGTACGTTTATTTGATCAGAACTATTCGTATCCGAGGAGTAAAATCTCCTCGGACAAAGGGTGACCTCTTCGGATTGTACTCTTCCACCCTCTCTGGGTTTGTTGGCCTCAGGTGAACCCTACCCCAACATTTTACTGCTCTTCGGACTCAAAGTAATCTCAAAAACAGGGACCCAGGCCCAATTGGTAGATCTGGGCTTTTACCCCCCACATTAATAATGTAGCATACTAATCCATGAACAATTAGGAAAAATAAGCTAGGAGAAAAAAACTTGTGTATAGATATACTAAAACTTGTTGCCTCTCTACAAATAAAGCTAGTAAAAAATGAAAAAAAGGTTGTGTCAAGTCTATATAATTATTTAGTGAATCACCACCACCAAAGAATCAAAAGCTATAGTTCTTCATCAAAACCAAAAAAATAAAAACTTGATAGTATTCATGCAATTTATTTAGAGAGAAACTACATTAATTACATTATGGAATAATGTGAAACTAACAAACTTATTCTGTTCATACATATGATCATCTACAAATAAGCAAAATATAGCTGTACAACAAACAGAAGAAAAATGAGCCTAAAAATAAACGAAACATAAGCAATTATATAAATATAAGGGGTTGTACATCAAGTAGTATTAATATAATGTAATAGTTGCGGATAATGATTTTCTATTAATATTGGTCTTACCTGGTAACCACCTTTTCCAGCTACAGTAAGAAGAGATAAGTAAATGAACTTTTGGTAGTCTGTGAATACAATAACAAGTTCAAATTAGTTAGTACTTTTGCTACAACATTTTGATTCTGTAACAATCATAAGAATTTATATAATGTTTAGTCTCAATAGCTATTCTAATTACTTATAAAAAAAAACTGGGTAAAAAAAAAATAGCTATTTTTTGGCCCCATTTTTAGGTTGGATAAAGAATATTGGTTTTATTTGAATGATCTTATATTTACTTGAAAAGAGAATGTGTAGTTTTTTAAAGAATCACTTTTTAAAAGGTATTACTACACTTTTATACAATAAACAAAATAAATCAATGAAAATAAGCTCATTCAAATGCCCACAAAACAACTGGTAGACAAACCTCCAATTAGGCTAACTTTTCAATCTCAAGCAGAACAAAACCCACCTAAACCTGGCCTTTTGCTATTGTTATAGCTTATACATTAACTAGTGTATATCAGTAGAGATATATGTATTTTTTCAAAGACACAAAACATAATGTTTGTATAAAAGAATCCACTACATGCTTTCAAGTTTCAATTGCATGTGTTTATCATAACCACAAGTTGACGTAGAACTACATGAAATTACCAAAGCTTTAGACCATGATAATGACCTCGAGTTGATACTCTCACTATACTGGAAGTGCATTTATAATTTCACTCTTCCCCACTTTTACAAGTCAAATTGCCTTTTTTTTATAGCAAAAAAAACAAGTCAATTTTCCTTTAGTAGACAGATGATAGGATGAAATTTTATTAGGAGAGGTAAGGACTCAGATATTAACCTGCCAGCTGAAGATGACTTATATATAGGACATGGAAATGAGAATAGTTTAAGTGCATATTGTAGACTTTTATTATTGCTATTCAATCAAAATTTCGACACAAGGAAAGGCTTTATCACTTCTTAAAACTTTGAAATCCCTTAATTACAAAAGAACAAAGAGGTTATCTTTAGGCATTCGTACCAATAAAAATCCTTGGACACTATTGCTCTTAAGCCTCTTACTGAATGAAAGGTCATGTTTAGTTAGTTTATTAGAATTTTTGCTCTCAACAGTTGCAAAACCAATTAATAACCCATGCTTTATTGGGAAGTTTCACATACGGCCAACGGTGAATATCCTCTTATTTCACCTTTTTCTTTTTCCTATATGACCATCCAACAACACACATAGTAAGGAATACCCATTATGCTTTTTATCACTAAATGTTAGGTTATAGATTGACCTCAGTTAATTAATTCAATTACTCAAGTTGATTAATTAGGTCAAATTATATGCAAAATTATGAAGGCATGAACAAATCACCATATAATCTAGAGTGCAACAAAAAGTAGACTAGACATGGTGATTTGTTGACTAGTTGGGAAAACCTCTCATAAGGCAAAAAATCCTACCAGGTGATTTTCAAGTCACCACTCCCAAAAATCCCTAATCAAAATCAAGAGATTACAAGTACGATGAATCTTACCCCAAACCCGGCCTATCACAAAGTACTAACCTATTATTGAATCCTTATGCCAATCCCCAATTGGTCTTGATTTTGTAGAGACTTCTTCCCTTTGCAGGGATCATAGTATGTGACTAACTTCTAGCAACTTAAAACTTGTTGTTGGATGCAAAGTTCTTCAATACACTTTTAGAGAAGGAAGCACTTGGTCACAAAACCCTAAAGCATATAAGAACACAATAGCTTCACATTAAGTTTATAGATCCTCTAATTGAGTTTTTGTGTACTATAATGACTTCAATATAAACCTTTTATATCCCCTAGAAGTTTAGTGAATGAAACCCTAGAAGTCCAAGTCATCATGATTCGAAAAATAGATCTGATAATTCTGGATTAGCGAAGCTTGATAGATCGAGAGGTATCAAGATTCCTCATTAATTTTCAATAAAAGCCTTGTATCAAGCTTGTGTCAAGGTTCACTATTTTTAGTGTTAAATATGTTATTCTACTAACCCTAGTGCTAAACATGTGAAAACTAGATTTAACAAGACCTAAACATATGATTAAAACTAATCAAAACAAACAACATAATAAGAACCCTAAATCTGCGTTTCTGGGCATGAGTATTGTGTGCATACATGAAGTATGTGTACGCATGCCTCGAGTATGCATACGCATACATAAAGCATGTGCACGCATACATAGGGCATGCACATGCATACACACCTAAAAACACAGTTTTAAAGCAAGTAACAAACAACAATCAAATGAAACCTAGCATGCTTCTAATACAAGACTAAACAACCTAAACTAACAACAAAGATATTAAAGATAAATGATAGGCCAAGAATGTATTGACTCCTTGTGATAAATTAACCAATTAATTAGCCAAGTGAATTAATTAAGTTAATTAACATGAAATATGCGTGGTAGCACAAAAAAATCACCAACTAAGTTAATATGTAGTGGAAAATAAAGTTGACATGGTAATTTGTTTAAAAATGGGGAAAACCTCCAAGGCAAAAATATCATCAGGTGATTTTAAGGTCACCACTCCCGGGAATCCATTATTATCACAACAAGCGGTTACAAGTAAAGGAATCCCAGTATCTTATACCAACCTACAGTTGAATCCTTACCTCAATACACAATTGGACTTGTTCTATAGTGACAATCTCTCCTTTTAATGTACGGCTCCCAATACGTGACTAACCAATTAATGCACGGATCCAAGTACGTGACTGATAACCAACTTGAGAAGGATGTTGGCCACAAAGTTTTTTAGTTTATCAACACGATGAAGATCATGAAGCTCCTTGGTTACAAAACCCTACGGCGTACAAACGCACCAGTTTCTTGAAGAGAAAGATGAACTAGGGCAAATTGTCTCCGGTCAGAATATGCTAGTGAAAAACCTTTGCATCAAGTTGTACTCACTTGCATCAGCTGTGATGGCCTTTAAAATAATCATGTGACTGCCTTTAAAATAATCCTTACATATGTTTAGGGTTGTAAGAAAAGAAAGTCTAAACATGTATACATGGATTGGAGTGAAATCAAAATTGAAAATCTAATTTTCTTAAATCTCGATAGATAGGGTATTTATTGAGCAGCTGTCGAGCATTGGGCGAAAGCTGCCTTTTAAACCTCAATAGATGCTATTTGTTGAGCTAGCTGCTGAGTTTTAAAATCTAGCACTTCTTCACTTCATTCTTGGACAGATTTACATGGCTTTAACACTTGGATTTGAACTCTTGTTCCTTGAAGCATTAAACACATCCTAGATCTACCCAATTACAAGTAAAGTATGTTTTGTCAAAGGATTAGCCAATTCTAAATTGATATATGTTTCTAACATGATTCACATATGTCCTAACAATAAACAAAACAAAATCTATTCCCAAATATGCATTGGATCTAACAACAAACAAAATATGGTGAGACATAACAAATCAAAATTTCTAAGCATGTATAACATATGA
This sequence comes from Quercus ilex subsp. ballota, assembly GCA_032727855.1. Taxonomy (NCBI): domain Eukaryota; kingdom Viridiplantae; phylum Streptophyta; class Magnoliopsida; order Fagales; family Fagaceae; genus Quercus; species Quercus ilex. The sequence goes on from CM064915.1 coordinate 36,017,694, forward strand.
ATCAATCAAGAACAACAAGAACACAAGTTATAAAAGATCCAAATTAAGGAAGACCCATAAAGAGAGACTCACCTTGCTTTCGGAACACATCTTGGTTGATATTTAACCGGCCCCTCAGTGCCTACACAGCAAGATTCAATGAGATATCAAGAAAATCAAAAGATTCAATAATTTATAGGTAATTAGAACTCAAAATAAAAAGATGTTCTTGAAAAAGCTTTAGAAAGAAAGATTGAAAAACATTTCTTGGAATAAGATCTATAGTTTTTGCCCTAATGAGTAATAGAGAGAGGTTTTGAAGAACCAAAAACATGCTTGGTGGCTGTGAGTGCAGAAAATTTAGAGATGAGAGTGTTCTTGGATGAGTTTAGGTCAAAAATCAACTCTCTCTAGCTAGGGTTTAAATTTGGAGGCATAAGGTTGTATTTATATGTTAAAAGTAGGGTTTTCAAACTCATTTGGAAGGTTTTGGACATTCCCAAGGTCTAAGGGTAGGGGCCCATCAAAGAGGGAGGCTTTGGGCCCTAAAAAATGAAGTTCTAGGTTTCTAGAAATGACCCTGCGTACACATGGTTGGGGCATGCGTCCCTAAAAACCCTAAACTGACAGTTTTGATGGCCTAACTTCAAATGGCCATAAATCACTCAATATAAATTCAAATTAGGAAAATTTTGTGTATTCAAATGGAAGCCCAGGATGTCTACTTTTCAAGGAAACAAACCTCACCCCAAAGGTCATTTTTCAGCGTCATTTTCAAAGTGATTTGAGCACTTTTGAGTTGTGATTACTTCCAAACTATTAAAATAACTTCAATTACCTTTTGTAGACATGTCAAGCTCATCATTGGGATAGGGGATTCAAGTTTATTAACCGAGTGCAAAATGAGGTGTTTACAGAAGGGATAGGTTAGTATTTTGGTAATTAAAATTATCGTTGGCGCTATTTTAGATTTTCTAAAGAAAATTGGCAGTAACTTAAAATAGCAAAATGCGCGTTTCTGAAAAACTAGAGAGAAGCAGTGTTTTCTAAAACATGAACAATCTAGTTTTAAAAAAAGCAAGCGTCCTAATTTTGTGGAGCCAAATGGTTAACAAAATAACGTTTTGGCTAAAATGTGTGTTAAGGCTTTGTGAACAACGTATCCAAACGGGCTCTTAGACTTCATTTTCCCCACTTTTGAGATTATTTTTAGTCCACCTCAAAAATTATTTTTCATTAACTAAGATTTTCTATGCTGATAGGATTTGATAGATGAGTTGGTGGTTGGATCCTAATTACAGCAATTTTTAGGTAGACTCTGGCTAATGGGGATTGAGTTTTGCTTGGGTGGTGGTTTGATAGGTTTTGTTGGCTTGAGTGGTTGGCTAAGCAAAGCTTGGGGGCCCAAGGCTTAGCCATTAATGAACAAGATCGACGAGACAAGCTCTGCACAGTGTGAATGTAGCTAATATTTAATTAGTTTTAAAAAAATAACGAAACAAAATTATTGGTCCCTAAAGTTTACCATGTAAGTGCCACTACAAAAAAAGGGTCCTATAGTGGTGTTTTTTTTAGTGGCGTTTGTAAAAAACGCCACTATAGGTGCCCTATAGTTGCGTTTTCTATAAACGCTGCTATAGGCATATCTATAGTGGCGTTTGGAATGTCCTATAGTGGCGTTTGGAAAAATGGGTCTATAGTAGCGTTTTTAAAGGCCTATAATGGCGTTTTTAAAACGCCACTATAGGTCCTAGTCTTACAAGGGCCTATAGTGGCGTTTGTCAAACGCCACTATAAGCACTTTTTATTTTTTTATTTTTTTTAGGTCGGGTAGGGCCTATAGTGGCATTTTGCAAACGCCACTATAGGCATTTGACCTATAATGGCGTTTGCAAACGCCACTATAGCCCAGCAAAAAAAAAGAATCCAGCAAAAAAAGGGGACCTATAGTGGCGTTTGGAATAGGAGCTATAGTGGCGTTTGTCAAATGCCAATATAGGCAAATATTTTTTTTTTTTTTTTTTTTTTTTTTTTTTTCCGGTTGGATAGGGCCTACAGTAGCGTTGGACAAACGCCACTAGAGGCCCTTGTAACAGTAGGACCTATAGTGGCGTTTGCAAACGCCACTATAGGCATTTGACCTATAGTGGCATTTGCAAACACCACTATAGCCCAGCCAAAAAAAAAAAGAATCCAGCAAAAAAAAGGGAGACCTATAGTGGCGTTTACCAAACGCCACCATAGGTCCAAAAAGTGCTTCTTCCACAATATTCCAGCCAAAAAAAAAAAAAAAAAAAAAAAAGGAACTTGTTAGGTTCTAAAGATTTAGGATTTTATGTATTTAGAACTCTAATGTGTAATATTGGCAAACCATGATCAAAACAATATGTTTAGTCTTGTTTAGGCTTGCTTAAAGTTGATTAATTATTGTAAAGTTGGAATCGAGAGGCTGCAGATGTATTGGTGCATTTCGGCCTTGCTCGATCGATCGAAGCTTAGACTCGATCGATCGAAAGTCGGCCAGATTGTGTTTTCTGCAGAGTTCCAGCTCAGCCCAAACTCTATTTAAACGTCTTGGGGTTCAAGTAAAACACTCCTATATATAAGGAAAACCCTAGAACGTTTTTGGGACTTTTGGGAGAGAGATTAGAGTGCCTCTTGTGCCTCCTTTTATTTTTAGGGTTTTGTACCCAAACCTCTCTAAGTCTTTGTTGCTCAAACATTGCTGTTTATGTGAATCTCTTGTGAGATCATTGAGGAGCTTTCCTTCATATATACTTAGGATTTCCAAGATTCAAGATTATGTCAAGAACTTGGTAATCATTCAGTTGCAGATTCAAGAACTTAAAGATACACAAGCGGGGAGCTTGTAGCTGATTGAGGAATTTAAGAAAGAAGTAGTCCGTGGATTCGGAGCCTGCGCGTGGCCGTGTCAGGAAGTTTTACTGGTGGGTAGCATTAGGAAGTCGAGCGGGGAGCTTGTAGTCCTTTTGTAAGAACTTCAATTCTTTCATAGTGAATTCTGTTATGCCTTGAGGATCGGTGGGTCAAATCCTCCCTAGGTTTTTACCGTGTGGTTTCCTGGGTGATCATATCTTGTGTTATTTATTTTCCGCTGCTTTATATTCTTGATATGATTGTTTGGATTTTTTTAACCTAGAATTGCTTAATTTGACTAAGTAACAACTTGGCTAATTAATCTAGGCTACGCAATCTGGTTGTTTAAGGGGTCTAAATTTCCATCAGAACTGAATGAGTTTGAGCGGTAAAGAAAACCATGGAATATGCCTAGGATATTCTATGGCATATTCCAAAATATTTGAATATAATATAAATATATATATATTATATATTTAAATGTATATATTATTATTATATATTTATATAAATGAGAGATGTTATGTCTACAATATTTTCACAACAAATCATAAGTGGTTAATTGTTATTGGTTCAAATTTGAACATAACAATAAGATTATATTTTTGCCTTAACAATAATAACTAGCAGCAACCTGTCACTTAAAATTTGTTGTAAAAATGTTATGAAAATGTTGTTGACATATCATTTCTCTTTATATATATATATATATATATATATATTTATGTATGAGAGATGCTACGTTTACAATATTTTCACAACAAATCATAGGCGGTTAATTAATTGTTGTTGGTTCAAATTTAAACATAACATTAAAATTAATTTTTTGCCCTAATAATAACAACCAGTATCAACTTATCACTAAATTTTTTTGTAAAAATATTATAAAAATATTGTAAATATATCATTTTTATATATATATACACACACACATATATAGTTATCATTTCTCTTTATTTATATATATGTATATAAATTTAAAAAAACATTAAAACTCCCCACCTACCCCCACCTACCCCCACTCTCCCATATCTCTCCCTTATCTCCTCAGACTTCTTTACTCTTTTGGTTTCTTTTGTTTTTTTCCTTTGTTTCTTTTTCTCCCTAGCTTGTCTCTCCACGCCAAAGTCTCAGACCTCCTTTCTCTTCTCTTTTTTTTTTTTTTTTTTTTTTCTTTCCTTCTTTTTCTCCCTTGTCTCCAGTACTCCTCCATCTTTCTTCTTTTCTTTTTCTTTCACTCTTCTTTCACTTCACACATGAATTGATTCTTTTCTATTCCTCTCCATTTTGATTTTATTTATTTTGTTTTATTTGTGGTGGTGTTAATGTTTGTGGATTTTGGATTTGCAAATAGTGTTGCAGCTTATGGATTTTGTTCAAATTTGTAGATGGTGTTTGAAGCCATTGGTTGTATAGTTGCAGGTAAGCATTTTTTTTTTATTTTAAATTTATGATTGTTTTGGTCTATTTATTTTTTGATAATAGTTTTGGTCTATTCCTTGGATGTGAGCATGTTACGTTTGATTTTGAATTTTTTTAGGTGGGTTTGTGTTTTCATTTTAAATTTGCTGGGATAGTTATAGTACTTTTTGTATTTGAAGTTGCTATTTTTTTTTTTTTTTTTTTTAATTTTTGGATGTGAGCATGTTGCATGTGTTTGATTTTGAATTTTTTTAGGTGGGTTTGTGTTTCATTTTGAATTTTCTGGGATAATACAGTGTTTGTATTTTGTTTTGTATCTTTTAATTTAATTAAAATTGTAATATTAATTTAATTACAATCTTAATTCAATTAAAAAAACATTTTCACGCCAAAATGAAAAGTTCTATTTCAAAAGTCCAGATCTAACTTTTTCAAAGTTCTATTTCAAAAAGTTTTTCAAACTTTCTTTCTGCATTGCATTTGCATTGATCATTTAGCACAATGTGTGTTTTTTTGTTTTTGGTCATAAATTTTTTTTCAAAATCTCAACAAGTGGTTATAACGTTTGTTAAAACCAAAAAGATTTTTGTGTTTTGTATTATAGATCTTGGATTTATAATCAAGGATTGGCCATTTTATCTTTACATAACTTGTTTATGTACCCTGTTTAGCTTGGATGAGCTTATTTTATTGCACTTTACTAGTTTGAGCTTTGTAGTGCATGTTGTGTGGGAAAGCTGTTTATGGTGTTTATCACTTTGTCTTAATCTTGAAGTCACATGTTATTTGATTGTCAGACTTGGTCCTTTTGAGAAAGACATAAATAACCATCTCATCACTGTTTACTAGCCAATCATGAACATCTTAGTGCATATCATAAGATTTTGTACTCGAGAAAGTGTAGCACATGCACAAAAAGAACATAAGGTGTAGCCTCTTTAATTGCTTAATGCTTAAAATTGGTGTGTACTATTAGGCTTGATGCCAATTCACTTAATTAAAACTGGTGTGTACTATTAAGCTTGATGCCAATTCACATAATTAAGAGGCTAAATACAAGAAACTTACATGATTGCAAGCTTATGTTCTAGGAGATGTGGGAGTTATAGGATGTAACTCTTTAGGTGATAGTCTCTTTCAAATTCTATGTGATGAATTTTGTAGACTTTGTGATTGATTGCTATTCACATATCACCTCACATGTATCTCAAGCTTTTGCTAGTTGCACACACTACACAAGTTACTCTTTGTTAAACTTGGTACATTATATTGTGTGTGATTTTGTTGTGGCCATCCAAAATTAAAAGTTCCTTGATTTTAATGCAAAATGTGTATAATGTTTGCGCTTTGAGGACAAATTGATTGAAAATCTTGATTTTGGAAGATCTGGGTTAAATTTAAGTGTTTTTGAAAAACTTTTTGTCTCATACTCATGCATTTTTTTTATAAAACAATGTGCTTTGAGGAGTTTCTGCATTAAAATGCTCTGTTTTTCGAAAAACTGATTTTTCCAGACTTTCGATCGATCGACCCTGTTTTTCGATCAATCGAAATTGCGATTAAAATTTTTGGTTTGAGTCTGCCTGACTCGATTGATGTTCAATCGATTCTCGATCGATCGAAACTGAAAAATTTTCAGTTTTTATGTTTTTGACCAAATTTTTTTTTCCCTGCATCATTTGTGTTTAGGATTCACATGCATTGCATTGTTTTTGTATCCATCTTGCAGTTTTGCAGTCATATCTCTCATTGTTTTCACACATAACATGCATACACTTTGCTACATTGGGTACTCAACTTGATAAAAAATATTGATTGATTAATTTTTGAGCTATGTACTTTCTAGTATATGCCTTTTTTTTATGTGTGAACTGTAGAAAATATTTTTCTTAAGAGATATGATGGATAATCAATGTGCGAATATTTTCTCTACTCATGCAACTGTTTATGGGTCACATAGTGTCATGTTTGCATTTTATTGAAAGAGAGAATATTTTTCTTCATGTGTATCCTCACCTTAGTTTTTAACTTTGGTTTGTGTGTTTTTAACTTTGGTCCTGCTGGTAAGGATGTTCCTGATCCTGTTGGTGATGCTGCTGCTGCTGCTGATTTACCCCCCCTCCTTTACTTTTCCCCAAACTATTTTTCCCAAATCTTGTTTTGTTTTTCCTATTTTTATAGGGGGAGAAAAGTTTTTTTTAACCTTTGTGGTTCTTAGGGAGAGTTGTTGCCCTTCGTAGGGGGAGATGTCTCTATTTTTTATAGAGTTGAATTGTTTTGTATCCCCTTGATTCTCTATTTTCTCTTATCCTTTATTGCGTATGTTGACTGTTTACTCTTTGTATGAGTTGTCTTTGTCAATACGTGACAAAAAGGGGGAGAAATTATTGATTTATGGGAATCATGTTGATATGTGTGGAAAATACAAAGATATTCATGTTAGGGGGAGTAACATTGATTGATATACATGTTATTTTTTATTGATTCTTGTCGCTTTGTGATTCACTGCGTATTGATTTATATTTATGAGTTGATCATTCATATATGTCTTTATTTTGAATTGTGTGAATCTTACAAGAATGTTATACCCGTTGTTTTACTCTTTTCTGTCACACATGCGTTTATGCATTTTGTTTAGTGTTTCAGGAAATATATATGTTGATTTAATTGAGCTGCTGTCTACACTTGCAACTGATGAATAGTAGTTAGGTTGGATTTGTTGTTATGAGCATTATTTTTGTAATGGGCTGTTTACTTGTAAACTTTGAGCTTTTATTTTGTGTTTTGTCACGGATTGCCAAAGGGGGAGTTTGTTAGGTTCTAAAGATTTAGGATTTTATGTATTTAGAACTCTAATGTGTAATATTGGCAAACCATGATCAAAACAATATGTTTAGTCTTGTTTAGGCTTGCTCAAAGTTGATTAATTATTGTAAAGTTGGAATCGAGAGGCTGCAGATGTATTGGTGCATTTCGGCCTGGCTCGATTGATCGAAGCTTAGACTCGATCGATCGAAAGTCGGCCAGATTGTGTTTTCTGCAGAGTTCCAGCTCAGCCCAAACTCTATTTAAACGTCTTGGGGTTCAAGTAAAACACTCCTATATATAAGGAAAACCCTAGAACGTTTTTGGGACTTTTGGGAGAGAGATTAGAGTGCCTCTTGTGCCTCCTTTTATTTTTAGGGTTTTGTACCCAAACCTCTCTAAGTCTTTGTTGCTCAAACATTGCTGTTTATGTGAATCTCTTGTGAGATCATTGAGGAGCTTTCCTTCACATATACTTAGGGTTTCCAAGATTCAAGATTATGTCAAGAACTTGGTAATCATTCAGTTGCAGATTCAAGAACTTAAAGATACACAAGCGGGGAGCTTGTAGCTGATTGAGGAATTCAAGAAAGAAGTAGTCCGTGGATTCGGAGCCTGCGCGTGGTCGTGTCAGGAAGTTCTACTGGTGGGTAGCATTAGGAAGTCGAGCGGGGAGCTTGTAGTCCTTTTGTAAGAACTTCAATTCTTTCATAGTGAATTTTGTTATGCCTTGAGGATCGGTGGGTCAAATCCTCCCCAGGTTTTTACCGTGTGGTTTCCTGGGTGATCATATCTTGTGTTATTTATTTTCCGCTGCTTTATATTCTTGATATGATTGTTTGGATTGTTTTAACCTAGAATTGCTTAATTTGACTAAGTAACAACTTGGCTAATTAATCTAGGCTACGCAATCTGGTTGTTTAAGGGGTCTAAATTTCCATCAGAACTGAATGAGTTTGAGCGGTAAAGAAAACCATGGAATATGCCTAGGATATTCTATGGCATATTCCAAAATATTTGAATATAATATAAATATATATATATATATATATATATATATTTAAATGTATATATTATTATTATATATTTATATAAGTGAGAGATGTTATGTCCACAATAGTTTCACAACAAATCATAAGTGGTTAATTGTTATTGGTTCAAATTTGAACATAACAATAAGATTATATTTTTGCCTTAACAATAATAACTAGCAGCAACCTGTCACTTAAAATTTGTTGTAAAAATGTTATGAAAATGTTATTGACATATCATTTCTCTTTATATATATATATATATATATATATATATTTATGTATGAGAGATGCTACGTTTACAATATTTTCACAACAAATCATAGGCGGTTAATTAATTGTTGTTGGTTCAAATTTAAACCTAACACTAAAATTAATTTTTTGCCCTAATAATAACAACCAGTATCAACTTATCACTAAATTTTTTTGTAAAAATATTATAAAAATATTGTAAATATATCATTTATATATATATATATACACACACATATATAGTTATCATTTCTCTTTATTTATATATATGTATATAAATTTAAAAAAACATTAAAACTCCCCACCTACCCCCACCTACCCCCACTCTCCCATATCTCTCCCTTATCTCCTCAGACTTCTTTGCTCTTTTGGTTTCTTTTGTTTTTTTCCTTTGTTTCTTTTTCTCCCTAGCTTGTCTCTCCACGCCAAAGTCTCAGACCTCCTTTCTCTTCTCTCTTTTTTTTTTTTTTTTTTTTTTTTTTTTTTTTTTCCAGTACTCCTCCATCTTTCTTCTTTTCTTTTCTTTCACTCTTCTTTCACTTCACACATGAATTGATTCTTTTCTATTCCTCTCCATTTTGATTTTATTTATTTTGTTTTATTTGTGGTGGTGTTAATGTTTGTGGGTTTTGGATTTGCAAAGAGTGTTGCAGCTTATGGATTTTGTTCAAATTTGTAGATGGTGTTTGAAGCCATTGGTTGTATAGTTGCAGGTAAGCATTTTTTTTTTTTTTTTTTTTAATTTATGATTGTTTTGGTCTATTTATTTTTTGATAATAGTTTTGGTCTATTCCTTGGATGTGAGCATGTTACGTTTGATTTTGAATTTTTTTAGGTGGGTTTGTGTTTTCATTTTAAATTTGCTAGGATAGTTATAGTACTGTTTGTATTTGAAGTTGCTATTTTTTTTTTTTTATTTAATTTTTGGATGTGAGCATGTTGCATGTGTTTGATTTTGAATTTTTTTAGGTGGGTTTGTGTTTCATTTTGAATTTTCTGGGATAATACAGTGTTTGTATTTTGTTTTGTATCTTTTAATTTAATTAAAATTGTAATATTAATTTAATTACTATCTTAATTCAATTAAAAAAACATTTTCATGCCAAAAAAAAATTCTTTTGATTACCAAAAATTAATTTTTGGTAATCAAATTTTTTTTGGTTTTCTTTTGGGGCTATAGTGGCGTTTTTAGAGTCTATAGTGGCGTTTTACAAACGCCACTATTGTACCGTCACTATAGACCTATAGTGGCGTTTACAAACGCCACTATAGAGTAATTTAAAAAAAAAAAAAAGCCTATAGTGGTGTTTAACAAACGCCACTATAGGTCTATCCTATAGTGGCGTTTGACAAACGCCACTATAGCCTTTTTCGAAAATAAAAAAAATTGGTCTATAGTGGCGTTTAAAAAAAACGCCACTATAGGTCTATAATAGCAGTACAAAAGTGGCGTTTGCAAACGCCACTATAGCCCAAATGGGCCTATAGTGGCGTTTTTAGTACCTGTAGTGGCGTTTGTGAAACGCCACTATAGGCCCAGTTTTTTGTAGTGCGCATGCAATTGGTCCCTAAAGTTTCAAGTGAGCACTATTAGTCTTTAAAGTTTAAAAATTCAATTTTAATAGTCATTTCGTTAACTTACATTAGCGATATTGCTTACGTGGCTAATAGAATAGTGACTTGACATTATAAAAATTATTTTACATGTAAAAACGAAACTAACCCAATTCCAAAATCAACTGTTAAATCCTAATAGGTTCCAATAATAGAACCAGCAATTCTCAGGAAGTTTTGAGAGGTTTCTTCCCTCTTGGTCAGGGTTTGTGTCCCTCATGTGGGTTAAGCTAGCAAGGGTCTTATCATTTTCTTCTGTATTTCCTCTTGTTTTCACCATTTATGTACCTTTTTAGTCCTTTGGCGATTGTTCTTTGTTCGTATCTTTGCGTCAATCAATTTCATCCCTCACTTCACTTCGATGTCCAATTAAATCATAGTGCCATATTCATTTTCTGGTTATTCTTTTTACTTTCTACTATCTATTTATGTTATTAACTATAGAGAAGTAGTACGTGCACAACAAATCAAATGTGGTAAGTTGTTATTGGTTCTCATTTAAATCTACCACTGAAAGTACGTTTTTACTTATCAATAATAGCTAGTAAATTTTTTTTTTTTGAAAGTATTGTGAAACTGTTATGGACATAGCATTTCTCTTAACTATAATATCATTGATTGTCTTATGTTTCAATGTTGGCATCTCTTTTTTTTTTTTTTTTTTGTGGGACTTGTTCATTTTGATGTCCGGTTGAATCTTAATTAAAGTTACTTTTGGAAATGAAAATTGAATTGCACAATCAATATACAAGTAGAACTCTTGAATTTGATAGGATCACTGATGTTGTAAAAGGTTGGACTTTTTTCTTTTATTTATTTATTTATTTATTTTATATTATAAACGAAGTGTACTCTCATTTATCTGTAAATGAACCAAATCAAAATACAAAGCCTCCATAGCAAAGGCAAGGAGAGTCCTCAATAAAAAATACATCAAAAGGAATATGTTTAACATAACGGGCTAGAGCATGAGCTACAGAGTTGGCATTTCGTCGAACACTAGAGACAGAGAATCAATGGAGATTGGCAATGAGTGCATGGATATTAGCAAGGACATAGCTGAGATGAGAACACAAAGGACTAGGGGCCAAGAGAGAATGCATGACAAAAGCATTATCACCCTTAATTACCAAATCAGAAAACCTAATTGAACATAAAATTCAAGAGCACGACGGCAAGCCATTGATTTGGCCTTAAAAATTTCAGTAGCAACCACCCCTTTAAGAGAGAAGGCTATCATAACCTCCTCATTATGATTCATGATCACAGCCCCATATCCTGAACTATCTGGTGCAGAAAAAACAGAATCATCAAAATTCAATTTGTAGCACAACTAAGGAGGTAAATCAAAATAAAATAAAATAAAACAAATAAATTACCATATCAAGACATACCACAATTTAAAATAATGGTATTGTAAAAATGTGACATTTTGTTATTGTCATAATATTTTCACAACTATAGTGTAAGTTTTTCAAAGCATTCACATTAGCTCATGCAAAATGGCATAAGGGCCAATTTTTGCCCAACCAACTCCAAAAGTCACCCACATTAGCTTATGTATATATTGTGCAAAATTCATTTTAGCTATGGTTATTATGCAAATATGCACAAGCATTGTTGTTGTATATTTAGTTTTTATTATTTCTTTGCATTTCTTGACAATGAAGGATGAGAGTAGCTGGTGGTTTTGTTGTTGTCACAATATTTTTACAATTGCTGAGTTATCAGACTATCAATAGCTTATAGATCAAAATAAATTAATAAAAGATTATATCAAGACCCACCACAACTTAAAATAAAGGTATTGTGAAAATGTGACATTTTGTTATTGTCACAATATTTTCACAACTGCTAAGGTGTAAGTTCTATTGGAGCATTTTAATATTATTTAATTAAAATGAATTTATATTACAATATAAATTTAAAGATGTGAGACTTAATATGGAAGATAAGGAGTTAGTGGAATGTTTAATCCTACATTGAAAATAAGAAAAACTATTTTATTCTTTTTAATTGTGGTGATTAATGTGCTGATATGTATTAGAGCAAATATTAAGCTAAATACATTCAAAATAATTTCCATATTCATAGGTGGGTAAATGACATTTTAATTATGGAAAATGATGAGTCATTCACCCACTTAATGGATTAGCTGTTGGACCTATTTATTCTTCAGAAATTCCTTATCTTATCCATTTAATTGTGTAACTCTAGCCTATAAGATTTATGTCCAGCAATTAATCTTGTAACACCTATTATATTAGAATTATGGACCTAATTAATCAGATTATTTTGGGTAATAACTTCGTGAATCTCATTGAGCCTATAAATAGACTCACTCAAACCCATACTAGTAACTGCGTTACAAACACCAAAAAATTCCAGCAATTGCAAGCATTCTTAAACACTAAAAAATATAGAGGTTCTTGGTAAAGAAGGGTGTCCTTTTTGGTGGAGTTTTAGGCTAGCTTGAACACTTTGTGCAGAAGTTGTTTTAGTCATACGACATTTGTTGGGCTGTTGTATCCTTGGAGAGACAAGTCAAAGAAGATCTGCACCGGTTACAAACTTTAACTAACTAAAGGCTTGAATTTCCTTAAAGAGAACAAGTGCTATACCTCAGTTCCTTAAAGAGAGTAAGTCCAATTAGTATTGTGTAAATTTTCTCTTCAAATTAATAATATTCAGAAGTATTATTTAATTTCTCTTTGTGTTATTTTTATTATTATTGTGTTTGCACCAACAAGTTCTTTATATGTCAAAATAAAATAAAATAATAAATTATTAAACTTGGACCCACCACAACTAAAAATAAATATACTGTGAAAATGTTGTGACATTTTGTTGTTGTCACATGTTTTCACAACTACTAAGGTGCAAGTTTTTATAAAGTAAAATATAAAATAATAAACTATTAGACCAAGATTGACCACAACTAAAATTAAAGTTATTTTGAAAATATTTACATTTTGTTATGTCTCTAAATTTTTTTGGTTTAGACGATTTTGGTAAGCATGTTTCACTCATATTTTTTGATGATGCCGAAAAATCACCAGTGAGCCACACGATACTCGCACACTCGAAATGTCACCTGCACAACAAAAAGAGAAGACCTAGTAAAGAGCACCGGTGTGGTGCCGGCCAAATACCCTCTGAAGGTCAAGTTAGAACTTCTTACAACTCTAGAGTGCTAGAGAGGGGTCAATTATGAGTACCTTGATTTGTGAGGGTATTGGGGCTTTTATAGTAGTCGAAGATTGACCTCTTCTCCTTGGAGTAGAAGTCTTTTCCTTATAGGAATCATCTTAATTAGTCTAAAATGTGATGGACAAGTCTTTTCCTTATAGAGAAGATCTTTATCAATGCGTGTAGCTTCCTGAATCCTCTTTGTGCTAGGATTCTATTTACCTTGGGATTCTATGGTGACTAAGTGTGTGTTGCAAGTATTTCCCATCTAGGGTTTTTGGCTGCCACGTGGATACTTGATCCGTTTCTGTTGCGTCCATCCATGAAGGATCCGTCCACACCAGACCTTGCACGTACTGGACCCGTCCTTCATCGGCCCACGGGTGAGGAATAGTCAGGCCCATTTCATGGAAATCTGTCAACTTATATTTTTTCTTCTTCAGTTGCCCCCTCACCCTATGGGTTCGTCAACTTTGAGCGAAAGGACCCGTGGGGTGACGATTTAAGGCTGGGATGACAGTTCGAAGGCCTGTGGGTCGACAGTTTTAATACGAACTCCGTGAACTATGCTCACACCCTGACAGGTTGTCTGGACGCCATTTATGACATATGCCACGTGTCATCTTTCTAATGGTTATTCCCTCGGATCGAGGCATCGCTTCGCCTTTCGTGCACTTCCTCTATAAATATCACATTATTCTTCTTTCATTCTTCTACTTTCCACTGAAATGAATTGTCAGAGCACATCCATCATACTTGTCAGAGACTACTCCGTTCAACTCGTTGCATCCGTCATCAACGACCTTCCTCCGTTCACTTATTAACTTGGTAAGTACTCCTTCTCATAAGTCTCTCTTTACTTTTGGAAACTGTTTTTATTCTCCTAGACTTTATACCCTCGTCACCCCTTTTAGACCCATAAGAGTTTTAGGTTTTGTCGTCACGTGTAGGCTATGTCTAGTGCGTCAAGTAACCAATCATTTGTCCGTGACGGGGCAGATTACGAGTAAGTATACCCATCAGGTCAAAAAGACCAAGAGAGTCAAAGCGAAGAGAGGAGCCCGTCTGCATCTTCCCTGTCCTCAACAAATGAGGATATGGAGATGGCTGACCTAGAGCAGGGATCTGATGATGGCGAGGAACAACCAAAGCCTGTCGTAGGTACTGGTGGACTAAGAGAGTTCATCATGCTATTGGAGTGGATGGTGAATGATTTTAATTCCACCATCAAGGACAAACACTTCAATACTATTAGGGCCAATTACCAAATTCCAGATAACATTCCCATCTGTCTACCCATACAGAAATGGACGACGCCAAGATGAGGGCATTGATTAGGGCACAGGCTACCAAGAAGAAAGAGACTGACGAGGTGGATCCCAAGAGGACGGGCTCAAGCAACCCATCAACCAAAAGGAAGCAGTCGTCCAAAGTGGACCGTCCTCTAAAGAAACCCAAGGTCCCTTTGGAGCCCGTTGTAGGGCTAATGGCTGAGGGTGCAAAGACGGTCAACCTAGGGAAGCATGGGGCTGGCAAAGGCCTTATGAAGGCTCCGTCCAATAGTCAGAAGAAGACACCCGTCCTCCTTAAGGAAGACTCCAGATATGCCTTGTAGAGGATGTCCTCCATCATAACTTCCGAGGATTACGAGGACTTATGTAATCATTCGACGGAGGCTATAGGGGAGACGGGTCTTTTTAGTTTTGCTCAGGTAACATCCCATCCTCTTTTCATCAGTCCATATCACTTTGTTTAAAACTAATTCATTTCCGTCTTTCAGGCCATGGTTATGATGAAGGGGTTGATGGGACGGTGTCTAAATCATAAGACGACGCTTGGCCGTGTTTGTGAGAAGGCATAGTTGACAGAGGATGAGCTGATCGAGCTAAAGGCCTGGAAGGTGACCTAGGAGAAAAAACTCAAGATGGCGGAAGAAACTAGGGATGAGTACTACAAGCTGGCGGAGGGTCTGAAGAAGGTCCTGGAAGACAAGGAAAACGAGATCCGTCTGGCGAAGGAGGTTGTAGTATGAGAGTACCGTGACTCCGACACCCTTATTAAGGAGCTTACCGGTTCTTATTCAGATGGATTTGATGATGCCATCCATCAGGCTAAGACTGCTTATCCTGACCTTGACTTTTCCATGCTGAATATTGACGATCAAGCTCAGACCACCGCACAACACGTCACCTTTGACAGCACGGAGGGCCTCTTTGCAGATGACGCAGTCGATGATGGAGAGTCAGCTCCTCAAGTCCAAGTTCAGACTGTCCAGGAAGAAACCTGTCAGCCGGTGATTGTTGTTGACGTGATAGAGAAAAATGACAACCCCCTAAAAGAGTAGTTTTTTTTTTTTTTTTTTTTTTGATATGTAAGAATATTTGGAGAACAATTTATGATTACTCCGTCATATTTTTGGGTTATGTAGACATTTCCCCATCGGGGGTTTTATTATTTGTTGTCTTGGCTTAGTTTGTCTAGTTCAACGGCTTGTTTGATATTTTGTTCATGGAATGCACCCGTCCACTTTATTGAACATCAGTTTGAATCCGTCCGCTATTGGACTTTTATGTTTTCCTTTTGAGGACTTAAAAAGAATTTTAGTTGTTTTTGGATGATTCGTCCATTTTGTGGGCTTAATTTATACTCGTCCACTTTTTGGACTTAGGATCTTCATCCTCTTGGGATGACCCGTCCAGTAGATGGACTTCAGTCTATCTACTTTTTGGACTTAGAACTTTTCATCCTCTTGGGATGACCCGTCCATTATATGGACTTCAGTTTATTCCCGTCCTCTTTTTGGACTTGGAATTTCCATCCTGCTGGGATGATTCGTCCATTTTGTGGACTTAATTTATACCCGTCCACTTTTTGGACTTGGCATTTTCATCCTCCTGGGATGATCCGTCCATTATGTGGACTTCAGTTTATACCAGTCCTCTTTTTGGACTTAGAATTTTTATCCTTCTGGGATGATCCGTCCATTTTGTGGACTCCAATTTATACCCGCCCACTTTTTTTGGACTGTAAGAATTCTGATAGAAAAACATAGTCGTGTCTGAATATTCCTCTTATTAATTAAAAAAGAAAACCATGTGTTTGTAGAAAAGTACCTGCCCCCCTTGGGCTTAAAAAGGTACATTTTGTAGAAAAAATTGTTCGAAGTAAAAACTAACTGTAGTAAAACTAAATAAACTGGGAAATTGGGGAGCGTCGATGCTCTTCATATCGTCTCTACTAATATTATTTACGTAGGTGCTCCATGTTCCATGGGTGCTGCAGCTTTTTTCCATCCAGGGTCTCGAGGTGGTAGGTGCCCCTCCTCTACCATGATGTGATCCTATAGGGTCCTTCCCAGTTGGGGCCAAGCTTTCCTTACGAAGGATCTCTAGCAGTGCCCATTACCTTCCGTAGTACAAGATCTCTAACCTAAAAGTCTCTTTGCCTAACATTGGAGTTGTAGTGTTTTGCCATGAGATTTTGATACCGCGCCAACCTCTGCTCTGCTGTCACCCAGACCTTGTCCACCAGGTCGAGTTGAAGGTGCATGGCCTCTTCGTTTTTATCTTCGTCGTACTTCTCCACCCGATAGCTTGTAAGCCTTACTTCCGCTGGGATGACAGCTTCACTTTTGTATGCTAGTCAAAATGGCGTTTCTCTCGTGGGTGTTCTTGCTGTAGTTCAGTATGCCCACAGAATGCTTGGTAGCTGGTCGGGCCAAATACCCTTTGTCCCCTCGAGCCAGGTCTTGATGATCTTAAGCAAGGACTTGTTTGTGACTTCGACTTGCCCATTGGCTTGTGGGTGTGCGGGCGATGAGTAGTGATTCTTAATGCCTAGCTCCGAACAGAAGTCTCTAAATGCGCTGTTGTCGAATTGTTTTTCGTTGTCGGAGACAAGCACTCTGGGTATCCCGTACCTGCAGATAATATTCCTCCACACAAAACTTCGGATGTTCTTCTCCGTGATAGTGGCTAGGGCTTCTGCTTCCACCCATTTAGTGAAGTAGTTGATGCCAACTACCATAAATTTTAGCTGCCTTACTGCTGTCGGGAAGGGGCCCATGGTATCCAGTCCCCATTGGGCGAATGGCCAAAGGGCCGTCATAGGGGTCAGCTCTTCGGATGGTTGCCTGATGAAATTACTGAACCTTTGACACTTGTTGCAGGCCTGACATAAGCTTGTGTGTCCTTTAACATTGTAGGCTAATAGTATCCTGCTCAGATCAACTTGTGCGCTAATGACCGTGCCCCCGAATGGTTTCCACAGGTACCCTCGTGGACTTCTCTCATTATGTAATCTACTTCCTCGTGGCTTAAACACCTCAAGTAAGGTCTAGAGAATCCTCTTTTGTATAAGACATTATTTATCAGCACAAATCGTGATGCTTGGACTTTCAACTTCCTAACGGCATCTTTCCCGTCTAGTGCCTCGCCAGTTCTCAAGTAGGATATTAATGGAATAGTCCAATTGCTTTTAGAATCAACTTCTTGCACATTCGTTCCGTCATCAATAAGTGAGGAGACTTGAACAAATGACAATACCTATTCGGGGACAATCATAAATTCTGCTAAGGCAGCTTTTGCTAGCCGGTCGGCACATTTGTTTTTCTCCCTTGGGATTTGAATGAATCTGACTTCGAGGCTGCTGATTCGATTCTTCACCTCCTCCAGATACCTTTTCATCCTTTCATTCTTGCACTCGTAGCCGCCATTTATTTGACTTGTTACCACCTGGGAGTCGTAATGTACGATCACGTTTTCAGCGCCCGCTGCCTTCGCGAGGTCTAGCCCCGCCACCAATGCTTCATACTCGACCTCGTTGTTGTTTGTAGGGAAGTCTAGTTAGATCATGCACTCGATCTTATCTCCTTCTGGGGTATGAATTACCATACCGGCCCTTCCGGCTCGTCTGTTTGAAGATCCGTCCGTGTGGATGCTCCATTATGTGGCAATTTCTGCCCCCTTGCCTTCCGGTTGAGTAAATTTGGCGATGAAGTCAGCCACAGTTTGTCCTTTTACAGCAGTTTACAGGCGAAACTGTATATCAAATTCACTAAGCTCTACAGCCCATAAAGCCATCCATCCAGCAGCATCAGGGCTACTCATGGCTCTTTTCAGGGGCTGATCCGTCAAGACTATGATGGTATGCGCCTGGAAGTATGGCTTGAGCTTTCATGCCGCAGTTACCAGTGCGAAAGCCAATTTCTCCATTTAGGGGTACCTCTCTTCTACTTCTCGGAACGCTCGGCTTACAAAGTAGATGGGTCTTTGAGATCCATCTTCCTCTCTTACGAAGGCTGTGCTTACCGCTGCTTGCGAAATTGCTAAGTAGAGGTAGAGTTCTTCCCCTAGTTTGGATGAGTTGAGCAATGGTGGAGATGAAAGGCATTTCTTCAAATATTCAAAGGCCTTCTGGCACTTGTTCGTCCACTCAAATAATTTTCTTAAAGTATGGAAGAAAGTAGACATTTGTCTGTCGCTTTCGAGACGAACCTATTCAAGGCTGCAATTTTGCCATTCAAGCTTTGCAACTCCTTGACTGTCTTTGGTGGTTCTAACTCCATTATGGCCCGTATCTTCTCCGGGTTAACCTCTATACCTCTTTGCGATACCATGAAGCCTAAGAATTTTCCTGCTGTCACTCCGAACGTGCATTTGTTTGGATTTAGCTTTATGTTATATGTCTGGAGGGTGTTAAAGGTCTTCCAAAGGTCGCTTAGGTGATCATCTTCACACAGGCTCTTCACTAACATGTCATCAACATAAACTTGTACGTTCCTCCCAATCTGGTGTGCGAACATTTTGTTCATTAGTCTCTAGTACGTTGCCCCTGCGTTTTTGAGCCCAAACGACATCACCTTGTAGAAAAAGAGTCCTTGGCTGGTAACAAAGGAGGTTTTTTCTTGATCAGCCTCCTCCATTTTGATTTGATTGTAGCTCAAAAAGGCATCCATGAAGCTCAGGAGCTGGTGTTTTGGCGTCGAATCTACCAAGGTATCTATTCATGGGAGTAGGTAGCTGTCCTTCGGGCACGCCCTATTGAGGTCCGTAAAATCAACACACATTCGCCACTTCCCGTTAGCCTTCTTGACCATAACTACGTTTGCTAACCAGTCAAGATAATATACTTCTCGAATGAAACTTGCTTCCAACATCTTCTTGACTTCTTCTGCTATCACTTTGTCTCGCTCTTGAGCGAACACTTGCTTTTTCTGTTGGACGGGTAAGGATGCAGGGTTCACATTCAACCTGTGAACTATGACTGAGGGATCTATCCCTGGCACGTTTTCGTGGCTTCACGCGAACACGTCTTGATTCATCCTAAGGAAAGCTGCGAGGGCTTGACGTATCAGTTGGCTGACCAACGTCCCCATCCTAGTAGTTCGTTCAGGCCTTGATTCATCAAGGGTTACCTCTTCCGGTTCTTTAATCGGCTCTGCTGTGGTCCATTGCTCTTCTATACATATGGTCTACTGGTGATCTTCCATCTCCAGCATGGCAACATAGCATTCGCGTGCGGCCACCTGGTTCCCTCGTAACACGTCGACCCCGTAATTCATAGGGAACTTGATCATTAGGTGGTATGTTGATGTTGCTGCCTTCCATGAGTTAAGGATGGGTCATCCGAGGATAGCATTATAAGCGGATGAGCAGTCGACCACAAGGAATGTCACATCCTTAGTGATTTGCTGAGGATAATCGCCTGCTATTACCGAAAACATGATTGCGCCCAATGGGAATACCCTTGTTCCTCCAAAACCAACCAGCGGAGTGTTCGTCGGTATCAATCGTTCTTTGTCAATCCTCATTTGTTGGAACGCCAGGTAATATAGGATATCTGTTGAGCTGCCATTGTCAACCAACACCCGGTGCATGTTGTAGTCCCCCACTCGTATGCTAACAACAAATGCATCGTCGTGCAGGTGGTGAAGACGTCACGCATCTTCTTCCGAGAACTCGATGATGGGGCCTTCTCCCCTCGTTATCTTTGGCATGGAGCCCATCAGCTGGATGTTCTAGACCATCCTAAGGTAGGTCTTCCGAGCCTTTTTGGATGACCTAGTAGTCACAGCTCCTCTTACAATCATCCTTATGTCTCCGATGGGAGGTCTAGGATGCTCATTATCCCGTCGGTTTGGCTGCTCTTGAGGAGGTGGATTCGCTCTTTCCTTGTTGACGAACTTCTGCAATTTCCTTTGTTTGATAGGAGCATTCTCATCAGGTCTCTCAAATGTGCCAAATGCTAAATATTTGGCACATTTGACACACCAAACACAAAAATGAACCCTCATCAGGTATGCTAAATGTGCTAAAATTATACAATATGCTACGGTATGCTCTCATTTTTGAGAGCGTACGGATCCAAATGCCATTTCCATTTATTGTTTTTTTATTCATCTTTCTCTCTCCTCTCTCACCACTTTATTCCTTTTTTTTTTTCTCTCTCCTCTCTCATTCTTCCTCAGACATTCCTATCAACCCATCTCTTCTTTCACTCTTTTTCGTTCTCATTGTTGTGGCTTTTCTCTCTTCTGTTCAGCCTCGCCGATCTTTGTTGCAATGGTTTTTTTTTTTTTTTTTTGCAGTGATTTGATTCGTGGGTTCAGCAGTGGGTGGCTTCTCTCTTCCGTTCAGCCTCACCGCGCCACCTAATGCCGATCTCTGTTGCTGTGGGTTTTATTTTTTTTGCAGTGATTTGATAGGTGGGTTCGGCAGTGGGTGGCGACCTCTCTTCCGTTCAGCCTCGCCGCGCCACCTGATGCCGATCTCTGTTGCTGTGGGTTTTTTTTTTTTTTTTTTTTTTTTTTTTTGCGGTGATTTGATGGGTGGGTTCAGTAGTGGGTGGCTTTTCTCTCTTCCGTTCAGCCTTGTCGCGCCACCTGATGCCGATCTTTGTGTTTTTTGTTGTTGTTTTTGTTTTTCTGTGGTAGTGGTTTTGGTGTCATGTTGTGGTGGTTGTAGTGTGAGACGGTGGTGGGGTGTTGATGGGTGGGTGGGTCGGCAGTGGATGGGTTAGTGATGGCAGTGGGTGGGTGTGTGGGATGCGGTTGGATTGTGTTTTTTGTTGTTTTTGTTTTTCTATGGTGGTGGTTTTGGTGCTCTGCTGTGTTATTTCTGGTGTGAGACGGTGGTGGGTAGGATGTGGGTGGGGCGTTGATGGTTGCTGGCAGTGGGGGTGGCCTGTGGGTTGTGGTGGGGGTGGTTGGTTTTTTTTATTTTGTATTTTTATATATTGTTGGTTTTTTTTTAATGTTATTTTAATATTGGAATATATTATTTTAATATATAGAATTGAAAAATAGAAGATGTGATAAATGGTGAATTGTAAAATGATGTGCTAAAATGATAAAGTAGGTTTTTGATGTGTCAAAATGGCATTTTTTATGAGAGAGCTGATGAGAATGCTCTAAGGGCCTCTAACTGTTGCTTCAAGTTGTAGCAATCGAATGTGTCATGTCCGTGGTCACGGTGGAAGCGGCAATACTTGTCTCTAGATCGTTTGTTTGGATCTCCCTTCAACTTTTCGGGGAAGGTTAAAGCCCCCTCATCCTTGATTTGCATAAGGACTTGGTTTATTGGGGTAGTTAACGGGGTGAAGCTTGTAAATGTCCCTCCCGGGGGCTTAGAGTGCCTTTCATCTCTTCTGTCTTCGGTTCTTGGCTTCTTTCGCCCTTGGTCCTGTCGTATGTCTTCCTGTCGCTCCCTTTTCCTCGACTTTTCCTCCTGAGCCAGTAGTGCGTCTTCCGCATTTATGTACTTGGTGGCCCTCTAGAGGACTTCTGACATAGTCTTCGGGTCATTTTTGTATAAAGAGAACAAAAACTTACCTTTTCGCAACCCATTTGTGAAGGCTGCCACAAGTATCTTGTCATCTGCTTCATCGATTGAGAGCGCTTCCTTATTAAAGTGGGTTATGTAGGATCTCAGTGTCTCATCCTCTTGCTACCTGATGCTCATCAAGCACGTCGTGGACTTCTTATACCTATGTCCCCTAATAAAGTGTATAGTAAATTGAGTGCTTAGCTCCTTGAAAGTGCTGATGGAGTTCGGCGTCAGTTGACTAAACCATACCCTTTCAGGGCCCTTCAGTGTTGTAAGGAAGACCCTACACATGATTTCGTCTGCTACCCCTTGAAGGTGCATCAAGGTCTTGAAGGTCTCTAGGTGATCTAGAGGGTCCTTGACCCCGTCGTAACTATCTATGTGTGGCATGCGAAACTTATGTGGAAGGGGGAGGGAATTGATGAGGGTAGTGAACGGTGAGTCGGTTTGGTTGACTAGGTCATCAAGATCGTTGGACACTCGTCCCTTGAGGGCGTTCATCATTACTTCCATCTATTCCTTCATCGCCTGCATCTCCGCGATAATAGAAGGCGGAGCCGTATCCATGAAGGATGAAAGGCTTATATTTTGCCGTTTCGGTCTACTTAGGGCGTTGCTACCTTCGGGCCCCTCTCGATCTCGTCGCACGGCGCTGGTACCTTCTTGGTCCTCCCTCTGATTGTCTGGTGCTGCGTTTTTCTAGCGCAGCTGTTCTTCTAGGTTGCGATTTTGTTTGGTGAGACGTTCCACAGCTGCGGCGAGAGTTTGGACCTGTCTCTCGAGGGCAGTCGTGGGTTGTTCCTCTTCTTGGATGTCGTTGGTGGTTGCCATTGAGCAAGTGAGTACCATGCAACTCTTTTGTCCAGGAAGCGATAATATGGCTTACAAATTGCAAGGAAGAGCTGTTTCCCACAGACGGCACCAACTGATGATGTCGAAAAATCACCAGTGAGTCACACGATACTCTCACACACGAAATGTCACCTGCACAACAAAAAGAGAAGACCTAGCAGAGAGCACCGGTGTGATGCCGGCCAAATACCCTTCGAAGGTTAAGTTAGAACTTCTTTCAACTCTAGAGTGCTAGAGAGGGGTCAATTATGCGTACCTTGATTTGTGAGGGTATTAGGGATTTTATAGTAGTCGAAGATTGACCTCTTCTCCTTGGAGTAGAAGTCTTTTCCTTATAGGAATCATCTTAAATAGTCCTAAATGTGATGGAAAAGTCTTTTCCTTATAGAGAAGATCTTCATCAATGCGCGTAGCTTCCAGAATCCTCTTTGTGCTAGGATTCTATCCTTGGGATTCTATGGTGACTAAGTGTGTGTCGCAAGTATTTCCCATCTAGGGTTTCTGGCTGCCACATGGATACTTGATCCATCTCTGTTGTGTCCGTCCATGAAGGATCTGTCCACACCAGACCTTGCACATACTGGACCCGTCCTTCATTGGCCTACGGGTGAGGAATCGTCAGGCCTATTTCATGGAAATCCGTCAACTTATATTTTTTCTTCTTCAGTTTTCTTAGGCTGGCCTTTTGTTTTGTTTTATTAAGCACCAACATAGTTTTACTCAAAATACCACTTTCCTCCTTTATGTTTGGGTTAGTTCACAGTTTTCCCCCTAAACTTTATGTTTGGGTTAATTCACAATTTTCCCCCTAAACTTTAAAATCGAGCAATTTCTTTGTCTATATTTAGAAACAAGCAAATATATAACCCTATGGTTACTCTTTTAATTAAACCCTAACTCTTTTAATTAAACCCTAACGGAATGTTATGATTCCTTGTGTGTAATGTCTAAATTACCCTGACTAAATTTTAATATCCCAAAATTTTTCTTCACAATTTTTGAGGTTTATGTGTTAGTCTAAATTGCCCCCACTATATAGAGTATTCTATTTGTTACCTAAAGAACACTGATTTAGTAGGTTTTAATTTTCTAAATTTATAATTTTATGTAATTTGATGACATGTATGGCTTTTGTTATCTTGTTCTTTTTTTCTTTTTAAAATTTATTTCTTACTTAAAAGGGTGTTTATTAAAAAATAAATAAGCTAATCGCCGTAGTTACATGCATAAAATGTAAGATAATAAAGAAGGAAATATGAAAAAAGATCTCTATTGTGGATAATTGCAGATATTTGATGAAGAGTTTCAATTGCATAGGATATCATTCATTATGAAAATTCAAATATTGTAACAATGTTTTAGCAAAACTCAATTGCTTATTGTTGGAAGATGATATTTATTATCATTCTTAGAATTTTTTAGTGAGTGGATATTCATATGTTAAATAGTTACGCTAAGTTTGCATATAATCAAAATTCTTATATGAATGATATTAGCATTGCATGACATGCATTTTTTAGTCCATGGTTTCATATTTAATTTCTTCAAATTGAAGCTCTATCTTAATTTTCTTACTCAATAGACAGTACGTGCCACCCAAACTAGTCTTTTCCAAAAATACTTTCAAAGAGTGAATTTCTTTCCTAAACAAAATTCATGAGACCTATTACTCTCTTGAAAATGATTTTCTTAAAACTCTATCAAATTTTCACTCTTGCATCGCTGTCTGAAAACCCATGGGAGTTTATCTTTGAAAAGTACTTTTCCAAAATTCCGTGGGAATTTTCCCTTAAAAAAAAAAAAAAACTTTTCCAAAAAAAAAAAAAAAAAAAAACATGGAGTTTTCCATTTTGAAACACTTTTTCCAAAACCTATGGGATTTCCTTTTGATAATACTTTTACAAAACTCTATTCACTCTTGATTGTTGTTTTGAAAAAAAATCTTTGGAAGCTTTTTATCTCTGAAAAGCATTTTTGCAAAATTCAAAAATCTTTTATCTTTTAAAATTGACATTCATTTTTCAAAAGTCCATGGAACTTTTCATCCCCTTGAAAATAAACTTCATTTTTTTCCCCAAAATAACCATGAAACTTCCCTTTAATTTCCAAAAAGAATTTCAAATTTTGGTTTTCCTTGAAAAGAAACCCAATAAATCCCTTTCATAAAAATCCTCATTTTCCAAAATAACAAAAAGATAAAAATAATATGTTTTCTTGAAAATCCTTTAAAAGCTTTTTTTTCCCCATAAAAACCTTCCTTTCCAATATGGTTTTCAAAAATTGTGTTTTGTCTATAACTTAAATCAATTAATCAATTAAGTACATGGACTCCAAAATCAAGCCAACAAGCTCCCTCCTCCTTAACTGTAACTATTGTTTTTCTTGCTCACTTTTTGCATAAGAAAAATACATAGAAGAATAAATTGCAAAATTGAATTTGCTATGCTATGCTAAAGGAATAAGGTCAGATGTATTTTAATTCAAATGAAAGTTAATTTTCCACTTAGAAGTTATATAAAAGTATGTATAGTTTACTTCCAAAAATCAAATTTTTTCAAAAAAATGTCATGCTGAACGTTTAAATTACTTTTCAAATAGTGGACCATAAAAATGAATCAAAATAAGGTACTATCAAGAGATGGGTGTTACATTCCCCTTAAGTAATCAAACTTTTGAGTATCTATCTTATGGTTTGACTGTTTGAGATGCAATTTTAAACCTTAGTTTAAGCTTAGAAACCCGTAGGAAATTTCCTAACTATGAGATAAAATCAATTAGACATAATTCACAAGTCACTCTTTAAGAACATATAGAATAGGGAAAAGCTAGACTTACAATTTTAGCAAACTTGATTTACGGTGAGCTCTCCATGGAAAATCCCCAATTGGAAATTAAACTTTCAAAAACGTTCAAACGTCTCAATAGTCTTAGAATTGAAAATTAAATAGGAAGAGAATTGAGAGGTGATTGAGAATTGTAAGGAAAGGAAGATACGTTGAGGGCTTTTTAATCCCTCTGATGTCACTAATTGCCAAAGAGGCAATTTCTTACCAAGAGAAGATGTGAGATTAAGGGATTAAATAAAAACTCTTTCGCATTGTGTTTTTAGTTAAAAAAACACACTGTGTGAGAAAAACACTGCTCTATGAGATTTTTCTTTCGCCAAATCACCCACGTGAATACCTAATATGCAATGTTTTAAAATTGGATCGGACTGGCCAGTCCAACCTGTTGAACCGGGAACCAGATGCTAGTCTGGTCCGAAAAAATTTCCTAAAACCGAGTAAACTCGGTCAAAACTGGGAAAAACCGGGAATCGGAGGCAAATCTGAATTTGCCTTTCGTCTGGTTTCTAAACCATGCTAATATGACTCTAGATCATGGGCTTGGGTTTTTTCAATTTAAAACTAATTGGCTTGAAGTTTTAAATCATACCCAACAAATGCTAATACTCCAGTTGTAACCTATAGGTTCTACAAATGTTCTCTCCATAAAGAAGCCTTTAAATAGGAGTAATCTATTTAGGAAAAAGTTTAGTTTCAAATTGGTTGAGAGGAAAATTCATCCAATTCATTATGTTGTGATTGATAAATCCATCCCCTTGTACTTTTAGTCACATGTCATATCTAATAAGTCAAATGACTTATTTAAATAATGGCTTTTGTTAACGGTTGGTGTTAAACACCCGTTAAAATTGATTTATTTTAATTAATAAAATATTGTTGCTTTTTAGGAGTTAAAAAAAAAACATGGTAAAGCAGCAGTTAAAGTGTTAGTAGAGCATAAAAAATCGTACATTTTACAACATGACCGAAATACCCTTTTAAAGTTCTTCCCTCTTCCTTTCCTTTACTAACATTTTAAACTTGGTTTTGTACTCCCTTTTTTTTCCAGATCTACAAAACATCCACTCAAATGCCCTAAATTTCAAACCCAAGCCAAACTGTCAAAGCTTTTTCACATCCCAAATTGAACCCAGTCACCAAAACAACCTAGATACAACCAAAAACAAAGGAATGAAAAGTACAAATAAAGGCAGAGAGAGAAAGGGGAGGCCAACGGTTACTAGTGGTGGTGGTGGCGCAGGTGAGCTCCACTACCAGAAATGGTGGTGGAGCTTAAGGGTTCGGCCATGGCTAAGATGAGAGAGAGAATCCAAGATAGTAGAGAGAGAGAGTGAGACTGATCTGGTTGTGGTGGGTTACATCTGGTGGTTGCGGTGGTGGTGGTGTATTTGTTTCTTGGATTGAAGCATGAGAAAGACTGAGAGAGAAGGAGTGAGGCGAGAAGAAGAAAGAGAAGAGAGCAACTTCAGACATAGTAGAGACTAGAGAGAGAAAATTGAGAAGAGTTAAAAGATAAAGAAGGGTATCTTTGTCTTATAAGTAGTAAATTTAACTTTTCAAAAACGTTTTTCTTTCCTTAGTAAAAATAGCTCCCATTAATAGGACTTATAAATAATAAATAGGGAAATGCTAATAAGTACCCTTAGGGTACTGGTTAATAATCTATTTAAAGAAAGTTTTTATGAAAAATGAAAAAAAAAGTAATTAATATTTTGACATTTTTTTTTCCCAATAAAAATGGTATCAAAACTTTCCTAAAATAAATTATTAACGAGTGCCCTAAGGGCACTCATTATGAATCATCACCTAATGAGTTGGAAGAAATTCCTCCAAATCAACTTGGAGAAAAACTTTGTATATCTATTTATATCTCTCAAGTTAGGAGTTCACCATCCCTATTAATTCTTCCTCTAGGAACCTTCCAACCCTGGCCCCTAGCATCTGTTCATTCAATCTCATCATGAAGGATATTGCCTAGCCTATTAATAAATTTTGAGGTTCTATACAAAATGTTTTGACTGAGAAATCCATATCACTAACAGCTTAACATCAAATGCTGACCATCTATGTTGCTCCCCAAAATTAACCTTCTTTTATCTTCCTCTGAATTAAATTGAAATAGGAAAGTATTTCCTCCCCTGATCCCATCATAGTGACTGAAACACCCCTACTTGGGTTCCGAGCTTTTTATGTTATTAATTGCCACAACTTTAGTTGGATTAAAAGACTTTCTCTACAATAAATTTACCTACCAGAGTACTTTGGAATTTGGATCTTCTCATTTAAGTACGGGTTTGTTTCTGGCATGATAGACCTTCAGCCTTCAGTTATCTTGCCAGAAGGTTCCCCTCACCAGAAGGGTCATATATCTTAGCGCTGAGAAGAGATGAATACGAGAAAAGAGATAAGGAGAAAGGGTGTAACTGAAAAGTTACAATATAAGAAGACAAAATATAATTTTTAGTAGAACTGGCCTACTGGAATTTCATGATTTAGAGAGGAAAAATTCCACAAAGGAAGCAACTATCTCAAAGAACTAGCTAGGTAAACAGAAAAAGCCTCCTAAGGGTGGCGAGTCATTACAAAAGGAAGGAGGGAAATTCTAAAGGTAGCTCTAATGGTTTCATACTTTAATGTATCAATTATCACTAGAAATCATCATCACAACGTATATGTAAAACTGAAAAACTAGGATTAACTTACCTTCTTTTTTTCTTTTTTGTGCCAAGTTATCTTAACTTACCCCTTGTTCTTCCCCACCTTGCCTCACAAATGCCATGATTATAAGACAAGAAGAATGTGTCTGGAATTTTAAGGACCTTACTAAATACACAGTCTTATGATTAAGATAGTGTATTAGGCTATTCAGTACTCAAGTATCACTCAATTATATTCTCTCTCTTCTTAACACTTTCATTTACTCTAGGAACAAAAATTAGGTATAGTTTCTTACTTAACAAAAAAAATTTATCTTCTAAAGGATAATTAAATTCAACCATGTGTTTCATTGATTAATGCAATCATATAATTGATTTCAATTGAAGAACCAAAAGTATAAATACTGAAGAAACTATACCTATATTTTCCCCTCAATCTTATATATATACCTAAAGAGTTTTATTACTGGATACAAATTTGTGCGTATTGAATGTTATTTCTTCCCCGTCTGGCTTTTGAGTTTTGTTTTGTAGGCTTTGGTAATCATGAGAAAATTTATAGACACAAAAAAATTATACATTTGCTAATATGGTAGATTGTTAGTGGTAGGTAACAAAATTATGTTAGTGGTGAGCTCAAATAAAAACTAGTAAAAACTCCTCAATTCAATTGTAAGAAATATTGTGAAATTTTTTGTAAATGCAATATTGCTCTGCTAGCCACGGAAGGCTCATTGGTTGGTGAGAGTTTTGACCTTGACATAAGGAACCTAAAATTTGCAGGGCCGGTTCAGATGTTGATACATAACAATATAACATCTACCAGAAAAAAAGTATGCCATGACTGGTAAGATCATAATTATTGTCAAATGGAATACTTAGCCAATTGTCTCATATTCAGGTATTGATTGCTCAACAAAGGGCGGTGATTTTTCAACAACAGTGGTCCCCTTTTGTAATGGAGGCTCTACTCTTGGCTAGATTGCCAGAATTGCTTGAACTCTTTTGCGAATAAATTGTGTATTGACATAATGGTTAGATATCTTCATATAAAAATTGTTTCAAATCCAAACTTCTACCTCCTAGTTTTATTTATTTATTTATTTATTTTAATTCAGACTTCTAATTCAAAAATAAAAAATGAAAAAGAGATAAGAAGACAGTTTGCAATTGATGGGTTTTGTATATATGTAAGAGGCATGCATGAGTTTAATTCATTGACCAAGAGTTGTGCACAAAGTTTTTACAAAGTTTCATGAATGATTATATAGTTTTTTTTAGAATGAACGGATGTGATATGCTACTTCTATTTCAAAATTAATAATTGAAATGAAAATTTATACACGAAATTTCGGTGGAAGAAATAGCGTAAACCGAATGATATCACCTAATCCACCCTACACAATATGAAACGAGACTTTTATTTGTTCCATCCATCTTTTCACGTGATTGCAACAATGTCATTTATTGACCCTCCTCTGTCCACCAAAGAATATTTTATTTTTTGGCCATAAAGGGAGAGGAAACTTTTAGTAGATAAAGCCAAAATAAACAATATTATTGTAGGCCTGAACACGTGTAGGACCATGGGTTCTACAGTACTCACGGCTTGCATATGCCTTGTGTAAAGCTGCCATCATCTTAATCAGTCACTCTTAAATTATGCTGTATTAGGTTTTCTATCCAATGCCATTTTCAAAAGCTATATTAATCATGCAGTCTGAGGACTTTCTTCCACATCCTTTTGCACAAATTTTTTTGGGTTGCACCTACTCACCTAACTTTAGAAATTCTTTTCATATTGTTGGCTATGGCACATAGAGCTTTAGCTATTTTGGAGCCAAATCAAACAAAAAGTTGGTTTCGTGGGGTCATTAAGATCTATTTCATGTTCGTCAATGATTATGGATAACTGAATACAGGCAATTCAGTGTGATACAGTTTCTTCTCAGCTTAGGATCCCAAAGTTGAGTGAGTAGAGTAACCTGGGCTTTCTTAATAAACAATCCCGCAGAATGGGTCAATGCAATTTTTTTCCTCCCTTGATTGGGATTTATAAGTTTATATATGTGCGTGCAAAGTTTGGGTGATTGGCCATATGGGCAGGTGGACAAATTTCATAGGGTTTGATATACATAAAATAATTCAAGACATTAGATTTGGAAAAGATTTAATTAATTTTTTTTTTTACCAAACCCCTTTCGTCATTCCTACCAATATACGCTTCCATTAGTTAGTCTTTTAATTGAAATTTAGGATTTTTATCTCAATCTCATCCCATTTGTATTTGGAAAAACCCAAACCCATACCAAATTCACCTGTCTATCTAATTATGAATTAGGTTTGAGGTCATATCAAGTCGAATTAACCTAAAATTGAATATCTCAAGTACCATTTAATAAAATTAAAGCATTATAAAGCACTTTTGCAGTTAATTGAATAATATTTTAAGATATAAGGAATGACATACTTACTTTTTGATAAATTACCAATTATCCTAAAAATTTAAGCTGTTAGAAAATGATGAGTTTAATCAATTTACCACTCTTTTAACATTATTATTTCACGTGTTGGCCTAAACTCTCTCATAACAAATAGGGTCCAACATGTAATATTTTATTTATTTATTTTAATAGGCAGTAAAGCAGAGATAATGTTCAAATTCAAAATCGCCTATTATTATACCATAATATATTATTAGTTTCCATAAAAGTATAAGTTGTTAGGAAATGATGAAAATTTTTAGTCAAAATTTGGTAAGTCAAAATATCAATCGTGTGTGCTTCTAGCCACTTAACTTACTTAATAGTCATGTGACTTATTTAAATGATTTAATGAATCAAATTATTGAATACACACGAATAATCTTATAAACTGCTACATAATGAGTTGAATGAGATTACTTTATCCATTTTTTTATGATTTAATAATTACAAAAATTAATGGGGGAGGGAGGATTCAAACTTTGATTATTTTCCTAAAGCAAAGTGAGGAACACCAATGAGTTACAAAGTTGTGAGAAGGATATAGTGAAGTTAATAATTTAACCAATATTCTTTTACTTTTTATATAAATAGTCTAGTATTCTACTATTTTGGGTAAAGAAAATTAAAAATAAAGGCATCTTACATATTAAAATTAATAATTAAGTCTAGTTTAGGTATTTAAGATATAAAACTACCATTCCCAGACCCTACCCGATTTAAAAATGAGAACCTAATTAAACTCACCCTCAACCCATTAAAGGGATCGCTAACACCTATGCTTAGGGTGGGGTTATCTATTGGAGAAAGCAAATGCAATGCTTGATAATGTGAATTGTGAGACACATCACTTTTGGACACCTAATTACTAGGATAATTATACAATACTTTTGGAGTACCATAAATACATACTTCCTCCTATTACATAATTGTGGGTTTCACTAATTAAATTTATAGTAAGACCTACAATTCATATGAGATGAAAGAATATATATTTATAGTACTTTTAGAATATACAATAATTTTCCTAATTACTATTAGATTTACATTTTGGATTGCTCACGTAATTTGGCCATACAATTAATTGTAAACCCTTACACATTTATCCACACTTCAATAAAGGAAAATCAGTGTGAAAGTTGGAGGAAATGTCAAGACAAATTTATAGTAGCTGGATAGAGTTGATCGTGTCACAAGTCACTAGTATATGTAGTAAGTAACGGAGCCTATG
Organism: Quercus ilex subsp. ballota; assembly: GCA_032727855.1. Taxonomy (NCBI): domain Eukaryota; kingdom Viridiplantae; phylum Streptophyta; class Magnoliopsida; order Fagales; family Fagaceae; genus Quercus; species Quercus ilex. Next base: position 36,049,757 of record CM064915.1, read on the forward strand.
AAAAAGCGATTGTACAAAGCCAGTAAAATTCACCCAAAATGTAAAAAACAAGAGTCAAACAAGCTTACAACCACATGAATTAGGGGAAGAGGAATAATGGCATGCCATCGATTCCATCAAAAGGGCCTACGTGGTGCCTTCCGTGTAAGATTGGAGAAAAAAAAGTTAGTCAAATTGGCATACGTACATAAACACAAAAACAGTTGCTTTGTGGTGGTTTTATCTGCTTTGCTTCCCTTTACGCAGCAACTGAGATGTGGATGCCAAAAGCTAAAGCCAATATATATGAAGGTAGATCCTCGCTAGAAAGGCTATTATCAGAAAGGGTTTCTATAAAGCATCCTCTTAAGAAGAAACGGGTCCTCCCTTAAATTATGTGACCCACCTCTTTTATATAGGGGAATATTCTCTCTCTCTCTCTCTCTCTGACTTAGAGAGAATTAGAGAAATCTGCACAAGAAGCTTGAGTATTTCAGAGCTTTTGTGGGGGGAATTAGACGAAGCAAGAGGAGATTCAAAGATGGAAAGGTGTTAAATGTAACCAAGGTATTGACGTGCCTCAATTTGAAGACATGGTTAAGGAGAAAATTAGCCATGTGATTTGATTGAGCCGCGTCAATATCTCCTTTTTTGCATCCTTCTCCATCCCTCCACCAACAAAACTCTTGGTATGTGTTTCTTGCTTTCTTCTTCTCAATAGTTTACTCCCTTTTCTATGTTCACAACCTTGTAAGTTCTCTACATTTTTTTATTTTATTTTATTTTATTTTTTTCTGTTCAATTTTCATTTCTTCAGTGCACGCGTCTTATACTACTATAGCTATATCAAGATTGGCATATGTATCTACATGCATGCACACTTTCCATATTTGATCCATAGGCATAAGCTAGAAGAGGAGTGTCACTTCTGAAAAATTCTAGCTAAAAATTTTGGGGATAATAACAACTATGATTTGGGATTGGATTGGAGGAGTTGACGTTTAGGGAGAAAAAAATTATACAACAGGGACAGGAATCCCCTTCTTGTTGATAGACGGGGTAGTCCTTCCATGTTAGATGACGAGTCTGGCCTCTATTCACACATGTTTGCTATATCCACAAGTGGGTATTTCTGTATTTGTGGATTATCTTAATGTAGAATAGTAGAAGATCCCTCAACAATTCCAAAATGAACAGATATGATATGGCCTACATCTTAGATCAGCTCTTCTCTATTAAGGTTTCAATTCCTCCTCCACAGAGGAAGAGAGAGAGAGAGAGAGCATTATTTAGCAATAATAAGGTGAAAAAAGCATGATACAAAGAGTAGGTAAGAAGAGCGTATCAGGTCGGCCATTGGCCCTTATTGCCACTAGGATTATTCTATTACCAAGGTCTTTTTTTTTTGGGGGGCCATTTATTGCCTAAGACATAGAAACAAATCAAATAGGAAAAAAACAATGATAAAAGAAAGAAAGTGATAGAAAAGAAATAGAGGTCTCTATATGTACTTTAATATAATGGGAATTAGGGTAGATTATGTTATCATTGCACCAAAAGATCATTCATGAACCTAACACAAAACCAACTTTCAAAAGCGAATTTAAAGTTTGATTTTATGAACAAGTCTTGCACCACATGATTGCTCAAAAATAGTTCTGTGAAAACAACATAAACCGGTGCAGTACTGCTACATTTAAAGAAAACCATCTTAGTCTTCTGTCATCGTGTACACATGATCATATATATGTCAATTTTCTTTATTATTTGTTGCTTTCATTAGATTGTCCAAAACAACAAGGAGCATTAGGTTCATACAAAATTTTAATTAAATCATTGACTTATAAGATTATGATATATCAATAAATATTAAGAATTATGCTCTATATTAATCTTAGATAAACGAATAAAGGAAACAAAATAGGGGAAAATGAAAAAAAAAAAAAAAAAACGATAGGGACTAATAGAAAAACGAGAAACAGATAGAAAGTAAGCGAAGGAATCGTTCATTTTCCAAATTTCCAAAACTCCAAGTCTTTAAAAGCTAGCTGGTGGAGCGGGAACCATAACTGCAACTTGAGTGGGTCCTACAGTCCTTTGCTTTCAGTTGGGTTGCATTAAATTCTGTTTCCATCACCTCCAGTCCAGTAGTCCCTACCCATGCCAATCGTTCGTACACTGGTCTTGTGCTGTTTCTCCAACCAGTCCCTTGAATAATAGGTTTTTTTTTTTTTTTTTTTTGGTTTAAAAAGAAAAGTAGGGTTTTTTCTGGATAGGAATGTTATACGTAATAACCGTGTGTGAGGGAGAGAGCATACGTTTTTTATTGTCTTTTTACGAGGAGGGTACTTGGCTCTAAGTTAAGCCACACGTTATGGTCCAAGAAGCACACTATACGTACCTTTTTACTCTTCGGAGAAAGGAAAATGTTATTGCATTCTCTTTATTACACATTAGGCATGCATATACCATCTTTTTCAATCATGTGACAATGTACGTGACAATGTATGTATAATGAATATATAATAAAGAGTGTGTGACTATTACATATATTACTATTTTAAAAAACTTATAAATTCTTAGAAAAATATGTTCATGATTTCATCTACTTAGTGTAAGTACACACAGTTGTGAAATAGCCATACCATATTACAAATTATATATCACTATTTCCTGGAAAGTTTATGTGGGATTAGTGAGATTAGTTAGCTGATGGAATTATATGAATAGTAGTGAGAATAACGAGTGTATTTTTTTTTTTTTTTAATTGAGAGAGAGAGAGAGAGAGAGAGAGAGAGAGAGAGGTTCTAACATAAAATCACACTGCAAACTCCACTCAAAAGTTATGTTAGCTTTTAAAAGAGGATAAAATAAGTTATATTACACACAACACATTCTTTTAAGTAATGTAAGAAAATTACTTTTTTTTTTTTAGAGAATAAAAATTGATTAATATAACATTATTAGGTGCAAATCTCTAATAGCCTAAACTTCCAACATATTATATCAAACCTTCACAAATATATTCCCCCAAAATAATAATTCTCAATTCTCATCAAGGAGAATATTCCATTTCCAAAAATCCTTTTACAACAAATAAATAATGAAAAGCTTTTTAAAATTTCTTCTAAAATATCAAGAAGTACTCCTTTTCAAAAACCAATTTCAAAAATGTTTTCTCAAAAAGAGAAATTATCCTTAACTTAAATCAATTGAGGCAAATCAAGCCTACATTATCCTTAACTTCAAAAATGTTTTAGAAAATGTCTCTTTTGCATGTAAGCTATAAAAATAGTTGCTCTAAAAGGTTGAAGTGAGTTTCTTAGAACCTTTTTAGATCATGTACTTCAATTAGAAAATGTCTATGTACTTAAAATTTTATGTCATGCCATGCATTCTCACATGTTAGTACTTTCCTTATTCTATGTTGGTACTCTTTGTTAAATTCTTCTACCAAACTTTTTTTTTTTTTTTTTGCCTCACAGTTTTCATTATTTAAACATTAAAAATTGTTGTTTGAATTCTCTAACCAAAGAGTCTCTAAGAGTGGGGTTAAGGTGGGTAAGAGCCTAAGAGGGTTGGAGTTTTGCGACAGAGTTTGTTTAAAGATGTAAAATCCCATAAAAAGTGTGTATACTTAACCTTGGATTCAATTTCATAAACTTGGGGGGCCGACTGTCCAAAATCCGGCATCCACAACAAGTTGATAAAAAATATATGGAATTACCATCATCTCTTATCTCAAAAAAAAGAAAGAAAAAAAAAACAATACATTTTCTTATTTATTGATCAATTTAAACTTTTTTTTTAATAAAAAAAGTATACCTATGGAATACAAATTGCAGTGATTAAAATATAAATATGAATTTTATCGTGACAACGTTATATGTCATGAAATTAATGATACACCTTTGTAAAAATATAATTAGACTTCAAATTTTATTTTAGAAAAAAAAAATCTTATAAAAAATTGAAAGTAAATTTAGTTGAGTTTATGGGAAATATCTTGCTAGGTTTTAGATTATCAAATTTCATGATAATGTAATAATCATTAAGTTTATAATGTATTATATAGGTTGTGTTTGGGATAGCTTATATTGGTCAGTTTCTTTTACTATTTAGCTTATTTTTGCTATTATTCATAGATTTTATTGCACTTTTTGGTACTATTTATGAGTCTCACTGAACTATCTCAGCTAGCTTTTAGCTTTATCTATAGTATTTTTAATAAAAAAAAAGTTTTTTTTTTTTGAAGGCTAATAAAAAAGTTTTCAATTTCAACTAAATAAACTATTTCCAAACGCAACTATAATGTCCAAGATCAAAGTGTGAAGATTTACCTTAAAGATGACATTATGTTAGGACTTCGACTACCATTCGATCAAACATTAGGTTTCAACAATTAGTTGATCGCTTCAAAAATGATTGGAAGATATTTTCAATAGTTATTTGATCGCAGTTCAATCTATTGAATTCATGAATTCGAACTCTGAGCTATTTTAATTAAATTCAGTTGACTTAGTGTTAGGTTCCAAGAATTTAGGATCTAAATGTATTAGAACTTTAATGTGTAATATTGGCAAAGCATGATCAAAACTTAGAGTCTAGAATTAGGCTGCTCAATGTATGTTTATTGTAAAGTTGGAATCGAGTAATTGAAGAAAATTACTATTCACTTTCTGCAAGGCTTCATCGATTGAAAATTAGACTCGATCGATCGAAACTTGTGCAGATTGTTTTTCTGCAGAATTTTCCAACTCAGCCCAAGCCCGTATGACGTGTAAGGTTTTATGTTTTGCCTTAAGTATAAAAGGAAAAACCTTAGCCACGTTTTACTGTTATTGTTTATGCTGTGTGTATGAATCTCTTGTGAGATTTAGAGGTGTTTACCTTTATACATACTTAGGGTTATCAAGATCAAGATTGATGTCGAGAGCTTGGTGATCGTTTCAGTTACTACATAATTAGCTTAAAGAAAAACACAAGTAGGAGTACTTGTGGTTCCTGTGAATCCAAGAAAGAAGTAGTCTATAAACTCAAAGCTGTCACGTGGTCGTGGTAGTAAGTTTTCTACTCGAAGTAGCAATAGAATGTTAGTAGTCTAAGTCGTTATTGTAAAACTTCAATTCTTTTATAGTGGATTTGTTTTATCTTGAGAATAGGTAGGTTAAATCCTCCTAGGTATTTTACCGGTTTGGTTTTCCTGGGTTATCATATCGTTGTGTTATTTATTCTCCGCACTGTTTCAATGATATGATTTACTTATGTTAACCTAGATCTAAATAATTTACCTAAGTTAATCACTTGGCTAAATAACTAGGTTAATCTGTTTGTATTTAAGGGGTCTAAAAATGTACAAGTGGTATCAGAGTGGGTTAGCTCTAGTATATTAGATCCTTTGATCTAAGAGTTGATCCTTGACCCCTGTTGTCATGGATACTTGGATGTTCTTATTGCTAAAGTTTCAATTTGTCTACTTTTGGTTTGTGTCTCTTGTTGTTTTCGTTAAGTCTTTCCTTGAGTACCTATATGTGATGATAATTATGTGTGTTATACTGCTTTAATCGCCTTAAAGGCACGTGATTCTTGTCTTTGGTATTGGGATAGTGGTTGTTCCAGGCATATGACAGGAAATAAAACTTTATTCAAGACACTCTTTGAAGGAAATATTGGGATAGTCACGTTTGGAGATGGAAGCAAATCTGTGATCAGAGGCATTGGAACTGTGGACATTCTAGGGTTGCCAGTTTTTGAAGATGTCTGATATTTTGATGGGCTGAAGGCTCATTTACCTAGCATCAGTCAGATTTGTGACAATGGATTAAATGTTCTCTTCACCAAGTATGAATGTAGGATACTTGATGGAGGAGGTGACTACATGTGTATTGGTGTTAGGATAGCTGACAACTGTTATGGTATAACACCAAGAATAAGCAACAAGTGTTTCAGTGCAAAGATCAATCAAGTAGACTGATGGCATTAACGGTTGGGACATGCAAGTCATAAGCAATTAGAGAAGATTTCCAAATGTGATGCAGTTATTGGTTTGCCCAAGTTTGAAAAGATAGAAAAGTGCATGTTGTGTGGGAGTTGTTTATAATTTTTGATCACATGATCTTGATCTTGAAGTTACATGTCTTTGATTGTTGGACTTGAACTTAATGAGAAAAGTATAAATAACCATCTCATCACTGTTTACTAGCCAATCATGAACACCTTAGTGCATATCATAAGATTTTGTGTTCGAGAAAGTGTAGCACATGCACAAAAAGAACATAAGGTGTAGCCTCGGATTAAATGCTAAAATTGGTGTGTATATTATTGGGCTATAATTACTTCACAATCGAATAAAATTAGTGTGTACATTATCTTGGCTATTTTAATAAGTTTCAAATAAAATAAAATTGGTGTGTACATTATGAGGCAAATCAAGAAACTTACATGATTGCAAGCTTTTATTCTAGCAGATGTGAGAGTTATATGATGTAACTCTTTAGGTGATAGTCTCTTTCAAACTTATGTGATGAATTTTGTAGAAATTGTGATTGATCACTATTTCCTTATCACCTCACATGTATCTCAAGTTCTTGCTAGTTGCACACACTACACAATTTACTCTTTGCTAAACTTGGTATATTATATTGTGTGTGATCTTGTTGTGGTTATCCAAGATTAAAAGCTCATTGATTTTAACGCAAAATGTGTTTAAAGTTTGAGATTTGAGGACAAATTGATTGAAAAGATCTTGTTTTTGGAAGATCAGGTTTATATTCAAGAGTTTTTGAAAAACTTTTCATCTCATACTCATGCATTTTATTCATAAAACATTGTGTTTTGAGGAGTTTCTGCATTAAAATGCTTTGTTTTTCAAAAATTTGATTTTTTATAGATTTTCGATCGATCGAACCTGTTGCTCGACCGATAGAAATTGCGATTAAAAATTTGGTTTGAATCTACCTAGCTCGATTGCTGCTAGATTGATGCTAGATTGGTCGAACGTGATTTTTAATCGATCAAACCTATTTTTCAACCAATCGAAAATTGTTCAGAGAGTTTTTTAAAACATAAGCTTTTCACGTGTTCTTCACTATTTCAAACCTTTTTCAAAAAGCTTTTTGGCTCTCTCTCTTTGATCGATCCAACTCAAGCAAATTTTGTCGTTTTTCCCTCAATTTTTTCTCAAGGTTTTTGTCATCTAGCACCGGTATGACATTTTTACCCTTTCCTTTTTAGTTTAATCTTATTTTTCATGCATTTTTTCATGCATTTAAGGGAAAATTTTGAACCTATAAGAATTTGGGTTTTTGATATTTGAGATGTTTTTTATCCAATTTGATCAATGAGTTTTTGTTCTAAGATGATGTAAACAAGTTCTTCATGGTTTAATTTGATCAATTTGATGAATTGTGAAGATTTTGAAATTCTAGGGCTTGAAACAACCCGAATTGGGGATTTTGTTCAATTACGCTTAATCTGGTGAAATTGGCTTGTGTTATTGATTCACTTTGTCATTATATACTGTTATTTAACTTGTTTAATGATAAATTGATCAATTTGGTTGGTTTTTTGAAATTGAGTTTTTCAAAATTTTGGGTTTTTGTTCTTAAACACCATGTTCAAGCCAATTCTGTGTTTCTAAAGTGTAATTGGACTATTCTCAATGCATTAGAGCATGCATCATGTGGTTATTTTGTTCATGCATCATATAGATTGTTCTTGTCTTTTTTTTTTTTTTTTTTTTTTTTGCTCTAACCATGTCTGATGCAGTCTGCCATTGGGTTTTTCTTTTTTCTTTTTTGTCTCTTTTCTGTTTGTCCTTTCCAACCCTTAGCATCATGGTTAGGAAACTAGAGCCTATAGGACATCCACTTCTTCTTCTACTCCATCTTTTGATAGTGAAAAGTTTCTTAGTGAGAAAAACCAGGAGACATATGAGAAGTTGAATCTTCTTAGATCTGTGTGAGCTGAGAGAAAGGTTGTTTTAGATAAGCTTAACCCAAAAATTAGGAGAAATTTTGGGCATAGGGGTTGGTTGCCTTTGATGCATATTGACCATCCTCCTCCGGCTACCTTGATCAGAGAGTTCTACTCGAACCTCTCTGTCCACTCCAATGATTCTAACACTCAGGGTGAAAAATATATCATTACTCCTTCGGTAGTGGCCTCTGCTCTTGGGGTGCCTAAGGTCTAGCATCCTGTCTATCCTTATGATGAGTCTCCTCCACTCGATGAAATTATGTCATATCTGACTGGTACTTCCATTCAGTGGGGTATTGATCCTCTGATCACTTCTCATGAGTTGACCGAGATTCATTATCTGTTTTTCTGGATTTCTTGCCATTCTATTTGGCCCATTTCTCATTTGCACACTATTCTTATCGAGAGATGTGCATTTTTGTATGCTCTTGTGACAGATGCTCCTATGAGCTTTCCTCATCTTTTCATTCGATCATTGGTTAAGGTTCATAGTAGTAGTTCTTCTGCTCATACTCTTTTCTTCCCGATTTTTATTCATCAGATTTTTTTTGCATTTAGGTTTAGATGAGTATCCTGCTTCTGAGCCCGTACATATTATAGCTCCTATAGGTGCCACATTCCTTAGGTAGAGAGCTACTCAGATGCGAGCTAGTTCTAAACACCCTAAAGCTGAGTCTTCTTTGAGTGTTGCACCTCCTCCTCCTCCTCCTTCTTTAGGTGATCCGGCTGCTGATGAGTTTATTGATCCGACTACTGCTGCTGCTCCTCCACCTTCTACTTCGGATGATTCTAGCATTTGTCGTATGTTGGACACTGTTATGACCGTTCAGGCGACTTATGGTCAGCTTTTGATGGACGTTCTCACGGAGCTTCAGGCTTTGCGAGCAGATTTAGTGAGTTTTAGGTGGTCACCTCTGCCACCTCCTTTTGATGATGAGTCTTGATTGCCCTTTGGCAATTCGTCACAAAAAGGGGGAGTACATATGGATGGAGATAGGTGGAGATTTTTGTTGTTTTAGAGTTTTGGAGCTTTAGATTGTATCTAAGTGCTTCACATTGTACTTATTTTTTGGCTCATGATATATTTATTTTGATGTCTTTATTTTTTATGAGTCGTATATGATAGGGGGAGACATTATGTTCTTATTTCTGTTTCTTGTTTCACATTATGCTACTTTGGTTATTGATTTTATATTTATGAGGTTATTCATGATATATATATATATATATATTTTATTTTATGTTATGTGAAATTAAGGATTTATTTTGTTTTACTTGTATTTTCCACACATGCATTTATGTGTTTGTTAAGTGTTACAGGAATATACAGGTTAATTCAATTGTGCTGTTGTCTACACTTGCAACTGATAGATAGTAGTTAGGTTGAATTATTTTTGTTGGGCAATTTTTTATTGTAATGGGCTGTTTTTGTAACTTTGAGCATTTTGTTTTATTATGTGTTTTATCACAGATTGCCAAAGGGGGAGTTTGTTAGGTTCTAAGGATTTAGGATCTAAATGTATTAGAACTTCAATGTATAATGTTGGCAAACCATGATCAAAACTTAGAATCTAGAATTAGGCTGCTCAAAGTATGTTTATTGTAAAGTTGGAATTGAGTAATTGCAGAAAATTACTATTCACTTTTTGCAAGGCTCGATCGATCGAAAATTAGACACGATCGATCGAAGCTCGTGTAGATTATTTTTTTGCAGAATTTTCCAACTCAGCCTAAGCCCGTATGACGTGTAGGGTTTTATGTTTTGCCTTAAGTATAAAAGGAAAAACCCTAGCCACGTTTTACTGTTGTTGTTTATGCTGTGTGTATAAATCTCTTGTGAGATCTAGAGGTGTTTGCCTTTATACATACTTAAGGTTATCAAAATCAAGATTGATGTCGAGAACTTGGTGATCGTTTCAGTTGCTGCATAAAGAGTTCAAAGAAAAACACAAGTGGGAGTACTTGTGGTTGCTGTGAATTCAAGAAAAAAGTAGTCCGTGGATTCGGAACTATTATGTGGTCGTGATAGTAAGTTTTCTACTCGAGGTAGCAATAGGATGTTAGTGGTCTAAGTCGCTATTGTAAAACTTCAATTCTTTCATAGTGGATTTATTTTACCTTGAGGATAGTAAGATTAAATCCTCCCCAGGTTTTTTACCCGTTTGGTTTTCTTGGGTTATCATAACATTGTGTTATTTATTTTCTGCACTGTTTCAATGATATGATTTTCTTGTGTTAACCTAGATCTGAATAATTTACTTAAGTTAATCACTAGGCTAAATAACTAGGATAATCTGTTTGTGTTTAAGGGGTCTAAAAACGTACACTTAGTTTTCATTCCCTTCTTGTACAACATATAAAAGGCACGCTATAATATCAACGTCACAAGGTTTAGAGAGGTTGTAGCCATTAACCTTATAGAGAGATATTCTAAACTTAGATTGTTCAACTTATGAGTTTAGAGAGACGATTTTCACAACAATTTGCTACCATATTTATGATCAAGATAGAAACCATAGAGCTGTCAATCCTAGCTTGCCACTGCAGTAATCAAACCTATAAGGAGGATCCTTGGAGTTGGTCAGAATTTCAAGTCATGAATATGAACTGGTATTTCGTGAAGGGTTCCATATACAAAGAGATCTGAATAATTTACTTAAGTTAATCACTAAGCTAAATAACTAGGTCAATCTGTTTGTGTTTAAGGGGTCTAAAAACGTTCACTTAGTTTTCATTCCCTTCTTGTACAACATATAAAAGGCACGCTATAATATCAACGTCACAAGGTTTAGAGAGGTTGTAGCCATTAACCTTATAGAGAGATATTCTAAACTTAGATTGTTCAACTCATGAGTTTAGAGAGACGATATTCACAACAATTTGCTGCCATATTTATGATCAAGATAGAAACCATAGAGCTGTCAATCCTAGCTTGCCACTGCAGTAATCAAACCTATAAGGAGGATCCTTGGAGTTGGTTAGAATTTCAAGTCATGAATATGAACTGGTATTTCGTAAAGGGTTCCATATACGAAGAGTTTTAATGTTGTGAAGCTGGTGTGCGTTTGTTTGAATAGAAACCAATTTTAGAGTCTGTTTGGATACCGCTTATTTTGCTGAAAACTGAAAACTTATTGCTGAAAATACTGTAGCAAAATATTTTTTAAATGACAAAACACTGTTCACACTGTGCCGTGGGTCCCACTCTTAAAACACGTGAACAGTGCCTAAAGCTGCAAAACGCGTTACCCAAATGCATGCTTAGATTAACCTTGTTCTCTTAATTATATTTTCAAGTTGCTCGAAGTGATTATTGAGATGCTTTAGTTAGCTTGAAGTGAATATTTGACTTCGAAGACTAGGGTCTAGGGTTTGAAAATACCTAATTGAATAGGGCTTTTAAAGAAATGTGTGAGTTAACAATGAAAACAAGAAAATCTTACTATTGAAAATATGTTATTAGAAACATAATACTAAATACTTTTTTGTATTATGAATTCTTTAAATATATTTTTACAACACTTTTTAAATCACAATTTTTACGTCATTTTGAAAATCAATATCTAAATTCTCTTACCTAAAGGCCACTTAACGTTTTCTTGGAATCCACAGCCAGTTTGGAACCAGATTTCTTGGTCCAGCAGTACATGGCACTGAATTTAATATGAAATAAATTAATTTAATGTTACCGCTTACCACCAATACCATTGAAAATTGGAAATCAAAATTACTAAATGCTAAGCAAATCACAATATAGTACTCCTACTAATAAGAAATAGATTAAACAGAGAACATTTTTCACCTCGCCAGCCCCATTCATTGTTTTAACTTTGAAGCCCAATTATTGAAGCCGAAGACATTCCCAACTCATAGGTTTGTAATCTTTCTCTGTTTTAAGGGTTTTGAAAATCTTTTCGATTGATTTCGTTCCAACTCGGTTGTTTCTCGTTCAATTGATAAAATTAATTATCGTTAGCTCTTCAAGATTTTTAAAAAAAAAAAAAAAAAAATCAGCATACAAACCCAGCTCCTCCTCGTGCCAAACAAATTCTGCCGCAAAATCCCTTAACACATCCAACAATTCATTTTTTTTTTAATTATTTTTTTCCATGTGACAAAACACTTGTCATTTGACGTGGTATAAATTTTTATTTTTTATTTATTTTTGGCAGTTAATTGTGTCAACATTTTTCATCAATCACTTAATAATAAAGACTATTTTGACATAATATCAAAATATTATAGATTTAAACTAAAACATTTGAAACGTTAAGGGTCAAATTGACACACAATGCAAAAAGTTGAGGAGTAAAGACCAAATTCATAATATATACATAATTTATTATTTCACCTATCAGGCTGTATCAATAAGTTCATCTTTTGGTTGTTGTGTCTAGATTATAACTTCTCTTCACATTTTCTTGTTTGTGGACCTGTGGTGTGTTGCCCTTGGAGTGTTTTTTCATTGGAGTTATTCTCCATTTCTTTTTTCTTTTTCACTTCGTTCCCAAATTTGTGTGTCATCTATTGTTTCTCATTTTTACTTTACAATTTTGTTACTTCTTGTGGTTATGATTAAATTGTTACAATTATGATAGCGTAATCGGCATAATTGGTAAATAATTGATTAATCCACTACTTCATCAATTTGGGGTCTAAAACAGTGCTCTGATATCTCTATCATTTTTCTTGGAAAGTAATTACTAGATTTTGGATGGTACTAAATAGAATCACGTAAGATCTTATCTGAAAATTATTTGTAGCATTTTCATACGATGATGTCAAAGAAGCATCATGGATTCATCACCAACTGATTTTAGAAGAGGATATGTGTTGTTCGGTTTTGTTGGGGTGTTGACTAGCTGGAGGCGTTTGTTATTTTATTAATTTAAATTAATCCTCTTCTTCGCATTTGTTATTTTATTGAGTGTGAAAGAATAATTTTCGTTTGTCTTGACTGCTAACAAAATCAAAATCAGGAGACCCACTCAATAGATACACTTGGATTTGGGCAAAATCATGGGCATCTTTGATTTTTTCACCTTCCTTTTTAAAAAAAATACTATTTGAGGCTTTATTTTCTGTGTAACAGTGTCGAAAAGTACCACTTCTTCCATGGAAAAGTTAACTTTTACGAACAAACCTTTTGTTGCCATCATCTTGTTTCCTCGGCAATATCTCTTACTTTTGAATAAATATAGCACCACGCCTACTTTTACACACAATTTTACAAACACGTATGAAGTGGTCAACAAGAGTCGATGACACTTTTTATCCTCCATTTTTTACCCACTATTCATAATCAATTATTTCAACTAATTGTGAAACTAGGTATAAAATTGGGTGTGCTCATAAGATTGTTAGTTACTTTTTAGTTATCTAGTACTTAAGCTGTGTAAAAAGAGCCCATGGCTCTAACTACGATGCTCTTGATTTGTTCAACTTTTGTCTTTTATAACAAGCCAAAACGGGGAGTTTGGGTGAGAAAGAAATTTTTTTTTATATTAAAAAATGTTATATTCATAATATTTTGTAGCAAGTTATTATTAACTATTATTGGTGAGAAAAAAATAATTCTAATGATGTGTTCAAATTAGAATCATTAATAACTTATGACTAAATATTTGTTGTAAAAGTATTGTAAAAATATTGTAGATGTAGCACTTATTATTTAATACTATTACCTAAAAGTCTTAAAATAAAGAGAAATCAAGTTTAAAAGATGACGAAAAAAAAAAAAAAAACAAAAACAAAAAAAAACTCGTATGAGAAGGGCGAAGAGCCCTTTTTGGTTAGTGATTAGTTAATTGGTTTGCCGAAACTCACCATTTCAGCTAGACTATTTTTCTCTTTTTTATTTATTTTTTTATTTCTCTTTTTTATTTATTTATTTATTTTAATATATCATATATATTGACATTGGTTTGAGCTTGCTTTAAAAATATATATATTTATATGTGTTGACACAGTATTTTGGTTTAGGAATAGTTATACTAATACAACAAATCGTCACAATGTTTTCATAATTGTTGAGTTGTTAGTTAATTTTTTATATGTCAAAATAGAATAAAATAATCAAATATTTATTGTGAAAAAATTGTAATATTTTGTTGTTATCACAATATTTTCACAACTACTAAAGTGTCAATTTCTTATATGTCAAAATAAAATAATAAAATATCAGACCAAAACCCACCACAACTGAAAATAAATGTATTGTGAAAATGTTGGATTATTTTGTTTATGTCACAATATTTTCAAAACTATTGAGGTGTAAGTTCCTTATAAGTCAAAATAAAATAATAAAATATTAGATCAATTGCAACCACAACTAAAAATAAAGGTATTGTGACATTTTGTTGTGTTCCTAAACTTCTTTTTTGGCTTAGTCAATTTTGGTGAGCCAAATTTCACTGTTTCATGCATAGTTTTATTGGACTGGTTTTTTGTTTATTTGAATTATTTTGTTTTGTGTCTTTTTTTTATTTTTTATTTTATGCACCACTTTAAGTAATATATATATATATATATATAGTTTTACACACAAAAATTTGGGAAAATTCCACTTCTCCCCTTTATACTTGGGAAGTTCACAATTCTCCCATAAACTTTAAAACCAAGCAATTTCCCCCTTTCTACTTTAGAAACAAGCAAATACCCCCTACTATTACTTTCTCAGTTAAACTATAATGAAATTATGATTTTTAGAATATTCCATTGTGCTATATCTAAAATACCCCATTAAATTTTAATATCCCAAAAATATTCTTCATGTATTTTAAGTTTTATGTAGTAGTCATGCTTAGGAAGTTGAAATCGTGATATAAGGTGTTCTATTTGTTACATAGAAAACACTAATTTACTAGGTTTTAATCTTCTAGACCTGTAATTTTATTTAACAGAAACTTATATTGTACATTTGCATTTTCTTATCTTTATTTTATTTTATTTTATTTATATTCTTGCATAAAAGGGTGTTTAATAAAACCCAAGTAAGCTAAATATCTTAGCTAGACACATAAAATGTAAGATAATGATTTTCATTATCATTCTTAAAAGTTTTTAGTGAATAGATATTTCCTTTAGAAAATAAGTTTTAAGAAACTATCATAGAAAATTTGATATTTGATAGGTTAATTAACTACTCTAAGTTTGTGTGTGATGGTGGGCTGAATCAAGTTCCATTCGCCCATGATGGTCGTCTATAACCAAACCACGTCCATACTAGTTCACAAGAAAGGGAGCCGAATAAAAGGTATCACGGGTAATGAATAGGCTCCGTCCATAAACATTATGATTGTCCAAGGTAATCTAGTCGTCCATGTCACAAAAAGGCATGGACGACCAAATGACACTTAGTAAATTTCAGAGGATTTTCTACAAACACCAAATAATCAGACCACGTTCTATCATTCCGGAACGTGGGGAGGATTCCTTGAAATCCGCTCCATTCTCCCCACTAATCTAACACATTTCCCATGATGGTAGTGGATCTAAACAAGTAGACCCACTAAAAACTCTCTATAAAAGGGGATCTAACTCCATCAGCCCAAGGTACGTTGTCACTATTCATTCACCCACTATCCTTGTGTTCTAGAGAGAAAACTAGCTTAATCGTCGGAGGGTCCTTGGCTGGTTCACCCTGGTCACCTTCGATAGTCATTTCTTCCTTTTCAGGTCATCCAACCGCCGTTGAAGCCCAGAACATTTAGCCTACTTATTTTTCAAACCTCATCAGTTGGCACTGTCTATGGGAAGTTTTGTGTTTTAATTACCTTGCTTTCTAAGACAAAAAAGGTTGCATGGTCTAGACTAGGTCAATGGCTATGAGTCTAGACCACCAGGAGAGTGAAAATGCTTCCAGTCATCCCAACCATGCACCATCACTAACGTCGGCTCCGCTACCAGCGTCCATCTAGCAACAGTTGAAGTCTATGGCGGTTGTCATGGCAGACTTAACGCACCAAAACCAAGAGTTAACTTGAGAAATTAACAGGCACCAATGGCAAACAGAAAGTCCTGGGCAGAATTTAGAGGCTAGAGAATCGAAGAACAATGCTGAGGGTGGAGAGCAGTCAAGAGGCACCGTCACACGTAGGATGCCACATCTAGAGAAGGAGATGGATCGGATGAAAAAGGCCATGGAAGAGATGAGAGACTCCATGAGAAGGACCAACCACATGGATGATCTTGTTCACAAAACGGATTTTCCTTTCATTGTGTCCATCACCAGTCACCCCTTGTCATCCAAGTTCAAAATGCCTACCTAGACTCATATGATGGAACGCGAGATCCATGTGATCACATTGCCATGTTCAAGACTATTATGCACCTCTAAGGGGTTCCAGACGAGATAATGTGTAGAGACTTCCCTACCATACTCAAAGGTCCAACCCGGGTATGGTTTGGTAAGATACCACCATATACTATAACCTCCTTCCAGGAGTTAAGTATGCTGTTCATCAACAATTTTGTCGAAGGTCAAAGACACAAGCGCTCTTTGTTTAGTCTGCTGAATATAGAGCAAGGGAAGAATGAAAGTTTGTGGTCTTTTATCAGTTGTTTTAATAGAGAAGGTCAAAGACACAAGCGCTCTTTGTTTAGTCTGCTGAATATAGAGCAAGGGGAGAATGAAAGTTTGTGGTTTTTTATCAGTTGTTTTAATAGAGAAGCCCTGTTGGTAGACGAAATGGACGAAAAAATCTTTTTGGCAGCTTTTCATAACAAAGTCACTTCAGATCTGTTCATTCACAAGCTCTATGACTGAGAGCCACAGACGATGGCTGAGCAGATTCACTTAGCCCAAAGTTTCATGAATGTGGAAGATGCGATCATTGCTAAATGGAAGAAAAAGGCTGAACAAGCAGATGCTAAGTATTCGTGTCATCCAGAACAAGGCCCTTGTTAGGACATATGTGAATTATGTTAAGAACATATGTCATTTAGAATTGGCTAATCCTTTGACAAAATGCACTTTGCTTGTAATTGGGTATATTTAGGATGTGTTTAATACTTTAAGGAACAAGAGTTCAAGTCCATGCAAATCTGTCCAAGAATCAAGTGAAGAAGTGTTGTTCATTAAAACTCGACAGATAGCTCGACAAATGTGTCTATCGAGATTTAAAATGTGAAGCTCAACAGCTGTATCTATTGAAAATTATGAAAATCAGTTTTTTATAATTATTTTTCACGTATATCCAAGCTATGTTTCTAGGTTTTCTTTTCTCATAACCCTAGACATATATAAGGATTATTTTAAGGGCCGTTTCACTGGATGCAAAGGTTTTATGTAAGCATATTGTGACCGGAGACATATGCCCTAGTTCATCTTTCTCTTGAAGAAGTTGCTGCATTTGTACGTCGTACGGTTTTGTGACCAATGAGCTTCTTGATCTTTATTGTCTAGATGAACTAAAGAACTTTGCAGCTAACATCCTTCTCAAGTTGGTATGTCAATCATGTACTAGGATCCATGCATCGATTGGTTAGTCATGTACTTGGAGCCGTGCATTGAAAGGAGACGTTATCACCACATTACAAGTCCAATTGTGTATTGAGGTAGGGGTTCAACTGTAGGTTGGTATAAGGTACTGGGATTCCTTTACTTGTAGCTGCTTGTTTTGATAATAGTGGATTCTCGGGAGTGGTGACCTTAAATTCACCCAGTGGGGTTTTTGCCTTGGAGGTCTTCCCCATTTGTAAACAAATTACCATGTCAAATTTATTTTCCGCTGCATTTAACTTAGTTGGTGATTTTTTTGTTCTACCATGCGTATTACATGTTAATTGACTTAATTAATTGACTTAACTAATTAATTGGTTAATTTACCATAAGGGGTCAATACATTCTTGGCCTATCAAGTGGTATCAAAGCGGACACACTCTAATTAGGGTTAATCTTTGTTGTGTGATCCATTGACCCCTATTGTCATGGTTGCAATCGGCAAGAAAAGACCTTTTGTTTCAAATACATCTTGTTTTTCTAATCTCTATTTGATTGAGTGTCTCAGAAAATGCAAGTCTAAAAGTTATTTGAAAGCTATCATGATGATTATTGAAAAAGATCTTATTGTGACAAAGAAGAAATTAGACTATCTCGAAATAAAAATGTGTAGAGGAGTTCATCTGAGAAGAGTGAAGGTTAAAGGCTTTGTTCATAAATGGCAGATGAGAGAAAACACAATTCCTACAAATTTGTCATCTAAGCATAAGGTATGCTTTATGATGAAGTCTGCATTTAAGGTAATGGATACATGTTTGTGGTACCTTGACAGTGGATGCTCATGACACATGACCGGAGATCGCTCTCTCTTTAAGGTTTTCGAGTCCAAGAAAGGTGGAAATGTCACCTTTAGTGATGGGAGCAAATCACAGATAAAAGGGAAGGCGACTATCTCTCTACCTGGACTGTTAGACATTACAAATGTTCTATATGTAGAAGGTTTGAGGGTGTACTTGTTAAGTATAAGTCAGATATGCGATCAAGACTTCATGGTGCTATTCTCAAAAGGAAAATGCCTTGTGTTGAATGAGTCTGGGAAGAAACTCATTAGTGGTGTTCGCACTCTAGATAACTGCTATGGATTGGTACCTGATGCTAATATTGTGTGCAATAGCATTTGCTTGCCAAATGAAGACCTATGGCACCAAAGAATGGGATATGCTAGTTACAAACATCTCTCAATTGTATCTAAACATGAATCAGTTTTGGGGATACCGTGTCAACATGAATCAGCAGAGTGAACAATGTTGTGTGCAGATTGTGTCAACTTGGGAAACAGACAAAAACTAAACATCCAGGCACGCAGAGTGAACAATGTTGGGTCCAATTAGAATCTTGTCTCTTGGAAGAAAGAGATACATCATGGCTGTTGTAAGGTTGAATTTAATCAACCATCTTGTTGGCTTTATTCCGTGTCAAATTTGCTTGTAATTCAGCATTTAGAAACCCTGTATTTAGGTGGGAATCCTGTAAGGGTAGTGTGTGAGAGAGTGAAGAAATGCTCAAGAATGTGCAGTGAAGCAGGAACTCACGACTGGATCTCGCGGGTGGCTCATGACTAGCAGCTGCCAGATGATGCACACGAGTGAAGCATGCAAAGAAGCTGAATCGTCATGCCAGTTATTGCACTACAGGACAAAAAGTCCAGTCTAGCCATTCAGTTAACTCGCAGCTTGAACTCGCGACTCAATCAAGACACAAGGCCAAGTCGCCAGCCAGCCTTGTTTTGGAAAAACTGACTCTTTGCATTCCTTTCTCACCCTAGTATAAATACCCCTTATACCCACGAAATGTAGAGAGCTTTCAAAGAGAATTTTGAGAGAGAAACCGTAGAGAAAAACAAGATTGATTCATCCACAATTTTCACATAGAGACTTTTCAAATTCCTCTACTCTCACCCTCTCCATTGTTACATCCTTGAGAGGTTCATTATCCAAATCCTTTTCTCACCATACCCATATCTGTGAGCAGGCTATTTGGTGCTTAGGAAGCAGTTAGGAAAGGACCAATGGTTATTGGTTGATGCTATGGGCTATAGCGAAATCCAGTAAGCTAAAAAAGACAAAGGTTCGGTGTAACTTCGTTGGAGCAAGAAGCTTGGAAGGCTTACGTACACTGGGTAGATTAGGCTTGGAGGGTCTTCTGCTGTTCATGTATCCCAACTTCATTCTTTAGTGGATTATTGACTGCTTGGAGGGTGGCGGAGAGGTTTTACGCTGAGGGCTTCGGTTTCCTCTTCGATAACACATCGTTGTGTTGTCCTTGTGTTTGCATCTCTCTTCCCTTAATCTTTGCCATTTAATTTCTATTGTGGATGTGATTTTAATTGGTTTAGATTGTTTATCAATTCTATTTTTAGCTTATGTTCATTTTCCGCACATATATTGTTTGACATTAAGCTTGAATTGATAATTTTGTAATTTGGGGTCTAAACATTCATAGTGTTTTACACGCTATTTGAACATTTAATTGTCGTAGATGACTTCACTAGGTACACTTGGGTCATTCTTCTAAGATGCAAGTCAGATGCTCCTGAGCACATTGAAGCCTTGTACACAAGACTACAAAATGAGAAGAGCTTAAAGATTGATCGAATTTGAAGTGATCATGGTAAAGAATTCGAGAACTCATACATGGAATCCTTTTGCACTAGATCAGGTATATCTCAAGAATTCTATGCTCCTATTACTCTGCAGCAAAATGGTGTAGTAGAAAGAAAGAACAGAGTCATTCAGGAGATGGCTAGAGCTGTGTTGCACAATAAGGATGTGGCTAGAAATTTATGGGGAAAAGCCATTAACACTGCTTGTCATAAGGTTAACCGGGTGAATTTCAGACTTGGTACCAAGAAGACTCCCTATGAATTGTGGAAAGGAAGAAAGCCAAATGTGAAGTATTTCAGAATCTTTAGAAGTACTTGTTTCATCCTTAAGGATAGAGAGAATGTGGGAAAATTTGATTCTCGAATCGATGAAGGAATATTTTTGGGATACTACTCCATTAGCAAGGCTTATCGAGTATATAACAAGAGAACAAAAAAGGTGATGGAAATAGTCAATGTTGTTATTGATGAAGCTTCAAACTCTGGTTTTGAGAAAATTAGTGAGGAGATACCTAAGGAAATTCTTCCTCTTGAGCCTACAGGTGTTCAAGAAATAGTTGATCAAGAGCCTGCATTTCCAAGTACTCAAAGTACTCCAAGTGTTGTAGAAGGTTCAGCAGACATGCCTACTGTTGGGATTAGTGCCCTAGAATCCTATTGTATGATGCTATGTATGATATTATGTATGACATGATGTATGACTTAATATTGTAATTAATAAAGTTGTTTTATTATTATCTGAAATAATGGTAACATGAATATTTGGACATTATCATATAGTCCATGAGATGCATAGTATGTGATTTATGTGAAAAGTCACAAAAGATATAAATCACAAGTTCTTTGTAAACTCAGAATTTAGTTTGTAGTCGGTGATGAAATTGGGCATTTCATTTGCGAAGACTATAACATGTCAACTAAGATGATTTGTCTTGATCATGGAAGTGGTGACTTCTAGTTGATATGTTGATATGTTTTAAGAGTTAAGACATATTGAACTGGACCGCTGTGAGATTTATTATTCTCTTAACGACTGTCAAATGAATAATGAATCTCACGACTTATATTTACATGAACTCTTAATCTTGAGAGGATAATGGACCTGATCATGAAATGTAGGTTACTTTGATATATCAAGAGTGAGATCTAAAGTCACGGTCAAAACCTCAGTATATTGGGCAACCACATTTAGTGTTGATGGAACATATATTCTCAAGATGGAATTCATAGTCTCTTAACGGAGATATAAAATATTCCCTTGAGATAAGTTTAATGGGTTTGTTATTCAGAATGTTAGGCC
This sequence comes from Quercus ilex subsp. ballota, assembly GCA_032727855.1. Lineage (NCBI taxonomy): Eukaryota > Viridiplantae > Streptophyta > Magnoliopsida > Fagales > Fagaceae > Quercus > Quercus ilex. The sequence continues at coordinate 36,071,117 of CM064915.1, forward strand.
TAACTACTTTTGTAAATAGTTACTAAAGTATATATTTATGAAATTGGATTTCATAAATATATGATGAATAACTTAAAGGATTAAACTGGGTACTCAAGGATTAAGATGTAGTAATTCACAAAGTGGCAGTCTTCATTCATGACTTTGTGTTACTATGAATATTTAATGAAGGGGTTGCATGTATAATAAAGTCTTGGGATATAATTTATTTAATAAAGCCTAGAGTTCAATTATATTTATATAGTGGTATTAAATATAATTAATGATAACTTTGGACTTGTCAAGAGTTGACAGAAAAGCTCAAGGCCCATTGGAGCTAGTGTCTTATTTGTTCCCTTTTGGTCCCACTCCAAGCCACATACTAAAACCCAATTGGGAAGGCCCAAAAGGCTAGCCCAATTATATAATATGTTATTAAGAGAGAAACATACAGAATTTGTGAATTGAATATGAATTGGTATGTATGTGAGTAGAGAACACTTTTAATCTCTTTATAACAATCTCATATAACAGATTGAGAGACCACACATCTTGGGCGATAGTGGAATTGGAGTGAAGATTAAAAGTATTCCCAAGTGCTTCTAATTTTCAATTTTGAATTTCACCATACCAAGGTACACTCTCTTGTTCTTTAATTCTGAAACTTATACGGCATATGTTAACAATTGAGAATGAAGTAGATCCTTCCGCTGCGTATATGCATAATTCCATCACCTACTTCACCTGATTCTGAATCTTATGAAGAGAAATGACCTTTTTCAAGGATTAAGTTGAATCATCCTCCTGAGTTATTATGGGAAATATGAATGAACTTACACTAAGAATGCATACAGTTGATAAATGTGTTGCTAACTTTATGTCTTATTCTTGCTATTTGTCGTAGGTTGAACCCGCCAAGGTTGAGGAAGCTCCCCAGGATGAAAGCTAGGTTGAGGTAATGCATGATGAACTACTTTAGTTTCAAAGGAATGATGTCTGGACCCTAGTGCTTAGATCAGAAAGTGAGCACATCATTGGCACAAAGTGGATATTCCGTAATAAGACTGATGAGGAGGGAAATGTGATCCGCAACAAGGCTCGTCTTGTGGCTCAAGGATACTCTCAAATGGAAGGAGTAGACTATTGAAAGTTCAATATGTGTCTAAAATACCCTTGAACGTTTAGACCCCAAATTACAAAATTATTAATTCAAGCTTTATATCAAACAATTAATGTACGGAACATGATAACAAACTTATAACAGAATTGATAAACAATCTAAGCCAAATATAAACACATCCACAACAGTAAATATAAGGCAAAGATAAAGGGAAGGAAGATGCAAACACACGAACAACAGACGATGTGTTATCGAAGAGGAAACCGAAGTTCTCCGTGTAAAATCTCTCTGCCGCCCTCCAAGCGGTCAAAAAATCCACTAAAGAATGTAGTTGGAATACATGAATAGCAAAAGACCCTCTAAGCCTAATCTACCCAAGTACCTAAGCCCTCCAAGCTTCTTGCTCCAACGAGGTTACGCCGAACCTATTTCTTCTTTAACTTCCCGGATTCCGCTACTAGACCATAGCATCAACCAATGTATATTGGTTCCTTCCAAAATGCTTCCCTTAGCACCAAATGAGCCTTCTCACAAACGTAGGTGTGGTGAGAAAAGGATTTGGTCAATAAACTCTCAAGGGTATAACAATGGAGAGGAAGAGAGTAGAGGAATTTGTAGAGTCTCTAAGGTAAAGATTAGGGATGAGGCAATCTTGTTTTTCTCTGGGGTTTCTCTCACAAAATTCTCTCTAGAAGCTCTCTCAATTTAGTGGGTATAAGGGTCTATATATAGTGGTGTGTGTTTGGAATACGAAGAGATAGATTTTGCCAAACAAGGCTGGTTGGCGGCTTGGCCTCGCGACTTGTCCAAGTCGCGAGTTCAAGTTGAGACGTAACGGCTTGGCCAGCCTGGGACTTTTGTCCTGTATTGCGACAGCTGGCGCGACCCTTCAGCTTCCCGCATGCTTCTCACGCGCACAGCATTTGGCGGCTTGTAAGCCACAAGTCAGTCGCGAGTCCTAGCAGTGAGTCTCTGCTTCTTTGCACAAAGATGAGCTTTTCTTCACTCTCTCTTCACACACTACCCTTACATGAATCCCATCTAAATACAGGGTTACTAATTGCTTAAATTACAAGCAAATTGGCACGGAATAAAGCCAACAAGATGGTTGATAAAACTCAACCTTACAATCTCCCCCTTTGGCTATTCCATGACAAAATCCTAAAACAAACTCTAGACTTAACGCGTGAGTTGGGAACAGTTGGAAAACTCATTCACACCTAACTCTAGAATCTGTGAAGCTTTTGAACCATAAGAACAAGTATCTCCTGAAACACAACAACACAATAAGTTCATTGTATACAGAAACTTGTAAAGCAAATGGAGCAAGCACAATGCGATCAAGCACAATGGAATAAAGCGATAGACCATGGCAAGACCAAAACAGGTAATCACTATAACCAAGTGATCACAATGCTCATTCACACTTGGAATGAACATTCGGATAATCAAGATGACAAACACAAGGCAAATCACTTGAATGACCAACACTCAACCAATGCACAGTACATGAAGTATGTGCATCTAGGAACAATCCTACAAGGGCACAAGAGTGACAGTACTTAGAAGAAAATGCAAAACATTTAGTTGAAAGTACTGATTTAACAAAGCACAAAGGCTGCATAAAGCATGGCACAAACCACAAAGGCCTACAGATGTGCATAAGAACAAACCCTTAAAGCTTACAAAAGCAACATGGGTATAAATCATAAAGTAATGCTGAATTAACTGAATAAAATCATCAATATATAATTAAACTCAGTATTAAACACATTCAAGAGTTATGAGTTTAGACCAAAACAAGAGTAGGACCTATAATAACAACAGTTAATCAAACCAAAGTAACACAACTATAACCAAGAAAAACAGTAAGGATTATGAGACTCCCCCTCAAATAAGCACTCCCCCTCAAGTGCTGGCCCAAAAATTCTCCGACTTTTTTAACCAGAATGGCCAAAGGGTCACTGTTGTAACTTGGTAAAAATACCATCAACTTGAGCTGCTAAAACATCGATCTGGTCCTGCATGACTGCCAATCTCTTTGACTGCTCTCTCTGGCTATCACTGAGAGTCTTTTCCAATTCCTCAAGGCGCTTGTGGAGGTTCTCAAAGAGCATCTCCAACCTATCAGGTTGAGGGGCAGACTGTGCTTGTGTAATGCTCGGTTGCTGTGATACATGGGGGGCATGTACATGTGAATCTGACTTAGGAGTAGAAGGAGTCGCAGGAGAGAAATGTGCACTATTTGGAGTTTTGGATGAATGACTTCTGCTAGCTTGTAGAGTGAACATAGAGATTGGTCGAGGACGAGCAATTATGTTCCCAACTGAGGGAGGAGTAACACCTTCACTTAGAATGAATTTCATAATGAGACTGCAGAATGGAAGACATCCTCGGGCTACTGTTCGGGTTGTTGTCTTCCTTATGATATGAAAAATATGGGCACAGATGTCAATGGTGGTTCCTGTGATGAGATCATATAGAAATTGAGCCCTTCCAAGGTTGATATACACCGTGTTGGTTAACGGATAGAGGTTGGTAAACATGATCAGCTTTAATGTTGTTAACTCAGGTGAAAACTTGGTAGTGCTTATGGATGTGCCGGCACTGGAGATGTCGTGGCCAGGACCAAGAACTTGGAGAATGTCCTGAATCACTAGAGTATGATCATCATAAGGAGTTAGGTCGGCATTCGCAGGTCGAGTGATTTTGAGAAGTTCAGCTATAGTGTTCGGACTAATGATGAACTCCGTTCCTCTTACCATACAGTGTAGTTCACTTTCAAGATCAACTGTGTTTGTGAAACACTCCTTCACTAGTTCCAACATTGGATCAACAAAATTTCCAAATAATTCTGCCCAATCTTTTGCCTCGAAGATCCGAGGAACAAAAGTGGTTTCCAAAGTGTCAAATCTGACCTCCCGTTCCACTGTAGGAGTTCCCCGGTCAAAAATGCTTGAGTAAGCATCTAGGTGCTGAGGAGTTCTGAACAACTCAATATTGAGTTCAGTAGATGGCTGTGATGAAGATTGTGTTCTTTTTGCAACATGTAATGTTTCCTCTTCTGTCATAACCTCTTTTCCTTTAGAGGATCGACGAGACATCTGTAAAAGAGCAAACACACAGCAATGTACCAAATCCACAACCCACTCATTTTGTTAGATCTAGTCAAAAGATGAGAATGCAAAGACCAAACAGATTTAGAAGACATAGAATCATAGAATGAGAACAAAGTCAATAAAGTGACAGAGTAAGCATTGCCGAAGACCAGAAACAGACGAACCATGGAACAGATGCCAAACACACAGAGAGTAATAGGCATTACAGCACACTCTGTCAAAACCGAGTAGCAATGTGTCACAGATAACAAGCATTTCAACACAATATCATGAAAGTGATATGCACAGACAGAATCAATCAAGGTAAGAACACTCAGATAAGTCAAAACATCATGTGAAGCCACATTGAACAAGTCATTGGCAACAAAAAGTTCAACAAACCCAGCATATTTAGAAAAAAAAAAAAACATGTTCGAACCCAACATTTCGCAGAGCACAATAGCAACAACACATTCTCATATTCAAGAATATAATACTCAAAACAGGAAATTTGAAATGAGGGAAAGAAAACCCATACCTTTTTCTTGAAGATAGAAGTGAAAATGGTGTAGAAATGGGGGATTCACAAGATTGAACACGGTGAGTTTCAGAGGGAGAAAAGGAAAAGACAATAAACAGTCAGAAATTTTCGAGGGAAAAACTGAAAAACCATTTTAAAAACTGTCTTCAAAATGCAAAACACGCGTTTTTCGCGACTGGGTTAAGTCGCTAGGGTAAGCCGCGAAACACTGTGAAGATAAGAAACTTGAAAAATTTCTCTAAGTGTTTTTCGCGACTGGAAGATCTACCCGCGAGGGAGTCGCGAGCTGAGCCGCGAAAATCTCTGTGTACCCCTCGCGAGTGGACCTTCCACCCGCGAACAAGTCGCTACACTGAGCCACGAAACACATAAAACACAAATTTTGGAAAAAGTTTCTAAGTCTTTTTCGCTATTAGAGCATTGACTCGCTAGTGAGCCGTGAAAATCTCGGAGTGAGCTTCGCGACTGGAGCATGCGACTGGGCCAACCAGCGACTTAGTCGCCAAAACAGGGCAACACTGTTTTTGAAATTTTTGACTATTTTGTAAAAACAAAAAACTTTCCAAAAATAAACTAGAACACTCAAAAATCTTTTTGTGTTTGATCAACAAAGATTGAGTATGTGAAAGCACATTTAATCAAGTACAATCACACAAATGAATATGACATTTATTGAACATAGACTTGTGTGTTGTGTGTGGATATCAAAAATGAGATAGTCCTTAGTCCAATGTGAAGCTTCAATGATCAATTCAATCAAGGCATACACAACTAGCATTAGATAATGTGACCTATCTCAATTATAGAAATATGCATATATGACCTCCCACATGCACTTGATAACAATTCTTTGAAGCTTTTCATTTGGCTCCATATTTAACATATCATTTGCACTCTTTGAGCAAAGAAAATCTCATTGTGAGATAGATGTCTGAAATTTTTGATATTTCAATTGATGAGTTAACCTTTGGCTTTTTGGGCAACATACAATTTATTTTGGTCGCTTTCCCTTTTTCCTAGTCGAATACTAGTATGTGCGACAGGTTTTTGCAGCTCTATATCTCTTTTCATTTGGAGATTTACATTTAGAGAGCTCTTTTAAGCATAAAAATAAAAAGTGGGAAGATATATAGGCACGAGTCTATGCATGTCTCAAGATCAACAAAACCATTCACTAATCATTCATGACAAGGTTGAAGATCTATTTACAACAGTCACAAAGATTTTAGAATTTCTTCCACACTAATATGAGTGCATAAGAGACAAGCTAAGCTCGTTAAATGCACAAAGCCATAAGTACGAAAGTACAAGGCAAAACATGCTTTGAGACAAAACTCAACAAAGTGATCAAACTTTTTGGATTTTCTACTTTTTATGTGTTTTTGGATTTTTGACACAAAAGCAGTAAAAGATTGATCAAAAACATAAAAATAGTGTAAAAACATTTGAACCAAGGACAAACACACACAAACAATAACAACCTAAATACTAGCAAGAAGCACACAACCAAGCATATTCATAAATATAGGAAGTATTGATGCATGGACATGTTGTAATGCTTATGCATGAGTACCCTTTGTCACCCACATGTCATGTGCGTTTGGGGTGATATCCTTGACGGATCGGGTATGAGAGTTAGGACTGTCAAACCTTCGTGTGAAGCTTTCCAAGTAATTGGTGAACGCACCGATCATCTTCATCATGTCCATCATTCCTGGATCACGGTTTTGACTTCTTGGTTGCTCACCACCTCAAGACCTCATATCATTTCTTCTTCCTCGTGACCGAGGTGCACTTGCATTGTTGTCTGCTCTCAGCTTTTGACAGTTGGGTCTGGTATGTCCTTGCAATCCGCAATAGTGACAAACATAATCCGTTCTAGGACCCTGCTGCTGTCTTGGAAGTGATCTTCCTCTAGTTTCTTGTTTGACCACAGATTGATTTCAGGGCTTATTCACCATTCGTTGCTCAGCCACATTCTTCTTCTTTACATCCTTAACTTTCTCAGGAATGGGCTCTTCTATAACCGTCTCGTTTGCCTTCACAAACTTTACTTCTTTGGTGACTTTGGCTGATGAGCAACCTCCTCTAGTGTATCCCAACTCGGACTTGTCTGAGGAAGGTTTTTGAGATTATATAACATCTTCTAACTTCTGGGAGGAGACTCTTTCTATCTTGGTATGAGCTTGCACTACCTCTTGCTCAAGAAACCTCACCTTCGTATAGGCTTCAGACAGCTCGCTATTTAGTGTCTCAATCTCACACTTAGCCTCTTTATATTTGACCAAAAGACTTTTGTGGTCCTCCTCAGCTCTTTTCATCTTCCTCACAGCCGCCTTGGCTACATACTCTCCTAACTTCTCAAGTAGTAAGGAGTAATTTTCTCGAAGATTAGCTGTATTCTCTTCCTCTTCAGCATCTGATTCTTCTTCAATCCCAATAGACTCTGAATTAGAATGCTCACCAAGCTCCTTCACAAGTGTACCCAAGTCATCAGAGGAATCCACCTAAGCAATGGTCATGAAGGCGGAGTAGTTTCCCTCTCTGTCATAGCTCTCTTCCGAGTCAGAGTCAGAAGAGTCTGAATCACTGAGCGTTGTGGCATAAGCCTTGCATTTCCCTTTCAAGAAATTGGGACACTCCTTCTTGAGATGTCTATGGCCATTGCATTCAAAACACACAATGTCTAAAGGAGATTGAAAATCCTTTCCTTCTTTCCTCGTAAACTCTTTCCTATCACCTCTTGAAGATGAAAATTTTCCTCTGTTGAATGGTTTCCCACTGTTCTTCATCTTCAGAAATTTGCGGAAGTTTTTAGCAAGATATGCTACTTCCTTCTCCACTCCATTTTCTTCGGAAGGATCATCAATTCTTTCGGTGATGGTTTTAAGAGCAAGCGATTTACTCATCTTGTGGGAAGGTAGTCCAAGCTCATACGTTTGAAGTGACCCAATGAGCTCTTGGATCTTAATTTCATCCAAATCCTTGCTTTCCTCTATGGCTGTGACTTTTGCTCAAAAGTTCTCTGGTAAGGACCTTAAAATTTTTCTCACCGCTTTAGTATCTTCAATCTTCTCACCAAGATTGAACTTCGCAATCACAATTTCATTGAGCTTCCCATAAAACGAATCAAAGGACTCATCATCTCCCATCTTAAGCGCTTCGAATTTGGTGGTAAGCATTTGGAGCTTTGTGTCCTTCACCTTCTTAGTCCCCTCATAAGTTGTCTCCAAAATCTCCCAAGCTTCCTTAGCCACTGTCATGTGAGATATCCTGTGAAATTCATCTGGAGACACACCACAGAATATAGCATTTAAGGCTTTACTGTTAGCATTGGCTGCTGCAAAAGCTGCCTTATCCCAGGTGGATTTTTTAGCCTCCGGCCTGGTCCAACCTATTTCAATCGCATCCCACACGGTGTCATCAATAGAGCATAGAAATGCGCTCATTCTAATTTTCCAGAAAGAATAATTGTTACCATCAAAAAATGGTGGAACATTGAGAGATTGAGACCTATCCATTTCAACAAGGGCTCAAGGATCACACTCAGGTATTAAAACCACAACAAGTGTACCTGCTCTGATGCCAATTGAAAGTTCAATATGTGTCTAAAACACCTTTGAACGTTTAGACCCCAAATTACAAAATTACCAATTCAAGCTTTATATCAAACAATTAATGTGCAGAACATGATAACAAACTTATAACAGAATTGATAAATAATCTAAGCCAAATATAAACACATCCACAATAGTAAATATAAGGCAAAGATAAAGGGAAGGAAGATGCAAATACACGGACAACACACGATGTGTTATCGAAGAGGACACCGAAGTCCTCGGCGTAAAACCTCTCCGCCGCCCTCCAGGCGGTCAAAAAATCCACTAAAGAATATAGTTGGGATACATGAACAGCAGAAGACCCTCCAAGCCTAATCTACCCAAGTACCTAAGCCCTCCAAGCTTCTTGCTCCAACGAGGTTACGCCGAACCTATTTCTTCTTTAGCTTCTTGGATTCCGCTACTAGACCATAGCATCAACCAATGTATATTGGTTCCTTCCAAACTGCTTCCCTTAGCACCAAATGAGCCTTCTCACAAACGTAGGTGTGGTGAGAAAAGGATTTGGTCAATAACTTTTCAAGGGTATGACAATGGAGAGGAAGAGAGTAGAAGAATTTGTAGAATCTCTAAGGTAAAGATTGGGGATGAGGCAATCTTGTTTTTCTCTAGGGTTTCTCTCACAAAATTCTCTCTAGAAGCTCTCTCAATTTAGTGGGTATAAGGGTCTATATATAGTGGTGTGTGTTTGGAATACGAAGAGACAGATTTTGCCAAACAGGGCTGGTTGGCGGCTTGGCCTCGTGACTTGTCCAAGTTGCAAGTCCAAGTCGCGACGTAACGGCTTGGCTAGCCTGGGACTTTTGTCCTGTAATGCGACAGCTGGCGCGACCCTTCAGCTTCCCGCATGCTTCTCAAGTGCACAGCATTTGGCGGCTTGCAAGCCGCGAGTCAGTCGCGAGTCCTAGCCGCGAGTCTCTGCTTCTTTGCACAAAGATGAGCTTTTCTTCACACTCTCTTCACATACTACCCTTACATGAATCCCACCTAAATACAGGGTTACTAAGTGCTTAAATTACAAGCAAATTAGCACGGAATAAAGCCAACAAGATGGTTGATAAAACTCAACCTTACAACTATGATGAGACATTTGCTCCTGTAGCTTGTATGGAGTCCATCAGGATTCTCCTAGCCTTGGCATGTCACTTAAAGTTCAAGTTTTACCAAATGGATGTAAAGACTGCATTCTTGAATGGGTTCCTTATAGAATATGTCTATGTGGCTCAACCTAAAGGATTCATTGATCTACATTTTTCAGATCATGTGTTGTACCTCAAGAAGGCACTCTATGGGTTAAAGCAAGCATCCAGAGCTTGGTATGATCGACTTACACAATACTTGGTCTTACATGGTTTCACAAAAGGAAAGGTTGATCAAACACTCTTCATCAAGAGGGAAGATGGTGAGTTGATAGTTGCTCAAGTCTATGTTGATGATATCATTTTTGGGTCTACAAAGGATGAACTTGCTCATAATTTCTCCAAACTCATGCAAGCTGGGTTCGAGATGAGCATGATTGGAGAGTTGAATCACTTCCTTGGGTTGCAGATCCGTCAGCAGGAGTCAGGTATATTCCTATCTCAATCAAAATATGCTAAAATCTTGTGAAAAGGTTTGGTTTGGAATCTGCTAGTTTTGTTAGGACCCTCATGAGCCCAAATGTTAAACTCATTGTTGATTTGTTGGGAAAAAGTGTTGATTCTTCTCTCTATAGAAGCATGATAGGTAGTCTTCTATACCTTACTGCTAGTAGACCTGACATTAGTTACAGTGTGGGAGTGTGTGCTAGATATCAGGCTAATCCCAAAGAGTCTCATATGATTTCTTTGAAAAGAATCATAAAGTATGTGAAATCCATTGCCGATTTCGGTGTGTGGTATAGCAAGGACACCAATGATGTCTTAGCTGGGTATTCTGACGCAAACTGGGCTGGGAATGCTAATAATAGAAAGAGTACTTCATGGGGTTGTTTTTATATGGGTAATAATCTTGTCTCTTGGATGAGTAAAAAGAAAAATTCCATCTCATTATCCACTGCAGAGGCTGAATACATCGCTGTCGATAGCTACTGCACCCAACTTCTGTAGATGCAAAAACTCCTCCTTGATTATGGTATTCATCAAGAACATCTTACCATCTATTGTGACAATACCAGTGCCATTAACATCTCTAAGAATCTTATTCAACATTCTCAAACAAAACATATAGAGATTCGACACCACTTCATTTGAGAGCTTGTCGAAGATGGTACCCTCACTCTTGAGTTCATTCACACTGATGATCAGAAGGCTGATTTGTTCACCAAATCTCTTGATAGCAAACATTTTGGATTCCTTTGTCAAAACATTGGTGTTATCTCCATGGATTGATTTCCTCTCCTTCTCCTCCTTCCTCATGCATTTGCATCTAGTTTTTATGCTATGCCTTGTTTAACATGTCTTTGTTTGTTTGTTTTCAGTTTTGCTTAATTTTGTTTTTCATAGAAATAAATTTTTTTTGAAACATCAGAAAAATACAAAAACAGTATGTGTTTTGTGTACATTGGTACTTGTGTACCTTGGATGGCCATTGAAACAAAATTTTCTAAATTTTGTATCTTTTGTAACTTAGATGAGCATCTCTATGCACAACTAAGCAAGTGAGCTTTGTGGCTCGTGTTTGTGATGAGTAAGATTAAGAAATCTCTTGTACTTAACACTTGTATCACTCTTTTTTACCTGAATGACTAGAAAATCCTAAGAGAAAGGCATAAATAACCATCTCATCACTGTTGCCCACCAATCATGAAATGACATCTGTATGCTTCGGTATAGCAAAAGTGCAATGTCAAAAGCTTAACATAATTGGGTATTTTCTTTTCTCTCTTTTATATGCCCATGCATAATATGTTCAAAAGAAAAAAAAATATGCAAAGAAAAAATCAAAAGCAAAAAGAATCAAAATGCTTTTAAATATGGTTGTAATCATGTCTCTAGGAGATATGGGAATTATAGGATGTACCTCAAAGGTGATAGTCCCCATCAAGGAGTTATGATTGTGTGTGAGTTAAATTGATTTTTTCATATCTCAAATCCTCATAACATGTAGATACTTATACAATCTTGCGATGTTTTTCACACACAACACACAAAATTCTTTGCTACTTTTGATACATATGCAGGTACAATGTGATTTGGCCATCACAAGGAATACATGTGTTAATGTATGCTCACTAAACTGTCTTGATTTGTTTTTGAAATATAAAATTGGTTAGACTTGTTTAGTGTGTGTGTGTGTGTGATTTGGATTTGAATGCTTGACATTTTTCTTGTTGAGAGATGACTTTGGAAGCTTAAAAATGTTGTTTGAATCTTTGGTTGGGTAACATGCTTGATTGCATTCATGTTTGTGTTTTTCTCTTCATTGAAAAACTATTTTTGCCTATCTTGATAGTTCTTAATAGATATCTATCCATCGAGACCCTTGGCCTGCTTTTCTCAACAGATCTTATCGCATTTTTGATCCATCAAAGCTTTCTAGAATTTGTCTCGATAGCTTCTTGACGGATTCTTGATCCATCGAGAAAGTTTTGTCTACTCGATAGCTTCTCGACAGCTGTTCGATCCATCGAGGTTTCTTTACCGTCGACATATGCTCGATAGCACCTCGACAGATATATCTATCAAGAATTAGTGTTTGATAGCTCTCGACAGCTCTTCAATCCATCAAGATTTGTGTTTCTATATATTGCTTCAGCGCATTTTTTTCTCATTTCTCTCCGATCTCTCTCGATAGAAACTCTCTCTTTCTCTCCCAAATACTTTTCCCTCAACCTCTTCACCTTCCCCACTTGTTTTTCAGCCCAAATCTTGATTTCTTCCTATGGTATGATCTCTTTTCTCTCATTTATCATGCATTTCATACCTTTAGACCTAGGTTTTTGGGTTTTAAAATTTTTTTGGTGTTTTTCAAAATTGTTGAGTTATTTGTGAAATTTTTGGGTTAGGTTATGTTTAAATGATCCTATATGCTCATGCATTGCATCACATTTGCATTTTCACAATGTTTCAAGCAATTAGATATGTGTTTTATATGTTGAAACCTTGTGTGTTGGTAGGTTTGGATTGGGCTGAGTCCATGATGTTTTTATTGCAGCATGTCACATGTTCATGCATTTTTCATGCATACATACCATTCTTTTCCTTCTTTTTGATATTATTGTTGATTGGTACTTTTTTGCTTGTCTCTCTCTCTCTCTCTCTCTTTCTCTCTCTCTTTTTCTCTCTCTAGGATAGTCTATGCATGGCACCCAAGCGTAAATCCACTCTATTCGGGAACCCTCTTTGTTCCGGGGCATCTTCTTCTTCTGATTCTACTCCTCTTCACGTCCGGTTCCCTGATGAGAAGGCCCATCAGGACTTTTCAGAGAACTTCTCTAGATGTGGCATTCATTCGGAACGCCAGGTTATCCTTTCAGATTTCTCCGATATTGATCTATCCACTGTCATTAACAGTAAGGGTTGGGAATCCCTTTGTGATATCTCGGTCAATTGTCCCTTTGTGATCATACAGGAGTTTTACTCCAATATGCACGGATTTGATTATTCCATATCTCATTTTCTCACTTTTGTTCGAGGTATACGTATTGTAGTCACTTCAGAGCTTATCTCCGATGTGCTACATGTCCCGAGGGTATCACATCCTAATTACCCTGGTTGTCCTTGTTTGTGGACTGTGTTCAAAGATGAACTCATGTCTCTCTTCTATGAGATACCTTCATCATGGGATGATCGTTAAAACACCCCTTGCTCAGGCTTTGCAAAAAGTCTGAGGTTCCTGAATATGGCGATGACATTTGTTTTACATCCCTTGTCTCACTATAATTCTATTACTGAGCCTCATGCTCGCCTTTTGCTATCCCTCCTTGAGGGGCTTACCATTGACTTTCCATTTCATTTCATACTCTCCATTATAGATGTCTATAAGGATACGACGACCCATGATAAGTTTATTTTTTCTTCTGCTATCATGAGGATCATTCACCATGCCTTTGTGTCCTATCCAGAGTCTGCTCACTTCACCATCATGGGTGCCATTACTGGTGTGTCCATTAGATGGAGTGAGGCCCTACTTCGACCGAAGTGGCCACTAATCGAGACGGTGACTCCTCTAGCCTTTTTTGTTCCATACACCTCTGCTCCTTCTTCTTCCGTGGGTAGTGTGACTTTCGAGGCCATCATGGCTCAGCTTGAGCACATGGATGCTCACTTTGACACTTTCAGTGATGAGTCGTGTTAGGTGAACACCCGTTTTGGTTGTATCACACGACAATAGGCTATCATGGGTGGCTTCACCTCGTCTCCATCTCCATCTCCACAGGCTTCAGAGGATGAGGGCGATGATGATGGCTCCAATGATGATGATGCTGATGAGGATGATGGTGCTAGCTTTTTCGGTGACGAGGAGATGACTGCTTCTTAGTGACTTGCCCTTTGTAATTCATGACAAAAAGGGAGAGTAGTTTTAGCTATAAAAGTAGTCATATACTTGGGGGAGTGTTTTTTTTTTTTTTTTTTTGAGGGATATAGTGAGGACTTTTGTATCTTTTCTTTTCTTTATCTTTTAGATACTTTGTCTCTTGTACATTGGTCTTGTGACCACTTAGTGATAGCAAACCGTGTATTCATTATTAATATATATATTTGATGATGAGGTTGTTATTACATTTTCACCTATCTCTCCATGTGTTATTTCTTTTCTCTCTTTATACACATGCTTTTTATTTATGCATGCAATCTTTTATTTCTATTTTACACTAAGATACCTTGCTGAGTTTTTTAAAAGTGTTTCAGAAAAGCAGATTGTCAAAATCTTCCATGCCATGAACTCTCTTCTTACAAAGTTTTTCAAGAGTTTGTGTTAGGTAGATTTTATTGTACTCAACAAGTGAGTATGAGTTGAGTGATTTATGACTTCTTTCATATTTCATTTGTTTGTTATGGTTTTGTCACGAATTGCCAAAGGGGGAGATTGTAAGGACATATGTGGATTATGTTAAGAACATATGTCATTTAGAACTAGCTAATCCTTTGACAACACGCACTTTACCTATAATTGGGTAGATCTAGGATGTGTTTAATACTTTAAGGACAAGAGTTCAAGTCCAAGTATTGAAGCCATGCAAATCTATCCAAGAATCAAGTGAAGAAGTGCTATTCTTTAAAGCTCGACAGATAGCTCGACAGATGTATCTATCGAGATTTAAAATGTGAAGCTCGATAGCTGTATCTATCGAGAATTATGAAAATCAATTTTTCAGAACTGTTTTTCACGCATATCCAAGTTATGTGTTTAGGTTTTCTTTTCTCACAACCCTAAACATATATAAGGATTATTTTAAGGGCCGTCTCACTAGATGCAAAGGTTTTATGCAAGTATATTCTGACCGGAGACATATGCCCTAGTTCATCTTTCTCTTAAAGAAGCTGCTGCATTTGTACGCTGTAGGGTTTTGTGACTAAGGAGCTTTTTGATCTTCATCGTTTGGATGAACTGAAGAACTTTGCAGCTAACATCCTTCTCAAGTTGGTGTGTCAATCATGTACTAAGATCTGTGCATTGATTGGTTAGTCACGTACTTGGAGCTGTGCAATGAAAGGAGAGATTGTCACTACATTACAAGTCCAATTGTGTATTGAGGTAAAGGTCCAACTATATGTTAGTATAAGATACTAGGATTCCTTTACTTCTAACCGCTTGTTTTGATAATAGTGGATTCTCGGGAGTGGTGACCTTAAATTCACCCGGTGGAGTTTTTGCCTTGGACGTTTTCCCCATTCGTAAACAAATCACCGTGTCAAATTTATTTTTCGCTGCATTTAACTTAGTTGGTGATTTGTTTGTGCTACCATGCGTATTGCATGTTAATTGACTTAATTAATTGACTTGGCTATTTAATTGGTTAATTTACCATAAGGGGTCAATACATTCTTGGCCTATCAGCCCTCGCCCAAAGAAGGCCAAGACAGGAGAAAAGAGAGATAGAGATGGCACGAAGGTAGGATCGTCTTTAGGACGGAGTTCTAACTATACACCCTTGAACGCCCCACTTGACCAAGTACTGATGCAGATCAAGGACGACCCATCCCTGAAATGGCCAGAGAAAATGAAGGGAGATCCTAGCAAGTGGAACAAGAGCACGTATTGTCGTTTTCACCGAGATCATGGGCATGATATAAACGAATGTTATGACTTGAAACAACAAATTGAAGTCCTTATAAAGCAGAGAAAGTTAAATAATTTCCTTGGACAAGATCATAAGGATGAAAGGTTACTAATGAAGGGCAAAGCAGAAGAACCACTACATCCACCACTCGAAGAGAGAAGAGTTATTGTGGGAGGAACATCGAACTAGAAGTTTGTCCAAAGCTAAGAAGACCTACCTAAGAGTTGTACAAAACTTCCAACTTACTAGTCGTCCACCAAGGGTGCTAGGGGTAGATGAACCAACCATTTCCTTCACTGACGAGGATGCAATGAGATTGCATCATCATCACGACAATGCAATTGTTATCATTTTGACGATTGCGAATTATACAACGTGGAGGGTGTTAGTTGATAATGAGAGTTCTACAGATATCCTCTACTATCCGGCCTTCCAGCAAATAAGGATAAGTACGGAATTGCTTCGTCCAGTGAACATGCCTTTGATCGGATTTGGAGGGATGAAAGTTCTACCAATAGGCACCATCTCCCTACCAGTTATGGTTGGCTCTTACCCACGACAGGTGACCAAGGAAGTGAACTTCCTCATCGTTGATTGTTCGTCCTTATACAATGCCATCATAGGGTGACCAGCCCTAAAAAATTGGAAAGCTGCGACGTTCACTTATCAGCTATTTATTAAATTCTCGACGGAGTATGGAATAAGAGAAGTACAAGGTGACCAGTTAGCGACCAGAGAGTGCTATTTGGCCATGTTAGCAATGGACGAGCAAATGTAGACGATGAATATAGAGGAAAGGAGGACAGTTGCAGGGTCGGCAGAAGTATTGGAGGATGTTTCCTTAGACGAGTCTAACCCAAAGAAGTTTACCAGGATCGGAACATGGGGGAAAAGACGAAGTAGGATCTTGTCCTATTCCTTAAGAGAAGTAGAGATGTTTTTTCTTGGAGTTATGAAGATATGCTCGGGATTGATCCGAGTGCTATTATCCATCGTTTAAATGTGTCCTTGTCCTACAAGCCCGTTCGTCAAAAGAGAAGAGTGTTCACCCTAGAGTGAGATAATGCCATTAAGGAAGAAGTCTAGATTTGAATAAAGCAGAGTTTGTTCGGGAAGTTTACTACTCAGATTGGCTAGCAAATGTAGTGATGGTTAAAAAGGCTAATAGCAAGTGGAGGATGTGCGTCGACTTCACAGATTTGAATAAAGCATGCCCCAAGGACAGCTATCCTTTGCCACGTATTGACTAATTGGTTGATTCAACCACTGGGCACCAACTACCGAGCTTCATGAACGCGTTTTTAGGGTATAATCAGATCAAGATGGACGAGGCAGATCAGGAGAAAACATCTTTCATCACCAGTCAAGGTTTCTTTTGCTACAAAGTGATGTCTTTTGGTTTGAAAAATGCAGGGGCGATCTACCCGAGTCTGGTCAATCATATGTTCCGTCCACAAATAGGGCAGAACGTGGAGGTGTATGTGGATGACATGTTGGTCAAAAGCACAAATGAGGCATTTCACTTGGACGGCCTTCAGGAAACTTTTGATAATTTTAGACAATACAACATGAAGCTGAACCCGAGCAAATCCTGACAAAATCCAAGCAATACTAAGCATGTAGCCATTAAAGAATGTTAAAGAAATGCAAAGTCTAACTGGACGAGTAGCTGCCCTTAACAAGTTTGTCTCAAAAGCTACTGACAAGTGTTTACCATTTTTCAAGGTGTTAAGGAAAGCATTTGAGTGGATGGATGAGTGTCAATGAGCACTTGAAGATTTCAAGACTTACCTCACCACAAGTCCTTTGCTGAGCCCGTCCAAGCTGGGTGAAGAGTTGTATTTGTACTTAACAATATCCCATCATGCAGTGAGCTCAGCCTTAATTAGGGAAGAAGGAAAGGTGCAAAAGCCCGTCTCCTACACTAGCAAAGCATTAAGGGGAGCAGAAGGACGACACCCACCAATAGAGAAGTTTGCCTTTTCATTGGTGATAGCAGCAAGGAAACTCAGGCCTTATTTTCAAACTCATGTCATCAACGTCTTGACAGACCATCCGCTCAAGAAGGCTATGAATAAGCTAGAAGCAGCTGGACAACTAATTCAATGGGCATTGGAGCTTAGTGAGTTTGACGTAAGGTATCGACCTAAAGAAGTAATAAAAGCCCAAGCACTTGCTGATTTTATCATAGAATTCACTCCAGCCTATGACTAGTAGAGTGGAGGAGAGGGGGCAAAATAGTGGATCGTCCATGTGGATGGTTCGTCTACTTATTATGTAAGAGGAGTTGGTGTAATTTTACAATCACTCGAAGGAGATTGTCTAGA
The DNA here is from genome assembly GCA_032727855.1 of Quercus ilex subsp. ballota. NCBI lineage: Eukaryota > Viridiplantae > Streptophyta > Magnoliopsida > Fagales > Fagaceae > Quercus > Quercus ilex. The sequence continues at coordinate 36,089,006 of CM064915.1, forward strand.
GTATGCGATACGTCCACAGTTTTAGATGACCAACAACAAAACTGAGTATAAAGCCCTCTTCTAGGGCTTGGAGTTGGCTAAGTCACTGGGAGCAGAGTCAGTTGTCGTCAAGGGAGATTCATAGTTGATTATAGGCAAGGTGAATGGAACATGTCTTAGGATTAGTGCTCTTAAATCCTATTGTATGATGCTACGTATGACATTATGTATGACTTAATATATCATTAATAAAGCTGTTTTATTATTATCTGATATAATGGTAACATGAATATTCAAATATTATCATATAGTCCATGAGATGCATAGTATGTGATTTACGTGATTTAGTCACAGAAGATATAAATCACAAGTTATTTGTAAACTCAGAATTTTAGTTCATAGTCGGTGATGAAATTGGGCATTTCATCTACAAAGACTATAACATATCAACTAAGATGATTTGTCTTGATCATGGAAGTGGAGACTTCTAGTTGATATGTTGATATGTTTTAAGAGTTAAGACATATTGAACTGGACCGCTGTGAGATTTATTATTCTCCTAACGACTGTCAAATGAATAATAAATCTCACGACTTCTATTTACATCAACTCTAAATCTTGAGAGAATAATGGACCTGATCATGAGATGCAGGTTTCTTTGATATATCAGGAATGAGATCTATAAGTCATGATCAAAACCTCAGTATGTTAGGCAGCCGCATTTAGTGTTGATGGAACATATATTCTCAAGATGGAATTCATAATCTCTTAACGGAGATATAAAATATTCCCTTGAGATAAGTTTAATGGGTTTGGTTATTCAGAGTGTTGGGCCCAACCACTTTAGTAAGGAGTTACTAAAGTATATATTTATGGATTTGGATTTCATAAATATATGATAAATAACATAAAAGATTAAACCGGGTAGTCAAGGATTAAGATGTAGTAATCTTCAAAGTGGTAGTCAACATTCATGACTTTGTATTACTATAAATATTTTAATGAAGAGGTTGAATGTATAATAAAGTCTTGGGGATATAATTTATTAATAAGGCCTAGAGTGCAATTATATTCTTATAGTGATATTGAGTATAATTAATAGTAACTTTGGACTTGTCAAGAGTTGACAGAAAAGCCCAAGGCCCATTGGAGCTAGAGTCTTATTTGTTCCCTTTGGTCCCATCTTAAGCCACAAACTAAAGCCCAATTGGGTAGGCCCAAAAGGCTAACCCAATTAGATAATTAGTTTTTATTTAATAAGAGTTATAAATAAAGTAACTACCAAGGTAGTTATAATGTACGTATGATGAAAAGAAAAGAAATCAGTTTTTCTCCACAAGGAGAAGAAGAAGAACTTTCTTGGAGAATCAACGTACAAAAAGACTGATTGAGAGACCACACTTCTTGGGCACCATGTGAAATTGAGATGAAGATTAAAAGGTATTCTCAAGTCCTTGTTTTGAATTTTACGGCATCAAGGTACGCTTTCTATTCTTTGTTCTAGAATTCAAGGTTACATGTTATCTCTCATGAATGAAGTAGATTCGTGATTGTTGCTTTCGCTGTGTGTTTTGTATGAGATGCAAAACCAAATTTTCCAACAAATTGGTATTAGAGCGGTCTTCAATATCATGCTTGTATAACTTGTGATTGAGTGTTTAGAGTGAAAGAAAATAGTTTTCTTGGTGATTTAATTTTCTGCAGTAAAGTTTCTGCATAATTGTGTCATTGATTGTACTCTTTTGTTAAAGACATGGATTAAGGTTTAAAGAATGTAAATGAAACTGGTATATCGGTAAAGCATGAACATTTTGTTTTGCACTGCTTGGATATAGTTGGCAGTTGAATTTTATTCGATAACCATTTCCAATGCCATTCACATATGTGAGACATGATGACATCGGGTTCATTATCAGGATAAATATTCTCTTCGTTTGTTCGAAGTGGCCCATGACTATAAAGTTATGGTGTTGTGTTTTGATAGTATTTGTCTTAGGAATGAACACGATAGTACTCTTGTCTCATTGGAATGCATAAACTTATAATGCATTTGATAGTCTTTGTTTTAGTAATGAACATGTAAATGTCTATTGCTAATATTAGTGACTGAAATAGCCCACTTCAATTTAATTTCTTTGAATATTTGCATTCTTGGAATCTACATATATATTAATTTTGGCCGTGGGCATGTTGTTCCTTTGGGAAAGGTATCTATGTAAACTTCAAGTAATTTTCTTTTTCAGATTACTGATATTGTTACTCATATGTAAATGCTAGGATGATGAATTTTATTCCTAATGAGATTAGGATTATGTTTTCAAAGTTTCTAGCATTATTATGGTTCTTGATCTTGAAAACCTTAATAAATCTTCATTCATAAAAAATCGAAAGTGTTTTTGATGGAAGAACAATGAAGATGTCAAAGACAGTTACCTGAAAATTCTGAAAAAAATTCGGTTTTGCCCTTTAAAAACTGAAAACACTCGTTTTTCACGGGTTAACTTCCCGCGAAGCTACTAGTGAAAAATGCCTCTAAAGCACAAAACTTTTCACAGGTAGTCTTTACTCCCGAAACAGTCGTAAGATAGTCGTGAAAGTTTCTGTCTAAATTTTGTGTTTTCACAATTTAGCCTTAACCCATTTTCGCGGGAAGAGCTTAGTCACGAGATTCTCTCGAAAATGCTTTTAAGGCTAAAGGTTCGAATGATCGAAGGCATTGAATTTTGAATTTTCATTTAGTTTTGACTAAGTGTTCAAACTTTGATAAAAAGCAAAGTTATGTGATTAATTTTATAGTCCTTAAAAGTTAAGGACATTTATTAATCATTATCTAACTAAAAGACCTAATGAGATCAAAGATGTTAGTTAAATAGGACTCTTAGTCCTAAATTATTTTATGATTAAAAGTCCTTAATTTATTTTAATTAGAGGTTTTTAATGAGATTAAAATTCTAATTAAAGTTATATAGTTTTTAATGAGATTAGAATACTTTATCTAGTAAATTAAGGATAGAGTTCTATATAACTAATTTTTGATTCATTAGTGTTTAAGGAATCCTAAATAGTTTAGGACTTCCATTTTAGTTAGTGATTCTAATGAGATTAGAGTCTTCAACAAGTGCAAGGTTATTTGTTGTGATGGGATCACAATTATTTAAGAAAAACCCAAATAATGAGTGGGAGTGCTGAAATAACCCTTTTTGTTAAGTTTATTGTAATGTGAATAGATACCTTGTCTTGACTTCGAGTCTTGCATTCCAAGTGGAGGGTATTTATTTCACGGATTACATGATTAAACTTCTTTGTGATAGCGCAAATGTTCATTACACTATTGTGACGTGACTTAGTTACATCACGTTGAATTTAAACAATTAATCACATTTGATGTGTAGGGTTAAAATTATGGTAAGATCACAATGATTTCAGGACAATCCACTTGTTTTAAAATTTCTAGTGGGAGAGAGATACAAGGGTTGGATCTCACGGCCTCCATTATCGGTTCATAGTGGTGTAGGGTAAGCACCTCGTCTTGGCGTATATGCCTCGCGATCACAAAGGAGGGTGTTTACTTCATGGTACTACAAGATTGAACTTACCCATTTAAAGTAGTGTGAACAAGCACCTTGTCTTGGTGTACATGCCTCACGATCCCAAAGGAGGGTGTTTTGCTTCATGGTACTACAAGTTTAAACACTATAAAGGGAGATGAAACGCGGCTATACATGATTCTACATAATGGTGTACACTAAACTAGGTGTAATGTTAACCTCCCAAAGGATCTATCTCATTATTACATAGAGGCTAAAGGAAAAATGGTAAATTATTTTTGTTTGGTAAGAGTTACCATGATGGCATTAATAATGAGAATAATTCTTGCCTAATTATAGTGATTGGTATGACCTCGCTTCCAAGGAATATTAATTGTGGGATTATATTGTCGTTGCACCTAATATAATATGTTTTTATGGGTTCCATATTATATGGTAGTGGTTGCAAAATATAATGTCCCTGTAATTATATTCATAGTCTCGAAATAAAATAGTCATAAATTTTGTCCTCTAGCTACTATTTTAATTGAATCACATTAACTAAAAAATAATTTTGGACATGATGCTTAAAGGAGTTGAAGTACATATTTATGTTTCGATTCAGCATTGTCATAATTTCCTATACATGATGCATTTATGGAAGATAGCTTATGATGTAATCATAGTCTCCATTGAAATGCTAAAATGTTACATTAGCTTCTATGTCAATTGTGCTACAGCATGAAATGCAAGAGTTAGTACTAAACTTAGACTTTATATTAAGTCTAAATGAGATGTTTGGTATGAATCATATTGAGTGCTATGAAAGGCTTAAGGAGTTCCAATTCTATATCATTTTATTAAAATGTTTTATTTTAAAATGAATTGGAATTCTTGGATGTAGAGATTAAATGTTAATCTCATTTGGATATGATCCACAAGTCCTTGTTAGAATCATTTGATCAATTCATATTGTTTTGAACATAAATTCTTTTTATATTATCTGAATTGATGAGTGAGTTCTACGCAACGGAAGACATCCTAAAAGCTAAGGCTAGGATCAATATGATTTAATTCAAATTCTTAGCCTAAATTGAAAGGTAAGGATGGTAAGAAGATGAATTATAATACCAAATAGTTGGACAAGTTAGTTGCCCTAGTAGTTGTCAGAAGGAAATTAGACTTAAAAGAATGAACAAAAGGAAAGTATTTCTGTTTTGGTAAAGCTAAGCATTGTCTATGATTGTCTTCTAGATGGAAATTTACATGTTTTACCTTTTAAAGAGAAAGTTTCCATCCTTTGTAATTGTATGTTTTGGCACTTATATCTATAGATCTTATTAATCTAAATGATATTCAAGATTGGTGAAAGATGGTCTTTTAGAACCATTATTTTATTATATTCTCAGTCTATGAATTCTATTTAAAGGATAATAAGATCTAGGGTTCCTTTTTGTAAAGGAATGAAGTTTCAATGACTTCTTTAAGTCAGTACATACATAAATGAGGAATAGGGCTCTTTTAAAGTTAGATTGTTCTAGAAGAAAAATGTCAAAATTTGTTGTAGGACAACTATAAAATACATTTAGAAATGAGATAGTTGTATTAGATACACCACAAGACATTATTCTATATAGATAACTATTACACCGGTACAATATCATAGTGGGAGGATTATCAAATAGATTCATACTTTTGGAATAAACTTTTGAAGTTATTCCATAAGGATATGAATTTAATTCTCGATCCTACGTATCCAATTTATGCTCTAAAATCCAATTTATTGTCATGTCATAAATAATTAAATAGGTTAATTATACGAGACTATCTACAAATGAACTAATGAGACATTATCTTAGTCCATGAGATGCATAGTATGTGATTTATGTGATTTAGTCACAGAAGATATAAACCACAAGTTCTTTGTAAACTCAGAATTTTAGTTTGTAGTCGGTGATGAAATTGGGCATTTCATCTGCAAAGACTTTAACATATCAACTAAGATGATTTGTCTTGATCATGGAAGTGGAGACTTCTAGTTGATATGTTGATATGTGTAAACTTGTGATTTACAACTATGTGTTTTGTTGGCTTTTATTCCGTGCCAAATTTGATTGTAATTACTATCAATTGTTTATACCCTGTATTTGTTGTGGGAATTGTTGTAAGGGGTGTGTGATAGAGAGTGTGTGAAGACTCAAGCAATTTGGAAGCTGATGGAATCTTGCGGGTATCTAGCGACTAAGTTTCCCGCGAAGTGAAGCATGTGCCCTGCACATGCTGGAATGTGAAGAGTCATGACAAATGGAGACAGCTGTCTCTCGCGAGTATCTCGCGGGTAAGGCCTTCCCGCGAGACACCCGCGAGACATGCTGTTCTGCCAGCCTGTACTGACTGACTCACACATTTTGCACCTATCCTATATAAACCCCCATTACCCACAAATGTTGAGAAATGCTTCAGAGAGAAAACACTAGCCAAACACATTTGTAATTAGAGATTGTCATCCCCACCTTTCTCTATACACTTGCTTGTGGTATCTCCTCAACCCTTCCCTCTCCATTTCCACACCATTGAGAGGTTGATAGCCCAAACACTTACCACACCTTTTGAGAGTGTTGTGTGACGTTTTGGTGCTGCTGGGAAGCATTGGAAGAAGCCTGGAATGGCAGATGCAACTTGGAGCTTGTTGCGGGATCCGGAGAACTAAGACAAGACACGGTTCCGAGAAGCCTTGTTGGAGTAGGAGCTTGGAGGGCTTAGGTACATCGGGTAGATTAGGCTTGGAGGGTCTCTTGCTTACTCATGTATCCCAACTGATTGTCTAGTGGATCGATTTCCGCTTGGAGGGCGGCGGAGAGGTTTTTCGCCGAGTTCTTCGGTTTCCTCTTCGAAAACACGTCTTGGTGTTTTTTGTGTTTGCATCTCTCTTCCCTACTCTTTTATATTCCATTAAACTGCTGTGTTGTTTAGTTTATGGATTAGAGTAGCTATATTATTCATCCGCTCGCTTTTACACTATTCTGCACTTTATATTAAAGTTGTGTAAAATCTATCGAGTCGTAATTTTAATCGGGGGTCTAAACAGCTCTTGTGTTTTTCAACACGTTTTCGAGCTTTCAATTGGTATTAGAGCGGGTACACTTGCTTGGTTTAAATACCTTAGTGTGATCCTTGACCCTATTTGAGATGGACCGGTCTCAATCGCTCAATGTTCCACCATTTTTTGATGGGAACAATTACGCATTCTGGAAAGTCAGAATGAGAGCATTTTTATGCTCTATAGAAGATACCGTTTGGGATGCGGTAGAGCTCGGCTGGACTAAGCCGGAAGCTCCTAAGGCAAATTGGGATAAGGCAGCTCTCGCAGCAGCCAATGCAAATAGTAAAGCTTTAAACGCTATATTCTGTGCTGTGTCACCTGATGAATTCCACAGGATCTCTCATATGACAGTTGCTAAGGAAGCTTGGGAGATTTTGGAGACCACTTATGATGGTACAAAGAAAGTTAAGGACACAAAGCTTCAGATGCTTACCACCAAATTTGAAGAGCTCAAGATGGGTGATGATGAACCATTTGATTCATTCTATGGGAAGCTCAATGAAATTGTAATTGCTAAACTCAATCTTGGGGAGAAGATTGAAGATGCTAAGGTGGTGAGAAAAGTATTGAGGTCCTTGCCTGAAAGTTTTAGAGCAAAAGTTACAGCCATAGAGGAAAGCAAGGATTTGGATGAGATTAAGATTCAAGAATTAGTTGGGTCTCTCTAAACATATCAGATGGGACTGCCTTCCCATAAGATGAGTAAATCACTTGCTCTTAAAACCATCACCGAAAGGATGGGTGATTCCTCCGAAGAAGATGGGGTGGAGAAGGAGGTAGCATTTCTTGCGAAAAACTTCCGCAAATTTCTGACGATGAAGAACAGTGGGAAACCATTCAACAGAGGAAAATTTTCATCTTCAAGAGGTGATAGGAAAGAGTTTACAAAGAAAGAAGGGAGGGAGTTTCAACCTTCTTCAGAAATTATATGCTATGAGTGCAATGGCCATAGACATCTAAAGAAGGAGTGTCCAAATTTTCTGAGGGGAAAAGGCAAAGCTTATGCCACGACTCTCAGTGATTCAGACTCCTCTGATTCTGACTCGGAAGAGAGTTGTGACGGAGAGGGAAACTACTCCGCATTCATGACCATTGCTCATGTGGAGTCATCGGATGATTTGGGTGCACTTGTGAAGGAGCTTGGTGAGCATTCTGATTTAGAGTCTATTGGGAATATGGAAGAATCAGATGCTGAAGAAGAAGAAGAGAATACAGCTAATCTTCAAGAAAATTACTCCTTATTACTTGAGAAGTCGGGAGGGTATACCAGAATAGCCAAGGCGGCTGTAAGGAAAATGAAGAAAGCTGAGGAAGATTATAGAAGTCTCTTGTTCAGATATAAAGAGGCTAAGTGTGAGATTGAGACACTAAATGGCGAGTTGTCTGAAGCCTATACGAAGGTGAGGTTTCTTGAGCAAGAGGTAGTGCAAGCTCATGCCAAGATAGAAAGAGTCTCCTCCCAGAAGTTAGATGATGTTATCTCATCTCAAAAACCTTTTTCAGACAAGTCCGGGTTAGGATACACCGGAGGAAGCAGCTCATCAGCCAAAGCCACCAAAGAAGTGAAATTTGTAAAGGCCATAGAGCCTATTGTAGAAGAGCCCATTCTTGAGAATGTTAAGGCTGAGAAGAAGAATGTGAGTGAGCAACGGATGGTGAATAAGCCCCGAAATCATTCCATAGGTAGACATGAAACCAGAGGAAGATCTCTCCCAAGATCTCAACGAGGTCCCAGAACGGACTATGTGTGTCACTACTGCGGAATGCAAGGACATACCAGACCTAACTGTCAAAAGCTGAGATCAGACAACAACTCAAGTGCACCTCAGTCACGAGGAAGGAGAAATGACATAAGGTCTTGGGGTGGTGAACAACTGAGAAGTCAGAATCGTGATCCTGGCATGATGGACGTGATGAAAATGATTGGTGCCTTCACCACTTGCTTGGAGAGTTTCACCAGAAGGTTTGACAGTCCAAATTCTCGTACCCAATCCGTTAAGGATATCACCCCAAACGCACGTGACGTGTGGGTGAAGAGGGGTACTCATGCATAAGCATTATAACATGTCCACGCATAAATTCTTTTAATGTTTAGGGATTTTTGCTGTTGCATCGTTTCATGCATTGCTCTATTTTTACTGTTGGTGTTTTGTACCGGTTGTTTTTGTTAATCTTTATTCTCTTGTTCTGTTTTTGGGTGTGTTCAAAAATTCACAAACACATAAAAAAAATAGAAAATCCAAAAAGTTTGATCACTTTGTTGAGTTTTATCTTAAAGCATGTTTTGCCTTGTACCTTTGTACTTATGGCTTTGTGCATTTAACGAGCTTAGCTTGTCTCTCATGCACTCATATCATTGTGGAAGAAATCCTAAAATCTATGTGACTGTTGTAAATAGATCTTCAACCTTGTCATGAATGATTAGTGAATGGTTTTGTTGATCTTGAGACATGCATAGACTCATGCCTATATATCTTCCCACTTTTATTTTCTGCTTTAAAAGAGCTCTCTAATTGTAAATCTCCAAATGAAAAGAGATATAGAGCTGCAAAAGCCTGTCGCACAAACTAGTATTCAACTAGGAAAAAGGGAAAGCGACCAAAATAAAATGTATGATGCCCAAAAAGCCAAAGGCTAACTCATAAATTGAAATATCAAAAAATTTCAGACCTCTTTCTCTAAATGAGATTCTCTTTGCTCAAAAGTCGCAAATGATATGTTAAATATGGAGCCAAATGAAAAGCTTCAATGAATTGTTATCAAGTACGTGTGGGAGGTCATATATGCATGTTTCTATAATTGAGATAGGTCACATAATCTAGTGCTAGTTGTGTATGCCTTGATTGAATTGATCATTGAAGCTTCACATTGGACTAAGGACTATCTCATTTTTGATATCCACACACAACACACAAGTCTATGTTCAATGAATGCCTTATTCATTTGTGTGATTGTACTTGTTTAAATGTGTTTTCACATGCTCAATCTTTGTTGATCAAACCCAAAAAGATTTTTGAGTGTTTTATTTGTTTTTGAAAGTGTTTTTATACTTTCTTGTCTTTTGTTTTTGATTAAAATGCATGTTTTTGTGTTTCTTCAAAAACTGGTTCAGGGGTAGTTTCGCGAGAAGCTCGCGACTTAGAGCTTCCCGCGAAAAGGAGTTGAGGGAAATTTTTTATTTTATCATGTCACACAGAAACTTTCGCGACTGTCTCGCGACTGTCTCGCGACCAACAGCTTCTCGCGAAATGCTGTTTGGCTAAAAATTGGATTTTTCCAATTTCAGACAGAAGCTACCGCGACTGTCTCACGACTGTTTCGCGACCTAATGCTTCTCGCGAAAATTTTGTGCTTCAGTGGCCCTTCTCGCGACTGTTTCGCGACTGTCTCGCCCCTCTCTAACCCGCGAAAAACGCGTGTTTTTAGTTTTTATATAGCTAATGTGACAGTTTTTCAAAACTATCAAACTTCCCTCGCTCAACCTCTCTCAAACTTTCTCAACCCAAAATCACTATTCCATTCATTTCCCTTCAATCCAAGCATTTTTTCTGCATTTTCTTCTTCAAGGTATGTTTGTCAACCATTTCTTCTTAAGTTTTTGCTTAGATTATGCAGAATTTTTGTTAGGGTTTTCAAAATTGGGGATTTTCGAAACTTTGGGTTGGTTTTCAAAATTGGGTGAATTTTTGTCAAATCTTTTGCTTGGGCTGTGTCCCATTGGTTGTTTATGCTTCTGTGTTGGCCCCTTGTGGCATTTTATCTTCTATTGAGGGTAGATTTTCCCATGTTCATGCATTGCTCATGTCTTATTTGATGTTGTGCATGCTAGGTGTTTGTCAAAATGTCCGAGTGACATTTTTGTGCTAATTCGGAATCAAGTGATTTCAATCCATGGACTTTCACATGTTTGATGCTCTTGTCTCCTGTGTGTTTTGTGTACTATGTTGCACAGATGTCTCCATTCAAGACTTCAGCTGTGAAAGGAGGCCGCGACAAAGGGAAAGAACCGATCATTGATGTTGATGCTGATTCACCTAGACCGAAGCGAACTCATGGCTCAACAGGAACTTTTGATCCTCACTTGTTCAAGTCTCATGCTGCTTTTGAATCCTTCAAGAACCACTTTTAGGGTGCTCCTTTGATAGTTGAAAGGGGGGTTGACCAGCCATCACTCAAAGACACACAAATACCTATTTGGTTTGCCACGAAAGATTGGAACTATCTACTGTCAACTTTCGAGGATACATTCGAGAACATGGTTAAGGAATTCTATGCCAATGCCAGTGTCGTCGGCGATGAGATTAAATGTTGGGTTCGAGGAAAGAGCTTTTCTGTCACACCAATGTATTTGGCGGAAATTCTACACATTAACCGGCCAATACTCCCCATACCGCTGGTATATGATGAGCTGAACCCCGATGAAGAATATCTCAGACAGTCTTTAGGAGCTGATTTGGAATTCTCATCCACTAAGAAGTCAATCAATGTGGCATCTCTCTCTTCCGAGCTACGACTTCTCTCAATGATCATGTGTAGCAATCTCTATCCCTTGTCCAGCACCGGATATATGAACCTTGGTCGAGCTTTGTTTTTGAACGATCTGATCACGGATGTCGAGATTGATGTGTGCTCTCATATCTTTCACATTTTGGCAAAAACAGTTGACCGCACTGCTTCAAGGAATTGTCTTCCTTTCTCTCGCCTTATTTCAAAGATTTTGAAGCTCAAAGGTGTCCGTCCATTGGATGATGAACGTCCATATCCAAGGCCAAGTCCAATCAACATTCGGTCTCTCCATGCTAGTATGAGCCATGCCAAGAAGAACACCAAGCAAGAAACTCATGCACCATCGGGTTCCTCGAGTTCTGCAGCTCGTATTAATGATGAACAGATCAACAATATCTTTACTGCTCTTCAAGAGATGAGTACAAAGATGTCCGGATTTGCGACTATCATGTACATTCACCACCGACGTCTTGATTCACAGCGCACATCTCTCCAAACTCAGATGGACGAAATTCAACGGAAGCTAGAAGGGGATGACTAGCTATTCCATGACAAAAAGGGGGAGATGATGTCATTGATAGGGGGAGTATGGAGATAGGGGGAGAAGAAGTCAACAGTTCCTATGTTTACTTGTTTTGTGTTTAAAGCTTTGATACTATGCTTTATTTAAGTATTTATTTTCAGATGTTTCTTTTGTGATATTCTCTATGCTTTGTAGCACTCTTTGCATTTACCCATGTTGCTTTTGTAAGCTTTAAGGGTTGTTTTGTTTCATTGCAGGATTTGTAGGCTTTTATGGTTTGTGCCATGTATTTGCAATACTTTGCTTATGCAGCATTTATGCTTGTGCTATTGAAGTTTAATGTCATACATTTACTTCACTGCATCACTCTTGTGCCCGTGTAGGATTGTTCCTAGATGCATATACGTTCTATGCATTGGTTGAGTGATGAACACTCTTGTGCCCGTGTAGGATTGTTCCTAGATGCATATACGTTCTATGCATTGGTTGAGTGATGAACACTCTTGTGCCCTAGTAGGATTGTTCCTAGATGCAAATTCTTCAAGTATTTTGCATTGGTTGAGTGTTGGATGTGCAAATGGTACTCTTCATATGAGCTTATCATCTTGCATATCCGGATGTTCATTCCTTGTGTGAAGCATAGTAATTGCTTGTGTATAGTGATTACTCGTTTGATCTTGCCATGATTTAGTGTTTCTATTTCATTCTGCTTGATCATGTGCTTATTGCTCCATATGCTTTTCAAGTTTTCTGCATACAATGATAATATTTTGTTGTTGTGTTTCAGGAGTTACTTGTTCATATGTTTCAAGAGCTTATCAGAATCTAGAATTAGGTGTGAGTGAGTTTTGCCTGTGTTCCTAAACTTACGTTTAAGTCTAGAGTCTGTTTTAGGGTTTTGTCACGGAATAGCCAAAGGGGGAGATTGTAAAGTTGTGATTTACAACTATGTGTTTTGTTGGCTTTTATTCCGTGCCAAATTTGATTGTAATTACTATCAATTGTTTATACCCTGTATTTGTTGTGGGAATTGTTGTAAGGGGTGTGTGATAGAGAGTGTGTGAAGACTCAAGCAATTTGGAAGTTGATGGAATCTCGCGGGTATCTAGCGACTAAGCTTCCCGCGAAGTGAAGCATGTGCCCTGCACATGCTGGAATACGAAGAGTCATGACAGATGGAGACAGCTGTCTCTCGCGAGTATCTCGCGGGTAAGGCCTTCCCGCGAGACACCCGCGAGACATGCTGTTCTGCCAGCCTGTACTGACTGACTCACACATTTTGCACCTATCCTATATAAACCCCCATTACCCACAAATGTTGAGAAATGCTTCAGAGAGAAAACCCTAGCCAAACACATTTGTAATTAGAGATTGTCATCCCCACCTTTCTCTATACACTTGCTTGTGGTATCTCCTCAACCCTTCCCTCTCCATTTCCACACCATTGAGAGGTTGATAGCCCAAACACTTACCACACCTTTTGAGAGTGTTGTGTGACATTTTGGTGCTGCTGGGAAGCATTGGAAGAAGTCTGGAATGGCAGATGCAACATGGAGCTTGTTGCGGGATCCGGAGAACTAAGACAAGACACGGTTCCGAGAAGCCTTGTTGGAGTAGGAGCTTGGAGGGCTTAGGTACATCGGGTAGATTAGGTTTGGAGGGTCTCTTGCTTACTCATGTATCCCAACTGATTGTCTAGTGGATCGATTTCCGCTTGGAGGGCGGCGGAGAGGTTTTTCGCCGAGTTCTTCGGTTTCCTCTTCGAAAACACGTCTTGGTGTTTTCTGTGTTTGCATCTCTCTTCCCTACTCTTTTATATTCCATTACACTGCTGTGTTGTTTAGTTTATGGATTAGAGTAGCTATATTGTTCATCCGCTCGCTTTTACACTATTCCGCACTTTATATTAAAGTTGTGTAAAATCTATCGAGCCGTAATTTTAATCGGGGGTCTAAGCAACTCTTGTGTTTTTCAAAACGTTTTCGAGCTTTCAATATGTTTTAAGAGTTAAGACATATTGAACTGGGCCGTTGTGAGATTTATTATTCTCCTGACGACTATCAAATAAATAATAAATCTCATGACTTTTATTTACATCAATTCTAAATCCTGAGAGAATAATAGACCTGATCATGAGATGTAGGTTGCTTTGATATATCAAGAGTGAGATCTATAAGTCACGATCAAAACCTAAGTATGTTGGGCAGCCGCATTTAGTGTTGATGGAACATATATTCTCAAGATGGAATTCATAATCTCTTAACGGAGATATAAAATTTTCCCTTGAGATAAGTTTAATGAGTTTGGTTATTCAAAGTGTTGGGCCCAACCACTTTAGTAAGGAGTTACTAAAGTATATATTTATGGAATTGGATTTCATAAATATATGATGAATAACATAAAAGATTAAACCGGGTACTCAAGGATTAAGATGTAGTAATCTTCAAAGCGGCAGCCAACATTCATGACTTTGTATTACTACGAATATTTTAATGAAGGGGTTGTATGTATAATAAGTCTTGGGATTACTACATTCATGACTTTGTATTACTACGAATATTTTAATGAAGGGGTTGTATGTATAATAAAGTCTTGGGATATAATTTATTAATAAGGCCTAGAGTGCAATTACATTCTTATAGTGGTATTGAATATAATGAATGGTAACTTTGGACTTGTTAAGAGTTGACAGAAAAGCCCAAGGCCCATTGGAGCTAGAGTCTTATTTGTTCCCTTTGGTTCCATCTCAAGCCACAAACTAAAGCCCAATTGGGTAGGCCCAAAAGCCTAACCCAATTAGATAATTAGTTTTTATTTAATAAGAGTTATAAATAAAGTAACTACCAAGGTAGTAATAATGTACGTATGATGAAAAGAAAAAAAAATGTTTTTTCTCCACAAGGAGAAAAAGAAGAACTTTCTTGGAGTATCAACGTACAAAAAGACTGATTGAGAGACCACACTTCTTGGGCCCCATGTAGAATTGAGATGAAGATTAAAAGGTATTTTAAGTCCTTGTTTTGAATTTCACAGCATTAAGGTACGCTTTCTATTCTATGTTCTAGAATTCAAGGTTACATGTTATCTCTCATGAATGAAGTAGATCCGTGATTGTTGCTTCCGCTGTGTGTTTTGTATGAGATGTAAAACCAGATTTTCTAACAGCTATTACATGTTAAATTGACTTAATTAATTCACTTGGGTAATTAATTAATTAATTTGCCAAATGGATCAATACATTTTTGGCCAATCATCCCACATGAACAAAACTCCTACCAACTTGGAAACGTATCTGGCATATGATATGATGATAACTCTACCCCTAAACCTAGCCAAAATCCTTGTTAGTGTCCCTGTAGGGTATGTTACTGAAGAGTATATAGAGAGCACATCTTTGAGGCACACACATGGGGTAGCATATGATCATCCATAAACACCTAATGCACATCTTAGTGGGAAGAGTATAAACAAACCCCCCATATCTGACACCTATGAGGACACAGTCCATATTGGTTCAAAAAGAGGTTTTGTGGAGTGTGGAACTGACTGAGATGAAGAGCAATCGATGGGTGGGAAGAAGAGTAAAACCGTGGTAGACAATAACACACATGTTATTGTTAGGTTTTAGACCGCTTAAAACAACAATTGGATTAACCTAGTTAATTAGCCAAGTGATTAACTTAGTGAAATTATGCTAATCTAGGTTATCACAATCAAACAATCATATCAAGAATATAAAGCAGCGGAAAAGTAAATAACACAATGATATGATGACCCAGGAAACCACACGGTAAAAACCTGGGGAGGATTTGACCTAACTATCCTCAAGGTAAACTTGAATCCACTATATGAAAGAATCGAAGTTCATACAAAAGGACTTACAAGCTCCCTGCTTGACTTCCTAATGCTACCCACCAGTAGAACTTAATGACACGACCACGTGAAAGCTCTGAATCCACGGACTCCTTTTTTCTTGGATTCTCCAATCAGCTACAAGCACCCACGCTTGTTATTCTTTAAGCTCCAATGGCAGCAACTGAGTTGATCATCAAGATGTTGACATTATCTCTACCTTGAAAACCCTAAGTTTATGTGAAGGAAAGCTCCTCAAGGATCTCACAAGAGATTCACACAAACCGCAAAGTATGAGCAACAATACAACTAGAGCAACTCACTAAAACGTTGCTAGGGTTTTGCCTTATATACCTAGGGCAAAAACATAAAACCCTAAACGATTAATGAGATAGGGCTGAGTTGGAAATTCTGCAGAAAAAACATTTTGGCCGACTTTCGATCGATCGAGTCTAACTTTCGATCGATCGAGCCAGGCCGAAATGCACCAATGCATCTGCAGCCTCTCGATTCCAACTTTACATGAATTACACAACTTTGAGCAAGCCTAAACAAGACTAAACATATTGTTTTGATCATGGTTTGCCAATATTACACATTAGAGTTCTAAATACATAAATTCCTAAATCTTTAGAACCTAACAAACTCTCCCTTTGGCAATCCGTGACAAAACACAAATTAAAAGCTCAAAGTTTACAAATAAAAGCCCTTTACAAAAATAAAGCTCATAACACAAATTCAATCCTAACTACTATCCATCAGTTCTAAGTGTAGACAGCAGCTCAATTGAATCAACCTGTATATTCCTGAAACACTAAACAAAACTCATAAACGCATGTGTGACAGAAAGACAGTAAATCAACGAATAAATTCTTGACTTCACAAAACACAAAATAAAGACATATATTATGAATAACTCATAAATATAAATCAATGAGCAGTGAACAAGAAACAGAAATAAAAACATAAGTAAACTAACTCTCCCCCTAAGTTAGATACAACAAAAAGTTTTTATTTATATTCTCCCCTTTCAAAAATAATTTCAACTCCCCCTAAACAAGACAAACATGATTCCCATAAATCAATAATTTCTCCCCCTTTTTGTCACGTATTGACAAAGACAACTCATACAAATAGTAAACAGTCACCATACGCAATAAAGGATAAGAGAAAATAGAGATTCAAGGGGACACAAACCACTTCAACTCTATAGAAAATAGAGACAACTCCCCCTCTAAACAACAAAGGTTTAAAAAAAATCTCCCCCTATAAAAATAGGAAAAACAAAACAAGTTTTTGGGAAAACAGTTTTGGGGAAAATAAAAACACACAAACCAAAGTTAAAAACTAAGGTGAGGATACATATGAAAAAAATATTCTCTCTTTCAATAAATGCAAACTTGACACTATGTGACCCATAAACAGTTGCATGAATAGAGAAAAATATTTGCACATTGATTATCCATCATATTTCTTAAGAAAAATATTTTCTGCAGTTCACACATAAGAAATAGCATATACTAGAATGTACAAAACTCAAAAATTAATCAATCAATTTTTAAATCAAGTTGAGTACCCAATTTAGCAAAGTGTATGCATGCTATGTGTGAAAACAATGAGAGATATGACTGCAAAACTGCAAGATGGATACAAAAATCAATGTAATGCATGTGAATCCTAAACACAAATGATGCATGAAAAAATATGTCATGATGCATGCTCTAATGCAGTGAAACTAAGTTCAATATAAGTTAAATTCACAAAATTGGCTTGAGCATAGAGTTTCTAATAAAACTCCAAAAATTTAAAACCACTTGTTAAGTTTTTAGGAAAAATTTGACCAATTGATCATCACACAAGCTAGAATACACAATATAATGATCAATTACATCAATTCAACAAGCCAATTGCATTAATTGAACCCAATTTGAACAAAATCCCCAATTCGGGTACATTCAAGCTCTAGAATTTCCAATTTCTCAAACTTTAAACACATTTTGCATTAAGATCAAGGAATTTTTAATCTTGGATGGCCACAACAAGATCACACATAGTAAAATGTACCAAGTTTAGCAAAGAGTAACTTGTGTAGTGTGTGCAACTAGTAAAAGCTTGAGATACATGTGAGGTGATATGTGAATAGAAATCAAACACAAAGTCTACAAAATTCATCACATAGAATTTGAAAGAGACTATCACCTAAAGAGTTACATCATATAACTCTCATATCTCCTAGAACAAAAGCTTGCAATCATGTAAGTTTCTTGATTTTGCCTCATAATATACACACCAATTTTAATTTAATCTGAAACTTATTAAAAAGCCAGGATAATGTACACACCAATTTTAATTATGTGATTTGGCATCAAGCCTAATAGTACACACCAATTTTAAGCATTTAGCAATTAAACCGAGGCTACACCTTATGTTCTTTTTGTGCATGTGCTACACTTTCTCGAGCACAAAATCTTATGATATGCACTAAGGTGTTCATGATTGGCTAGTGAATAGTGGTGAGATGGTTATTTATGCCTTTCTCAAAAAGTTCAAGTCCGACAATCAAAGGCATGTGATTTCAAGATCAAGATCAAGTGTTCAAAAACTATAAACATCTTCCCACACAACATGCACTACAAAGTTTCAACTAGTAAAGTGCAATAAATAAGCTCATTCAAACTAAACAAGGTACATAAACTTGTTATGTAAAGATAATATGGCCAATCCTTGATTATAAATCCAAGATGTGAAATACAAAACACAAAAATCTTTTTGGTTTTAAAAAAATTTTATGACCAAAAACAAAAAGCACACATTATGCTATATGAACAATGCAAATGCAATGCATGACAGTGCTTGACTAAGCTATAAAGGGTACACAAACAAGAAATATCAATTTCTTAATTAACCCTTGAGTACATGTACAAATTAGTACATACTCGCACAAAATCAAAAATAGCTTAGCATTTATATAACACATACTATTCAAATTTCTCCACAATGTCAAGCATGTTCTAAATCAAGAGAGATATCATAATTCATGTAATCCTCAAGAACAATAAAACAAGATAAAAATA
Organism: Quercus ilex subsp. ballota; assembly: GCA_032727855.1. Lineage (NCBI taxonomy): Eukaryota > Viridiplantae > Streptophyta > Magnoliopsida > Fagales > Fagaceae > Quercus > Quercus ilex. Next base: position 36,107,570 of record CM064915.1, read on the forward strand.
AAATATTTTTGTCTTTTTGAAAATTTTCAATGTTTTTGGATTTTTTAAAAAATAAAAAATAAAAAACAACCTAAAAAACAAAACAAAAACAAAAACAAAACATGTCCACAATTAATTGAAAGAATTAAATCAAGGACAAGTTAGCAACACTCACCTTGGAGAATCTTTTCTCACCCATATAGCACGAGCCTTTGGCTTTGTAGGTGAAAATCCATGTGAAGCAGAGTGTATTTGAGGGATTACACCAATCTTCTGAAAAAGACTAAAATCCTGCAAATTCCTTTCACAAGCCAACAAGCTCAAATTTTTCAAAAGAATATGAAACAATTTATATGGACTTATGGCAGGAGAAATATCATCACATATCCTAGATTGAAACATAGAATGCTTAAATTTCAATTTATGACAATTAGGACGAATGTGACCGGAGACACCACAAAAGTGACAAACAGGAACAGATTTAGGAACATCAGTATTCCTAACAGCAAATCTATTCTCAGATTTTGGTTTTTGCATCAACAAAGAACAATTTGGTCTAATATGACCAACAACACCACAAAGGTGACAGGTAGGCACAAAAGCAGATCTATTATGCTCTCTAACAGTAGGTTTAGACTTAGGTTTAGAAACTTTAGAGTCTACATCAAAACTTTTACCTTTGTCTAACCTAGCAAAATAAGTCTTTTCTTTATTATTCCTCTTAAAAGGAGGGACATAACCTTTCTTAGATTTAGCCTTAAAAGAAACAGAAACACTTCTGTTATCATCAGCAGGCTTGGTACTAGTCAATTTTTCAATTTTAGCTTTAGGTTCAACCAACTCTTGTTCCAAGCTTTTCATCTTCTCATCTTGAGAGGAAATTTGATTTCTCAAAAATTCATTCTTTTTATTAGACTCATCTAATCTCATAATCAATTCCTCTTTTTCAAGATTAGCCAATTTTAATTCTTCTTTAAATTTCTTAGAAATTTTCAAAGATTTAGATAATTTCTTACGAAGAGTTTCAAAAGCATCAAAAAAATCAACATAAACAATAGTGTCCTTTTTATTCAAAGCATCACAAACATGAGCAAAAAGACACTTCAAATTATCCATGATAACAGGGGTCAAGGATCAGCTCTTAGATCAAAAGATCTAAAACAAAAGAGCTACCCGCTCTGATACCACTTATTAGGTTTTAGACCGCTTAAAACAACAATTGGATTAACCTAGTTAATTAGCCAAGTGATTAACTTAGTGAAATTATGCAAATCTAGGTTATCACAATCAAACAATCATATCAAGAATATAAAGTAGCAGAAAAGTAAATAACACAATGATATGATGACCTAGGAAACCACACGGTAAAAACCTGGGGAGGATTTGACCTAGCTATCCTCAAGGTAAACTTGAATCCACTATATGAAAGAATTGAAGTTCATACAAAAGGACTTACAAGCTCCCCGCTTGACTTCCTAATGCTACCCACCAGTAGAACTTACTGACACGACCACGTGCAAGCTCCGAATCCACAGACTCCTTCTTTCTTGGATTCTCCAATCAGCTACAAGCACCCACGGTTGTTATTCTTTAAGCTCCAATGGTAGCAACTGAGTTGATCATCAAGATGTTGATATTATCTCTACCTTGAAAACCCTAAGTTTATGTGAAGGAAAGCTCCTCAAGGATCTCACAAGAGATTCACACAAATCGCAAAGTATGAGCAACAATACAACTAGAGCAACTCACTAAAACGTGGCTAGGGTTTTGCCTTATATACCCAAGGCAAAAACATAAAACCCTAAAAGTTTAATGAGATAGGGCTGAGTTGAAAATTCTGCAGAAAAAACATTTTGGCTGACTTTCGATCGATCGAGTCTAACTTTCGATCGATCGAGCCAGGCCGAAATGCACCAATGCATCTGCAGCCTCTTGAGTCTAACTTTACATGAATTACACAACTTTGAGCAAGCCTAAACAAGACTAAACATATTGTTTTGATCATGGTTTGCCAATATTACACATTAGAGTTCTAAATACATAAATTCCTAAATCTTTAGAACCTAACAGTTATTTCAACGGTGGAGGCTAATACCCAACCGCACCGAGCACAATAAGTGCAATAGATGTCCTCTCTCATTTAGTGAGGGAAAAAGCTCCCAAGGTTTTGTTCCTGATGGAGACAAAAAAATCAGTGGAAGAGATACGGTGGTTCAAAGCTAATTTACCTTATCGTTGTATGTTAGCAGTTCCTAGTATACATAGAAGTGAGGGGTTAGCGCTATTATGGAAGGAATAAGTAGATCTACATATTCAAACATACTCACCAAATCATATTGATGCACTCATACTTACTGATCCCAATTCCCTTTGGAGACTTATTGGTTTCTATGGGTGGCCAGAGGAACATTAAAAACATGAATCATGGCAACTACTCAAACATCTCCATTCTAGATACATGGTCCCGTGGCTATGTTGTGGGGATTTCAATGAGATACTTACCTCGGGGAAGAAGCAAGGAAGATTACCCAAGTGACTTTAGCCTATGGAAGTATTTAGGGAGGCTTTACTACAATGTGGGCTTGTGGTTTTGGGTTTTCAGGGAAATATTTTCACATGGAATTAAGGCCAGTTGGGGGATGATTTTTTGTAGGAACTTCTAGATAGGGCATGGGTAACTGTAGCATGGAAGGAGCTTTTTCCTCCAAGCCTCATATTTCGACCATGTGCTTGTTCTTATTACAACAACAAAATTGGATAATTGTGGATGGAGAAATAAGCTACCAAGAAGATTTTAGGAGAAGTGGGCTTCTCATCCTGACTGTGAGATGATCATCTGTGGGGCTTGGGAACTAGAGGTTCTTAATGGGAGCCCTATGTTTCGACTTTTTGAGAAAATAAAAAGATGTAGGCTTGGTTTAGTAAATTGGAGTAGAACCATCTTTGGAAATTTCAAAACTAAGCTACAAGAGAAACAAGCCGTGTTGGAGGGAATCGCATTACAGAATAGGGTCGAGCATATTCCCATGATCAAGACTTTAAAAATGGAAGTTAATACCATCCTTCACCAAGATGAACTCTTTTGGCGACAGAGATCTTGATCTATATGGTTACCAGCTAGTGATAAAAACACCAAATATTTTCACCAACGGGCTAGCCAATGTCATCAAAAGAATAACATCTCGGAAGTAACTGACAAGAATGGAGCTTGGTGTACCACTGATGATCATATAGCCCAAGTAGCGGAGGAATATCTCTAGGACCTGTTCACTTTTACAAATTCGGTGAACTTGATGAGTGTGTTGGATTTGGTGGATAGGGTGATCACACTAGACATGAACAACCTACTTCTACGAAGATATACATCAAAGGAAGTCAAGAGAGCCCTTTTCTAGATGCACCCCTCAAAATCCCTGGGCCTTGATGGTATGTCTTTTTTTTTTCTTTTAGAAATATTGGAATATTGTAGGTCTTGATGTGTCAAATGCAGTACTCTCAGTATTAAATTCTGGGCATATGTTGCATAAAATGAACTATACACATATTGTGCTGATTCCAAAGAATAATGATCCTAAGCAAATGTTAGATTATCGACCTATTAGTTTGGTTAATGTTGTCTCTAGTGTAAAGTTGTGATTTCCAACTAGCTTATGTTGGCTTTAATTCTATACCAAATTTGATTGTGACTTTTTCAATCATTTCCCTTTATGTATGTGGGTTTATTTGTAAGGGACGAGTGTGAGATATTAGTGAAGAATCAAGCTTCAAAAGATGAATTAGTGCAATTCACGACTAGCTCGTGAGAAGAATACGAGAAGCAACTCGTGAAAAGGCCACATGTGAAGTACATGACTAGAAGCTGAAAAGTCACGCTAGGTTGTCAAGTTTGCAAGTGTGTCGCGAGAAAGGCCATCCTGCAAAGTTCCCGCAAAACATTTTGTTTGGCAAAAAGTTAAGTTGCTTTACCAAATTCTTTACCCACACTATAAGTACCCTCATTACCCACTAGTTGTAAGTAGTGCTTCCCAGAGAGAAAACCCTAGCAAATACACTTGAGAGTTAGAGATTGTAATACCCACAATCATCTACACATTTTCTTGTGGTTTTCCTCAACTTCTACCTCTCATCTCTACATCCTTGAGAGGTTCGTAACCCAAATACTTACCACACCAGATCTAAGTGTTAAGTGAGATTTTGGTGTTGTTGGGAAGCATTGGAAGGAGCCATTTAGTGGCAGATGCAATCGGGCTGATTTACGGGATCCGGAAAGCTAGAGAAGACAAGACTTCGAAAAGTCCGTTGATAGTAGGAGCTTAGAGGGCTCAAGTACATGGGGTAGACTAGGCTTGGAGGGTCTTTTGTTATTCGTGTACTCCAACTTTATTCTCTAGTGGATCGATTTCGACTTGGAGGGTCGCAGAGAGGTTTTTCACCGAGTACTTCAGTTTCCTCTTCGATAACACGTCTTGGTGTTATCTTGTGTTTTCATCTCTCTTCTCTACTCTTTAAGTTTTTATTTTATTTTCAATTGTGAATTGATATGACTTAGAGTAGTGTTATCGGTTCATTGCACACATTTACTCTTGTTCCACACTTTGATTAAGTAAGAGTAAAAGCAATCTAGCCATAATTGTAATTAGGGGTTTGAACAAGCTCTTGTGTTTTAGCACAAAATTGAGCTTTCAATTGGTATCAGAGAGGGTACATTTGTCGGATTTCATTATCCTTGTGTGATCCTAGACCCCTCATTGGTATGGATATGGCAATGGAAAAGGCTAACATGAATTGTGGTTCATGTGTTTTTGATAATGATTCCATGAGCATCTTTGGAGATTGTCCTAGTAATGAGCTCTTAGAGTTATTAAAGTCTAAGAAACATGCTAGAATGTTCATACACATGCTGAAATGTTTAGAGCATAGAAATCACGTGCTTCATAATAGCTTGTGTGAGTCTAATTCCTTGATTGCAAAATATAAAAGGAGGAATAGACATTTGTGTAATAAGCTCGATGGTTTAAAAAGAAAGCTTCACTCATCCGAGAAAAATGTAAAGGAAAATGAGTCTTGCTTTGAAAAACAAGAATGTTTATCACATGCTTGTCTTTTTGTTCATACTGCATTAAAAGTGTTTAATTCATGTTTGTGGTATCTTGACATGACTGGCAATAAATCTCTTTTTAAAAGTCTTAAAGAAAAGGAGGATGGTTATGTGACATTTGGGGATGGTAGCCACTCACAAGTCCTTGGAAAGGGAACTATTGACATTTCAGGACTTCCTTTGTTGACCGATGTTCTATACATCAAAGAGGTGAAAGCAAACCTGCTGAGCATCACCCAAATCTGTGATGAAGATTTTCTGGTCCAATTTTCCAAGAAAGGGTGTCTAATTCTCAGTGAAGAAGGTATGCAAGTCTTGAAGGAACTTAGGACCACCGACAATTGCTATGGTGTGATTCCCAAGCTGAATGTATCATGTTGGAGTGCCCAAGTTAATTTTTTGGAACTATGGCACCAACGCTTTGGACATGCCAATTACAAGCAAGTGGCGAAGGTTTCGAAGCTTGAAGCCGTGATTGGTTTGCTGAAGTTTGGAAAGATTGAGAAAAATGTTTCTGGCCCATGTCAATTGGGAAAACAAACTAAATCAACCCATCCCAAAGTGAATGTTGTTGCCACATCTCGACCATCGGAGTTGCTTCACTTTGATCTAATGGGTCCAATGAGAACAAAAAGCATGGGTGGCAAAAGGCACATTATGGTTGTGATTGATGATTTCTTAAGATACTCTTGTGTGGAATTTGTTAGAAAAAAGTTAGAAGCATTTGAAAAGATGGAGAAACTTTGCAAGAAGCTTTAAAATGAAAAGGGAGTTCCCATCGTCAAAATAAGAAGTGATCACGAGAAGGAATTTGAGTATGCAAAGTTTGAAGCATTTTGCAATGTGCATGGAATTAAGAAGGAATTCTCGGGCCCAAAAACTCCACAACAAAATGGGGTTGTTGAAAGGAAGAACCGTGTGATACAAGAGATGGTGAGAGTAATGCTTCTTAACAAGGATATTCCACAAAAATTTTGGGCTAAAGCGGTGAATACTTCATGCCACATTGGGAATAGAATCTTCTTTTGAGTGGGAACAAAGAAAACGTCATGTGAGATATGGAAGGAAAAGAAGCCCAAGCTGAAATACTTCTGGGTTTTTGGAAGTAAATGCTTCATTCTCAATGATAGGGAAAATCTTGGGAAGTTTGATGCCAAGAGCGACGAAGGAATTTTCCTAGGGTATTCCGTGAATAGTCGAGCTTATAGAGTCTACAACAAGCGTACAATGACAGTCATGGAGTCAATAAATGTGGTCATAAATGATGCCATTCTGGAAAAAAGTGTTAATGAAGGTGGAGAAGCTCTAAGCCTTAAGAAGAATGATGATGACGATAACTCTTCACAAAGTGATGATGTTGGGAGACAATCACCGGAAAAGGAAACTACTCCTACCACATCAAGAAGGGAAACTAGATCAACCTAAGGGTCATCAAGTCCACTCACTCCTTCGGAAGTCCAACCTCCAATTTCTCGTGATGATGAGCCTTCCACTTCAATGAAACCATCATCAAGAGTGAGTCAAAATCATCCCAAAAGTAACATAATTGGAGATTTGGATGAGGGCCTTCATTTGAGAAGAGGACCTAGCTATAGTGTGAATCATGTGACGTATTATTGCTATCTTACTCAATTTGAACCAAAGAAGGTGGAAGAAGCCTTGAAAGATGAAAATTGGGTGGAATTCATGCACTATGAACTACATCAATTTGTTAGAAATGATGTATGGGAATTGGTTCTAAGACCAAAAGACACTCATGTAATTGTTACCAAGTGGATCTTCAAGAACAAGACCAATGAGGATGGTGAGGTTGTACGAAACAAATCTAGATTGGTGGCTCAAGGTTATACTCAAGTTGAAGGTGTAGACTTTGATGAGTCATTTGCTTCGGTAGCAAGACTTGAGTCAATCCGAATTCTTCTCTCTATAGCATGTATTATGAATTTCAAGTTTTATAAAATGGATGTGAAGAGTGCATTTTTGAATGGGTTCTACAAGAAGAAGTATTTGTTGAGCAACCAAAAGGGTTTCATGATCCTTATTTTCCGGACCATATTCTCCGATTGAAGAAAGCTTTATATGGGCTGAAGTAAGCACCAAGGGCATGGTATGATTGTCTTAGGTCATATCTTTTGGATTGTGGTTTCAAAAGAGGTTAAGCCGATCGGACACTTTTCGTCAAATGAGATGAGAATCTCTCATTGTAGCTTAAGTGTATGTGGATGACATTGTGTTTGGTTCATCAATTGATGCTCTTGCTGAAGAATTTTCAGAGGAAATGAAGAAGGAATTCGAAATAAGCATGGTGGGGGAGCTAAACTACTTCCTTGGTCTTCAAGTGAAACGACGAAAAGATGAGATATTCATATCTCAAGAGAAGTATGGCAAAAATCTAGTGAAGAGATTTGGTTTGGACTCTAAGAAACATGCATCTACTCCAATGAGTTCCTTGGTCAAACTGAGCTCCAATCTTGCTGGTGTGGAAGTAGATCCAATCCTGTACAAGAGCATTATTGCCAGTCTCCTATATGTCACTACAAGTAGGTCGAACATAGTCTTTAGTATTGAGGTTGCTTATTTTCAAGTAGCTCCCAAAGAGTCCCATATGATGATGGTTAAAAGAATCATTCGCTACGTCAATGGAACATCCGACTATGGGATTTGGTACTCAAGAGACTCAAATGACTGCCTAGCCGAATACATGGATGCTGATTGGGCCGAGGGTGTTGATGATAAGAAAAGCACCTCGGGAGGATGTTTCTACCTTAGAAACAATTTAGTGTCATGGATGAGCAAGAAGCGAAATTCAGTGTCTTTATCAATTGCTGATGCGAATACAAGTGCCTTTTTTGTGACAATACAAGTGCCATTAATCTATCCAAGAACCCTGTTCAACACTCAAAGTCAAAGATATCGAAATTCAATATCATTTCATTCGAGACTTGGTTGAAGAGAAAGTTGTATGGCTAGAGTTCATCAACACCGACAACAAAAGGCTAAAATTTTCACTAAACCACTTGATGGTCCTCGGTTTGAATCTCTTCATAAGACCATCAGTGTCAGTATCATTCCTTGACTCCTTTCTCTAGTGTGACCCTCATTTATCTACTATTGATGCATTCATGTAGAAAAGGTCTCACATGTCATCATGTTTCTTTTATAGGTCTTTGTTTTGTTTACCTTGTTTTTGTTGATCTTATTTTATTGCTTTGTGTTAGGTTCTAAAGAGTTAGGAACTTATGTATTTAGAACTCTAATTTGTATTGTTGGCAAACCATGATCAAAACAGATTGTTTAGTCTTGTTTAGGCTTGCTTAAAGTATGTTTATTTGTAAAACTAGAATCGAGTGATTGCAGATTTATTGGACTAAATCTGTAAGGCTCGATCGATCGAAAATTAGACTCGATCGATCGAACCACGTACAGATTTATTTTTCTGCAGAGTTCCAGTTCAGTCCAAACTCTATTTAAACTTCTTGGGGATCAAGTAAAACACTCCTATATATAAGGAAAACCCTAGAACGTTTTTGAGGCTTTTAGAGAGAGAGAAGAGAGTGCCTCTTTTGTATCTAGGGTTTTGTACCCAAACCTCTCTAAGATCTTTGTTGCTCATATTGCTGTTTTGTGTAAATCTCTTGTGAGATCTAGAGGAGCTTTCCTTTATACAAAGCTTAGGGTTTTCAAGGTAGAGATATTATCTACATCTTGATGATCAACTCGGTTGCTGCCATTGGAGCTTAAAGAATAACAAGTGTGGGTGCTTGTAGCTGATTGGAGAATCCAAGAAAGAAGGAGTCCGTGGATTCGGAACTTGCACATGGTCGTGTCAGTAAGTTCTACTGGTAGGTAGCATTAGGAAGTCGAGCGGGGAGCTTGTAAGTCCTTTTGTATGAACTTTGAATCTTTTAGCATAGTTAATTCAAGTTTACCTTGAGGATAGCTAGGTCAAATCCTCCCCAAGTTTTTACCGTGTGGTTTCCTAGGTGATCATATCTTGTGTTATTTATTATTCCGCTGCTTTATATTTTTGATATGATTGTGTGTTTGTGATAACCTAGAATTGCATAATTTGACTAAGTTAATCACTTGGCTAATTAACTAGGTTAATCTGGTTGGTTTAAGGGGTCTAAATTTCCAACACTTTGTTTTTGAGTGAGTTGAAAAATTCAAAAACCCATAAAAAGTAAAAAAATCTCAAAAAGTTTGATCGCTTATGTTGTGTATATCACATGTTAAGTTTGGCCTAGTAACTTCGTACTAATGGCATAGTGCATTTACAAGATTAGCTTGTTATGTATGCACATTTTTTAAGTGTAAGCGACATCTAGAAATCTACATTTGATTGTTGTAAATAGATCTTCAAGCGTGTCATGAATGATTAGTCAATAGTCTTGTTTGATCTTGATACATGTGTAGACTTATGCCCATATATCTCCTCACATTTATTTTTATGTCAAAAGCTCTACAAATGTCAATCTCTAAAAGAGAAGGAGCTGAAAAAGCCTTGTTTCGAAAACTAGTTTGACTAGGAAATGGTGGAGAAAAAAGTGTATTCAAAATCTATGGTGCCAAAGCCAAAGGCTTATTCTTCAAAGAAATATAAAAAATTTCATGGCATCGTTGATCAAAAATTGAGTTGTATTGATAAAAAAGTATGAAAAGTGGAGGCCAAATGAAAAGCTATCAATCAATGTAAACACTTTGGTGGGGGGTCATGTATGTTCATTTCTACTAGTGAGGTAGGTCACTTGACTTCGTGCTAATTGTGTATGACTTGAATGCATTGATCATTAAAATTCATACTAGACTATGGACTAGTTCATACTTGGTTCACACACACAACACACAAGACTAATATTCAATGAATGCCTATTTCATTTGTGTGATTGTATGTATTCAAATGTGATTTATGTATAATCAATTGCTTGATGATCAAACCTAAAAAGATTTTTGAGTATTTTATTTGTTTTTGAGAGTGTTTTTGTGTATCACTTGTGTTTTTAAGAGTTTTTCCAAAAAGCCAAATTTGTTTTGTTGAAAAACTCCTTCAGATTCATATTCGCGAGTAAGTTGTGAGTTAGACATCTCACAGCCTAGCTGCGAAAATGAAGAAGCTAATTTTCATTTCTTCCAAAATTTTACACAGAGAGTTTCGTGACTCCCTCACGACTTCTTCGCGAGAAATAGCTACCCTTGAAACTAGCACTGTGCATTTAAGGCATTTCGCAAGTAACTTGCGAGTACTTCGCGAGTAGTTATCCCACAAAATGAGAGGATTTTCATTTTTAAAGGCCAAATAGTGACAATTTTTTCGAAAACTACACTTTGCCTCCTCCGTGCCTCTCTCAACCTAAAACACCATTTTCACTCAAATCTCAACAAAAACTCAAGGGATTTCAACTCTAAGACTCATCTAAGGTATGTTTTAACACATTAATCTTTGAATCCTTAGATTAATCCTTAAATTCTAGGATTTTTGGGGTTGGGGTTATTTTGAAAGGGGTTGGGGTTATTCAAAATGTATGGTGCCAAAGCCAAAGGCTTATTTGTCAAAGAAATATAAAAAATTGCATGGCATCATTGCTCAAAAATTGAGTTGTATTGATAAAAAAAGTATGAAAAGTGGAAGCCAAATGAAAAGCTTTCAATCAATGTAAACACTTTGGTGGGGGGTCATGTATGTTCATTTCTACTAGTGAGATAGGTCACTTGACTTTGTGCTAGTTGTGTATGACTTGATTGAATTGATCATTGAAGTTTCATACTAGACTATGGACTAGTTCATACCTAATTCACACACACAACACACAAGACTAATATTCAATGAATACCTATTTCATTTGTGTGATTGTACGTGTTCAAATGTGATTTTTGTATACTCAATTGCTTGATGACAAACCTAAAAAGATTTTTGAGTATTTTATTTGTTTTTTAGAGTGTTTTTGTGTATCGCTTGTGTTTTTAAGAGTTTTTCCAAAAAGCCAAATTTGTTTTGTTGAAAAACTCCTTCAGATGCATATTCACGAGTAAGTTGTGAGTTAGACATCTCGCAGCCTAGCCACGAAAATGAGGAAGCTAATTTTCATTTCTTCCAAAATTTTACATAGAGAGTTTCACAACTCCCTCACGACTTCTTCATGAGAAATAGCTGCTCCCAAAACTAGCACTGTGCATTTAAGGCATTTTGTGAGTAACTCGTGAGTACTTATCCCACGAAATGAGCGGATTTTCAATTTTTAAAGGCCAAACAGTGACAGTTTTTTCAAAAACTACACTTTGCCTCCTTAACGCCTTTCTCAACCCAAAACACCATTTTCACTCAAATCTCAACAAAAACTCAAGGGATTTCAACTCTAAGACTCATCTAAGGTATGTTTTAACACATTAATCTTTGAACCCATAGATTAAGCCTTCGATTCTAGGATTTCTGGGGTTGGGGTTATTTTGAAAGGTTTTGGGAAAATTTCAATTTCTTGTCAAATCTTTTGATTTTACTTGATTGGGTTTTGTCCCATTGTGTTTGTTTATGTTTATGTTGGCCTCTAGTGGCATTTTAACATGTATTTAGGCAAGATTTTCATATGTTCATGCATTGTTTCATATTTTAATGTCATGTGTGCACTCTAAGTGTTTGATAAAATGCCTATATGGTATTTTTTTGTTGTTGTTTTGGACTCCATTGAGTACAAAATTTTGGGGATTACCTTGATGCATGTTTAATATGTTTTGATCATTGGTTGTGTGTTTTACACACTTTGCCCCATGAGTGCTTTGTCATGCATTGCTCATGCATCTCACATGCACACCACAAGAACACTTGATGCACACACTCTATCACTTGACATGTCTTGCATTCACTCATGCTATGTAAGTCTTTTTAGTCCTTTTGCACTTATAATATGTTCTTGTGACTATGTTTTCTTGTCTATTTCCATTTTAGGACAATTTGTTTGTGTTTATGGACTAACTTGTATCTAATCAAGTTTGTTACCATGCTTGTGTATGGTTTGTGTGTTCATTTTGTAGATGTCTCCTCGTAAGTCAGCAGTGAAGAAAATAGCAAAGTGTCCTTGCTACTACCTAGATTCATTTAGAAACGATGATGCTAACATGGCATACATCGATCATTACAAGAATGCTTCGATCGTCTTGGAAAGAAATGTGGACATTGAGTCCTCAAAGGACACATTCATTCCGGAAGTGTTCAAGGAAAGGACATGGACCAAATTGTTGAATCCTATGGGTGATGTGTATTCATTAGGGAGTTCTTTGCTAATGCATTTGTGGAAGACGACCACATCAACTATTGGGTAAGGGGGAGAGAGTTCATAGTTTCAAGGGAGTCAATCCAAGAGCTCTTGGAGATTTGACTGATGAATCTGGACACCTCTCTACACTATAATGAGAGGAAAGAGAAACTTGAGCCTTTCATGCACGTTCTTGGAGGTCAACTCAAGAAGAAGGCCTTGCACAGGATTGAGTTCTATCTAGAGATGAAAGCCTTGGCCTACATCATTATCTTCAACCTTTATTCGATGAAAAATTTGACAACCTTATCGGTGCCAAGGACTGTCTTCCTACATGATCTCTTTACTCACAAAGAGATTGATATTTGTGGTCACATCTACCATCTCTTCGTCAAGTGCATCAAGAAGAGAAATTCAAGGCTAACTTTACCATTCCCAAGCCTTGTCATGTCTCTAATATCAAGGGCAAGGGTGAAGATTCCAAGTGGTCTTTCGATCATGCAAAGGGAATAATCTATCAGTTAGCAAACCATTATCCGGAGTAAAGCTCACATTCTCGGTCCAAGCACAGGTACATCTCAAATTCCAAGAGATGAAGTTGCAGAAGAAGGAGGCAACACCGATGAGGAAATTGAGCGATTTACTTTCGTACTAGAGGATACTCCACAACCATCTTCTCAAGCTCAAGCTAGAGCACCCAACCGCCTTGATTATATACTTGGAAGGGTAGAAGAAATGCATGCCATACTGACTTCACATATCGACTACTCCACGAGGCAGTTCACATAACTTCAAGGCCAAATCGCTACCCTCTTTTCTCAAATCCAAGACTTGGAGAAATCAGAATTGGTGTCTGATTCATTCTAGGACCTTTGGCCATTTCGGTCAAAAAGGGTGAATAGATTAGCTTGAGGGGGAGTACAGCCTAAGGGGGAGTAGTAATACCGTTGGTTTATTTTGGTGGTTTTTGTTATGCTTTTCTAGTTTATGTTTATTTACAGTGCTTTATTTAAAGCTTTCATGTACTTTAGTTTAAAACATAGTTTTTTTTAGTACTTTATGTTCCTTGGTTTTTATAGCTGTTTCTTGATGCTTATAGTTATCTTTTGCTTATTACCTTAGTTTCTTTAATACATCATGTGGTATGTTGGACATGCAATTGATTTTAGTATTGCTCTTAATTGCATTGCATGTCCAGATGATCATTTACTAGTTAAATGTTCATTGTGGTAATTTCCTAATGACTGTTTATGTTTGATCAAGTTATGCTTTATGTCTTATACTTCAATTGGTATCTTGATCACATTTTACTCATTCTTTATACATGCCTTGTGTTCTAGTTATCTAGTGCTTAATGAAGTTTATTTGTTATGTGCAAGTTTTTCAGGATACAGGCGTATATGGTTCAAGTGCTTCACGGCTTTTAGATTTAGGTGTGAGTGAGTTTTGCCTATGTTCCCAAACTCACGTTTTAAGTCTAAAGTCTGTTTAGGGGTTTTGTCACTGAATAGCCAAAGGGGGAGATTGTAAAGTTATGATTTCCAACTAGCTTATGTTGGCTTTAATTCCATGCCAAATTTGATTATAATTTCTTTAATTATTTCCCTATATGTATGTGGGTTTATTTGTAAGGGATGAGTGTGAGAGATTAGTGAAGAAACAAGCTTCAAAAGATGAATCATTGCAATTAGCGACTAGCTCACGAGAAGTAACATGCGAAAAGGCCACGTGTGAAGCACATGACTGGAAGGTGAAAAGTCACGCTAGGTTGTTAAGTTCATGAGTGTTTCACATGAAGGGCTATCCCGTGAAGTACCCGTGAAACATTCTATTTGGCAAAAAGTTAAGTTGCTTTACCGAATTCTTTACTCACACTATAAGTGCCCTCATTATCCAAGAATTATAAGGAGTTCTTTTTAGAGAGATAACCCTAGAAAATACCCTTGAGAGTTAGAGATTGTAATACCCACAATCATCTACACATTTCCTTGTGGTTTTCTTCAACTCCTACCTCTCCATTTCTACATCCTTGAGAGGTTCATAGCCCAAATACTTGCCATACCAGATTGAGTGTTAAGTGAGGTTTTGGTGTTGTTAGGAAGCATTGGAAGGAGCCATTTAGTGGCGGATGCAATTAGGCTAAATTGCGAGATCTGAAAAGCTAGAGAAGACAAGACTCTAAGAAGTCCGTTGGTAGCAGGAGCTTGGAGAGCTCAAGTACATGAGGTAGACTAGGCTTGGAGGGTCTTTTGTTATTCGTGTACTCCAACTTTATTCTCTAGTAGATCGATTTCAACTTTGAGGGTCGCGGAAAGGTTTTTGGCCGAGTTCTTCGGTTTCCTCTTCGTTAACATGTCTTGGTGTTATCTTGTGTTTGCATCTCTCTTCCCTACTCTTTAAGCTTTTATTTTATTGTCAATTGTTAATGGATATGGCTTAGAGTAGTATTGTCGATTCATTGGGCACATTTACTCCTGTTCCACACCTTGATTAAGTAAGAGTAAAAGCGATCTAGTCGTAATTTGTGATTGGGGGTCTTAACAAGCTCTTGTGTTTTAGCACAAAATTGAGCTTTCATCTAGAATTTTGTCAAGGGTTATTGCTAATAGGTTGAAGCATGTTTTGCCTAAGGTAATATCTAAGGTGCAAAGTACTTTTGTTCCGGATTGGATTATTACTGATAATACCACAGTAGCATATGAATTGCTACATAAGATGGGAAATAAAAGAAAGGGCAAGGTGGGACAAATGGCGGTGAAATTGGACATCAGTAAAGCATATGATTGTGTGGAGTGGGTTTTCTTGTAACAAATTATGATCAAGCTGGGATATAGTGGATGTTTTTACTAGACTAGATCCCATGAGTTTTCCCTTATTGGAAAATTTTTCATGTAAAAATTTGCTGTTCTAATTGTTGATTGTGGGCCAAGAGTCTTATACCTTAATTGGTTAGTACCTCCTTGTATTTATAATGGAGACATTTAGAATTCAAATTCTTATTTCCCGTTATACTATCAAATTATTAAAAAAAAAATTATTATTTATTGTTGGTGATTTTTTTCAATTTTATATTGGTTATTATGCTCTACTCTTTTTCCCAACACAAGGTATGCTAACAAATGCTCTCTATGCATGGTACGTAGTTCTCCCAATGTACAACAGTAAGTACTCACCAATTAATTCAACTCCATTTCTCATCGACTGAAGCCCAACTCATTAAAATCTACTTCAAATTTTCACTAATGGTCCGTTTGAATTGACGGGGAGCGAGGGTGAGTAGAGTAAAGTAGAGTAAATTTGGTCCAAAATTAGCCTATTTTTAGCTAACTCTACTATACTCTCCTTCACTCCCTTTCCTTCCCCCCTTAATCCAAATGGGCCCTAAACTTTGTCAATCATTTGCCACAGCCAAAAATCTCTCACTATCTGATAGGCCAAAAATGTATTGGCCTGTTTGGGAACTTAATCAATTAAAGCCAAGTGAAATTAATGAGATTCAATTTCATGCAATAAGCGTGGTAGCACAAAAAAATCACCAACTAAGTTAAATGTAGCGGAAAATAAATTTGACACAGGTGATTTGTTTACAAATGGGAAAACCACCGATGTAAAACCCTATCGGGTGAATTTAAGGTCACCACTCCTAAGAATCCACTATTATCAAAACAAGCGGTTACAAGTAAAAGGAATCCCAGTACCTAATACCAACCTACAGTTGAACCCTTACCCTAATACCCAATTGGACTTATAATGTAGTGGCAATCTCTCCTTTCAATGCACGGCTACCAGTACGTGACTAACTAATGATGCACGGATCCCAGTATATTACTAGCACACCAACTTGAGGAAGATATTGGTTGCAGAGTTCTTCAGTTCATCCAACAATGAAGATCAAGAAGCTCCTTGGTTACAAAACCCTTGGCCCAAGATGCAGTAGCTTCTAGAGAGAATATGATGAATTAGGGAAAACTGTCTCCGGTCACACTATACATGTATTATAACTTTGCATCAAGTTGCATCATCTGTGATGGCCCTTAAAATAATCCTTATATATGTCTAGGGTTGTGAGAAAAGAAACCCTACACTAACACACATGGACATGCATGAAATCAGATCTAAAAATTATAATTTCGTAATTCTCGACAGATACAGCTGCTGTCGAGCTTCTGTCGAGCTTCAACATTAAACCTCGATAGATATGATTCTGTTGAGCTATCTATCGAACTTTAATGAAAAACACTTCTTTACTTGTTTCTTGGACAGATTTGCATGGCTTCAATACTAAACTTGAACTCTTGTTCCTTGAAGTACCAAACCCATTCTAGATCTACCCAATTACAAGTAAAGTGCATTTTGTCAAAGAATTAGCCAATTTACATCACATATGTTTCTAAAACTTTGCATATATGTCTTAACACTATCTAATACCCATCGCCAACCCAACCTTGTGGCGCTAGTAACAAAACCAAGGCACCTCACCACGAAGCTCATAAATGCCCAAATCAATCCCTTGCACCATCGATCTAGGCCTTTGCAACTACTATAACTCTGAAGTTGCCACCATACAGCAGTGTCTTGGTGAAGAGTGAGAAGAAAAGGGAGATCAAGTGAGGAGTGAAATGAACTTAACCAAAAGGAGAAGAACAAATGAAGAGGTAGTTTCATCTTTTTCTATTATTTGTTTAGTAGAGGGCAGTTACAATCTTTTGCTATTGAATGGTTATGTGTGAAAGCTTGAAAATGTGTTGAAAACATGAGCTATTTAGACCCCCAAATTAAAGTTACAACTCGATTGATTTTACACTAACTTAATACTAAGTACGGAATAGTGTAAATGTGAGCGGATAAACAAACAAGCTACTCTAATCCATATTCATGACAACACAGCAGTAAAATACAACATAAAAGAGTAGGGAAGAAGGATGCAAACACAAGATAACACGCCGACGTGTTATCGAAGAGGAAACCGAAGAACTCGGCGAAAAACCTCTCCGCTGCCCTCCAAGCGGTAATCGATCCACTAGACAATTAGTTGGGATACATGGGTTAGTAAAAGACCCTCCAAGCCTAATCTACTCGATGTACCTAAGCCCTCCAAGCTCCTACTCCAACAAGGCTTCTCGAAACCGTGTCTTGTCTAGCTCTCTAGATCCCGCAACAAGCTCCATGTTGCACCTGCCATCCTTGGCTTCTTCCAATGCTTCCTAGCAACACCAAAACCTCACTTGACACTCTGAAAGGGTGTGCCAAGTGTTTGGGCTATCAACCTCTCAATGGTATGGAAATGGAGAGGTAGGAGTTGAGGACAATCCACAAGTAATTGTGTAGAGAAATGTGGGTATAACAATCTCTAACTCTCAAGGTTTGTGGCTAGGGTTTTCTTTCAGAAGCACTCATTAACATTTGTGGGTAATAGGGATATAAATAGTGTGGGCACATAGAGTGTGTATCAGAAATGATAGTCTGGCAAAACAAAATGTTTCGCTGGTATCTCGCAGGAAGGCCTTACCCGCGAGTTATTTGCTAAACATAGTTGTCTCCATCATGTCATGTCTCTTCGCATTCCAGCATGTGCAGGTCGCATGGATCACTTCGCAGGATGCTAAGTCGCAAGCTACTTGGGAAAACCTTTTCAGTCTTCAATAGCTTGAGTTTTCACACTCTCTCTCTCTCTATCACACAACCCTTACAATTAAATCTCATAATAAATATAAGGTAAAAAAGATTGAATAAAATTACTATTAAATTTGGCACGGAATAAAAGCCAACAAAACACATAGTTGTAAATTACAACTTTGCAATCTCCCCCTTTGGCTATTTCGTGACAAAACCCATAAAACAGACTCTAGACTTAAACTTGGGTTTGGGAACAGTGGAAAAACTCACTCATGCCTAATCTAGAAGATGTGAAGCACTTGCACGTACATACCTATAACCTGAAACACTTGCACACAAACAAAACTTCCATTAAGTTTATGACAAGTTGAATACATGGTATGTACATGAGCAAGAAAAGTGCGATCAAGTTTGTAAACACTTTAACACATGTAAGCATATCTTGATCAAACAGGAATAGTCATTAAAGAATGACTACAATGAACATTTAGCTAGTAAGTGCTCATCCAGACACGCAATGCAATTAAGAACAATCACAAGGATTAATTGCATGTCCAACACTCAACCAATGCAAAATACACAAAGTATTTGCATCTAGGAAACAAGATCCTACTAGGGTACAAGAGTGAGGTACTTAAGACATTTTAGCAATATCTTAAAAGTACAAAAAAAAATGCTACAAAGCATTGAGATGATCACAAATACTGAATATTAATTGAAATTTAAAACAGAGTACTAAAGCTTTAAACAAAAGCAGTAAAAACAACTTATCCAAGAGTTATAGATGCTGATACAGTTTAAATCAAAACATAAATAAAGCTAAACCACCTGTAATAAACCAATGTATCTAAATCTAAACTCTGTCTATGCTCTACTCCCCCTCAAATGTGCAAGCTCCCCCTAAAAAATTTCTCCCCCTTTTTGACCAGAATGGCCAAAGATGCTAGAACTGATTGGATTCTGATCCCTGTTACCCAGAAAAATCATCGATCTATGAGGATAAGACAGTAATCTGGCCCTGAATATAGGCAAACTGGTTCGCGGTGTGCTGCATATGTGAGTTAAGCACGGTAGACATCTGATCCATTTTAGCTAGGAGACGATCAAGTCTGTCTGATCCTCGTGCTGGTGTTGAATATGATGGCTGAGCTAAAGTCTCTGGATCAGTAGTGAATCTGTCAATCTCCTCCTCTATATCGCCACCCTCTTCCTCAGCACGATCCCGTGGTATTGTATGCACAACTATTTTGGAGCCTTTGATGTGAGCTGTGCTCCTAGTCACTGTGTGTGCACCAATATAATAGTCCCTTTGAACCATAGTGAGGCCACTCGGAAATTTGAGCCTTGATTTTGCAATGAGGCCAATTATGAGTGAAGGGAATAGCATGACTGTTCTGGAATTCTGCTTCTCAATGCTCTTCTTCAAAAGGTGGATGATGTGTCCATATATATCAATCTCCTTGTGAGTAAAGAGATCGTATAAGAAGATTGTCCTTGGAGTGGACAATGTTGTCAGGTTGGTGACCAGATACAGATTATGGATCATCACATAAGCAAGAGTCCTCATCTCTGGACTGAATGGAATTGTGTTCATGGAGGTCTTCTTAAGTGTACCATCAAGAGTCAACACCATTTCTTCAGTAGAGTCCAAACGATCCTCATACTGGACTGTGATTGGCTGTGATGGAGGAAAAATTTCCAAAAATTCTTGCATGCTTTCCCTAGTAATCACAAACTCTTTGTGTCTCACCCAACAATCTATATGATCCCCTTCCACAGTAGCATTTAAGAAAAATTCCTTTATGATCTCTGAGTAGACAACTCCAATCGGATTCAAGGGCTTTATCCATGTCCTTTCCTTGAACACATCAAGTATGAAGGTGTCCTTAAGGGTATCCAACTTGACAACCCTTTCCATCATAATTGTTGCGCTTTTTTAGCAGTCATTGTACTTCAAACCTGCCTCCAGAGACTTGAAGTTGTTTGAATATGTGCGAGCACGTTTTGTGGATTTCTTGGTCGCAGAATGTTTGGTAGGAGACATCTGCACACATAATTACCAACCAAGGAAACAAATGCAAAAAAAAAAAAAGAAACATACCACAAAACTTGATTAGATCCAAGTTAGTCTAAACATAAGTAAAACAACTTAAAACAGAGCATACTCAACTCAAAACAGAGCAAACAAACCGAAAACAGCATGCTAAAATTGATGGAACAGGTAAACATAAACACAATGCATGAAGTTAAGTGACTGTGCATGTGTGTGCATGTGCTGATGCATGTGAGTGCAGCATGAGGTGCATGGTGTGTGCCTAGAGAATGCCTAGTGTGTGCCTAGAAGGTGCATGGCATGGCATTGTGATGCACAAAATGGGCACAGTGTGTAAAACACTCACCCATTGACCAAAATATGTTAAACATGTTCAATCAAGAGTAACCCAAACAATGAAAATCATTTGAGTCCACTAGAACACAAAAGTGTCACATGGACATTTTGTCAAACACCTAACATGCAATAGTGCACTACACTGATGAACAATGCATGAACAAGATGAATTTTGCCTCAGTACATGCTAAGAATGCCACACGGAGCCAACATAGACACAAACACAGCAAATGGGACTCAGCCCAATCAAAGTTTTGAAATTTTTTTTACAAAAATAAGAACCCTAACCCAGTTTTCTAAAATCCCCAATTTTTAAAACCCTAAGCTAAAATCTGCAAAATTTAAGACAAAAGTGAAAACAATGTTTAGGAAAATATACCTTGAAGTGATTTTGCAGAGATTTTTGCTTGAAAATGATGGGATTTGAGTGAAAATAAGATTTGGGTTGAAGGGGGTTCGAGAGAGGCAGTGCAAGGAAAATGAGAGAGTGTTTGAAAAACTGTCACATCTACCTTATAAAACTGAAAACACGCGTTTTTTGCGTGTTAGGCAGTCGTGATATTAGTCGCGAGACACACTGAAGCTTTTGCGAGAAGCCTTTAGTTGCGAGACAGTCACGATAGCCTCAGTATGAAATTGAAAAATTTCTAGTTTTTGCCTAAAAACCGTTTCGAGAGAAGGATTTAGTCGCGAAATACTCGCGATGTAGTAGCGAGACATTTTGTATGAAAATGTGACTTTTAAATTTCCCTTAAGCACATTTCGCGGGAAGCTCTAAGTCGCGAGCTTCTCGCGAAACAGTCTCTAAACCAGTTTTTGAAGAAAAACACAAAAATGCATTTTAAACAAAAACTAAAAGCACGAAAGTATAAAAACAGTTTCAAAAACATATAAAACACTCAAAAATATTTTTGGGTTTGATTAGCAAGTACTTGAGCATACACATCACATTTGAACATGTACAATCACATAAATGAGATAAGCATTAATTGAATCAAAGTCTTGTGTATTGTGGGTGAGTATCAAATGTGGAATAGTCCTTAGACTAGAGTGAAGCTTCAATGATCAATTCAATCTAGTCATACACAACTGGTACTTAGTCAAGTGGACTATCTCAATTATAGAAATGAGCACATATGACCTCCCACAAGAGAATGATTACAAGACATAGAAACTTTTCATTTGGCTTCTGCATGAATCATAACATTTGATCCTTTTTGGATAATACATCTCTTTTTGAGATCGGTGCTTGAAATTTTTGATATTTCAACATTGAGAGTTAGCCTTTGGCTTTTTTAAGCACCATACATTTCAATACAAAAGTCGCTTTCCCTTTTTCCTAGTCAAATACTAGTATGTGCGATAGGCTTTTGATATCTCTTTTCATTTGGAGATTTACATTTGGTGAGCTCTATTGCAAAAACATAAAAAAAAAAAAATAAAGTGGGAAGATATATAGGCACAAGTCTATGCAAGTATAAAGACCAACAAGACTATTGACCAATCATTCATGACAAGCTTGAAAATCTATTTATAGCAATCACACATAGTTCTCAAGATTTCTCCCACACAGATATATGTGCATACATAACAAGCTCAGCTCGTAAATGCACTAAGCCATTAGTATGAAGGTACACAACACAAGCGATCAAACTTTCATGTGATATACACAACACAACACAAGCGATAAAACTTTTTGAAGATTTTTCAATTTTTATGGGTTTTTGAATTTTTGAATACGCTAAAAAACAAACCAAATAGAGTAAGATCAACACAAACAGGTACAAACCAAAACTTGTAAAAGAAAACAAACATGACCTATCTAAACATGTGAGACCTATACAACAGGTATGCAACAATGAAAAAAGTAGGGTCACACAAGAGATAGAGTTCAAGGAATGATACCGAAACCAATGGTCTTATGCAAAGACTCAAACCTCGGACCATTAAGAGGTTTAGTAAATATGTCTGCCTTCTGGTTGTTAGTGTTGATGAACTCTAAATACACAGTCTTGAGTGATTCCATAATCATGTAGAAGCTTCTTCATCCATAATAATTGTGTACAACAACTTGCCACTGCAATGTACTCAGCTTCAGCTGTTGATAGAGAAATTGAATTTTGCTTTTTGTTCATCCATGACACCAAGTTATTTCTAAGATAGAAGCAACCACCGGAAGTGCTCTTCCTATTATCAATGCATCTGGCCTAGTTAGCATCCGAATACCCAGCTAAGCACTCATTCGAGTATCTTGAATACCAAATTCCATAGTTAGATGTGCCATTGATGTAGCAGATAATTCGTTTAGCTGCTGTCAGGTATGATTCTTTAGGTGCTGCTTGAAATTGAGCACATACTCCTACACTAAAGGCGATGTCCAGTCTACTCGTAGTGAGATAGAGAAGACTACCGATCATGCTTCGGTAAAATGTTGGATCTACTTCTACACCAACTGCATCACGACTTAGTTTTGCTGAGGAACTCATGGGAGTGGAAGTATGTTTCTTAGAGTCTAGGCTGAATCTTTTTGCAAGATTTTTGGCATATTTCTCTTGAGAAATAAATAACCCATCTTTCCGTTGTTTCACTTGAAGCCTTAGAAAGTAGTTTAGCTCCCCCACCATGCTCATCTCAAACTCCCTTTTCATTTCTTCTGAAAATTCATGAGCTAGGTGATCAATTATAGATCCAAAGACAATGTCATCCACATATACTTGAGCAATAAGGAGAGATCTCTCATCTCTTTTGACGAACATGGATCGGCTTGACCTCTCTTGAAACCATGATCCAATAGGTATGTTGTGAGATGATTATACCAAGCTCTTGGTGCCTGTTTCAGCCCATATAATGCATTCTTCAGCCTTAACACATGGTCTGGAAAATGAGGATCTTGAAATCGCTTTGGTTGCTCAACAAACACTTCTTCGTTTAAAAACCCATTCAAGAAAGCACTCTTCATATCCATTTGGTATAACTTGAAATTCATAATACATGCTATGCAGAGAAGAATTCAGATTGACTCTAGTCTAGCAACTGGAGCAAATGACTCATCAAAGTCTACGCCTTCAACTTGTGTATATCCTTGAGCCACCAGTCTAGATTTGTTTCGGACTACTTCACCATTTTATCAATCTTGTTCTTGAAGATCCATTTGGTACCGATTACATGTGTATCCTTGGGCCTTGGTACCAACTCCTATACATCATTTCTAACAAATTGATGCAACTCTTGGTGCATGGACTCTACCCAATTCTCATCTTTCAAAGCTTCCTCCACTTTCTTGGGTTCAAATTGAGCAAGATAACAGTTGTACGTCACATGATTCACACTATAGGCCGGTCTTTTTCTCAAACGAAGTCCTTCATCTACATTACCAATGATATTGCTTAAGGGATGATTGAGAGTTACTCTTGACGATGGCCTTTTGGAAGTGGAAGGTTCCTCATCACGAGAGATTGGAGTTTGAACTTTTGAAGGGGTGAGTGGGCTTGAAGATCCTTGTGTTGATCTAGTCTCCCTTCTTGATATAGGAGGTATGGACTCCTTTTCCTGTGATTCTTTCTCAGCATCATCACCTTGAGACATGTTGTCATCACCCTCACTCTTCTTAAGATTTGATCCTTCACCATCATCATCAATACCTTTTTCAGATATGGTGTCATCGATGACCACATTTATCGATTCCATCACCGTCTTAATGTGTTTGTTATACACTCTATATGCTCGGCTATTTATGGAGTAGCCTAGGAATATCCATTCATCACTCTTAGCATCAAATTTTCCAGGATTCTCCCTATCATTAAGAATGTAACACTTGCTTCCAAATATTCGGAAATATTTCACATTCAACTTCTTTTCTCTCCAAATTTCATATGATGTCTTCTTTGTACCTGCTCAGAAGTAAATCCTATTCCCAATGTGACATGAAGTATTCACTGCTTCAGCCCAAAACTTCTGTGGAATGTTTTTGTTGAGTAACATTACTATTGCCATCTCTTGAATCACCCGGTTCTTTCTTTCAACTACCCCATTCTGTTATGGAGTCTTTGGAGTTGAAAATTCCTTCTTGATACCGTGTTCATTGCAAAATGCTTCAAACTTTGCATTTTCAAACTCCTTCCTATGATCACTTCTGATGTTGACTATGGGAACTCCTTTTTCTTTCTACAGCCTCTTGCATAACCTTTCCATCTTGTCACATGCTTCCGACTTCTCTCTAAGAAAATCCACCCAAGAGTATCTTAAGAAATCATCAACTACCACCATAATATAGCGCTTTCCAGCCATGCTTTCTGTTCTCGTTGGACCCATTAGATCCACATGTAGTAACTCCAAAGGGCGAGATGTAGAAACCACATTTACTTTAGGGTGGCTTGACTTTGTTTGTCTTCCCAATTGACATGAACCACAAACATTCTTCTCAACTTTCCCAAACTTCGGTAAACCTACCACTGCTTCAAGCTTTGACACTTTTGCCACTTGCTTGTAATTTGCATGTCCAAGGTGTTGATGCCATAACTCCAAAAGATTCACTCGAGCACTTTGACATGCTATGCTAGGTTTAGGAATAACCCCATAACAATTATCGGTTGTCCTTAGTCCCTTCAAAACTTGAACACCTTCTTCATTTAGGATTAGACACCCTTTCTTTGAAAATTGGACTAAGAAGTCTTCATTGCATATTTGAGTGATACTTAGCAGGTTCACTTTCAATCCTTTAATGTACAGCACATCAGTCAATAAAGGCAGTCCCAAAATATCAACATTTCCCTTTCCAAGAACTTGTGAGTGACTGCCATCTCCAAATGTCACAAAACCATCTTCCTTCTCTTTAAGGGTTTTGAACAAATATTTATCTCCGGTCATATGCCTTGAACAACCACTATCAAGATACCACAAACATGAGTTAAACACTTTTAAAGCGGTATGAACAAAAAGACAAGCATGAGATAGGCATTCTTAACCATCAAGTTTATCACATAAATGTCTATTCCTTCTCCTAGATTTATCAATTAAGGAATTCGACTCACACAAGCTATTATGAATATCATGATTTCTATGAACTAATGATTTCAACATGTGTATAAAGATTCTAGCATGTTTCTTTGATTTGAATAACTCTAAAAGCTCATTGCTGAGATAGTCTCCAAATATGCTCATAGAGTCATTATCACAAACACCTTTACTACGCTTCATGTTGGCCTTGCCATATCACTTTCCATAGCAAGCCAAGGGGTCTAGAATCACACTCAGGTAATAAAACCACAGCGAGTGTACCCGCTCTGATACCAATTGAAAGCTCAAAAATGTGTTGAAAACACAAGAGCTATTTAGACTCCCAAATTAAAGTTACAGCTTGATTAATTTTACACTAACTTAATACTAAGTACAGAATAGTGTAAATGCGAGCGGATAAACAAACAAGCTACTCTAATCCATATTCATGACTACAAAGCAATAAAATGGAATGTAAAAGAGTAAGGAAGGATGCAAACACAAGATAACACGCCGATATGTTATCGAAGAGGAAACCGAAGAACTCGGCGAAAAACCTCTCCGCCGCGCTCCAAGTGGTAATTGATCCACTAGACAATCAGTTGGGATACATGGGTTAGCAAGAGACCCTCCAAACCTAATCTACCCGATGTACCGAAGCCCTCCAAGCTCCTACTCCAACAAGACTTCTCGAAACCGTGTCTTGTCTAACTCTCCGGATCCCGCAATAAGCTCCATGTTGCATCTGCCATCCTTGGCTTCTTCCAATGCTTCCCAGCAGCACCAAAACCTCACTTGACACTCTGAAATGGTGTGGTAAGTGTTTGGGCTATCAACCTTTCAATGGTATGGAAATGGAGAGGTAGGAGTTGAGGAAAATCCACAAGCAATTGTGTAGAGAAATGTGGGTATAACAATCTCTAACTCTCAAGGTTTGTGGTTAGGGTTTTCTCTCAGAAGCACTCCTTAACATTTGTGGGTAATGTGAGTATAAATAGTGTGGGCACAGAAAGTGTGTATCAGAAATGACAGTCTCGCAAAACAAAATGTTTCACGGGTGTCTTGTGGGAAGGCCTTACCCGCGAGTTACACGTGAAACATAGTTGTCTCCATCTTGTCATGACTCTTCGCATTCCAGCGTGTGCAGGTTGCATGGATCACTTCGCGGGATGATAAGTCGCGAGCTACCCGCGAAAACCTCTTCAGTCTTCAATAGCTTGAGTCTTTACACACTCTCTCTCTCTTTCTCTCTATCACACAACCCTTACAATTAAATCCCACAATAAATACAGGGTACAAAAGATTGAATAAAATTACAATCAAATTTGGCACAGAATAAAAGCCAACAAAACACATAGTTGTAAATTACAACTTTACAATGTGCATGTCATGTGGCTATTAACTTCAACAGAGATTTGGATGGCAAGGTGCTAATGGCACAATTGGAATAATTAGGTTATTGATTAACAACTTAAAAAAATGTATTAATTGATACTTTTTAAAGTTTGAAGTGCATATTTTAAGTTCTCTTATAGTTTAGAGTGTTAATATGCAATTACCAATTCATTAAACATATATAATAAAGTATATTACAAAGAAAACGGTTTAGAGGAAAAAGGAGTGAAATTATTCAATATTGATGCACTCAATATTCTTCAGCACACCCACGAATAGGTCTACACACATGGGAATCTCGAAGATAAGAGATAAATGGGGGATTAATTCTGGTTGATTGAGATAAAAATTATTTTTGAGACGTTCCATACTAATTGTTAAAAAAAAAAAAAATTATCTGAAATTTTATCTTATTCTTCATTCTATATAATTTAAGGGCGTCCGACAATTTACTTTTTTGTTTTATAATTAAAAAAAAAAAATTCTCACTTTTTAATATTGACAAAAACTATGACTTTTAATATTTGAATTTGATTTGATATTTTTTTTTTCTTTTTACTCTAATAAGTTGAGGGTACCTTATTCTTGGGATTCAAATTTGGACTCTCCTCAGTGGGGAAACAGGAAAATGTCATTGAATTAAGTCTCTAGATTAATTATAAGTATGGTTAATAAAGTTACTTTGACATGTGTGCATCTTCACATGAATTATGAAGTCAATCACGTTTCAGTTTAAAGTGAAAATATATCCCTAATAAATGTCTTTTCTTTGTAATTATATAATTTTGTTGTTTATCAGGGTTCAGTAATTATGTTTTGGTAAGTTATCAACAAAATACCCTTCCTTATAATTTGATATTTATTTTTGAATGTATTAATTACAATTTAATTTAATATAACTATACCAATATTTAGGTAGTCAAATGATTCATGGTAAAGAAAAATATTAATGAGTCTGAGTTAAGCAATGTGATGCTTAAACTTGATTAAATGACATTTTTTTTTTAAACAATTCAATAGTTAGGAGATGAGGATTGACCTCAAGATGTCTTCATTGAAAACACCCAAGGACATAACCAAATATAATGGGGGGGGGGGGGGGGGGATATTTTGAAATCTGTTACTATATATAATTATAAAATAATTCGAATATTTGGCATACAAAATAGGAGTTGCCCCCAAAATATTAATAATTTTATATTTATTTTTGGATGTATTAATTATAATTTAATTTAATATATGTATACTAACATTTAGGTAGTCAAATGATTTACAGCAAGGCAAAATATTAATGAGTTTGAGTTAAGCAATGTGTCACTTAAACTTGATTAAATAACAATTTCTTTTACAATTTAATAATTAGGAGATGAATTTGAACCCTGGACGTCTCCATTGAAATCACCTAAGGACGTGGCCACATACATGTTTGGCCCTCTGAAATTTTTTGAAATCTATTATACTCTATACAATTATCAAATACTTCAAAGATTTGGCTTATAAAATAGAAGTTGACCCCCTAAATATTAATAATTTGATGTTTATTTTTAACTGCATTAATTACAATTTATTTTTTATAAGTATATTAATATTTAAGTAGCCAAATGATTCACAGCAAGGCAAAATATTAATGAGTCTGAATTAAGCAATATGTTGCTCAAACATGATTAAAATATATATATATATATATATATATACAATTCAACAATTAAGGGATGAGGAATTTGAACCCTAGACGTATCTTTTTGAAACACACAGGGACGTAGCCACATACATGTTCCCCGCCCTCCCCCAAATTTTTGAAATCTATTATACTATATATAATTATCAAATACTTATTTTTGAATGTATTAATTACAATTTAACTTAATATATGTTGTTAGTTTTTAGACCCCTAGAAACATTGTGTTTAGCCTAATTTAATAGTCAAGTTGTTACTTAGGTCAATTACGAAGATCTAGATTAAACATTCATCAAACATATCATACAATGGATATATAAATAAGGAACAGATATGATGACTCAAGAAAACCAAAAAAACAATCTAGTTTTAAGATTAAAAAAACTGGGGGGGGGGGGGGGGGGAATGATCCCAAGATAACAATCCACTATATCAAATAGAAATTTACAGTTAATAATATTTAAATCTTAGTAAACTTAACTATGATTAACAAACCTAGTTTTGAAATTGAAACCCTCAGACTTTTTTGATGTGGATCTTTTCAACATAAACCTCCAGTTCACACTTTAGATCTCCAACATAAACCTCCAGTCTATGACTCCAAGACCACCTGTGGACACAACGGAATTGTGGAGTCGCCACCTAGTTTTTGCAATGGTCTAAGAACCATGTATATAGTGTCCTTTCAAGGAAGGACCATTATTCTTACTACTAGAGATATGAGTTTAGAGTTTAGGTACATTCTTGGGAAAGTGTTAGGCACCTAAGATCGCCCAACCCTAAGGTTGGCCTCCCATCATTGTGTCTTACATCTTAACCTTGATAAAATCATGTCCAATACTTGTACTCTAAACTCACACACACACTAGCATACATCTAAGCATACAACATGGCATCATTCATTCCAAAACACATACATATCCATCCATAAAGCATAAGGAACTCAACCACACATATACAATCCTAGCATTCATCTAATCATGGCATCAAGGCATTCATCACATTACAAACCCTAATCATACATCTAAGCATGCTCCATCTCAAACTCCATCACATTATACCAAGGTAGCAGCAAAACAAGGCAGCAAAGTAAACGTGGCGAGCAAACATAGATCATCACATGTATTCCAAACTCTTAGACATGAAATCACACATCAAACAAGCGTATTCATCTCTATCATCATGACAAGACCATATCACAGATGCGTGGGCATTTCTAATGCATGACTTACCTTTTACTTACCTTACAACAACTCAGCATCTATAGCATTATGCATGAGCGTATGAATGCATGATCATGGCATTGAAAAAAAGCAAACACAAGATGAATCCTAATTCTAACATGTGATAACAAACAAGCAAAAAACATGTGAAACAGAGACTTTGGAAGCATAAAAACATGGAAAAGAAGCTAAACAAAGCAAACATATGAAAGTAGAAGCAAAACCAAAGAGAAAACATAAATTAGGGTTTCCAGGCAATGGCTTACGCATGCAAGAACAACCTTGCGTATGCATAATCAAGCCTATGTACGCATAAGTACACAGGTGAGATTATGCGTACGTAGGTTCTTGCCCAGAAACCCTAAAAACACCAAAAACAAGGCAGAACCTTAAAACTAGAATTCTAACAACCTAACATGCATTTTGAACATACAAACCTAAACTAGATAAACATGTTAAAGAATATTAAAACAAGAAAAACAAAATAAACATAAAGATTTAAAGGCAGAAAATGAAGTAAAGGAAAAGAAAAGTTGAAAACGGATACCTCAAAGAAAAGCTCTTCAAGCTTGATTTTTGACCATTCCCCTCAATCAAATCTATTCACAAACCAATAAGAAAGTGATTAGCAATGTTAAACTAAAAGGATTGAGGCTAGAAGATGTCCCAATCAAACAAAATTGACTTAAAGGTGTTTTGTGAAAAACTCCATTTCGATTCACTATTTTCTAGTGAATCTTGTATTTTTCCCGTGGGATTTCTGTGTTTTGAAAATGTGCCATGTAAGGCTTTATATAGTGGAAAAATATGGGATTTGGAACGGCTTCCAGACGATGTGGGATTCATTCCAAACCTTAGCCATTATTGCAAAAAATTTGCATTTTTTATGCTTCTGAAACCTTAGCATCATATTTAGGAGTATGCCTACGTACGCATGCTTTGGCTCACATATGCAGGCTACCACCCACGTACGTGGGCGGAGGGCCTCTTTGGTCATATATTTCCAAAAATAGATTTTGGCTCATTTAAGAAGTTATATTTTCCATTTTAACACTCCTCAAGTTAATTTGATATCTGATTGGGCTCTAAACTATCCTTGGGCCTAAGATTTCGGGTATCATTGAGGAACGGGGGCCCAAGTCATAAAGCGTACAAAATACGGTGTCTACAGATGTCCCTCTTTCGATTTGTGAGCTTTGCTAATGGAATCAAAATAATAAGTGACAAAAAATTTTGTTTTGACATACGGCTCAGGCCTAACCCATGCACACGACACACATCACGCATACATGAGGTGGGGTGCAACTCCAGAGAGTTGCGTGAGATTCATATGTCCAAAGTCCCACCTTTATTGCTTGGGAAATGAGCAACGACAGGTTCGCTATCCCAGAACCTGTTTTGTCACTTGTAAGTAAATGGCGAGTGACTCACTATCCTAGAGTCACTTAAAAAGAAAAAGAAAACAAACAAGGGCACTCTTCGAGCTAACCCAACAAACAACAAAAGGATACAATCTATGTGGTG
This sequence comes from Quercus ilex subsp. ballota, assembly GCA_032727855.1. NCBI lineage: Eukaryota > Viridiplantae > Streptophyta > Magnoliopsida > Fagales > Fagaceae > Quercus > Quercus ilex. The sequence goes on from CM064915.1 coordinate 36,138,714, forward strand.
TCCATTTAGGGCTCTTACCTCAAACTTCTCCAGGTGACTCACTCCTTTTGTCTTCTTCACTTCTTTCTCTACCTTTTCTAGTGAGTCTCCTGCCTCGGGTTAACCTTGGTCTCTTTCTCTATCTCTATCTCTACCTTTTTCCACCATGCTTGCATGTTCAATTCCCGGAGGATATGTGCACGAGTAATCTTGACTGTTGGATCCACTAGGGGTGGTGACAACTCGCTAAGGACTAGGTATGTATGGGGAGGAATCTTTTGCCTTTTCCATTACTTACTTGGAGATGAGAAACTTGTTGAGGAGTAGTAGAAATGGACTCCTTGAGGAGTAGTGTAACTTTGTAGATGAGTGATCCACTTGGGAAGAATCTTCTGCTTCCTTCATGGTATGCTGAGGACTTTGAGGAAGAATCTTCTGCTTCCTCACTAGGGATACTTTAGGTGTACTTGAACCACTGGGGAAGAATCCTCTGTTTCCTCACTGGGGATTGTTTAAATATGCTTTGATCCATTTGGGAAGAATTTTATGCCTCCTCCATGGGGATAATGTTCTAGATATGCTTGATCCACTAAGGAAGAATCTTCTGCTTCCTTACTGGGGATAGTGTTCTGAAGTTTATGTGATCTATTGAAAATGGTTTTGGGATGTACTTGCTTCATCAGGGGAAGAGTCTTTTGCTTCCTTTGCTGCTTACTGGGGGGTCTTTGGTGACTCTATGACTAATTAGGACAATCTTGAGATTGATTTTTTTTTACTATTCATGACTAAACTACACGTAGTTTATAGGATATACTAAGCTTTTTTTTGTTGTTGATATTTTTGTGCATGTCTAATATCAAACCAAACAACTCTAGTATTAAACTATTAAAGTTGTTGGGTTAAGAAAACTTGACCCCGATTAATTAATTCAACTATCCAAGTTGATTAATTAGGTTCAATTGCATGCAAATCGTGAAGGCACCAACAAATCACTAAAAATACTAAATGCAGTGAAAAATAAATTTGACACGGTGATTTATTGAAAAATGAGGAAAACCTCACAAGGCAAAAACCCTACCGATTGATTTTAAGGTCACCACTCCTAAGAATCTACTAATCAACAATCAAGCAGTTACAAGTATAAAGAATCTTACCAATTACCCTAGCCTATCCCGAAATACCAACCTATAGTTGAACCTTCACTCAAATACCTAACTGGACTTGATCTTGTAGTAGCCTTCTTTCCCTTGATGCACAAACCTCTAATTTGTGACTAACCCTTTTCACGGATCTCAGTACGTGACTAACTCCAACAACTTGAACAGATGTTGTTGGCTACAAAGTTCTTCACTTCATCAATAATGAAGATCTGGAAGCATCAAATGCAGTAGCTTTTAATAGAGAAAATAAGTATCTTGGTCTTTGTATCTGTGTGTGACAGCTCTTAAAATAAACCTCATATATGTCTAGGGTTGTGAGAAAAGAAACCCTAAACAAATACAAAAGCTTGGGCCAGATTTCAGATCTGGAACTTCTGAAATCGTAATTTTAGATAGATTGAGCTGCTGTCGAGCTATCTATCGAGCTTCACATTAAGTCTCGATAGCAGGCATTTGTCGAGCTATCTGTCAAGACTTAATGAACAACTTTTCTTCAGTTGTTTCTTGGATCAATCTTCATGTCTTTAATACTTAACTTGAGCAACATGTTTCTTGAAGTACCAAACCCATCTTAGATTTACCCAATTACAAGTAAAGTGCATTGTGTCAAAGGATTAGCCAATTACAAAACATATGGCCCTAACAATTTCCCCCTTTGGCAATCCATGACAAAACCACAAACAACAATTATAAGAGAAGTCTAACACAACTATCCCATAACTTACAAAAGTACATAAGTCTAACCCTACTACAAACTCTTGAAAAACTTTGCAAGAAAAGAGATCATGGTATAGTAGACTTGCAACCTGTCTTAACTGAAACATATAAACAAGATTCATCAAGGCATCAAGTGTGAAACATAGACAAGTTGTATAAAAGATGAAACATGTGTATAAAGAGAGAAAAGAAACAACACATGAGAGATAAGGTGAAAAATATACATCATCATATATATATCAAAGAATACAATATATGTAAAAATGGTCACAAGATCGCGATACATGTAATGAGAGAAAGATACAACAAAACCACACTACATCCCTTAAAGCACTCTCCCCCTATCTAGTATATCCTATGCTAGCTCTCCCCCTAACAAATGACTACTCTCATATACCAAACTCTCACCCGTTTTGTCACGAGTGACAAATGGTACATTACTGAGAGGTCGTCATCTCATCATCACTAGAAGAGCTAGAACCATCAGCATTATCATCATCATCATCTCCACCAGAAGAGGACTCCTCAGCAGGCTCGGGTAAAGGTGAGGGCGTGAAACCATCAAGGCGAGACTGGCAATGAGTGATGTGACCTATTCTAGTGTTCATCTAACACATCTCACTAGACAGATGGTCAAGACGACTACCAAAATCAGCACACATGTGCTGAAGCTAATCTATGATGTCAGCGAAAGAGACATCTACCCTAGAGGAGGAAGAACGGGCAAATGTAGAGGAGGGTCGAGGGGTAGGGGCTACATCTGTCATCTCCACATGAGGTCGCTTTGTAGCCAGCTGCGCTGCACTCCTCCAGATAGGCTCCTTGCTTATGGCACCTATGACATGGAAGAGAGGAGATGGAGGAATGGTGATGTGCATGTGTGTAAGGATGCATGTGATAGCTGAAGGAAAGATGAGCTTATCACGCGTAGCTATGTCTTGATAGCAATCTATAATAGATACTATCATATGTGATGGTGTTATAATGTGACTATGAAGTGAAAACAAAGGTCATCACCATATTAAGGATCTTTGGACCTTTAGCAAACTCAGTTGTGGAGAAATTTAAGGTACCTCCCCAGAACATGGCCTTCTCGCAAAAGAGTGAGGCCAACTCATCTCTAGAGATAAAAGAGAGATGTTGATGTTAAGGGTAATCTGGATGATCCACACTAGGGACACGTAGTATATCGGAAATGAGTTCTGAGGTTACTACGATATGTGTACCACAGAATACCATAGTAAACCAAGGTACAGAGGTATCAATGGCTTGCATTTTGGAGTAAAACTCCTTTATGAACACATCCGGACACCTCGAGGGTTTCTCACATAGAGAAGCCCATACCCGAGAGTTAAATGCACCAGGTAGATGAGTGTCTGGAAAGTTAAATAGAATGACTTGGCGTTCCGAATGAATCGCCCAGTCAGAAAAGTTCTCAAAGAAGTCATCTTATGCCTTTTCATCACGAAACCGAACAGAATCAGGAGGGAAGGGAGCAGAAGAAAAGGAAGAGGAATGACAATGTCTTATCAAGTTCTTAAAAGGGACAGACTTTTTAGGTTCCATGAGAAGAAGACTAACAAGAGAGAGAGAAGAGAAACAGAGAACACAACAGAAACATAAGGCATGGAAAAGAAGAAAAAAAAAACAACATGCAATGCATGATAATGCTTAAGTATGTTATGTGCTAAAGAAATTGCATCATGGGCAAAAACCCAATCCAAACTAACAGCACTCATAAGATATAATTAGTCACACAATCCTAGAATGCATGAAATGAATATAGAATGCAATTCATGAACATGTGATAACAATTAAACAAAACCCAACCCAAAATATTTCATTAAAACTCAAAAACCCCCAAAAATTTCCCAAAAACTAAAACCTATGTCACAAAATGCATGAAAATGCATGAGGAAGGAGAAAAGGAAAGATATAGAAAACTTACCAAGGGATTGAGGCTTGGATTAGGCCGAAATCTGGAGTGGGAGAAGGATTTTGGTGAAAAGACATGGTTTGGATCAAAAGAAAATAGAGAGAGAGAGAGAGAGATATATATATATATTTGATTTTGAGCAAAACCGGGTCAGACCTCAAATATATATATATATATATATATATAAAACGTAGCTCGATAAATCGAGAAGGTATCGAGCATCTATTGAGAACAAAATCTCGATAAATTGAGAGGTATCGAAGAGGTATTGATGGAAAAATGATCTTGATAAATCAAGCAGGTATTAAGCATCTATCGAGCAAACAAAGACTCCAAAGAATTGGCTCAATGGATCGGGCTATCTATCGAGAGGTATCGAGAACAAACCCAGAAATCTCGATAGAAGAGGCATGTATCGAGGAGCTATCGAGCAGTTATCAAGGAGATATTGAGCTTCTATTGAGAGGCTTGAAAGGGAGTTTTCAAGGAAGAGAAGCAGCACAAGATGAATGCAATCAAGATAGACATCAAAACAAGCAATCAAAGAGCATGTCTAGCATAAAAACACTTCCTCAACTCTAGATGCAAAGCATTCCTAGATCAAAAACACACCAAACAAGTCTAACCAATTTTATTGCAAAAACATGTTTAGACAGTTTAAAGAGTATATACTACCACATGAATCCCTTGTGATGGCTAAAACACATTGTACCTATACAATAGTATCAAGAGTAACAAAGAGTATGCATGTTGTGTGTGAAACTTTTGCAAGAGAGCATAAGTAAATCATTATATGAAAGGTAATGATATAAGAGGATCAAATACATTCACACACAATCATAATCGTTTGATGGAGACCATCACCTTTGAGGTACATCATATAACTCCCACATCTCCTAGAAACATACTTGTAACCATATTAAAAGCATTTTGATTCTTTTTGCTTTTCATGTTCTTTGCATATTTTTGTTTTAAGCATATCATGCATGGGCATATAGGAGAGAAAAGAAAATACCCAATTATGTAAGATAAACATCTTGATTTTGCTGTGCAAGTGCTACACCTTATCGAGCACGGCTTTTATGAATTGCACATAGATGTTTTATGATTGACGAGTTTTAGTGGTGAGATGGTTATTTATGCCTTTCTCTTAGGATTTTCTAGTCTTTCCCATCAAAAAGAGTGATTTAAGATATGAAAAATAAAAGATCAACCAAATCATACAAACATAAAAGAGCCATAAAGCTCACATTGCTTAGTTGTGCATGAAGATGCTCATCTAAGCTACAAATGATAAAAAGTTGAGAAACTTTGTTTCAAAGGCCATCCATGGTATTCAAGTACCAATATACACAAACACACATTGTTTTTGTAATTTTCTTATTTTTCCCTTTTTTTTTATTAAAGCAAACAAACCAAAAAAAAAAAAACAAAGAAAGCATTTAAAAAGAAAGCATAAAAACGAGGTGCATATGCATGAAGAAGGGGGGAGAGAGAGATCAATCCATGTATATAACACCAATGTTTTGGTTCAAGAATTCAAAGTGTCTACCATCTAGAGGCTTGGTGAACAAATTAGCCTTTTGATCATCAGTGTGAATGAATTCAAGGGTGAGAGTACCATCTTCAACCAACTTATGAATGAAGTGATGTCGGATCTCAATGTGTTTAGTTCCAGAATGTTGAACAAGATTTTTAGAGATGTTGATGGCATTGGTATTGTCACAATATATAGTGAGATGCTTTTGACAAATACCATAATCAAGAAGGAGTTTTTGCATCCAAAGAAGTTGGATACAACAACTACTAGTAGCAATGTATTCAACCTCAGCAGCAGAGAGAGAGAGATGGAGTTTTGTTTCTTGCTCATCCATGAACCAAGGTTATTACCTAAGTAAAAACACCCACCAGAAGTGCTTTTTTGGACATCAGCATTCCCAGCCCAGTTCGCATCAAAATATCCAGCTAAGACATCATTAGTATCTTTATCATACCATACTCCAAAGTTACTGGTGGTCTTAACATATTTGATAATACATTTTACCGTAGTAATGTGAGATTCTTTGGGATTAGCTTGATATCTAGCACATACTCCCACATTGTAGCTAATGTCAGGCTTACTAGCAGTAATGTAAAGGAGACTACCTGTCATGCTTCTATGCAATGAGGGATCAACACTCTTTCCTAACAAGTCAACAGTGAGTTTAGCATTTGGACTTATAGGTGTTTTGACAAAGCTAGCAGACTCTGAACCAAACTTTTTCACAAGGTTTTTAGCATATTTAGATTGAGAGATGAAAATACTTAAATCACTTTGATGAATCTGCAATCCAAGGAAGTAGTTCAATTCTCCAATCATGCTCATCTCGAATTTAGTTTGCATCATGCTTGAGAAGGAGTGAGCCAAGTCATCTTTTGTAGATCCAAAGATGATGTCATCTACATAAACTTGAGCTACGACCAGTCCTCCATCAACTTTCTTAATGAACAAGGTTCGATCAGCTTGTCCTCTTGTGAAGCCATTTGACACCAAATATTTAGTGAGGCGATCATACCACGCTCTCGTTGCCTATTTTAATCAATAAAGTCCTTCTTAAGGTAAAACACATTATCTAGAAAGTGTGGGTCAATGACCCCTTTCGGCTGAGCTACATAGACTTCCTCTTTGAGAAAACCGTTCAGAAAAGCACTTTTCACATCCATTTGATATAACTTGAACTTCAAGTGACAGGGAAATGCAAGTAAGACTCTTATATATTCAATGTGAGCAACAGAAGCAAAAGTTTCATCAAAGTCCACTCCTTCTACTTGAGTGTATCCTTGGGCCACAAGCCTAGCTTTGTTGTGAATGACACTTCCTTTCTCATTAGTCTTGTTGCGGAATATCGATTTGGTGCCAATGATGTTCACTCCATCCGGCCTAGGTACCAGTGTCCAGACATCATTCCTTTGAAATTGATGAAGTTCATCATGCATGGCTTCAACCCAGCTTTCATCTTAAAGAGTTTCTTCAACCTTGGCAGGTTCTACCTGAGACAAATAACATGAATAAGAAACAAAGTTAGCCATATATTTATCAAATGTACGCTTTCTCAAGGTTAGTTCATTCATGTTTCCCATGATCATATTTGGAGGATGATTCAGTTTGATTCTAGATAAAGGTTCTCTTTCCAAGTGATCTTTAGGTTGAGGAGATGTAGAAAAGTCTTCTGGGACTTGTATAGCACTAGGTAATGCAGGAGAAGAAGGATCTTGGTCACCTACTTCTTGGTCAGTCTCTAAAGTTAAAGGAGAATTGACTTTGGCATTTGCTCAGCAGCTTTTGAAGACTTTAAAGTTGATGCTTCATCAATCACAACATTGACAGTTTCCATGACCTTTCTAGTCCTTTTGTTCAGCACCCTCTAAGCTTTGCTGGTGAAGAAGTATCCAAGAAAGATTCCCTCATCGCTTCATGTGTCAAACTTTCCCACGTTCTCTCTATCCTTTAGGATGAAACAAGTGCTACCAAACATTCTAAAGTATTTCACATTTGGTTTTCTTCCTTTCCATAGTTTATAGGGAGTCTTCTTTGTACCTAGTCTGAAGTACACTCGATTTACAATGTGACATGCAATGTTAACCGCCTTTCCCCACAGATCTTTTGCCACATCCTTGTTGTGCAACATAGCTCTTGCCATTTCTTGAATGACTTTACTCTTTCTCTTTACAACACCATTTTGTTGAGGAGTGATAGGAGTTGAGAATTCCTGAGCTATGCCAACACTTGTGCAAAAAGACTCCAATTGAGAGTTTTCGAATTCTTTGCCATGATCAGTTTGGATTCTATCAACTTTCAATCATTTTTCATTCTGTACCCTTTTACATAATGACTCAATGTAATGAGGAGCTTCAGACTTAGATCGTACCAAGATGACCCAAATGAATCTACCAAAGTCATCAACCACTACCATGATGTATTTCTTTCCTCCAAGAGATTTTGTTCTTGTTGGACCCATAAGATTGACATGAAGAAGCTCGAGAGGTCTGGTTGTGGCTGTGGTCAAGGTGGCATGGTGTTGAGCTTTTGTTTGTTTTCCAAGTTGACATGGTCCACACACAGTATTTGTGACCTTATTGAGTTTAGGCATTCCCAGAACAGCATCATTTTTGGACACAATTTATAGTTACTTGTAGCTAGCATTCCCCATCCTTTGATGCCATAAGTCTTCATTTGGCATTCGAATGCTGTTACATAGAATCTCAACAACAGGAACTAGACCATAGCAGTTATCTAGTGTGCGAATTCCACTTATGAGTTGCTCACCTAACTCATTTAAAACTAGACACTTCCCTTTTGAGAACAACACCATGAATTCTTGATCACAAATCTAACTTATGCTCAATAGATTCACTCTCAGCCCTTCTACATACAACACATTTGCAATATTTAGTAGTCCTAGTAAAAAGAATATTCCCTTTCCCTTTATCTGGGATTTGCTTCCATCACCAAAGGTGACATTTCCACCTTTCTTGATTAAAATTCTTTGAAAAGAGTGCGGTCTTCAGTCATGTGTCTCGAGCAAACCACTATCAAGATACTATAGACAGGTGTTCATAACTTTGAAGGTTGAGTGCATCATGAAGCATTCTTCATGCTTATTTGTTAAGTCATCAAGTATTGTCTTTTCTTTGATTTGATAGCTACGTGATTTTACCCTCGCCTTTATCTTTCTAAGGCATATGCCCTTGTAAAGGAACAATTTGAGACAGTCTAGTCTTCTTCTACTCACACATAGACCTTTTTCAATAATCATCAATAGAGCTTTCAAATAACTTTTTGACTTGCATGTTCTGAAAAACTTAAGCATATAAAGGTTAGAAGCGCAAGAGATATTAGAAGAAAAAGATCTTTTCATGCAATTTGATTCTATGACAACAAGGATCAATGGATCACACATCAAAGATTAAAATCTAATCAGAGTGTGCCCGCTTTGATACCACTTGTTGGGTTAAGAAAGCTTGACCCTGGTTAATTAATTCAATTACCCAAGTTGATTAACTAGGTTCAATTGCATGTAAATCGTGAAGGCACCAACAAATCACCAAAAATACTAAATGTAGCGGAAAATAAATTAGACACAGTTATTTGTTGATAAATGGGGAAAACCTCGCAAGGCAAAAACCCCACCAGCTAATTTTAAGTTCACCACTCCCAAGAATCCACTTATCAACAATCAAGTGATTACAAGTATAAGGAATCTTACCAACTACCCTAGCCTATCTTGAAATACCAACCTACAGTTGAACCTTTGCTCTTATAGCCAATTGGACTTGATCTTGTAGTAGCCTTCTTTCCCTTGATGCACAAACCTCCAATTTGTGACTAACCCTTTGCACGGATCCCAGTACATGACAAACTCTAGCAACTTGAACAGATGTTGTTGGTGTTAAAACATATGTGAATCAATGTTAGGAACATATGTCAATATAGAATTGGCAAATCCTTTGACAAAACACACTTTACTTGTAATTGGGTAGATCTAGGATGTGTTTAATGCTTCAAGGAACAATGTTTCAAGTTCAAGTGTTAAAGCCATGCACGTCTGTCCAAGAATCAAGCGAAAAAGTGTTGGATTTTAAATCTCGACAACTAGTATCTATCAAGGTTTATGAAATTCAGTTTTTCAGATCTAATTTCACTCCAATCTGTGAATAGATGTTTGGGCTTTCTTTTCTCACAACCCTAAACATATATAAGGATTGTTTTAAAGGTCATCACAACTGATGCAACTCAATGCAAAAGTTTTTCACAAGCATATTGTGAACTGGAGACATGTGCTCTTTCTCTTCAAGAAGTTGCTGTGTTTGTACATCGTAGGGTTTTGTAACCAAGGAGCTTCGTGATCTTCATCGTGTTAATGAACTGAAGAACTTTGTAGCCAACATCTTTCTCAAGTTGGTGCATAAGCTGCATAATGGGATCCGCGCATCGAATTGGTTAGTCATGTACTGGGAGTCGTGCATTGAAAGGAGAGAATGTCACTACGGAATAAGTCCAACTGAGTATTAGGGTAAGGGTTCAACTATAGGTTGGTATAAGGTATTGGGATTCCTTTACTTGTAAATGCTTGTTGTGATAATAGTAAATTCTTGGGAGTGGTGACCTTAAAATCATTCGGTAGGATTTTTGTTGTGTAGGTTTTCCCCACTCGTAAACAAATCACTGTGTCAATTTATTTTCCGCTACATTTTAACTTAGTTGGTGATTTGTTTGTGCTACCATGCTTATTGCATGCTAATTGAATTAATTAACTTGGATAATTAATTGGTTAATTCATCACAAAAGGGTCAATACATTTGTTGTGAAATTTTAAAGTACTCGCAAGTGTACGAACCGTGCCGAAGTATAATTTGACAAGAACGAGATCGAACCCACAGGGACTTGAATGAATGTGAGAAAATTAATTAAACCTTAACCAAATTAATCCTAATCTAGTTTAATAAAAATTGGTTTTTCTAAGATTAAATAAACTAAGCAAATAATAAAATTAAGCAAATGGTTAAACTAAGCAAAAGATATAAAGCAATAAAAAGATGTAAACAATCAAGAGAAAGGAACTTAGGTTTTGGAATTTGCCTTGTAAGTCATATCAACATATATTTATGATCATTAATTTTTCCCAACCACTGCATGATAGTCTAGAAATCAATGTTGCTATCATGGAAAATATCATTATTAAAACTTATGTTTAAAAATCTAAAGCATGTTCTTCTTCGCTTCTTAAGTATTAAATCAAATCATCAATTGTATTTGTAGCCAAACAAATCACAAGATATATCAAATTCTAAAATCAAATCATAAATTGTATCCATTGACAGACAAATCACAAACGATATCCAATTTTATAATCAAGAATTAATAAACCAAGCATTCAATTAATTAAGACAAATCCTAAATCATGAGAAAAACATGATTGCACTTATATCTAGAATCCCATCTTAGTCAATTGATATGAAGTAAGAACAATTTAAATCAATTAAGAACAACTATTGTGGAAAAAATCAAATCACACAAATATAACTGATAATCCTTAACAAGGTTTCATCCTCAACCCTAATTATAAATTTAGCTACTCATGATAATTGAAAGAAAACACAAAAATAAAATACTAAACATTAAACTAGACAAATAAAATAAAACTAACTGTTATGCAAGAGGTAGCCGCAGCTCTCTATACATTTAGCCCTCAGCCCTAGCACTAGCCTCCCTGAAATTTGCCCTAAAGAGCCTTTAAATAGGTCAAGGAATCCTATTACAAGTTGGATTCCCATTTGGAGAAAATCCCAAATTTTTAGGCTTCACTTAACCGGTGATTTTGGCCCATTTAATATCAGAATTCAGACTTTTGGTAAACTACAAAGTTTTAGGCCTTTAAGTTAAACTTTCATCCCAACTTGAATCATCTTGATTGGATATCTGAACTGAAAGTTATGCCAAAAATACTAACTGATGTGTAGGCTAGAATCCTAATCCTAATTGGACTTGGATTTGGAGCAAATTTCCTTTGATTCCTTTCTCCAATTGGACTTAAATTTAATTGGGTTGTCCTTCTTTAACTTCATCATGGCCATTGTAAAATTAAAGTCCATTAGCTTTCTTCATTGCATAAATCCACTTATTTAATTCCATTCTCCTACAAAAGACAAATTCATGTAATAAGATTCAATTAAGCACAAAATTGATTATTCAAAATTATTCCAAAACCAAATATAAAATGCATGAATTAACTCAAAATATGTATGATAATTCTTTCTAATAATGATATAAATATGCAAAATTAATCTATTATCAGTGCACATCAAATACCCCCAAACCTACATTTTGCTAGTCCTCGAGCAAAACCGATAAAGAGTAAAACAAACCAATGAAATTAAAACAAAGAAAAAGGAAATCCTAACTAATCCACTTTCGCTGGAATTTTCAATTGCATTTAGTGCATGCAACAAGCCTTTAAACCCCTAGCTCCCCTAGCTTACAATAGTGGACGAGTTGTAGTCTCGTGAGGGTTTGTAGGGAATATACCCCCAAAATTCTGAGAATAAATACTAAAAAATAAACAGAACAAAGAAAATCAAACGTAATTTTTTTTTTCTTTTTCAATTGCCTTTTGCAAAGAGGATTAGTTCAAGTTCAAAAACACTACAAATGCTAAAGAAATTTCTCATGCCATCAAAACTCAATGTGAGTGAAAAGTGGTAGCCAACCCTGTAAAGCTGTTATTTACAACTATGTTTTTGTTGGCTTTTATTCCATGCTAAATTTGATTGTAATTATTATCAATCATTTATACCCTGTATTTATTGTGGGATTTGTTGTAAGGGTTGTGTGATAGAGAGAGTATGTGAAGACTCAAGCATTTGGAGGCTGAAGGATTCTCGCGGGTATGTCACGACCTAGCTTCCCGCGAAGTGAAGCATGTGCCCTACACATGCTGGAATGTGAAGAGTCAGGCCAGGTGGAGACAGCTGTGTCTCGCGAGTATCTCGCGGGTAAGGCCTTCCTACGAGACACCCGCGAGGCTATCTGTTCTGCCAGCCTGTACTAAATGACTCACACTTTCTGTGCCTATCCTATATATACCCTCATTACTCACAAATGTTAAGGAATGCCTCAGAGAGAAAAGCCCTAGCCAAACACATTGTGAATTAGAGATTGTCATCCCCACCTTTCTTTATACACTTGCTTGTGGTATCTCCTCAACCCTTCCCTCTCCATTTCCACACCATTGAGAGGTTGATAGCCCAAACACTTACCACACCTTTGTGAGTGCTGTGAGACGTTTTGGTGCTGCTGGGAAGCATTGGAAGAAGCCTGGAATGGCAGATGCAACATAGAGCTTGTTGCGGGATCTGGAGTGCTAGACAAGACACAGTTTCGAGAAGCCTTGTTGGAGTAGGAGCTTGGAGGGCTTAGGTACATCGGGTAGATTAGGCTTGGAGGGTCTCTTGCTAACCCATGTATCCCAACTGATTTTCTAGTGGATCGATTTCCCCTTGGAGGGCGGCGAAGAGATTTTTCGCCGAGTTCTTCGGTTTCCTCTTCGAGAACACGTCTCGGTGTTTTCTGTGTTTGCATCCTTCTTCCCTACTCTTGTTTATTCCATTATACTGCTGTGTTGCTTAGTTTATGGATTAAAGTAGCTTATTTGTTTATCTACTCGCTTTTACACTATTCTACACTTAGTTTTAAGTTAGTGTAAAATCTATCGAGCCGTAAGTTTAATTGGGGGGTCGAAATTGCTCTTGTATTTTCAACACATTTTTGAGCTTTCAATTGGTATCAGAGCGGGTACACTTGCTGTGGTTTAAATACCTAGGTGTGATCCTTGACCTTATTTGAGATGGATCGGTCTCAATCGCTCAGTGTTCCACCATTTTTTGATGGGAACAATTATGCCTTCTGGAAAGTTAGAATGAGAGCATTTTTATGTTCTATGGATGATACTGTGTGGGATGCGATTGAGATAGGCTGGACTAAGACGGAGGATCCTAAGTCCACTTAGGATAAGGCAGCTCTCGCAACATCCAATGCTACTAGTAGAGCTTTAAATGCTATTTTCTGTGGTGTGTCTCCTGATGAATTCCACAAGATCTCTCATATGACCGTAGCCAATGAAGCTTGGAAGATTTTGGAGACAACATATGAGGGTACGAAGAAAGTTAAGGACACAAAGCTTTAGATGCTTACCACCAAATTTGAAGAGCTCAAAATGGGGGATGATGAACCATTTGATTCATTCTATGGGAAGCTCAATGAAATTGTAATTGCTAAATTCAATCTTGGGGAGAAGATTGAAGAGACTAAGGTGGTGAGAAAAATTTTGAGGTCCTTACCAGAGAGCTTTCGGGCAAAAGTCACAGCCATAGAGGAAAGCAAGGATTTGGATGAAATTAAGATCCAAGAGCTTATTGGATCACTCCAAATGTATGAGCTTGGACTACCTTCCCACAAGACGAGTAAATCTCTTGCTCTTAAAACCATCACCGAAAGAATGGATGATCCTTCCGAAGAAGATGAAGTGGAGAAGGAAGTAGTATATCTTGCAAAAAACTTCCAAAAATTTCTGAAGATGAAGAACAGTGGAAAACCATTTAACAGAGGAAAATTTTCATCTTCAAGAGGTGATAGGAAAGAGTTTACGAGTAAAGAAGGAAGGAGTCTCAACCTCCTTCAGACATTATGTGCTATGAGTGCAATGGCCATGGACATCTAAAGAAGGAGTGTCCAAATTTTCTGAGGGGAAAAGGCAAGGCTTATGCCACAAGGCTCAGTGATTCTGACTCTTCTGATTCTGACTCGGAAGAGAGCTGTGACGGAGAGGGAAACTACTCCGCCTTCATGACCATTGCTCATGTGAAGTCATCGGATGATTTGGGTGCACTTGTGAAGGAGCTTAGTGAGCATTCTGATTTAGAGTCTATTGGGATTGTGGAAGAATCAGATGCTGAAGAGGAAGAGAATACAGCTAATCTTCAAGAAAATTACTCCTTACTACTTGAGAAGTCGGGAGAGTATACCAGAGTATACAAGGCAGCTGAGGAAGATTACAGGAGTCTCTTGGTCAGATATAAAGAGGCTAAGTGTGAGATTGAGACACTAAATGGCGAGCTGTCTGAAGCCTATACGAAGGTGAGGTTTCTTGAGCAAGAGGTTGTGCAAGCTTATGCTAAAATAGAGAGAGTCTCCTCTCAGAAGCTAGAAGATGTTATATTGTCTCAAAAACCTTCTTCAGACAAGTCTGGGTTGGGATACACCGGAGGAAGCAGCTCATCAGCCAAAGTCACCAAAGAAGTAAAGTTTGTGAAGGCAAACGAGACGGGTATAGAAGAGCCCGTTTTTGAGAAAGTTGAGGATGTAAAGAAGAAGAATGTGGCTGAGCAACGAATGGTGAATAAGCCCCGAAATCAATCAGTGGTTAAACATGAAACCAGAGGAAGATCTCTCCCAAGATCACAACGGGGTCCTAGAATGGATTATGTGTGTCATTATTGCGGACTGCAAGGACATACCAGACCTACCTGTCAAAAGCTGAGATCAGACAACAATGCAAGCGCACCTCGGTCACGAGGAAGGAGAAATGACACGAGGTCTTGGGGTGGTGAGCAACCGAGAAGTCAAAATCGTGATCCCGGTATGATGGACGTGATGAAAATGATCGGTGCCTTCACCACTTGCTTGGAGAGTTTCACCAGAAGGTTTGAAAGTCCAAACTTTCGTACCCAATCTGTCAAGGATATCACCCCAAACGTACGTGACATGTGGGTGAAGAGGGGTACCCATGCATAAGCATTATAACATGTCCATGCATAAATTCTTTCAATGTTTAGGGACATTTGCTGTTGCATCATTTCATGCATTGCTTTCTTTTTACTGTTGTTATTTTGTCTGGTTGGTTTTTACCAGCTATTTTTGTTGATCTTTCTTTTCTTGTTCTGTTTTGGGTGTGTTCAAAAATTCAAAAACCCATAAAAATTGAAAAATCTCAAAAGTTTGATCACTTGTTTTGTGTATGTCAAATGTGAGTTTGGGCCTAGTACCTTTGTACTAATGGCGTAGTGCATTTACAATATTGGCTTGTTTTGTATGCACTCTTTTCTATGTGGAAGACATCTTGAACACTATGTGTGACTGTTGTAAATAGATCTTCAAGCTTGTCATGAATGATTGGTCAATAGTCTTGTTGGTCTTGATACTTGCATAGACTTGTGTCTATATCTCTTCCCACTTTATTTTTATGTTTTTGCAAAAAGAGCTCACCAAATGTAAATCTCCAAATGAAAAGAGATATTGAGCTGCAAAAGCCTGTCGCACACACTAGTATTCGACTAGGAAAAAGGGAAAGCAACTCTTCTTAATGTGTTTTGTATGGTGCTCAAAAAGCCAAAGGCTAATCATCAATGTTGAAATATCATAAATTTCAAGCACCAATCTCAAAATGAGATTTTTTTTGTCCAAACAAAATAAAATGGACCAATTGTTATGCCTATTGTAGAAGCCAAATGAAAAGCTTCTAAGCTATGTATTGAATGTGTGGGAGGTCATATATACTCATTTCTATAATGGAGATAGTCCACTTGATTTCGTATCAGTTGTATATGACTCGATTGAATTGATCATTGAAGCTTCGCTCTGGTCTAAGGACTATTTCACATTTGATACTCACACACAACACACAAGACCTTGATTCTATCAATGCCTATCTCATTTGTGTAATTGTATATGTTCAAATGTGATGTGTAATGCTCAAGAACTTGTTGATCAAACCCAAAAAGATTTTTAAGTGTTTTATTTGTTTTTGAAAGTGTTTTTATACTTTCGTAACTTGTGTTTTTGTTCAAAATGCATTTTTTTTGTGTTTTTCTTCAAAAACTGGTTCAGGGGTTGTTTTGTGAGAAGCTTGCGACTTAGAGCTTCCCGCGAAAAGGGTTTGAGGTTTCATCATGTCACACAGAACCTATCGCAACTGTATCGCAACTGTCTCGTGAGCAACAGCTTCTCACGAAATGCTGCTTGCCAAAAATTGTTTTTTTCAAAATTCAGACAGAAGGTATCGCGACTGTCTCGCGACTGTTCCGTGACCTAGAAGCTTCTTGCGAAAGTTTTGTGCCTCAGTGGTCGTTCTCGCGACTGTTTCGCTACTCCCTAACCCGCGAAAAATGCGTGTTTTCACTTTATATGTAGTAGATGTGACAGTTTCTCAAAAAATTTTCTTTTCCCTTGCTCAACCTCTCTCGAACCCTTTTCAATCCAAATTCAATTTCTATCAAAACCCATCATTTTTCAAGCATCTTTTCTGCATTGTCAACTTCAAGGTATGTCTTCTAAAGCATTTTCCTTCAAGTTTCTCTTAGTTTATGCAGTATTTTCGTTAGGGTTTCAAAATTTTGGGGATTTTCGAAAATTTGAATGTTTTTCTAAATTGGGTGATTTTTGTCAAATCTTTTGATTGGGCTGTGTCCCATGTGCCTCTGTGTTGGCCCCCTGTGGCATTTTGACATGTATTTTGGGCATGATTTCACCATGTTCATGCATTGTTCATACTTAGAGTACATTTGTGAATGCTAGGTGTTTGACAAAATGTCCGAGTGACATTTTTTGTGCCAATTGGAATCAAGTGATTTCAATCTATGGGTTTTCACTTGTTTGACCATGTTTCACTCAGTTTGCACATTAGTCATATGTTTCATACTCTTTGCCCATGTTGAACACACTAGGCACACACCTAGACACCCCTCATGCATCTGATGCTGCTCTCTCATGCATAAACACACATATGCACACACATGCACAGTTACTTAGTTTCTTGCATTGTGTTTCTGCATTCAGCATATTGTTTGGAGTTGAGTATGTCTTGTTCTATGCAATGTTTAATTTTTATTTTGAACTAACTTGAATCTAATCAAGTTTTGTGGTCTGTGTTGTGTGTTGTGCACATGTTTTCTGGTTCTTTTGTGTGTTCTGTTGCACAGATGTCTCCATTCAAAACTTCAGCTGTGAAAGGTAGCAGCAACAAAGGGAAAGAGCCGATCATTGATGTTGATGCCGATTCACCTAGACCAAAGAGAGCTTAGTTTTCAACGGGAATTTTTGATCCTGACTTGTTTAAGTCTTATGCTACTTTTGAATCCTACAAGAACCTCTTTCGGGATGCTCCCTTACTAGTTGAAAGGGGCGTTGATCAGCCATCACTCAGGGACACAAATATACCCATTTGGTTTGCCACGAAAGATTGGAACTATCTGCTTTCGACTCTCGAGGATACATACGAGAACATGGTTAAGGAATTCTATGCCAATGCCGCTGTCGTCGGAGAAGAGATAAAATGTTGGGTTCGAGGAAAAAGTTTTTCTGTCACACCAATGTATTTGGCAGAAATTCTCCATATTAACCAGCCAATTCTCCCCATACCGCCAGTATATGATGAGCTGAACCCAGATGAAGAGTATCTCAAACAGTCTTTAGGAGCCAATTTGGAATTCTCCTCAAATAGAAAGTCAATCAATGTGGCATCTCTATCTCCCGAATTAAGACTTCTCTCAATGATCATGTGTAGCAATCTCTATCCCTTGTCCAGCACTGGATATATGAATCTTAGTCGAGCATTTTTTTTGAATGATCTAATCACTGACGTAGAGATTGATGTGTACTCTCATATTTTTCGCATTTTGGCAAAAACAGTTGACCGGACTGCTTCAAGGAATTGTATTCCTTTCTGTCGCCTTATTTCAAGGATTTTGAAGCTCAAAGGTGTCTGTCCATTAGAAGATGAGCGTCCATATACAAGACCAAGTCCAATTAACATTCGATCTCTCCATGCTAGTATGAGCCACACCAAGAAGAACACCAAGCAAGAAAGTTATGCACCATCTGGAACCTCGAGCTCTACAACTCGTACCTATGATGAACAGCTCAATAATATCCCCGCTGCTTTTCAAGAGATGAGTACAAAGATGTCCGGGTTGGCAACTATCATGTACGCTCACCACCGACGTCTTGATTCACAGTTCACATCACTCCAAACTCAGTTGGACAAAATTCAACGGAAGCAAGAGGAGAAAGACTAGCTATTCCATGACAAAAAGGGGGAGATGATGTCATTGATAGGGGGAGTATGGTGATAGGGGGAGAAAAAGCCAACAGTTTGATGTTTTATGCTTACTGCTTATGTTTTAAACTTTGATACTATGTTTTTTATTTCAATATAATTTCAGTAGTTTCTTTTGTGATATTCTCTATGCTTTGTAGCATATCTTGCATGTACCTATGTTGCTTTTGTAAGCTTTAAGGGTTTGTTTCATTGCATATTTTGTAGGCTTTTATGGTTTGTGCCATGCATATGCAGTACCTTGCTTATGCAGCCTTTATGCTTGTGTACTTGAAGATTAATGTCATACATTTTTCTTAAGTACATCACTCTTGTGCCCTTGTAGGATTGTTCCTAGATGCATATACGTTCTATGCATTGGTTGAGTGATGAACACTCTTGTGCCCTAGTAGGATTGTTCCTAGATGCAAATACTTCGTGTATTTCGCATTGGTTGAGTGTTGGACTTGCAAATGGTACTCTTTATTTGAGCTTATCACCTTGCATGTCCGGATGGTCATTCCTTGTGTGAATGAGCATAGTGATCACTTTTGTGTAAGCGATTGCTTGTTTGATCATGCCATGGTCTATTGTTTTAATTCCATTTTGCTTGATCATGCTATTATTGCTCCATATGCTTTTCAAGTTTTTCTGCATACAATGGTATTATTTTGTTGTTGTGTTTTAGGAGTTACTTGTTCATATGTTTCAAGAGCTTATTAGAATCTAGAATTAGGTGTGAGTGAGTTTTGCCTTTGTTCCCAAACTCACGTTTAAGTTTAGAGTCTGTTTTAGGGTTTTGTCCCGGAATAGCCAAAGGGGGAGATTGCAAAGTTGTTATTTACAACTATGTTTTTGTTGGCTTTTATTTCGTGCCAAATTTGATTGTAATTATTATCAATCGTTTATACCCTGTATTTATTATGGGATTTGTTGTAAGGGTTGTGTGATAGAGAGAGTATGTGAAGACTCAAGCATTTGGAGGCTGAAGGATTCTCGCAGGTATGTCGCGACCTAGCTTCCCGCGAAGTGAAGCATGTGCCCTGCACATGCTGGAATGCAAAGAGTCAGGCCAGGTGGAGACAGTTGTGTCTCGCGAGTATCTCGTGGGTAAGACCTTCCAGCGAGACACCTGCGAGGCTATCTGTTTTGCCAGCCTGTACTAAATGACTCACACTTTCTGTGCCTATCCTATATACCCTTATTACTCACAAATGTTGAGGAATGCTTCAAAGAGAAAAACCCTAGCCAAACACATTGTGAATTAGAGATTGTCATCCCCACCTTTCTTTATACACTTACTTGTGGTATCTCCTCAACCTTTCCCTCTCCATTTTCACACCATTGAGAGGTTGATAGCCCAAACACTTACCACACCTTTGTGAGTGTTGTGAGACGTTCTGGTGCTGCTGGAAAGCATTGGAAGAAGCCTGGAATAGCAGATGCAATATGGAGCTTGTTGCGGGATCCAGAGTGCTAGACAAGACACGGTTTCAAGAAGCCTTGTTGGAGTAGGAGCTTGGAGGGCTTAGGTACATCGGGTAGATTAGGCTTGGAGGGTCTCTTGCTAACCCATGTATCCCAACTGATTGTCTAGTGGATCGATTTTCGCTTGGAGGGCGGCGGAGAGGTTTTTCGCCGAGTTCTTCGGTTTCCTATTCGAGAACACGTCTCGGTGTTTTCTGTGTTTGCATCCTTCTTCCCTACTCTTGTTTATTCCATTATACTGCTGTGTTGCTTAGTTTATGGATTAGAGTAGCTTATTTGTTTATCCGCTCGCTTTTACACTATTTCGCACTTTGTCTTAAGTTAGTGTAAAATCTATCGAGCCGTAAGTTTAATTGGGGTGTCTAAATTGCTCTTGTGTTTTCAACACATT
Source organism: Quercus ilex subsp. ballota (assembly GCA_032727855.1). Classification (NCBI taxonomy): domain Eukaryota; kingdom Viridiplantae; phylum Streptophyta; class Magnoliopsida; order Fagales; family Fagaceae; genus Quercus; species Quercus ilex. Next base: position 36,159,012 of record CM064915.1, read on the forward strand.
TTCGAGCTTTCAAACCCAAACATACTCTTAGTTTTAGAATAAATTTGACTCGAATCTCTATTTGAAAGTATGCTTCAACTCAAATCTTTCCAGTGTTATCACTCAATAAATGAAATCACTCTGAAATGGGGTGTAACACTCTCAACAATATATGTGAGCAGGTTAATGTAAGCAAAATCAAACACCTCACATATAAATCACATGATAAACGCTTAATCGAGAAAGAACAAGTAGTCTCATGAAAGGATGCCAAAATGAATTTATACCACACTTTTTATTCAGTCATATCAATATCTGAACTATACAATCTTCAAGATAAAATAAGGACTTTATTAGGACGTAATGTAGGGTAAACGCAAAGGGAATGAAATAAAAATAGGTAAAGGTAAATAATAAGAAGTGTTTTCAAGATTTGTCGAAATGTCAACTCTTTTTAGAATTTCCATTCAACAAATTTTTTTTTCAACTCTCCTTCTTCAAAGCAATACTCCTTCTTTACATTTCACTTCTCAAAATTTGATGAGAACCCTTTTTATTTTCTTCTTTTTGACACTTTCCTTCTTCTTCTTCTTCTTTTTTTTTTTTTTTTTGAATTCTTTTTTTTTTTTTTTTTGAATTCTTGCATAAACCACCACATTGAAACAAACTGATCAAATTCCATCTTGAAACACTATGGATAAGGGCTTTAAGAAGGAAAGGCTAATTAAAAGGCTCAACGGGGTGACTAGCAGTAATGTATCAAGAAAGAAAAAGAAAAACACATATATGGCTCAAAGTAGACAAAAATAGCCTAATCTCATCTCTCAAGACTAGTAGTTCATTCAATATCAATGACTTCAAAAGATTCAAGTGTGGCATAAAATCATTTTTTTTTTCTTGGCCAAAAGAAAGAACAATGAGACTACAACAAGGGAAATATGTTATGCACTTCCAAATGAACTTTAAGATTAGAAACAATAAATAACCCTCCAAAAATAATGATTGGCTCAAAACTCATAAGGGTTATAGTCTCCACATTGTTATCTTCAAGATTGTCTAATCACTTTTATCCTTCAACAACAAGTCGTGTCTGGGTGGCTATGTGCATGTGCAATGAATTGAGCATGAAAGCAATGAAATTCTTTAAGCAAGAGTAGTATAACGAACTCAAAACACAAACCTCAAGCTAGGAAAAAGATTTTTTTTTTTTAACACAACTAAACAAAACAAAATGAAAAGGTAGAAATTTATATACATCTCCCCCAAACCTAAACCAAACATTGTCCTCAATGTTAAAAATGATACTCTCAAATATATGTCTTGAATGAAATGAGAGCAAAATATTAATATGCAACATGAGAACCAAGTAGAAACAAGTAAGGTAAAGAGAAGGAGGAGACATACCTTGATCAAGCTAATTGTTAAAAAATTTAATTTCTGTCAAATATTAGCTAGAACAAAAGAATATAAAACTAAAAACAAAAATATTAATCTAAAAGCAAAAAATAAAGAAGAAAAAGATTTTTTTTTTTTTTTACAAAAAGATTTAACACAATTGAAGATTAATCCTGATAAACATGACCATCCAAACCTCAAAAACACCATGGAGATAAATAATGCATATTATGAATGGACTAGTCCAATGAGATTGTAACTTACCTGGGTCAAAAACATGTTGGGAGGCTTTAGCAATCTCTTCCAAGTGAATTCTATGCATAACCACAAAGGGACTAGTATCCTTGATATCAGCAATTTTCCAACCTATAGCTTCCTTATGCTCTTGAAGTATACTTATCAATTGGTGTTCCCAAAAGTCATCCAACTTTGGTGGTTCTACAATAGATAGGAATGGGGATGAAGAAAGTGGAAAATGGACCACTTTTGGTTGCCAGCTATCAATACTTAAGAGAGGAACAGAATCCAACAATGCATTGACCTACTCAATTGATTTTTCAATATCCAAATTGCAATAAACACAGGTTAAGCAAGCCTTTAGGGGATCCTCACAACTTGATTGTAGGAAAGTATCATGGACTAGGCTCCCAATCATGTTAACCACACATATATCCTCATTGGCTAGTACTTGCTTACTTATGTCAAAGATATTAAGCTCAATAGTCATATTCCCAAAAGAAATCTTCATCACACCACTCTGACAATTGATCAAAGCTTTGGATGTGGCTAAGAAAGGGCGACCCAAAATGACATGGATTTGTGTACTAGCATTCAGAGCAGGCTCAGTGTCTAACATAACAAAATCAACAGGAAAGTAGAATGCTTCCACCTTAATCAGCACATCCTCAACAATATCTCTAGGGATTTTCATAGACCTATCAGCTAATTGAAGTGTCATGGTTGTGCGTTTTAGCTCCCCCAAACCTAACTGTAAATAAACTGAATATGGCATTAGGTTCACACTTGCCCCCAAATCTAACAAAGCTCGCTCAATGAGACAATCCCCAATCTTGCATGAAATTGTAGGAGATCCAGGGTCCTTACATTTCACTGGATATTTATTCTAAATGATTGAACTGACTTGCTCTGTCAACAATGCCTTTTTAGGAACATTTGTCTTTCTCTTCATTGTCACAAGATCTTTTAGAAACTTAGTATAGGTAGGGACTTGAAATGGAATATTAATTTGCACTTGCTTAAAAACCTCTAAAATATCTCCAAATTGTGCACTTTTCTTAAGACTGATTAAACTTTGAGGGAATGGAGTTTTAGGAACAAACTTCTTATCAATAGGAGAACTAAGATCCTGAATTGGAATTGAGGTTGAGTTACCTTTCTTTTCTTTATGATCATCCTGTGAACTGTGAAATCCTTTTTCCTTTAACATAATATGTTCATCATCCTCCACTTCTGCTTTCACTTGATTATCAACTTGCTTAACAGACCTAAGGGTAGTAATAGACTGAACATGTTCTTGTCCATGAGTAAAACTAGAAGAACCATTGATGGCATACTATCCTTTTGGGTTAGTGTGGGTTGATTAGGAAACTTTCCTTTTTCCCTCTCTCCAACTTGAGTTGCTAACTGGCCAACTTGATTTTCCAACTTTGAAATAGCTTGAGTATTCAAATGGGTGGAACTTTTCATATCTTGAATGGCTTGGCTAGTTGATTGCATGAAAGTTTTGAGAGACTCCTCCAAAGATGATTGTTGTCTTGGTGGTGCCATAAATTGAGGAGTTGATTGAGGAATGGGAGGGAATGCTTGAGTAGGTGGACGAAATTGACTTTGTTGATGCATTTGTTATCCACCTATATTTGTGGGGGAATGGTTCTGCCTCTAAGAGAGATTATGATGATTTTGCCAAATTGGATTGTATGTCTCTCAAAATGGACTAGCAAGTGGTTTTCCATAATTATTCAATGCATTTGCTTGCTCAGTATAGTATTCAGGGTAACCAACTGTGGAAGGACACATTTGTGTTGTATGCATAGGACTTGCACAAATAGAGCATGTTTCACTTTGAACTTGATTGACAGAATTCATCCCTCGACCTAAAGCTAAAGCTTCAACCTTACGAGTGGGATTGTCCAACCTAGCTTTTATGTCTAAATCTTCACTGACTTCATACAATCCTCCTTTCTGACAGGAATTTAGACCCCTTAAACAACCAGATTGCGTAGCCTAGATTAATTAGCCAAGTTGTTACTTAGTCAAATTAAGCAATTCTAGGTTAAAACAATCCAAACAATCATATCAAGAATATAAAGCAGCGGAAAATAAATAACACAAGATATGATCACCCAGGAAACCACACGGTAAAAACCTGGGGAGGATTTGACCCACCGATCCTCAAGGCATAACAGAATTCACTATGAAAGAATTGAAGTTCTTACAAAAGGACTACAAGCTCCCCGCTCGACTTCCTAATGCTACCCACCAGTAGAACTTCCTGACACGACCACGCGCAGGCTCCGAATCCACGGACTACTTCTTTCTTGAATTCCTCAATCAGCTACAAGCTCCCCGCTTGCTTTTCTTTTAAGTTCAAATGGTAGCAACCTTGTTGATCATCAAGATATTGACAATCCTAAGTTTATGTGAAGGAAAGCTCCTCAAAGATCTCACAAGAGATTCACACAAACAGCAAATATGAGCAACAAAGACTTAGAGAGGTTTGGGTACAAAACCCTAAAAATAAAAGGAGGCACAAGAGGCACTCTAATCTCTCTCTCAAAAGTCCCAAAAACGTTCTAGGGTTTTCCTTATATATAGGAGTGTTTTACTTGGACCCCAAGACGTTTAAATAGAGTTTGGGCTGAGCTGGAACTCTGCAGAAAACGCATCTGACCCGAGATTCGATCGATCGAGTCTATCCTTCGATCGATCGAGCCAGGCCGAAATGCTCCAGTACATCTGCAGCCACTCGATTCCAACTTTACAATATTTAATCAACTTTGAGCAAGCCTAAACAAGACTAAACATATTGTTTTGATCATGGTTTGCCAATATTACACATTAGAGTTCTAAATACATAAAATCCTAAATCTTTAGAACCTAACAAACTCCCCCTTTGGCAATCCGTGACAAAACACAAAATAAAAGCTCAAAGTTTACAAGTAAACAGCCCATTACAAAAATAATGCTCATAACAACAAATCCAACCTAACTACTATCCATCAGTTGCAAGTGTAGACAGCAGCTCAATTGAATCAACCTGTATATTTCCTGAAACACTAAACAAAATGCATAAACGCATGTGTGACAGAAAAGAGTAAAACAACAGGTATAACATTCTTGTAAGATTCACACAATTCAAAATAAAGACATATATGAATGATCAACTCATAAATATAAATCAATACGCAGTGAATCACAAAGCAACAAGAATCAATAAAAAATAACATGTATATCAATCAATGTTACTCCCCCTAAAATTATTGATTTATGGGAATCATGTTGATATGTGTGGAAAATACAAAGATATTCATGTTAGGGGGAGTAACATTGATTGATATACATGTTATTTTTATTGATTCTTGTTGCTTTGTGATTCACTGCGTATTGATTTATATTTATGAGTTAATCATTCTTATATGTCTTTATTTTGTGTTGTGTGAATCTTACAAGAATGTTATACCTGTTGTTTTACTCTTTACTGTCACACATGCGTTTATGCGTTTGTTTAGTGTTTCAGGAAATATACATGTTGATTCAATTGAGCTGCTGTCTATGTCACGCCCCAAACCCGATATCCGGATTTGTGACCATGACCGGCATGCTAATATCAAGTTTAAACCTGATATTAACAAGAACCAACTTAACTTTTTTTTTTTCGAAAACTTTTAAAAACTTCTCTTTTTCTTTTCATTCTTGTTTCGTTACTTAAATAATATAACCTTTCAGACTGACATTCAGAGCATCTACACTGTACTCGAAGAATAATCTAATCCACCAGTTACTCAGATTCTGAATCTCACATAATACATCTCTTAATGCTTTAAGGTATACACTTTCATTAGATCCTAAAATACACAATGCTACAAATCTATACATCATATTGCTAATTTAGGATCTATACATATAAAACTAAACCAGCTCCTTCCAAAACTCGACTAAGGCTCCCTCTGCTCCAAAATAAAACCTGCTAACTGAAAGAGTGGAAGGGGTGAGCTACACAGCTCAGTAAAGGTAAGATATATGAGAATTCAATAAGGATGCATGTAAATCAGATCATTTCATTTTATAATCATTCAGATAGGAGAACATTTTTCATGCATAGTATTTTATACTATTTATAATAATAACTTAACGCTCTTCGTAGAAATAATTGTTCTCCCTTTTCTTATCAGAATAATTTTACCAAAACCTTTCAGATTGAATTTCTTTCATTCCTTACAAAGTCACCATATATATTTTAATTACAAAATAATCATTTTAACTTAAATAAAATAATCGGTAACTTTTTCTTAAACTGGAAGCATCTTATAGGATAATAAAATTTTCCTTCATAAACTTCTTCTCGTAAAAATATTATAACTTCCATAATCGTAAAACTTAACGTTTCATAAGAAAAACAGATATCTGATGACTTCTTAACATGAACTTGTACTTTCTTCAGAAACTTTATCTTTATAGCATAGCAGAACTTCAGAAACTTTTACCTTTAATGAACAGCTTTTCTTTTCATCAGAAACTTTTCTTGCCATGAGAGCTTTTACGTTTCACAATGCATTTAAACAAAATAATTCTCTCATGATTAATAACATAACATAGCTGTTCATAACATATTGGTTAGTCCATATCTGATAAATCTGTACAGAGAAGGCCTCATCACATTTGGATACCCTCGTGTGTATGATATTGTCCCCTTTGGGAGGCCTGATGGCACATCCCCTCCAGGTTTTGTTCCTCCCCGCCGTCCGTACACATTGGGGAGAAGGCCTTAGAGTTACGGGCAACCCCATTTCCTCTACTTTAAATGGCCTAGAGTTACGGGCAACCCCATTTCCTCTACTTTAAATGGCCAAACAGATAACATTTTTCCATGGAAAGCCAGTAATTAACCCCTACTGACCGCGTTCAGATCACCAGAGGACATAACCCGAAAACATTTCATACATTACATCATACTGAAATTTCTTATTTTGTATAACATTTCATAACAATAGCATTTCCATTCTTTTCTTCATCATGTTCGTGAAATTAGTAATAGCATCAATATGCTTAAATCATATACATAAAATTTCGAAAACTCACGAACATATCTTTGTCTGATAATGCTTACATGCCATATCTCTAATAAAAACATTTTAATGCATAATATACATTAAAATAACCTCATGACTTACCAAATACCCATATAACTTATCCCTTACCTGATAGTAGAGGAACCGAGAGCCTAAAGTCGAAGGAGCTTAGACCTGGCGGCTGGTAACACCTAAACCGAAATCAAAGCTTATTACTATCAATTACTCCTTAACATAAACTTACACATTCATCTCAAAGCCTATCTCTTAATAATCAAAGAAATCCTAATCCCGCCTCAAAGAGGTTCCCACAAACATATTATGCATTCATCAACACCGAGACGTACCAAACTAAAGAAAATCATCATTCTCACATTAATCTCATATCTTTAAAAAAACCAACTTCATTTCAAAAGATGATTTGAGATTAGGGCAATAATGCATGCATAACATAGAATCCTTTAAGCATGGTCATGTAGCTATATACATTCCTATGGTAACATACAACACGTCGGACAAAACAGCTTCATAAATACAGCCGTCACATAGTTTAGAACCCTTCATTTAAGTACTAAACCTCAAAACAAGTTACACAAAATTAATCTATGATCGAGACATACCAAGAGATAAGCATATTAAATTGTAACTCAAAACGTTCACCCTAGCTATAGAATTAAATCCTCATAGTTAAGCATGTCCCTTATTGTTCACTGTTCTATTCCAGCAACATATGCCCCATTTGTAAAATACAAATGGGCTGTCCACACACATCAAATTATCACGAAATTTTAAATAACTATTCCCCTGTATGTCCAGTATAAACCATAAAAATTTCGGAATCAAAGCATAAACCCATGATTTACTAAAAATCACGGAAGACAGAATACTCAAATCTGTCCTGACAGAATTTCTTGCAAATTAAAAATTAAACCATTATTTTTCTACTCATCCAAATACTGTGAGACCAATTCCATAACAACCGTATATGTCTTAGCTTTCATAGAAAATAACCCTAGCATCCAAATTCACTATATACAATTTAATACAGAATTTTCTTTTGGCAAACATCAAATCTGTCACAGGGACAGCTTCAGTGCATGTTCTTTCTAAAATCATCAACAAATAGCAATAGGTCTTAATTTCATTTGGGTATTTTTATACCTATACCATACATATTAGAAAACCCTAATAAGCATCCAATAGCTCATAACACCATCGCTCTTTAAACTTACAAAAACAAAATCACAAGTTCAGTCTCACAAAACAGAACAGAGGATAAAGAATGAAAATAAACAAAAAATCATACTATCCAAGTACACAAAATCAGATGAGCTTTAACTTACTTACCCACACACTTTGAAGATGAAACCTTAGTGTTTAAACTCTTAATTTTCTTCTTAGAAAAACTAGAATTTTTGGTGAGAAAGAGAGAGCTATTGGTGAGATGGTGTTGCCGTGGGCTAGGGAAAGAAGAAAGAAACAAGAATAAAGAAGGAGTAGAGAAAGAAGAAAAAGGAGCTGTTGGACATCTGGGGCAGCCAAAGAAAGATAAGGCAAATTGACTTTTGGTGGTGGGATACGTATGATGCTAGGAAAGAAAAATCAAAGCCCACTATTTTTCTAACTTTTCTTGCATTCACACCCACACCTTTCTGATTTATGTGTGTGTAACCGTGGGAAATGAGAGGAAGTGAGTTTCTTGCATGTTCTATTTACATTGAAAAGTCAAGGAAAAAAATGAGGTGGAACTTGGTGATTGCATGGACACCAAGTCTTGGTCTATGGAGTTATCAACATGCATGAAACTTTGGCTTAATGTGTTGAATTTCCATTGGTTGCATGGGTGGGTGGAATTTCCACTACACTATCCCATGCATCATGCTTCATTAAAACACCTACAACCATATATATATATATATATCATAACTCAACCACTTAATGAAATTTTGTACATACTTATACTAAGTATATATATACATAATAAAATTAAGCATTCAATTATTTATAATCTCTACAATTCTTATTCAAAGATATTATAAAATAATATGCTAATTAAATACACTTATATTAATTATAAAAAGAAAGTGGATTAAAATAGTAATTAACCACTTAAACATAGGTTAACTATAAAATTGGGTCGGGGTGTTACAGTCTACACTTGCAACTGATGGATAGTAGTTAGGTTGGATTTGTTGTTATGAGCATTATTTTTGTAATGGGCTGTTTACTTGTAAACTTTGAGCTTTTATTTTGTGTTTTGTCACGAATTGCCAAAGGGGGAGTTTGTTAGGTTCTAAAGATTTAGGATTTTATGTATTTAGAACTCTAATGTGTAATATTGGCAAACCATGATCAAAACAATATGTTTAGTCTTGTTTAGGCTTGCTCAAAGTTGATTAAATATTGTAAAGTTGGAATCGAGTGGCTGCAGATGTACTGGAGCATTTCGGCCTGGCTCGATCAATCGAAGGATAGACTCGATCGATCGAATCTCGGGTCAGATGCGTTTTCTGCAGAATTCCAACTCAGTCCAAACTCTATTTAAACGTCTTGGGGTTCAAGTAAAACACTCATATATATAAGGAAAACCCTAGAACGTTTTTGGGACTTTTTGAGAGAGAGATTAGAGTGCCTCTTGTGCCTCCTTTTATTTTTAGGGTTTTGTACCCAAACCTCTCTAAGTCTTTGTTGCTCATATTTGCTGTTTGTGTGAATTTCTTGTGAGATCTTTGAGGAGCTTTCCTTCACATAAACTTAGGGTTGTCAATATCTTGATGATCAACATAGTTGCAACCATTGGAACTTAAAAGAAAAGCAAGCGGGGAGCTTGTAGCTGATTGAGGAATTCAAGAAAGAAGTAGTTCGTGGATTTGGAGCCTGCGCGTGGTCGTGTCAGGAAGTTCTACTGGTGGGTAGCATTAGGAAGTTGAGCGGGGAGCTTGTAGTCCTTTTGTAAGAACTTCAATTCTTTCATAGTGAATTCTGTTATGCCTTGAGGATCGGTGGGTCAAATCCTCCCCAGGTTTTTACCGTGTGGTTTCCTGGGTGATCATATCTTGTGTTATTTATTTTCCGCTGCTTTATATTCTTGATATGATTGTTTGGATTGTTTTAACCTAGAATTGCTTAATTTGACTAAGTAACAACTTGGCTAATTAATATAGGCTACGCAATTTGGTTGTTTAAGGGGTCTAAATTCCCGTCAAGTGGTATCAGAGCGGGTAGCTCTTTGTTTGTTTTAGATCTTTTGATCTAAGAGCTGATCCTTGACCCCTGTTGTCATGGATAATTTGAAGTGTCTTTCTGCTCATACTTCTGCTGATTTTATTGATGCCTGTGATGTTTTGAATAAAAAGGACACTATTGTTTCTGCTAATTTTTTTGATGCTTTTGAAACTCTTCGTAAGGAATTATCTAAATCTTTGAAAATTGCTAAGAAATTTAAAGAAGAGTTAAAATTGGCTAATCTTGAAAAAGAGGATTTGATTGTGAGATTAGATGAGTCTAATAAAAAGAATGAATTTTTGAGAAATCAAATTTCCTCTCAAGATGAGAAGATGAAAAGCTTGGAACAAGAGTTAGTTGAGTCTAAAGTTAAACTTGAAAATTTGACTAGTTCTAAGCCTGCTGTTAATAACAGAAGTGTTTCTGTTTCTCTTAAGCCTAAAACTGAGAATGTTTATATCCCTCCTTTCAAGAGGAATAATAAAGAAAAGGCTTATTTTGCTAGGTTAAACAAAGGTAAAAGTTCTGATGTAGACACTGAAGTTTCTATACCTAAGTCTAATCCTACTGTTAGAGAGCATAATAAATCTGTTTTTGTGCCTACTTGTCACCTTTGTGGTGTTGTTGGTCATATTAGACCAAACTGTTCTTTGTTGAGGCAAAAACCAAAATCTGAGACTAGATTTGCTGTTAGGAATACTGATATTCCTAAATTTGTTCCTGTTTGTCACTTTTGTGGTGTCCGTGGTCACATTCGTCCTAATTGTCATAAATTGAAATTTAAGCATTTTGTATGTCAATCTAGGATATGTGATGATATTTCTCCTGCCATAAGTCCATATAAATTGTTTCATATGCTTTTGAAAAATTTAAGTTTGTTGGCTTGTGAAAGGAATTTGCAGGATTTTATTCTTTCTCAGAAGATTGGTGTAATTCCTCAAATACACTCTGCTTCACATGGATTTTCACCTACAAAGCCAAGGAATCGTGCTAAATGGGTGAGAAAAGATTCTCCAAGGTGAGTGTTGCTAACCTGTCCTTGATTTAATTCTTTCAAATTAATTGTGGACATGTTTTGTTTTAGTTTTTGGTTGTTTTATTTTTCTTTGATTGTTTTGTTTTAAAGAAAAATCCAAAAACATTGAAAAATTTCAAAAAGACAAAAATATTTTATTTTGTGTCTTATTTTTTTCTTGAGGATTACATGAGTTATGATATCTCTCTCTTGATTTAGAACATGCTTGACATTGTGGAGAAACTTGAATAGTTTGTGCTAAGCTATATTTTGATTTTGTGTGAGTATGTACTAGTTTGTACATGTTCTCAAGGGTTAATTAAGAAATTGATATTTCTTATTTGTGTACCCTCTATAGCTTAGTTTTGCACTATCATGCATTGTTTTTGCATTGTTCATTTAGCATAATATGTGCTTTTTGTTTTTGGTCATAAAGTTTGTTCAAACCAAAAAGATTTTTGTGTTTTGTATTATAGATCTTGGATTTATAATCAAGGTTGGCCACCTTATCTTTACATAACTAGTTTATGTACCTTGTTTAGCTTTGATGAGCTTATTTATTGCACTTGACTAGTTGAAACTTTGTAGTGCATGTTGTGTGGGAAAGATGTGTGTGGTTATTAATCACTTTGTCTTGATCTTGAAGTCACATGTTTTTTGACTGTCGGACTTGATTCTTTTGAGAAAGGCACAAATAACCATCTCACCACTGTTCACTAGCCAATCATGAACACCTTAGTGCATATCATAAGATTTTGTGCTCGAGAAAGTGTAGCACATGCACAAAAAGAACATAAGGTGTAGCCTCTGTTAAATGCTTAATGCTTAAAACTGGTGTGTACTATTAGGCTTGATGCCAATTCACATAATTTAAACTGGTGTGTACCATTAGGCTTGATGCCAAATTTCACCTAATAATGGGGCAAAATTCAAGAAACTTATATGATTGCAAGCTTATGTTCTAGGAGATGTGGGAGTTATATGATGTAACTCTTTAGGTGATAGTCTCTTTTGAATTCTATGTGATGGATTTTGTAGACTTTGTGATTGATTGCTATTCATATATCACCTCACATGTATCTCAAGCTTTTGCTAGTTGCACTCACTACACAAGTTACTCGTTGCTAAACTTGGTACATTATATTGTGTGTGATTTTGTTGTGGCCATCCAAGATTAAAAGTTCCTTAATTTTAATGCAAAATGTGTTTAATGTTTGCGCTTTAAGGACAAATTGATTGAAAATCTTGATTTTGGAAGATCTAGGTTGAATTCAAGTGTTTTTGAAAAATCATTCTATCTCATACTCATGCATTTTGTTTTCATAATTTAATGCTTTGAGGAGTTAGTTTTCAAAATGGGATTTGTGTTTCAAAACTGTGATTTTTCTCAAAATTTAGTGAGCCTCTGCCCATTTAGATCGATCCAGTATGATTTTCGATCAATCGAAAAAGTGCTCTATTTTGTCTCAAAATGACTGTCTGTTTCGATCGATCGAACCTGTTTTTCGATCAATCGAAATTGCGATTAAAATTCTTGGTTTGAGTCTACTTGACTCGATTGATCGAAATTTGAAAATTTTTAGTTTCTATGTTTTTGACCAAAATTTGTTTTGTGCATCATTTGTGTTTAGGATTCACATGCATTACATTGATTTTTTGTATCCATCTTGCAGTTTTGCAGTCATATCTCTCATTGTTTTCACACATAACATGCATACACTTTGCTACATTGGGTACTCAACTTGATTCAAAAATTGATTGATTAATTTTTGAGTTTTGTACATTCTAGTATATGCTATTTCTTATGTGTGAATTGTAGAAAATATTTTTCTTAAGCGATATGATGGATAATCAATGTGCGAATATTTTCTCTACTCATGCAACTGTTTATGGGTCACATAGTGCCATGTTTGCATTTTATTGAAAGAGAGAATATTTTTCTTCATGTGTATCCTCACCTTAGTTTTTAACTTTGGATTATGTGTTTTTAACTTTGATCCTGTTGGTGATGCTGCTGATCCCCCCCCCCCCCTTCCTTTATTTTTCCCCAAAACTATTTTTCTCAAAACTTGTTTTGTTTTTCCTATTTTTATAGGGGGAGAAAAGTTTTTTTTCACCTGTGTTGTTCATAGGGGGAGCTGTCTCTATTTTCTATAGAGTTGGATTGTTCTGTATCCCCTTGATTCTCTATTTTCTCTTATCCTTTATTGCGTATGTTGACAGTTTACTCTTTGTATGAGTTGTCTTTGTCAATACGTGACAAAAAGGGGGAGAAATTATTGATTTATGGGAATCATGTTGATATGTGTGGAAAATACAAAGATATTCATGTTAGGGGGAGTAACATTGATTGATATACATGTTATTTTTATTGATTCTTGTTGCTTTGTGATTCACTGCGTATTGATTTATATTTATGAGTTAATCATTCTTATATGTCTTTATTTTGTGTTGTGTGAATCTTACAAGAATGTTATACTTGTTGTTTTACTCTTTACTGTCACACATGCGTTTATGCATTTGTTTAGTGTTTCAGGAAATATACATGTTGATTCAACTGAGCTGCTGTCTACACTTGCAACTGATGGATAGTAGTTAGGTTGGATTTGTTGTTATGAGCATTATTTTTGTAATGGGCTGTTTACTTGTAAACTTTGAGCTTTTATTTTGTGTTTTGTCACGGATTGCCAAAGGAGGAGTTTGTTAGGTTCTAAAGATTTAGGATTTTATGTATTTAGAACTCTAATGTGTAATATTGGCAAACCATGATCAAAACAATATGTTTAGTCTTGTTTAGGCTTGCTCAAAGTTGATTAAATATTGTAAAGTTGGAATCGAGTGGCTGCAGATGTACTGGAGCATTTCGGCCTGGCTCGATCGATCGAAGGATAGACTCGATCGATCGAATCTCGGGTCAGATGCGTTTTCCGCAGAATTCCAACTCAGCCCAAACTCTATTTAAACGTCTTGGGGTTCAAGTAAAACACTCATATATATAAGGAAAACCCTAGAACGTTTTTGGGACTTTTTGAGAGAGAGATTAGAGTGCCTCTTGTGCCTCCTTTTATTTTTAGGGTTTTGTACCCAAACCTCTCTAAGTCTTTGTTGCTCATATTTGCTGTTTGTGTGAATCTCTTACAAACTCCCCCTTTGGCAATCCGTGACAAAACACAAAATAAAAGCTCAAAGTTTACAAGTAAACAGCCCATTACAAAAATAATGCTCATAACAACAAATCCAACCTAACTACTATCCATCAGTTGCAAGTGTAGACAGCAGCTCAATTGAATCAACCTGTATATTTCCTGAAACACTAAACAAAATGCATAAACGCATGTGTGACAGAAAAGAGTAAAACAACAGGTATAACATTCTTGTAACATTCACACAATTCAAAATAAAGACATATATGAATGATCAACTCATAAATATAAATCAATACGCAGTGAATCACAAAGCAACAAGAATCAATAAAAAATAACATGTATATCAATCAATGTTACTCCCCCTAACATGAATATCTTTGTATTTTCCACACATATCAACATGATTCCCATAAATCAATAATTTCTCCCCCTTTTTGTCACGTATTGACAAAGACAACTCATACAAAGAGTAAACAGTCAACATACGCAATAAAGGATAAGAGAAAATAGAGAATCAAGGGGATACAGAACAATCCAACTCTATAGAAAATAGAGACAGCTCCCCCTATGAACAACACAGGTGAAAAAAAAAAAACTTTTCTCCCCCTATAAAAATAGGAAAAGCAAAACAAGTTTTGAGAAAAACAGTTTTGGGGAAAAATAAAGGAGGGGGGGGGGGGGGGGTACAGCAGCATCACCAACAGGATCAAAGTTAAAAACACATAATCCAAAGTTAAAAACTAAGGTGAGGATACACATGAAGAAAAATATTCTCTCTTTCAATAAAATGCAAACATGGCACTATGTGACCCATAAACAGTTGCATGAGTAGAGAAAATATTCGCACATTGATTATCCATCATATCTCTTAAGAAAAATATTTTCTACAGTTCACACATAAGAAATAGCATATACTAGAATGTACAAAACTCAAAAATTAATCAATCAATTTTTAAATCAAGTTGAGTACCCAATGTAGCAAAGTGTATGCATGTTATGTGTGAAAATAATGAGAGATAGGACTGCAAAACTGCAAGATGGATACAAAAACAATGCAATGCATGTGAATCCTAAACACAAATGATACATAAAAAAATTTTGATCAAAAACAAAGAAACTGAAAATTTTTCAGTTTTGATCGATCGAGTATCGATCGAACATCAATCGAGTCAGGCAGACTCAAACCAAAAATTTTAATCGCAATTTCGATTGATCGAACAACAGGTTCGATCGATCGAAAGTCTGGAAAAATCAGTTTTTCGAAAAACAGAGCATTTTAATGTAGAAACTCCTCAAAGCACATTGTTTTATAAAAAATGCATGAGTATGAGACGAAAAGTTTTTCAAAAACACTCAAATTTAACCCAGATCTTCCAAAATCAAGATTTTCAATCAATTTGTCCTCAAATCGCAAACATTATACACATTTTGCATTAAAATCAAGGAACTTTTAATTTTGGATGGCCACAACAAAATCACACACAATATAATGTACCAAGTTTAACAAAGAGTAACTTGTGTAGTGTGTGCAACTAGCAAAAGTTTGAGATACATGTGAGGTGATATGTGAATAGCAATCAATCACAAAGTCTACAAAATTCATCACATAAAATTTGAAAGAGACTATCACCTAAAGAGTTACATCCTATAACTCCCACATCTCCTAGAACATAAGCTTGCAATCACGTAAGTTTCTTGTATTTAGCCTCTTAATTATGTGAATTGGCATCAAGCCTAATAGTACACACCAATTTTAATTAAGTGAATTGGCATCAAGCCTAATAGTACACACCAGTTTTAATTAAGTGAATTGGCATCAAGCCTAATAGTACACACCAATTTTAAGCATTAAGCAATTAAAGAGGCTACACCTTATGTTCTTTTTGTGCATGTGCTACACTTTCTCGAGCACAAAATCTTATGATATGCACTAAGGTGTTCATGATTGGCTAGTGAACAGTGGTGAGATGGTTATTTATGCCTTTCTCAAAAAGATCAAGTCCGACAGTCAAATAACATGTGACTTCAAGATCAAGACAAAGTGATAAACACCATAAACATCTTTCCCACACAACATGCACTACAAAGCTCAAACTAGTAAAGTGCAATAAAGTAAGCTCATCCAAACTAAACAAGGTACATAAACTAGTTATGTAAAGATAAGGTGGCCAACCTTAATTATAAATCTAAGATCTATAATACAAAACACAAAAATCTTTTTGGTTTGAACAAACTTTATGACCAAAAACAAAAAGCACATATTATGCTAAATGTACAATGCAAAAACAATGCATGATAGTGCAAAACTAAGCTATAGAGGGTACACAAACAAGAAATATCAATTTCTTAATTAACCCTTGAGTACATGTACAAACTAGTACATACTCACACAAAATCAAAAAATAGCTTAGTACAAACTATTCAAGTTTCTCCACAATGTCAAGCATGTTCTAAATCAAGAGAGAGATATTATAACTCATGTAATCCTCAAGAAAAAATAAAACAAGACACAAAATAAAATATTTTTGTCTTTTTGAAATTTTTCAATGTTTTTGGATTTTTCTTTAAAACAAAACAATCAAAGAAAATAAAAGAACCAAAAACTAAAACAAAACATGTCCACTATTAATTGAAAGAATTAAATCAAGGACAGGTTAGCAACACTCACCTTGGAGAATCTTTTCTCACCCATTTAGCACGAGTATTCGGCTTTGTAGGTGAAAATCCATGAGAAGTGGAGTGTATTTGAGGAATTACACCAATCTTCTGAGAAAGACTAAAATCCTGCAAATTCCTTTCACAAGCCAACAAGCTCAAATTTTTCAAAAGAATATGAAACAATTTATATGGACTTATGGCAGGAGAAATATCATCACATATCCTAGATTGAAACACAGAATGCTTAAATTTCAATTTATGACAATTAGGACGAATGTGACCGGAGACACCACAAAAGTGACAAACAGGAACAAATTTAGGAACATCAGTATTCCTAACAGCAAATCTAGTCTCAGATTTTGGTTTTTGCCTCAACAAAGAACAATTTGGTCTAATATGACCAACTACACCACAATGGTGACAAGTAGGCACAAAAACAAAATTCTTATGCTCTCTAACAGTAGGTTTAGACCAGAACTTTTACCTTTATCTAATCTAGCAAAATAAGCCTTTTCATTATTATTCCTCTTGAAAGGAGGGATATAAACTTTCTCAGTTTTAGGCTTAAGAGAAACAAAAACACTTCTGTTATCATCAGCAAGTTTGGTATTAGACAAATTTTCCAATTTAGCTTCAACCTCAGCTAACTTTTGTTCCAAACTTTTCATCTTCTCATCTTGAGAGGAAATTTGATTTCTCAAAAAATCATTCTTTTTATTAGACTCATCTAATCTAACAAGCAATTCCTCTTTTTCAAGATTAGTCAATTTTAACTCTTCTTTGAATTTCTTAGCAATTTTCAAAGATTTAGATAATTCCTTACGAAGGGTTTCAAAAGCATCAAAAAAATCAGCAGAAACAATAGTGTCCTTTTTATTCAAAACATCACAGGCATCAATAAAATCAGCAGAAGCATGAGCAGAAACATGATCAGAAAGACACTTCAAATTATCCATGACAATAGGGGTCAAGGATCAGCTCAGAGATCAAAAGATCTACAGACAAAGAGAGCTACCCGCTCTGATACCACTTGATAGGAATTTAGACCCCTTAAACAACCAGATTGCGTAGCCTAGATTAATTAGCCAAGTTGTTACTTAGTCAAATTAAGCAATTCTAGGTTAAAACAATCCAAACAATCATATCAAGAATATAAAGCAGCGGAAAATAAATAACACAAGATATGATCACCCAGGAAACCACACGATAAAAACCTGGGGAGGATTTGACCCACCGATCCTCAAGGCATAACAGAATTCACTATGAAAGAATTGAAGTTCTTACAAAAGGACTACAAGCTCCCCGCTCGACTTCCTAATGCTACCCACCAGTAGAACTTCCTGACACGACCACGCGCAGGCTCCGAATCCACGGACTACTTCTTTCTTGAATTCCTCAATCAGCTACAAGCTCCTCGCTTGCTTTTCTTTTAAGTTCAAATGGTAGCAACCTTGTTGATCATCAAGATATTGACAACCCTAAGTTTATGTGAAGGAAAGCTCCTCAAAGATCTCACAAGAGATTCACACAAACAGCAAATATGAGCAACAAAGACTTAGAGAGGTTTGGGTACAAAACCCTAAAAATAAAAGGAGGCACAAGAGGCACTCTAATCTCTCTCTCAAAAGTCCCAAAAACGTTCTAGGGTTTTCCTTATATATAGGAGTGTTTTACTTGGACCCCAAGATGTTTAAATAGAGTTTGGGCTGAGCTGGAACTCTGCAGAAAACGCATCTGACCCGAGATTCGATCGATCGAGTCTATCCTTCGATCGATCGAGCCAGGCCGAAATGCTCCAGTACATCTGCAGCCACTCGATTCCAACTTTACAATATTTAATCAACTTTGAGCAAGCCTAAACAAGACTAAACATATTGTTTTGATCATGGTTTGCCAATATTACACATTAGAGTTCTAAATACATAAAATCCTAAATCTTTAGAACCTAACACTTTCTTAATTGTAGGGCCAGATCTCTCTCTATGATTGGAAAAATCCCATTGTTGTGAACTTTCAGAAAAATTCTCAAGAAATTTGTATGCCTCATCATCTACAAGACTCAAAAATCCACCACCATTCATGGACTCAACCATGTTATGATTTGTCTGAGTCAAACCATTATAAAAATATTGTACTAGACTCCATGTTTCAAAACCATGGTGAGGACACTTTAAGATCAAGTCCTTAAATCTCTCCCAACTCTCATAAAATTTCTCTTGTTCATCGTAATAAAAATCTACAATTTCTCTCCTCAAAGCATTGGTCTTGGCCATTGGGAAAAATTTAGAGAGGAATTTTGTGACCAACAGTTCCCATGAAGTGATAGATCCAGGTGACAGAGAATTAAGCCATAAATTTGCCTTATCCTTTAAGGAAAAAAAGGAATAAACGCAAGCGAACAAAGTGATCAATGAAATTCTGGAACTTACAAGTAGCACAAATCATCAAGAAAATCCTTTACATGCATATAAAGGTCTTCTCTATCCAATCCATGAAAAGTAGAAAGAAGTTGGATTATCTGTGGCTTCAACTCAAAATTTGTAGTAGTGGTTGCAGGCAATACTATGCAAGATGGAGGGTTGGTGGCTATGGGTGAGAACAACTCCCTAAGAGTTTTTGAATCATCTCCTATTTCTCCCATTGTTGATGAATAATCAAAACTAACAAGATGATTTTCTTTATCACGTATCCAAGTTCTCATAAACCATGCACAAAGAAATAAACAATTTTTTTTTAATTTTAAAAAAAATAAATTTTAACTACAACTAGTAGAAGGAAAAATTCAATTAAAACTTAATTCCTTTTCCTAAACAATTCCTTGGCAACGGCACCAAAAACTTGTTGTGAAATTTTAAAATACTCACAAGTGTACAAACCATACCAAAGTATAGTTTGACAAGAACGAGGTCGAACCCACAGGGACTTGAATGAACGTAGAAAAATTAATTAAATCTTAACCAAATTAATCCTAATCTAGTTTAATAAAAATTGGTTTTTTCTGAGATTAAATAAACTAAACAAATAATAAAATTAAGCAAATGGTTAAACTAAGCAAAAGATATAAAGCAATAAAAAGATGTAAACAATCAAGAGAAAGGAATTAAGGTTTTGGAATCTGTCTTGTAAGTCATATCAGCATATATTTATGATCATTAATTTTTTCCAACCACTGCATGATAATCTAGAAATCAATCTTGCTATCATGGAAAATATCATCATTAGAACTTATGTTTAAAAATCTAAAGCATGTTCTTCTTCCCTTCTTAAGTATAAAATCAAATTATCAATTGTATCTGTAGCCAAACAAATCACAAGATATATCCAATTCTAAAAATCAAATCATAAATTGTATCCATTGAAAAACAGATCACAAACGATATCCAATTTTATAATCAAGAATTAATAAACCAAGCATTCAATTAATTAAGACAAATCCTAAATCATGAGAAAAACATGATTGAACTCATATCTAGAATCTCATATTAGTCAATTGATATGAAGCAAGAACAATTTAAATCATTAAAGAACAACTATTGTGGGAAAAATCAAATCACATAAATATAACTGATAATCCTTAACAAGGTTTCGTCCTCAACCCTAATTATAAATTTAGCTACTCATGATAATTGAAAGAAAACACAAAAATAAAATACTAAACATTAAAGTAGACAAATAAAATAAAACTAACTGTTATGGAAGAGGTAGCCGCAGCTCTCTATACATTTAGCCCTCAGCCCTAGCACTAGCCTCCCTAAAATTTGCCCTAAAGAGCCTTTAAATAGGTCAAGGAATCCTATTACAAGTTGGATTCCCGTTTGGAGAAAATCCCATATTTTTAGGCTTCATTTAACTGGCAATTTTGGCCCATTTAACATCAGAATTCAGAATTTTGGTAAACTACAAAGTTGTATACCTTTAAGTTAAATTTTCAGCCCAACTTGAATCATCTCTATTGGATATCTAAGCCGAAAGTTATGCTAAAAATACTAACTGATGTGCAGGCTGAAATCCTAATCTGAATTGGATTTGGATTTAGTGCAAATTTCCTTTGATTCCTTACTCCAATTGGACTTAAATTTAATTGGGTTGGCCTTCTTTAACTTCATCATGGCCCTTGTAAAAGTAAAGTCTATTAGCTTTCTTCTTTGCACAAATCCACTTATTTAATTCCATTCTCCTACAAAAGACAAATTCATGCAATAAGATTCAATTAAGCACAAAATTGATTATTCAACATTATTCCAAAACCAAATATAAAATGCATGAATTAGCTCAAAATATGTATGATAATGCTTTCTAATAATGATATAAATATGCAAAATTAAGCTATTATCAATGCACATCAACATTCTTGACCTATCAAATGGTATTAGAACAGGCATACTCTAATTAGGTTTTAATCTTTGCTGTGTGATCCATTGACCCTTGTTTGTCATGGATAGAGGACAGTCTCTTATTATGCCTCCTTTATTTGATAGCACTAACTATGCATACTGGAAAGTAAGCATGAGGGCTTTCTTGCAGTCGTTAGATGAAAAGGTGTGGCAAGTTATGGAGATAGGCTGGACCAAGCCTAAGGAAGCACTAGCTGATTGGGATGATGCTAAGATCAAGGCAGCTTACTTCAACAGCAGGGCATTGAATGCTTTATTCAGTGCAGTCACGAATGAGGAGTTCAAGAAGATATCCTCTACTAAAACTACTAAGGAAGCATGAACCATCCTCCAAACAACTTATGAAGGAACCAAGGCTGCCAAGGATTCAAAGCTTCAGAGGCTTACCACGAGCTTTGAAGAGATTAAGATGCAGGAGGATGAGTCATTCGATGAATTCTATGCCAAGCTTAAGGACATAGTGAACTCACCTTTAATCTTGGGGAAACCATTCCTAAACCCTAGATTGTTAGAAAGGTGCTTAGATCTCTACCCGGGAGATTTCATGTCAAGATCACCGCAATTGAGGAATTGAAGGATATTGACAAAATTCCTTTGACAAAATTGGTTGGCAATCTGCAAACCTATGAGTTGGGTTTGACAAGGATAGGGAAATCTAGTAAGGGAAAGAGTATGGCATTAAAGGCCAAGAGCAGTGACACTGATGAGTCTTCAAACAATGAAGATTTTAAGATGAAATCCCATATCACTCGACAATTCAAAAAGTTTATGAAGAACGCTAATGCTAAAGGATTTGACAAAGACCACAAGCAGTCTAGCTTGTCTCAGTTCAAGAACCAGGACAAAGGAAAGAAGGATGCTAGGGATAGTGGTCAGTACATTGTTCCCTCAGGACCAAAATGCTTTGGATGTCAAGGCTTTGGACACATGAAACAAGAGTGCCTTACATATCTCAAGACCATTGGGAAAAGTAAGGCACTTGCTGCTACTTTGAGCGATACTGAGCCTGAAGATAAATTTGACAATGAGGATGATGGAATCCTAAATGCCTTCACTACCACTGTAAATCCTACTAAAGGGATTGTTGAAGATGTGGATGAAGTAGAAGACTTGGTGCAGTCTAAATTTAAGAAGATGGATGAACAAGATAACATCCACACAGCCTATGCAAAATTATACAAGATCTCGAAAAAACATGAGAAGTTGTATAGGTTGGCCACCAAGAAGCTTAGTGAAGTGGAGCTTGAAAGAGAAGAAATTTCCATAAAGTTTGATGAAGCCAATCAGAACATTGGAGCACTGAGATTTGAGAATAATTTCTTAGCTGAGAAGACCAAGAAGCTTGAGGCAAAATTTTTCCAAGTCAGAGCTCAACTGAAGAGGACCTCATGTGCAAAGCTTGACGAGATGCTTAGTCTTCAGAAATCTGCTTTTGATCGAACCGATTTAGGGTATGATTTCTCTTCTTCTGGTATTGCTTCTACTAGTAATATTGTTTTTGTTTCTCCTACTAATAATGTTGAATCTGAGAACAATGATGTGAAAAATGTGTTAGCTAGTAAGAACATAGATAATGGTAAATATATCTTAGGAGCACCCCCTAAGCTTGATAAGAAAGAGATTAAGAACCCTAGGGCTAAGAAGGGAAACACTCAAAAGCCTAAACAGAAGAAGCAGCATTTCTGTCATCACTATAGAGCAGTTGGACATACTCGACCTAATTGCTACAAGTGGTTAGCCATTTAACAGAGCAAAAGTATGATCTCATCAGAAATCCAGAATTAGTTTCCATCCTCCTTTGCTCCCCTTGGAGATTGTAAAGTTATTATTTACAACTATATGTTTTGTTGGCTTATATTCCGTGCCAAATTTGATTGTAATTATATTCAATCTGTTGTACCCTGTATTTGTTGTGAGATTTCATTGTAAGGGTTGTGTATTAGAGAGAGAGTGTGAAGACTCAAGCATTTGAAGACTGAAGATTTCTCGCAGGTATCTCGTGACTTAGCTTCCCGCGAAGTGATACATATGCCCTGCACATGCTGGAATGCGAAGAGTCAGGCCAGGTGGAGACAACTGTGTCTCGCAAGTATCTCGCGGGTAAGGCCTTCCCGCCAGACACCCGCGAGGCATTCTATTCTGCCAGCCTGTCTAGTCTGATTCACACTTTCTGTACCCACACTATTTATACCCTCATTTCCCACAATTGAAAGGAGAGCCTCTGAGAGAAAACCCTAGCCAAACACCTTGATAGTTAGAGATTGTGTGTTAGAGATTGACAAACACTTACCATACCCTTTTAGAGTGTGAAGTGACGTTTTGGTGCTACTGGGAAGCATTAGAAGAAGCCGATGATGGTAGATGCAACATAGAGCTTGTTGCGGGATCCGGAGAACTAAGACAAGACACGGTTTCGAGAAGCCTTGTTGGAGTAGGAGCTTGGAGGGCTTAGGTACATCGGGTAGATTAGGGTTGGAGGGTCTCTTGCTAACCCATGTATCCCAACTGATTGTTTAGTGGATCAATTTCCGCTTGGAAGGCGGCGGAGAGGTTTTTCGCCGAGTTCTTCGGTTTCCTCTTTGATAACACGTCTCGGTGTTATCTGTGTTTACATCTCTCTTCCCTACTCTTGTTCATTTCATTTTTACTGTTGTGTTGCTTTAAATATGGATTAGAGTAGTTGTCTTGCTTATACGCTTGTGTTTACACTATTCCGCACTTAGTATTAAGTTAGTGTAAAATCAACCAAGCCGTAACTTTAATTTGGGGGTCTAAACTGCTCGTGTGTTTTTGACACATTTTCGAGCTTTCAATTGGTATTAGAGCGGGTACACTCGCTATGGTTTAAATACCTGAGTGTGATCCTTGACCCTTTGTGAGATGGATAGGTCTCAATCCCTAAATGTTCCACCATTTTTTTATGGTAACAATTATGCTTTTTGGAAAGTCAGAATGAGGGCATTTTTATGCTCTATTGAGGATACCGTTTGGAATGCGATTGAAGTAGGTTGGACTAGGCCGGAGGCTGCAAAATCCACTTGGGATAAGGCAGCTCTTGCGGCAGCTAATGCTAATAGTAAAGCTTTAAATGCTATTTTCTGTGATGTGTCTCCAGATGAATTTCACAAGATATCTCACATGACAGTTACCAAGGAAGCTTGGGAGATTTTGGAGACTACCTATGAAGGTACAAAGAAAGTTAAGGACACAAAACTCCAGATGCTTACCACCAAATTTGAAGAGCTCAAGATGGGTGATGATGAATCTTTCGATTCGTTCTATGGGAAGCTCAACGAAATTGTTATTGCTAAGCTCAATCTTGGTGAGAAGATTGAAGATACTAAGGTGGTGAGGAAAATCTTGAGATTCTTGCCTGAAAGCTTTAGAGCAAAAGTCACAGCCATAGAAGAGAGTAAAGACTTGGATGAGATCAAAATCCAAGAGCTAATCGGGTCTCTCCAAACATATGAGCTAGGACTGCCTTCCCATAAGACGAGTAAATCGCTTGCTCTTAAAACCATCACCGAAAGAATGGACGATTCCTCTGAAGAAGATGGAGTGGAGAAGGAAGTAGCATTTCTTGCGAAGAACTTCCGCAAATTTCTAAAGATGAAGAACAGTGGGAAACCATTCAACAGAGGGAAGTTTTCATCTTCAAGAGGTGATAGGAAAGAGTTTAAGAGGAAAGAGGGGAAGGATTCTCAATCTCCTTTAGATATTGTGTGTTATGAATGCAATGGCCATGGACATCTCAAGAAGGAGTGTCCAAATTATCTAAGAGGAAAGGGTAAGGCATATGCCATAACACTGAGTGATTCAGATTCTTCAAATTCTGATTCTGAAGAGAGCTGCGACAGAGAAGGAAACTACTCCGCATTTATGACAATTGCTCATATGGATTCCTCAGATGATTTGGGTGCACTTGTGAAGGAGCTTGGTGAGCAGTCTGATTTGGAATCAATTGGAATAGTTGAGGAATCTGAAGATGAGGTAGATGGAGAAGAAGTGGGTCTGCAAGAGACTTATAATTCCCTCCTTGAGAAGACCGGTGGATATTCAAAGATGGCTAACGCAGCCATTAAAAAGATGAAGAGGGCTAAGGAGGATTACAAAAGCCTTCTGGTATGATATAAAGAGGCGAAGTGTGAGATTGAAATACTAAATGGTGAGCTATCAGAAGCTTACACAAAAGTGAGATTTCTTGAGTGTAAGCACATGCCAAGATAGAAAGGGTCTCCTCCAAGAAGCTAGATGATGTTATTTCATCTAAAAAACATGCCTCAGACAAGTCCGGACTGGGATACATCGGAGGGAGCAGCTCATCAGCCAACGTCACTAAAGAAGTGAAGTTTGTGAAGGCCAAAGATACGGTTGTAGAAGAGCCGACTCTTGAGAAAGTTAAGGCTGAAAAGAAGAAGAATGTGGCTGATCAACGAGTGTTTAATAAGTCCCGTAATCAATCAGAAGCCAGATTTGGATCTAGAGGAAGATCACTTCCAAGATCACAACAAGGTCCTAGAACGAATCATTTGTGTCACTTTTGTGGATTACAAGGACATACAAGACCCAACTGTCATAAGCTGAGAGCATTGAACAATGCAAGCGCTCCTCGGTCACAAGGAAGGAGAAATGACGAGAGGTCTTGGGGTGGTGAGTAAACAAGAAGTCAAAACCATGATCCCGAAGTGATGGAAGTGATGAAGATGATTGGTGCCTTCACCAACTGTTTAGAAAGCTTCACACGAAGGTTTGAAAGTCCCAACTTTCGTACCCAATCCGTCAAGGATATCACCCCAAACGCACGTGACGTGTGGGTGAAGAGGGGTACTCATGCATAAGCATTATAACATGTCCATGCATTAATTCTTCCAATGCTTAGGGACATTTACTGTTGCATCTTATCATGCATTGCCTTCATTTTATAGCATGTTTCTTTTACCTATTTGGTTTATGCCTATTTTGTTTTGTTGATCTTACTTCATTTCGATTTGTTTTTGAGTGTGTTCAAAAAAAAAAAAAAAAAAACCCATAAAAATTGAAAAATCTTCAAAAAGTTTGATCGCTCGTTTTGTGCATATCTCATGTGAGTTTGGCCTAGTACCTTCGTACTTATGGCGTAGTGCATTTACGAGCTTAGCTTGTTATGTATGCACATTGATCTGTGTGGAAGAAATCTTGAAAATTATGTGTGATTGTTGTAAATAGATCTTCAAGCTTGTCATGAATGATTGGTGATAGGCCACAAACTGAATGACCCCTTGTGATTAAACAAATTAATTAATTAGCCAAGTTATTAAATTAATCAATTTAACATGCAAATACGTGGAAGCACAAACAAATCACCAAAAACTAAATCTGTAGCGGAAATTAAATTACACGGTGATTTGTTTACGAATGGGGAAAACCCTAACGGCAAAAACCCCACCGGGTGATTTTTAGGTCACCACTCCCGAAACTCCACTATTATCAAATCAAGCGGTTACAAGTAAAGAAATCCCAAGTACCTTACCAACCTACAGTTGAACCCTTACCCCAATACCCAATTGGACTTGATCTGTAATGACAATTTCCACCTTTGATGCACGGCTCCCAAGTACGTGACTAACTAATGCGCGGATCCCAGTACGCGACTTCAAACACCAACTAAGAAGGAGAGGTTGGCTGCAAAGTTCTTCAGTTCATCCTATACGATGAAGATCAGGAAGATGCTTGGTTACAAAACCCTATGGTCCAAATACACAGCAACTTCTTCAGAGAAGATGAACTAGGTCAAGAACTTTGTCTTTTGATCACAATTTGCTTGAACAAAGATTGCTCAATGCTTTTGCAACTTGTGTCTAATTTTACGGCTCTTGAAACAATCCTTTTATATGTTTAGGGTTAGAAGAAAAGAAGGCCCAAAAGCATATTCACGGATCCCAAGGAAATCAAATCAGAAAAAACTGATTTTATAATTCTCGACAGATAGCAGGTGTCGAGGTAGCTATCGAGCAGGTGTCGAGCTTTAATGAAATTGCACTTCAGCTTGCTTTTTCTTGGATAGATTTGATGACTTTAACACTTGATCTTGAAACCTTGTTTCTTGGAGTATTAAAAACTCCTAGAACTACCCAATTACAAGTAGAGTGCGTTTTGTCAAAAGGATTAGCCAATTTACATAAATAAGTGACATATGTTTTTAACAAGTGAACACACATATGTCCTAACAATCTCCCCCTTTGGCAATCCGTGACAAAACCACAACAAACAAATGAACATATGAGAGAAGTCATAAATCACTCAACTCATATTCACTTGTTGAATACAATAAAATCTATCCTAATACAAACTCTTGAAAAACTTTGCAAGAAGAGAGTTTATGGCAAGTAGACTTTGACAACCTATACTTCTGAAACACTTTAAACAAAACTCATCAAGTCATCTTGTGTGAAACAGAAATAAATAAATTGCATACAAGTATAAAGAACATGTGTGTAAAGGTAGAGAAGAAACAACACATAAAGAGAGGTGAAAGAAACATACATCCACATATATAAAAAAATAAGTACAATGTATGTAAAACTGGTCAAAAGACCTCATATACAAGATCAATGTATCTATAAAGAATAGAAAAGAATAGATATATAAAAACCTTACTACATCCCTCAAAAATATCAACACTCCCCCTATCAAAATGTCCTATACTAACTCTCCCCCTAAGATGACTACTCTCATAATCCCAAAACTACTCCCCCTTTTTGTCATGAGTGACAAAGGGTGAAGGGTCATGTAGACATCTCATCAGTAGAGCTAGCATCCGCATCATCATCATCATCATCATCATCATCCTCATCATCCTCATCCTCAAAATCTGAAGCTGTTGGAGTAGGTGGTGAAAGAGTAGCCTCTAGAGCAAAACCACCAATGGTCACCTGCTGTCGTGCAATACGACCAACACGAACATTCACCTGATACAACTCAGCAGAGAGTGTATCAAGGCGAGTGTCCATGCACTGTAGCTGCGCCATAATGTCTCCTAGAGATACATCGCCTGTAGAGGACGAAGGAGCAGATGTAGATGGAGCGGATCTGGACGGAGCTGAAGGGGAGGGAGGAGAGGCATCCGTCTGTCACGACCTAAACTGAGCCTCACTATGTTTTACGGTAGCGACATCTATGGCACATATGTGTGTGAAATTGTCGGACACAGGAAAAAGGATAGAAAAATGGCGTAAGATCCTCGTGATAGCAGAAGGAAAGATGAGCTTATCACGGGATGCCGAATCTAGATGGACATCTATGATAGAAAGGATGAAATGAGAAGGAAAATCTATAGTAAGATGCTCTAGAAGTGATAGCAAAAATCGAGCACGAGGCTCTGTGATAGAGTTGTAGTGAGAGAGTGGATGGAGTACAAAAGTCATCACCATGTTAAGAAATCTAGGACCTTTAGCAAAAGGCCTACATGATGTGTACTGATGCTCACCCCAATTAGCAGGATGCTGACAGAAGGCAGAGATGAGCTCATCTTTGGACACAGTCCTCAGATGCTCACAGGAAGGGTAATCAGGAAAATCTATCCTAGGTACCCTAAGCACATCCGCAACTAGCTGCGGTGTAATAGGAATGCGCGCACCTCGAACGCGAGTGAAAAAGAGAGGTACTGAACGATCTATCCCGTGCATGTTGGAGTAAAACTCCTGTATCAGCACGAGATGGCAAGTGACCGGGACGTCACACAGTGACCCCCATCCCCTACTGTGAATGACAGAGGGAAGGTCAGTGTCGGTGAAGTCCGCCAGAATGACTTGGCGTTCCGAATGAACACCTCATCTAGAGAAGTTCTCAGAAAATGCCTTGTGGGCATCTCCATCACGAAACCGAAGGTCAAGAGGAGTAGAATCAGAAGAAGAGGAAGCTCCAAAACGCAGAGGGTTCCGAGCAGGAGTGGATTTACGTTTGGGTGCCATAGACACTACTAACGTAAAAGAATGAGAAAGAGATAGAGAGGGAGACAATCAGAAAAGTCCTAACACAGTTCAAATAGATCAAATATATTGAACAAAAAGTACGTATGCATGGGAATGCATGAACATGTGACATGCAAAGAAAAGAAAACATCATAGGCTCAACCCAATCCAATCCTAGCAGCACACAAACATAGAGCACTCATCTAAATGCATGTAAATACCATTCTAATGCACACGAAATGCAATGTATGACATTTTGAAAACATTTAAGTGAAAACCCAACCCAAAATTTGAAGAAAATCTCATCAATTTTGAAAAAACCCAAAAATTTCAAAAATCCCAAAAACTTAGGTTTTAAAACATGAAATGCATGAAAAAGGAAGGGGAAAATGATCTTACCAAGTGATTAGAAGCAAGGAATGGTCAAGATCCAAGTGGGTTGGAAGATTTGAGTGAGAAAATGGTGTTTGGGAGAGGAACTGCCTCGGACAGATCGAGAGAGATCGAGTGAAATGAGAGAAAATCGTGACAGATCCTTAAATAGGCTTCTCAGTAATTCTCGACAGCTGAGGTGTCGAGAGGTATCGAGGAAGCTGTCGAGGAAGGTGTCGAGAATTTTGCCTTCGATAGCTTCAGGTGTCGAGAGGTGTCGAGGTACAAGGCCAATATCAGAATTCAGAAGCTCGATCGATCGACAAGGTATCGAGAAGGTATCGAGAAGACAGAAGATTTCTCGATCGATCCACCAGGTGTCGAGACAGGTGTCAAGATTGCGATTAGAAAAGGCTAGATAAGCTCGGCAGATGACCAGGTGTCGAGAAGGTGTCGAGGAGGTGTCGAGCCATCAGTGAAAAGCAGTTTTTCGAGAAGTGAAAAACACAGACATGAATGCAATCCAACAAGCACCTCAACCAATGATCCACTCAACAAAAAAAAAAAAGCTCTCAAAATCATCTCTCAACAGAATTTTAAGCACATGGATCCTCAGAAACACACACACACACACTAAACAAGTCTAACCAATTTTATATTTCAAAAACAAGTCAAGACAATTTAGTGAGCATACATTAGCATATGTAAACACTTGTGATGGCCAAATCACATTGTACCTGCACATGTATCAAGAGTAGCAAAGAATATTGCGTGTTGTGTGTGAAAAATATCGCAAGATTGCATATGTATATACATGTTATGACGATCTGAGATATGAAAAAATAACTTTAACTCACACACAATCATAACTGTTTGATGGGGACTATCACCTTCGAGGTACATCCTATGACTCCCACATTTCCTAGAAAACATGCTTGCAATCATATTTAAAGCATTTTAATCTTTTAGCTTTATTTTCTTTGCATATTTTCTTTTAAGCATATCATGCTTGGGCATAAAAAGAGAGAAAAGAAATACCCAACATGTTAAGCATAGACATTGCACTTTTGCTATGCCGAAGCATACGGATGTCTTTGACACTGCACTTTTGCTATGCCGAAGCATACAGGTGTCTATGACACTGCACTTTTGCTATGCCGAAGCATACAGGTGTCATACTATGATTGGCGGGCAACAGTGGTGAGATGGTCATTTATGCCTTTCTCTTAGGATTTTCCAGTCCTACCCGTCAAAAAGAGTGATATGAGTGTTAAGTTTAAGGGATAACTTAATCTTACTCATCACAAACAAGAACCACAAAGCTTACTTGCTTAGTTGTGCATAGAGATGCTCATCTAAGCTACAAGAGATACAAAGTTTAGAAAACTTTGTTTCATTGGCCATCCAAGGTACACAAATACCAAAGTACACAAAACACACACTGTTTTTGTATTTTTCAATTTTTCAAATTTTTTTTTTATTTTTATATCAAAAAAAAAAAATAAACAAAACTGAAAATAAACAAACAAAAACATGTTATCAAAGCAAAGCAAAAACTAGATGCAAATGCATGAGGAAGAGGGACAAGAGAAGGAGATTAATCCATGGAGATGACACCAATGTTCTGACGAAGGAATTCAAAACGTTTGTTTTCAAGAGGTTTGGTGAACAAGTCAGCCTTCTGATCATCAGTGTGGATAAACTCAAGAGTGAGAGTACCATCTTCGACAAGCTCCCTAATGAAGTGATGTCGAATCTCTATGTGTTTGGTTCTAGAATGTTGAACCGGGTTCTTAGAGATATTGATGGCACTGGTATTGTCACAGTAAATAGTGAGATGCTATTGACAAATACCATAATCATGGAGGAGTTTTTGCATCCAGAGGAGTTGGGTGCAGCAACTACCGGTAGCGATGTACTTAGCTTTTGTAGTGGATAAGGAGATGGAGTTCTGCTTTTTGCTCATCCAAGAGACAAGATTGTTACCCACATAAAAACAACCCCCCGAGGTACTCTTTCTATCATCAGCATTTCCAGCCCAATCAGCATTAGAGTACCCAACTAAGACACCATTAGTGTCCTTGCTATACCACACACCGAACTCAGCAGTGGTTTTGACATACTTTATTATTCTTTTTAAAGCAGTCATGTGAGATTCTTTGGGGTTAGCCTGATATCTAGGACACACACCAACACTATAACTAATGTCAGGTTTACTAGCAGTAAGGTAAAGAAGACTACCTATCATGCTTCTATAGAGAGAAGGATCAACATTCTTGCCTAACAAGTCTACAGTGAGTTTAACATTAGGGCTCATAGGGGTTCTAACAGAACTAGCAGAATACAAACCAAACTTTTTCACAAGATTCTTAGCATATTTAGATTGAGAAAGGAATATACCTGAATCTTGTTGGCGAATCTGCAATCCTAGAAAGTGAGTCAGCTTTCCAATCATGCTCATCTCGAACTCGGCTTGCATGAGTTTTGAGAATCCATGAGCCAGTTCATCCTTAGTCAACCCAAAGATGATATCATCAACATAGACTTGAGAAACTATCAACTCCCCATCTTCCTTTTTGATGAAGAGAGTTTGATCGGCCTTCCTTCTTGTGAACCCATGTGACACCAGATATTGTGTGAGTCTATCATACCAGGCTCTAGGAGCTTGCTTCAACCCATAAAGTGCCTTTTTAAGGTACAGCACATGATCCGGAAAGTGTGGATCAATGAATCCTTTTGGTTGAGCCATATAGACATCCTCTTTGAGTAACCCATTCAAGAAGGCAGTCTTTACATCCATCTGATAAAGTTTGAAATTCAATTGACATGCTAGGGCAAGAAGAATTCTGATTGACTCCATTCGGGCAACTGGGGCAAATGTCTCATCATAGTCTACTCTTTCCATTTGTGAGTATCCTTGAGCCACAAGTCGAGCCTTGTTGCGAATCACATTTCCTTCTTCATTAGTCTTGTTGCGAAATATCCACTTTGTACCGATGATGTGTTCACCTTCCGGTCTAGGTACTAGAGTCCAAACATCATTCCTCTAAAACTGAAGTAATTCATCATGCATTGCTTCAACCCAACTCTCATCTTGTAATGCTTCCTCAACTTTCTTAGGTTCAACCTGTGACAAGTAGCAGGAATAAGACACAAAGTTATCAACACATTTATCAACTGTGCGTTTCCTTAATGTGAGTTCATTCATGTCTCCCATAATAACTTCTGGAGGATGATTTAATTTGATTCTAGATGAAGGTCCCTTCTTTTCATGAGATTCAGACTCTGGTGAAATGGGTAAGTCTGCAGGGTCTTCCACAATACTGGGAGTACAGGGAGTACTTGGAGAAGCAGGTTCTTGTTCAGTAATGTCTTGAACTTCCCTAGGCTCAGAAGGAAGAATTTCTTTGGGGAGTCCCTTAATGCCTTTCTCAGAACTAGACTCTGAAGACTCATCAATGATGATATTTACTGTCTCCATTACCTTCATAGTTCTTTTGTTGTACACCCGATAAGCCTTGCTTGTAGAAGAGTAACCCAGAAATATGCCTTCATCGTTCTGAGAGTCAAACTTTCCCACATTCTCTCTATCCTTGAGGATGAAGCAGGTACTTCCAAAAATTCTAAAGTACTTCACATTAGGCTTCCTTCCTTTCCACAACTCATAAGGAGTCTTTTTGGTATTAGGTCTGAAGTATACCCTATTAAGCTTCTCCCCACAAGTTTCTAGCCACATCTTTGTTATGCAACATGGCTCTAGCCATCTCTTGAATAACCCTATTCTTCCTTTCTACCACACCATTTTGCTGAGGCGTAATGGGAGCAGAGAATTCTTGAGATATACCCAATCTTATGCAGAAGGATTCCATGTATGAGTTCTCGAATTCCTTCCCATGGTCACTTCGAATTCGATCAATCTTCAGGCTCTTTTCATTCTGCAGTCTTGTGCATAAAGCCTCAATGTGCTCAGGAGCATCAGACTTGGATTGTAGTAGAATGACCCAAGTGTATCTAGTGAAGTCGTCTACCATAACCATGATGTATCTCTTACCCCCAAGAGACTCGGTTCTGGTTGGACCCATAAATCTAAGTGCAACAGCTCCAATGGTCTGGATGTAGCTGACGTCTGAGTGTCTGGATGCTTAGCTTTCGTCTGTTTTCCAAGCTGACATGGTCCACACACCACATTGCTTATTCTACTAAGCTTTGGTATCCCCAAGACTGATTCATGCTTAGATACAATAGATAAATTCTTGTAACTAGCATGTCCCATTCGTTGATGCCACAAATCTTCACTAGGCAAACGAATGCTATTACACACAATATCAGTATCAGGAACCAATCCATAGCAGTTGTCCAAAGTGCGAACCCCACTAATGAGCTTCTTTCCAGAATCATCCATGAAAAGACACTTTCCTTTTGAGAATAGCACCATGAAGTCTTGATCACATATCTAACTTATGCTCAATAGGTTCACCCTTAGACCTTCTACATAAAGGATATTTGCAATGTCTGGCAGTCCTGGCAAAGATATAATCCCTTTCCCTTTAATTTGTGACTTGCTTCCATCACCAAAGGTAACATTGCCACCTTTCTTAGACTCGAAGACCTTGAAGAGAGATTTGTCTCTAGTCATGTGTCGTGAGCAACCACTGTCAAGATACCATAGACATGTGTCCATTACCTTGAATGCAGACTTCATCATGAAACATACTTCATGCTTAGATGATAAATCAGAGGGGAATGGTTCTTTCTCTCAACTGCCTTTTATGAGCTAAGCCTATAACTTTCACTCTTCTCAGACGAACTCCTTTCCACATTTTCATTCTGAGACAGTCTAGTTTCTTCTTAGCAAAATTGAGATCTTTTCCAATAGTCATCATAAGAGAATTCAAATAACTTTTAGACTTGTATTTTTTGAGACACTCAAGCAAATAGTGATTAGAAAAACAAGATGTATTTGAAAACAAAGATCTCTTCAAGCAGGTTATAGCCATGACAACAGGGGTCAATGGATCAACACAGCAAAGATTAAACCTAATCAGAGTGTGCCTGCTCTGATACCACTTGATAGGCCACAAACTGAATGACCCCTTATGATTAAACCAATTAATTAATTAGCCAAGTTATTAATTAATCAATTTAACATGCAAATACGTGGAAGCACAAATAAATCACCAAAAACTAAATATGCAGCGAAAATTAAATAACACGGTGATTTGTTTACGAATGGGGAAAACCCTAATGGCAAAAACTCCACCGGGTGATTTTCAGGTCACCACTCCCAAAACTCCACTATTATCAAATCAAGTAGTCACAAGTAAAGGAATCTCAAGTACCTTACCAACCTACAGTTGAACCCTTACCCCAATACCCAATTGGACTTGATCTATAGTGACAATTTTCACCTTTGATGCACAGCTCCCAAGTACGTGACTAACCAATGCGCGAATCCCAGTACGCAACTTCAAACACCAACTAAGAAGGAAAGGTTGGCTGCAAAGTTCTTCATTTCATCCTATACGATGAAGATCAGGAAGATGCTTGGTTACAAAACCCTGTGGTACAAATACATAGCAACTTCTTCAGAGAAGATGAACTAGGTCAAGAACTTTGTCTTTTGATCACAATTTGCTTGAACAAAGATTGCTCAATGCTTTTGCAACTTGTGTCTAATTTTACAGCTCTTGAAACAATCCTTTTATATGTTTAGGGTTAGAAGAAAAGAAGGCCCAAAAGCATATTCATGGATCCCAAGGAAATCAAATCAGAAAAACTGATTTTGTAATTCTCGACAAATAGTAGGTGTCGAGGTAGCTATCGAGCAGGTGTCGAGCTTTAATGAAATTGCACTTCAGCTTGCTTTTTCTTGGACAGACTTGATAACTTCAACACTTGATCTTAATACCTTGTTTCTTGGAGTATTAAAAACACCTAGAACTACCCAATTACAAGTAGAGTGCATTTTGTCAAAAGGATTAGCTAATTTACATAAATAAGTGACATATGTTCTTAACAAGTGAACACACATATGTCCTAACAATTGGTCAATAGTCTTGATGGTCTTGATACATGCATAGACTTGTGCCTATATCTCTTCCCATTTTATTATTATTATTATTATTTTTTGCAAAAGAGCTCTCTAAATGTAAATCTCCAAATGAATAGAGATATCGAGCTGCAAAAGTCTGTCGCACATACTAGTATTTGACTAGGATAAAGGGAAAGCGACTTGTGTTTTGAAATGTATGGTGCTCAAAAAGCCAAAGGCTAATCCTAAATGTTGATATATCAAAAATATCAAGCACTGATCTCAAAAAGGAGATGTATCATCCAAAATGGATCAAATGTAATCAGTTTATGATTTATGCAGAAGCCAAATGAAAAGCTTCTAAGCTATGTAATCAATTTGTGGGAGGTTATATATACTCATTTCTATAATTGAGATAGTCCACTTGATTTCGTATCAGTTGTGTATGACTCGATTGAATTGATCATTGAAGCTTTACTTTGGTCTAAGGACTATTTCACACTTGATACTCACCCGCAACACACAAGACTTTGATTCAATGAATGCTTATCTCATTTGTGTGATTGTACATGTTCAAATGTGATGTGTATGCTCAAATACTTGATGATCAAACCCAAAAAGATTTTTGAGTGTTTTATTTGTTTTTTAAAGTGATTTTATACTTTCGTGTTCTTTGTTTTTGTTCAAAATGCACTTTTGTGTTTTTCTTCAAAAACTGGTTCAGAGGTTTTCTCGCGAAAAGCTCGCGACTTAGAGCTTCCCGCGAAAAGAGCTTGAGGGAAATAATTTTTTCATCAAAGTCACACAGAAACTCTCGCGAATGTATCGTGACTACCTCACGACCAACAGCTTCTCGCAAAATGCTGTTTAGCAAAAACTGGATTTTTCCAAATTCAAACAGAGGGTATCGCGACTGTATCACGACCTAGAGCTTCTCGCAAAATTTTATGTGCTTCAGTGGCCATTCTCGCGACTGTCTCGCTACTCTCTAACTCGCGAAAAACGCGTGTTTTTAGTTTATATGTAACAGATGTGACAGTTTTTTAAAATCTCTCATTTCCCTCGCTAAGCCTCTCTCAAACCATTTTCAACCCAAATCACTATTTCATTCAAACCCCATCATTTTCAAGCAAAATTTCTGCACAATCCTTTCAAGGTATGTACCTATTACACTTTTCTCATCTTTTATTTTCAGATTATTCAGTTTTTCTTATGCTTAGGGTTTGAAAATTGGGGATTTTCAAAAACTTGGTTGGGTTTCCTTTTAAAGTGAAATTTTTTTCAATTTCTTTGATTGAGTTGAGTCCCATTTGTCTTTTGTGCATCTGTGTTGGCCCCTTAAGGCATTTTAACATGTATTTAGGCATGTTTTCATCATGTTCATGCATTATTCATGTGGTTTTTGCTTTGTTGCATGTTAGGTGTTTGACAAAATGTCTAAGTGACATTTGTGTGTTGAATTGGACTAAACTTAGTTCCAATCATTTTTCTAGGTCTTATTTGTCATGTTTTTCATGCTTTAGTCAATGGCTATGTGTTTTACACACTTTGCCCATGATGTGCCTCAATGCCATGCCATGCACACGCTAGGCACACACCTAGGCACATTCTAGGCTCACCTCATGCATCTCATGCTGCACACACATGCATCAGCACATGCACACAGACGCACACACATGCACAATTACTTGTTTTCAGGCATTGTGTTTATGTTTTTATGTGTTTAGCATGTTGTTTAGAGTTGATTATGCTCTGTTTTAGGATAATTTTACCTCTGTTTGGAACTAACTTGAATCTAATCAAGTTTTGCGTTCTGGTTTGTGTCTGTGCACTTGTTTTCTGTCCGCTTTATGAAATTTGTGCAGATGTCTCCTTTCAAACGCTCCGCAGTGAAAGGAAGCAGCAGCAAAGGGAAAGATCCAATTATTAATGTTGATGAACCATCACCAAGGTCAAAAAGGCCTCGTTTTTCAACTGAAGTCTATGACCCTGATCTGTTTAGATCTTATGCTGCTTTTCAGAACTATTGGAACTATTTTCAGGGTGCTCCTTTGCTAGTTGAAAGGGGCGTTGATCAGCCATCACTCCGTGACACAAATATACCCATTTGGTTTGCCACGAAAGACTGGAACTTTCTGCTTTCAACTCTCAAGGATGCGTACGAGAACATGGTTAAGGAATTCTATGCCAATGCCATTGTCGTCGGAGAAGAGATAAAATGTTGGGTTAGAGGAAAAAGTTTCTCTGCAAAACCACTGTACTTGGCGGAAATTCTACACATTAACCAGCCAATACTCCCCATACTGCCAGTATATGATGAGTTGAACCCAGATGAAGAGTTTCTCAAAAAGTCTTTAGGAGCTAATTTGGAATTCTCCTCAAATAAGAAGTCAATCAATGTGGCGTCCCTTTCTCCTGAATTAAGACTTCTCTCAATGATCATGTGTAGCAATCTCTATCCCTTGTCTAGCACCGGATATATGAATCTTGGTCGAGCATTATTCTTGAATGATCTGATCACTGATGTAGAGATTGATGTGTGCTCTCATATTTTTCACATCTTGACAAAAACAGTTGACCAGACTGCTTCAAGGAATTGTATTCCTTTCTGTCGCCTTATTTCAAGGATTTTGAAGCTCAAAGGTGTCCGTCCATTGGAGGATGAGCGCCCATACACAAGGCCAAGTCCAATTAACATTCGTACTCTCCATACAAGTATGAGCCACACCAAGAAGACCACCAAGCAAGAAAGTCATGCACCGTCGGGAACCTCGAGCTCTATACCCCATACCTATGATGAAAAGTTTGACAATATCTCCACTGCTCTTCAAGAGATTAGTACCAAGATGTCCGGGCTGGCATCTATCATGTACTCTCACCACAGTCATTTTGATTCACAGTTCACATCACTCCAAACTCAATTGGACGAAATTCAACGGAAGCTAAAAGAAAATGACTAGCGATTCCATGACAAAAAGGGGGAGTATGGTGACCTTTGATAGGGGAAGTATGGTGTCATTGATAGGGGGAGTATGGTGACCTTTGATAGGGGAACTATGGTGATAGGGGGAGAAGAAGCTACTATTTCTTGTGTTTGATGTTTTATGTTTCCTGTTATTGCTTTTGTTTAAAGCTTAAATACTCTGTTTTATTCTCAGTTTTATTTCAGTTTAGTTTGTGATTCTCCCAATGCTTTTGTAGCATTTCGTTTGTACTTTTAAGATATTGCTATTATGTCTTAAGTACCTCACTCTTATGCCCTTGTAGGATTGTTCCTAGATGCATATATGTTTTTATGCATTGGTTGAGTGTTGGACATGCAAATGATATTTTGCAATTAAGCTTATTAGCTTGCATGTTCGGATGTTCATTCCTTGTGTGAATGAGCATTGTGATTACTATTGTATAGTGATTGCATGTTTGGTCAAGCCATGGTCTAGTACTTTATTCCATTTTGCTTGGTCGCATTGTGCTTGTTCCATTTTTCATTACAAGTTTTCTGCATAACCATGAACTTATTGTGTTGTTGTATTTCAGGAGGTACTTGTCATTATGGATCAAGAGCTTCACAGTTTCTAGATTAGGTGTGAGTGAGTTTTGCCAATGTTCCCAAACTCACGTTTAAGTCTAGAGTCTGTTTTAGGGGTTTTGTCACGGAATAGACAAATGGGGAGATTGTAAAGTTATTATTTACAACTATATGTTTTGTTGGCTTATATTCCGTGCCAAATTTGATTGTATTTATATTCAATCTATTGTACCCTGTATTTCTTGTGGGATTTCATTGTAAGGGTTGTGTGTTAGAGAGAGAGAGAGTGTGAAGACTCAAGCATTTGAAGACTAAAGATTTCTCGTGAGTATCTCGCGACTTAGCTTCCCGCGAAGTGATACATGTGCCCTGCACATGCTGGAATGCGAAGAGTCAGGCCAAGTGGAGATAGCTGTGTCTCGCGAGTATCTCGCGAGTAAGGCCTTCCTATGAGACACCCGCGAGGCATTCTGTTCTGCCAGCCTATCCAGTCTGATTCACACTTTCTGTACCCACACTATTTATACCCTCATTACCCACAATTGAAAGAAGAGCTTCTGAGAGAAAACCCTAGCCAAACACCTTAAGAGTTAGAGATTATTATACCCACAATCCTCTACACATTTGTTTTGGGAATTTCCTCATCTCCTACCTCTCCATTTCCATACCATTGAGAGGTTGATAACCCAAACACTTACCATACCCTTTCAGAGTGTGAAGTGACATTTTGGTGCTACTGGGAAGCATTGGAAGAAGCCGATGATGGCAGATGCAACATGGAGCTTGTTGCGGGATCTGGAAAACTAAGACATGACACGGTTCCGAGAAGCCTTGTTGGAGCAGGAGCTTGGAGGGCTTAGGTACATCGGGTAGATTAGGCTTGGAGGGTCTCTTCCTAACCCATGTATCCCAACTGATTGTCTAGTGGATCGATTTCTGCTTGGAGGTTGGCGGAGAGGTTTTTTGCCAAGTTCTTCGATTTCCTCTTCGATAACACGTCTCAGTGTTATCTGTGTTTGCATCTCTCTTCCCTACTCTTGTTCATTTCATTTTTACTACTATGTTGCTTTAAATATGGATTAGAGTAGTTGTCTTGCTTATACGCTTGTGTTTACACTATTCTGCACTTAGTATTAAGTTAATGTAAAATCAACCAAGCCGTAACTTTAATTTGGGGGTCTAAACTGCTCGTGTGTTTTCGACACATTTTCGAGCTTTCAGAGATCTTCTCAAAGCCCTCATGTTCCTTTTGAACTTGAACGATTTCAATTCTTCTCCCTCATCACTAGATCAAGAGTTTGCTAAACAGAAAGGTTCTTCCATGGTGTGGAAGGAAAAAGGCTCTAAGTGATTTAGTCACTTTTTCTCTCTCTTCCCTTCTAATTTTTGTTTTTGTATTACTTGTGTGTTTTGCTTTCATATTTTGAGTTAGTCTAGTTTTATGCATTGTTTTGTTTAACACGTTTTTGTTTTTTTTATTTTTCAGTGTTTCTTTATTTTGTTTTTCATAGAAATAAAATAAAAAATTGAAATATCAGAAAAATACAAAAACAGTGTGTGTTTGTGTACATTGGTACTTGTGTACCTTGGATGGCCATTGAAACAAAATTTTCTTAACTTTGTACCCTTTGTAACTTAGATGAGCCTCTCTATGCACAACTAAGCAAGTGCGCTTTATGGCTCATGTTTATGATGAGTAAGATTAAGTAATCTCTTGTACTTAACACTCGTATCACTCTTTTTTACAGGAATGACTAGAAAATCCTAAGAGAAATGCATAAATAACCATCTCACCACTATTGCGTGCCAATCATGAAATGACATCTGTATGCTTCGGCATAGCAAAAGTGTAGTGTCAAAAGCTTAACTTCATTGGGTATCTCTTTTCTCTCTCTTATATGCTCATGCATGATATGCTTATTAAAATAAAAATATGAAAAGAAAAATAAAAGCAAAAAGAATAAAATGTTTTATATATGATTGCAAGCGTGTCTTCTAGGAGATGTGGGAGTTATAGGATGTACCTCAAAGGTGATAGTCCCCATCAAACAGTTATGTTTGTGTGTGAGTTAAAAGTAATTTTCTCATATCTCAAATCCTAATAACATGTAGACATTTATGCAATCTTGCGATGTTTTTCATACACAACACGCAATATTCTTTGCTACTCTTGATACTTGTGCAGGTACAAAGTGATTTGGCCATCACAGGGAATACATGTGTTAATGTATGCTCACTAAACTATCTTACCTTGTTTTTGAAATATAAAATTGGTTAGACTTGTTTAGTGTGTGCATGTTTTGGATCTAAATGCTTGGCATTTTTCTTGTTGAGAGATGATTTTGAGAGTTTAAAATGTTATTTGGATCTTTGGTTGTGTAGCATGCTTGATTGCATCCATATCTGTGTCTTTTTCTTCTTGAAAAACTGTTTTTAAGCAATCTCGATAGCTGCTAGACACCTCTCGACAGCTAGGCTATCTATCGAGCCCTTTCAGCTTCTTTTTATCGCATTTTCAATAGCTTCTCGACAGCTACTTGATCCATCAAGGAAGTTTATGTATGCTCGATAGCTTCTCGATCTATCGAGCCCCTTTTGTTGTGGACACCTCTCGAAAGATCCTCGATAGCTCTTTGATAGCTATTTCTCTCGTTTTAAAGCTCAACACCTCTCGACACTTCTCGATCCATTGAGCTTTATGATTTTTTATGTATATGCTTTAGCGCGATTTTCTCTCATTTCTCCCCAATCTCTCTCGATAGATCTTGTCTCCTCTCTTTCCCAAACTCATTTCTCTCTCTTTAAACCTCAATCCCAGAAGCTTTTCGGCCTAGAGATCTTTTTCTTTCTTTGGTATGATTCCTTCTCTTTCATTTATCATGCATTCATCTCTTTTTGACCTAACTTTTGGGGTTTTTGCAAAATTTTTGGGTCGAGTTTTGCTTAAATGATTTTAAATCATCATGCATTGCATCACATCTACATTATAACAATGTTTCATGCATTTTAGATGTGTGTTTACTTTATTGCAATGATGTGTGTTGGTAGGTTTTGATTGGGCTGAGCCTATGATGTTTTTGAGTTTGCATGTCACATGTTCATGCATTTTTCATACATACGTACCTTCATTTATCTTTATTTTGATTTTGATTTGTGTTGGTGCTTTTTTGCATGTTTCTTTCTCTCTCTCCTTCTTTCAGTTAGTTGCTCAATGGCACCTAAACTAAAATCCACTTCATCCCAGAACCCTCTTCGTTCTGGGGCATCTTCTTCTTCTAACACGACTCCTTCTCATTTACGGTTCCATGATGATAAAGCCTGTAAGGACTTTTCGGATAACTTCTCACGACGAGGCATTCATTCGGAATGCCAAGCCGTTCTATCGAACTTTTCTGATACTAACCTTCCCACTGTCATCTACAGTTGGGGTTAGGAGTTACTGTGTAGCATCTCAGTCACTTGTCCCTCTGTGATCATATAGGAGTTTTACTCCAACTTGCACGAATTCGATACTTTAGTACCTCAGTTTGATACTCGCGTTCGAGGTATGCACATTGTAGTTACTCCGGATCTTATATCTGAGGTACTACACGTACCAAGGGTAGCGCATCCTAACTACCCCGATTGTGATCGTTTGAGGACTGTGTCCAAAGACGAACTCTCATCTCTTTTCTGTGAGACACCTTCATCTTGGGGTGACCGTTAAAACACCCTTTGCTTGGGCTTTACAAAAGGTCCGAGATTCCTTAACATGGTGATGACATTCATTCTCCATCCTTTGTCTCACTATAACTCTATCACAGAGTCTCGTGCTCAATTTTTGTTATCCCTCTTAGAGGACATTTCTATTGATTTCCCTTCTCACTTTATTCTATCCCTTATAAATATCTATAGGGATACGACAACCTGTGATAAGCTCATTCTTCCTTCGGCTATCACGCGGATCCTTCACCATTTTTTCGTTTCCTATCCAAAGTCTACACACTTTTCCGTTATGTGTGCCATGGATGCTATTACCATTCGACGGAGCAAGGCCCAGCATGTGTTGTTTCTTTTCTTTCTTTATGCACATGATTCTTATATATTGTATGCAATCTTTTATTTCTATTTCACACTAAGATAACGTGATAAGTTTTGTTTAAAGTGTTTCAGAAATACAGGTTGTCAAAGTCTTCTAGTCATAAACTCTCTTCTTACAAAGTTTTTCAAGAGTTTGTGTTAGGATAGATT
Organism: Quercus ilex subsp. ballota; assembly: GCA_032727855.1. Lineage (NCBI taxonomy): Eukaryota > Viridiplantae > Streptophyta > Magnoliopsida > Fagales > Fagaceae > Quercus > Quercus ilex. The sequence continues at coordinate 36,202,244 of CM064915.1, forward strand.
TTATTGTATTCAACAAGTGATTATGAGTTGAGTGATTTATGACTTCTCTTATATGTTCATTTGTTTGTTGTGGTTTTGTCACGGATTGCCAAAGGGAGAGATTATTAGGACATATGTGAATTAATGTTAGGAACATATGTCAATATAGAATTGGCTAATCCTTTGACAAAACGTACTTTAATTGTAATTAGGTAGATCTAGGATGTGTTTAATACTTCAAGGAACAAGGTTTCAAGTTCAAGTGTTAAAGCCATGTAAGTCTGTTCAAGAATCAAGTGAAGAAGTGCTGGATTTTAAATCTCGACAGCTAGTATCTATCGAGGTTTAAAAAGCTGTTTCAACCCGACGCTCGACAGCTGCTCGACAAATAGGGTATCTATCGAGGTTTATGAAATTCAATTTTTCAGATCTGATTTCACTCCAATCCGTGAATAGATGTTTGGGCTTTCTTTTCTCACAACTCTAAACATATATGAGGATTGTTTTAAGTGCCATCATCACAAAGGGGTCAATACATTCTTGGCCTATCAGTTGGCTACAAAGTTCTTCACTTCATCAACAATGAAGATCTAGAAGCACTTGGTTACAAAACCCTATGGCATACAAATTCAGTAGCTTCTCAAAGGGAAAATAAGTCTCTTAGTCTCTGTATCCTTGTGGACACAAGGGATCTTCTCGGAGTCACCACCTAGTTTTTGCAATGGTCTAGGAACCATTTATATAGCGTCTTTTCGAGGAAGGACCTTTGATCTTACTACTAGAGTATGGGTTCGTAGTTTAGGTATGTTTTTAGGAAGGTGTTAGGCACCCAAGATCGCCCAACCTTAAGGTTGGCCTCCCATCATTGTGTCTTATGTCTTAACCATATTAAAAACAAATTCAACACTTGTATTCTAACTCACACACACACTAGCATGCATCTAACATACAACATGACATCATTCATCCCAAAACACATATCTATCCATAAAGCAATAAAGAGTCAAACACATGAGAAACCCTAGCATGTGAAACCCTATCATACATCTCAAGGCAAGGCAGCAAACCAAACATGGTAGCAAAGCAATAAACATCAATATGGCAGCAAGCAAGTCATATCATGAATCAAAAACGAGGTATCAACTTCGTACACATATATCAAGAGAGGATTAAACAAACAACATGCATGTACATATGAATGAATGACCCACCTTACTTACCTTGCAGCATCTCAACACCTATGGCATTGTGCATGGACATGTGAATGAATGATCATGGTGTTTAAACAAGATATAAACATGAAACCCTAATCTAAACACATTAAAGATAAGCAAGCATACAAGACAAAAACTCAGGTATGTATAAACATAAGAAAATGGTTTAAATAGAGACAAAACATATGGAACAAGGGAACCAAACAACACAAGAAATCTGAATTAGGGTTTCTGGGCAAGTACCTGCGTGCACAGCCAGAAGCTTGTATACGCAAGGTTTAATCTATGTACACATGCTTATAGCATGCGTGCATGGGACTTGTTCAAAACCCAAACCCAAAAACACGAAACAGAAAAACAGAGCATAAAAGAAAACCCTAATTCTAACAACCTAACATGCCCAGAACATGCAAGAAAAACATAAACCTACTCTAAACAAACAGGTTATAACACAAACAAAACAACTAAAAACATATTAAACAGCAAAAGAAAAATTAAAAAGAGAAAAGAAAGGTTGAAGTTTGATACCTCAAAAAGGAGTTCCCAAGCTTTGATTTTGACCGTTTGCCTCAGTCAAATCTATCGCAAGTCATTAAAAAAGCAATTAGCAATGTTAAACTAAAAGGATTGGGGCCAGAAAATGTACCAATCAAATAAAATTGACTTGAAGGTATTTTGTAAAAAACTCCCTTTTGATTCACCATTTTCTAGTGAATCTTAGGTTTTTTCTGTGGAATTTCCGTGTGTTTTGAAAATGTACCATTTAAGGCTTTTATAGTGAAAGAAATGGGGTTAGGAGCAGCTCCCAGACAATGTGGGATTCATTCCAAACCTCAGCCATTATTGCTAAAAACTTGCATTTTCCATGCTTTTAAAACCCTAGCTGCGTATGCAAGATTGTGCCTGCGTACACATGCTTTGGCCCACATACGCAGGCTGTTGCCCACATATGTGGGCCGACGGCCACTTTGGTTTTTTATTTCCAAAAATAGATTTTTGCTTATTTAAAAGGTTATATTTTCCATTTTAACACTTCTCAAGTCAATTTGATATTTGATTGGGCTCTAAACTGGCCTTGGGCCTTAGAGTTCGAGCATCATTAGGGAATGGGGGCCCGAGTCGTAAGGAGTACAAAATGCGATGTCTACAGTTTTGAGAAAAGAAACCCTAAACAAACACTTCTCAAATCAATTTGATAATTGATTGGGCTCTAAACTGGCATTGGGCCTTAGAATTTGAGCATTATTGGGGAATGGGGGCCCGAGTCGTAAGGGGTACAAAATGCAATGTCTACAGTTGTGAGAAAAAAAACCCTAAACAAATACAAAAGCTTGGACCGGATTTCAAATCTGAAAGTTCTAAAATCGTAATTTTTGATAGATCGAGCTACTGTCGAGCTATCTATCGAGTATCACATTAAGTCTCGATGGCAGGCATTTGTCGAGCTATCTATCGAGATATAATGAACAGCTTTTCTTCACTTTTTTCTTGAATCAATCTTCATGTCTTTAATACCTAACTTGAACAACATGTTTCTTGAAGTACTAAATCCATTTTAGATCTACCCAATTACAAGTAAAGTGTATTTTGTTAAAGGGAGTGTGTGTGTGTATGTGTGGGAAAGGTTGTCTTGACTAATATATAATTAAGTACCACAATTTGATAAAAAATTCTAGCTCCGCCGTGAATTACCTCCTCCCTCCCTCCCAAGAGAAAGAGGTTTCTTATCAAACAATAATAACAAGAGAGATGTTTACTCATTGTTGAGAGATCTATATTGGTCTGCAATGCAAGAACAACTTTGCCTCTTGATTTATCATATCCGGAAAATTGGGATTACACCTTTTTTTTTTTTTTTAATAAAAAAGTTTTATTAACAAAGGAGCTAGAAACAAGAGCTAAGAAACCAATTCTACCTTGCTCAAGAGCTAACACATCACAAAAAACAAGACGGGCAAAACCAAGAACAAAATAACCTGGATACTTGTTTTTAAAAGACCAAGAAGTCAAATCATGAGCAGCTTGATTTGTCTCTCTAGGAGCACATTTGAATTGAATAGATCAGTGACAAAGAGCTGCCAACTCGTTAGTATACGAACATAGTCCTAGATACTCCACAGAGAAACAATGAAAGGTCTATTAATAACACCTATACAAAACTGTTGGAGCGTCCATTTAGCAACACAGTTCAGTATCCGCTGTCCTAACTCTCACAATCTTCCTTATCATTATTAAATGTGAGCATGAAAATTATTATTTGCGTAAGTATCATCTTTATCACAATCCCTTTCTAGATATTCTGACATGGCAAAAACAAAGAGTGCACTTGTAGCCACCATCAACCATTCAAAATACTTATTGACGGTATCGAGCTTTACAATCTCACACGAACCTCACATCTATTTAGCAAGGATCATCCAACAACAACAACAACCAAAAAAAAAATCCTTGCTCAGTAATATTTATTCAAATGGTCTTTGATTGGTGAAGCAATGAGGGAAATATATTGCTTTGTCAAACATTTCAATGATCTTTATTTTTATGATTGAAATTAATAGGCATGAAGGTCTATCATCTAGACGCCGGGGGTGGGGGTGGTTTGGTTGTTGTGGAATGTTTGTTATCTATAGTTGATGCCATGGATTTTGTGACTAACAACTAATAAAGAAGATAGCCCCTTCTTCAGTATTCTGATGCTTTTTCCCTTTAGTTCCCCCCCTCCCCCCTTAAATGTATAATGTTCTATTTCACTATTTGGCCCATTGGGTCTCTTTTTGTATGATTTAAGGATCTTAAAATCTTACTTTGGATTCGTTTGGAAACAACTTATTTAGCTGAAACTGAAAACTTTTTGTTGAAAGTAATGTAAAAAAAAAAACTAAAAACTAGCTGAATAATACAATGAGATCTATGAATAGTACCAAAAAGTGCAATGGAACTCATGAATAGTAGCAAAAATAAGTTAAATATCTAATAAGTTTCAAGTCTCATTACCCCCCAAACACACTCTTCATCTCAACCATTCCCCTCTAGGTTTTATCAAAGGTTGATGGGCCTATTCCTAAATGTCATTTTCCTCTTCAAGCTCTTTCTTATAAAATTTGACATTATTTTCCCAAATATAGTGACATTAATGAGAAATAATTTTAAATTATTTTAATAGATACCATAAGCTTTGAAATTTATCCCCATCAAAACAAAAAACAAAAAAACAAAAAACAAAAAAAGCTTTGAAATTTAAATTTAGAAAGATTTTTTTTCTTTTTCTTTTTGAGAATCAAATTTAGATTATTATGTAACATTTTCCACGTAATGGAGTTTCTATGCGAATGCCTTACTCAGTTAATAAACAAGAGAATGCATAATTACAAAATGGGGATGAAGATCCCATGAACTCTAAAGTATGATAGGATTTAAGACTTCATACACTTGTGAAAAAAAGAAGAAGTTAAAAGTACAACTTCTACTACATAAAACTTATAGACTGATGTGGCAATGAATGTGATTAGTGGGTTTCAACCATCTTATAATAAATAAATATTTGAGTTGCCTATTTATAGTTAGTAATACATCAGTTTGTAAGCTCGATATAGTAAAAATTGTAGTATCCATTAGGGGTGTCCAAGCAAACCCGGAACCCGGCCGAAAAACCAACCGAACCGCCGCCGGCGATGGTCGGCAGCGGGTCTCCGCCCAGAAAACCCGAGACCGGCAGGTCAGTTGACGGGTTTGAGCATGAAAACCCGATTTTCAACCGACTCGACTGGAAAACCTGTTCTTCGTCAATTTTACACTGAGATCGGCTTGATCTCGTTGAGATCTACTGAGATCTCTTCGAGATCCGGCCTGATCTCATTGAGATCTACCGAGATCTCTTCGAGATCCAGTCAGATCTAGCAAAAACCAAAGATTTCGGCGAACTCCGGCGACGATTTCTGCAAAATCCGGCGACTATTTACACAGTCCGAAACAGACCGATACCCGACCGGCGAACCGCTGACATCCGACCACCCGAACCGCTGCCATTGGCGGGTTGGCGGCGGGTCTAGGTTTGGGAGACCCGATCAGGTCGAGTCGGCTTCGGGTTGGGCATAAACCCAACCCGGACTGACCCGTGGACAGGCCTAGTATCCATAGCACTATTTAAATAAAAAAATTGGTGGTATACTATATGCATAGGGATGGCAATTTTGCCCCATCCTACTCGACCTGGCCCTCCTCGCTTTGCCCCACACGGGTTTTCTCTACCCGGTAAAGGTGGTGGGGTGAGAATGGGGGGAGATTTTAGCCTCGCACCATAAGGCGGGGCAGAAATGGGTTTAGACATTTTAGACACAACCCCACCCCCGCCCTGTCCCACATTAATAAAGGTTGAATTGTAAATTTTTCATACCCTAAACCCTACTATTTAAACAAACATATTATCAGCTTATTTTATTCTACCCAACAACACTTTCTGCCTCTTTTTTTTCTCTAGCAAGATTGGAAATAAGGTACCAATTTTAACATTTTCTTTTGTCTTTATTATAAACAATTTATATACTATTGAATCATTGATTCTATATTATGAGAATATATATGTATATATATATATATTTTTTATATTATCTTGTTCAACACTTTAATAATATTATTCAATTTTTGCTAAAAATTAGTTTGATTTGATGGGATAAATTTATTTGTAATTTTAAATATATTTTTATCAACGAAACAGATTTTATTAAAAACAATTGTAATTGTAGTGGGCAAATTAACAAGAAGTAGAATTTTATGGAGTGGTGCGGGGTTTCGTGGGGCCCCAAGGGGTGGGGATGGGGTAAGAAAATTTTTCCCGTCATGCGAAGCGGGGCAGGGATGGAATAAGATAAAACTATATAGGGTGGAGATGAAGAAGCCATCCTTTAAACCCATCCCGCCCATTGTCATTCCTTACCGTAGAGCATGACTAGTAGACTACAAGACATGAGCTGCCCAACATGAAAACGATATTAAAGCGAAATGGGGTGGGCTATGCCTGAGCAGTTCCAACTACGACCCATCCGAAAAACATAATTGGAACTAAAAATTGTAGCCCAATCTACCTCATGGCCCAAATTTATTATTTACTTTTTTAAAGAAGAAAAATAAAATGAAATGAATACATTGGGCTTGTACGGATGCTTTTGGTAACATTACTCTTATTAGAGATTTTTTTTTTTTTTGGGTGAACCTACTCTAATTAGATTTTAAATTCAGGTAGAATAAATTATGGCACAACGAATTTTGGTAGAAAATATTTTTGCTGAAAAATAGCATTATTATTATGCTAAAATCTCACTACAAAGCAATTATGCTGAAAGAAATTATGTTTAGTTGTGTAACTGGTGTTAGTGAATAAAAAAAATTATTATCAAAAATTTTTTCAACTAATAATTTTTTAAATAGTAATCCTAGCACAATAAAAATCCAAGTAAAGGAGTAGATATAATCAGACCCATGCAAGGAAAAAAAAGAATATACTTTTTTTGAGAAAAAATACTGCATTCAATCAAAAGAAAATTACCCGATATCGGCAAGAAGAACATAATTCAATCAAAAAGATTGTACTAAATTGCATAATTTTCTACATAAAAAATTTATCCTTTAACAATTTCCGTAAGTACTCTACAAAACTTTCTACAATTTCTCTATTATCTTTAGATTTTAAAGTATTGTATAATGAATTCTAAAATAATATTTTTTTTTTCCTACAAATAGAATTTTGTATTGTATTTAAATTTCTATTAAAAAGCAGTACTGCTTAATCAACTTGATTTTTGTTATGTCACTGGAGAATTCATGTTTCTATTAAATAATAATTTATTATTAAAATATTATAAAATTAATAATGTTTTTAAATAATACTCCTGCCACATGAACCGACAAAAGCGTCAAAGTACTATTTTTTTTTTTTTAATTCTAATAATTTGGTAGTTACAACAATGAGAGAGAAAAATTTGAAGCTTAGTTCTCCCTAATTTCTAATTAATTTTTTTTTTTATAAAATTATAAAAATTGTGTTTTCAAGTTTTGCTAACATCTACTTGTGACCAATCCTTAATATTTATTGTGATGTAGTCAATATTAGTTAGTTTTGTTTTTCAATTTTAATTTTGAAAACTTCTTTTTATCAATTGTAAAATGTAATGTCATTAAAATTTTGTAAGAATTCTCAAAAAATAAAATAAAATATTATAAAGTAATTTAGTCTTCCCATATAATTTAGTCATCAATTAAAGTAATTTTTCCTCTATTTGTTATACTTATATTTAAAATTTTGGTTCTAGAAATTAATCTAAACCTTAAATATCACTAGCCTCTGAGCACGCGCTCACGCCCGTGCTCAGTGTCTCTTCTATTTTTTGGGTAAATTTTAATAATTTACATCCATTATAATTTGGGATTACTACATTTTCGAATCACAAAAAAGAAACCTAGGGGTGTGATGAAAATCTGATGAGTATTATGCGTTTGTTGTTAAAGTGCAACTGACAAAAAATCTTTTTCAATTAGAAATAACAATAGAGAGAAATGTAGAGGTGGGAAGAAAAACAGTTTTTTTAAATTTGGCTAAAATTTAGGAGTTTTTAAATTACTAATTTTACATGTCTAACCCTATTGTTTAGGCTTTAGTAGTGGATTAGTGGATGTGAAGTTATTTTGTAATGGGTTATTGAGAATTACAGGATTGTCCTCCAAATTTGTCCAAGTGTAGGGGTATTTTGGAACAAAAAAAATATAGTCTAAACAGGGGAAGCTCCTTAAATAGTTGTATAAATATGTGAGGAAGTTTTATTGTACACGTTTCTTTTTTATGAGAAATTCTATTAAGAAAATGTGGGGAAGGTAAATACGTGGGGAGTTTTTTAAGCTATTGAGTAGAAGTAGGAATTTATATCAACGTAGAAGTAGGAATGGGAACGTAGAAGTAACCAAAAAAAAATCCGATCTAAATAGGGGAGGCCCCTTAAATAGTAGTAGTATAGATATGTGAGGAAGTTTTATTGTACACATTTTTATTTTTTATGAGAAATTCTATTCAGAAAATGTGGGGAAGGTAAATACGTGGAGAGTTTTTAAAGCTATTGAGTAGAAGTATGAATTTATATCAACATAGAAGTAGGAATTTATTATTTTTATCAATTTACTATTTTAACCCCATTTTTAAGTTTTAGACTTTTAGGTAGGGGTATTTTTTACAGTAAAAAAAGTAATGACTAACTTTCTTTTGCCAATTTACTATTTTAACCCCATTTTTAAGTTGTTAATTAATTAATTTATGGGTATTTTTGACTGAAAAAACGTAATAACTAACTTTCTGAATCCTCTTAATATATACAGATAATAAATACCATGTTTGAGAAAACATTTAAGATTAAGACAATATTTGCCATATATATATATATATATATATATTTTATTTTTTTTGCTAATTGTTGATATCGTATTTTGTCTGCCATCAATTTGTGTGCTGGACTTTGAAAATTTCAAAAATATCAATTGTTTACTGGGGGACCGTGAGAACATCTAGATTGACATGGTACAATCTGTTCGGGCATCAGAGCACTCAAAATGCCATTTTAGGTCAAACTGACCAAAATGCCCCTTGTCAACCTTGGGTTGACCAAAAGTCAAAGTTGTTCAAAACCACCCCAAAACAATATTTTTCATGTTTTTACATCAAACTCGAGCTTGTTGGAGATTTTCATCAATTTTGACTAACTTTGACCCGAGGTTGACTCTTAGGAGCACTCGAAAGCCTAATTTTTATCTGACCATCGAAATGGGTTGGAACCAATGTCATTGTGAATATTATTGAATTCTCTTTCAAATGACTATTCATGGGTCGAAATCGGAGTTAAAATAGTTGAGATATCTTGAAAACCATGTTGGGCATGTCAGCTTGCTTCCCGAGGTCATAACTTTTGACCCGACCGTTTGATTTTCATTTTCTCTAGTGTTTAGGAAACTAGAGAATCATACCTTTCCAGGGACATCAAGATGAGCTCAATTAGAGTCCAAGAAGGCCTTTAAATATGTGATCAAAGTCAAAACTAGGAAAAGACAAAACTGCTAACGTCAGCATATGGGTCCGGCACACCATAAAGGGCTGCTGACCCGACCCAGCGCACCTTCAAAGGCCGCCGAGCCTCAGGAAGTTTTCCAAGCATTATAAACACCCCTAGACCCCTAGATAATAATAATAATAATAATGAAAGCTCGAAAATGTGTTGAAAAACACAAGAGCTGTTTAGACCCCCAAATTAAAATTACGGCTTGGTTGATTTTACACTAACTTAATACTAAGTGCGGAATAGTGTAAACACAAGCGTATAAGCAAGACAACTACTCTAATCCATATTTAAAGCAACACAGCAGTAAAAATGAAATGAACAAGAGTAGGGAAGAGAGATGCAAATACAGATAACACCGAGATGTGTTATCGAAGACGAAATCGAAGAACTCGGCGAAAAACCTCTCCGCCGCCCTCCAAGCGGAAATCGATCCACTAGACAATCAGTTGGGATACTTGGGTTAGCAAGAGACCCTCCAATCCTAATCTACCCGATGTACCTAATCCCTCCAAGCTCCTACTCCAACAAGGCTTCTCGGAACCGAGTCTTGTCTTAGTTCTCCGGATCCCGCAACAAGCTCCATGTTGCATCTGCCATCATCGGCTTCTTCCAATGCTTCCCAATAGCACCAAAACGTCACTTGACACTCTCAAAGGGTGTGGTAAATGTTTGGGCTATCAACCTCTCAATGGTATGGAAATGGAGAGGTAGGAGATGAGGAAATTCCCAAAACAAATGTGTAGAGGATTGTGGGTATAACAATCTCTAACTCTCAAGGTGTTTGGCTAGGGTTTTCTCTCAGAGGCTCTCATCTCAATTGTGGGTAATATGGGTATATATAGTGTGGGTACAGAAAGTGTGAATCAAACTGGACAGGCTGGCAGAACAGAATGCCTCGCGGGTGTCTCGTGGGAAGGCCTTACCCGCGAGATACTCGCGAGACACAGCTGTCTCCACCTGGCCTGACTCTTCGCATTCCAGCATATGCAGGGACATGTATCACTTCGTGGGAAGCTAAGTCACGAGACACCCACGAGAAATCTTCAGTCCTCAAATGCTTGAGTCTCCACACTCTCTCTCTCTAACACACAACCCTTACAATGAAATCCCACAAAAAATACAGGATACAACAGATTGAATATAATTACAATCAAATTTGGCACGGAATATAAGCCAACAAAAACAAATAGTTGTAAATAATAACTTTACAAATAATAACAACAACAAAAAACCAACAAATTTTGGGCATTTTGGAGCATTTTCTCTCTCTCTCTCTCTCTCTCTCTCTCTCTCTCTCTCTCTCTCTCTCTGTGAATTCTCTACCAAACACACACAAAAGCCTTTGATTTCTTACTTTTCCCATCAATCAAGAGGTAGTGCTCTTGGTCTTACCTTCCTCTCCTTGGTCCTTCTACCTTGGATTTGAGGTTTAGGGGTGTAGACGTAGCTTTTTAGCTATGATCTACACCCATTTAACTTTATGCTTGTTTATTGCTCTTTTTTAATTTCCTAGCATGTTTATTGCTTTATCTTGCTTCCTAACATGTTTTATTTCTTTCTTAGTGTAGACATTGCATTTTGTACCCCTTATGACTCAGGCCCATTGTAGGTACTGCATTTTGTACCCCTTATGACTCGGGCCGCCGTTCCCCAATGATGCTAAAATTCTAAGGCTCATGGTTGGTTTAGGGCCCAATCAGATTCTAAATTGACTTGAGAAATGTTAAAATAGAAAATATAGCATTTTATTAGCAAATAAATCTATTTTTGGAAAATAAAGGCCAAGGAAACCCTCGGCCTGCTTACACAGGCAAGGACTTGTGTATGTAGGTCTGATGCATACGTATGCAGACATAGACCTGCGCATCCAGCTAGGGTTTCAGAAAACTATGAAAGGCAAGTTTTCTGCATTAAAGCTGAGATTTGGAATGAATCCCACATCATCTGAGAGCCATTCCAAACTCCCATTTTTCAACTATATAAACCCTTACATGGTATATTTCAAAGACACACAGAAAATCCTAAGGGAAAACATAAGATTCACTAGAAATAGTGAATCCAAGAGGGAGTTATTCACAAATCATCCTCAAGTCAATATTTTCTGATTAGGGCCTTTACTAGCCTTGATCTTTGAGTTTTAAGATTACTAATCACTTCTTTGTTTGATTGTGAATAGATTTCACTGAGGGGAATAGTCAAAATCAAGCCTAGGAGCTTTTGTTTTGAGGTGTTGAGTTCTAAACTCTTTTCTTTCATTTTTGCCTTAATCTTGTTTCTTAATCGTGTTTCCTTGCTTTGTTTGTGTTTAGATATGTTTGTTTAACCTAGGGTTTAGTTGTTTTCTATTTTAAAGCATGTTAGGTTGCTAGATTTGTTGTTTTAAGTCCTACCTTGTTTTATGTGTTTCTGAGTTTTTGGGTTAAGGTTCATCAAGCATGTCTGCGTACGCATGATTCTGTATGCATATGTAGACTCGTAGTATGTGTACGCATACAACTGGCCTGTGTACGTAGACTCATAGAAACCCTAATTTGAGTTTCTTGCTTCTGTTTCTTTGTTTCTTTTACATTATATGCCTCTATTTGGTTCATTTTTATGTTTTTTAAGTCTCTGTTTCTCTATTTAAATGTTTGTTTGTCCTTAACACGATTAGATTAGGGTTTTCTCTTATGTTTTCTTTGTTTTACCAACATGCATATAACATGATCATGCATTGATGTCATGGGTGCTGTGATGTAGTGAGGTAAGTCACGCATTCACATGAACATGCATTTTGGTAATGAATATGTTTGTTTTGTGCTTGATTTCATGTCTAGATGTTTGGGATATATTTAATCATTAATACCTTGTTGCCATGCCTATTCTTGTTGTCATGATCTATTTGCTATTTTGGATGATATGTATGATAAGAGCATGCTAGGGTTTGTGATGCTATGAAATTCCAATATAGATGTATGTTACAGTTATGGGATTTGATGCCATGTTGATTGTTAGATTCATGTTAGTGTTTGTGTGAGTATATAATACAACGTTGAACATTCCTTTAATAAAATTAAGACGTAAGATACAATGAGTGAAAGCCGACCCATGGGTCGGGCGGTTTTTAGTACCTAACACCTTCCCAAAATTGTGCCTAAATTCCAAACCCATACTTTGGCAGTAAGATCAGTCCTTCCATGTAAAGGCACTATATTCATGGTTCCTAGACCATAAAACTAGGTGGCGACTCCTTTTCTCTACTTCGGTCCACTTGGCCTCACGACGTGCGTTGTGCCCACAGTGGCGACTCCGATGGGGATAGAGAGTTTGATTCCAATATGTCTTATCTCTTAATCTTAATAAAGGCTTGTTCAATATTCGTTTGCACACATTTCACTTGGTTCTTTTGTCCCTTTACCTTGGTTAGTGATGAGTGGGAAGATGAGCATGCTCCATTCGGGCTAAAATCTTTTGAAGTTCATCCCACCAACGTACAATGTGTGCAATTGCCTATGATAGGCTTTGAGTACGTTAACGGTTTGCCAACAATCCACAAAGGTCCAATTAGGCCCTTAGTTGGAATCGTGGCCCACCTAGTTATGAGTGATCTACTTATCTATCCCTTTAGTTTTAAGGAGCTTACCCACACTTAAAGAGATCCCAGATCCTATAAAAAAGGGTACCATTTACATCTCTTGTTTGTTTAATCATATATCTTGTGTTCACCTAATTCTAAAGGACAAATAAAGATAAAAGATGTAAAATTGAAGGATGACCCAAAAGTTATGGCATACCTTAAGATATTTGGGATGAAAGAAAAGAAGTTCTCACATGTAAGAGGCTTATCCCAAACTCCAAAGGTATATCTTAACTTGAAAGGTTCATAAGACCATAGCCTAATTGCTATCATAAGCCCAAATCGAAAGGCCTATTGAAAAAGAGAACCTTGGGCTTAAGGTAACAAGTATGCTATGGACTTAGCATCCAACATCCTACAAGTCAACATGAAATTCTCTAATCGTGGACCTCTTTGTTGCAAGCTTAGGCCCAAAATGATGAGAAATTCATGAACTTTGAAAGGAAGGCTACAATATATTCTAGCTAGAGGGCTACTTTAAAAAAAAATTTGATAAGAATGAAATGAAAGAGAGAAGAGCCTAAAGATGATGAATACATTGTAAGCCCATATTTGAGACAAAGGGTCGAAAATCTCTAAATACATTCTAGTGAAAGCCCATGAGAGTAAGATGAGATCATTATTATGAATGGACTAAGGCCCAAATGAAACTAAGGACAAGGTTCATGAGAGAAAAGGGTGTGATTTTGTAATTGAGCCTTCATTAAAATGGGCTTAAAGACTTTCGAAGAACATCTAAAGTTAAAAAGAACCTTTCAATCAGGAAATGGACTTAATAAAGATAGGACTTCTTTTCAGGCACCATTGCACCACTAAGATCAAGAAAGCACGTCCCCACTCCAATTTGGGTCCGAGAGAGCCACGGAACATGCTTGGTCAAGATTGAGGACACACATCAAGAAGAAGTATTTCAAAAGGGAGAATCATCTCAAGTAACAATGGCTACTCCAATTAATGATGAGACCGCGCAAAGGATATTCAAGGCAATGGAAGAGCAAAGCGATGTCCTAAAGAAGATGGGGAGGTCGCCTCACCAAACTAGAAGAGGCCAAGCTCAAAAAGACCGCATATGTGGAGATTCATGATGATGAAGAGGGGGGAAGGAAGGGATGAAAGGGATAAGGCCGATTATGAAAGGAACAAGCAATTTAAGAAGCTTACCGCGGATACCATGGCCATGAAAGAAAAGATGGAGAAAATGCAACTAGCATTTCGTACGGCCCAAGGGATGGATGATTGTCTTTACATCATGGGGGGCATAAGTTTCAAAACTCCCATTGCATTACCTCCAAAGTTCAAGATTTCTGATGTGGAAAATTTTGATTGGATTGGAGACCCAAAGCAACATGTTAAGAGGTACTTGAGCATTGCTGAAAGGGTTGGATGAGAAACAAACCTTGCATGCATTTCCTCTTTCACTTATAGGAGGTGCATCAAGGTGGTACTATAGTTTAGATCCAAATAAGACCAAGGTGTGGAATAAGCGAGTGGAGTTATCAGTAGATCGATTCATCTTCAACACCATGATTGATGTGACCCTAAGGGACTTGAAGACCACTAAGAAAGGTGTAGGGGAGACAGTCTCCGAATATATGACAAGGTGGAAGGGAAAGACATGTAGGATGGTTAATAGGCCAAATCAGCATGATTATTAAGAATTTGCTTCCGACATATAATAGTAGGCTCCTGTCATCGCCTATTAGTTCTTTTGGGGAATTGTGTGATTGTGGAACTAGGATAGAATATGCTATCTGTAAGGTTGAAATTTATCAACCATCTTGTTGGCTTTATTCCGTGCCAATTTGCTTGTAATTTAAAGCACTTAGTAACCCTGTATTTAGGTGGGATCATTGTAAGGGTAGTGTGTGAAGAGAGTGTGAAGAAAAGCTCATCTTTGTGAAAAGAAGCAGAGTTTCGCGGCTAGGACTCGCGGGTGGCTCGCGGCTTGCAAGACACCAAATGCTGTGCACGTGAGAAGCATGCGGGAAGCTGAAGGATCGCACCAGCTGTCGCACTACAGGACAAAAGTCCCAGGCTGGCCAGGCCGTTACGTCGCGACTTGATTTCACAACTTGGACAAGCCGCGAGGTCAAGCCACCAACCAACCCTGTTTAGCAAAAATTGTCTCTCCGTATTCCAAACACACACCACTATATATAGACCCTTATACCCACTAAATTGAGAGAGCTTCCAGAGAGAATTTTGTGAGAGAAACCCTAGAGCAAAACAAGATTGCCTCATTCCCAATATTTACCTTAAAGACTCTACAAATTCCTTTACTCTCTTCCTCTCCATTATAATACCCTTGAGAGGTTATTGACCAAATCATTTTCTCACCACACCTATGTCTATGAGAGGGCTCATTTGGTGCTAAGGGAAGCAGTTTGGAAGGAACCAATATACATTGGTTGATACTATGGTCTAGTAGCGGAATCTGGGAAGCTAAAGAAGAAATAGGTTCGGCATAACCTCGTTGGAGCAAGAAACTTAGAGGGCTTAGGTACTTGGGTAGATTAGGCTTGGAGGGTCTTCTGCTGTTCATGTATCCCAACTACATTCTTTAGTGGATTATTTGACCGCTTGGAGGGTGGCGAAGAAGTTTTACACCGAGAACTTTGGTTTCCTCTTCGATAACACATCGTGTGTTGTCCGTGTGTTTGCATCTTCCTTCCCTTTATCTTTGCCTTATATTTACTGCTGTGGATGTGTTTATATTTGGCTTAGATTGTTTATCAATTTTGTTTATAATTATCATGTTCCGCACATTAATTGTTTGATATAAAGCTTGAATTGGTAATTTTGTAATTTGGGGTCTAAACGTTCAAGGGTGTTTTAGACACATTTTGAACTTTCACTATCAATAATGGGCAATTGGAGAAGGGTGAAAGCAATTCCTTAGGTGTGTTGGGAACTTATTTTGATGGAACTAAATTCAAAATATGCATTGCAGTTTTTAGTGCATATCCCCAAAAAGAAACTAGTAAAGTTGAGTAACTCATCATGGACCTAACCATTTCCAAAAGAGTCCTATTCCTTCTTTCTGCTACACCATTCTGTTGGGGAGTTCCAGGTGCAGTCAATTGGGATACAATCCCATTTTGAGTTAAGTAATCCTTGAAATCCCCAAGAAGGTATTCGCCACCACGATCAGATCAAATGGCCTTTATGCGTTTACCCAATTGATTCTCAACTTCAACCCTAAACTCTTTGAACTTTGCAAAGGCTTCGGACTTCCGTCTCTTAGGTACACATAACCATATCTTAAGTAATCATCGGTAAAAGTGATGAAGTACTCATAACCTCCTTTTGCTTAGGTTGACATAGGACCACATACATCCATATGGACTAATTCAAGCAACTCTTGGGCTCTTCTACCTTTCGCATTAAAAGTTCGTTTGGTCATTTTGCCTTCCAAACAAAATTCACAAACTGGAAATTCATCAAAGTCCAAAGGTTCTAAGGGTCCATCTTTGATCAGGCTTTGAATTCTATTTGGATTAATATGACCCAAAGGCAAGTGCTAAAGATATGCATCATTAGTAGAAGGAAACTTTCTCTTTAATGATTTTACATGAGAGCTATTATCTAATTCAGAATTATATAATTCATGCTTATCAGGAATTAAAATATAAAGACCATCCACAATATTGTCAGAACAGATAAACACTTTATCCTTCTTTATTACAACATTGTCTTTAAGGATAACACAATATCCATGTTTACCTAAATAAATTGCAGAAATTAAATTCCTACGAATATTAGGTACATAAAGATAGTCTTCCAATATTAAAACCCTAGACTCAAAGCATAAATTAAACATTCCAACAACTACAACCGGAATCCTGCTCCCATCAACCAAAGTAAGAAATAATTCCCCTTCATTAAGCTTTCTAGTCTCCTGGAACCCCTGCAAAGAAATGCTGATATGATTAGTACAACCTGAATCCACACACCAGGAATCTGTGGGATTTTGTACTAAGCATATTTCAAGGAGGAATGAACTTCTCATACCCTTATTATTGGCAGCCTTGAATTTTGGACAATTCCTCTTCCAATGTCCTTTCTCACCACAATGGAAACACTTTCCTTTGATCTTCTTTCCTTTGTCGGCAACTCCTAAGGTAATTTGTTTACCATCTTGCTCGGTGAAGTCCTTCTTCTTCTTCTTCTTCTTACCCTTGCTTTTCGACTTATGTTGAGAAGTAAAAGCTTCAGCCATATTAGCATCAACACTAGAAGTACCAAGAATGCCATCTGTCACTACCAATTCATTCATTAATTCAAACAAAGAGTAAATCTTTTTGTTCATATTATAATTGAGTCTAAATTCCTTGAATGATTTCGGTAGTGACTGTAGTATCATATCCACTTGGGATTCTCCATCAATATCGGCACCTAAAACTTCCAGTGTATTCAGATTAGAGATCATTGTAAGACAATGCTCCCTCACTAAACCGCCTTCAGCCATTTTGGTATTATAAATTTGTCTCATGGTTTCTTGCCTTGCAGAACGGCCTTGCTCACCAAACATCTCCTTCAGACTAAACATTATGTCCGAAGCTAGTTCTACATCCTGCATTTGATGCTGTAGAATATTTGAGATAGATGCTAGGATGTAACACTTGGCCATCTCGTTAGATTTCTGCCAATGATCATATCGCTATTTTTCCTCAGGAGGAGCATCTAATGAAGGAAAGCTAGGACATGGTTGAGTAAGCATATATTTGTGCTCTTCAGCTGTAAGAACAATGTCCAAATTTCTTTTCCAGTCAACATAGCTGGATCCAGTCAGTTTGTTTTGATTAAGAATAGTAACAAGTGGGCTAAATGATGCCATGTTCAAATCTGAAAATAATAAACATGAATATAATAAGTAAACTGGACATTATCAATTTAGCAAATAAACATATAATATGGAACCTTATAAAACCAAAAAATAATATATGCAACGACAACCCAATTCATGTCTATAATTCCTTGGTAGCAAGTTTATTATCAACACATTAATTGATTGAGAACTATTCTCATTATTAGTGCTATCATGATAACTCTTATCATACACTAATAATATGTCGTATTACCTTTTGCCTTTAAGTAATAATGACATAGCTCCTTTGGAAGGTTAACATTACACTTAGTTTAGTGTACACCATTATCATGAATCATGTGTAGCCACATTTCGTCTTCCTTATAATGTTTAAACTTGTAGTACCATGGAACAAAACACCCTCCTTTGGGATCGCAAGGCATATACACCAAGACAAGGTGCTTGTCCACACTACTTTAAACGGGTAGATCAATCTTGTAGTATTATGAAGTAAACACCCTCCTTTGGGATCGCGAGGCATATACACCAAGACGAGGTGTTTACCCACACTACAATGAACTGACAATGGAAGCCATGAGATCCAACCCTTGTATCTCTCTCCCACTAGATGTTTTAAATTAAAGGTTTTTATTTTGTAAATATGCGTAATCTAATCACACACAGCCTTGCACTTTAAACATTTGAAAACACATAGAAAAGAATCTCGCGAATAAGCTCTTCCCGCGAAAATGAAATAGTGAAAACACAAAATTCAGATAGAAACTTTCGCGACTGTCTCGTAACTGTTTTGCAAGTGAAGCTCTTCCTGCGAAATGAGTTAAGGCAAAATAGTGAAAACACAAAATTCAGACAGAAACTATCGCTACTGTCTCGCGACTTTTTCACAAGTAAAGCTTACCCGCGAAAAGTTTTGTACTTCAGAGGCATTTTTTGCGAGTAACTTCGCGAGAAGCTAACCCGCAAAAAACCCGTGTTTTCAGTTTTTAAAAGGAAGATCTGAACAATTTTCAATGGTTTTCATGAATAAACAACCACCATATGAACATGATAGACAGAATTTGATATCAAAACTAAATTCCATTGATGCTTTAGCCTTAAATTTCAATTTAACATACTTTAATTCAAATTTAAACAACATCATAACATCAATATCAATTTTCATCAAACCATAGTTTCAACAACCATGCAGAAAATTATATATATATATATATATATATAATCTCCTAACATCATGAAACTATTTCCTCTAATTCCAAAACTCACAAAACATGTTATACATATTGGAAATTGAAGACCGCTCTGATACCAATTGATGGAAATATGAATGTACGCAACGAGAAAATAATGGATCTACTTCATTCACAATTGATAACATGTGCCATGTAAGTTTCAGAATATATGAACAAGAGAGTGTACCTTGATGGGGTGAAATTCAAAACCAAAGATGAAAAGCACTTGGGAACACTTTTAATCGTCACTCCAATTCCACTTGATGCCCAAGAAGAGTGGTCTCTCAATCAATTATATGTGTAAGTTCAAGGGAGAATGAAAAAGTGTCTAACCCTCAATTCATACCATTTCATGTTCTTACAAAATTATATATGTTTCTCTCCTTATAATTGATTGTCTAATTGGGCTAGCCTTTTGGGCTTTTCCAATTGGGCTTTAGTACGTGACTAGGAGTGGGACCAAAAGGGAACAAATAAGACACTAGCTCAAATGAGCCTTGGGCTTTTCTGTCAACTCTTGACCAATCCAAAGTTACCATTAATTATATTTAATACTACTATACAAATATAATTGCACTCTAGGTCTTATTAATAAATTATATCCCAAGACTTTATTGTACATGCAACTCTTTCATAAAATATTCGTAGTAATACAAAGTCATGAATGTAGACTGCCACTTTGTAAATTACTACATCTTAATCCTTGAGTACTCAGTTTAATACTTATTAAGTTATTCATCATATATTTATGAAATCCAATTTCATAAATATATATACTTTAGTAATTCCTTACTAAAGTGGTTAGACCTAACTCTCTGAATAACTGAACCTATTAAACTTATCTCAAGGGAATATTTTATATCTTCGTTAAGAGACTATGAATTCCTTCTTGAGAATATATGCTCCATCAACACTAAATGTGGCTACCCAACATACTGAGGTTTTGACCGTTACTTTAGATCTCACTCCTAATATATCAAAGCGACCTACACTTCATTATCAGGTCCATTATTCTCTCAGGATTAAGAGTTATGTAAATAGAAGTCATGAGATTTATTATTTATTTGACAGTCATTAGGAGAATAATAAATCTCACAGCGGTCCAATTCAATATGTTTTAACTCTTAAAACATATCAACACATCAACTAGAAGTCTCCACTTCCATGATCAAGACAAATCATCTTAGTTGATATGTTATAGTCTTCGCAGATGAAATGCCCAATTTCATCACCGACTACGAACTAAAATTCTGAGTTTACAAAGAACTTGTGACTTATATCTTCTGTGACTAAATCACATAAATCACATACTATGCATCTCATGAACTATATGATAATGTCCAAATATTCATGTTACCATCATTTTAGATAATAATAAAACAACTTTATTAATCACAACATTAAGTCATACATAATATCATACAATAGGATTTAAGTGCACTAATCCTAACAATGCCCATACCAAAGAAGGATGGAAAAGTAAGAATGTGCGTGGATTTTTGGGATTTAAACAAAGCTTTCCCCAAGGATGATTTCCCTCTTCCCTACATAGATGTTTTAGTGGATAATACGACTGGTAATGCCATGATGTCTTTCATGGATGGTTTCTCAGGATATAACCAAATCAAGATGTCTCCCAAGGATATGACTAAGACTATCTTTACCATAGAATGGGGAATCTATTGTTACACCGTGATGCCGTTTAGGCACAAGAATGTAGGAGTAACCTATCGAAGGATGGCCACAACTTTGTTACATAACATGATGCATAATGAGGTTGAGGAATATATTGATGACATGATTGTGAATTCCAAGGATAAAGAAGGTCATATCATTGACTTGAGAAAGTTCTTTGAAAGGATTAAGGATTATAGTTTGAGGTTGAACCCCCTAAAAGTGTACCTTTGGAGTAACTGCAAGGAAATTGCTAGGTTTTTTGGTAAGTGATAGAGGGATCAAGGTCGACCCATCGAAGATCAAAGCCATATTGGATATGCCTCCACCCAAGAGTGAGAAAGAAATTAGGGGATTCTTAGGTCGATTACACTACATCAGTCGATTCATTGCCAAACTCACTTCCACTTGTGAGCCTATCTTTCAACTTTTAAGGAAGAATGAACCCATGCATGGAATGATGAATGTCAAAAACCCTTTGAACTTATCAAGGAATACCTCCTCCATCCACCCATCCTAGTACCCTCGACGCAAGGAAAGCCACTACTCCTATACCTCTCTATCATAGGAGACGCAGTCAAAAGCATACTTGCACAAGAAGATCATGATAAGAATGAGAGAGCAGTGCACTATTTGAACAAAAGATTCCATGATTATGAGACTAGATACACACCTACAAAAAAGTCATGTTTTCCACTCGTGTGGGCCGTGTAGAAGTTGAGACACATCATTTTACCATTCCAGATAAGGATAGTAGCTAGAATGGATCCATTGAAGTACCTATTTGAGAAACCCACTTCGAGTGGAAGATTGTTGAGATGATTAATCCTATTAGCAGAATTCAATTTGAAGTATGTGGCAAGAAAAACTATCAAAGGAAGTGCAGTGTCAGATTTTTGGGTTGATGTAGACACCGCATTTTGTATCCCTTACAACTTGGGTCCCTATTCCCAATGCGCTGTCCTTCTAGTTCTTTGCAGCAGGTCAACAAACTAGGTTATACATAAATTTTCGAGGTTGAGCCTATAATCAAAGAGCATGTTGGATATGCAGGTCTCCACGAGCTCTTTCTCTTCATAGTCTCCATAACAGTCTAAAGAAACATCTTCAAATCTGAAAGCTCGAAAACGTGTTGAAAAACACAAGAGTTGTTTAGACCCCCGATTAAAATTACGGCTCGATAGATTTTACACAACTTTAATATAAAGTGCGGAATAGTGTAAAAGCGAGCGGATGAACAATATAGCTACTCTAATCCATAAACTAAACAACACAGCAGTGTAATGGAATATAAAAGAGTAGGGAAGAGAGATGCAAACACAGAAAACACCAAGACGTGTTTTCGAAGAGGAAACCGAAGAACTCGGCGAAAAACCTCTCCGCCGCCCTCCAAGCGAAAATCGATCCACTAGACAATCAGTTGGGATACATGAGTAAGCAAGAGACCCTCCAAGCCTAATCTACCCGATGTACCTAAGCCCTCCAAGCTCCTACTCCAACAAGGCTTCTCGGAACCGTGTCTTGTCTTAGTTCTCCGGATCCCGCAACAAGCTCCATGTTGCATCTGCCATTCCAGGCTTCTTCCAATGCTTCCCAGCAGCACCAAAACGTCACACAACACTCTCAAAAGGTGTGGTAAGTGTTTGGGCTATCAACCTCTCAATGGTGTGGAAATGGAGAGGGAAGGGTTGAGGAGATACCACAAGCAAGTGTATAGAGAAAGGTGGGGATGACAATCTCTAATTACAAATGTGTTTGGCTAGGGTTTTCTCTCTGAAGCATTCCTCAACATTTGTGGGTAATGGGGGTTTATATAGGATAGGTGCAAAATGTGTGAGTCAGTCAGTACAGGCTGGCAGAACAGCATGTCTCGCGGGTGTCTCGCGGGAAGGCCTTACCTGCGAGATACTCGCGAGAGACAGCTGTCTCCATCTGTCATGACTCTTCGCATTCCAACAAGTGCAGGGCACATGCTTCACTTCGCGGGAAGCTTAGTCGCGAGATACCCGCGAGATTCCATCAGCTTCCAAATTGCTTGAGTCTTCACACACTCTCTATCACACACCCCTTACAACAATTCCCACAACAAATACAGGGTATAAACAATTGATAGTAATTACAATCAAATTTGGCACGGAATAAAAGCCAACAAAACACATAGTTGTAAATCACAACTTTACAATCTCCCCCTTTGGCTATTCCGTGACAAAACCCTAAAACAGACTCTAGACTTAAACGTGAGTTTGGGAACACAGGCAAAACTCACTCACACCTAATTCTAGATTCTGATAAGCTCTTGAAACATATGAACAAGTAACTCCTGAAACACAACAACAAAATATTATCATTGTATGCAGAAAACTTGAAAAGCATATGGAGCAATAAGCACATGATCAAGCAGAATGAAATAGAAACACTAAATCATGGCAAGATCAAACGAGTAATCACTATACACAAGCAATTACTATGCTCATTCACACAAGGAATGAACATCTGGATATGCAAGATGATAAGCTCATATGAAGAGTACCATTTGCACATCCAACACTCAACCAATGCAAAATACTTGAATAATTTGCATCTAGGAACAATCCTACTAGGGCACAAGAGTGTTCATCACTCAACCAATGCATAGAATGTATATGCATCTAGGAACAATCCTACACGGGCACAAGAGTGTTCATCACTCAACCAATGCATAGAACGTATATGCATCTAGGAACAATCCTACACGGGCACAAGAGTGTTCATCACTCAACCAATGCATAGAACGTATATGCATCTAGGAACAATCCTACATGGGCACAAGAGTGATGTAGTGAAGTAAATCTATGACATTAAACTTCAATAGCACAAGCATAAAGGCTGCATAAGCAAAGTATTGCAAATACATGGCACAAACCATAAAAGCCTACAAATCATGCTAGACTACAAAATCATGGCATAGTATCAAAGCTTTAAACCAAAAGCCGTAAAACATTTATAAAAACTAAAAAGTACTGAATAAAAACCGTCTGAAAAACCAATAACCAATGTTACTAAGTTGCTAGACTATGCTCCCCCTAACACTGTGCAAGTTCTTCTCTAGCTCCCCCTTAGAATTTTCTCCCCCTTTTTGACCGAAATGGCCAAAGGGTCAGAACTGATCTGACTCTGAATCCGAGCCGTGCTCCATAGATAAGTCTTGTACTTGAGAAGAGAGCGCGGTGATCTGTCCTTGAAGGTATGCAAACTGGTCCGCGGTGTACTGCACATAGGAGTCAAGCACTGTAGACATCTGATCCATCTTAGCAAGCAACTGATCCAGTTTGCTTAAGCCTTGTGGAGGAGCCGAAGATGATGGCTGTGTAGAGGGCTCAGGAGCCGAGGTGAACCTGTCAATCTCTTCCTCTGTATCTTCGCCTTCATCCTGCTGAACCCGTCGTGGTGGTGGTATGGTATGCACACCGGTCTTTGATCCCTTGATGTGTGCAGTGCTCCTAGTCAGTGTATGACCACCAATGGGATAGTCTCTCTGAACAACCGTGAGGCCACTAGGTAGCTTGAGCTTTGCCTTGGCAATCAATCCCATGATCAAAGAGGGGAACGGCATCACAGTCCATGAATTCTGCTTTGTGATGCTCTTCTTCAGGACATGCATGATATGGCCACAAATGTCAATCTCCTTATGTGTGAAGAGATCATACAGAAATCTTGTTCTTGGAGCAGAGAGAGTGGTGAGATTGGTGACCGGATAAAGATTGTGAATCATCACATAGCTTAGGGTCCTCATTTCTGGAGAGAACTTGATGGTGTTCATGGATGATTTCTTTGGTTCACCACCAAGGAGTGTAATCATCTCATCAGTAGAACCCATTCTGTCCTCATAAGCAACAATGATTGGCTGAGATGGTGGACGAGTTTCTAGAAAATCTTGAATGCTCTCTCTTGTAATCACAAACTCCTTGTGTCTTACCCAGCACTCAATACATTCTCCGTTGACAATGGCATTGGAGAAGAACTCTTTGATAATCTCTGAATAGACCACTCCAGTTGGGTTCAGCAACTTGGTCCAAGTTCTATCTTTGAACACTTCAGGGATGAAAGTGCCCTCAAGAGTCTCTAACTGGACTACCCGTTCCATGATGATTGTCTTGTCCTTGTAGCAGTCATTGTACTTCATATCAGCTTCTATAGACCTGAAATGATCAGAATCAGTTCGGGCTCACTTTGAAGACGATTTCTTCTTAGCAGCATGCTTGGTGGGAGACATCTGCACAATTTTACAAAGCAAATAAAAGAAGATGCACAAGCACAAACCAGAAGACAAACTTCATTAGATTCAAGTTAGTTCCAAATCAGACTTAAACTAACAAAAAAACAGAGCATGGTAGACACTAAACATCATGCTAAAAGACTCCAACTTATAAAGCATAACTACATTGCACCAAATTAAGAAAAAAAATGCAATAGAGGGTGTCTGTGTGCATGTGCTAATGAGTGTGTGCGGCATGAGATGCATGAGGGTGCCTAAGTGTGCCTAGTTGTGTGCCAAGAGTGTGCAACATGAACAAAGTGAGTGAAACACATAATCAATGACCAAACCTAAGTAAAATAAGGTCAAACAAGTGAAAAACTATGGATTGAAATCACTTGATTCCATTTTGTCACAAAAATGTCACTTGGACATTTTGACAAACACTTAGCGTGCACAAATGCAAAAATTATATGAATAGTGCATGATCATGTGAAAATCTACCCTCAATACATGATAAAATGCCACAAGGGGCCAACACAGATGCAGAAACAACAAATGGGACACAGCCCAATCAAAAATATGAGAAAAATTCACCCAATTTTGAAAACCAACCCAAAGTTTCGAAAATCTCCAATTTTGAAAACCCTAACAAAAATTCTGCATAATCTAAGCAAAAACTTAAAAAGAAATGGTTAACAAACATACCTTGAAGAAGAAAATGCAGAAAAAATGCTTGGATTGAAGGGAAATGAATGGAATAGTGATTTTGGGTTGAGAAAGTTTGAGAGAGGTTGAGCGAGGGAAGTTTGATAGTTTTGAAAAACTGTCACATCAGCTATATAAAAACTGAAACACGCATTTTTTGCGGGTTAGAGAGGGGCGAGACAGTCGCGAGACAGTCGCGAGAAGTGCCACTGAAGCACAAAATTTTCGCGAGAAGCATTAGGTCGCGAAACAGTCGCGAGACAGTCGCGGTAGCTTCTGTCTGAAATTGGAAAAATCCAATTTTTAGCCAAACAGCATTTCGCGAGAAGCTGTTGGTCGCGAGACAGTCGCGAAAGTTTCTGTGTGACATGATAAAATAAAAAATTTCCCTCAACTCCTTTTCGCAGGAAGCTCTAAGTCGCGAGCTTCTCGCGAAATTTCCCCTGAACCTGTTTTTGAAGAGACACAAAAAATGCAATTTAATCAAAAACAAAAGACAAGAAAGTATAAAATCACTTTCAAAAACAAAGACTTGTGTGTTGTGTGTGGATATCAAAAATGAGATAGTCCTTAGTCCAATGTGAAGCTTCAATGATCAATTCAATCAAGGCATACACAACTAGCCCTAGATTATGTGACCTATCTCAATTATAGAAACATGCATATATGACCTCCCACATGAACTTGATAACAATTCATTGAAGCTTTTCATTTGGCTCCATATTTAACATATCATTTGCAACTTTTGAGCAAAGAGAATCTCATTTAGAGAAAGATGCCTGAAATTTTTGATATTTCATTTGATGAGTTAGCCTTTGGCTTTTTGGGCATCATACATTTTATTTTGGTCGCTTTCCCTTTTTCCTAGTCGAATACTAGTTTGTGCGACAGGCTTTTGCAACTCTATATCTCTTTTCATTTGGAGATTTACAATTAGAGAGCTCTTTTAAAGCAGAAAATAAAAGTGGGAAGATATATAGGCATGAGTCTATGCATGTCTCAAGATCAACAAAACCATTCACTAATCATTCATGACAAGGTTGAAGATCTATTTACAACAGTCACATAGATTTTAGGATTTCTTCCACAATGATATGAGTGCATGAGAGACAAGCTAAGCTCGTTAAATGCACAAAGCCATAAGTACAAAGGTACAAAGCAAAACATGCTTTGAGACAAAACTCAACAAAGTGATCAAACTTTTTGGATTTTCTATTTTTTTTATGTGTTTTTGAATTTTTGAACACACCCAAAAACAGAACAAGAGAATAAAGATTAACAAAAACAACCGGTACAAAACACCAACAGTAAAAATAGAGCAATGCATGAAACGATGCAACAGCAAAAGTCCCTAAACATTGAAAGAATTTATGCGTGGACATGTTATAATGCTTATGCATGAGTACCCCTCTTCACCCACACGTCACGTGCGTTTGGGGTGATATCCTTAACGGATTGGGTACGAGAATTTGGACTGTCAAACCTTCTGGTGAAACTCTCCAAGCAAGTGGTGAAGGCACCAATCATTTTCATCACGTCCATAATGCCAGGATCACGATTCTGACTTCTCGGTTGTTCACCACCCCAAGACCTCATGTCATTTCTCCTTCCTCGTGACCGAGGTGCGCTTGAGTTGTTTTCTGATCTCAGCTTTTGACAGTTAGGTCTGGTATGTCCTTGCATTCCGCAGTAGTGACACACATAGTCCGTTCTGGGACCCCGTTGAGATCTTGGGAGAGATCTTCCTCTGGTTTCATGTCTACCTATGGAATGATTTCGGGGCTTATTCACCATCCGTTGCTCACTCACATTCTTCTTCTCAGCCTTAACATTCTCAAGAATGGGCTCTTCTACAATAGGCTCTATGGCCTTTACAAATTTCACTTCTTTGGTGGCTTTGGCTGATGAGCTGCTTCCTCCGGTGTATCCTAACCCGGACTTGTCTGAAGAAGTTTTTTGAGATGAGATAACATCATCTAACTTCTGGGAGGAGACTCTTTCTATCTTGGCATGAGCTTGCACTACCTCTTGCTCAAGAAACCTCACCTTCGTATAGGCTTCAGACAACTCGCCATTTAGTGTCTCAATCTCACAGTTAGCCTCTTTATATCTGATCAAGAGGCTTCTATAATCTTCCTCAGCTTTCTTCATTTTCCTTACAGCCGCCTTGGCTACTCTGGTATACCTTCCTGACTTCTCAAGTAATAAGGAGTAATTTTCTTGAAGATTAGCTGTATTCTCTTCTTCTTCTTCAGCATCTGATTCTTCCACATTCCCAATAGACTCTGAATCAGAATGCTCACCAAGCTCCTTCACAAGTGCACCCAAATCATCCGATGACTCCACATGAGCAATGGTCATGAATGCGGAGTAGTTTCCCTCTCCGTCACAACTCTCTTCCGAGTCAGAATCAGAGGAGTCTGAATCACTGGGTGTCATGGCATAAGCTTTGCCTTTTCCCCTCAGAAAATTTGGACACTCCTTCTTTAGATGTCCATGGCCATTGCACTCATAGCATATAATTTCTGAAGAAGGTTGAAACTCCCTCCCTTCTTTCTTTGTAAACTCTTTCCTATCACTTCTTGAAGATGAAAATTTTCCTCTGTTGAATGGTTTCCCACTGTTCTTCATCATCAGAAATTTGCAGAAGTTTTTCGCAAGAAATGCTACCTCCTTCTCCACCCCATCTTCTTCGGAGGAATCACCCATCCTTTCGATGATGGTTTTAAGAGCAAGTGATTTACTCATCTTATGGGAAGGCAGTCCCATCTGATATGTTTGGAGAGACCCAACTAATTCTTGAATCTTAATCTCATCCAAATCCTTGCTTTCCTCTATGGCTGTAACTTTTGCTCTAAAACTTTCAGGCAATGACCTCAATACTTTTCTCACCACCTTAGCATCTTCAATCTTCTCCCCAAGATTGAGTTTAGCAATTACAATTTCATTGAGCTTCCCATAGAATGAATCAAATGGTTTATCATCACCCATCTTGAGCTCTTCAAATTTGGTGGTAAGCATCTGAAGCTTTGTGTCCTTAACTTTCTTTGTACCCTCATAAGTGGTCTCCAAAATCTCCCAAACTTCCTTAGCAACTGTCATATGAGAGATCCTGTGGAATTCATCAGGTGACACAACACAGAATATAGCGTTTAAAGCTTTACTATTTGCATTGGCTGCTGCGAGAGCTGCCTTATCCCAATTTGCCTTAGGAGCTTCCGGCTTAGTCCAGCCGAGCTCTACCGCATCCCAAACGGTATCTTCTATAGAGCATAAAAATGCTCTCATTCTGACTTTCCAGAATGCGTAATTGATCCCATCAAAAAATGGTGGAACATTGAGTGATTGAGACCGGTCCATCTCAAATAGGGTCAAGGATCACACTAAGGTATTTAAACCAAGCAAGTGTACCCGCTCTGATACCAATTGAAAGCTTGAAAACGTGTTGAAAAACACAAGAGCTGTTTAGACCCCCGATTAAAATTACGGCTCGATAGATTTTACACAACTTTAATATAAAGTGCGGAATAGTGTAAAAGCGAGCGGATGAACAATATAGCTACTCTAATCCATAAACTAAACAACACAGCAGTGTAATGGAATATAAAAGAGTAGGGAAGAGAGATGCAAACACAGAAAACACCAAGACGTGTTTTCGAAGAGGAAACCGAAGAACTCGGCGAAAAACCTCTCCGCCGCCCTCCAAGCGGAAAAAGATCTACTAGACAATCAGTTGGGATACATGAGTAAGCAAGAGACCCTCCAAGCCTAATCTACCCGATGTACCTAAGCCCTCCAAGCTCCTACTCCAACAAGGCTTCTCGGAACCGTGTCTTGTCTTAGTTCTCCGAATCCCGCAACAAGCTCCATGTTGCATCTGCCATTCCAGGCTTCTTCCGATGCTTCCCAGCAGCACCAAAACGTCACACAACACTCTCAAAAGGTGTGGTAAGTGTTTGGGCTATCAACCTCTCAATGGTGTGGAAATGGAGAGGGAAGGGTTGAGGAGATACCACAAGCAAGTGTATAGAGAAAGGTAGAGATGACAATCTCTAATTACAAATGTGTTTGGCTAGGGTTTTCTCTCTGAAGCATTCCTCAACATTTGTGGGTAATGGGGGTTTATATAGGATAGGTGCAATATGTGTGAGTCAGTCAGTACAGGCTGGCAGAACAGCATGTCTCGCGGGTGTCTCGCGGGAAGGCCTTACCTGCGAGATACTCGCGAGAGACAGCTGTCTCCATCTGTCATGACTCTTCGCATTCCAGCATGTGCAGGGCACATGCTTCACTTCGCGGGAAGCTTAGTCGCGAGATACCCGCGAGATTCCATCAGCTTCCAAATTGCTTGAGTCTTCACACACTCTCTATCACACACCCCTTACAACAATTCCCACAACAAATACAGGGTATAAACAATTGATAGTAATTACAATCAAATTTAGCACGGAATAAAAGCCAACAAAACACATAGTTGTAAATCACAACTTTACAAAATCTTTTAACAAATTGGACAGGACCCTCTCCAGGCCTTTGTCTTTCCATGGAAAGTAATAATAAAAGGTGGCAGCCTCAATCTGGTTGAGTTATTTGATCGAGCAGGGCACTTAAGTTGGCGTTCTCCCCAAGAGTCCAACCCTGGGTTCACCTATGACTCTGTATTGGCTTCTTTTCTCAATTCTGTCGGAATTACCTTTAATCTACACCGTGGTGATGAAGGCAGTTTTGCCTACTTGGCTTGTATTAGTCCTTCATGGTTTCCAGTGCCCTCCTCAAGTGGCCCTAGGTACACCTACTACTCAACACACCAGGTACTCCAGCAATTTGGCTTTGATCAGGACATCCCGCCAGTGTTTAAAGATGTAGTACCTTCTCTTCCTTCTCTGGACCCGTTCTTGAGGCTTCAGGCCTTCTCTTATTGGTCGCTGAGGAGTTCTAAATTTGTTGTGCCCAATTCCCAGAGGGGAGTCTTTACTTCCAGTGGCTTTGCTGGCTATTGGAAGAGAGTTCAGAAGTCCTTCTCTGATTATGTTTGTTCTGGCAAGATTGGGAGAGTTACCAATCCTAATATTCTCTTTGCTCCTACCTCCAACAGGCACTTATCTATCCCTACTGTTGGCATTGTATCTGCTACCATAAGCAGTAAGACAGGGTTCGTGGAATGGCATGCTTTTAAAGGTGGTTGGGTATGTTATGCACAAGATTTTCTAGAGACTTGCTCAGGGTGTGACCTTATTGTTGGTTCCTCTTCTGGTGTGCCAATTAAGAGAGGGGTAGTAGAGGCAATTGTTGCTGCTACTCCCATAGGCAAAGGTAAAGAAAAGAAGATCAAACAGGAAAAGGTTAATAGAGCAAAGCTTGAAGAAAGTGCTGAGGGTACTGAGGCTACCCCTGAGACTAAGAAGAGGAAGACTGCAAGATCTCAGAAGTAGATAGTAATTTCTGAGGAACTCGAGAAAGTGAGCCCCCTTACAGTAGGAAAGGAAGTTGGCCATCCCTTAATTTCAAGGACTCGAGTGAAGACTAGGGTAAAGTCTTCTCTCTCTCAGGTTCCTATGAGTTCCTCAGCCTAGGGTTCTTCGAGGTCCTTTAATTTTATGCCCCAATCTCCCTCAGGACCCTCTAAGCATACCCGTAGTAGACAAAAGACCATTGGAGAATCTGTAGAGAGAGAGAGAGAAGGGCAAGGCCTCTTTCCTTCTTCTCTCTTTTATTTTGTATTAGCTCATTGTTGTTGCTGTGTCTTTCCTTTTCTTTTTTAACCGATGAATGGTGATTTCTTCCTTGCAGTCCAAACGTAAGTCAGATCCTAAAAGAGGCAGGAGTCAGTCTTTTAGTGGTAATGTGGTATGACCCTCTTCTATTCATGCCTTTTTCTGTTTACTTTTACTCTTTTCCAGTGCTGTGTACTAATGTATTTTTGTGATGTTCTACCACTTTCTTTTCTTTTCCTTTTGCAGGTGGAGGTATCTCCTCCCATGACTGGTGGGACCCTGGTGGAAGAAGTAATTACAACTCCCTCTGTTGTTCCCTTAGGGGTGGAAGAAAAGCCCCCTAATGGTGGTGTGATTGAGGAGGTTGGGCAGCCAATGCAGGATGTCCAACCTATTCTGTCTTCCATTCCCCTAGCTGCTCAAGACCCTGAAGCTCCCCAGACTGTCATTCCCCAAGATCCCCAGCCAATGCAAACTTTCAATCCTACCAAAACTGTGTCACTTGAACCTATGACTGAGCCTGTGTTAGGCAAAAAGTCCTTAGGGGGCGCGTCTTCATCCATACAAGTAGGTGAGCCTCATTCACCCCCTATAAATATGCTTAACCTTATCTTTTTTTTTTTTTTTTAAGAGTTCTCATTTTCCCTTCTTCTTTTAGGTCAAACCAGTACTCAATTTGCCTCTGAGACCACCCCTTCCTTGGAATTAAAGGGTTCTGAAGGTGCATGTTGTTCACCTTTATTAGGCTTCCTTTTCTTCCCCCATTTTTTTTTATACTTTTCCCCTACCTTTTCCTTCTATGGTGAAGCCCCCAGTATCCTTCCCTTCCTTTAGCCGTTTTGTCAAAGTTTCCTCACCCTTTCTCTAATGTGCTGTGTGTCCTTTCACAGAGTCTCCCAGGGAATCGGAAGGGCAAGAGGAGGAAGCTCTACCACAGGGAGCTGACACTATTTTTTTTTTTTTTTTTAGCTTCCTTTTTCTTTCCCAATTTACATTTCTTCCTTGGTCCTTTCCCCCTTTTCTGAATTTTGTCTGCTTTTGTAGGTGCTGACATAGGTGCCAAAGGTCCTAAGCTCGTGATTCTTGAGGTAGCTGTGGAATCTGGTTCTGACATCCGGGTAGCTGAATCTCAGGTAGGGACCCCCTGTGAGGGTGAGGGTCTTTTTTTGGACAGTATCTAGGCCCAAGTAGAAACAAGGATCCTAGGCCCTTTACCTGTTGTTTTGGTGGACTGGGCTTGGTTCACCACAGCTAAATAGGGCTGATTACAAACCAAGTTGTGCGCAAGTCATATAAAGCTTCTCAAGGCAAAAATACGATTCTTCCTAATCAATAAAATACCATTGTAAGTGTTTTAGTGTCATAAAATGACCCTTTACTCTTACGAAACAAGTAAAATAATTATTCACAATATTCACAATGAGAAAGAGATTGAAATAGAATATTTAAGGCTTATCTTTTATTGTATAAACATTTAAAAGAGTTCCTTCATTTGGTACCTCGGGCATACTGTCGTGGTACCCCAGACGTACTAGGCCTGTAAGAACCCAAAATGCTGATTCTCTGAACTATACGATCTTTCTCCATGCTTATTCTGCAATAGAGTTTTGTCATTTCTCTTTACCTCTATAGGTCCTGCATAAGAACACACTATACAATACACATATCTTCAAATAAATGTTAGTTTCTTAGATTAGGATATACATTTTAATACATATACATATATGTAAATGAATTTCATGAGAATGATTCAATTCTCACAGACTTAGTGCTTTTGCACAAGACTTGTGGGATTTGGAACTCAAATCCAAGTGGCTTTGCTTGGGCATTGCCTTCCAAGATAGTTAGGTGAGAAGGATTTTTGTAAGAGAGAGTGATATCTGATGTGTGCATGTTTTGGCATATGTTTCTTTGGAGGCTAAGTGATATTTTGAATGAACTCAAGGATATGGGACAAATTCCTCCACCTTGGCTCTTTTATTTTTTTTTTCTTTCTTTCTCTTCCCTACTGGGCTTTTAAAACTCTAAGAATATATGTTTTGAACCTCTGAACTCTTCCCCGGAATCCCCATTTTTCACCCCTTCAAATCCCCCTTTTCTGTTATGCCTTAGTGTTCTTTTTATAGCAGACCTGGTCTGGTACCCCGGGTGAGGACGCCCCAGGTCTGCTGGGTAAAACCATGCCCTCTGGAACCTAAAAAGGTGCATTGGGCAAAGGTTTAGCTTATTTAGGCAATTATAACTCACATTTGGCTTTAGTTACAAATTGAAGATTCCTTCTTGGAAAGTCAAAACAGTGGGTGCGTTGCTCGATGTACTGTGACAGCTTTGTTGAAAATGACAATTGAGAGGAAATTGTGGGAAGGTGTCATGCACATGGGGGAACTGAGTTTTTCGTTGGTTCATGCATTCCAAGCAAATATATGAACCAAGGGAAAGCTTCGGGATCCACCTTTCACCAGAAATCACTCCCCTACCGACCAAACCATTCCTCCCTTACTATCCACTTGGGATCCCACGGGCTTGGACCATGGGTTACAAAGATAATACCTAGTTTTTACTGGATTTTTAATGGCCTTTATGTGTTTCTGAACATACATAGGGCCTTGTTGATTCTTCTTGTTACATATCCACTGGCCTGACCGAGATCCTTACTACATGTTCTCTGATCGGGATCCTTGCTGCATGTCCTCTAACCTGACCGATATCCTCTTCTTTTTTATTTATTATTATTATTATTTCTTTCTTTTTTCCTTCTTTTTGGAACTTTGGGCCTTCATGGTCCTTCCTAACTTCATGAATTGGGCCTTCTTTTGTTAAGGTCCATGGTCATTCCTTACTATCATGGAATGGACTTTCTTGTGAAATTTTGGTCCTCAACACCCCCTAAATCATCCCAAGGGTTGAAAGCTCCTTAATTCCTGCTAGTGGAGACACAACAATGGGGGAGGCTCCAGAGGTGACTGTTTTAGATCCTGGCTCCGAGCTCCCTACTTTCTTGGCCCGCTTCGATCTCTTGGAGTTCAACAGTCTCCCTACAAGCCACTTTCATCCCTTTGGCCTCCCTTTGGTAACTTCCTACGCTTCTCTGTGCCTATGGAGGGTCTGCCATTGCTGGAAGGGTTGTTCAAGATCCATGGAGACTTCACTAGTGGGTTCAGGGAAGGTGTATTCCTAGGCAATATTCTGTTGGAGCTGCTATGTGCTGTGCTGATCTCTTTAAGGGATTCCTTTCTTGACTCCTTATCTAAAGAAAAGCTTTTGGAATGGAAGGGAGAGGTGCAGGAACTCATAGAAGCAAAATTCAATCTGTCCTTGCTAGAGCATTTGCGTTCACTGGCCCATATGCTATTCTAGAGGCAGGCTTCCAGGAGCCTAGATGCTGAAATTGTTGCTGCTAAGGAGGATTTAGCTCGTGCTCACAAAGTTTTGCAGGACTTGAAGGTTAAAAGGCAACGGGTTCTCTCTTCCCCAGTTGTTCCTGCTTTTTCTCCAGACAGTTCTTTGCTAGCCAGCCTTATTCCTTAGCTTTTTTCCTTTTAGTTAGTTTAGATGTATATATATATATATATATATATATTTTCAGACAATTTGGGTTGTATAAGTTCCGTCTCTTCTTGTTGAATACTATTTCTGACCTTCCCTCCCCATTTTCTGCGACATGGATCTTTTTTTTTAAGATCGCTTCTAATTTTCAGTAGTGATAGGCCGAAAACGTATTGACCCCTTGTGATTAAATCAATTGATTAATTAGCCAAGTTATTAATTAATCAAATTAACATGCAAAGCGCGTGGTAGCACAAACAAATCACCAATTAAACTAAGTGTGCAGCGGAAAATAAATAACACGGTGATTTGTTTATGAATGGGGAAAACCTACACGGCAAAAACCCCACCGGGTGATTTTCAAGTCACCACTCCTGAAATTCTACTATTATCACAACAAGCGGTTACAAGTAAAAGAATCATAGTACCTTATACTAACCTACAGTTGAACTCTTACTCCAATACCCAATTGGACTTGTTCTGTAGTGACAATTTCCCCTTTTGATGAACAGCTCCCAAGTACGTGACTAACCAATGCATGGATCCTAGTACGCGACTTCAATCACCAACTGTAGAAGGTTGTTGTCTACAAAGTTCTTTAGTTCATCCTAACGATGAAGATCAAGAAGATACTTGGTCACAAAACCTAAAGGTGCACATACACAGCAACTTCTTCAAAAATGATGAACTAGGGCGAAACTTTGTCTCCAGTTACAAATTGCTTGAACAGACTTTGCTCAATGCTTGTGCAACTTGTGTACTCTTTGACGGCCCTTAAAACAATCCTTTTATATGTCTAGGGTTAGGAGAAAAGAAGGCCCAAACACATAAACACGGATCCCAAGAAAACAGAAAAGAAAAATCTGTTTTTCTTAAACCTCGACAGATAGGAGGTGTAAGCAGCTGCCGAGCAGGTGTCGAGCACACAGGACTGGAACAGCTTTCTTAAGCTCGATAGATACAGCTGTCGAGCTTTAATGATCTTGCATTTTCTCAACTTGTTTCGTGGACAGACTTGATGACTTCAACACTTAATCTTGAAACCTTATTTCTTTAAGTATTAAAAACACCTAGAACTACCCAATTACAAGTGAAGTGCGTTTTGTCAAAGGATTAGCCAATTACATAAAAGAATGACATATGTTCTTAACAAGTGAACCACATATGTCCTAACAAGTAGCATGTGGACTTGTACTTCTTCTTTCTGTTTGCTGCTTTTCTTTCTTTCTTTTTTTGCTTGCACTGAGTCCTGGGCCATGGCCCCTACAAATTTTGCTGCAAGTCCTAAGTCAGGTACCTTGGTGGTTGTTTTGCTGCACAGGTACCAAACTGGGTACATTGGATGCTTTCTTTCTCTTTTTTTTTTTTTCCATGTCCTAGGTCACAAATTGCTAGGTATCCCGGGTACTTGCTTCTACCCGTGGTCCCAAGTCATGTACTTTAAACTAATTGTGGTATGAGTCCTAGGTCATGTATCAAGGTCTTTTTTTTTTTTTTTTTTTTTTTTGCACTGGCCCAGGTACCCCTCCAAATCTACCCATATTTGGGTTTTGTAACATTTAATTTAGCTATAGCTTAAAAGAAAATAAAAGTAAATTTCATTGAATCAAAGCAAAGTTATCATCTAAGGAACACAAAAGGGTTGTCAAAGATAGTAAGGATCACTGGCCCAGGTACCCCTCCAAATCTACCCATATTTGGGTTTTGTAACATTTAATTTAGCTATAGCTTAAAAGAAAATAAAAGTAAATTTCATTGAATCAAAGCAAAGTTATCATCTAAGGAACACAAAAGGGTTGTCAAAGATAGTAAGGATCACAAAATATCCTTCTACCATGGGTTCCTAAACAAAAAAGGTACTTAAACAAAATTCATAACAAAAAGTAAAGAATGATAAAACACTTAGCAGGTTGGAGAGTTGGCAAAAAGGTCTCGGTGTACTGAGGTCTCTCCCTTTTCATGCATAATACTATTTCAACTACTTCCCATTTATAGGATCTGTCAGGACTATCTCATCTTCCTTTGTGAGGTAGTAATACCCACTATCATTGGCTTCTCTAATGATGTAGGGTCCTTCCTATTTTGGGGCAAATTTGGAGGGTCCTGGGAGGTTTTTCCTTACATGTTCTGCTGTTCTCAACACCAACTGCCCCTCAGTGAGGCCCTTGGGTGTACAGTCTGTGCATATGCCTTAGTCATCCTCTGCTGGTATCGCTGGCTTCTCCTTCTGGCCACTTCACTTTCTTCCTCTAACCCCTCTAGATTTGCCACCCTTCTTTCATTATTTGTGTCCTCTATGCCTTCTTGGCTTTCTTCAAGCACTACTCTTGGCATATGGAAAACTAACTCCATAAGGCTGATGGCTTCTGTCCCATAAACTAGGGAGAATGGTGAGAATCCTGTGGTTGTCTTCATAGAGCTCCTACATGCCCAGAGTACATCTGCCAAGTGGTCACTCCATTTTCCCCCATACTTGTGTTTCATTTTTTTAAGAATCTTCAGCATCACCTTGTTAGTAGCTTCAGCCTGACCATTTCCTTGTGGGTAGTATGGTGTGGACCTTCCATGCTTGATGTAATATGCCTCAGTTAGGTTCTTTATGTCTTTGTTTATGAACGGGGTCCCATTGTCACTAATCAACCTCCTGAAGATCCCGAACCTCGTAATGATGTGCTCTCAAATGAAATTTACCACAGCCACTCCAGTGGCCTTTTTCAAAGGGATAGCTTCTACTCACTTTGTAAAGTACTCGGTGGCTGCCAAGATCCATATGTAACCATTGGAAGGAGGGTTTATAAGCCCTATAAGATCAAGCCCCCAAGTGTGGAAAGGTCACGGTGTTGTCATATTTTGCAGCACATTTGGATGAGTGTGGATTGCATCTCCAAGTACTTGCCATGCATGACACATTTTAACCAACTTCTCGGAGTCATTTTTCATTGTTGGCCAATAGTACCCAATAGTAACAACTGCTTGTAGAGTCTTCTTTTCCCTGGGTGACTTCCACAGTCTCCAGAATGGACTTCCCTAACTACTTCTCTGGCTTCCCTCGACCATAAGCATCTTAGGGGATCCTCGCTCTATCCTCTTTTAAACAGGATCTCGTTCTATAAGAAGTACCTGACTACAAGTTTCTTGAGCCGATGAGCTAATGCCTTGTCAATTGGTAGGATCCCTTGAGCCAAGTATTCCATGAATGGAGTCCTCCAATCTTCTGTGACAAATACAGCATAGCTTTCTTCCTTGTCTACCGAGAGTGGACATCTTTGATACTTCTCCTGTACGGTTGCAGCCTCTTTGTTCATATTTGGCCAATAGTACCCCATACGTTGCATCCTTCTATAAAGGCTGATTTTTTTCTGCAACCCCACAAACTTGGCCATGCAGTTCTTCCAATCTCAGCCTTCCTTCTTTCTCACTTATACATCTAGATAGGATCCCTCCGGGCAGCCTTTTGTACAGCTTTCCTTCTATCAAAGTGTAATCCCTCAGTTCCTTGATACTTTCTCCATGTCCTGCCCCTTTTATTTTTCCTTTGACCTCATTTCTCCGATCCTGCTGCTTTGGTTCTTTAGGGAACATCCTTTTGAGGATCCCTATGATGGAATGTTCTTGCTTACTTACTCTTACCAGAGTGTCTTTTCCTTTAAATGTTACTTGGGATCCCAAGGTGGCTAGTGCATCAACGAACCTATTCTTGCTCCTTTGGGCGTACTCCACACTAAAGGTCTAGAATTCTTGCTCCAGTCTTTGCGTCGAAGTTCTGTAGGCTGCCAAACTCTACTCTCTTAGTGCAAAGTCACCTTTCACCTAGGAGACCACAAGATTGGAGTCTCCTAAAACTCTCATATGTTTTACTCCTATGCTAAGTGCTATAGTTAACCCAGTCAAGTATGCCTCATACTCAGCTGCATTATTCGAACAGGGAAACCCAAGTTTGAAAGATAAGGGTATGGTGTCCCCATCTTCGCACAAACCCTAGTCCATTTGAAGTTGTCGTTGTTGACCCATTAAATCTCATTGTCCATTTCTTTCCAAAGAGCTCTGCCACCGCCACCTCCCTACGGATCTCCTCGCTTAGTGAGCATTCTTCCTTCCCTAGGAACTGGGCTAGCAAATCTGCTATGGCTTGACTTTTGACAGCCTTAGGGGTCCTGAGGCCTATGTCATATTGAGTGAGCAAGACCAGCCACTGTGCTATCCTTCCTGTCAAGAGAGGCTGGTGAAGGAGTGCTTTTATAGGATGTGATTTAGTCACTAAGAGGATCTGGTGGCTGAGAAGTATCATTTTAGCCTTTAGGATGATTAGATAACCACCAGACACGCTTTTTCTATCCTGGGGTACCTAGTCTCGGTATCCTTAAGTGTCCTACTTACGTAATAAATGGGTTGCTCATTCCCATCATCATCTTCATGCACTAGCAGGGCTCCTATAGCCTGGGAGTTTGATGCTAAATATAGCAACAGGGGTCGCCCATGTCCTGGCGCTTGAAGGGTAGGAAGATGATTCATGATCTGTTGGATCCTTTGAAAAGCTTCCTGCTGCTCAATTCCCCAAGTGAACTCAGCCCCCTTTTTCAGCAGTTTGGATAAACCACTTGTGACTGAAGCTAATCCTAGCACAAACCTCCTGATGTAGGAGACCCTCCCCAGGAAACTTTTGAGCTCTCTCATAGTTGTAGGCCTTTTCGTTGTTGCAATGGCTATGGCTTTGGCTGGATCCACACTTATGCCTTTGTTATGTACTAGGAACATAAGAAACTTTCCAGCAAATACCTCGAAGGCACACTTCATGGGGTTCATGCGTAAGTTGTACTTCCTGCATCTTTCAAAAACTTGTTCAAGTTTCTGAAAGTGTCCTACCTTGGTTTTTTATTTTACCCCAATATCATCCACATAGTCATCCATTTCCTTATGCATCATGTCATGGAAGATAGCCGTCATGGTTCGCTGGTGCATGGCCCCTGCATTTTTTAGGCCAGAAGGCATTACAGTGTAATAAAAATTCCCAATTGGAGTCCTGAATGCTGTCTTCTCTACATCTTTGGTAGCCATGTAGATTTGGTTATACCCACTATAGCCATCCATAAATGAAAGCATAGAGCTTCCTGCAACTGAATCTACTAGGAGGTCAACATTAGGCAAGGGGAACTCGTCTTTTGGACATGCCTTGTTCAAATTGCGAAAGTCCACACAACACCGGATTTGGCCATTCTTTTTCTTCACAGGTACTATGTTGGAAAGCCATTTGGGGCGTTGGATGAGCTTGATAAAACCGGCTGCTAGCAGCTTCTTGACTTCTTGAGTTATCTAAGTTTCTACATCAGTGTGAAAGACCCTAGTTAATTGAACTACTGGCTTGGCTCCTGGGTCTATGTTGAGAGAATGGCCCATCAGTCCTAGATCCAGACCAGGCATCTCATCATAGGTCCACGTGAACACATCCACATATTTCTTGAGTAAGGCCACTAATTGTTCCTTCTCTTGTGCTGTCAACTGACTACTAATGAAAATAGGCTTCTAGGACCCCAACTCAGCCCCCAAGTTTATCTCCCCCAATTCTTCCTCAGGCTGAATTTGTGCTTCCTTGACTGGGTCCTCTAGGATTTCTTTTTGAACTATCATACAATCTGGTAGTCCAAGACCCTTCTGCATGATGCATTCAGGCCCCGTGCACCTTCATAAATAATAGATTAACCTTCCTCCAGGTTCTCGCACCACCACACATTCCCAGGATCTTGAGGAGTTGGGCTCTCTCTTTTGCTTTTTCTCTCCAAGAGCTTTCTCAAGTCGTGGGTACCCCCTCCTTCTTCTTCTTCTAAGATAAGTGCTCTTGGGGTCCCCATCGTAGGGCTTTCATCATCTGGTTCCAACTTATCATAAAACATTGTTTCCACAAAGTTCACTTCTCCTTGGCTGAAAGGGTTATGGTTGGCAGGGATCCTTATAGGCCTCCCATTCAATCTCCCCTTAACACATTGGTGGTATGTGGAAGGAATAAAGCGATGTTTATGGAACCACGGGTGCCCCAACAGCACATAGTAAGAAACTTCTGAGTTGATCACATGAAATCTGGTTAGGGCTACTATTGGGCCTACCCTTAAGGCCAGCTGCACATATCCCTCAGTTGATTCTGCTGATCCTCCAAATCCTGTTATCTCCTAGAATCCTCCTACCAGTTAGGCCCACGGCCTCTAGGTTACTCAGGGCTATGAGGTTAAGTGATGCAGCTGTATCTACTAATGCTCTCCTGACTTTGACACCGTTTATGGTGGCCATCAGATAAAAGGGTCTGCGATAGTCTGGATGCTCAACCTCCATGTCCTTATTAATGAAGGTTATTGCATTGGTTGTCTCCAAGTAAGCTCGACTAGCATGAGATTCTACTTTGAAACATTCCATTCCTAAATCTGCTACTATACTCATGAGGGACTCTGTGGCCACCCTTCTTGCTTCTAGCCCAAATCCTAACTGGTTGAATAGCGATCTGAACTTGTTGTTCTTCTGAAAGGTCCTAACTGTGCTTGGATGGAAGGATCCTTTAGATTCTTTTGCTTCCACTGGGTTTCTATGGATTACTACAGCCACCACTCCCTTTCCCTTGTGGTTGGGTAGAGGGTTCCTTTGCATTTTAGGTTCCTTTTGAGTGAGCTCTAGGGTTTGCTCCCTAAGCTTCTTGTGAAAGAGCCTACAGAGGGTCCAACAGTCCTTGGTAGAGTGCTTGACATAGTTATGAATCCTGCAAAACAAGGGATTCTTCCTTTCTTCCTCAGTTGGTGGCCTAGACACAGTAAATGGCCTAACAATTCCATCTCCAATCCATTTGTCCAAGATATGATTCAATTCCTCTACAGTACATGGGATCATGGGTGGCTCCTCAACCATTTTCCCTTCAAGCCTTTTCCTTTTTCTCCACCTAACGCTATCATGGCCTGGGTTACTGGCACCCTCTTTGTTCTCATAGTCTGTGCTATACTTTTAGTTCTTTGCAGTAGGTCAGCAAACTGGATTATACATAAATTTTCGAGGTTGAGCCTGTAATCACAGAGCATGTTGGATATGCATGTCTCCATAACAGTCCAGAGAAACATCTTCAAATCTTTTAATGAACTGGACAGGATCCTCTCTAGGACTTTGTCTTGCCATCTGAAAGCTTTGGAAGGTGACCTTATCCTCACCGAGGTAGTATTTTGCATAGATTCTCTCCATCATTTCGTCCCAGGTCTTAATGGACCCAAGCTTCAGGGTGGTGTACCATGTATATGCTCTGTCCACTAGGAACTTAGCAAACTCCCTTAGGCACAGCTCTCTGTCTCCTGCGTAAGGGCCCATAATATGAATAAACCTACTCACGTGTTCCACAGCACTTTCATTTCTTCCATCAAAGGGATGGAA
Source organism: Quercus ilex subsp. ballota (assembly GCA_032727855.1). Lineage (NCBI taxonomy): Eukaryota > Viridiplantae > Streptophyta > Magnoliopsida > Fagales > Fagaceae > Quercus > Quercus ilex. The sequence continues at coordinate 36,244,474 of CM064915.1, forward strand.
CTTCGGGGGTTCATATCCTTTGGGATATGGCTTGCCAAGGAGTTCTGGCAGAAATGGGGGATCCCGAGAAAATTGCTTAAGGATCCTCGAGAGTTTTTCCCTCTCCTGCTCCAAAAGGGCATTAACATCTGCTAGCATTAGATACTGGGGGTTGGCTCCCCTTCCTATTGCTGACCCTCCCTCTGGTTAGGCTCTGTCCTAGTTGACCATAGGGGGAACGTTATCCCTAATTTCCTAGGTCCTGCCCTCCTTAAGAAGGCAAATCTCTTGCTGCAAATCTTTTAGCATTTCTGTCGTTTGAGCCACAAGGTCTAGCTCTTGTCCTACGCACCTCTGTCCTGATATGACCTCCTATTTTACCAGAGGTACCTCGTTCCTCTATCTGGAGGCCACTTCATTTTCTCCCACAGGCTCAGAGGCCATAGGTGGCGCATTAGTACCTTTGCTGTTCCTTGGTCTTGGAGCCATGCTTTGCGAAGGGACTGCTTCTTCCCTCTTCTTTACGTAGTCCCCAGTGGAGTCGCCAAAATGTGAGGGTCCCTTTTTGGACAGTGTCCAGGCCTAAGTGGAAATAAGGACTCTGGGCCTTATATTTGTTGTTTTAAAGGGACTAGGCTTGGTTCACCATAGCTAAATGGGCTGTTTACAAACCAAGTGGTGCACATAGTAGGGATCCTACAATACGGACACACTAGCAAGCAAGAATATATATATATATATATATATATTGGACAACAAGAAACAGTAAAGGAACGATGTATAAAGACAGACACAGAATAAATGTTAAGGATCCTCAAAACAATATGGAATATCTCATTACTTTTCTTAATTTGTGAATTACAATGTGCTCACTAAGACGTGTTACAAGGTCCAAATAAGCTAAAAAATTACAGACTTAGATGGCCCTCTAAGCCTCTAAGACTTGCAAAGTTTGAATCACTTTGAATCTAAGTGTGTTCTATAGTGGCTGTTTTGGGATACCGGGCAATATTTCTCTTTCTTTTACTACTTTCTTTGAGTTTCTTGATAGAGTTTTCTCAATGATTCTATTCTGATTCACTATTGCTGAATGCCCCTTTAATGTTAGATGCTTCCCCTTTTATAGTGTCATCCTAGGGTCCCGGGGTACCACTAATTCCCCTCATTTGCTCCCCTGGGTACCAGAGCCAAGTTTGTGCCAGCAACTTTGGTGGCTAGCCCCTTCCTAGTTTCTCATTATTTTCTTCTTTTGGTGCTTTCTCCCCAAAAAGTCTCTTGCTGACTTTCTGTTCTGGGGCATCCCTAGAGAGCTGACCTCTAATCTTTCTTCCTTCAAGGTTTTCTTACCTTTTCAGACTCAACTTTTTTTGCTACCTTTCCTTTTGTCATTTTTCTAGAATGAGCCGATTCCATCCCTGCTAGGTTGAAAGTTCTCCCAGCTTTTTGCCTTTATGGTTCTTCTCTCTGGGTTCCCCGAGGTACCAGCCCTTTGTTCATGAATTGCTAGTCTCCAAGCTTTCTGATTCCTTTCTGCATCATTAGGTGGTTGATAAGGACGTATATGCCCTTCGTTTCTTGTGTTTCTTGGCAATTCATTTGTGTTGTCTTAATCTCATCCTGTCTTTGCTACATGTCTCGAGGACCCCGAGCTCTTGGCAATCCCTGGGTATCCTGGCCCAATTCTTATCACTGAATTCCCTATTGACCTTCTGAACTTGGCAAGCTGAGCTTTCTTCTTTCTTCCCTTCGTTTCATGGGCACTAAGGCCTATTCCTTCACGACTCTTAAGCTTTAAATCTTTTTTAATGGACTTGGGCTCACCATCCTTTTCTTTGTGGTGAGCTCAGCCCTTTTATTATTACTTTCCATGGAGTGCACTATGCTATTTGGGCCTTGGTGTTAGGAATGGCAACAGGTCGGGTTCGGGCTGGGTTTTTTCATACCTGAACCCGACCCGCGGGCAAGACCTGTGGCCGGGACCGGATTAAAAAAAGAAAAAAACCCCAGGCTTTACATCAGAAATCACAAAATTACAAATCATAACAAGCCATTTTCATTAATGCATGGTAAGCTAGTAACAGATCACAAGACCCATGCTTTCATTTTCCACACTTCACATCACAAATCACCAAAAAAAAAAAAAAATACAAAATTTATCAATTATCAAACCAAAAACAATACAACCCAACCCAATAACAGAAATCAAGTAAGAATTAGGAAATTAACCCAAAAAAAAAAAAATTTATGCAAACCTAGGAAATTTCACTCTCACGGTCTTACGGTGAGCGGTGACAGATCAGAGAGGGAGGAATGTTGGCTTGGCGTTGACGGCAGGGTGGACGTGGAAACGCATGGAGGAGGAGTGGCTGAGTGATAGTGAGGCTGTAAGGGTGGGTAAGAGTGAGTGCTTGAGGGGAGTGATGACCATGCGGGTCGGTGAGATCATGAGACTGTGATAGTGATGGCTTAAGGGAGGTTATGGCTATGACTGTGAGGATGAATGAGAGTGAGAATGAGAGCTTGAGTGTGCTTTTGTGAGGGTGAGGCATTGTGAAGGAGGTATGAGTTGTTATGCTGCTGAACAAATGAGGGACTTAGGGTTAGTTATAGCTATATAAATATAGGGTTTTTTTTTTGTAATTTCAGGGTAATCAGGTTATATCCGAGCCGGGTTTCGGGTCAGGTTTTGGGTTTTTTTTATAAAACCTGGACTCGACCTAGACCTGCTTCGGGTTTTTTTTTTTTAAAACCCATACCCAACCCTATTCCTAATTGGACCGAGTAAAACCTAGCCCATTAGGGTCACATTGGGCCGAGTACCCGCGAGTCGGGCAAAAATTGCCATCCCTACTTGGTGTTATAACTTTTTTAGACCTCAACATGAATAATTTGTCTTCAACATATAGACACTGCATTTTGTACCCCTTACAACTCAGGCCCCTATTCCCCAATGATACTGAAATTCTAAGACCCAAGGTTGGTTTAGGGCCCAATCAGATTACAAATTGACTTAAGAGATGTTGAAATGGAAAATATAACTTTTTAATGAGCTAAAAATCTAATTTTGGAAAATAAAGGCCAAGAGAAATCTTAAGCCTGCGTAAGTAGGCATGAACCTGTGTACGCAGCATGTAAGCCAGCACACACAGGTAGGGTTTCAAAAGTACCAAAAAGGCAAGTGTTTTACATTAAAGACTGAGGTTTGGAACGAATCTCACATCATCTGGGAGCCATTCCAAACCCTCATTTTCACAATATAAATAGTCTTACATGTTACCTTTCAAAAACACACAGAAATCTCACAGAAAAACACTAAGATTCATTCAAAATAGTGAATCAAAGAGGGAGTTTTTCATAAAAAATCCCCAAGTCAATTTTATTTGATTACGGCCTTTTTTGGCTTTGATCTTTGAGTTTTAATATTACTAATCACTTTCTTATTGGATTGTGATATATTTGACTGACGGAAATGGTCAAAAATCAAGACTATGAGCTTTTACTTTGAGGTATTCTTTTTAAACTTTTCTTTTTTTTCTTTGCTTTTAATTCTATCTATTGCTTTGTTTCTTTTTTTGTTTTATGCCTTATAACATGTTTGCTTAGACTTTTTTTTTTTTTTTTCTTTATGTTTTAAGCATGTTAGGTTGCTAGAATTTTAATTTGAATCTTGCTCTATTTTCTATGTTTTTTAGGGTTTATGGGCAAAAACCCACGTGCGCATGATCAAGGCTGCATACGCAGGCTTGATTATGAGCACGCAGGGTTGTTCATGCGTACACATGAACCAGCCCAAAAACCCTAATTTTGTTTTCTTCTGTTTTTGCTTTTGCTTTCACATGTATACTTCTGTTTAGGCTCTTTTCTATGTTTTTGTGTTTTTAAGGCTCCTATTTCACATGTTTAATTAGATGTTTGCCTTCACATGCTTAGATTAGGGTTCGCTTTTGTGTTGTCCTTATTTCAATACCAATCATGCATTCATATGCTCATGCATAATGCCATAGGTGCTGAGTTGTTGCAAGGTAAGTAAAGGTAAGTCATGCATTCACATGAACATGCATCTTTGAGTGGATTGTGCTTTATCACATGTTGTTTGGATCTTTTAAATACCCATGTTCCTGCCTTAGATGATGTAATATGATATGATACGATTGGATGAATGTTACAGTTTGTGATATGATGAAGCATGATTAGGTGTATGATTAGGGTTCGTGGTATGATGAATGCCTTGATGCCATGACATGTATGCTAGATGAATGATAGAGTATGCCATGATTAGATGTATGATAGTCCTTGTTTGATTGCGATGATATATGTACGGTTAGGGATGTTTGTTGCTATGTTGATTGCTAGATGTATGCTAGTGTGTGTGTGTGAGTTAGATACAATATTGAGTATGCCTTTAATAAGGTTAAGACATAAGACATAATGATCGGAAGCTAACCTTAGGGTTGGGCAGTTTTGGGAGCCTAACACCTTCCCAAGACCGTACCTTAACTCCGAACCCCTATCTCTAGTAGTAAGATCAAAAGGTCCTTCCTCGAGAGGATGCTATATATATGGTTCCTAGGCCATTGCAAAAACTAGGTGGCGACTCCAAAACCTCGTTGTGTCCACAATTGAGAACCCCATAAAAGGAGATGACGGAAAAGAAGATTTCCCAGATAAGGAAATTTTAAATTATTGAACTAGTGGCATGGAAAATGTACTTCGATGGAGCTATGAACCTATATAGGAATGGGATATGAGTACTTTTGATTACCCCCGATGGATATCATGTGCCTTTGGCAATCTAGTTGAACTTTGAGGCAACTAATAACATGGTGGAATATGAAGCTTGTATCGCTGGAATGGAAGCTCTCTGAGAATTGGGGGTAAAAGATGCCGAGGTATATAGAGATTCTACCTTGGTTACAGCTCAAGCACAAAAATTGTGGAAGATAAAGGAAGAGAATTTGAAGCCTTATCAGCAATATTTAGAGCATTTGACCAAAACCTTTGATAAGGTCGAATACACTACCATCCCTAGAACTTGGAATCAGTTTGCAGATGCCTCGGCTACCTTAGCCTCCGTGGTTGAAATACCCAAAGGAGTATGGACACGACATTTAGAGATTGAACAAAGTTATGAACTAGTGTACAGAGGGAAAATTAAGTCTTCAGTCTTGGCTATAGAAGAAGAAGAGGTTCCTTGGTATTATGACATCATGAAATTCTTAGAATTGGGAGTGTATCCTGACGGTGCCGATAAGAGAGAACATCATTTGATTAGGATGATGGCTATGTAATATATCCTATGTGGAGGATAACTTTATAGAAGATCTTATGATGGTATACACCTTTGTTGCTTGAAGAAAGAAGAAGTCGAGAGTTCATGGGAAAAGTTCATCAAGGGATTTATGGTCCTCACATGAATGGGAGAATGTTAGATAAAAAGATCCTAACGATGGGGTATTGTTGGAATACGATGGAGGTTAATTGTGTAGACTTTCTAAAGAGTTGCCATGATTTCCAAACACATGCAAATTTGAATCATGTGCCACCTAGTGAGCTATACAACATGACTTCTCCTTCGCCTTTCTCAGTCTGGGGCATAGATGAGATTAGAAGAATAGCCCCTAAATCTTCAAATGGACACGAGTATATCCTAGTGGCGATTGACTACTTCACCAAGTGGGTGGAAGCAGCCTCCTACTCCGTATTAAGAGCCAAGCATGTGGCTCGATTTATAGAGAATGACATCATTTTCCAGTATGAGGTACCACAAGAGATCATCTCAGATAATGGCTCCCACTTTGAGGGAAAGGTTCAAAGGATCATGGAATTATACCATATTGAGCATCACAAGTCTTTGCCATACCAACCACAAACTAATGGGGCCATAGAAGCAGCCAATAAAGAGTATCAAGAACATCCTAGCCAAGATGGTAGTGACATACACGGATTAGGCCAAAAAACTCCCATTCGCCCTATAGGGAAACCCCTTACTCTTTGGTCTACAAAAGCGAGGAATTCCTTCCCATTGGGGTAGAGATACAATCTTTGAGAGTGCTAGTAGAAACCAAGGTTCTAGAGGAAGATTGGATGAAAGAGAGATATGAACAATTGGCTTTGATAGACAAGAAGAGAGCTAGGGCACAATACCATGCACAAGGGTACCAAAAGAGGATTGCTAGAAAATTTAACAAAAAGTGAAACCTAGAAACCTTAAAGAAGGGGACTTGGTCCTAAAAGTGCTTAGAGATGAAAATTTTGATCCAAGAGGGAAGATGAAGCCAAGATGGTCGGGGGCTTTTATTATAAAAAAAGTCATTTCAGGAGGTGCTACAAGAATTACAGATTTGGATGGAGAAGATATGCTTTTCCCAATCAACATGGATAGGCTTTGAAGATATAATATTTGGAAAAAAAAAAAAAAAAAAAAGCTTGCTACATTGAAAACCCGAAAGGGCGGCCTAAGCAAAAATTAAGGCAAAAGAACCCCGCTAGATTGAAAACTCAAAAGGGCGATCTAGGCAAAAGATAGGGGAAAAGACCGCGAAAATTCTTACAAGGACGTCACAGGCTATAATTACATGGCATGAAAAAATGAAAGTAAAAGAAAAAAGAGAGAAAAATAATGACAATAAGCAAAGATAATAAATGGATGATTCTTTTATTGCTCAAATTAAAAGATAATAAATTGTTTCCATAGGGGATTTGGAACATTCTAGTCCTTTATTAAATTTAAAAAAGACATGAGAATCACAAAGTACACAAAAGTAAAATTTAGGGCATATCAAGGTGGTCAATCGTTCTTCTTTCTTTTGTTGGACTTCTTGTAAGCTTTCTCATCTATGAGGACCCACTTCATGTTAGCCTCTAGCCATTTCTGATACCCTAAAGTTGGATGAAGGAATTGAGGAAAGCAGATGCCTTTGGTCACCATCCTTCACGACTAACTTTCACGGATTCTGCCCAAGATCCTTTCAGTAAATGCCTAAGTATGGAAGGAACCACATCACTAGGAGGTCCTTAACGGTCACCAAATTGCCTTGCATAGGAATATAGTTATCCTTGAAGCTGTGGTTGACCGTGCCTGAAATATGCCACCATTCCACTACCCATTGAATATTTGAGACATCAATACACTTCATGATTTTAGTGAAATCATCAAAGTTCATCTCAGTATGCTTAGATGAAGTAATCAAAGCCTCTTATATAACCATATCTGGAAAGATAGAAGAAGAGAAAAAGAAAGCATGAGTGGAAAAAAAAGAGAAAAGAAAAAATGACAAAGATGATATAAAGAGTCTCGATGGGTTGAAAACCAAAAGGCAATCCATGCAAAAATTAGAGGAATCCCGCTAGGTTGAGAAACACAGAAGACGCCTGGTCAAGATAGAGGGCTCCAATTGATGATGAGACCGCACAAAAGATATTCAAGGCAATGGAAGAGCAAAACAATGTTCTCAAGAAAATGGAAGGGCGTCTTACTAAGCTAGAGGAGATGAGGCTCAAAAAGATGGCACATATGGAGATTCATGATGATGAAGAACGAGAAGGTTGGGATGAAAGAGATAAGGCTGATTATGAAAGGAAAAACCAATTTGAGAAGCTTATCATAGATACAATGGCCATGAAAGAAAAGATGGAGAAAATGCAACTAGCTTTTCGCATGGCCCAAGGGATGGATGATTGTCTCTATAGCATGGAGGGAATAAATTCAAAAACTCCCATTTCATTACCTCCAAAGTTCAAGATTTCTGATGCGGAAAAGTTTGATGAGACTAGAGACTCAAAGCAACATGTTAGGAGATATCTAAGCATTGCCGAGATGAAAGGGTTGGATGAGAAGTAAACTTTGCATGCCTTCCCTCTCTCACTTATGGGAGGTGCATTGAGATGGTACTATAGCTTGGACCCAACTAAGACCAAGGTGTGGAATGAACTAGTAGATTTGTTTGTGGATCAATTCATCTTCAATACTATGATTGATGTGACTCAAAGGGACTTAGAGACCACTAAACAAGGACTGGGGGAGATATTCTCCGAATATATGACAAGGTGGAAGGGAAAGGCATCTAGGATGGTTAATAGGTCAAATGAGAAAGACCAAATCAACATGATTATCAAGAATTTGCTTCCGGCATATAATAGTTGGCCCTTGTCATCACCTATTAGTTCTTTTGGGGAATTATGTGGTTATGGAACTAGGACAGAAGATGCTATCAATAATGGACAATTGGAGAAAGGTGAGAGTAAGCCCCCTATCAAGAAAACATATGGAGGGGGAGTAACTACTTCCAAAGTACCCAATCACATGAATGTAAGTGCCACATTACCCCAACAAAGCTTAGCCTTCCCAAGCTTCACAAAGAAAGCCCGCTGAGAATTTTTCGACCTAGGAATGACCCTTGCCCAAGCATATGAAAATTTAACCTCCATGGGATTCATCAAACCTCCAGACTGAACACCTATGCCTAATCCAATACCTTCTACTTGGAACCTCAATGAATATTGCCACTTCCATCAGAAATCTAGCCATAAGATCAACAATTGTTTCCGCCTTAAGCGTGAAATACCAGACCTCATATACAATAGAACTCTCCCAAACCCTAACATCATCACCAAGCCTAACATTAGGAAGAAGTCCATGCTTGATTATCACCAAGCTCCTCCTTCGTATTAGAATTGGGTGCAAATAGATGAGATTGAATGGGATTATTTGAAGTTGATAGAAACTGTAGAGGTTAATGCGGTAGAAGTCCAAGGGATATAAGATGCCGAGGATGTAATTTGGAAGAATGCGATGGCTGTGTAGGGGATACTCAACATAGGAATAACCGAATTAAAGAAAAGAGTCGTTGAAGACAATGTGGTAAACATTACTAGGAGTGGGAAGTGTGGACACAACAGAATCGTGGAGTCGCCACCTAGTTTTTGCAATGGTCTAGGAACCATGTATATAGTTTCCTTTCAATGAAGGACCATTATGCTCACTACTAGAGATATGGGTTCGGAGTTTAGGTACATTCTTGGAAAGGTGTTAGGCACCTAAGACCGCCCAACACTAAGGTTGGCCTCCCATCATTGTGTCTTACATCTTAACCTTGATAAAATCATGTCCAATACTTGTCGTCTAAACTCACACACACACTAGCATACATCTAAGCATACAACATGGCATTATTCATCCCAAAACACATACATATCCATCCATAAAGCATAAGGAACCCAATCACACATATATAATCCTAGCATTCATGGCATCATGGCATTCATCACATTACAAACCCTAATCATACATCTAAGCATGCTCCATCACAAACTCCATCATATTATACCAAGGAAGCAACAAAACAAGGTAGCAAAGTAGACGTGGCAAGCAAACATGGATCATCACATGTATTCCAGACTCTTAGACATGAAATCACACATCAAACAAGCATATTCATCTCTATCATCAAGGCAAGACCATATCATAGATGCGTGGGCATTTCTAATGCATGACTTACCTTTTACTAACCTTACAGCAACTTAGCACCTATGGCATTATGCATGAGCATATGAATGTTTGATCATGGCATTGAAACAAAGCATACACAAGATGGACTCTAATTCTAGCATGTGATAGCAAACAAGCAAACAAAATTGTGCAACAAAGACTTTGGAAGCATAAAACCATGGAAAATAAGCTAAAAAAAGCAAACATGTGAAAGCAGAAGAAAAACCAAAGAGGAAACAAAGATTAAGGTTTCTAAGCAGCGGCATACGCATGCAAGAACAACCCTACATATGCATAATCAAGCCTGTGTATGCAGGTGAGATTATGCGTACATAGGTTCTTGCCCAAAAGCCCTAAAAACACCAAAAACAGGGCTGAACCTCAAAACTAGAATTCTAACAACCTAACATGCATTTTAAACAAAAAAATATACAAACCTAAACTAGATAAACATGTTAAAGCATATTAAAACAAGAAAAACAAAACAAACGGAAAGATTTAAAAGCAGAAAATGAAAGAAAGGAAAAGAAACGTTTAAAACTAATACCTCAAAGAAAAGCTCTTCAAGTTTGATTTTTGACCGTTCCCCTTAGTTAAATCTATTCACAAACCAATAAGAAAGTGATTAGCAGCGTTAAACTAAAAGGATTGGGGCCAGAAGAAAAGCTCTTCAAGTTTGATTTTTGACCGTTCCCCTTAGTTAAATCTATTCACAAACCAATAAGAAAGTGATTAACAGCGTTAAACTAAAAGGATTGGGGCCAAAAGAGGTCCCAATCAAACAAAATTGACTTGAGGGTGTTTTTTGAAAAACTCCCTTTTGATTCACTATTTTCTAGTGAATCTTGTATTTTTCCCGTGGGATTTCTGTGTGTTTTGATAATGTACCATGTAAGACTTTATATTGTGGGAAAAATGGGGTTTGGAACGGCTCCTAGACGATGTGGGATTCATTTTAAACCTCGGTCATGATTGCAGAAAACTTGCATTTTTTATGCTTATGAAACCCTAGCTGCGTACACAAGAGTATGCGTGATTTTCAGGGGAAAACCTGACGGCAAAAACCCCACCGTGTGATTTTCAGGTCACCACTCCTGAAATTCTACTATTATCACAACAAGCGGTTATAAGTAAAGGAATCTCAAGTACCTTACCAACCTACAATTGAACCCTTACCCCAATACCCAATTGGGCTTGTTCTGTAGTGACAATTTTCCCTTTTGATGCACGGCTCCCAAGTACGTGACTAACCAATGCATGGATCCCAGTACGCGACTTCAATCACCAACTTGAAAGAGTTGTTGGCTGCAAAGTTCTTCAGTTCATCCACGATGAAGATCATGCTTGGTCACAAAACCCAAAGGTGAACATACACAGCAACTTCTTCAGAAGAGATGAACTAGGTCAAAACTTTGTCTCCAGTCACAATTTGCTTGAACAGAGTTTAATGAATGCTTGTGCAACTTATGAACACTTTGACGGCCCTTAAAACAATCCTTTTATATGTCTAGGGTTAGGAGAAAAGAAAGTCCAAACACATAAACACGGATCCCAAGAAATCAGATCAGAAATTCTGATTTTATAAACTTCGACAGATAGAAGCTGTCAAGCATCTATCGAGATAGCTGTCAAGCCACAGGCAGAACAGCTTCCTTAAATCTCGACACATGCTAGTTGTCGACCTTTAGTAACTTTGCACTTTCAGCTTATTTTCTTGAACAGACTTGAAGGCTTTAGCACTTGATCTTGAAACATGGTTTCTTGAAGTATTTCAACACATCCTAGATCTACCCAAATACAAGTAAAGTGCATTTTGCCAAAGGATTAGCCAATTACATAAAAGAATGTCATATGTTCTTAACAAGTGAATGACATATGTCCTAACAAAAAAAAAAGAAATAAAAGATAAATCCTAATTTAAACATGTGAAAGGCAAACAAACAAGAAACATAGAATAGGGACTAAAACCTACCGGAAAAAAAAAAAAAAAAAAAAAAAAAAAAAAAAAAAAAAAAAGAAGGAATCAAACAGGGGCATAACATGTGAAATAAGCAAAGAAAACAAAGGGGAAATCTAGATTAAGGTTTCTAGGCAGCAGTATGCACACTCATGCAAAGGCCTGCATACATGAGCTAATTGCATGAATGCGCAAGTTTACTCAAAAACCTTAGCCCAAAAATGCAACAAGCACAAAAAATAAAGCAACACTTAAAATAAAGAGACTAACAACCTAACACGCTTAGAAACATAAAGGCTATCTAAAACTAAGCTATGCAAACATGTTAAAACATAAAACAAGCAAAGAAACCAAATTAACAAAAAGATTAAAACAAAAAAGAGAGAAAAGAGTTTAGAACTCAATACCTCAAAACAAAAGCTCCTAAGTTTCATTTTGACCGTTCCCCTCAATCAAATCTATTCACAATTAAAAACAACAATGATTAGTAATCTTAAACTCGAAGATCAAGGCCAGAAAATGCCCCAATCAAAAGAAAATTGACTTGAGGATGTTTTAGGAAAAATTCTCTCTTTGATTCACTATTTCTAGTGAATCTTAGTGTTTTCCCTTACGATTTCTGTGTTTTGAAAATGTACCATGTATGGCTATTTATATTGTGAAAATGGGGGTTTAGAACAACTCCCAGATGATATGGGATTCGTTCCAAACCTCAGTCTTTAATGCAAAAAACTTGTCTTTCATAGTTTCTGGAACCCTATATGTGCAAGCAAGCTCGAGCCTATATGTGCATGCATCATGGCTACATGCATAGGTTGATTCCTGCATGTATAGGCCGAGGATTTCCTTGGTTTTACTTTTCCAAAAATAGATTTATTTGCTCATTAAAAGTTATATTTTTCATTTTAACATTTCTCAAGTCAATTAACATCTGATTAGGTCCTAAACCAACCTTAGGTCTTAGAATTTCAACATCATTGGGGAGTGAGGGCCTGAGTCGTAAGGGGTACAAAATGCGATGTCTATAGATACACACCCAATAAAAAATCATGCTTTGCTCTCGTATGGGCCATGTAGAAATTGAGGCACATCATCTAACCTTTCCAAATATGGATTGTAGCCAGAATGGACCCTTTGAAGTACCTATTTGAGAAGCCCACCTTAAGTGGAAGGTTATCAAGATGGTTAGTCCTATTAGCAGAATTTGATTTGATGTGGTAAGGAAGACTATCAAAGGAAGCGTTGTGTCAAATTTTCGTGTCGAGAACTCCATAGAAGGAGAGGATGGTAGAGAGGATTTTCCAGATAAGGATATTGTGGACATCGAACTAGGGGCATGGAAGATGTATTTCAATGGAGTTTTAAACCAGTATGGAAATGGAATAGGAGTAATCTTGATCAGTCTCGATGGATCTCATGTGCCTTTGGCAATCAAGTTGAACTTTGAGGTGACTAATAACATGGCAAAATATGAAGCTTGTATCACTAGAATGGAGGCTCTTCTAGAGTTGGGGGTAAAAGAGGCAGAGGCCTTTGGAGATTCAACTTTAGTAATAGCCCAAATACAGAAATTATGGAAGGTAAAGGAAGAACATTTGAAGAATTATCAACAATATTTAGAGGATTTGACCAAAACCTTTGATAAGATTAAATACACTATCATCCCTAGAGCTCAGAATCAGTTTGCAGATGCTTGGCTACCTTAGCCTCCATGGTTGAAATAACCGAGGGAGTATGGACACGACCTTTAGAGATTGAATAGAGTTATGAGTTGGTACACAAGGGGAAGGGTGTGCCTTCAATCTTGGCTATAGAAGAAGAAGGGGTTCCTTAGTCTTATGACATCATGAAATTCTTGGAAATGGGAGTGCATCCTGACGGCGCGGATAAGAGAGAACGTCATTCGATTAGGATGATGGTTATGCAATACATCCTATGTGGAGGACAACTCTATAGGAGATCTTATGTTGGTATACATCTCCATTGCTTGAAGAAAGGAGAAGCCGAAAGATTCATGGATGAAATTCATCAAGGGATTTGTGGTCTTCACATGAATGGGGGAATGTTAGCCAAAAAGATCCTAAAGATGGGGTACTATTGGAATTAGGAATGGCAACGGGTCGGGTTCGGGCCGGGTTTTTCCATACCCGGACCCGACCCGTGGGGCAAGACCCGTAGCCCGGACCCGGCACGTTTAGGATACCGGGTTTTTTCTCGGGGCCCAGACCCGCGGGCCCCGTTTAGGAATTGGGCCCAATTTGTGGCCCAACCGGAAAAAAAAAAAAATTTTAAGCCCAAATTTTAATTCAAGCCCAGATTTAAGCTCAAATTTTGCCCAAATTCAAGCCTAATTTTTGCCCAGATTTTGCCTACATTAAGCATGCATATTCAAGCCTAAATAATTAACGTGGCACAAATGCCATATCAGTCCAAATCATAGGCTAAGGCTACTAATCATAAATCAATAAATCACCTGTTAATTATAAATCTATAAATCAATAAATCATAACTAACATCATAATCATAATTCAATATATCATAACTAAGATTTTAAATCAATAAATTACCTAGCTAAGATAACCATTTAATCATTAATCAACAAAATCATAACTAAAATCACTAGCTAAACATAAAAATAAAATAAATCCAACAAGTCCAAGAAATAAGTATCAAAAGTCTAACGAGTCCAAGAAATTAAAAAGTTACAAAATAAATCCCACAAGTTTAGAATAATTACAAACCAACAAATTAATTCAACAAGTCTAAGAAATTAAAAAAGTTACTAAATTAATACAAAATGTTGGCAAGGGACAACGTCCGGTTCTTGAGGGAGAGCCACTTGGCGAGGAAGAGCCAGATTTGTTTGTGTCTGTGTTTGTGTCTTCCATCTCTGTTTTAGGCTCTGCATTCCCAACAAACACAAAAAACAATATTTCATTGCCATTGTCATCACAACCCAAACAATATTTTTAATTACAAGCCCACTTTACCTACAAGTCAAAAGATATATTTATTTGGAAGAATGAACATTGTCACCATCAATAAACCAAAACATAGATTCCTGCAATTTCTACTAATCATCAACAACCATCAATACGCCTACTTCCCATAAATATTGTATTCGTATGAAACTTGATACTAGAGGAAGAGTTCCAATACCCAACATAAAACCTCTATTCCCCTCACCCCCAAACCAAAAATACATATATACTTCTAAACAAGACACCAAAGAATATATAAGAAAATTTTAAAAACACTTTACAAGTATAATCAATACACTAACTTCCAAATCAATTTACACTCAAATAGAATATCATTAAGAAAAATGCTATTCGCAATATATTAGGGGGAAAAAAAAAAAAAAAGAGAAATAGATTCTACTAAAGTCACTTTGCTTTGCAGGTAAATTACTGTTACTATAATTATTGCTGTTCTTGTTGTTTTTCATCAACAATGTCCTATGGGATTTCATTTCCTGCCATTGACCTAATTTTTATTATTATTTATTTATTAATAAAAACAACCTTACTCTCAACTAAAATTTGTAACCCATCCCAAAAAACAAATGAAAAGTTTAAAACATAAAAATAAAAATAAAAGTAAAGTAAAGAACAGAGTTAAGCTAAAATTGAAATTAAGTTAATGTTGAGAATAATCCAGATATAAAAAGAACAAAAGAAGTGAAAGAGGAAATTTAGTAACAAAAAAGAAGCAACTTTTCTAAGAGTCCGAAGATCTGAAGCTGTAAAACCATCAAGATAGAGGCATAGAGCTCAAGCAGAAACAAGATAAAACAAACCCATTTACATAAATGCATAGAATCAAACATATATAATCCAAAGTACTGACCTTTGAGGACAATACACTAACTTCCAGTATAATCAATACACTAACTTCCAGTGTTGCCCCCTGTCAAAATGCAACCACAACTATGCAATGTTAAGGGATAACCCACGGAAACAAGGACATGAAAAATAAATAAACTTAGCACTACCGAATACACTAAACAAAAATGGAAAAGAAAAAAGACTATCAAAAAAGCTTGGAAACAAAACTAGATATTCTTAGCACTACCGAATACCTGAAGGCTGAATACCCGAAGCTTGGAAACAAAACTTAGCACTACCGAATACACTAAGCTAAATACCTGAAGGCTAAAGTTGAATACCGTGAAGAGTCAATGGCGAGAGGGTCCTCTTCGCAAGGTCCAACAAGATATTCTTCTGTCTGTGTAGAACCAGTGGTAATCTTTCTACTTAGTAAGTGTGGGATTGAGCTGAAAGCCTAAAATGAGGGAGAGGGAGGGAGGCGTGAGGGAGGGTGGGAGTGAGGCTGAAACGAGGGAAAGGGACTTCGGATTGATTGATTGAGGCAGGGAGGCTGAGTGAAGAAATGAGGAGAGGAATTAGGGTTAGATACTTAGGTGTGTATATATATATAGAGGGTATTTTAGTAATTTCAGCTACCGGGTTTTTAAACGGGGCGGGTTTCGAGGCGGGTCTCGGGTATTTTTTATAAAACCCGGACCCGACCCGAACCCGCTTTGGGTTTTTTTTTTAAACCCATACCCGACCCTATTCCTAATCGGACCGGGTAAAACCCAGCCCATTAGGGTCGGGCCGGGCCGGGTACCCGCGGGTCGGGCAAAAATTGCCATCCCTAATTGGAATACAATGGAGACCAATTGTGTAGACTTTGTGCAAAGTTGCCATGATTACCAAACACATGTGAATTTAAATCACGTGCCACCTAGTGAGCTATATCAAGGTGGTCAGTTAGCCTTCTTTCTTTTGTTGGACCTATTGTAAGCTTTCTCATCTATATGAACCCACTTCATGTTAGCCTCTAGCCATTTCTTGTACCCTGAAGTTGGATGAAGGAATTGGGGAAAGTGGATACCTTTGGTTACCCTCTGTCGTGTCCAAGTCTCATGGATTCTACCTAAGATCCTCTCAGTAAATGCCAAGGTATGGAAGGAGCCATCATCACTAAGAGCTCCTTAACGGTCGCCAAACTTCCTTGCAATACGACATGTAGAGTAGTAAGAGCAACAACAGAGCCCAACCAAAGGAACACAGTTATCCTTCAAGCTGCGGTGGACCATGCCTGAAATATGCCACTAGTCCACTACCCATTGAATATCTAAGACTTCAATACACTTCATGAATTCAGTGAACTCGTCAAGGTCCATCGCAGTGCACTTAGACCTGCAGTCACGATAATGCTTGGGGAGGTATTGGCTAGGAGGAATGGTGGGAGGATGAAGCAATCAAAGCCTTACACATAGCCATATCTGAAAAAGAAAAGAGAGAAGAAGAGAAAAAGAAAGCATGAGTGGAAAAGGGAGAGGTAAAAGAAAGAAAAAAAATGACATGACAAAGACGATATAAAGAGCCTCGATGGGTTGAAAACCGAAAGGTAATCCACACAAAAATTAGAGGAATCCTGCTAGGTTAAGAATCTAGGCAAAAATTAAGGACTATACCTAAAGAAAGAGAGGTCTCCCCAACAAGAAGTTTGTTTCCTTCCTATGAACCGCGTCCAAACCATTGAAAAGCTAAGATCATGCTCATAGGGCTTCCCACCCTCAGATCACCAACCACCAAGCACAACATTCGATCTATCCGAACTGTCTCACGCACCAAAAAGTATCTCACAAGAAAGCACATATAGAAAGCATTGAGATAGTAAGAATGTGACCTATCGGCCGTGGGAACAGTCAACTAAGAGAAGAACACAAAAATCAAGCGGATGTTCAACTTGTCAAACACACACCAGTGCTGCGCCGTGTTAAAAGAAACCCCCAAAAGAGCTTGAGCTAAAGCAACAAGATCCCCACCAATAGTAGGAAGAATCAAAGTGTTAACCTTAAGTTCACCCATGATCGCATTGAACTCTTCAATAGTGGGGCATATTTCTACACCATTGAAGTGAAAAACATGCTAAGTAGGAATCCAGAAGTCGGTAGTAGCACGAAGAAGAGGTTCGTCCACCTTGATTTGATGATATAGGAAGATGCAAGAGAGACTAGAAGGAATGAAGGCCTCTTTGAAACTAGGGCAAAGCTTCTTGATCCATGCCGAGACCTCTAAATGGGAGAATTATGCCATTGGAAAGCCTTAAAGAAGTGTTTTCTGAGCTTAGAATACATTTTGTGAGGGTTTGGGGACCCCTAATGGCTATTTTATACTTAAAAGAGGCGGCTAAGGTTTTTAGGCCCGCGACATGCGTACGCATGGTCAACACCTGCGTATGCAGGCCCGTGTACACGCGCACATAGAGGAAGGCAGAGCCAAATTCCTTTTCCTTTTTGGAGTGTGATTCCTCCACCAAGACTCCTCCTATGATTCCTACAGCCTAAGGGACTACTCAAAGCACATTCAAGCTCAGATTTCAAGCATCAAAGACCAAGAAAAGCAAAATTGTGAAAATTTGTGCAAATATCTCCACAAGTTGTAAATTAAGTACATGTTCTAAATAAAAACATAAATGTAAAAGATGTTCTTAAAATACAACCTGAGGTCTCAAATCAAATCTAAAAATACATGCTAATGAAAAGAAAAGAAGAAAGAAAAAGAGAAAATATGTTGTGTGTCTATGTCTATGTCTGTCTTAACTGCAAGATTACTGGTGACGCCTTTTCCTCGGTTGGTAGCTGGGGGTGGCCTCTGGATCACCACTATCATGAACATCATCATCATCATCATCACCCAGGTAGGCAAACCCTCCAAGACCATAGATCTACCTGGAACACTTAGTCATCTCCAACTTAAGGTTCCTTGCAAGCCAAACTAGCACCTCATGATCCTGTATGGTGGGCTGAATTGAAAAATGAAGGTGTTATAAGAAGTGTTGGAAGATGCAAGAAAATAAGAGAAAGGACAAGAATGAAGGAGAACTCACCACTCGTGTACCCTCAAGAAAGGGATAGCCCATGACATTTGTGTTGCGACTTAACGCACGCTCACGAGCAAAACCATCAGGACCGTAGGCATAGACTGTTTAGGGTAAGTGAGAAGGGTCAATAGGAGCACTAGTAGTAGGGCTAGCCTGATATAGGTATCCCATTTGAACATCATCATGTGAAACAATGCAAAGGAAAAATGGAAATGAATGAGAAGAGGGAAAGCACATACCACAAGAGTGAGAGAGGGCATGAGGTGAGTATTGTTGAACTCCTCATAATCCTACTCGTCTGTAGGGAATCCTCACCCACCAACTAGCAGCATACTCTCTTCACCAAGTATAGCACCCTCAGGCCAGCACCCTTGAAGGATAGGTGATCCCAGAAGTGATGATAACGGCCGCCTCTAAGTTTGGGTCCGCAACAGCAAGTGCACCCGCCCAAGGACTCCAAATGACCTGTAACAGCACATAGAGTTAGAAGAAGAATCCTAAGAGAACGCAAGAGATAGTAACAAGGAAAAGTGAATGTCTAACTCATCTTCTCAAAAGAAAGGCTGTCAAAATAAGTCCTAACCAAGGAGAAACTCTTTAGATCCACCTTCGATCCATGAGTGCTAAGATTGTACTTCATAGCCCAACACTAAAAAGAAAGAACACAGTTTGCAAGATGACAATTTGCAAGATGAATGGATACAGTTTGCAAGATGACAGTTTGCAAGATGTATGAATATAGTTTGCACAATGATAGTTTGCAAGATGAATGGGTACAATTTGCAAGATGACAGTTTGCGAGATGAATAGGTATAGTTTACGAGATATAGGTATGAATGCAATTTACAAGATGATAGTTTGCAAGACAAAGGAATGAATACAGTTTGCAAGAACATGAGGCACAGTTTTTTTAAGCCTAGGTGACGTGTGGATGAACATAATTTGCAAAGGCATGGAGTACATTTGTAAGAAGCTACAAAGGAAGAAGAAGAAAAAACTAACCTCAAGAAGCTTCCAAGGCCCCACCAGCTGACAATGCGTCCTCCGGTTGAGAGTGTCGAGGGATGAGTACAGATACTCGAGACATGCCTGGCCCTAGTTGGCCTCTACGGCCCCCTCAACGTCATGAAAAAGAGATGGCCACCTCAAAGACTCTGTCTCCCCCCTATTGGCGAAAAGATAGGCCCCCAAGATGTATAGTAGAAATGCCCTAGCCATGCGGGCACAATCCTCAAAAGTCACTTACGGAAGGGGTTGGTAGACGGGCTCAATATCAAAGTAGCGGATTGTGTCCATCGAGTACCTCCTCCCAAGCAACTCTATGCCCAATTGCACACCCGACTCGCCCTTAAGATTGATGAATGCCCCATTGCACCTAAGGCCAGTCATCTGGTGGAAATCATAGGGAGTTACCATCATCTCCTGGCCAGCAATATGGAAGGTGTGGTAGTGTCCCACCACCTCTCAGCCAAGTACTACACTAAGATGGCACTAGTAGAGATCTCTAGCAGTAAACAAATGATGTGCTCAAAGCCCACAGCACATATGTAACCCTTGGTCTCCTCAGTCATGATCTGATACCATGAAGTAACACAATTAGTGCTACCTCCACCTGAGAAAGCGGGCAGGGCCTGCAAAAGCATGAAAATAGAGCATTAAAATGACGATTGGGTGAGAAAATAAGTGAAAAAGGAGTTAAAACAGTCAAAATAGGGTATCTAAGTGCCGATATGCACATGCGGGCCCGCATCTATGTACATAGGGAACCACACGCGTACGCGAGTTAGATCATGCGTCCTTGTAAACTAAAAAACACAGACGTGTACGCATGAAAAGGGCCTACGTACGCATGAGTTAAGTAAGCGTACACATGAGTTAAGTACACGTATGCATGAATGAAGGCTATGTACGCAAGCTGATATCCGCGTACGCATGATCACAGACAGAGAAGTGTTCTTCGACATTTTCAACCACCTTTTGAACAAAACTCATCCTAAACATGTTCCTACCCTTCCTAAAGTGTCAGGTTTTCATCTAGCCCCTTCTAACAACAAAACCCAAGCATTTATATGTCCAAAAACATATTAAAATGGAAGATCAAAGTGAAACTCGAAAATGAGAAAAGTTTGGAAAGCTCACCAATCTGGTCCATGCATTATCAAAGAGATGATCATTCGGCCTATGGGTCAAGGAGGGAGGATAATTCAACCTCACAACCCCGTTCCAGTGAGATTGAACACATCACAAGAAATCACAAAGGAGCTTTTCTTGACTTGGGTGCCATGAAGTTTGAGAGAGAAAGATAGTTTTGGATGAGAGAGTTTGAGAGGAAAAGATCAGTTATGAGGAAATGAGGGAAAGGCATGGTTTTGTAGAGAAAAGATGGAAGTTGGAGAGTTAGAGAGAATGTGAAGAGATGAGGGAGATGAAGAAAGAAAAAAGAAACATTTAGTAACTATTGAGTAAAAATGAAGAGGCGGGAATGCATCTGATGGCTAAACTACATGTAGTTTAGGCCCCCACTAAACTACGTGTAGTTTAGTAAAAGTAAAATTTAAAAATATCCCCAATGTGTTCCCAGAAGATAGGAAGTACAAAAGAAAATTTACGAATGCATCAAAAACGATAGAAATACTCTTAGTTGTGTAAAAGACACAAAGACCCTCAAAGCATCCCCAGTGGATTGAAAGCGTCAAGAACATCCCTCAATGGATCGAAAATCATCAACTCCCCCGTGAGTTAAGATCATCAACCAAATCCCCAGTAAAGAATAGTATCACAAAAGGACCCTCCCCCCCCCCCCCCCCCAAAGAGTCTAAGGCACAAAGACAACCCCCTCGAGGGTTATGAAGAAACTTTCCCCATGGAGTTGATAAAACCCCCTCGAGAGTGTAATCCATGAAATATCCCCAGTAAGTCATGAAGGAGAAGAAAATAAATTTTCCCTAGTGGACTACTCATCATCAAAGACCGTTGGTCAAAACCATCAAAGAATACCCAGTGAGTCAAAGTCACCATTAAACTCTTCAGCGAGTTATCTTATTCCCAGTGGACCACCCACAATCCTTAGTGAGCCTTTCCTCCACAATGGATCGCCCACTATCAAAGACTTCCTCGTAGGTCAAGATCATCAAGAAGACTCAATAGGTCACCACCAAACTTCTCAGCAAGTTATCTTCCCTAGTGAACTACATATCAAGAAGACTCTCCTGTGGGTCACCAACACACTTCTCAGCAGATCATACTCCCTAGTGAGTCTTTCACCTCCCAAATGGATCTTTCACCAAAGACTCCCTTGTGAGTTGAAACACCAAGGCTATTTATGCATATATCCTCAGGGAATTAAACATGCAGACATAAACACCATACAAGTTAGAAGAGAAGAATATAGAACTTATGCATATATCCTGAGGGAATTGAACATGTAGGCACAGTAGAAGAGGTAGAGATAAAGATAGAGACTAAGGTCACCCCGAGACAAGAGCCTCACTAGAGCAGGTAAAGATAGAGATGAAGAAGACAAGTATTACCCAGAGGCGCAAGCCACCCAGAGAAGTTTGAGGTAAGAGCCCAGTTGGACACCATAAATGTGTCCTTTTAAGCTCGTAAGTGCACCTTACTTTTTTGGTTGATGGTTGTGGCCATTAACCTTGTTTGTTTTTCTTTTTAAGTGACTCTAAGATAGTGAGTCACTCGCCTTTTGCTTGCAATTGGAAAAACAGGTTATGGGATAGTGAAACTATCGTTGCTTGTTTCCTGAGCAACAAAGGTGAGAATTTGGACATACAAATCCCACGCAACTCTGTGGAGTTGCACCCCATCCCATATATGCGTGTTATGTGCCATGTGCATGGGTTGGGCTTGAGTCGTACGTCAAAACAAAATGTTTTGTCTCTTATTCTTTTGATTCAGTTAGCAGAGCTTATGAATCAAAAAAGGAGCATCTATAAACACCGCATTTTGTATCCTTTACGACCCAGGCCCCCCGTTCCCTAATGATGCTGAAATTCTAAGACCCAAGGTTGGTTTAGGGCTCATTCAAATTCTAAATTGACTTGAAAAATGTTAAAATGGAAAATATAAATTTTTTATGAGCAAATAAATCTATTTTTGGAAATTTAAGGCCTAGAAACCCTAAGGCATGCATATGCATACACACGTATGCGCACGCATGTCCCCAAGCTGCGTACGCAAGTCTTATGCATGCGT
The DNA here is from genome assembly GCA_032727855.1 of Quercus ilex subsp. ballota. Taxonomy (NCBI): domain Eukaryota; kingdom Viridiplantae; phylum Streptophyta; class Magnoliopsida; order Fagales; family Fagaceae; genus Quercus; species Quercus ilex. The sequence goes on from CM064915.1 coordinate 36,267,003, forward strand.
ATGCATACAAGGGCCTGCACACACATGCTAGGGTTCCAAAAACTATAAAAGACAAGTTTTTCAACATTAAGTGTGAGGTTTGGAATGAATCCCACATCTTCTGGGAGATGTTCTAAACCCCCCATTTTCCAACTATATAAAGCCATACATAGTAGCTTTTCAAAACACACATAGAAAATCCTAAAGGAAAACACAAGATTCACTAAAAATAGGAATCAAAGAGGGAGTTTTTCACAAAACATCCTCAAGTCAATATTTTCCAATTGGGGCCTTTTCTTGCCTTAACCTTTAAGTTTTAAGGTTACTAATCACTTCCCTGTTTGATTGGGAATAGATTTGACTAAGGAGAATGGTCAAAATCAAGTTTAAGAGCTTTTGTTTGGAGCTATTGAGTTCTAACCCTTTTCTTTCTATTTCTTTGTTTTAATTTTGTTTTCGTTCATTTTTCTTGCTTTGTTTATGTTTTAATATGTTTAGGCAGTCTAGGGTTTAGTTGTTTTTTGTTTTAAAGCATGTTAGGTTGCTAGATTTACAGTTTTAAGTTCTGCTCCGTTTTTTGCGTTTTTGAGTTTCTGGGTTAGGGTTTAAGGCGTGTCTACGTGCGCATGCTTCATACATGCGTACGCAGACTTGAAGTATGCGTATGCATACAACTAGCCTGCATACGCAGGCCTATGTATGCGTACACATACTCAAGCCTAGAAACCCTAAATCTAAGTTTTCTGCTTTTGTCTCTTTACTTCATTTATAATATATGCCTCTGTTTTGTTCTCTTTTTATGCTTTTAAGTCTCTGCTTCTATGTTGCTTGCTTTGTTTGTTTCTTCACATGCTAAATTAGGGTTTATCTTTCATTTTGTTAGTTTTCCATGAACATGCATATGATATGGCCATGCTTTGATGCATAGGTGCTGTGGTGCAGTAAGGTAAGTCATGCAATCACATGAACATGCACTTGTTTGAGATATGATCTTGATCTTGCCCTGGTGTTTTTATAAATATCTTGTCTTGGATATGATAACATGTTTGTTTGATCTAAATAGGCCTATCTTTCTTTCTTGGATGTGATGTATGTTTGTTTGCTTGCTGCCATGTCTATGTTCTACCTTGACCATGATATGATGTCATATGAGATGCAATGTCTTAATAGGAATATGCTAGGGTTTGTGATGGTATGATATTCATGATAGATGTATGCTAGGCTTGATGTGAGTTTGACATAATAGATGTATGCTAGGGTTTTAGGACGATTGATGCCATGTTGTATGCTTAGATGTATGCTAGTGTGTGTATGTGAGTTAGAATGCAATATTGAACGTGCCTTTAATGATATTAAGACATAAGACACAATGAGTGGAAGCCGACCCACGAGTGGGGCGGTCTTGGGTGCCTAACACCTTCCCAAGCCGAACCCATACTCTAAACCCATACTCTAGTAGTAAGATCAGTCCTTCCACGTAAGGGCACTGTATACATGGTTCCTAGGCCATAAAATTAGGTGGCGACTCAGTTCATCTCTTCTATGCCCTGGTCAACTCGGCCGAGGCGTACTCCTCAGCACGTGTTGTGCCCATACCTAGCATGTCTACTTGCCTTTTCAACATGTTTCATTGCTTTGATGTTGTTGGCCTAGTCTTCTTGGGCTATGATATGTCTAAATTTCTTGTTTGTGCTCTTTGCCATGTTTATGTGTTTAGATCTACATGTTTGGATGTTATGCTTAGATCTACATGTTTGGATGTTATGCTTAGTGCTCTTATAGCTTTATATCTCTTGTTTATGCCTCTTTCTTGTGTTTTGGCTTTAGGGTAGGGTGTAGATCTACATCAAATGGTCTAGGCCTACATCCATACACCTAAGTTTCAATAAAGGGTTTGGATTAGTTCCTTTTTGCATGTTTGTGCTTTGTATACCCTTGTTTCATGTGTTTTTTGTTTGGATCCATGCTTGTATGCTTAGTTCTAGGTCTTTGCCATGTTCATGTTTGGTTTCCCTTTGTGAGTTCATATGCTTGCATCTTTGGTGCCTCTTTGTTTGTTTGGTTGTATGATGTTGGCTTGCTTGTGGCTTGCCTTTCTCTACTTTTGTTTAGGTCTTACATTTTAGGGTTTCTCATGTTAGCCTTGTTGGTGCCTTATAACATGTTTAGCTTTCCTGTTTGTGTGATAACATGCTTTGTTGCATTTGTGCTTGCTATGCTTGCTTTGTGCCATCTTGTTTGGCTTTCATTGTTTTGTTTGCATCTTGGCAACTTTGTTTATCTGTTCATGCATGTGTCTTTGTGTGCTTATTTTCGTTATGAAGCCTTGTTCCTACCTACAATCTTGTGTGGGTTCACACTCGTCTTTGTACATGAGATTTCGAGTCCCTTTTGGGAACTTTGCTTGATGGGGCACATGTCATCTGTACTCCAATCTAATGGAACTACGGACACCAAATCCAAACCTACATTTGTCCTTCTAGGACACCCTTTCTTATTTGCTTGTTTAATAATATGCTTGTTTGCTCCTTTGCATGCTTTCTTTCTTTTGTTTGCTTGTTTGCATGTCTCTTTTCCTTTCCTTGTTTATCTTGTTTGTTTATGTTATGCTTTATCTGTTTCTTTGCTATATCTTTTGCTTGTTCGCAGCTTTGTGTTTTCTTTGTTGTTACATGTACAAGCTCAGAGCGAGGGCGTAACTTCTAAAATGCAAGCTGAAAAGGGCAAAAATACAAGTAAAGGATGCAAGCCCAAAAAAGGCAATGTTCAGTAGATTAAGAGGCTTAGCCTCCCTGTGTGGCTATCTCTTTCTCTCTCTTATTCTTTTCTTTAGAACCATGTATCTAGATTAGGGTTTTCTTTCCTTGTATCTCGCTTGGGCCACATTCTTAGGGTATGGCAATTTCTGATCTTTACATTTCCTGTACCTTGTTAGGTCATACCCTTGGATGTAGGAGATGTCTGCTTTATCTTTCCTATACCTTGGTTGGGCCGCGTTCCTTAGATATGGCAATGTTTGATTTATCTTTCCTGTATGTTAGGACATATGTGAATCAATGTTAGGAACACATGTCAATATTGAATTGCCTAATCCTTTGACAAAACGCATTTTACTTGTAATTGGGTAGATCTAGGATGTGTTTAATGCTTCAATGAACAAGGTTTCAAAATCAAATGTTAAAGCGATGCAAGTCTGTCCAAGAAACAAGTGAAGAAGTGCTGGATTTTAAAGCTCAACAGCTAGTATCTATCGAGGTCTAAAAAGTTGCTAAAGCCTGATGCTAGACAGCTAGCTCAACAGATAAGCTATCTATCAAGGTTTATGAAATTCAGTTTTTCAGAGCTGATTTCACTCCAATCCATGAATAGATGTTTGGGCTTTCTTTTCTCACAACCCTAAACATATATAAGGATTGTTTTAAGGGCCGTCACAGTTGATGCAACTCAATACAAAAGTTTTTCACAAGTATATTGTGAACTTGAGACATATGCCCTTATTCATCTTTTTATTCAGGAAGCTGCTATGTTTGTACACCGTAGGGTTTTGTAGCCAAGGAGCTTCATGATCTTCATCATGTGATGAACTGAAGAGATTTGTAGCCAACATCTTTCTCAAGTTGATGAGTAAGCTGCGTACTGAGATCTGCGCAACAAATTGGTTAGTCACATACTGGGAGTCGTGCATTAAAAGGAGAGATTGTCACTACAGAAAAAGTCCAATTGGGTATTGGGGTAAGGGTTCAACTGTAGGTTGGTATAAGGTACTGGGATTCCTTTACTTGTAACTGCTTGTTATGATAATAGTGAATTCTCAGGAGTGGTGACCTTAAAATCACCTGGTGGGGTTTTTGCCATGTAGGTTTTCCCCATTTGTAAACAAATCACCATGTCAATTTATTTTTCCACTGCACTTTAACTTAGTTGGTGATTTGTTTTGCTACCACGCGTATTGCATGCTAATTGAATTAATTAATTTGTTAATTCATCACAAGGGGTCAATACATTCTTGGCCTATCACTGTATCTTGTTGGGCCATATTTTTGGAACATTGGCAATGTCTAATTTATTTTCCTGCTTTATGTGCTTGAATTGTGCATACTTGTGTGTGTGTGTGTGTGTATCTGCTTATTTAAGGATGGTCATGCACTTTGTATGATGGACTCATAGTTAGGATAGTATCCCTCTCGTGATCATGGGTGCTCTTGACCTTAGAGTGTGGGTATGCACTCAAAGTGACTGATGTAGATGCATATTCGTGCTGCATTGTGTGCATGATCATCATGGTGTAATTGTCTTGATCCATGTCAGCTAGTGACATTGGTTTCTCTCGTGTATGCGACACACATCAATGTGTTTGATGCTTCAGTGAGTTTTAGCTCGCCTTAGTATGAACATGCTGACACACGCTGTATACATAGGCATGAAACCCTGCCGGTGTGCCATAGCACACCAAATGCAAAACTCTACCGGATTTTTGCCATGAAAATGGGGTATCTTCTTGCCGTATTCTCATAGTGACAGCTTGGTGAGAATAGTATTTCCTATGCTATGACGCACCTAAGACGAAATGTTGCTAGATTTTGGTTGTGGAAATTTGGCAACAATTCCAAATGTGCTAGAAAAGCATTGATAAAGGCCACATCCCTTTCCAAAATCAAACCTCAAAGCCCAATTATTTTAAAGCCCTGAGAGCTAACGCGAATAGCTTGTTTTCAACTGCCAATGTCTGAAAATTAAGATTTTACCAAAATAAAGGACTGTCTCTAGATAGGTGTTATGGGGTGCCTAACACCTTCCCCACACGTAACCAAATTTTCGAACTCAAGAATTAAGTTTTTTTACCCATCCATATTAAATTAAGAAAAATTACCTTTTTTTCTTAACCTAGAATTGGTAATAAAATCAAATAGAGTCAGGTGACTAGTCTCACCTTAGAAAAAAACCCAATGATTGGTGACAACTTCACTACCTTTGGTAATAATAGGTTAAAATTGACTCAATTCAATCACACACCAGAGCTTTACCCTTCTTTCACATCACCTGAGCTCAAGCGAGTGGTCGACTGCTACGAGGCATTGACACTAATTACAAATTTATTAAGAGATTATTTCTAAGATTTAAAGAACTTTTCTATACTTCTGTTTTTTCAGTATGGTTTTCAAACAAATCATATTTTTCTTTTTCCAGAGCATTGTAGACACCCCATTTAAGGGAAGGAAAGTAAATTAAAACAAAACAAATAAACAAACAAAATAGGAAAATAAATCCATTACACGAAAATAATGTAAGTAAAAGAGAAGGAAAGAGTGTACAACATTAAATAAGGTCAAATTAAAAGAAATTAAAATCTGAGTTCTGCCCATAAATGTGTATGCCACAAAATGGACACGTACACGCCATTCTACAGGTGTATGTGTCTGGGCTTCAATCAACTTTCTAGAAACAATGACCAGAACAAGAACCCTATTTAAGAAAATCTAAAGCAACCGAAGAAAATAAGCATACCTTCAGCCATAGTTATTCAAGTGTTTTAGAAAAAATTGACTAAAAGATAATTTATAGATAAAAGAGTTCTTCTAGTCTATGGTCTTTACCACACATAATCTTTTGATGGATAGCATAGGCTATATATTGGCTAGACTAAGGACCCTTTTAATTTAAGATTTGTTCTATAACATTCCTTCCATCAAAGGAGTTTAATCAATTTTAACTCCCAAGGTGTTTACTCACCATAGGGGTTATTTCAAAGTGTCTTCAAAGTTTTATCACCAATTAAGAGTTACCTAGAAATTGTTATTCACCATTACATCTTTCACAAATAGAATCCTTAAGATGAGTTCATTATATATCACTTAAATATGGACCACATAAAGTTTTCTTAAAAGCTTACATTAATAAAGAACTCTTGTCTTAAGGATTCTATTTGTGAAAGATGTTATGGTAAATAACAATTTCTAAGTAATTCTTAATTGGTGATAACAACTTGGAATAACCCCTATGGTGAGTAACCATCTTGGAGTTACAACTGATTAAACGCCTCAATGGAAGGAGTGTTACAAAACAAATCGTATATTAAAAGGGCCCTCAGTCTAGCTAATATAGCATATGCTATCCATCACAAAGTTATGTGTGGTAAATGGCACAGACTAGAAGAACTCTTTTATCTATAAATTATTTTTTAATTAGTTTTCTTTAAAACACTTGAACAACTATGGCTAGATGTATATTTGTTTTCTTCCACTACTCTAGACCTTAGTCAACCCAAAAGTGGCGTGAACCAAATTGAAGATTGTGTACGCCTATGATTTAATGCATATGCACCTTTGGGGAGATTTCCAATTTCATTTTATTTTGCATAAAATTAACAAAACAACATGTTAACACATCATATTGAAAGCATAAAATATAAAATAGGCGAAAAACCCATTTTCATCTCTACATTTTCACATGATTCCCACTTTAGTTTCTAACATTTTTTTTCACCGATTTTAGTCCCAGTCCTTGAAAACGAGTCTTGTTTTAGTCCCTGACGTTACATCAGAGACGGAAATTGCACAGCTAGCAAACGGAAAAAATTAAAAATATTAAAATAATGCACACTGTGTTCACGTGGCTTTCCACATCAGCCTCTAAATTAAAAAACTTAATTTATTAATTTTAACTAAATAAAAAAATTAAAAACAAAAATAAAAACCAAACCCAAGAACAACAAATTTCAAACCCAGCAAGAACAAGATCAACAAAACACAAACCCAACAAATTTAAAACCCAAAAAATTAAATTCAAACCCATATTTCAAACCTCCACACCACCAAAACCCATATCTCTCTCACTCTGGATCGGTCTCACCCTCTCTTTGATCTAAACAAGGCACAGCCTCCTAGCTCCGTCGTGAAGCCCAGCCGCCACCACCACGATGGTGGTTCCCAACCTCTCATCACTTCACGGATCTGCCAAGAACCGTGGCAGATCCAGATCCAGTTCCAATTCTAGGACCAAGTCGTTAAAATTATCGGGTTGATTTTGATCCAACCGTTTTTCGAAGGAGAGGAGAAAGCAGATTCAGAGATTTGGTTGCAAAAAAGTCCAATCGTTTCGTTGGAATGGACTGATTGGCTTTGGAAAGTGTTTTTGCCTCAAGGGTCGGATAAGGATCATGAGGCAGTCAATGTGAGTGGGCCCAACGAGGTTCATATTTCGGGTTTGGAGTATCCAAAAATGGTTGTGTTTGTTGGGGGATTTGACCCGTTACAGGATCGGCAGAGGAGTTACTATGAGTGGTTGAAGAAATCTGGGTAACAGGCTCGCTTAATCGAGTATCCAGATATGATGTTATGTGTTTCCGGAATTGCCTCAGTTGATAGCACAGGTCAAGGATTTCGTTTCCCATAAATGCAAAACTTCCAATTCTTATTAACTTTATTCCATGCGTCTTATGGAGTTTATGCTTTTCATGTAACATAAAGTAAAGGGTAAAATATCATTTTCATCCCTAAACTATCACAAAAGTTCGTTTTTCGCCCCTAAACTTTCAAAAATTCGTTTTTCGTCCCTAAACTATCGCAAAAGTTCGTTTTTCGTCCCTAAACTTTTAAAAGTTCTATTTTCGTCCCTAAACTTTTCCAAACGTATTGATTTTCGTCCCTCCCACATCCGCACTCTGTCAAGGCCACGTCAGCACTCAGTCAAACGGAGGGACGAAAATCAATACGTTTGGAAAAGTTTAGGGACGAAAATAGAACTTTTGAAAGTTTAGGGAAGAAAAACGAACTTTTGTGATAGTTTAGGGACGAAAAACGAACTTTTGAAAGTTTAGGGACAAAAAACGAACTTTTGTGATAGTTTAGGGACGAAAATGATATTTTACCCTAAAGTAAATTTATATGCACCCATTTCAATACTGATGGCCATTCTGATAGTTCGTTTAGATTTTCGGCCATGGGTATGGTGGATTCCGGAGTGTTTTGGTGGTGTAGGGGTTTGAATATGGGTTGAATTTAATTTTTTGGGTTTTAAATTTGCTGGGTTTGTGCTTTGTTGATCTTGTTCTTGCTGGGTTTTAAATTTGTAGGGTTTGAAATTTGTTGTTCTTGCTAGGTTTGGTTTTTATTTTTGTTTTTAATTTTTTTATTTAGTTAAAATTAATAAATTAAATTTTTTTTTTATTTAGGGCTGATGTGGAAAGCCACATGGACACAGTGTGCATAATTTTAATTTTTTTAATTTTTTCCGTTTGCAAGCTGTGCAATTTCTGTCTCTGATGTAACGTCAGGAACTAAAATGAGATGTGTTTTCTAGGATAGGGACTAAAATCAGCGAAGAAAAAAGTTAGGGACTAAAGTGGGAATCATGTGAAAATGTAGGGACTAAAATGGGTTTTTCGCCTATAAAATAACATGAAGACAACTAAAAATTTCAAAGAGGAGAATATTGATCATGAAAAAGATTCATACCTCCATCTTTAGTACCTTACAGTGATGTAAATAATTAGCCTCTCGGTTAAAATTGACTATTGCAACTATGTATGTGAATCGACAACTTGAATTAAGGTGATATCTTTGGGTATTTTGATGGAGAAAACTAAGGTGGTTAAATGATCAAGAAAATAGTTAATGTAATTGAGAAATTATGAGAAAAAGATTAGCTTTCCAACAACTAAATGTCAAAAAACTAAAATCAAATTCTCATAAAGACTGTGTTTGCTTTTAGACCCCTTAAAACACAATCAAATTAACCTAATTAGTTAACCAAGTGATTACTTAGTCAAATTATTAGATCTAGGTTAACACAAATATATCATATCAATGTAAAGTGCGAAAAATAAAGAACACAAAGATATGATGACCCAGGAAAACCAAACCGGTAAAAAACCTGGCAAGGATTTAACCTAACTATCCTCAAGGTAAACCTAAATCCACTATGAAAGAATTGAAGTTTACAGCGACTTAGACCACTGTAATCCTATTGTTACCCCAAGTAGGAAACTTACTACCACGACCCCATGATAACTCCGAGTCCACGAACTACTTCTTTCTTGGATTCCTAGTAAGTACAAGCACTCCCGCTTGTGTATCTTTAAGCTCTTGAATCTACAACTGAAACAATCACCAAGTTCCTGACATAATCTTGAATCTTGGAAACCCTAAGTATGTGTGAAGGCAAACACCTCTAGATCTCACAGAAGATTCACACACACAACATAAAAAGCAACATCAAAACGTGGCTAGGGTTTTCCCTTTTATACTAAGAGTAAAACATAAAACCCTACATGTCAAACGGACTTGGGCTGAGTTGGAAATTTTGCAGAAAAAATGTTCTGTCAGAGTTTCGATCGGTCGAGTCTAATTCTCGATTGACCGAGCTAGACAGAATTGCACAATAAATTCTACAGTAACTCGATTCCAACTTTACATAAATAGAGTTCTAATACATTAGTTCCTAATTCTTAGAACCTAACAAACTCCCCCTTTGGCAATCCGTGACAAAACACAAACTAACAAAATGCTCAAAGTTTACACAAACAGCCCATTACAAAAACATTGCCCAACAAAACAAATTCAACCCAACTACTATCTATTAGTTGCAAGTGCAGACAGCAGCACGACTGAATCAACTTGTATATTTTCTGAAACACTCAACAAACACATAAACGCATGTGTGGAAAATACAAGTACAACAAAATAACTTCTTGATTTCACATAACACAAAATAAAGACATATATCATGAATAACTCATAAATATAAATCAATACACAATGTGAAACAAGAAACATAAATCAACAATGTATCTCCCCCTATCATGGACAACCAAACAAAATACATCACGAGCCAAAAAAAAAATGATAAATACAAAATGAAGCACCTAGATACAATTTACAAGCTCCACACATACAAAAATCTCCCCCTAACAACAAAATCTCCTCTACAAATGTACTCCCCCTTTTTGTGACGAATTACCAAAGGGCACTCATTCATCATCAAAGGAGGTGGCGGAGGCGATCATCTAAAATGCTCCAAATCTGCTCACAAAGCACGAACCTCATCAAGCATGTCCACCAAAAGCTGACCATAAGCCACCTGAATGGTCATGACAATCTCCAACATATGATGAATGTCTGAATCATCCGAAGTAGATGGTGGAGGAACAACAACAGCAGCAGCAGGATCAACAGACGCCTTAGCAGAAGTAGTACCTGTAGAAGAGGGAGAAGGAGGTGCAACACCAAAAGACTCAACCCTAGGGCGTTTAGAGCTCGATCTCAGCTGAGCAGCCCTCTGCCTAAGAAAGGTGGCACCTATAGGAGCAATAACATGTACAGGCTCAAACGCCAGAAACTCATCTAAACCTAGATGCAAAAGAATCCTATAAATAAAAATGGGGAAGAAAATAGCATGAGCAGTAGAACTACTCCTATGAACTTCGTTCAAAGAACGAATAAAAAGATGAGGAAAACTCATAGGAGCATCAGTAACTAAGGCATACAAAAATGCACAACGCTCCAAAGGAATGGTGTGCAGATGAGAGACAGGCCACAAGAAATATCCAACAATGGCAACCAGCCCCTACGCTCAAGGATAGCCCTAATGGCAGGATCAAGCTCATCTAACAAAACCTTTCTCTCAGCCCAAATGTTTCTCTTAAGGTTCAACTTCTCAAACGTCTCTTGGTTTTTCTCACTCGGAAACCTCTCATTATCAAAAGAAGGAGCAGAGGTGGAGGTAGGTGTCCTATGGGCTCTAGTCTTCATAACCATGATCTAAGGTTGGAATAGGACAAACAGAAAAGAACCAAGGAAAGAGAAAACAAGAAAACCCAAAGGCAGACTACAAGTTAGCACAAAAATATAGAAATAACAATTCTATATGATGCATGAACAGTAAAAGCAAATGATGCATGCTCTAATGCAGTGAGAATATGTTCAATTGAACTTTAAAATAACAAAATTGGCTTGAGCATAGAGTATATATCAAAAACCCCAAAAATTTGAAAAAAACACTTGTACAATTTTCAAGAAATTGGACCAATTGATCATTAAACAAGATAGATAACAGATTATAATGACCAAATCAATCAATCAAACAAGCCAATTTCATCAATTAAAGCTCAATTTAACAAAATCCCCAATTCGGGTATATTCAAGCCCTAGAATTTTCAATTTCTCATAAATCACCAAATTGATCAAATTAAACCATCAAGAACAGGTATATAGCATCTTATAACAAAAACCCATTGATCAATTTTAAGAAAAACAGCTTGAATCATCAAAAATCCCAAAAATCCATTGGTTCAAAATTTTCCCCAAAATGCATGATTTAATGCTTGAAACATGAAATAAATGCAAAATGAAGGGTAAAAAGGTCTTACCGGCCTTAGATGAGAAAAACCTTAGAAGAAGTTTGATGGAAAACGACAAAAATCTTGATTTGACCCTTAGACCGATCGAATAGAGAGAGAAATATTTTTGAAACTTTTGAAATAGTGTATGAACACATGAGAAACTCAGTTTTTAAAAAACTCTCTATACAATTTTCGATCGATTGAAAAATAGGTTCGATCGTTCGAAATTCTAGAAAAATCACATTTTTGAAAAACAAAGCAATTTTATGCAGAAACTCCTCAAAGCATTGAATTTTAGGAATAAAATGCATAAGTATGAGATGAAATGCTTTTCAAAAACACATGTTTTGAATCCAGTTTTCCCAAAATTAAGATTTTCAATCAATTCACCTTAAATTCTCAAAGAGCAAACATGTTTTGCATAAAACTCAAGGAATTTTCAAACTTGGTTGGCCAAACCAAAATCAGACACAATAATATGTACAAAGTATAGCAAAGAGTAACTTGTGTAGTGTGCGCAACTAGTAAAAGCTTGAGATACATGTGAGGTGATATGTAAATAGAAATCAAGCACAAAGTCTACAAAATTCATCACAAAGAATTTGAGAGAGACTATCACCTAAAGAGTTACATCATATAAATCTCACATCTCCTAGAATAAAAGCTTGCAATTATGTAAGTTTCTTGATTTGCCTCATATTGTACATATCAATTTTGATTGAGCAGAAACTTATAAAAAATAGCCGGGATAATGTACACACCAATTTTAGCATTTAAACCGAGGCTACACCTTATGTTCTTTTTCTTGGAAATATACATGTACGCAGCGGAAAAATAACGGATCTACTTCATTATGAATATATAACATGCACTAAGTAAGTTTCAGAATATAAAACAAGAGAGTGTACCTTGGTGTAGTGAATTTCAAAACCAAAGATCAGAAGTTCTCAAGAACACTTTCAATCTTCACTCCAATTCCACTATCACCCAAGATGTGTGGTCTCTCAATCAGTTTCCAAGGGAGAGTAATTGAGTGTCTTCACTCACACATACACACCATTTTACAAACTTGTTGTGTGTTATCAAATTCTGTATGTTTCTCTCCTAATAACTGATTTTCTAATTGGGCTAGCCTTTTAGGCCTTTCCAATTGGGCTTTAGTATGTGGCTTGGAGTGGGACCAAAAGGGACCAATAAGACACTAGCTCCAATGGGCCTTGGGCTTTTCTGTCAAGTCTTGACAAGTCTAAAGTTACAATTAATTATATTTAATACCACTATATAAATATAATTGCACTCTAGGCCTTATTAATAAATTATATCCCAAGACTTTATTATACATGCAACTCCTTCATAAAATATTCGTAGTAATACAAAGTTATGAAAATAGACTGCCACTTTGTAAATTACTACATCTTAATCCTTAAGTACCCGGTTTAATCCTTTTAAGTTATTCACCATATATTTATGAAATCCAATTTCATAAATATATATATATATATATATATATATATATACTTTAGTAATTTCTTACTAAAGTGGTTAGGCTTAACTCTCTGAATAACTGAACCCATTAAACTTATCTCAAGGGAATATTTTATATCTCTGTTAAGAGACTATGAATTCCATCTTGAGAATATATGTTCCATCAACACTAAATGTGACTGCCCAACATACTGAGGTTTTGACCGTTACTTTAGATCTCACTCCTGATATATCAAAGCAACCTACACTTCATGATCAGGTCCATTATTCTCTCAGGATTCAGAGTTCATGCAAATATAAGTCATGAGATTTATTATTCAATTGACAGTCATTAGGAGAATAATAAATCTCACAGCGGTCCAGTTCAATATGTCTTAACTCTTAAAACATATCAACATATCAACTAGAAGTATCCACTTCCATGATCAAGACAAATCATCTTAGTTGATATGTTATAGTCTTCGCAGATGAAACGCCCAATTTCATCACCGACTACGAACTAAAATTCTAAGTTTACAAAGAACTTGTGACTTATATCTTCTGTGACTAAATCACATAAATCACATACTATGCATCTCATGGACTAAATGATAATGTCCGAATATTCATATTACCATTATTTTAGATAATAATAAAACAACTTTATTAATTACAATATTAAGTCATACATCATGTCAAACATAATGTCATACATAATATCATACATAACATCATACAATAGGATTCTAGGGCACTAATCCCAACACTTTTTGTGCATGTGCTGCACTTTCTCGAGCACAAAAATCTTATGATATGCACTAAGGTGTTCATGATTGGCTAGTAAACAGTGGTGAGATGGTTATTTATGCCTTTCTCAATAAGATCAAGTCCGACAATCAAAGGCATTTGACTTCAAGATCAAGACAAAGTGATCAAAAACTATAAACATCTTCCCACACAACATGCACTACTAAGCTCAAACTAGTAAAGTGCAAGAAATAAGCTCATCAAAACTAAACAAGGTACATAAACATGTTATGTAAAAATAAATTGGCCAACCTTGATTTCAAATCCAAGAAAAAATAATGCAAAACACATTATGCTTCTGTTTTCCCTTCTTTTTTTTCTATTAAAAAAATAACAGAAATAAACCTAGAATGAAATGCATGAATGTTATGCAATGCAAATCCTAAAAAACAGAGAAAACAAAACAACAAGAAAAATGGTCACAAAGAGTAGAGCGATAAAGTACAAGGACCATGTCCGAAAGACTCAATTAGATTGAGCCTTTTGCATCCAAAGTTTTTTAGATGCACCTCGAGCATTGGAGTTCTTATTCACATTAGAATGATGACCAACTCCAAGATTGGAATAAAGGTTTAGAGCCTTTACCAATTCACCAATAAGTACCGTAGGATCTTGTGCTTGAGGCACAGGTACTTTTGGTTTATTTGCTCGCTTAGCAGCTTGCAACTTGAAACAGTTTGGACGAATGTGCCCAGACTTTCCACAAAAATGACAAACCCAAGAAGGCTTAACTTGCAACTTGCCTTTAGGAGGATTAGGAGCCTTGGGAACATGTTATCTAGCTTTTTGATGAAATTTTTTTACTGAAAGTATGCCAAAGTATAATTGTACCTTGAAAAAATTTGAAAAAGTGAGAAAAGAGGAGAAAAAGTGAGGTTTTAAAAAGCTGTACATAAAAACTAAAGGCTAAAAGTTAGACCTTAAAACTAATACCAAACAAACTCTAAGTATCATTTGTTGTTGGGAGCAAATTAAATATTTTTTAAAAGTCTTGGTGGTATCTAGCAATGGCATTAGCCTAAACCTCATGAGTAGTTTTTGTATTTCACCCTAATTTATTAAATTAATGGGTTAAAAAATGTAATAGAATAAACAAAGTAACTTTTAGTGTACAAGTGTGGACTCAAGGGGGGTCGAAATGTAGTCGCCACCTAGTTTTTGCAATGGTCTAGGAACCATATATATAGCGTCCTTTCGAGGAAGGATCTTTTGATCCTACTACCAGAGATATGGATTTGGAGTTGAGGTACAGTCTTGGAAAGGTGTTAGGCACCCAAAACCGCCCAACCCTAAGGTTGGCTTCCCATCATTATGTCTTATGTCTTAACCCTATTAAAGGCATACTCAATACTTGCATCTAACTTACACACACACGCTAAACATACATCTAGCAATCAACATGGCATCAAACATCCCTAACCATACATCTATCATGCTCACAAACAAAGCCCACCATACATCTAATCGTGCATATCATATCATCATAAACCCTAGCATTAATCTAATCATGGCATCTCCTAACATACATCTAGCATGTTTCATCATATCATCGCATACCCTTGCATCTTATCACATCATCCTAATCATTCATCTAGCATGGCATCATATCATATTCAAGGCAGCAACATGTAACATAAAAGATCAAAAAGGAGGAATACAGCCAAACCAAAGCATGTCATCATCCAAGGCATCAAGATCACAATTTTCATCAAACCAAAGCAAGATCATATCAAATTCATGAACATTACAAATGCATGACTTACCTTTCACTTACCTTGCAGTAACTCAGCACCTATGGCATCATGCATGAGCATATGAATGAATGATCATGTCATCAAAACAATAAAAATACAAAATAAACCCTAATTCTAACATGTGATAGCAAACAAGCAATTAAACATGTGACACATAGACATTAAGAGCATAAAACATAAATAAATAAATAAAAAAGCTAAACAAAAAAAAAAAAACATGTGAAAGCAAAAGCAAAACAAACAAACAAACAAAATTAGGGTTTCTGAGCAACGGCTTACGCATGCAAGAACAAGCCTGCGTACGTATAATCAAGCCTGCATACGCGGGCAAGATTATGTGTTCATAGGTTCTTGCCCAGAAACCCTAAAAGCACAAAAACAGGGCAGAACCTTAAAACGAGAATTCTAACAACCTAACATGCATTTAAAACACATAAACATATAAACCTAAGCTAGATAAACATGTTAAATCATATAAAAACAAGAAAACAAGACAAACAGAAAGATTTAAAAGCAAAAAATGAAGGAAGGAAAAAGAGAAAGTTGAGACTAGATACCTCAAAGAAAAGCTCTTCAAGCTTGATTTTGACCGTTCCCCTTAGAAAAATCTATTCACAAACCAATAAGAAAGTAATTTATAAAGATTGAACTCAAAGATCAAGGCCGGAAAAGGCCCTAATCAAAAGAAAATTGACTTGAGGGTGTTTCTCAACAAAGAATGAGAGCATAACTCTTTGCTTGTTGTACTCTTACTCTTTTAGCCTGCCTTGTGGGGATGTCTTAGGTGTCTACGGTAGATCCAATCAATCTCATGATAAAGAGAAGTCTTTTCTGATCTTCCACTAAGAAAGGTATCATCACGACAACCAAATTTGCTCTGTTAACTACTCGGGGCTCCCCATGATTTAGTAAAAGGGAGGGGAGATTTTATCTTCATCCGAGGGTTCACTTCATTCATAATGAACTAAAAAGTGTAAGGCTGATTAGCGAGGTCTTAAAAACCTCATACAATGAATGATCAGCCATTCCTCCTATTACTAAGTCATAATTATAAACTAGGTGGCCGTAACTATGTGGGTATTCGCGGTGGGTGTTGCTCATTCCAGTGGTTATAGCTCTTCACTTGGGATCGCCTATTGGACTTTCAGAAGTCCATTAGTGCAGCTGCTAGGAGGTAGGGGTAAAACGGCTACTTTTACCTTTGCCTCTGTAGGATCTACTTCTACTAGTGCATCTGGATTGCCCTTTGAGGATATTAAACTAAGGCCGAGCTATGGAGCTCAAGCCAGAGCAACGGACCTTGTGAAAAACTCCCTTTTGATTCACTATTTCTATTAAATCTTAGTGTTTTCCCGTGGGATTTCTATGTCTTTTGAAAATATACTACGTAAGGCTTCTTATAATGTGAAAAAAGGGGTTCAGAACTATCCCCAAATGATGTGGGATTCGTTCCAATCCTTAACATAAATGTAGAAAACTTGCCTTATTTAGGTTTTTAGAAATTGCTATGTGTGCATAAGATCAAGCCTGCATACGAATACATAAAGCCATGTACGCAGGCTAATTCCTGCGTATGCATGGCGAGGGTTTCCTTTGGTCTCATTTTTCAAAATTTGATTTATTTGCTCTTTAAAAGTAATATTTTTCATTTTAACATTTCTCAAGTCAATTTAACTTCTGATTGGGCCATAAACCAACTTTGGGTCTTAGAATTCAGCATCATTAAAGAATGAGGGTCTGAGTCGTAAGGGGTACAAAATATTGTCTACAGATGCCCCTCTTTTGATTCATGAGCTTCACTAACGGAATCAAAAGAATAAGAGACAAAACATTTTGTTTCGACGTATGGCTCAGGCCTAACCCCTGTATACGACACACATCACGTATACATAGGGCGGGGTACAACTCCAAAGAGTTGTGTAGGATTTCGTATGTCTGAATTCCCACCTTTGTTGCTCGGGAAATGAGCAACGACAGGTTCGCTATCCTAAAACCATTTTTTCCAATTGCAAGCAAAAGGCGAGTGACTCACTATCCTAGAGTCACTAAAAAGAAAAACAAAGGTGCTCTTACGAGCTCAAACAATCAAACAAAAGTGCTCTTATGGGCTTAAAAGGATATATGTGTGTGTGTGTGTGTGTGTGTGTGTGGTGTCCATCTGGGACTCTTTCCTCAAACTTCTCCTGGTGGTACGTGTCTTCTGTCTCCATCTCTACCTGTTCTGGTGAGGCTCTTGCCTCAGGTTGACCTTGGTCTCTATCTCTATCTCTACCTCTACCTCTTCTACCACGCTTGCATGTTTAATTCCCGAAGGATATTTGCACGAAATTCGTATAATATGCCTACATGTTCAACTCCCGAAAGATATGTGCCCAACTTCTGACTTGTATAGGATCTGTGCTTGCGTATTCAATTCCCATAGGATATGTGTACAAGATCTGCATTCTGACTTTCTGACTTATATTGGGTTTCGTAATTGCATGTTCAATTCCCGTAGGATATGTGCTCGAATTCTGTGTTACATTGGATTGATGCCTGCATATTCAATTCCCGGAGGGTATGTGCACCACTCTAACTTGGATAAGATTTATGCCTACATATTAAATTCCTATAGGATATGTGCACAAGGTCTGTATTCTAACGTGGACAAGATCTGTGCCTGCATATTCAATTCTTGTAGGATATGTGCACAAGGTCTGTATTCTAACTTGCTTGACTATTTTTGGTTGAAAGATCCATTGGGATGCTGGAGGACTCACTGGGGAGTATGATTCAGTTGAAAAGTGTTTTAGTGATGATTCCAACCTACCATGAAGTCTTGATGATGTATGGCCCACTAAGGAGGGGGTAGCTTACTGGGGATTTTCTAATGGTATGTTGTTCATTAGGGAACTTCCTTCCACGGGGGAAATGATTACCTTCTTCTTTCTCATAAATCACTAAGGATTGATGTTAACTCCACCCTTAAGGGGGCTTTACCAAACTCTACTAGGGAAATTTTGTTTTGCAACTCTCGAGGGAGCTACTTCTACGCCTTGGACCCACGAGGGAGTTCATCTATGATACTAGATTTTCTTGGGATTTAGTTGATGATCTTGACTCACAGAGGAGTATTCATGATGATTTATGGCCCACTGCGGGATGTTTGGTGCCTTTGATCCACTGGGATATTTCTGATGGTTTCAATCCGCTGGGGAATGATCTTGATGCTCTTAATTCCTTGGGGATGGCTTTGATGTATGTTGATCCATTAGGGATATTTTTGCCATTTTTTTTTATGTACTTTTGAATTTTCCTTTGCACTTCTAACCTTCTGGGAACTCCATGGGGATTTTTGAATTTTTTTTTTTTTTTTTTTTTTGGTGCTAAATTACATGTAGTTTAGCAGGGAAGCCTAAACTACGTGTAGTTTAGCCACCAGGTGTGTTCCCGTCTCTTCATTTTTCTCCAACAATTACCAACCATTTTTTTTTCTTTTCATTCTCTTCATCTCCCTCATCTCTTCATATTCTCTAACTCTTCAACTTCTTTTCTTTCTTTTTCCCTACAAAAGCTTCTGCCCTCTTTCTCACTCCCTCACAAACTGACTTCCATCTTTTTCTTCATTCTCAACTTCTCTCTCAAACTCTCTCATCTCCTTCAATGGCACCCAAGTCTAGCAAAAGTTCCTACATCCTCTCCACCAACATTGTCCATCTCACCTGCTAGAATGGAGCCATAAGGCTAACGGCAGCCCCTCCTTTGAACTATAGATCACAACAACACATTTCGGAGGGTGCAAGGACCGAATCAGTAAGTTTTCTAAAGTTTTCTCATTTTTCAAGTTTTCCTTTGATCTTCTGTTTTAATTCATTTTTATGACTACAAATGCTTTGGTTTGGCTTTAGGATAGGTTTAGATGAAAACCTGACACTCTAGGAAGGGCAGGAACATGTTTAGGTTGAGTTTTAGTTGAGAAAACTTGGAAAATATCGAAGGAAACCTTCTGTGTTCGTTCTTGCGTGTGCAAAATCAGACCTACATACGCAAACTTGTTCTTGCGTATGCAGCCTGAATTCATGCGTACGTAGGCTTGTTCATGCATACGTGTATCTATCCTTCAGTTCATGCATGCGCATAATTCTTTCTACGTGTGCATGCAGTATTCTGCGTATACAGGGTCCTTCTTGCATGCGCATGGCACCAAGCAAAAACCCTACTTTGGTATTTTAGCTCCTTTTTCACCATTTTTCTCATCTATTTGGCATTTTAACATCATTTTTCACCACTTTTGCACTTAATTGTATGTCCCATGTCACATTTCATCCTATTGTGCATCCAATATCACCTTTTCTACTACTTCCTTCACTTAATCAAGAATTTAATCTCATTCTCTTTTGCAGGTCCTAGCCTCATATTCTAGTAGGGGAAGTACCAGCCAAGTTTTGGTGTGGTACTCTGTTATGAATAAGGAGACTCAAGGCTATGTCCGTGCTGCGGGTTTCATGTCCGTCATCCGTTTGATGCCCGAGAGTTCTGCCAGTGCTGTCTTGGCACAGACCTTGGCTAAGAGGTGGTAGGATACTACCCACACCTTCCACATTGCTAGCCAGGAGATGACCATCACTCCTTATGACTTCCACCGCATGATTGGCTTACGGTTTGATGGAGTCCCGATCAATCTTGAGGACAAGTTGGGTGTTCGGTTGGGTGCAGACTTCCTGGGGAGGAGGTATGCTACTAAGATGATCTACTACATTGACCTTGAGGCAGACTTTATGCATCGTCCATAGCAGACGGCTGAGGAGTGCCTTCGAATGGCTAGGGCCTTTCTATTGTTCCTAATGGAGGCGTACCTATTTGCCACAGGTAGGTAGACGGTGTCTTTAAGGTGGTTGGACCTTTTCTGAGACTTTGGGAGGGCTCGGGCTGCCAAGTGGGGGTCCAAATGCTTGGCTTACTCATACTCTTCTTTGGACACTCTTAGTCAAGGGACACTGCGCTGGCTAATGGGGCCTTGGAAGCTCCTTAAGATTAGTTTCTCTCTTTTTTCTCTTATAGTTCATGCATTCTTATTCTTATAGTCATACAACCACATGCCATATAGGTTAGGATCATGTACTATATTCCTATTACCTGCATTCTTACCCATATCTTGCAAACTGTCACCCTACCATATGTGTCTTGCAAACTGTACCATATTTGAACCTTGCAAACTAACATCTTGTAAACTGTACCATAATTGAACCTTGCAAACTATCTTTTTGCAAAATGTACCACAACCTCTTGCAAACCGTCATCTTGCAAACTATTATTTCTGAATCTTGCATACTATCATCTTGCACACTACCATCTTGCAAACTGCAATTTTACAAACTGTTCTTTTCTGAACCTTATACACTACCATTTTTCAGCGTTGGGTAGTGGAGTATGGTTTCATTGCTAGAGGAGCTAAGTTGGATTTGAGAAGGATCATTCCGCTTCATGCTTCTTTAAGGTTCTCTTTCTAACTGCATGTGTTGTTACAGATCATATGGAGTCCTTAGGCTAGACTTGCCCTTACAGCGGACCCGGGCCTGGAGGCAGCTGCCATAGTTTTTTCTAGTCTCTCCTAGACCCTTGAGGGTGGTGGATTGAGTGTCATCTACTTGGCAGAGCAGGTGTGCTGCTAGCTGGCGGGGGAGGACGCGCCTTGGGTTCCTGTGGACCCTCTAGTGTTCATGCTTGCTCCTCATTCCATGACGGATACGGAGTACAGCTAGTGGGGGCAGGGCATTCCTTTTACTAATTGAATTATAGGCAAGTCAGATTATGAGGAGTTTAGTGGGACTCACCTCATGCCTTCTCTCCTTGCTCTAGTATGTGTTCTTTCTCTCTTATTTCCTTCAATTAGTCATCCTTTGCATTCTTATACCTTAGTAACATTCAAATGAAACACTTGTGTCAGGAGGGTCCTGCTGCAAACACTATCATTGATCCTCCTTGTTTACCTTGGTCGGTTTATGCTTACGACCCTAATGGCTTTGCTCAGGGGCATCTTGTTAGGCACAACACTAATGTCACGAGCCACCCCTTCCCTAAAGGCACCAGGGCTATGAGTTCTCTTTCATCCTTGTTCCCTTTCCTTTCTATCCTTGCATCTAAATACTTGTTCTAACAACCTTTCCTTCAAAATTCATCCTACTGTTCAAAAGCATGAGGAGCTCGTCTTGCTTGCGGGAAACCTTAAGCTAGAGTTGACTGAGTACTCCCAGTAGCTATACGAAGGCGGGGATGATGAGGAGGATGATGATGATGATGATGGCGGCGATGGTGTAGGAGGTTCAGAGTCGACTCCAAGTCATCAACAGAGGAAGAGGCACTTCTGGTGATCCTACAGACAGACAGACACAGACATAGCATAGCATAGCATACTTTTTGCTTTTTTTTGCTTTTATCGTTTTCTTTTTTAGCATACATGCTTGCACTTTATATTCATTTTGAGACATTGGGTTGTATTTTAAGAACACCTATTACATTCATGCTTTTATTTGGGATATGTACTTAAATTACAAACTTGTGGGAACTTTATGTCATTTCATTGTTCTTGGAAACTCTGTCATTGAATTGTGCCTCAATAGTCTTTTTAGTCTCTTTCTTGTACCTTCGCATATCACCAAGTTAAAATGAATGAATCTTTTCTCTCAATCCCTAATTTTTTCTTAGGTCCTCGACCTAGCAGGATTCCTCTAATTTTTGCATGGATCGCCTTTCGGTTTTCAACCCATCGAGCCTCCTTGTATCGTCTTTGAACTCATTTTCATCATTTTTTTTTCTTATCTTTCTCTCTCCTTTGCCTTTTCCTTTCTCTCACGTCTTCTCTCCCTCTCTTGCTTCTTCCGAACATGGACATATGGTAGGCTCCAACTACTTTATCCAACTCTAGGATATAAGAAACGACTTAAGTTTGTCATGAAGTGGGTTCACATAGAAAAGAAAGCTTACAAAATGTCCAATCAAAAGAAAAGACTAACCGACCACCTTGATATGCCTCAAATTTTACTTTTTAGCACTTTAGGATTCTCATGTCTTTTCTTATGAACTTTATAAAAGACTAGAATGTTCCACATCCCCTATAAAAATAATTTATCATCTTTTAATTTGAGCAATGAGAGAACCACCCATTTATTAACTTTGCTTATTGTCATCAAATTTTTTTTTTCTTCTCTTTTTTTTCTTTTCTTTTTTCCATGCCATGTAACTTTTTACCATGACATCCTTTGAGGAATTTTCGCCATGCCCATGGTCTTTGCCCCTATCTTTTGCCTAGATCGCCCTTTCGAGTTTTTAACCTAGCGAGGTCCTTTTGCCTTAACTTTTGCCTAGGTTGCCCTTTCAGGTTTTCAACCTAGCAGGCTTTTTTTCTTTTTTTCTTTTCAAATGTTTTATCTCCAAAGTCTATCCATGTTGATTGGGCAAAGCATCTCTTCCCCGTCCAAATCCGTAATTCTTGTAGCACCTCCAAACATGATCTTCTTGATAAAAAAAGGACCAGACCATCTTGGCTTCATTTTTCCTCTCAGATCAAAAGTTTCATCTCTAAGCACTTTTAGAACCAAGTCCCCTTCTTTAAGGTTTCTAGGGCTCACCTTCTTGTTGAATGCTCTAGCAATCCTCTTTTGGTATCCTTTTGCATGGTATTGTGCCCTAGCTCTCTTCTCATCTATCAAAGCCAATTGCTCATATCTTTGTTTCACCCAATCTTCCTCTAGGACCTTGGTTTCTACTAGTAGCCTCAAAGATCATATCTCCACCTCAATGGGAAGTACCGCTTAACTACTGTAGACCAAAGAGTAGGGGGTCGCCCCAGTTAATGCACGGATAGAAGTTCTATAACCCCACAAGGCAAATGGGAGCTTCTCGGCCCAGTCTTTGTATATCACTATCTTCTTGGCTAGGATGTTCTTGATATTCTTATTGGCCCCATTGATCTGTGGTCGGTATGGTGAAGACTTATGATGCCCAATGTTGTACAGTTCCATGATTATTCTAACCTCTAACTGAAAATGGAAACCATTATCCGAGATGATCTATTGGGGTACCCTATACCGATAAATGATGTTATTCTCTATGAATCAAGCCACATGCTTAGCTTTTAACATGGATTAGGAGGCCACTTCCACCCACTTAGTGAAGTAGTCAATTGCCACTAGGATGTATTCATGCCCATTTGAGACCTTAGGGACTATTCTTCAAATCACATCTATGCCCCAAACTGAGAAAGGCCATGGAGAGGTCATGTTATATAGCTCACTAGGTGGCACATGATTCAAGTTTGCATGCATTTAGCAATCGTGGCAACTCTTCACAAAGTCTACACAATCAGTTTCTATCGTGTTCCAATAGTACCCTATCCTTAAGATCTTCTTGGATAACATTTTCTCATTCATATGAGGACCACAAATTCCTTGGTGAATTTCTTCCATAACTTTCTCAGCTTCTTCTTTCTTCAAACAACAAAGGTGTATACCATCATAGGATCTCCTATAGAGCTGACCTCCACATAAGATGTATTGCATTGCCATCATCCTAATCAAACAATACTCTCTTTTGTCAGCACCATCCAAATATACCCCTAATTCCAAAAATTTCAAGATGTCATAATACTAAGGAACTCCTTCCTCCTCTATAACCAAAACTGAAGCTTCGGCCTTCTTTGTGTACCATCCCATAACTTTGTTCAATTTCTAAGGGTCGTGTCCATACTTATTCAAGTATTTGAACCATGGAAGCTAAGGTAGCCAAAGTGTCCACAAACTGATTCTGAGCCCTAAGGATCATCGTGTACTCAATTCTATCAAAAGTTTTGGTCAAATCCTCTAAGTGTTGTTGATAAGGATTTTAATTGTTCCTCCTTCACTTTCCACAACCTTTGTGCTTAAGTTATGACCAAAGTCGAATCACTAAAGACCTCGGCCTCTTTCACCCCCAATTCTCAGAGAGCTTCCATTCCGGCGATACAAGTCTCATATTTTGCCATGTTATTGGTTACCTCGAAGTTCAACTTAACTTCTAAGAGTATGTGATATCCTTCGGGATTGATCAAGAGTACTCCTATCCCATTTCCATATTGGTTCATGACTCCATCAAAATACATCTTCCATGCTCGTAGCTCAATATCCAAAATATCCTCATCTGGAAAATCTTCTCTACCATCCTTTCCCTCCATGGGGCTTTCGACACAAAAATCTGATACGATACTTCCTTTGATGGTTTTCCTTGCCATATACTTCAAATCAAATTCCTCTAGTAGGATCGACTATCTTCACAATTTTCCACTCAAAGCGGGCTTCTCAAACAAGTGCTTCAATGGATCCATTCTAGCCATTATCCATTTCTGGAAAGGTAGGATAATGTGTCTCAATTTCTATACAGCCCAGACAAGAGCAAAGCACGATTTTTCTATAGGTGTGTATCTGGCCTCATAATCATGGAACCTTTTGCTCAAATAGTATATGACCCTCTCATTCTTATCATCGTCTAATTGTGCAGGTATACTTCCAATTACATCTCCTATGATAGAAAGTTAGAGGAGTAGTGGTTTTCTGTGCATCGGGGGTACCAAGATAGGTGGATGGAGGAGATACTCCTTAATGAACTCAAAAGCTTTCTGACATTCATCATTCCATTCATGAGGTTCATTCTTCCTTAAGATCCTAAAGATGGGCTCACAAGTGGAAGTGAGTTTGGCAATGAATCGGCTAATGTATTGTAATCGACCCAAAAATCCCCTTATCTCCTTCTCACTTTTGGGTGGAGGCATTTCTAATATGGCTTTGATCTTTGATGGGTCAACTTCTATCCCTCTATCACTTACTAAAAAGCCTAGCAACTTCCCTGCAATTACTCCAAATGTGCATTTATGTGGATTCAATCTCAGCTTATACTCCTTGATCCTTTCGAAGAACTTCTTCAAGTTAACAATGTGAACTTCTCTCTCCTTGGATTTCACAATCATATCATCAACATACACCTCAACTTTATTGTGCATCTTATCATGTAACAAGGTTATGGCCACTCTTTGGTAGGTCGCACCCGCATTCTTGAGCCCAAATGGCAACACGGTGTAACAATAGATTCCTCATTCTGTGGTGAAGGTAGTCTTGGTCAAATCTCTATAAGCCATCTTGATTTGATTGTATCTAGAGAAACCATTCGTGAAGGATATCAAGGCACTACCGATTGTGCTATCCACTAAGACATCTATGTGAGGAAGAGGGAAGTCATCCTTAGGGCAAGCTTTGTTCAAGTCCCTGAAATCTACACATTCTTACCTTCCCATCTTTCTTGGGTATGGGCACAACATTGGCTATCCACTCGGCCTGGTGTACGGGTTTGATGAACCCTACCTTCAATTGCTTGGTGACCTCTTCTTTGATCTTTAAAAGCCATTTGGTTCTCATACACCTCAACTTTTGCTTGATGGGTACCATGTGAGTGTGAGAGACCACACTTCTTTCGAGGGAAAGGATGCTCTCAAAAAAGAGATTTGGGTGCTTAGGGCACCTTTTACAAAAACATAAGAAAAAATAAAATCCAATTACATGTCCAAAAATTCCTCGAATGTTATTAATTGATTATGGAAATACAATTACATCATGGTAGAATAACTTTACAAGGCTTTGGTCCTAATACAATCTATGTAAAAATTGCAAAATTTTGGTCCTAGTTACAATCTACCAAAACAAAAGACAAAACACTAGTCTATCTATCCAAAAACCTAAATTCAGGGGCTAGGTTACAAAATGGGAAGGTGTTAGGCACCTATTCCGCCCAGACAAAATTTGGTCTTCTAGACTCTACATGACCATTATATACCCTTTTGTATGATGTTGAATGATATGTTGTAACATACATGACAAACACTTGGCAACAATTAATTTAAACAAATTTGTCTTATGAATATGCCTTCTTTTCAAAGAAAAATTAGATTTGTTTTGAAAAGTAAAAAAAAAAAAAAAAAAGATTTGAGATTTGATTGATAAAAATCAGATCTGTTTTTTGTAAAGGGTAAAAAAAAGATTCTATTAAGAAAAATCAAATCTATTTTTTATAAAGCGTAAAAAGAAAGATTTTTATAAGAAAAATCAGATCTGTTTGTTGTAAATGGTAAAAAGAAAATTTCTGTTAAGAAAAATCATATCTGTTTTTTTTTTTTTTTTTGTAAAGTTAAAAAAAAAAATGAGATTTTTAAAAGATGACTCATATTCATAATTCAAATCCATTATGCATGCATCACATATAAAAATAAAAATAAAAATAATTTGACCTAACTCTTAATTCATTCTTTGAAATTTCAAAATCTGCAAATTTAAGAAAAAACTATTTCAGAAAAATTTTCAAATCTGTATTTAATGAAAATACAAATCTGTTTGTCGTTGAAAAAAATTCAGATTGTATTTAATGAAAATACAGATCTGTTTTGTATTTTTTTTTTTTTAAATGTTTTGGTGATTAGTAGCAAACTTTGAAATCAAAGAAACAAAATTAAAACATACAATCAACTAAAGAAAATATCAAAGAAAATTCTAACTAAGCATATAAGCATGGCAAATATGAATTAAGAACAAGACATAATACAATCAAACATATTAACCAAATTCATACAATGAACAAACACAACACGTTAATTAATGGAAAAGAAAAATAGACAGAAGAATGAAACTAAATACCTCTTGCATGAGCATACCCTTCAATAGAAGAATATTTTAGAAATCAAAGAAATTTTCACTTCTTTGAGGTTTAAAATACTTTAGTTACAAAAAAGAAGTTCTTAAAGCTAAAGCTTCTAGAACGTCCTTAACGTAAGGGGAGCAAAGAAGTCCTAAAAGAAGGCCCTGAATTTTGATCTCTTTCCTCTATTTATAGAAGCTAGGATGCTTAAAATATAAGCTAAATGAGATCAGATATGAATTGAAACGCGTCCTTATCTCTAAAAATTTGAAAAAGATAGGTTTTATCTTAATCAGGAGGTTCCCGGACCGAGCCACGTATTTGGGCCAATCGGCACTTGGGAAGTGCCAATAGGCACTTGCCATGTGCCGATCGGCACTCCAAGAGTGCCAACATGCCCTCTTGGGTGCCAGGCCCGCTTTTCAATTTTGATTCGATTTGGACTCCTTTTTTAAGGATTTTTTAGCTGAGGATTGCACCTAGATGCGTTTTGAATCCACATTCTAAAAATTAATCCATTTTTCTTGATATTCAAGTCTTTAAAGTGATAATTATCTAAAAGATAAATATTCCAAAAAAAGACGTAATTAACCACAACTTCTTTGTTATCTAATTATCCACTTTATTCCCATGCAAGCAAGCTTATTTTTTACACTAACCAACAACCAATCAAAAAATTATTTAATAAATTTTAATTGTTTAATCAATCAGAATTAATTTAAATTAATTATGCATGGTCAGTTCCACCCAAACAAAATTCATGTAGACCGAGAAAACTTGATCATGTGATATCCTTCAATCTGATGGTGCGATTTAGGAATTGGACATACCGTCGTGACCATTAGAATCTCAAGATCATTTTTATGATATGCAATAAATGAATTAATGTATGTAATGAAACTCTAAATTTTTTAGGTATATGAATGCCACTCTAGCCATCTTCCAAGATTAAATTATGTGTACAAAATCGAGTATCTACAATGAGCATGAGTGTCAATGTAATGTTGAGCTATCTCGGGATCAATACCAAGCATATCTTCATAGGACCATGAAAACACCCCTTGAAATTCAGTGAGCAACTCTTTGAGATCTTTTCTTTCTTTTTCATTTAAGGTTAAGTCAATTTTAATTAAACGTGGATTCTTATCATTGCCCAAATTAAAAGTTTCAAAAGTTGGTTCCATAGATTCAATTTTCTTTTCCAATTTTTTATTAACTTCATTTTCAAATTCATTTGAATCATTTAAGTGCAAAATTTCAATATTATGGAACACATCAAAATAAGCCAAATCAGAATTCATCTTATTAAAAATGTTGAAAAGTACATTGGGACTTGCATTACACACTTTCTTTCCCACATTTTCAGAAAACCCAACCCAAATCCAATTACTAAGTTGCCCCACAATAGGCATAATGAAGGCAAAAGGATCACTTGGCTCCTTGTTAGTGATGGGGAAGACACCCCCCTCCATCTTCAGCATAGTCTTCATTGCTTCAGCATCCATGTAGTCCATCTAGTCAACTTCTTCTTGAACTTCCTTTAACACCACTAAAGGCTTATCCTTAAAGGTGAGCTTCTCATTGAAGAATATCTCCCAACCCAGATACACCTTTCCATCCTTGCCTACCCAAAGTTCGAGAAAGCCACAATAAGGGAAGTCTCCTCCTTCCTTCACAAAGTTTCCATTAAGGGTGCCAAGGTTCTTCTTGATTCCGTCACAGCCTTCAAAGAATCCCAAACCTTCCTTGGTCAGTTGAGTCTTGAAATTGGGGAATTCAGCCACCCCTCTTCCTTCTTTTACAAGACCCATACCAAACATATATCCCATGTTCTTCATCATTGCAATCACCTCATGGCTACAATATGGGACCAAATTCAAAGTATACCTTTCATCCTTCAATCCATAATCTACCATGTTCATGAATTCAAAACCACTCATTTGGAGCTCACCTCCTCCTTCTTCAAGTCCACAAACTGGTGCTAGGATCTCATCATCACCAAGCACTATAGCAATTCCTCCCTTCCATGGGACCTTCATCTTTCAGTGTAGAGAAGAGGGAATAGCCCCAATAGGGTGAAGCCATGCCCTTCCTAAAAGAAGGTTGTAGTTAGGAGTGATGTCCATGACATGAAATTCCACAATTGTTTATTTTGGTCCAATCTTGCAAGGAGCTTTGAAAGTACCCATAACCTTACTTGAGGTATTAGCATATTCCCTAACGGTTAAAGGAGATGGTATGATTGTTTCCACATCTAACCAAATAGTGAGGGCGGCCCTAAAAGGGCATACATTCAATGTGGACCAATTTTCAATCAACACCATAGGGACCTTGGCACCCATGCATTCGACGGTGATTTGTAGAGTTCTAGTATAAGTGGCTTCTTCAAGAGGAAATTCTTCATCAGAAAAGGCAAAAGGGGATAAGTTGGGGTCTTAACTCCCACGAGAGATAGTACTTCTTGTGGTGTAGTTTATATAGGCACCTCTTTCCCATTCAAAGCATCCAAGAGAGCACTACGGTGCTTCTAAGAAGCCATTAGCAAGCCCCATACCGATACATGAGTTTGAGTTTTCTTCAATTGAGTCAAAACTCCATTTTCTTCCTCTTTCTCTTTAGGGTCTGCGGGTTTGGACCCTTCTTCTATGTCCCTACCAAGATGAACCTTCTTCAAAAAAGATGGTTTATAGTGTTTCCCACTTCTAGTAATATTTGACACATTGTCCTCTATGATTCCTTTCTTTAGCTTGGTCATTCTTTTAGGGAGTATCCCCCACATAGCCACCGCATTCTTCAAAACCTCATCTTCTTTATCCCATATTCCTTGAACTTCTACGGTATTAACTTCCACGGTTTTTTGTCAACTTTGAACAATCCCATTCAATCTCATCAATTTGTACCCAATTCTGATATGGAGGAGAAGCTCTATGATAATCAGGCAAAAGGTTCTTCCTAATGCTAGGCTTGGTGATGATGTTGGGATTTGGGAGAGTTCTATTGTCTATAAGGTCTTGTATCTGGTGTTTGAGGCGAAAGCAATTGTCGGTTTTATGGCCAGATTTCTAATGAAAGTGACAATACTCATTGAGGTTCCAAGTAGGAGGTATAGGATTAGGCATAGGTGTGGGATCTAGTGGCTTGATGAATCCTTTGGAAGATAAATTCTCATATGCTTGGGAAAGGGTCATTCCTAGGTCAGAAAATTCTCGGCGGGCCTTCTTTGTGAAGTTTAGGTATGCTAAGGTTTGTTGAGGTATAATGCCACTTACATTCATGGGATTGGGAGCTTTAGAGGTAGTTGCTCCTCCTCCATAAGCCTTCTTGATTGGAGGTTTGCTGTCACCCTTCTCCAATTGTCCATTATTGATGGCATCCTCTATCCAAGTTCCACAATCACATAACTCTCCAAAAGAACTAATAGGTGATGACAAAAGCCTACTATTATATGCCGGAAGCAAATTCTTGATAATCATGTTAATTTGATCTTTCTCATTTGGCCTATTAACCATCCTAAATGCCTTTCCCTTCCATCTTGTCATGTCTTCAGAAAATGTCTCCCCTACCCCTTGCTTAGTGGTCTCCAAATCTCTCAAAGTTACATCAATCATGGTATTGAAGATGAATTGATCCACAAACAACTCTACTAGTTCATTCCACACCTTAGTCTTGCTAGGGTCCAAACTATAGTATCATCTTGATGCACCTCCCGTAAGTGAGAGAGGAAATGCATGCAAAGTTTGCTTCTCATCGAACCCTTTCATTTCGACAATGCTTAGGTACCTCCTAACATGTTGCTTTGAATCTACAGTTCCATCAAACTTTTCCACATCGAAAATCTTTAACTTTGGAGGTAGTGCAATGGGAGTTTTGGAGCTTATGCCCCCCATATTATAAAGACAATCATCCATCCCTTGGGCCTTACGAAAGGCTAGTTGCATTTTCTCCATGCCTGAAAAGAAATCCCATTTTATTAAGTCCATGTCCCAATTAAAAGGTTTCTTTTGTTTTTAGGTGTCCTTGGAAACTCTTTAAGTCTATTTTAATGAAGGCCCAATTAAAAAATCACTCACTTTCCTCCTATGAACCTTGCCTCTTATTTCATTGGGCTTTGGTCCATTTACAGGACATTCTGGGCTTTTGCCCTTAATTTTTTTTTTATTTTTTTTTAGCAATTTGCCCCTATTTCGAAACTATATAGGGATATGCCCCTGTTTCGATACTTGATTACCTTAAAATCGAGTTTCAATGAAATACTCGATTCGTAGAAAATCGAGTTATGCCCGATCAAGCTTTAAAAAAAAATTTAAAAAAAAAATTTAAAAAAAAAAATTTTTAAAAAAAAAATTGCATGGAACTCGAGTTTAGGGAAATCGAGTTCCATGCAAAAAAAAAATTATAAGTGTGATCGCTCCATATTCAGGGAGATCTATAGTGGCGTTTTTAAGCCATATAGTGACGTTTTTAAGCCCTATAGCGGCGTTTTTCTGCAAAAAAAATTTTATAAGTCTGATTTCCCTATATACCAGATTTAAGGAGCCCTATAGTGGCATTT
Organism: Quercus ilex subsp. ballota; assembly: GCA_032727855.1. Lineage (NCBI taxonomy): Eukaryota > Viridiplantae > Streptophyta > Magnoliopsida > Fagales > Fagaceae > Quercus > Quercus ilex. The sequence continues at coordinate 36,298,588 of CM064915.1, forward strand.
TTTAGCCCTATAATGACGTTTTTAAGCCCTATAGCGGCGTTTTCCTACCAAAAAAAAAAATTAAGTCTGATTGCCCCATACCAAGTTTGGGAGCCCTATAGTAGCCTTTTTAAACCCTATAGTGACGTTTTTAAGCCCTTTAGTGGTGTTTTAAAACTCGATTTCTGTAAAATCGAGTTCCATGCATTTTTTTTTTTTTAGTTTGATCGGGCATACTCGATTTTTTACGAATCGAGTATTTCATTGAAACTCGATTTTATGGTAATCGAGTATCGAAACAGGGGCATATCCCTATATATTTTTGAAATAGGGGCAAATTGCTAAATAAATAAAAAATTAAGGGCAAAAGCCCAGAATGTCCCCATTTACAACAATGCTCTCATCTTACTCTCATGGGCTTTCATTAGAATGTACTTAGAGATTTCCAACCTTTTGTCTCAAATATAGGCTTACAACATATTCATCACCTTCGGGCTCTTCTCTTTTCATTTCATTATTCATTTTCTTTTTTTTTCTTTTTTTTTTTGAAGTGGCCCATTAGCTAGAATATATTGTAGCCTTCCTCTCAAGGTCCATGAAGTTCTCATCATTTTGGGCCTAGGCATACAACAAAGATGCCTAAGATTAGGGAAGTTCATATTGACTTTGTAGGATCTTGGATGCTAAGTCCATAGTATAACTGTTATCTTAGGCCCAAAGTCCTATTTTTCAAAAGAGTCTTTTGATTTGAGCTTATGATAGCAATTAGGCTATGGTCTTATGAACCTTTCAAGTTAAGACATACCTTTGGATTTAGGGATAAGCCTCTTATATGTGAGAACTTTTTTTCTTTCATCCCCATTGTCTTAGGGTATGTCATAACCTTAAGGTCATTCTTCCATTTTTACATCTTTTATTTGTCCTTCAGAATTAGGTGATCACAAGATATGGTTGAACAAACAAGAGATATATAAAGGGTACCCTCATTTGATAGGATCTAGGATCTCTCTAAGTGTGGGTAGGCTTCCGTAAGGCTAAAGGGATAGATAAGTAGGTCACTCACAACTAGGTGGGCCATGATTCCAACCGATGGCCTAAGTAAACCTTTGTGGATTGGTGGCAAACCGTTAACGTATACAAAGCCCATCACAAGCAATGGAACACATTGTGAGTTGGCGGGATGAACTTCGAAAGACTTGGGCCCAAATGAAGCCTTCCATCTTCCCACTCAGCACCAACTGAGGTTAAAGGACAAAAGAACCATGTGATGTGTGTGCAACAAATATTGAGTAAGCCTTTATTAAGGTTAAGACATAGGATACATAGGAATTAAACTCAATATCCCCAGTGGAGTCGCCACTGTGGATGCAAGGGGGGTTGAAATGGAGTCACTGTCTAGTTTTTGCAATGGTCTAGGAACAATATATATAGCGTTCTTTCGAGAAAAGACCTTTTGATCTTACTACTAGAGATATGGTTTCGGAGTTAAGGTATGGTCTTGGGAAGGTGTTAGGTACCCAAAATCACCCAACCCCAAGGTTGGCTTCCCATCATTGTGTCTTATGTCTTAACCCTATTAAAGGCATACTCAATACTTGCATCTAACTTAGACACACACACTAAACATACATCTAGCAATCAACATGGCATCAAACATCCCTAACCATACATCTATCATGCTCACAAACAAAGCCTACCATACATCTAATCATGCATATCATATCATCATAGACCCTAGCATTCATCTAATCATGGCATCTCCTAACATCCATCTAGCATGTTTCATCATATGATAGCATACCTTTGCATCGCATCACATCATCCTAATCATTTATCTGGCATGGCATCATATCATATTCAAGGCAGCAACATGTAACATAAAAGATCAAAAAGGAGGAACAAAGCCAATCCAAAGCATGTCATCATCCAAGGCATCAAGATCACAATTTTCATTAAACCTAAGCAAGATCATATCAAATGCATGAACATTACAAATGCATGACTTACCTTTCACTTACCTTGCTGCAATTCAGCACCTATGGCATTACGCATGAGCATATGAATGAATGATCATGTCATCAAAACAATAAAAACGCAAAATAAACCCTAATTCTAACATGTGATAGCAAACAAGCAATTAAACATGTGAAACATAGACATCAAGAGCATAAAAACATTTATAAAAAAATAAAATAAAATAAAAAAGCTAAACAAAACAAACATGTGAAAGCAAAAGCAAAACAAACAAAAACAAAAAAATTAGGGTTTCTGGGCAGCGGCTTTCACATGCAAGAACAAGCCTGCGTACGTAGGCAAGATTATGCGTACACAGGTTCTTACCCAGAAACCCTAAAAACACAAAAATAGGGCAAAACCTCAAAACGAGAATTCTAACAACCTAACATGCATTTAAAACACACAAACATATAAACCTAAGCTAGAAAAACATGTTTAAGCATATAAAAACAAGACAAACAAAAATATTTAAAAGCAAAAAATGAAAGGAAGGAAAAAGAGAAAGTTTAGTCTAGATACCTCAAAGAAAAGCTCTTCAAGCTTTATTTTGACCGTTCCTCTCAATCAAGTCTATTCACAAACCAATAAGAAAGTGATTAGTAAAGATTAAACTCAAAGATCAAGGCTTGAAAAGGCCCTAATCGAAAGAAAATTGACTTGATGGTGTTTTGTGAAAAACTCCCAATGAATCTTAGTGTTTTCCCATGGGATTTCTGTGTCTTTTGAAATTATACCATGTAAGGCTTCTTATAGTGTGAAAAAAGGGGTTTGGAATGAGTCCCATACGATATGGAATTCGTTCCAAACCTCAACATAAATGCAGAAAACTTGTCTTGTTTAGGTTTCTAGAAATCGTAATGTGTGCACAAGATCAAGCTTGCATACACATGCAGAAAGCCGCTTACGTAGCCTAATTCATGCATACGCATAGCAAGGGTTTCCTTTGGTCTTATTTTTCAAAAATTGATTTATTTGCTCCTTAAAAGTTATATTTTTCATTTTAACACTCAAGTCAATTTAACTTCTAATTGAGCCCTAAACAACCTTGGGTCTTAGAATTCAGCATCATTAGGGAATAGGGGCCCAAGTCGTAAGGGGTACAAAATGTGGTGTCTACAACAAGCCCAACGAACTTTAGGCTCATTGTAATCTATGTTACTTGTACTGCACATATATTACTTTTACGATCATCCTATAACTTCTTATTGTAGACACCGCATTTTGTACCCCTTACGACTCGAGCCCATGTTCCCCAATGATATTGAAATTCTAAGGCCCAAGGTTGGTTTAGGGTCCAATCAAATTCTAAATTGACTTGAGCAATGTTAAAATGGAAAATATAAATTTTTATGAGCAAATAAATCTATTTTTGGATAAAGGCCAAGGAAACCCTCAGCTTGCGTACGCAGCTAGGGTTCCAAAAAGCTATGAAAGGCTAGTTTTTTGCATTAAAGCTGAGGTTTGGAATGAATCCCACATTGTCTGGGAGCCGTTCCAAACCCCCATTTTTCAACTATATAAAGCCTTACATGGTATATTTCAAGGGGAGACGGAGAAAAGCTTAAGGGAAAACACAAGATTCACTAGAAATAGTGAATCGAAGAGGGAGTTTTTCACAAAACATCCTCAAGTCAATACTTTCTGATTATGGCCTTTTCTAGCCTTGATCTTTGAGTTTTAAAATTACTAATCACTTCCTTGTTTGATTGTGAATAGATTTGACTGTGGGGAACTGTCAAAATCAAGCCTAGGAGCTTTTGTTTAAAGGTATTGAGTTCTAAGCTTTTCTTTTCTTTTCTTCATTTTAATTCTGTTTTAATCTATTTTCTTGCTTTGTTTATATCTTAATATGTTTGTTTAGCCTAGGATTTAGTAGTTTCTATGTTTTAAAGCATGTTAGGTTGTTAGTTTCTTTCATTTTTAATTATGCTCTATTTTATGTCTTAAATTTCTACGTTAGGGTTCTTGGGGCATGTTTGCACATGCATAATTCCGTATGCGCATGCAGGCTCGAAGTATGCATACGCATACAACTAGCCCACGTACACAGGCTTATGTATGCACACGCATTCTTCAGCCTAGAAACCCTAATCCAAGTTTTCCTGCTTCTGTTTCTTTGTTTCTTTTACATCATATGCCTCTATTTTGACCTTCTCTTATATTTTTGAGTTTCTGTTCCTCTGTTTAATTCTTTGTTTGCCTTTGACATGCTAGATTAGGGTTTTCTTTTCTTTTCTTGCATTAATACCATGAACATGCATTCACATGTCCATCCATTGATGCATAGGTGCTAAGATGCAATAAGGTAAGTCATGCATTCACATGAACATGCGTTGGATATATATTTAATGATGAATATGAACATGATCTGTTGGATGATATGCTTGAATAATGTTACATGCTTGTTTATATATCTTGCTGCCATGTTTGGTTTCTGCCATGATTTGTTTGCTGCCTTGGATGTAATGAGATAGGAACATGCTAGGGTTTATGATGATATGATGCCATGATAGATGTATTTTAGGGTTTTGGGATGATTGATGCCATGTTGTATGCTTAGATGTATGCTAGTGTGTGTGTGTGAGTTAGAATGACAATGTTGAATATGCCTTTAATAGGATTAAGACATAAGACATAATGACTAGTAGCCAACCCACGGGTCAGGCGGTTTTGGGTGCCTAACACCTTCCCAAAATCGTACCTAAATTATGAATCTATACTCCGGTAGTAAGACTTAGTCCTTCCACGTAAGGGTGCTAATAAATGGTTCCTAGACCTAATCTAGCTGGTGACTCCAATCTTTTCTTCGCCCCGGTCTACTCAGCCAAGGCATACTCCCCCTTCCTAAGGAGGAAGCCGCTGCACTCACACTTATATAAAGACAATTGTTTATATAATTTTGATATAACGTGAGTTCTAGTTAGCTAAATGGATAATAATAATAAAATTGTCGTCAAAAAATAATAATTTTGACATATCAATCTTTTTTTCTTGTTGACATTGACATATCAATAATAATAATAATAATAATATATTAAATTGATTCTCAATTTTAACAACCCATATATGGATTAATGGAAAATTTATTCCTTAAAAAATGTTAGTAATATTTAATTTTTTTTTTTTTGGAATAGTGACATTTAGATTGGAAACAAGTAAATGTAATATAAGTGGACGACTATCTATTGCAAGGGGGGGGGGGGGGGGGGGGGGAAAAAAAACCTCGAAATGGAAAATGCTACTTTTAGAGGCCAAAATGGCCAAATACCACATTTTTTTGAAATTTTTAGCAAAAAACCACTATTTCGGAAATAAATGGCAATCTACCACTTTTTCTAGTACTCGAGTTTACCAAACTCGAGTACCCTATTTTATAGTTCCACCATGGCACTGCTGAGCTGGAAATTGGGCGATTAAAAAAATAATGTGGTACTCGAGCTTGGTAAACTCGAGTACCATGCAACACAATACTCGAGTATACCAGGCTCGAGTACCTTTTATATATAAAATCAGAAAATTTTATTTCTACAGTACTCGAGTATGGTATAAACTCGAGTACCATGTAAATTTTTTTTTTTTTTTTTTTTTAGGATAGTCAACAAATAAACATAAAGATAAAAATAAGTAGTTTTTTTATGTTATTATTTATTTAAATAGAAGCATTGTAAAATATAGAGATTTTAATTTCAAAATATGAATTTAATTTCTACATTGATTAAAATTGTTCATTGTTTTCTCATAAGAATTGTTCACTGTTTTCTGTATAAACTATTTCTACGATTTTGCATAAAATTATTTTCTATTCATCATTATTTAAGAAATTGTTCACTCTTTTTTTTGTATAAATTATTTTCTGTTCACTATTTAAAAAATTGTTCATTGTTTTCTCATAAAACACCTAGTAAAATCGTGTTTTCTAAATTTAAACGCCAAATTTGAATGCTTTTTCATGTTTGAATTTGACAATAATCGATTATATTTTTCTGCATTGATAAAATCTGTTTTTATATTAATGAAATTTTCTCTCTGCACATCATATTTACTGTATATTCGAATCTGTTTACTACATTCATAAAATCTGTTTTTTGTATTAATTAAAACTGTTCACTGTTTTGTCATAAAAATTGTTCACTGTTTTCTGCATAAACTATTTCTAGCATTGGCGCAGTTATTGCACTTAAATGGTTTTTGTGTTTTTTTAAATATATAACCATATGAATAATGGACAAACTCCATGAAAGAAAAATGAATGATTCGTATAAATCACCTAATGGTAAATGTCTCGAAAAATTCGAATTTGTAAAAATGTTCGAATTAGTTGAATGTAGAAATTCGAGAAAAATCGATGGAAAATCAATGAACATCCCAAATCGTGAAGGTGTATATAAGATGTACAGATAGTCTAAACTTGTTGAGAAATTTGATTTCGTTGAAAGTACAAAATAATGAAAATTCAATGGAAAAGTATGCACATTAGATGTATAGATCGTATGAATTTTTTAAAAAATTTGAATTCGTTGAATGTACAAAATTATGAAAACTCAAGGAAAAATTGTGTACATTAGATGTACAGATAGTACGAATTTGTTGAAAAATTCGAATTCGTTGAGTGTGTAAAATCATGAAAATTCAAATAAAAATTGAAGAACATACCAAATTGAGTAAACTTAATGGAAAATTAATTACATTAGATGTACAGATCATCTATTTTTTTGCATTGATAAAATCTGTTTCTACATTAATAAAATTTGCTCTCTGCACACCATGTTCATTGTTTTCTCATAAAAAATATTCACTGTTTTCTGCATAAACTATTTCTAGCATTCTGCATAAAATTATTTTATGTTCGGCATTATTTAAAAAATTGTTCACTCTCTTTTCTGCTTAAATTATTTTATGTTTACTATTTAAAAAATTGTTCACTGTTTTCTTGTAAAACACATAGTGAAATCGTGTTTTCTAAATTTAAACGCCAAATATGAATGCTTTTTCATGTTTAAATTTCACAATAATTGATAGATTTTGATACACACTTTGTCAAAATTATCCAACATTGATAAAATCTATCATTGTTGGATAATTTTGAAAAAGTGTATATCAAAATAGATTTTATCAATGCAAAAAAAATAAATTCGATTATTGTGAAATTCGAACATGAAAAAACATACAGATTTGGCTTTTCAATTTAGAAAACACAATTTCACTAGGTGTTTTACGAGAAAACAGTGAACAATTTTTTAAATAGTGAACAGAAAATAATTTACGCAGAAAAGAGAGTGAACAATTTTTTAAATAATACTGAACAGAAAATAATTTTATGCAAAATGCTAGAAATAATTTATGCAGAAAACAGTGAACAATTTTTATGAGAAAACAGTGAACATGGTGTGCAGAGAGTAAATTTTATTAATGTAGAAACAGATTTTATCAATGCAAAAAAATAGATGATCTGTACATATAATGTAATTAATTTTCCATTAAGTTTACTCAATTTAGTATGTTCTTCAATTTTCATTTGAATTTTCACAATTTTACACACTCAATGAATTCGAATTTTTCAAAAAAATCGTACTATCTGTACATCTAATGTACACAGTTTTGTACATTCAACGAATTCAAATTTTTAAACAAAATCATACAATCTATACATGTAATGTACATACATTTTTATTGAATTTTCATTATTTTGTACTTTCAACGAAATCAAATTTCTCAACAAGTCTAGACTATCTATACATCTTATGTACACCTTCACGATTTGGTACGTTCATTGATTTTCCATCGATTTTTCTCGAATTTCTACATTCAACTAATTCGAACATTTTTACAAATTCGAATTTTTCGAGGCATTTACCATTAGGTTATTTATACGAATCATTCATTTTTCTTTCATGAAGTTTGTCCATTATTCATATTGTTACATATTTAAAAAAACACAAAAACCATTTAAGTGCAATAACTGCGCCAATGCTAGAAATAGTTTATGCAGAAAACAGTGAACAATTTTTATGACAAAATAGTGAACAATTTTAATTAATGCAAAAAACAGATTTTATGAATGCAGTAAGCAGATTCGAATATAAAGTAAATATGATGTGCAGAGCGAAAATTTCATTAATGTAGAAACAGATTTTATCAATGCAAAAAAATATATTCAATTATTGTGAAATTCAAACATGAAAAAGCATTCAGATTTGGCGTTTAAATTTAGAAAACATGATTTCACTAGATGTTTTATGAGAAAACAGTGAACAATTTTTTAAATAGTGAACAGAAAATAATTTATGCAAAAAAGAGAGTAAACAATTTCTTAAATAATGCTGAACATAAAATAAATTTATGCAAAATCATAGAAATAGTTTACACAGAAAACAGTGAACAATTTTTATGAGAAAACAATGAACAATTTTAATCAATGTAGAAATTAAATTCATATTTCGAAATTAAAATTTCTATATTTTACAATGCTTCTATTTAAATAAATAAAAACACAAAAAAGCTACTTATTTTTATCTTTATGTTTATTTGTCGACTATTCTCAAAAAAAAAAAAAAAAATTTACACGGTACTCGAGTTTGCTAAACTCGAGTACTGTAGAAATAAAATTTTCTGCATTTTATTTATAAAAGATACTCGAGCCTGGTATACTCGAGTATTGTGTTGTTGGTATTCGAGTTTACCAAGCTCGAGTATGACATTATTTTTTTTAATTGCCCAATTTTCAGCTCAGCAGTGCCACGATGGAACTATAAAATAGGGTACTCGAGTTCACCAAACTCGAGTACTAAAAAAAGTGATAGATTGTCATTTATTTTCAAAACAGTGATTTTTTGCTAAAAATTTAAAAAAAAAAAGTAGAATTTGGCCATTTTGGCCACTTTTAGAAGTGAAATCCAACTTGTGTAAAATAAGAGGGAGACAAATCACACACCTCTGTGACTTTCCCCTCCACAGACCCAAAAAATATGAATTATCCATTCCCTCTTTCTATGCCATCCACTCTTCTCCCGTTAGCCCAAACTTGTTGCTCCTTAATACCCATCCAAAGAACCAAGAAGCCATGGTTATTAACCTCTCATTCTCTCCACCATCTTCCTCCTATTCCCTTCTCAAATTAACCAATTCAAAGTCACCCATCTCAGAATTTTCACTAAAGCACAAAACCCACTTCTCAAAAACTCCTTTTTCTTCTGAATGCTATTCAATCTCTTCATCACCCCTCAAGAACCAATTTTTATCTGAAAGGAGTAGAAACCCATGTGGGAAAAGATTTGATTTCAGGTCTTGGGCAATTTCTGGATTTGATTTTGGGAACTTTGAGAGTGCTCAGTCTGTTTTGGAAGCAGCTGCAGTGTTAACAGCCATAATCATTGTCCATGAGAGTGGTCACTTCCTCGCAGCTTATCTCCAAGGCATCCATGTAAGTAAATTTGCTGTTGGGTTTGGTCCAATTTTAGCTAAATTCAATGCAAACAATGTTGAATACTCTGTCAGAGCTTTTCCTCTAGGTGGCTTTGTGGGTTTTCCTGATAATGATCCAGATAGTGACATTCCAGTTGATGATGAAAATCTGCTTAAAAATAGGCCAGTATTGGATAGGGTAATTGTTATTTCAGCTGGTGTTGTTGCCAATATAATCTTTGCATATGTGATCATCTTTATTCAAGTCTTGTCAGTTGGTTTGCCTGTAAAAGAGGTCTTTCCTGGGGTGCTGGTGCCCGAGGTTCAATCCTTTTCAGCCGCTTCCCGGGGTGGGTTGCTTCCAGGCGATGTAATAATTGCAGTTAACGGAAATGAATTTCCAAAAGTAGGGCCTAATGCAGTTTCTGAGCTTGTTGATGTAATTAAGAAAAATCCAAAAAGAAATGTGTTGTTCAAGGTTGCAAGGGGGAAGGAGGACTTTGATGTTGGGGTTACCCCAGATGAGAATTTTGATGGAACTGGTAAAATTGGTGTTCAATTATCACTAAATCTAAAGCTTTCGAAGATTATACCGAAGAATTTATTCGAGGCTTTTAGTTATGCTGGGAAAGAGTTTTGGGGTCTCACATATACTGTTTTGGATAGCTTAAAACAAACGTTTCTTAACTTCTCTCAAACTGCTAGTAAGGTTTCAGGTCCGGTGGCTATTATTGCTGTTGGTGCAGAAGTAGCAAGGTCAAATATTGATGGGCTTTACCAATTTGCTGCAGTTCTAAATCTTAACCTTGCAGTAATAAACCTTCTTCCATTACCTGCTTTAGATGGTGGTTCCTTGGCTTTGGTCCTCATTGAGGCAGCTAGGGGTGGGAGAAAGCTTCCTCGAGAACTAGAGCAGAGGATTATGTCATCTGGGATTATGCTTGTTATACTCCTAGGGTTATTCCTTATTATCCGGGACACACTCAATCTTGATTTCATAAAAGATTTGTTGTGATTGCTTCCAAGGTTTTGGAAGTTTGAAGATGATTTGCTTGGGAAACATACGTGATGCTGTTGTTGGATCAGAGTGCTTGCCTGCAGAGTCTCACAGAGGGGACAAACTGAGATCATTGGAAATACTTGACATAATGTGGTTTCTTCTTCCCAAAACATTACACGGATGGTACTTATTTCAATTGTTCTCAATATCTTTCATCCAGTACTGGATCCTTTTTATGGTCCTGTAGATTATAATTTTTTATTGGCAAGATAACGTTTTGTGACCTTAAATATCTTCTTTTTCTCTGTGAAAATCCATGAAGATTTCTATAATAGTTACATTCTCTTCTATTTGATGCTTGGAATTGAGATCTGTTGGGTGCCACAAGTTGTAAGTTCTTTGGATGGTCTTTTGTTGCTTGTACTCCAACATTCAACTCAATAATGTAGGTAGTAACTCCTTTCTTGATAGTTCATTCTAAAAAGTTTCAAATTTTTGCTAGAAAAACTTTTGCATTTTGCAAATGATTTTTTTATTTATAACTCTGGATATGTTAAAATACATTACCCAAAGATGGAATAAACATTTTTTGCTAAGCTTCTTTGCACGTGTTCTTGTCCAACTTCTTGGTTCTTATTTATGCCTCTTACATATTGATTGTTTGTTACCAAAGATTTATCGGTTAAAACATCCTTGCATATTGTTATGTTTTATAATATACAACATGTATGTAGTCTGCAACTTCTGGCTCAATGTGATACACACACACCTCAAGTAAAGGATTCAAGGATCATATGACCTCCTCTCATTGGCTTGTCCTTATTTTAAGAAAATCAAAATGTTAACAATACCATTCCAGATAGTTGAAACGGCAAAGTATTGACTGTAACCTAAATATCAGTCTGGAGGTATACATCATGATAGAAGCTTTAGAAGATGCTGTATTTTTAATTACTTCTTGGAATTATAATTGATTTTAGCAGCATTACTAGAAAAGGAAGTAGAAGCTTTCGCAAAAACTATATTTTCCACCACCATTTTATTGCATAAAAGCTTCAAATACATACAACTTGGATTTGCAACACACACTAGTAGCTTGTGGGCGGTTGATATAATCAAGTTCATTACTGGTGAATTCCTCAATTTACACAGATGGTTTTTGATATTTTCCTCAAATGTTGAACAGAGATATATAATAAGGGGATACTACAACAAGAGCCCCCATTGCGCTCAGTATGAATGTTAATGTTTGCATAACCTTTATTTGACCTAATATACATAGCTAATTTTGATAAATTCGGTGAGATATTACCATATTAGTGATGAGAAAGTCATAAAAGTAATAAAGTGTAGTGACAGAGCGGCTAAGGGAACATGGTAATATGAAAGTGTGAATCTTCAAAGTAGAAACTAAAGGTTTTGGTGGACTATTCCGTACCTATGGAGCGGTTTTAGTCCTTAACTTTCAAAAATGAAAGTTATTAGTCCCTAAAATTTATAAATAAATTAAAAAAAAATCAGAGTTATTGTTCCCATGTCAGCACCCAACAAGCCGAAGCCATTTTATTTGGTCTGCCTACCCAAACCTGTTTTCTAATAAGTTGATTCATTCCCAAATTCGAACACAATAAATCCGTATCTGGGGATGTAATACTTTAGATCTTGCTCATCAAATGCTTTCCTAATTAATTTCCTCCGACACTTTCCTGCCCCTCTTCATGATAGGTACAAAACGAGCTTCCTCTAGAACCATATTAGTCTCAAATGGTGTGAGCTTCTGGGTATAGAAGCGCTCTGTCATCTGATCATAAACCATTGAAGCAAATTCATTAATACGATGATGCTGTTGCTGCAGCCTGCACTGCAGTATAGAATAAAATACCTCCTCAATCGTTCAATACGGGACACACACCTCGACTGTCTATATTTTACTAGCGCCTAGCGGCATGGTCTTCTAATGTTAATATCATTTTGAAAGCCCACCAGATATTCTTGATCCCCACGGTGAGTGGGCTAGCTAGAATACCAATGTCATAGTTGTCGGCTGGCTCTTGATGGTGGAGTGCAATTACTGGGCCTCACTTATGCACTAGTTTATGATTGACTTCTATAATAACCTCAAATATGAAGGATCATCAACTGCTAATATAATAACCTTCCTCGATTGGAAGCTTTCTCTAGATCAATAGGAAATTTTCCTTTTGAGTTTTGAATCTCCCCTCTATTTATAAAGGGGAGGGAGGGCCTTGTGATACGCTTGGATGAGTTTACAACTCTCTAAAACTGATAAATGCTGAAGTTTATCTCAAAAATTGACTTCATAAGAGTTGGAATTAGGAAAAAAACAAATTTTTGAAAATGGCTGAGAAATTGAGGGCTGAGGAAACCAAGTGTCGAACAGAACTTAGAGGGCAAATCAAACTTTTGAACGACACTTGGGACCCTAGAGTCAAACGGCTGAATTTTGGATCGACATGTCATAGTGTTTTGAGGTTTGAACTTAGCTTTTTACTCACACGTCGAATTGATATAAAATTGGTATAATTCAGAGTGTACCAACTTTCGCTAAAATAGGCTTTTCCTAATTCATAAATTTACTATGCCAAAATCATCCTTTCCTAATTCATAAATTTACTATGCCAAAATCATCCCACAGTATGTCTAAAATTGTTTTTGATTTTTTTGCAATTTAACGTCTTTCTGATAAGCTTTTCAGTTCCATATTACTTTGGTATCTAAAAATTAGCCATTTTGTGAACAGATAATGCTAATGGATATTTAGGAAGTTACTTACTTAAATAGTTAAATTAAACACTTATTCTAAGAGATTTAATTAAAATATGAAACTATGGCTATTTATCCAGTTAGAATTAAACAATCTGTATGATGGTGCACCCCTTGTCCTTAGCCTAGACCAATGAGATTATGACACCTCATTAATCATAATTAATTCTTTAAACGACTAATCATAATAAATTAACCATATTATACAGATTCATATTAATTGTTGAAACTTTTAATCCTTTGGTCCGATGAAAGCACATAATATATAGTTTTGATTTTTTGAAACTTCTTGATTTGTTTTCAATGAAGCATTAGAAGATCAAACCATCTTTTCTCAACCAAAAAAAAAAAAAAAAAAAAGATCAAACCATGTTGTCATGAAATGACAGTTTTGCCCATAAAATGAGCTTAAACGAAGGCTGTAAAAGGGGGTGCCTATAGTATCAAGTGTAGAGTGGCCTGGTCTTAAGAAAGGCCATACCAAATTATGGCTATTAAATACCTGGAGTCTTTTCTCAACAAAAAAAAAATACCTGGAGTCTGACTCTTTATCCTTATTGGAATCCTCCTAAAAAACTCTACGAACCGCACATTGTCTATGAAGTCTGAAGGCCGCATACGCAAGAATTACAACTTGTGCATGCACTGTTTGATTAGTTTTTAAAATCAGCTGGGTCTTGAATTCAATTTGGCTAAACTTTCAAAATTCGGGCCTTTGTATTGTTGTCATTAAGGAACGAGAGACTTCATAGAGAGAATAAATTGGAGTGTCTACAAGTTGCATCAAACGGGCACTTAAACAACTTATTCTAAGCTTAAATCATGTTATTGAATCAAGCTTGAGCAGCATATTACTTAACTCAGGTTCATTAATTTTTTGCCCTGTCGTGAATCATTTGACTACTTAAATATTAATATACATAAATTATATTAAATTGTAATTAATATAGTCATCATGAGTATCAAGTTAAAAGGAAGGACATTTAGATTATAATTTACCAAACCGAAATTACTGATGAATGATAAATGACAAAATTATAGAATAAAAAGGAAAAAGAAATTTATTAGAGAGATAATTCCACTAAAAACCTAACACAGCTAACATCATAACTCACAAGGCATATGAAGACATGCAATGCGTCAAAGTAACTTCATTTTATATATATATTGTCATGCTTCGTAGCCTTCAACCACCCCCGACAGCGATGCATGCTCTCTACACTTGTGGATAGGGCTTGGGGAAACGGGCAGCGAGCTCTTGCGCCCCTTCTCCCTTCTCTTCCCCCTTTTTGAGAATGATGCATGCTTTTGGGTGTGAACTATGACTAATGAGTCATTTTTAATTAAGGTTCAAAAGTCACCACCAATCATTGAGTTTTTCTAAGGTGTGATTGGTCACTTGACACGATGATAATTTTATTACAAATCTTAAGTTAAGAAAAAGTCAGTTTTTTCTAATCTAAATGGATGATAAAAAAAATCTTGATTCTTGGATTCAGAAGTCTGGTTACCTATGGGAAGATATTAAGCATCCCACAACGTCTGTCATGGGACAGTCCTTTGTTTTGATAAACTCTTAATTTTTGGCCGTTGGCAGATAAAAACAAGTTATTTGTATTAACTTCGAGGCTTTAAAGAAATTAGGCTTTGAGGATGGATTTGGGAAGGGTGTGTGGCCTTCATCAATTTTTTGCTAGCAAATTGGAATTACTACCAAATTTCCATCCACGACGAAAATCCAATAGCATTTTGCCTTATTTTCATGGCAAAACTCTAGCAACATTTCAGGTCAGGTGCATCGTGGCACGCATAATATTATCCTCACCCAGCTTTCACGATGAGAATAAAGCAAGAAGATGCCACATTTTCACAGCGAAAATCTAGCAAAGCTTCACGTTGGATGCGCCACGACGCATCGACAGAGTTTCATGCCTATGTATACAACATGCATCAATATGCTTAGACTAAGGCATGCCGAGGCTTACCAAAGCACCAAACACGTAATGCGTGTTGTATACACGGGAAACCGATGTCACTAGCTAACATAGATAGGAGCAATCACACGCATAGTAGATCATGCACCCAATGAAGTATGAATATGCATCTATAGCACAAGCCTTGAATACATATCCACGCTCTACTGTTAAGAGCATCCATGATTAGGGAAGGGTTGCCTTCCTAATCACAGATGTCCATCATCCGAAGTGCATGACTACCTTTACAATATATAACTTGCACAATATATCAACACACAGTGGAAAAGTAGACATATCCACACCCAGATGGTGTGGCTCAAGCAAGATACAAGAAAAGAACCTTAATCTAGGAAAGTGACTAGACATGGTTCTAAAGGAAAGGCTAGGAAATAATGAACCTCACGAAGGGGCTAAGCCCCTAATCCACAGATCAATGCCCTTTTGCTTGCTTTTAAAAGTTGCACGTGCTCCATCCAACACATGTAACAAACACTAAGCAACAAAGCCAATAGACAAGCAAGCACATAGCAAAGAAACAAGCAAAGAGATAAAAACACACAAATAAGCAAACAAGCAAAGGAATGAAGCATGCTATCAAACAAACAAACAAACAAAGAGAGAGAATATCCACAAAGGAAAAATGTATGTTTGGATTTAGTGTTCGTGGATCCATTGGATTGAATTACGAACAACACACGTGCCAACATGCAAAGCTTCTAAAAGTGGGTCTCGAGATTTCATGTATAAGGACGGGTGTGAACCTGCACGAAATCAATAGTTGGAGCAATGCTTATTGACACAAACAAACAAGCAAGAAAACATGCATGAACAAGACAAACAAGTATGCAAAGGTGCAACCAACACATGAGATCACACAATATGGCATAAAGCAAGCAAGGCAATAAGCACAAAGGAGGCAAGACATGTTATCACACTCAAGGATAAAAGTTAATCATCTCATAACGCACACTCAAGGCTAACATGTAAAACTATGCAAAAGAGAGAGAGAGGCGAGATAAAAACATGCCAACATCATCAATATATGATCTCTCATAAGTGGCTGCACCCGCACAAACAACAAAGGGAAAATATGCAACCAAACAAGACAGGAAAAGCACAAAATGTGCAACCAAACACATACTAAAAAGAGCGAACAAAGCATCTGAAGCATGTCAAAGATGCAAGAAGCTAGATCTAAGCATACAAGAATGGACCTAAAGAGAAACATGGATTTAAGCATGGAGTATCCAAACATGGCATCACAAGATAAAAGATCTAGGAATAAAAGCAAGTAAGAGCATGTCCAAACAAGCATAAACAAGCAATTAAGACTCTATTTCAAACTCTTCATTGAACTTGGGCATTTGGATGTAAACCTTGACCAATTAATCAAGATTTACACCTTACCCATGACACAAGACACAAAATCAAGGCATAAACAATTTAACTAAAGCAAAAGGCACTTAAGTAAAGCATCTAAACATGCAAATATGGCATAAAGAGCACAAACAAGAAATTTAGGCATATCCTAACCCAAGAAGGCTAGGCCAACATCATCAAAGTAATAAACACATTCTAGAGAGATAATGTGGGCACAACGCGAGAGAGGGAGTACACCTTGGCCGAGTGGACTGGGGCAGAGAAAAGATATTGGAGTCGTCACCTAGTTTAGGTTTAGGAACCATATATACACAGGGCCAGCATACACAACCCAGCTGTATACATACGCATACTTCGAGTATGCATACGCATACACGCCCTGAAAACCCTAACCTAGAAAAAGCAAGAACACAAAATAAAGCAGAGACTAAAACTATCAAATCTAACAACCTAACATACTTAAAGACAAAAAAACTAGTAAACCTAATCAAAACAAGCATATTATAGCCAAAACAAACAAAAGAAACAAGGAAAACAGAAAGATTAAAGCAGGAAAAGGATGAGAAAAGAAAAAGAAAGTTTAGAACTTATACCTCAAAAACAAAACCTCCTTGGCTTGATTTTGACCATTCCCCTCAGTTAAATCTATCACAAACAAATAAGAAAGTGATTAGTAATCTTAGCACTCCAAGATCAAGGCCAAAAAAGGCCCCAATCAAAACAATATTGACTTGAGCATATTTTGTGAAAAACTCCCTCTTTGATTCACTATTTCTAGTGAATCTTGTGTTTTCCCGTAGGATTTTTTGTGATTTTTGAAAAGCTACTACGTATGGCTTTATATACTTAAAAAATGAAGGTTTGGAATGGCTCCCAAACGATGTGGGATTCTTCCAAACCTCATACTTAATGCTTAAAAACTTGTTTTTCATAGTTTCTGGAACCCTGGGAGCCATTCCAAACCTCATACTTAATGCTTAAAAACTTGTCTTTCATAGTTTCTGGAACCCTAGCATGCGTGTGCAGGCTTGCGTGCGTACACATGCATAAGACCTGCGTACGCAACTTGGGGACATGCGTGCGCATATGCGTGTATACATGCACATGCCCTAAGGTTTCCTGGCCTTAATTTTCCAAAAATAGATTTATTTAGTTCATAAAAAAGTTATATTTTTCCAAAAATACCTTCCTCAAGTCAATTTCAATCTGATCAAGCCCTAAACCAACCTTGGGCTTTAGAATTCCAACATCATTAGGGAACGGGGGCCCAAGTCATAAGGGGTACAAAATGCGGTGTCTACAGATAAATAAAGCAATAAAACATGCTAATAAATTGAAATAAAACAATAAAGTGCTGGAACTTAAATTGGTGTAGATTGTAGTTAAAAAGCTACATCTACACCCTCAAAACCAAAGAAGAAGGACCAAGGAAGAGGAGATGGAAGTAATAAAAATACCTCTTGATGTATGCAAGATGAGAGAATCAAGGATTTTCATGTGTGTGTTTGGGAGAGAATTTAGGTGAAGAGAGAGAGAGAGAGAAATGCTCTAGAAAATTACTCTAGGACTCCAATTTTTTTTTTTTTTTTTTTATTGTAACCTGGGAGCTAGGGGTTATATATAATCAATTTGTGACATTTCAGCTTTCGGCACACACTTAATGTGCACCAATTCAACTTGCTAATGTCAACAATCTTGTCTTTTTCCTAGTTTTTTCGATTCTAACTTGGGTCACTTGTTTGAAGGTATTCCCAGGCTCCAATTGACCTGATTTTGATGGTACTAGAATTATATGGATGTCTAGTTTCTAGATCATCTGACTTCTTGAAAATCGAATGGTCAAATAAAAAGTTATGGGCTTGAAAAGCGAGCTGACGCGCTTGGCACTACTATCAAGATATCTCAACTGTCTTAACTCCGATTTCAACCCATGAGCCTTCATTTTAAAGGTAATTAGATATTATTTGCAATTCCATTGGTTTTATCCCAATCGGATGGTTGGATCAAAAGTCAACTCTCAGTCGTCTAAAAAGTCAACCTTAGGTCAATGTTGATAAAAGGTTCCAATAACCTTGGATTTGAAGTAGAAACATGAAAAATGCTGTTTTGGAGAAGTTTTGAGCAATTTTGACCTTCGGTCAACTCTCAGTTGACTAGGGACATTTTGATCATTTTTACCTAAAATAGCACTTTGAGCACTCCGATGCCCGAATGGATTAAATCACGATAATCCAAATGTTCCCATGGTCCCCTAGTAAGAAAATAATTTTGGGATCCAACACGTAAATCGAGAACAGACAAAATACAGCATATATATATATATATAACAACAATGGGGGAAGGGGAATTTTAACCTTGGTTTTCCTCATAGAAGAGAGCAAAAAATGCCACTAAGCTAACCATACTGATAATTAAGCAAGACTGCATTTGGAAATGATTATATAAAATCAAGCAAAATACTATTGGATTTTCACTATGAAAATACAATAGGAATTTCTACTATTAGTTTTTCATTAGTGAAGCAACGTACACAATGCCATTTTTGCTTGTGTTTTTTAAGATCAACCAACATATCACATTACTCCTAATCTAATAGGGGCAATAAGATCCAAATGGTGAACTAGACAAATGGTCCTTATAGTTTGTATTGGAATTCCAAGTACATACCAATGCTAACTTGTAATCACCCATCAGTTTTTAAAATGGTATCCAAAATCCTAATCTACTATTTTTTTAATCGAACTCCTAAGCTCATTTCTAGTTTGAGACAATACTTTGACTGTAATTAGATTAGGAGACCTCGATACCTCCCTTTAACCTAGGTTTAATGCTAAAATCAAATAGGTATAGTTACCCAATCCCACCATAAAATCATAGTAATTTGTGACAACGTATTTAAACCATTTCATCACTACTAACCAAGTATCGCCCTCAAATTTGTACAGAGCAAAATTTCATAATACGTGTTACCAAACCGAGAATTTATAGCCAAAATCAAGCATTTACAATGATTTTTAGGGGTACAATTAGGGTGAACTTTTATGAAGTTGTCATTCATTTGCTACCACACACACACACACTCTCTCTCTCTCTCTCTCTCTCTCTCTCTCTCTCTCTCTCGTCAAAGACAATAAATGTATTGGCAAGAAAAGTTGAGTGTCGATCTTGGGCCTCTTCAACATGGCACCCCTTTTAGGTTTAGCACCACCCATCAATAATTAAGATATGTTCAAATCAGTGACCTTCCATCAATGTCAACATTTCCATCTACTTATACAAGTGTGGATCATGGGCTTCTTCGACATCAATATTGAGATATATTCAAATTAGTAATCCTCTATCAATGATGACATCCCCTTCTACTTTTACATCCTTGTCAAGCACCAACAAAGAAGCTTTAGTTCATTTGTGATTTTTTTTTATTTAAATTTATTTGTTATATTTTTAGGGGTTTGTAGTTGATTCACATGCATGAGGAAAGGGGAAAAGTTGAAGAAAGAGATTGTATGGTAATATGATTGATTTCAATTAGGATCCTATCACTCATCCTAAACAAGGGTATAGTTTTATTTAATCGCCAAGGGCTTGTATCTTAACCGACACTTTTTGGTGTTTTCCGGGACACAGCTAGAATTTTTTGTTTGGGGGGTGCCAAATTGTGGTACTTAATTATATATTAGTCAAGAAAAACTTCCCCCCCCCCCCCCCCCCCTCTCCCCACACATGCATATAAACTTTAATATTTTAGTACAAGAGTAAGTCATAACTCATATTGTATACAAAATTATAAGCTATGAACTTATAATCTTTTGAACTCCAATAACAAAAGTTGTTTGGTTTGATATTAAATATGTAAAAATATCAACAACAAAAACTTAGTATCTCTTATAAAATTTATACTCAATGAGGATCTTTCCGAGAAAAAAAAATCATCTTTTACCATCGTTATAGTGAAATTCTTAAAATTTTCATTTTAATTATTAAAAAAAAAAAAAAAACTTTTACCAAAGCTAATAAATGAATTCAATGAAATCATAAAAGTCCTTAAAGACAAACTGATCCAAAACTTTAATAAATATAAGTGTAAATTTAAAAATAAAAAATGATATTTAGAAATATATATATATATATATATATCTTGTCTTTATATTTAATAGATCAACTGGAAAATTCCTTTTTTTTTTATGGGAGCACCATTGGACAAACTCAAAAAATAAAAAAAATAAAAAAATAAAATAAAAAACTATTTTGAGGGTGGGGGTAACTCAAATGATTGGAAGGGCCAACTCCTATTCTATAAGTAAAATCTTCTTAGTATTTGATAATTATATAGAGTATAATAGATTTCAAAATTTATTTGGGTTTGTGTGTGTGTGTGTGTGTGTTGGGGGGGGGGGGGGGGGGGGGGGTGGGGGAGGAGGAAGCCATGTGTGTGGCTACTCCCCTGGGTGTTTTTAACGGATATGTCCAAGATTCAAATTCCTTGTCCCCTAACTATTGAATTGTAAATAAATAAATAAATAAATATATATATATATATATATATATACATATATGGGAGGAATTGGACCTAGAAAATCCTTGCCGCCCATCCTACTAAGGCCCAAGGTCAATTTGAGTAGCCAAACCCAGCCGGTAAGAAGGAAGTGGACCTCAGGCCCTATCAGAGTAGGCTTAGCCCAGAAACATGTTTGTAGGGTCAAAGAGATAATCGCTTGGGGATAATCCTTTAGTGATCGGTTTAACACCGATTGATAAGGGAAACTGGATAAGAATTGAGTACGATAAGGTCGATAGCCGAGAATTGATAGTGCCTTTGGGGAACTCGGTGCCAAACGTTATTTGGCGTCTAAAACAAGTTTCAATAGAATCCTCAGAAGGAATGATGATTCCTTGGGATTCTAAAGAAAGTGGAAATGCATGAAAATTGGTGAGACTATAATGATTAGTGCCCCATTAAGGAGAGGCTATATAAGGAGTAGGAATGCACATGAGAAGGGGTAAGTGAAAACAGATTGGGAAAACACTGGGAAAAATGAGAGAGGAAAGACACTGAGTGAGGAGCAAAAAACTCAAAGAAAGAATGGAGTATCGGAAAAGAGGGAAGAGGAAAATCTAACAAAGGGTGAGGCTTGGAGGCCAGAGGGTTTACAGAAAAGCACAGTTTAGGCAATCTAGTGATAGCTTGAAGCCCAACCCATAGGATCGTAAAAAAGCCCATGAATAAATTAATTGGGGGTCCAAATCCTTCAGTCAAAATCATACTCTTGGTAGGATTGGGGACCACAATATATATATATATATATATATATATATATATATAAAATCAAGTTTAAGAAACATATTGCTTAACTCATACTCATTAATATTTGCCATGTTATGAATCCTTTGACTACCTAAATATTAATATACATATATTAAATTAAATTGTAATTAATACAATCAAAAATAAATATCGATTTATTAATATTTAGGGGGACCAACTCCTATTTTATAAGCAAATATTTGAATTATTTCATAATTATATATAATATAATAGATTTCAAATTTGGGGGGGGGGGGGGGGGGGAAGGGAACAAGTATGTAGCTATGTCTATAGGTGTTTTCAACGATGACATCCAAAGTTCAAATCCCTCATCCCCAAACTATTGAATTGTTAAAAAAAAAATGTTACTTAATCAAGTTCAGACTCATTAATATTTTGCCCTGTCATGAATCATTTGACTACCTAAATATTAATACATATATTAAATTAAATTGTAATTAATATAGTAAAAATAAATATCAAATTATTAATATTTAAGAGGGCTAACTCCTATTTTATAAGCGAATTAATCTTTGAAGTATATGATAATTGGATAGAGACATGTTTATGTCCACAATATTTTTACAACACTTTCACAACAAATCCTAAGTTGCAGGTTGTTATTGGTGAGCTAAAAAGTAATTTCAATGGTGAGTTAAAATTAGAACAAGTAACAATTTACCACTTAGGATTTGTTGTGAAAGTATTATGAAAATATTATGAATGTAGCACCTCTTAGTTATATATAGTATAATATTTCCTCCAAAAAAAAAAAAATATATATATATATATATATATAGTATAATAGACTTCAAAAATTTTTGGGGAGCCAAACATGTATGTGGTGACATCTTTGGGTGTTTCCAAAGAAGACGTCTAGGGTTCAAATCTCTCGTCCCCTAACTATTGAATTGTAAAATATATATATATATATATATATATATATAAAATCAAGTTTAAGCAACACATTGCTTAACTCAGACTCATTAATATTTTTCCTGTCGTGAATCATTTGACTACCTAAATATTAATATACATATATTAAATTAAATTGTAATTAATACATTCAAAATTAAATATCAAATTTTAAGGAAGGGCATTTAGTTGATAACTTGCCAAAACACAATTACTGAACCGCGGTAAACGACAAAATTATATAATTACCAGGAAAAAACATTTATTAGAGATTAATTCCACATTAAACCTAAACATGACTGACTTCATGATGCATGTGAAGATGCGCACGTGTCAAGGTAACTTTATTAACCATATTCATAATTAATCAAAGAGACTTAATTCAATGGCATTTTCGTCTTTCCCCACTAGGAGAGCCCAAATTTGAATCCCAAGAATAAGGTACCCTCAATTTATTAGAGTAAAAAGAAAAAAAATAATAATAATCTAAATATCAAATCAAATTCAAATATTAAAACTTAAAAGTCATCTAGTTTTTTAAAATGTTGAATTTTCAATATTAAGTGTCTATTTAGCTAGCTTATTTTTTGCCAAACCCTAAACCCTAAATGACAAAATTATATAATCACCAGGAAAATACATTTATTAGAGATTAATTCCACATTAAACCTAAACATGACTAACTTCATGATGCATGTGAAGATGCGCACATGTCAAGGTAACTTTATTAACCATTTATATAATTAATCAAAGAGACTTAATTCAATGGCATTTTCGTCTTTCCCCACTAGGAGAGCCCAAATTTGAATCCCAAGAATAAGGTACCCTCAATTTATTAGAGTAAAAAGAAAAAAAAAATGTAAATTCAAATCAAATTCAAATATTAAAACTTAATAGTTATCTAGTTTTTTAAAATGTTGAATTTTCAATATTAAGTGTCTATTTGGCTAGCTTATTTTTTACCAACTTATTTTACTATTCAACTTATTTTTGCTACTATTCATGGGTCACACTGTACTATTTCAACTAATATTTACCTTTATTTACAGTACTTTCAACAAAAAAATTTTAGTTTCGACAAAATAAGTCACAAACAGGCCCTAAATAGTAAGAATATTTTTTTTTTAATTATAGAACATAAAAGTCATGGTCGGATACCTTTAAATGATATAGAGTGAAACAAATAAGATAAAAGTTTAGATAAATTCTTTTTTAAGAATTAGTGTGGAACATCTCAAAAAGAGTTTCATCTCAATCACCTAGAATTAATCCCCAATCTATCTCTTCACTTCGTGAAATTGTTTCATATATTAGGTGCATTACATTTCTCATACGTAATTGAGGATCCCATGGGTGTACCTCTAAACCGTTTTGTTTGCAATAAACTTTATTTTATATGTTGAATGAATATTTAATAGTAGGAAATAGAAAAGGTGAAATGACCAAAGTGGTGTTCTAGAGATAAAGGGACATTGAAGTGTGGTTTTTACACACCAAGGTGAAGTTAGAAAACGCGTACATGGACGTACCACTTAGCATGCAACCCGGACCGAAATGAAAGCTCATACCTCTAAATAAATCCCACTCTAAGCCCCCCAGAGGGGTCTCTCACTTCTAACCCAAAATCCAAACCCCAAACATTAGTCCCGCTCTCTCTCTCTGAAACTCATCTCTCTCTTTGTCTAAGAAACCCACCTCTCTCTCTCTCTCTTCCTATCTCTCTCTACATAATTTCACTTTCTTTATTATTATTTTTTTTTAAATTCACCGTCTCTGTCTAAATCCAAAGAACAAAAAAGAAGAAATTCTAGAGAGGACAAGAACTTATTTCTTTCTCCCTCTCTCTCTCTCCTCTCTTTCTTACATTTCTCTCTCAAGTTTTAGAGAGAGGAGAGAACTCTTTTTCCAAACCTACCCCTTTCCTCTCCTTCTTATAGTACGTACAAAATCCCATCTCATTATAATAATACTCACCAAAACTTGTAGCATTACATAAGCACCGAACCTTTTCTCACTTTCTCTCATACCAACCACAACTCCCAACTCAGAAAGGAGAGCAACAAAGTTTGTGCAAGGTTTTGTGCGGTAGCTAGCTTGCTTAATTTCCTATCAAAGCCCAGGATGATCAGCAAAAGCGGTGAAGGAGCACAGAACCAGGAAGCCATGGCAGCAGCAAAAGGTGGAGCCGAGTCGAGCCGGGCGGGGCTCAAGAAGGGTCCATGGACTGCTGCTGAGGACTCGATCTTGATGGAGTACGTGAAGAAGTTTGGTGAAGGGAACTGGAACGCGGTGCAGAAGAATTGCGGGTTGATGAGGTGTGGCAAGAGCTGCAGGCTCAGGTGGGCTAACCATTTGAGGCCTAATCTAAAGAAGGGCTCGTTTTCTGGTGAGGAGGAGAGGATTATCATTGAACTTCATGCTAAGCTTGGCAACAAATGGGCTCGTATGGCCGCTCAGGTTTGTATGCATTTCGTTCACATTTACATGGTATAATATGCCACATGCATTCATGTATCCGTAACTATTCTTCTTGATCTAGGCTGGTCATGTATATTTTATGTTCATTGTTTTCAATTTTTGGGCCTTTATTCTGTTTATTTCTCTGGTTTTGATTATGGAACTTTTGTGTGTTGGTTTCTCTTTTATTATTTTCTTTTCTTTGATAGTCGATGTAAGATTATCGTTTTATGATATGTTTGGAACAGAAGGAGATAGAATAAAAGGAGAGAAAATAAAGTTGAAACTGGTCTGAATATATTAAAATTTAGTATACTCCAATCAGCTTCTATTCTCCTATGGTCTCCTCTCTTAGACTTCTCTTCATCCAAACATAAAGGTTGGACCTTTTTAAGTAAAACAATATATATATATATATATATATATTTTTTGACTAGTCTCGTTTTTCAAATCTGATTTAGTCTTTGGTGTTGATTGTGACCCATCTCCACCCTGCCCAAAAAAGAAGATTTATGATCCCACCTGTGTTTCCCCTCTCTCTCTCTAGCTCACTCACTTGCTATGTTTATGTCTAAGATGGTCTACATGCATTTTGGTGGTCTTACTCTCCTTCTTTGACCATCTTAGCTTACATCATCTTTAATTGCTAAAATAAACCTCTTTCGATTTGCCCCTAAAACAAGGTCCTCACTTAGTTTTTGGATTCCATTTGAATTTCTCATTTCTGTTTTTTTTTCCCATTTTTTATTCCATGATCTCCTTTCTGGTTCCTATTTTCTTAATAAACAAATACATTGCATCATTTGCATCTAGGATGCTGACCTCAACTTTTGTTTCTGAGTCCCTCACTCACTCAATTTTTCTTTGGACCCCCTTTTTATGGTTTTTGTGAAACTAACCACATGATTTTTTGACTTTTTGTTTCCATGAACTTCTCTGTTCTAACTCTGATCCCTCTTCTTTCTCCTTTCAGTTACCTGGGCGGACTGACAATGAGATAAAGAACTACTGGAATACTCGGATGAAAAGACGACAGAGAGCCGGGTTACCTCTTTATCCTCAAGAAGTTCAGCAAGAAGCTGCAGTGTTTCACCTCCTACAACAACAACACCACCAAAAGCAGCCTCACTCTTCCTCTGTTCCATTCTCAGCTTTCCTCTCCTCCTCTCAGCCTCGGAAGCTCAACTACAATCCCTCTCTTTCCGTCTTCAACACCATGAATTTCTCCTCACCCACAAACCCAATTCAGAACCAAGTCACTCCTGGCTTTTACTCCAACCCCAGCAACCAATTCAAGTTTTTCAGTGAAAACAACAACAATCCTGCCTATGCTCTGCCTCTATCCCCTGTTTCTCCTTTTGGGTCATCACCATCCCCTATTTTTAATCAAAACATTGCACCCCAACCTCTTTCAGCTCCGTTTGTTGAGTACAACTCTGATAGTTTTGGCAGTAGCCAATACAATCGCGGCCCTGTGGTTATGGGCCCAGCTCCATATGAACCGTTTGGTTTAGTTCGAGGACTAGAAACAGAACTCCCTTCAAACCAAACACCACTAAACTCCACAACTCATACTTCATCCAATAGCAGTGGTGATGAGAACCCACTGGGAGCTTCAAGCAGTGCTAATGACTATGAAATCGAGAATCCATTGTCTCAGTCTCCTGACAATAGTGGATTGTTGGATGCTTTGTTGGTGGAGTCTCAAACTCTATGTGAGAAGTCCAAGGGAAAAGAAGTTTCGTCTGCAGTCGCCTCTGATAAAGGGAAAGGCGTGATGGTGGAAGCATCAACCGAGGAGGAAGATCCAATGAATGTGGATTCTGTTTTCAAAACTAGTGGTGAGACTAGTGCTGAGAACCACTGGGATGATTTGAGCTCTTCTCAATCTCAATCTCAATCATCAATTGGTAAGTTACTATTCCTTCTTGTTTAATATGTTTGATAAATTTTTAAGTAAGAATTTTTCATATTGGATTTTCTTAGTTTATAATAGTTTTGATCAATTATGATTCAGCTTGGCGGTATCACATTCCTTTTAATTTTCACTGAGTTAGAATTGTTTCAAATTTCAATTATATTAAGGACATACTCTTTTATTAATGTCATAGACATTGTATCATTAACCATGAAAATAAGTAAAAATGTGAAAACCACATCTGTTTTATTTTATTTTTTATTTAACATTAATGCGTTACAACTTTTATTGTTTGCTATCTTCAATGGTCTTATGTTGTTTCACACAGGTATGAAACCAGCTGAAGATCCACTGGAGGAGATGAATTCCATGGATGATGACTTGGCTAGCCTGCTCACAAACTTCCCATCAGCAATGCCAACTCCTGAGTGGTACCGTGGAGGTCGTCACCTATCTAATGGGCAATCATCCGGTGTGGAAAGTAACAATGTGAGGCTTGACACTCAACAAAGTGCTTCACCACCCCCGGTCACCAACACTACCGAACCAGAGCTCGAATGGGGCCTAAGCCCTTGCTACTGGAAGAACTTGCCTGGCATATGCTAAAGCGCTTCCTACAAGCGTTTGTGTTTCCTACAATAGTAATAGGGTAGTCTGGTAGTGTCCATATGGTCCAAAGAGTAGAGAGTTGTGTCCATATGGATTAAGGACAAGAGAATATTATCCATGCGGTTAAGAAACTAGAGTTTAATGTTGTTGTAATATAAGTTTAGCTTTAAAGTAGGCCTTATGAACCTTTTCTTCTGTTGTAGTTACAATGTTTAATGAGAGTGCCGTGTGCATATAACCATAAGAAGGCTTATCTTATGTTTTTGTTGTATATATTGTCAATGAAGTAGTTTTTACATTAGCCTCAAGTATTTTGTATTACCTAAAGCTTCTTTTTCTTTTACTATTTTTCTCCTTTATGAAATGAAGTACTTTTTGGAATCTGAAGTTCTAAATGTGGCCTTAGATGCCTTACTAATGTTAGTAAAGGCTTAGAACACCATAAGTTAAAATTCTATCTTATTTATCTAAAAAAATATATTGACTATATTTGTACTACACGATTGCTCATTTTCTTTAATGTGATATCCTAATATCCTAAAGTGAGGGACGAGGCATGACATACCCAATTCGCCATAAATTCACCATATTAATTCAGGAATTTCACTAAATATAGCAGCAAAACTTGCTAACTCTTTTTTAGGAAAAAATAAAATAAAAATAAAACTTTGCTAACCTGATAAGTTTACCCATGCCTTGATGTGCCATTTCTTCAACTTGGGTTGGCTTTAATTCTTGTTTATGACTCAAGAAACGTCTCTATTTTAAGTAAGAAGAAAAAGCTTCATGCATACCATCTTTCCCCAATCATCGCCCACTTTCCTCTAAATGTTTCCAATTCATAAATGTGAGACAAAGGTAGGAGCTGCTTGGATTATGGGTCACTCAGACAACATGTTTCTCTCATTCCATCCTCATTTTGCAATTCCCTTCAGGTTCAGCAACTCTAATCTAAAGTAAATAAATCTATTCGACAATCTTGAGGTTTATATGTCACACGCTTTGCTTCAAAGGCTCAAAATTTTACTAAATAAAAAGCTGCTTTATTCGTATTCACTTGAAGATTTCAATTTATTTTCCTTTGGGTCGCCCTTTCAAAATCGAATTCATTCCTCATTTGATAGGGGGTTATGCCCAAAATAAGACTAAATTACTCTTTTTGAGACGAGGCATGGGGTTAATATCTATAAACATGCTCAAATGTTTTTATTTCTTGTATTAACAAAGATAAAGAAATGAAACATAGTAAATGGACAAGTCGGTTGTTCTTCTTCTGACCATTTGGATCAAGGCAATTAAGTTTCTCAAAAAACGATTAAGGCAATTAGAAGAGGTCGATGGTTTAGGCATTTTGAAACAATAACATCTTAGGTGATTGGTGAGCATCGTTAATTGAAATTAAAAATAATACCCTTTTAAGTTTAGGTATACTCCCTCCCACATCTTCTGCAATTTAAACATAAGCTTAAGACTTCTAACTTATACGAATTAAAATCCTCTCTATTTAAAATGGATCTATATTATGTTTTAAGTTAAATATTACAAATTTAAAGGCGTATCTAGTACCACCTCAATTCAAATTTTAAATAATATGACATCATATACCCTATTAGATATAAAAATTGCCAAGAACATTATAGCTCTACTGAAATTTCCTAGTATTTCCAACCGAAATGTCCAATACTCAAATCCTTCCTCTTCTAATTATCAATATAAAAATTAAAATTATAGACTCTTTAAATTGAGAGTATAATAAAGTGAGCTTGTGAAATGCATATAGACTATAGTAGCGTAAGGGTTAAGCCTGAATTTATGTCTAAGAAGTGAAATGAATAGTAAATAACATAATCATGCATCCCAATACCATAAGATGGTGAGCTTATGTTCCTAGATTTTCATTAGATCTTAAAAGTAGGCATGTGCCCAAACGTATGTGTGCATTGCACTTTGCTTTGGTGTCTCTTCATGGGATTTTTAAAGGGAGCACAGAGATGGCATGAATACAAGGGTGGATTCATATTTGTCCATGCACTTCATGCACTGACCAAGGTACTCCTCACACTACCCCATTTCAAGCCATTGATTCCTCATACCACCGCCTCCCAAACACCTTGTGTACCTCTCCTCATATTCTCAAATCATGGTTTTTGGTCTTGTTTTTCTTCACGTCAAAAAAGACTTCCTCATTGCTTTTCCTACTCGCTAGAGAGTAGACTCTGCTTCCTTAAATCAATATAGTTGCACATTCTCTATGTTAGTAATCATTTACTTCCATAGATCTTTTTTTTTCCCGCTAAAATATCCATCTGAGCAGATCATACCTATTTTTTAGTCTGTCTAGTATGCAGGAAATTTATTATCACCTTGTCAAAATATCACTCCTAAAAATTGAATGCAATTCAATATTTTATATTTTTTGAGAAGAAAATGCAATTCAATATAATCTTCTATTAAACATGCATTGCATTCAATTGAAGATATTCAATTAACCATTGTACAATACAAGATCGCCTATTCTAAAAAAGAATATTCTAAAGGTACATTTAAATATCACTTATTTTACTGAAAATTAAAAATACTATAGCAAAATAATTTTTAACTCTGTGAATAGTGCCGTGAAACCCATTTTTAATGAAAAAGTTGCTGAAAAAAAAAAAGTTTGAGTCCCATAAACAGTACACAGAATCCACTGTTGTGACACATTTTAGTGCAAAATTTAGACATTCAAAGAGGTAGTGGGTCCCTTGCACAGTGCACGAGACCCACTAGCAAGTCTGTCCAACCTTCACGTGCTTCTTAATTAAAATAAATAAAATTAAATTAAAATAAAATTTAAAAAGGGGGAAATGCAATCGCAGTGCACATAAAACGCAATCCAAACGCTACCTAAATGTTTTTTTTTTTTTTTTATATGCAAATTTATTTAATGATTTTTCTTTCAATTCCTCCTATGAATAGAAGCAGTTCCATATTTAATGAAATTAAAGCAAAAAAAAGGCTGCATTACTCCAATAAGAATATGCAGAGTTTTACTTATACAAATCACCTAACATGGCTTAGAAATCCAGTGACTGCTAGTGCAGTCCCAGCATTTGCTTATTCAAACCAGGAGAGCATGGAGTTGGTAATTCCAAATTATTTCTTAACTTCAATTATAACTTTTCCAAAATTAGAACTTGTGAAGAGGGAGCCTAAGCTCTCCAAGTAGCTCTCAATTCCATGGTAGATTTTGAGCTTGGAACTAATCTTGCCTTCTTTTATGTAGCTCTCCATTTCCTTCGCAAAATCCCCAAAACGATTCAAATGTGAACCCACCAAAAACCCTTCCATCCTTACCTCCTTACCTACCATATTAAGCAGATTTCTTACCCCTTGTCTCTCTGTCCAGATCTGCATCAAACAAACAAGTTGGAAACTTTAATATATTTTGGTTACTTGTTATGTAGCTGTGTGTGTGTGTGTTTGCTGAAATGAAAATGTAAAGGAATATGATGACAGAAATGGTGTAGTCATATGAGTCACCTTCTTATATTGAGATATCATGCCACAAACTGGGATTCGTGCATGCGTGTTAACATGGTTGAGGACAGCCTCAAGCATCTCACCACCAACATTGTCAAAATAAATATCAATGCCATTAGGGAAGTACCTATAACATTCAAGATCAAATAAGTATGCCTCCTCCACTAGATTATATGCTTGTGATAATCATAACATATAATAAGATACCAAAATGCAAGTTAAACTTCATAAAGAGATATTTCAACTTATAAACAAATTATCAATTACATAAAGATGAAACCTTAAATAATAATTACTTGCTTAATGCAGCATCTAAGTCTGTTTCTGTTTTGTAGTTGAATGCATCATCATATCCAAATTCCTCCTTTATGAGCTTTACCTAAGAATCACAAATAACATAAAATCAGAATGAGAAATTGGTGAGAATGTCTGATACAAAAAAGTAAAAATATGATATATGCATCATGCTTTATCCCTTGATCTCTTCTATCCTCAACTTTCAACAATCTGGTATCTAAATATGCCACCAATTCCAACCTCTAAAACCACACGCCAGTCAATCATTGTTAGATTCGAAATTTTATATCACTTTTAATCCCCAGTCTTCCACCGTCTTTTTTTTTATTGGTAGCTCTTCCTTAGTAACAATGCACATAAAAATAATGGTGTTGTTAAATTTAGCATGCATAACAAAATTGATGTATATGTTGGAAGGTGATGCATAATGCATCAATTCTTCATAATGTAGGCTGAAAATATAAAATACTGAACATCAGGAACATTTGCAAATACACTAAACATAATAGTTCCAATAGAGAACTCAAACATAAGTACTTTTAGAAATTAAAAACAATAAAAATGATTGTAATTTTTCGCGCATAAAAAGTACTTTAAAAACATTAAAAATGATTGAACTTTGTCGCATTGTTAACAAATTTGTTGTTGTTCTGATAATTTGTCGTGTTCGACACTATTATTGGATTACGCTAGCGGATTTACTAGATTTCCTTACCTTGTCGAGATCGTTTAATCCAAACTTCAATTATTTTGTTCTTCCTAAAGTTCGGCGATCTATACTTATTTGTTTACTATATCTTTCTCCATAAGAATCAAGAATATGGGAAACATCTGGAAACACATTTCTATTCTTTGATTTTAATAACCTTTGTTTTCACACACACACTGAAAGCAATGTATCTAACCTCCAATCCACATTTGCTACTTGGATACAGAACCTAGTTTCACCAATATAAGCTACTAAACGACTTGAAAAACAGTTAATTCAAACTGCCAAATATAAGAGTCCCTCTTGTTTCCTAATTTGGTTACAGTAGTCAAAGTATCTAACAATAATAAGATTGACAGCACTTCACTTTATATAAATCATATGCAGACTGGAATAAGTTCTCTGTGATATAATAATTGTACTTACTTTCAACTTAAGTGTTGCTATGACTGGTACTAATCCACCACGTTATTTATGGCCTCTATCCTTTATATTAGACACACTTTTTTTTTTTAGAGGAAATTACATTAGACAAACTTAAAATCAAATTAACCAGCTGAACTGCAGCAATTTCCTTTAAAACAAGAACGAAAGCTATATATAGATGCATTTGTATGTTTCAAATTATTTATGTAACTTAAGCTCAATGTTGGAAAGCCAAATTGGAGAAATTTTTGAGAAGAAGCTTTACCTTGGCATTCAAGCCAAAAAAAGAATAATAATAAAAGACAAGGGATGGGTTCCCTTTTTCGGCCCATAGACCAAAACGAAAAAAGGCTGTATAAGTGACCACGCTCAAGGCTTGGGCTAGAGATCCTATTAATCTATTATATATAGACCAACGCAGGGGAGATAGATTCATAGGCCAACATAGTGGAAATTCCCAGGGAGTTTTTGCAGTCAAGACTTTTCAAAAGGCTAATCATGAGGTCACTAATTGAAACTACCAAATGAATTTTGCATAATGGGTCCCAAAAGACCCACCCACCATATTGACAAAGTGGTACACCAAATAATATGGGGTTTATAATGGGTCCCAAAAGTCCCCACCCACCATCTCTATAATTGGCAGAGTGGTACCCCAAATAATATGGGGTTTATAATGTTGTTCCCAGCAGACCCCACCCATGGCAATAAAATTGATTTTTAAGGTTCTGAGTCTTCTGACTGACATGCAAACGGGTCCAAAAGGCATATACGCAACTTCTTTTTCTTTTTTTTAATTTTTTGGAGAGATGCATAATCCAACTAAGTTACATGGCTCTTCTCGTACCACATCATCCCTATTAAAATTCAATAAACAAAAAGACATATGTGCAAAAATAAATGCCCACTAACACGCCTTTCATTTGTTAGTAAGGAAGTTATTTTTTGCAGACATGTCTTACACTTATTGGATTTTGATACCACTGACATGGTATCATTTGATACCAAATACCTTCTCCTTGGTCACAAAGGAAAAAGAGAGTTATAAAAATATCTTTTTTGTTTTTGTTATGTAATCAAATTCATTTAAAATACATGTAAGACAGTTTGAAAATAGCAAGCCTTTCTACATTGGCCTTATGTAAGTTGGCCTATCAAAAAAGCATTAATACTTCATTTCTGCTCAAACCGATAATATCCATCGTTATCCAACCCCCCCCAAGAGTGAGAGATAGCCTAAAATTGTGAGGATTTTTATTTATACTTTATATATATATATATATATATATATATATTATTCAAGATAGAATTTTTACTCTAGCCTAATCTAAGTGTATATGTGTATGAAACTCCCTTCTCGAGACTTTAACTCCAGCCCTTGCCTCCCACACCTCACAAGCACTTATACTTGTAGAGTGACCACCGCACCAAGGGTACACGGTAGTTTTATATATTTGTTTAAATGTTGAATACTTATCTAGTTATCTTTAATTTACTCTTTTAGTGCTTAGTTTATATATTAATTATCATTTAATTACCATGAATTCACTTCATTAGAGCATTCACATTGGTGGTGCTAAAACATTTTGTTTTTTAGTAATGTTACAGCCACAAATTATTTTACAACATTTTTACAAACTATAAATGTGGCAAATTCTAATTAGTTCTAATATGGGTCCACCACTAACATCACATTTATGTTTATCAATGATTATTTGAAAATTACTAAAGCCACATCTGCAGTTTGTAAAAATGTTATAAAATAGTTTGTGTTTGTAGTATTCTTCTTTGTTTTTAGCACCTCAAAAAGCTATTTTCGTTATTTATTTTACCACTTCACTTTTTAATATACCCTACATCTCATCTCTTATTTTAGCATACAACCCAATAAAATAATATAAACAATTTATACCCATTAAATAAATAAAATAAAAAATCACAAAAAAACTAGAAACACCCACAAACACCATTTCACAACCATAGAACACCGACATACCCAAGGCCAAACACTCAAACCCACAACCACAGAACACCCATGAAGAGCCATAACCACAGCCAAACACCCATTTCACAACAAACCACCAACCATTCCACAGCCGCACCACCACTTTCACAACCACCAACCATACCACAACCACACTATCACCAACCACATCACAACCTAGAGACCCAAACCAGCCAAAAACCGCCCCACAAACCACAACTCCGCAGAAACCCAACCACACCAAAACGCGATTAGTGACCCACCACATCCATAAACCCCCACAGCATCACCCACCAACCAAACCACCACAACCTGATCAACAATCCATAACAACCCAGCCACCACAACCCAATCAATGACCCACCACTACCACAACAACCCACAACCCGATCAACAACCCACAGCCCAATCAAAACCCTAACCCAACTGCCATAAGCCAGTCAAAGTGGGGAGACAGTGATGAGAGAGAGAGAGAGAGAGAGAGAGATTGAATGAGTGAGAAATGGAATAAATAAATAAATATATATATATATATATAAACAAGTAGCAACTTGCTACAATGAACTGGTACTAGTACCAATTCACTATAGCAAGTTGTCAATTTTTTTTAGATATGGTACCACCAATGTAGCATGTATCTTGCTGTTTGTGATGCTAAAATAGCCTTTTTAGCAATTTTAACACCACCAATGTGAATGTTCTTATCCATTATTGCTCTTGATATATGAAAATATAAATATATATATATATATATATTTAATTAATTAATAAAAAATAATAATTTTCAAAATAATTTTGCATTTAAAATTATCTTTGCTCTTGCCTCTTGCCCTCTTTGAATTAAAATTACCGCTTCCTCGTAAGTGACCCTTCCCCCAAATCTGCGGCCTTTAAGCCTAGCATACACCCTTGACCAAAATTTGATCACTCATCCAAAAAATGGGCTGCGTAACATGCGTTTAGCAGCTTTAGCTTCAACCAACAGCTTAATTAGTAATAGGTGAAAAAGTTCTAGCCCAAAAATAATTGATTGAGTTACAGGTTAACACTAAACTTAAATCAATTCGACACATGAAAAACACCTTTCTTTTTTCTTTTCTATTTTTAAACTTAAAAAGATAATTAGTAGCAAATTGGAATCACATTTCAATTGCAACAAAGCAAAGAAAGTATTATGAGGACATCCAACCTGATATTTAGATGGAAGAACTTATATCAATTAGACAAACTATACGTGCTGACTTTTTTTGTTAAATACTTGCCCACCTAATTTTATTTTAATTTAATATATAATAACTTCTTTTTAGCAAAAAACAATATTATCATTACTTCTAAACCATCTCATCCACCAATAGTATATTTTATCCTAAATTTTCATGATTTCATCTCCCCTTTTTATATAAAAAAGTAATTACTTGAGAATAATTGGAATCACATTCCAACTAGGCAACTACACATTAAAGGGAAGAACAAAGAAAGTTCTACACGATTGACTATTAGTGGTGAAAAAAAAAAATGACGAATTCATGTGAGAGTGACGGCAATCAATCACAGTCTAGCATATAAGATAATTGTGCAAATAGGTTTAAAAAATTAAACCTTCCTAGCTATCGAGTTATTAATATTATTAATTAGTTTATTTAATATTAACAATGCTTCTAAACCACCTTTATCATATATTTTTATGGTTGCAATACATACCTTCTCATCTGATCCAGTGCTGCCAATAACCCTGCAACCTTTGAGTTTAGCCAATTGCCCTGCAAACATTCCAACACCTCCAGCCGCAGCCGAAACAAACACATTTGACCCTGGCTTTGGGTCTCCTAGTACCTCTATTCCCACCCATGCTGCAAACCCTGGTAGCCCTGCAATACATTTATATGTCATCTAATCTTTCATTTTTTATAAATATACTATATTTAAAGGATAAAATCTATAAAAAAAAAAATTAACGTATAAAAAGAAGAAACTCCAGGAGAAAAGAAAAAAGAAAAAAGTCTCAAGAATATGGATTCAATTAGTTCAACTGGTAAATTTTTATCATCAAATGGGGTTCGAACCCCGTTTACACCAAAACCAAATTGGTGTTTTGGCTTAATGATAAATAACAGTTATTTTGAAACGAACTTTATATATGTTGAAGTTTCTCAAAAAAAAAAAAAAACTTTATATATGTTGAAATTCTATTGTAACTATTCAAGAAAAAGAAAAAAAAGTTCCATGAACAAGAAGAAGTACCAAGAGAACTGAGATACTCTTGCAATGGAAGCTCAGATGCTGGGTCAACCTTCCTTAAATGCAACGCGGATGGTATAACACAATATTCGGCAATAGGACCAAAAGGATTGAGGATAATATCACCTTCCCTGTAACTACTGTCCTTTGACCCAATCACCCTTGCAATTGTAGATGCGCTTACCACCTACATTACCATTTAGCATTTGAATTATCTATTCTATCAAAAAATAGTACATACATCTATGACAGGGGCGAAGTCAATTTTTTTTTTTTTTAATAAAAAGATATATTAATTAAAAAATTCATGTTTTATGAGAAATAGTAGACTAATAACATTCCAAAATTATTCATTTAATTTCTCTTTTGAACTATTAACATTATGAGTTTTAATTAGACATCATATTTGCATATAAAATTGTATAAATCTCAATGAAAAATCATGCAATGTGGAGAAATTTTTTAAAGACTTAATTTTCTAAAATACTTATTACTTTATTCTCATTTAAAAGATAATTTTTACTTTCTTAAATGCTCAAAAACTGAAAAACCTCTTAATATTTGAATTTGAAAAAAATATAACTCCCATTCTTTTGAGAGGGGAGCTCATATTTTTTTAGAATCAAACTCAAAGCTTAAAAAATTAAAATTTTAATGAGTTTGTAAGAGGCCATGGCCGCACCAAACACGGCTGATAGCTCCACCATTATATGAGGTTTTGGATTGCACATTGTCTTTTGCCAAAAATTACATAGAGATATAAGAAACATATTTTAAGCCAAAAAAAAAAAAAAAAAAGACATAACAAACACGGATGATGGATCCCAATTTTAGTTCTATAAATTTACATCCAATGATTTTTCTGGGTAAGTGGATTGGTCTTGAACCCACAAAACCATTCTGCCAAAAGAGATGAAACTTTGAATAAATTGATTCCACAGAAGTAAGATCCGGTTTTAAAAAAAATGTTTTTTTTTTTCCGAAAAAACCATATATATAATCTACGAAGAACCGAAGAACTAAAACATATACATATGTTGATATCAAAGTATATGCTAGAAAAGTTGTAAAAATGGAATGGGGTGGTGTTTATTTAAACTTTTTGAAGTACCTCGTTAAGTTTGGTCTGAGGAAAGTAAAGGCCATCTTCAAGGCCAGACATCAGGGTACGTTGATATGGATCGACGGAGATGAAGATGTTCTGAACAATGAGATGGTGGTCCGGAATTGAATCGACATCGAGTGATAAAGTGACTGTACGGAGTTTGAGATGATCAGACGTTGGAACACCTTCGGGTGCATATGCTGCCAAGTGCCATTCTCTGCTCTCAACCATTGTTTTGTCTCTAGCTTTTGTGTATGAAAATGTGTGTGTGTGTCTGTGTGAAGGAAGAGTTAATAAACCACCTAGTGTTGTGAACTACTTTTTAGGTGGAGATTGGACCTGATTTGACTCTTGAGATGTGGTCTTGTACAGTAGTGATCGATAGTGCGGTGGAAAAAGTTGTATCGGTGCAGGGTGGCCCATAGAGTCATTAAGATATGAAAATAATTGTTCTTTTTTTATGGCTAACTTTTCTTGAGCATACGCAACTTTTTCCTATATATATAGGTTGTCAAACAAACTTATTGGATGATCAAAGAGATTCGAGCTGGTAGAGAATAAAATATGGGTTAGTTTTAACTGCATCTGTAATTAACTTTAACAATTGTAGAATTTATTAGTATTATTAGTAAATTGTCAATAAGCACGGCTCCCTTTTCAATTCTTCATAAATAGTCCCAACTGCTTAAGACCAAAATTTTCAACATTCTTGATCTTCTCTCTTGTAAGTTTTTCTAGTTTGCGTCAATGAGGTTCTTACTTCTTCTTTTTTGAAAAGATGAGGTTCTTACTTCTTTTAGTAGCTTCCCTTGAAAAGTAGACACAATAAATGAATCATTATTGGTTCCTTTTCCATTAAATTAGTAGATTAACTAGTTTTAACAACTCTTTTTCAATTGAATTCATTAAAAATACGTACAAAATAAGGAAAATAAATGAGAAGAGAAGATTATGTAATTAACTCTCTTTTTTTCTCATGTTAAAGCCTCTTTCTCTCTCTTTGTGTGTGTGTGTTTGTTTCTCAAAAAAAAAAAAACTCTCTTTTTCTCACCCTTTTTTAAAAGTTATCACATCTTTTTAAGTGGAGTTTGTAGTATGTTTTTGTGTTATAAGTTATAACTCATTCTCACTCCCTTTTGCGTGTGCAGGTTTGTTTCTTAAAAAAAAAAAAAAAAAAAGATGTCCAAATGTGTTTTATTAAAGCAACAATTATAATAAGTTAAGAGATGGGGCAAAATTAAAAAATGAAAAAATTATGCATTGCTTTTATTTTTAAAAAGCTCCATATAAGAATTAAAGGAGGGGAAGCAATAACATGATGTAGCCACCCTCTACCTCTAGGCCAGCCAACCAACTCCCCCTACTCTTAAGATTAATAACCAACCACTCTCTACTCTTAAGCCAAAACAGCCTGCCACCCTTTCTAACATCTTAGGGAAGCCAATCAACTCTTTATTTTGACTTATTAGATCCGTAATTTGTTCTCATTAATTTCAGTTTTAACTTATGTTGTGATAGCATGTCTAGCTGTTACTATTAGCTAGTTTATTTTTTAGTGGTTACAGATTATAATAGACTTGTTATGTAAAAGTATAATCAATTTTTTTTATGTAACTTAAACTTAGTTTCAAACCAAGATAGAAAATCTATTTCTCCAATTTTTCTGTCATTCCAGCTTTAATTATTAATTCTAAGGCAATTCTAGTTCAAGTTCTCAATTATTTAATTTTGATTTCCATCATAACACTTCTATATTTTAACAAAATTAGACATGGAATTGACACCCAAAAAAAAAAAAACACACACACACACACACTAGAAGGAGTGCTAACTTTTAAATTTTAACAAAATTTAGAAATGAGGTAAGGGGAAAAAATTAAATAAAGAATATGATTGGAGGACTGCTTCTTCTAGATATACACTTTTTTAAAGTGTGTTTTGATGGGCTTTGCTATTTGTTCATTTGTTAAAAATGCTTAGAAAACGAAAGGAAAACTTATTTTGTATTTTTGTATGAATTTACCAAAATCAACTCAAAAGGATAACCTTATTTTGCTTTTCCAAAAAAAAAAAAAAAAACTGGCCTTATTATTATTATTATTATTATTTTGCTCTCACTTGTATTAACTTATTTAGATTTTCTTTTTCTTTTTTATAGGACTTATTTGGTTATTTGTTGAAAATAGGTAAAAATACAGTTATACTTAGAAGATTTGGACTTTTAAAAAGTTATATATATATATATATATATATATAAAAGCAAATAAGCTAAATAAACTTCAAGAAAGTAAAAAAAACAAAAACACTCTTAGATGCTCCTTTTTTTTTTTTAAAATCTATATTTACTAAGAGGGGGTGGGGAATGAAAAGGCTACACAATTTTTTAAAAAAATCATACATATATTTGTGCTTTTTCTTGCATATACTCTGAATTTCTTACTTTTAAAAAAGTTACAATTATATATTAAAAAGGTTTCGAGAATTCTTTTTATTTTATTTTTTTTTCGTTGTATTGTGGATGGGCCTCTAATCCCAACTAGCTTAATGGACAAAAGTAACCTATACAGGCCTCTAAGACAATAAATGCCCATTATATATACACTGTAGTAAAAGTGTGTCAGGCCTCTCCAACACAGCCCAACCCACTTTCAAAAAATCAATTCATATTTTGTGACTAACCAAATTCACACAGCCTTTCGGGTCTAATAAACCTCCTAGTAAAACCACTCAAACTCCTTAGTCTTTTGACTGAATCCAACAGCTCATGGAGATACCAAACTTTTCAGGAACCCAAACACACGAGTCACACTTCTAAGAGGTGGTAGTGTTCTAATAAAATCAAATGATTCTGATCATCCACTCACACATGTAACCTGACCTTCCAGCTTAACCAAATTTTCACTTTTATAAAAACAAAAAGCACCCATGATTTGAAATCAAGGAAACCTAATTTGGGTCCAATAAATAAAATCCCAAATAGGAAACTTTTTATTCTCTTCTCCCAACCATTATATTTTCATGGGCTTCATTGGAACTTTTTCACTTTATATATATATATATATATATATATATATATATTATCAAACCCCTTTATCCATCGCCGAAAATCCTTCTATCAAAGTGATGAAAAGGGAATTTAGTCATGAACCAAATACCAGACATTGCTTCTAACTCATATATACCATTGTCACCACCATCTTCATTAAATTCATCTTTGCTAAATAACCCCCATGTGAGAGAACATTGCTTAAACTTCCAGTAAGACTAGAATTTCACATTTAGCAAAGGCACAACAACCAAAGTTCACTAATAATCGTTTTATTAATTAATTGGCCTCCATGGTCACCATTCACAAGTATAGCAGAACCAAAAATACTTCCAACAAGGCAAAGGAGAAAGCAACTTAATTTTTGTTGAATGCACCACCAAAACTCATGTCCTCCCCATCTCTAATTCACTTTTCTCTCTATCTTACTACTTTGTTTGAACTCATTAGCTTGGATTTATTATTAATCATGTGTTTATAGAGTTTTACTGGTAAGGTTTATATTACTTAATTTGCTAACTCTTTTACTTCACCTTGCCGGACACTTCTTATTTAATTGTGATAGATACTTGATTTTGTCATCATTGAACATGTATACTTGAGTTTGCTAAACTCTCCCCGATTAATTTGTTGGATTCATTTGTTTAGAATTGTTAGACCTTTGTGTTGTCTTTTTGTACATGTTTATTGAAAGTTCAATTAGTGTGTAAAACACTAATGAATGTTTAGACCCCCAATTTCAACAATACCAACACAAGCTTATACACAAACAATATATGTGCGGAATGATGAATATAATCTATAACCAAATTGGTAAAACACTCTAAATCATAATTAATCACAAACACAGCAGGAATTAAAAGGTAAAGAGTAAGGGAAGAAAGATGCAAATACAAAGATAACACCGGCATGTGTTATCGAAGAAGAAATTGAAGAACTCGGCAAAAAACCTCTTTGCTGCCCTCGAAGCGGTCAAATGATCTACTAAAGAATAAAGTTGGGATACATGAATAGTAGAAGACCCTCCAACCCTAACCTACCCAATGCACCTAAGCCCTCCAAACTTATTGCTCTAACAGGGTTACGCCTAACCTTGTTTTCTTTAGCTTCTCGGATCCGGCAATAAGCCCATTGCATCAACCAAATGAATTGGTCATCTTTGAACTGCTTTCCAAGCACCAAAATACCTTCTCGCTAATATGGGTATGGTGAAATAAGAATTTGGCAAATGTACCTCTCAAGGATATGTCAATGGAGAGGATGAGAGCATGCTTTTGAAAACCGGACTGAAATTCAGTTTTTTAAGCATAGAGAACCGGGTTTATATGAGTTCTGAGAAAACCGAACGAATTTGGGGTTCAATTGGGAAAACTGGACGAACCGTAGGCTGGTTCAACCGGTCATGGAATAAGGAAAAATTAAAGAAAAATGCAGCTGCCAAGATCTGAACCCGAGCTCTCACACCTTGTAAGCAAGACTGAAGCCATGACCAACGAACCAAGTGCTCTTCTTGAGAGCTAATATGCAATATTATTAAATTTACATGATTTATAGTTTCTAAACTTCTATGTCATCTTTCTCAATGTAAGGACTAGATTTGGATTCCAAGCCCACTACGTAAATGGACTTAAGCCCAAAAAGCCCAAAACAATGAATTTGTAGAGAATGGGTTGAATACTGAGCCTTAGTTAATCCAACAGACACTACAAGGGATCTAAGTATTCAAATATTGAACAGAAAAAAGGTTTGTATTGAAGACAACTTGTCCTCGGCAAGATCCGAGGTGGTCTATTCTTATATATTCTTCTCAAATTTAATTGCAAGCTTTGTTTTAAGATGTTACAGTCCTCCCCCCCCCCCCCCCCCTATTTTTTCTCCATCCTTTCCTTATATACTTTCCTTCTTCTTTATTTCCACCTGCCACGTACATCCAAAATGATCAGTCTTAATACTTGTCCCATCAGTCCTTTTCATCCATCTCCATTTGGTAGCTATAAAACTGAAATATACTGTTCAGGTATCACCTCCACATTAATGCGGCCAGGGCGTTAAATGTCATTTAATGTGGAGGTAGTAGCTTTCTCCTTAGATTTTTTAGAGTGCTTTCCTATCAGATGTCTTTGCCATACTAACCTGTACCGACAAATCTACTTGGAATATTACCTTTAGCTGGCAAATAACCTTTTCGGACTTTAGCCTCAGTCTGTTGTGGATGTATTTGTCCTGGGCTCACTCCGTTGAGTCATTGTGGATGAAGATAACCTTTCTACTTACCATCATACTTTCTTTAAATAAAGATTCTTCTTCGTCGAACAAGGTTGTGTCCTCGGCATGGGCCATAGGCCCAAAACCCAAATACATAATGAATTTTTTAGGCCTAACACCCCTACAATAGCCCCTCAAAACTTTGCTTTTAGCACCTCGAGCAGAAAGGAGGATTTTGGTATTCTCGGGTATTTTATGGGCTTATCATATCTTGTCCTCCACTAGTACTACTGCCTTTTTTATCTGCCCAAGGCACGCTCCTGGCGCTTGGGCGTCCAGAACGCGCCCTCATTAAATTCTGACGGCACTTTTATTCCCCACGTTCAACGGCACGATGCAAATCCAATGGTGGAGAATTTCCTGGGATTACGAGCGGGAATTTTCTCGCTTGTAACTTCCATGTCACTATAAATAGCTTCTCAAATCGATTCTTTTCCCTATTTCCATCAATCACACAATTTTAGAGCATACATTGAATCTGTCACTCTCTCTTACTTCCTCGTGCGTCTACAAATATTAAAAATTTGTCCGAGGACCTTCTTTTCAAACCTGTAAGTTTCCTCGAACCCTCTTAGTTTTGTTTCTTTCCAAATATTTTCTTTTCATCACACTTGTTTCTTTTTGGCTCTATTTTTCGTTCCAAACTTGTTGATTTCTCTTCAAAACTTCTTAGAAAAATTGGTAGGTTTAAGTGTTTTGTTGAATACAAAGAGGATAGAGAGAGATTTAGAGCTAAGTACAGGATCCCACCCACAGTGGGTATGAGATACGCTGCCCAAGGGGAATGGGTAGACGATAGGAAAGAGGGAGAGGTGGTCATCCCAATGATCGCCTTCATAGAGGGAGGGATAACCATCCCTATGGGTAATGTTACAAGGAACTACCTTAGGTTCTTTAGATTATCCCCCACACAATGCGCCCCAAACATGTTCAGAGTATTAGGGAGTATAAAAGCTTTAAACGAGAAAATGAACCTGGGACTAACGCACCATGATATCAACTGGGTATATAACCTACATAATTTGAAGAGTCAGGGATATTACCTTAAGTCAAGGTATCCCAAAGTAAGACTAATCCAATACCTCCCTACATCAAACAAGGGGTTAAAGGAGGATTTTTTTAATCTTCTCTAGGGAATGG
Source organism: Quercus ilex subsp. ballota (assembly GCA_032727855.1). Taxonomy (NCBI): domain Eukaryota; kingdom Viridiplantae; phylum Streptophyta; class Magnoliopsida; order Fagales; family Fagaceae; genus Quercus; species Quercus ilex. The sequence continues at coordinate 36,343,060 of CM064915.1, forward strand.
CATGATGGCCTACCCTGTCCGACTGAAGAAGGAACACCAGGTGGGGGTTTAGTCACAAATTTATGCTTCTCGGCTAACATTTCCTTTTTATTTCACACTATCTCTGTTTCTGACAAAATTTCCTTAATGATTGTGCAGACAAACGTTCAACCAGATCTCGGCTCAACTTAGCCAACAGAGAGAGTTTAGACAAAATTCTACGGTCCGAGGTGTTTGTCAACGAGGTCGATGGTCAATTACGAGCAGCGCACGTAATCCTTGGGTACACACCAATTTCCCGCGGATTCTAAGCTCTCAAGTGCGTAATAAAAGCCAAGGATCCTCGTTTTCCCCGCATTAGTGTGGCCTTTGAAGGATTTATCGTTCCCAAGGGCGTTCCAATCCCAGAGGGTACACCTTTTACTTAGCCACTCTTCGTGGGTATCCCTTCAGTAGGAGCTTCCTCATATCGCCCCGTTGTTATGGAAGAAGAGGAAGAAAGAGAAGAAAAAGAAGAAGAAGAAAAAGAAAAAGAAGAAGCGGAGGGAGTTGTAAATTTGTCAGACTCCCAAGTCGAATTTGAGGTGTTCAACCAATCTCCATCTCCTGAGAGTACCTCAGCTAGTTTAGGCGAGATGGGCATCCAAAGAAAGTCTAAGAAAAGTTTGCTGGACTTAATAGAGTCCCAACCTGGGAATGATGCACATGGGGGGTCAGTTTAGCCCAAGCTTCCTCCTCCCCCTCCTAAACTTCCTCTTCCTCTTCCTCAGCCATCTCTGCCACCTAGGGTTGAACCTTCTGGTCCAAAGAGAAAAAGAGAGCAGAAAGGTAAGGACGTGGTTGATGCTGGGAAATCTCACCCTTCGCCAGAAGAAGAGCCCCAACGTGCAGCAAAGCAACAAAGAACTGGACAGGAAGGACAAAGAGTCTCAGAGAGAAGAGACAGTCAGCCACCCGAGCCTCAGGCTTGGCTTCCAGCCCCGATGATCAATGGTGAGCCCTTGAGGGATAATGCATCCATCAGGGACTTCCATGGAGGCACTAGATGCCATGTGGCCTTGGCTTTGGAGGAGGCTCTGCTACTCCCAACTGATATGGCCAAGCTGGGGTCTATTAGGAGGCTTGAGGTTTTCCTCAACCTTAAACGATATCTGGGCATGGTATGCAACTCCCTCCTTTTCTCTTCTCTCTTTTTTCTTATTTTTATTTAACTTCAAAAGGTGACCACCCTTTTCTGTTAGGCTGTTCAAGCTACTTTCAAGGTTGAGGAGATAACCAATTCCTGCTACCGGCAGCTAGATGATGAGAGATCCAGGCGCGTGGTAGCTGAGGAGTCATTCAATATCTCTGACCAGTCTAACAAGAATTTAAGGAAAAAATTGACAGAGGAAGAGCGAGCAAGGAAGAGTGCTGACTCTGCTCTAGAGATTGCTTAAAAACAGGCTGAGGACCAAAGGCTGCAATTGCATGATGCCAGGGAACAGTTGGCTTCTTCTAAAAAGCAAGTTGTAGCACTGCAGAAGAAGTTAGCTGAAGTCCAAAAGCAGAGAGACCAGGCCGAGAAGGCTAAAAATGAGGCTGACAAAGCAAGAGGGGAGGTCAAGAAGGCTAGGGATGAGGCTGAGCAGCATGGTTACAACATCCGGGTGGCCGAGACCGAGGAAACCCTTAAAGCGGAGGTCCCAGCAGTATGTCGAACCTACTGCGCTCAGACTTGGAATGAAGCCCTCAACCAAGCTAGGGTTGAGGCTTCTTCTGAGCTGAGAAACCAAAGAAAATTTATCACCCTCCAGCCATACGTGCCTCGGACCTTTCCTCCTCTCAAGGTGAAGCAGCCTCTACAGTCGCTGACTCTGCTGGAGAAACACAGCCTCAAGATCCTCCTCTTCCCAATTAGCAGGAGAAAGTAAAAGAATCTGAATCTCCCAAGGAGACCTCCTCTGATATGGACAAGCCCTCGGACAAAATTATGGAGATTCCACAAGATGGGGCAGCTTCACAAAGCTTTGAACTGGTCTTAGCTTCAGTCACCATGCCTGCCAAGGAAAATCCTAAGGATAAAGAGAAGGTGACTCTTGTTGAAGCAGCTAATCAAGCTGATAAGACCTCCAAGGTTGGGCTTCAGATAAAGTTAAAACGATGACTCCTTATTTTTGTAATGTGATTGCAATATCTGTAATGTAATTCCTTTTTTTTTAAGACATGTTTTGATGGAATGTAAATTTTATTTCCCCAAATTTGTAAGTGTTATTTTCTTCTCTTATGCAATCTTTATTTTGATTATTCCTTGATTGAACATAGCCATGTGCTATAAAAGTGCACAACTTTCACATATTTCTAATTGAGAACCAGAGTAGATCAAGACTAGTGAATTCACAGTATGTCAATACATACCTTGGATTTAGAAATTTTGATAAATTTTCTAACCTTAAGAAAAATATTCAAACGCTAATCAAACAACAGCCAAGTCCAAGGCACCCTAAAATGCTTTAAGTGATGCTCATGGACTTTGGTTTACATCTTTATTGGGTGATAACAAATCATATAACCCAAGGAGGGCATCAGTAGTTTGCTTCTTTTTAATGCTTGGGCTACTGTTTAACCAACACTTCAATAGATAGTGTCTTAATTGATACTAAATTTATGGTCCGAAGAACCTGATACGATTTATTTTCTGTTTAACACTTAGAAGATTAATTCAAAGATATTAACTTTCACAAGGTATGTGGTCCGAGGAGTCAGGTATGACTAAGGTTCTGTTTGATATTCTCATAGATGTCATAACGTGTTAATTTTCCCAAAACAAATGGTCCGAGGAACCTAACAGAGCTTAGGTTCTGTTTAACACTTAGAAAATTAATCAAAAGATATCAATTTCCTCAAGGTATGTGGTCCAAGGAGCCAGGCATGACCAAGGTTCTGTTTGATATTCTCATAGATGTCATAACGTGGTAATTTTTCCAAAACAGATGGTCCGAGGAACCAGACATAACTTAGGTTCTGTTTAACACTTAGAAAATTAATCAAAAGATATCAATTTCCCCAAGGTATGTGGTCCGAGGAGCCAGGCATGATCAAGGTTCTGTTTGATATTCTCATAGATGTCAGAACGTGTTAGTTTTCCCAAAGCAGATGGTCCGAGGAGTCTGGCATGACCAAGGTTTTGTTTGATATTCTCATAGATGTCATAACGTGTTAATTTTTCCAAAGCAAATGGTCCGAGGAACAAGACATAGCTTAGGTTCTGTTTAACACTTAGAAAATTAATTAAAAGATATCAATTTTCCCAAGGTATGTGGTCCGAGGAGCCAGGCATGACCAAGATTCTGTTTGATATTCTCATAGATGTCAGAACGTATTAATTTTTCCAAAGTAGATGGTCCGAGGAACCAGACATAGCTTAGGTTCTGTTTAACACTTAGAAAATTAATTAAAAGATATTAATTTTCCCAAGGTATGTGGTCCAAGGAGCCAGGCATAAAGGTTCTGTTTGATATTCTCATAGATGTCATAACGTGTTAATTTTTCCAAAGCAGATGGTCCGAGGAACCAGACATAGCTTAGGTTCTTTTTAACACTTAGAAAATTAATTAAAAGATATCAATTTTTTCAAGGTATGTGGTCCGAGGAGCCAGGCATGACCAAGGTTGTATTTGATATTCTCATAGATGTTATAACGTGTTAATTTTTCCAAAGCAGATGGTCCGAGGAACCAGACATAACTTAGGTTCTGTTTAACACTTAGAAAATTAATTAAAAGATATCAATTTCCCCAAGGTATGTGATCCGAGGAGCCAAGCATGACCAAGGTTCTGTTTGATATTCTCATAGATGTCATAACGTGTTAATTTTTCCAAAGCAAATGGTCCGAGGAACAAGACATAGCTTAGGTTCTGTTTAACACTTAGAAAATTAATTAAAAGATATCAATTTTCCCAAGGTATGTGGTCCGAGGAGCCAGGTATGACCAAGATTCTGTTTGATATTCTCATAGATGTCATAACGTGTTAATTTTTCCAAAGCAGATGGTCCGAGGAACCAGACATAACTTAGGTTCTGTTTAACACTTAGAAAATTAATTAAAAGATATCAATTTCCCCAAGGTATGTGATCCGAGGAGCTAGGCATGACCAAGGTTCTGTTTGATATTCTCATAGATGTCATAACGTGTTAATTTTTCCAAAGCAAATGGTCCGAGGAACAAGACATAGCTTAGGTTCTGTTTAACACTTAGAAAATTAATTAAAAGATATCAATTTTTCCAAGGTATGTGGTCCGAGGAGCCAAGCATGACCAAGGTTCTGTTTATTATTCTCATAGATGATGAAAATCATGTAGCACATAACACAATAAACTCGAATTGGATGAAGGAACTCTTTATTAATAATAGTACCTCCTAAGATTATTTACATTTCAAGGACGAGGTACAGCTCTCATATCTAGATCTTCAAGATAATATGCATCTATCCCTGCTACTGATGTTATATGATATGACCCTTCCCAGTTAGGTCTCAGTTTCCCCCATGCTGGATTCTTGGTTGTTTCCATAACCTTTCTTAAGACTAAGTCTCCCACTGTCAGCGGCCTGAGCTTCACATTAGTATCATACCCTTGCTTGAGCTTGCTCTGATAATAATTGAACCATGGCATTTTCCCTTCGCTCTTCAATTAGATCCATACTCCTTTCCAACAGTTCATTATTACTGCTTGGGGAAAAGGAACTTGTTCTCAGAATGGGGAATCCAGTTTCTAGAGGAATAACAGTCTCGGCCCCATAAGTCATGGAAAATGGGGTTTCCCCTGTGGACCTTCGAGGGGTAGTCTGGTACATCCATAAGACATGCGATAGTTCTTCTACCCATCTCCCCTTTGCATCGTCCAGCCTCTTCTTAAATCCATTTACTATGACTTTATTCACAGCTTTAGCCTGCCCATTCCCCTACGAATATGTCGGGGTAAAATATCTATTCTTTATTCCCAGATCGCAGTAATATCTCCTAAAGGCTTTGCTGTCAAATTGGAGTCCATTGTCCGAGATAAGAGTATGGGGGACTCCAAACCTGGTAACAATGTTTTTCCATACAAATCGTTTAGCATCCATATCCCTGATATTCGCAAGCGGCTCAGCTTCAACCCACTTGGTAAAATAGTTTGTACCGACCAACAGATACCTCTTATTCCCTACTGCCTTAGGGAAAGGGCCTACGATATCCAAGCCCTATTGTGCAAAAGGCTAAGGACTGGACAGAGGATTAAGAGTTCCCCTAGGTTGGTGAATGTTTGGGGCAAACCTTTGACACTGGTCACACTTTTTTGCATAGTCTTGCGATTCTTTCTGCATCTTCGGCCACTAGTAGCCTTGTGTAAGTGCTCTATGTGATAGAGACCTGCTGCCTGTATGGCTTCCACAAATTCCTTCATGCAACACTTCCAAGACTAGCTTAACTACTTTTGGGTGCACACACAGCAAATATGGGCCAGAAAAAGATCTTTTATATAATTTCTGGTCCTCAGATAGCCAGAACCGAGGAGCTTTCCGCCTCACTTTGTCAACCTCAGATTTATCTTCAGGCAAAACTTCCTTCTTAAGATACAACACAATAGAGTCCATCCAACTACGACCCGCCCGTATTTGATAAATATGAGCCATGGTTTTTTCTACTTTGGTAGATTAACATAAGTCTTCTATAAGGATTACCCGAGGTAAACATTGCGCCGAGGATGTGGCCAACAAGAGAGTCGGCATGCGCGTTTTGGCTTCTGGGAACATGTGATAACCAAAAAGACTCAAATTTAGATTGCAGATGTCTAACCTAGTTTAAGTATTCCTGCATTCTGAAATCTTTAGCCTCTAACTCTCCTTGGACCTGGCCAACAACCAATCTTGAATCAGAGAACAACTCAACTGCTTTTCCTCCCATTTTCTTTACCATGATCATTCCCTCCATCAGAGCTTCGTATTCAGCTTCACTGTTTGTAGCCTGGAAGCCCAATCTTAAGGATTTTTCAATCATGATCTTTTCTAGAGATATCAAGACTAGCCCCACTCCTGACCCTTTGTGATTGGCAGCGCCATCTACATAAACCTTCCAAGCTAAAGGTTTTTGTGTAGAGATTACCCCCACCGATTTTCCTTCCACATTTTGATTGTTAGTGTTTTCTCCTGTTGGGCTTTCAGTGAACTCGGCCACTAGGTCAGCTAGGACCTGGCCCTTCACCGAGGTGCGAGGCATGTACTTAATGTCGAAAGCCCCTAACATTGTCCCCTATTTCGCAACTCTTCCTGTGTAATCAGCACTCCGAAGTAGAGATTTGAGAGGGAGTTGAGTTAAGACAACCACTGTATGTAACTGAAAATAATGGGGAAGTATGCGTGTAGCATGCACCATGGCCAGAATGGCCCTTTCTAATGGCAAGTAACGAACCTCGGCCTCTTACAAGGACTTGCTCACATAATAAACTAGCCTTTGCACACCACTATCGTCCGTATTAGCACCAAACTCACTGCATGGGAGACCACTGCGATGTAGGCAAACAAGACCTCATCTACCTCAGGTTTGGACATCATGGGTGGTCGGGATAAATACTCCTTCAACTGCTGAAAAGCTAGAACACACTCCTTGGTCCATTCAAATCCCTTCCATTTGTTCATCAACTGAAAGAAAGGCCTGCACCTGTCTGCTGACCGAGAGATGAATCGATTTAGGGCGACTGTCATCCCTGTGAGTCTCTAAACCTCTTTGGGGTTCCGAGTTGGTTGCAAATTGTTGATAGTCTTAATCTGGTCAGGATTGACTTCGATTCCACGATGCGTGACTATGTAGCCCAGGAACTTTCCTGATCCCACGCCAAAGGAACACTTGGAGGCATTAAGCCGTAACTTATGTCTTCTCAAGGTATCAAAGATATTACCGAGGTCACTAACATGATCAGACTCCACCTTGCTCTTCACTACCATATCATCGATATAAATTTCGATGTTTTTCCCCAATTGAGGCTCAAACATTCTGGCCATCATCCTCTGATAGGTAGCCCTTGCATTTTTCAAACCAAATGGCATCACTTTATAATGATAATTCTCAATAGGAGTAACAAAAACTGTCTTCTCTTGGTCGTCTGCTGCCAATGGTATCTGATGATATCCTTGAAAAGCATCTAGAAAGCTCATCTGAGGATGGCTTACAGTAGCATCCACCAATTGGTCAATCCGAGGCATAGGGAAAAGGTCTTTTGGTAGGCCTTATTAAAGTCTGTAAAGTCCACGCATACGTGCCACTTCCCTATCTTCTTTTTCACCACCACCGTGTTAACCAACCACTCCGGGTAAAAAACCTCTTTTATAGCTTCGACCTGTTTAAGCTTCGTCACCTCGTCCTTGACAGCATCGGAATGCTCCTTGGATGACTGCCAAGGTATTTGCTTTTTGGGGGTAACAAATGGATTGACATTTAGGTGATGGCATATGAAGCTCAAATCCACCCCTGGGGCTTCATAAGCATTCCATGCAAATACATCAACGTTTTCCTTAAGGAATTTTACCAATTCTCCCTTTTCCTGAGATAGTAACCAAGCACCAACCTGGAAAAACTTCTCTGGATCGTTACATATGGCAAATCTCTCAAGATCTTCACATTTAGCCTCCTCAGCCGACACGTTAGCTGTTAACTCCATAGACTTTGATTGCTATAAACCATCATTAACTGAGGCCGAGGACTCCATCGTTGGTGATGCAAGATTACATATACGAGGCACTGACGGGCCATGGATTGGTCCCTTACCAGCTCCTTAATATGGTCTCCTGATGGGTATTTCACCTTATGATGCAGAGTTGAAGAAACAGCCCCCAGTGCATGAAGCTAGGGTCTGGCCACTATGGCCGTATAAGGAGAGAAAGCATCAACTACAATAAAGTCCACTTCAACCTCCTCCAAGCCTGCTTGCACGGGCAATCTTATCTGTCCATTAGGAATAATAACTTTCCCATCAAAACTCACCAGTGGAGAACTATAGGTTGTCAGATCCTCGGTTGTTAGGTTCAGGGTACATGATCTCTGTGCTACTGCCTTGATCCACCAACACCTTATTTACATCATACCCTCCTATTCTGAGAGTTACCACCAAAGCATCATCATATGTCTGGATGGTTCCTACCTTATCTTCATCCGAAAAACTCAATGCCGGTCGAACTACCACCTTGGACCTCTTCGGTCTAGAATTAATGTCCTCGGCTGGAACCCGAGCTACAGACATCACCCTGGAGGGTTGGGAGCCAGTCCTCCCTGGTGCGGCAAAGATGACATTGATGGTGCCTAGGGAAGGCCTGGAAGAAATGTTCCCCTGATTTCCAGACCTTGACTGGTCTCCCTTCCTGTTTGGGTGACACAAGAGATACTGCAACCTTCCTTCCTTCACCAGCTGCTCCAAATGATTCCACAATGTGCGGCAGTCCTCAGTGGTATGTCCTCGCTCTTGATGGTACTGACAATGAAGATTCTGATTACACCTTAAGGGGTTTCCACTCATCTTGTTTGGCCATTTAAAATATGGCTTGCTCTTGATTTTTTCCAACACTTGATGTACTAGATCTCTAAATATAGTATTCACCGCTTGAGGAACAGCAGGCTCAGACTGCCCAATAAAATCTCTACAATGCCTGTTGTTGTTATAATGATCTGACCTGAAATCTTGTCTCTCCTGAGGGATAACCTTTCCTTTTCCCTTGTCCTGCTGTTGGTCCTCCTCCACCCTTTTGTACTTGTCAATCTGATCCATGAGCTGGCGTATACCATGGACTGGTTTCCCAGTCAAAGACTTTCTTAAACCATACTCGGCTGGCAAGCCGAGCTTAAAAGTGCTAATGGCCACGTCATCAAAGTCACCATCAACCTCGTTGAACATTTCCCAGTATCTGTCAGAATAAGTTTTCAAGGTTTCTCCCTCTCCCATGGCTAATGACAACAAAGAAGCTAAAGGCCGGAGGACCCTTCTGTACGTTACAAAGCGAGATCCAAATGCCTGAGTAAGTTCCTTAAAAGAATCAATGGAATCTGCTTTCAGACTATCAAACCATCTCACCATTACAGGCCCCAAACTGGATGGGAATACTTTGCACATCAAAGGCTCATTCCTGGAGTGTACGGCCATCCTCTGATTAAAATGGCTAACATGCTCCACGGGATCTGTTCTTCCGTTATACAAGGTGAATATAGGCTGAGAAAATCGCTGAAGAAGCCTCCCTCTTTCAATCCAGTGTGTAAAAGGCGACTTGGAGATCTAGTTAAGCGCCTTACTTATAGTGTCATTCCCCGAGCCGGCCAAGGATGACTTTCTATTCCTCCGCTCATGATGATAATCCTCGTCATATGAGAAAGACTCACTAGGTGGAGTTCTCGACCTTCGCCTATAGCTATCATCCTTCTCGTCACCAGAAGAGAATTCAGGATTGGATGGAACTCGCCTTCTCCATTCATGACGCAAGCTTCTCCTTAGATGATCAATCTCCTTCTGCATGTTTCTTGCATTCTCCTCCTGAGAAACGTGACTTTTACCCCGAGCTTAGCTTCTATTAGTGTGGGTAGTATGTACGCTTCCTTCTCGGTCCCTTTGCCGTTTAAGATTACGAAAATGATCTTGACGTTGAGACCCCATAGACTCTGCCTAGTGTGGACCTAATCCTACCATCTTTGAGAGTGAGATCAACTGAAAACTCTAGTATCCCCATAAACGGCGCCAATTGTAAAGACCAGATTTGGATTCCAAGCCCACTACGTAGACGAACTTAGGCCCAAAAAACCCAAAACAATAAATTTATAGAGAATGGGTTGAATACTGAGCCTTAGTTAATCCAACAGACACTATAAGGGATCTAAGTATTAAGATACTGAACAGAAAGAAGGTTCGTATTGAAGACAACTTGTCCTCGGCAAGATCCGAGGTCATCTATTCTTATATATTCTTCTCAAATTTAATTGCAAGTTTTGTTCTAAGATGTTACAGTCCTCCCCCCCCCCCCCCCTATTTTTTCTCCATCCTTTCCTTTTATACTCTCATTCTTCTTCATTTCCACCTGCCACGTGCATCCAAAATGATCAGTCTTGAGACTTGTCCCATCAGTCCTTTTCATCCATCTCTGTTAAGGACATATTTTATGTAGTTGGCTAATCTTTTGACAAAACGCACTTTACTTGTATTTAGATAGATCTAAGATGTGTTTAATACTTCAAGAAACATGTTGTTCAAGTCTAGTATTACAGTCATGAAGATTAGAACAAGAAACAAGTGAAGAAAAGGTGTTCAATAAAGTTAGACAGATAGCTCGACACCTATGGACAGATAGCTCGACAGCTCTCGACAGCTAGCTATCTATCAAGCTTCTTAAGCTTTTTCCTTATCGCAATCTCGACACCTCCTGGACACCTGGTGGATCAATCAAGAAAGTTTATGTCTCCTCGACACCTCCTCGATAGCTGTATCTGTCAAGCCTCATTAAACCTCGACACCTGCTCGACACCTGTTATCTATCGAGGTTACGGAAATCAGAATTTTCAGATCTGATTTTTGGGCCAGGCTTATGTATTTGTGTAGGGTTTCTTTTCTCACAACCCTAGACCTATATAAGGCTTATTTCAGAGGCCGTCACACAAGAGAATACAAGGAGAACATATGCAAAAGGTGACCGATGCCTTATTCTCTCTGAAAGAAGCTACTGCGTCTTTGCGCCTTAGGGTTTTGTAACCAAGTGCTTCTTGATCTTCATTGTTGATGAAGTGAAGAACTTTGCAACCAACAATCTTCTTCTAGTTGGTGATTAAGTCGTGTACTGGAATCCGCACAATTGGTTAGTCACGTACTAGGATTCGTGCATCATCAAAGGGTGGCGTTTATATATTGAAGAGTTCAGAGGTTCTGAAGCGGTAGAAAGTTTCTGCTGTGAGTTCATCTACAGGAATTGTAGAGTCTAGGGACAAAGGTTTTGTACTAGATCTGAAACTTCTCTTTACTATAGTGGACTGCTTTTTGGGAAAGTTTCCCCCAGGTTTTTTACTGTGAAACTAATTTGTTTTATTAGTTTTCCTAGGTCATCATATTTTGTCTTATTTATTTTTCCGCTACATGATTTTGACATGATATTGATGTTTGTTTGTTTTAACAAGTTTTATTCATAATAAATCTAATTAACAACTTGGGTTTAAAACTTGTTAATTCTATTAACCGATGTCTAAATTTCCAAACAATCTCCATTTAGTAGCTGTAAGGCTGAAATATACTGTTCAGGTATCACCTCCACATTAATGCGGCCAGGGAGTTAGGTGCAATACATTTAATGCGAAGGTAGTAGCTTTCTCCTTAGATTTTTTAAAGTGTTTTCCTATCAGATGTCTTCGCCATACTAACCTGTACCGACAGATCTACCTGGAGTATTACCCTTAGCTGGCAAATAACCTTTTCGAACTTCAGCCTCGGTCTGTTGTGGATGTATTTGTCCTCGGCTCACCCCGCTGAGTCATTGTGGACGAAGATAACCTTTCTACTTACCATCATACTTTTTTTAAAAAAAGATTCTTCTTCCTCGGACAGGGTTGTGTCCTCGACATGGGCCATAGGCCCAAAACCCAAATACATAATGAATTTTTTAGGCCCAACGTATTAAATATGACTAAATTAACTTTTTATTTAAGAATAATACCTATGCAATTTATGAATTTATTTTAAAAGTCGTTTTTAGTTAATTGAAATGATTTCTCTTAAAGGATTATTATAAAAATTTCTTTTTATGCTTATTTATGTTGTACTATTTTTTATTAACCTTATAATGTACTATTTTATGTATTTTGTTTCAATTTTTAAGATATTTTTAGTAAATTTTGCTAATATTTACAAATTTAACATATTTATTTATATTTAAATAATTATTAAATTAATTATGACGTCATCACGGTTCGACTTTAAAAACCTTGAACTTCTCCCTTTTACGGTTCAATGAACAGTCCGAGTTTCAAAACCTTGAGTGAGAGTAGAGGAATTTGGAGAATCAAATGACAAAGATTGTGGATGAGTCAATCTTGTTTTTCTCTAAGGTTTCTCTCTTAAAATTTTCTCTGGAAGCTCTCTACATTTCGTGGGTATAAGGGTATTTATAGTGGTGTATGTGAGGAATGCGAAAAGTCAGTTTTCATCCAAACAGGGCATTCTGGTGACTCAGTCTTGCGAGTGGAACGAGTCGCGAGTTAACTGCCTAGCTAGACTGTACATTTTGTCCTGTAATGCTCCAGCTGTCATGACCCTTCAGTTCTCTGCATGCTTCACACGTGTGCCACTTTAGCGACTTGTCAGTCGCGAGTCAGTCACAAGATCTAGTCACGAGGCTCATTTGTATGCACATATCTTGAGTTTTCTTTATACTCTCTCATACACAACTCTTACATAATTCCCTCCTAAATACAGGGTATCTAATTGCTAAAATACAAGCAAATTTGACATGGAATAAAGCTAACACATGATTGAATAAATTCAACCTTACATTTATTTCAACATGTTGCATTTGCTGAATCTTGTCAACTTGAGCTTTTTGGATTCTCAACCAAGGAAGTGAATCTCGTATCGTGCCGGCCGGTACGACTCGTATATACTATACCGACAGTGAACCGGTACACTTAACCTCCTATTTCGTACTGAAAAAAATACCGGACGTACCGATCATACCGGCGAAATCCAGGTGTTTCGGCCGGTAAATGGATACCAGGCCGAAACAGGAAATGCTATTTTTTTTTTTTTTTGGTAATTTTGACAGTTTTTTAAGGGCAGGATGGTGAAAATCTAAGTAAGCTAAGAAATCCCAACAGAAAGAAAGAGAAAAATGAAAGAAAAATGCACAATAGCTTTGCAAAATGAAGTTAGAATCACCTTTTCTTCAAGACTTCGATACTAGATTCCGGCACGTAAATAGATTTCGGGCGAAACAAAGACACTTACCGACTTACCCTCTATACATTTTTGTTTTCACCTAATAATGCTTCTTTCTGTTATCTCGTTCTCTCTTCTTCTTCTCCCTTTTCTTCATATTTTCTTTGTTTGTGACTTTCCTGTTCTCCACTTTTTCCAGCTTTCCTCCACTTTTCGTTCTTCAGTTCTTTCTTCAAATCTCTCTCTCAGCATTTGAGTGTCTATGTTTGCTTGTTCCTTTCCGTTTGTATTTTTAAAGCTTTTTTTTCTTAGTTTTGTGTGGCCACGTGAAGAGGCAAAAGGAGTTCTTCAACCAAGAAAAGAAAAAGTAATGTGATAAGACTTATCTTGGAAAGTGAGAGTGAAAAAAAGATTTTAAAAATAATAATAAAAGATACCAAAGATAGTGGAAGGGAATAAAAACTAAAAAAAAGTAGTAACAAATGTTGACAGGTATACCGTATGCCTTGGCTTGTACATGTACAACAACTTCAAATTTGAGTAAAAAAGAGATCTAGAATTAGCCTTATAATTTTTTTTTTAAATGTCTAGTCAATTAAACAAAAATTCATATTTATTGTTAGTTATATATATATATATATATATATATATTAAATATATAAAATAGTGATAAATCTGAAACGGTACACCAGTATTAATCGATATCCAAAATATATCGTATCGGTGGCCAAACTGGTACAGCTTCCGGTACGGTATTAACTTTCTTGTTCTCAATTTTAGCGTTACTGTGCTCTTAAGTCTTAAAGACCAATTTCACTCACTAGACACATTTGGTTATCATTGCTGAATGCTTTTATTTTAGTATATCTGAAATATTATTTCGATATCTCTAAATGCACACAAATCATGACTTCACAAAACACATTATCCTAACTTTATTGGATGCATTATAATATTTAGTCGAACATGTTATTTTAACCTTGCTGAGTGTTTCATGATCTCATTGAATATCAAATTGTTAACATGGTGCATCTCTGCCCTATAAGTTTCACTATTGTTAGACTATTTTGCAACCTTTTTATTACTACAAAATAACTCATAATGTCACCACTAGATGTCTTTAATTATCACTGGATATGTCACATTTTGTAATTGTATTACTATTAGAAGTTGTTTGGCTTTACTTAGACATCACTGTAGTGTGTCTCAACTAAGTAACATCAGTGTTGTTGGGTGCCTTGCGGTGTCGCTGTTGGATACTTTTTTCTGAACTACTTCTTATCTCATATATATGGTGCTGTTGGATACCTTTTGACACTGCTAAAGCGCCTCATAACTATCCTTATCATTAATGTATGCTCTATGATCTAACTACCCCATGATCAAGCGAAAACTATTTCTCTCTCTATTGCAAATTTTCATGTCTATATCATGTTTTATCTTAATTTACATACTAATCACACTAATTTATTGTTAAAGGGGAAGCACAATGGTACCAACTAATGGATGACCCATTGGCATCAATTTTGGACTCAACTACTCTCACAAACTCGATTCTAATTATCATTGACACCTAGTTTTAGATGTTCCTATTTGAAAAAGCGACTGTTCTAAATTAAAAATGAAAAGGTGGGGAAACAAAAGCGACAACACAATTAGAAAATTAAAGCAACAATACTTTTTCAGTTCTAACAAAATTTAGAAACGGGTTTAAAAGAAAGAACAATTGAAACCAGGAGGAGTTTATTTAATTTAATGTATGTTTAGATGTTCAAAATTTAGAAATGGGGTTTGAAAGAAGAAGAAGAATTACTCTAGATTTTTTTTTTCCCCCTCTTTAGTGTACGGTTATATATATATATATATATATATATATGTTTAGATGTTCAAAATTTAGAAATGGGGTTTGAAAGAAGAAGAAGAATTACTCTAGATTTTTTTTTCCCCCTCTTTAGTGTACGGTTATATATATATATATATATATATATATATATATATATATATAAAGATAAAATGGATATTAAAAAAAAGCTAAAATTATAAATTATCATGTTTATATTATTTACTTACCAAACACATTAATTTGTTGCTAAAGGGGAAGCACACTGATAACAACTAAAGGGTGACCCAAGTCTAACTACGTATTTATGTATTGAACCACGACACATATTTGAATAAATCAACAAAACAAAAAAAAATCCTAACAAAATGAAATGAAATTGGGAGGGGGTAAAAGAAATAAGAAAAAAAAATTATGCCATAGGCCCATAACTAGTGTTGAACTCCCCTTCCCCTCCGACCCACACCATGTACTATTAGATGTTCTTTCTTAATTGAAAAGGAAAATGTTGGAAACAGCATTGGCAACAATAACTTTTCAATGTTAACAAAATTTGAACAAGTTATTCATTCAAAATAAGAAATTGAAACAGGTTAAAGAGAAAATACCACATAGAGGGATATTGTATGTAACTGTTACACATAATACCATCTTCCCGCTCCTTCCTCTCTCTCCCCCCATAATGTACTCTTAGATGTTCTAAATTTGCTTCTTAAAAAAAGATGTTCTTATTTTGAAAAACTACAATTCTAGGCTGAGTTTGGATACACGTCTGCGCACGTCTATGTCTGCGTTTCAGCCTTTTTTTTTTTTTCCCCATGCGCTTTCTGCTTTTTGAGACAAAATGCACTGTTCATGAACACTTTATTAAAAAAATATATTAAAAATGGGTCCCACAGTACTATTCACACATTTAAAAATTATTTTGCTACAGTATTTTCAGTTCAGCAAAATAAGTTGTATCCAAACGAACCCCTAAATTGAAAAGAAAAAGGTTGGAAAGAAATAAAGGAGCAACAACACAATTGAAAAACTAAAGCAACAATAACTTTCCAATTTTAACAAAATTTAGAAACATGTTTAAAAGCAAAAGGAAAATTAAAAAATATGGCAAACATCACTTTTCATTTTTAAAAACATTTAGAAATGGGGTTGGAAGGAGAAGAAGGGAGTTTACTATAGAAAGTAGAAAGAGGTTTTGTCTTTAATGTTTTTTTTTTTTTTAATCTTTAATGTAGAAGGCTCAGATTATTTTGTTTTTGTTTTTTTTTTTTTATGCTATCTCATTTTAAAAATAACTAAAGAGGAAGAAAAAAATAAAAGAGAGAGAAATGTACAAGAGAGCAAAATATAAATAAAAGAGAAAGCAATGAAAAGTATCGCTAGAAGGAGGGCTTGAACCTCCGACCTTGTGGTTAACAGCCACACGCTCTAACCAACTGAGCTATTCCAGCTTTGTTACTCTTTAAATTGTTTAAATTATATAAATAATTAAATTGTAATCAAGGGAATATAGAGTCTCGCCTGATTCACATTCGTATGATTCATAGAGTCGTATCCAAGGCAACTACGACATCTACCCCAAGGGAATATAGGACAGATAATATTCATCCGCAGTTTGCTTTGTTGCAAATATTTAAGATGACAGACTTTGGTGCTCCTCTAATACGTGGAGGTATTATCTGGGCCTTGAAAATTTTTACTCCGCTTGTGCTGTAAACATATCATTCATGCAACAACCAAAAAATAATAATAATAATGCAAGTTTGGTATGGAAGAAAAGTACCATAAATGGCTTCCAATGTGGGAAAGTGCAAGAACTTCATGCCTAAAATGGTATGAAAATTTGAAAATAGCACAGATTCACGTTACCTTGCAGAGTTAAAATATAAAAGAGTGAAGTTACCTGGCACAATAATTTTCATAACAGATTACACGTCTGTTAAGCTATAAAGTTAGTTATTCTTGATTTGTTATCATTAACGCTATATTTTTTTTCCAGTGGGCCCACAAAGGGATAAAGCACTAGTCCAAGAAATTCAAGAAATTCTTTTCAAAGTGCAGGTAATAGGACTCGAACTGGGAAGCACACCCAGTCGAGCCTAGTACAAACACCTTAAAACTGAGAGTCCAACCAACTCAGCCAACTCCCTAAGTTTATCATTAACGCTACTTTACTATCTGCTGTTAATAACTTATCATCAATGTAAAATTTGTTGTCAATTTTGGTACGAGGGTAAGAAGGTAAAAAGGAAAGTAGTACAGCTAGGAAACCAATCTAGGCTACATCTGCTCACGCCACCTGAGCCACCGTCAGTTAACTTCAATACTCCTTAGCAATAATAATAAATAAATATAAATAAAAACCTCCCTCTAATCCTTTTTGGACGTTATTCCTATCACAAGTTCCAACTGCAAGCACCCACACCTACTCTCTCTGTCTCAAATTTCTCTAGGCCCTCTCACTAGTCTTCAACATCAAGGTACTCAATTCTCTTCCTCTCTAGCTACGAGGTACTCGTGTTTTTGTGTATGTGTGTGAGGGAGAAAATCTTGAAATTGATTATCAAAGGAGCCTAATAAATCCGTTTTATGCGAAATTGATTGTTACAATAATATAAGAAAGTAGTCGTATTTATTTAATTTAATTCTCTGCACAGATTATTTGATTTGTCAAAATAGTGAGAAAACAAAGCATTGCTTGCCTGGTGAATTTCGTATATCTTACATGATTTAGGCACATAGTTTCTCAAATGGATTGTTATTATAAACCCCAAACTCTGATTGGAATGTGACTGCCACTTGATTTGATTAATCTCTAGTCTTTATTTCTATGCTTGATCTAGGGGGGCTTTCTTTTTAACTATTTAGTCAAGATCTTGCTCTCTGATCCATAGGTTAGGCATCGTCTATCCAAGAGTTCATACTAAGAAACCTGTTTTTCCCCCAGAAACACATACCTACTATACATGGTTAATTGAATAATGATTTTCATATATAAAATCTAAATGGGTCTGTGTCTTTGAACAAAATTCAGATACCATGGGAAGTAAGGCACCAAGCTGGGGTGAGCAATGGAGCGCAGAAGGTTATGGTGGGAATGATGATGATGACAAGCTCATGAACAAGGTAGGAAACGGCAGTGGCAGCAAGATGGGAGATGTGAAAGCAGCAGCATCGGCAGGACTCGGCAAGGCCAAGGCGGCTGCATCAGTGAGCGCCCAAAAGGTTAAGAGCGGAACCTCGGTGGGAATCAAATGGGTCAAGAATCAATACCAGAAAAAGGTCTCTAAATGAACAAAGATTTGCTCCTTTGATTGGATTAATGAAAACTTGTATTTGTCCCAAAAAAATAACCAACAACATTTTACATGAAACTTTATACATACTTTGGTTGTCAGTTGCTCACTTTTCTTATCCCAATCCCGGAGATGGACAAATTGATTTAGTTTTGCTGTTCCTCACCCTCTATCATATATTAATATTGTTGTGCTTTATGATGTACATTAAGAAGATTGTGTAAAATCCTTTTAGTGACATAATGCCATGGCAGTGCTAGCAAGCTCTACCATAGTAGCAGATAGCTCCCACAGGATAGCGATGGCAGCATTAAGACTATGATCTCAGTTTCGACTGAAAATTTCAATCGCAAACGACTATTTCTGTCTTCTTGAATGGTCTGTATAACAGACGAGTCTATAAATTTATTGGAACTTTTCGTAATAATCTCACAGGAAAACACTTTTTAGTTTTTAATAGTAAGGGTTACCATTAAACCATAGAAAAATAGAAGACAATACACATTACAACACCTCTAAAACCAGTGATGGATCCTGGATATATTTTTTGGGGGGTCAATAAGAAGATGTGTTTTGGGTAAAAAATGAATCTTGCGATCCATGTGATTTTCTTTTTGTCCATAGTAGGTATTAGCAAGAGAATAAAAGATTTGAAATATTGCATTCACAAAATTTTCACAATATTTTTCCAACAAATCTTAGGTGATAAGTTGTTATTAGTTCTAATTCAAACCCACTATTAAAATTACTTTTTGTCTATCAATAACAATCTGTCACTAAGAATTTGTTGTGAAAATGTTGTGAACATAGCGTTTCTCATATAAGATAAACTATAAGTTCATTACATATTGTTTCTTAATACAATGAATATATTAATTATTATTACTAAGAAGGGTCCATTTGGTACATGTGTTTAAATACATGTTTTCAATTTTTAAATAACATTACACGTATTTTCACACACTTTTTCACTCACACGTATTTTCAAAAAATACAAACAACGTTATTAGAACAACATTACCAAACAAGCTCAATCTTTGAAATCATCTATTATTTTTAAATACAATAAACCTTATAATTATTGTTGTTAAGTGAACTCCAAGCAAGATCTATATGGTTTTTTTTTTTTTTATTTAAGCTGGACAAATTTATACTTTTGTTATTAGGCTTACTATTTTTTTTCCCCATATTTTAGATCAAATTGGTTTGTTATGAGTTTTTTTGTGTTTAAAAATACCAAGATATTGTCAAAATGATCATATTCAAGTTTATTTCATTTGAACTTAGAAAAAAAAAAAAAAAAAAAGATCAGGGTTTAAAATTTTATTTTAAGGGGGTAAAAAAAAATTATATACAATTTTTTTTTTTTGGCCCAACTCAATGGGGTTCATTTGAACCCCCTAGACTGTACCTAAAGATGCCCATGTCTAAAACAATATACAATCACTAAACTAAGAATTGTTCTCAAATCCTCCAGGGGGTCTGCGGAGACAGATTTTGTAATAGTAAAACAACTACGTTTGGCAAGTACATTTGCTTCTCACGCAAATGTGAAGGCAGATTTTGCAATAGTAAAATAACCACGCTTGACAAGTATATTTGCTTCTCACGCAAAGCTGCTTCCCATGCAAGCCAATTATGCAAAGGATCAGGCCTTCACCGGCCAAGTAAGTCTAGGGACACATCCTAGTTCACGAGAAATACATTTGCACATCTATTTGCTTTCCACACAAACCAATTATGCAAAGGACCAACCTTCATTGACCGAGTAAGTCTTGGCACACATTCAAGTACGTAAGAAAATTTATCATGTATCAAGTATATGTATTCACCCTCTTACATAGGAGTGAACCCCACATTCTCCACAAGTGAGAGTGTTGATACATGTATTAATATCACCTCCAAATAGACACGCAAAAACACATGTTTAAGCGTGAAGTTGTAATTGATGTGCTTAATTTTTTTTATTCAGCAAGTACTCATGGTGGTCCCATGTATAATTGCTTAAAATCCAATCCCAGGATAACACTGAAGCGTATTGTGAAGTTGGGGGGTGGGTGTGTCGATAGGCAAACTAGTAACTGACCACAGCTTGTAAAATTCTATCATTAGATGTGCCATTATTTATTAACGATGCCAATAACAATTTTTGCACCAGGTCCAACTTCTAAAACTATTATCTCAAACTGGACGACTAGATGGTGGCCATCCTTTACCCGTGGCGCTCAAGAAACCAGTCCATGTGCCATTATTCCTGTTCTGCTTTCAACCCTCCACTTATATCAATTGATTCAATACCTCCTCCGCCCTCCCTTTTTTTTTTCCCCACATACCCATCGGTGTTGAGCTTATGCCAACCCCAGAACTCTGAAATACAAAGTCAAGCGCGCACACATCCATAGAGGTGCACAAAAAAAATTCATTTACTTAAAATAGTCATTCACCCTAATCATAAAGGAGGTAGTCAAACTGGCAAAAGTAGACATTTATTCAAACCATCTGGAATTTAAAAAGAAAATAATACTAAAGAGTTGACAAACTAAAAAAATATAGTCATTGATCCAATCCATAGTGTACTGCCTAGAACATCAATCTAACGAACTGCAGAGAATTTACATCTAATCTAATTCCATCATTTTCTTAGTTTTATTTGCAACTCCTATTCACATAGATGCAACTTAATCACGATTCAGCAAATCCCAAAGGTGTTCTCGCCACTGTAGGTCATATAAAGGAAACCATCTTCTTCCTTATTTTCCTCATAAATTGCAGACATCATAGCCGCTGCAATAAAAAAACCAATACCCCAAATCATAAAAGTGAAAAGGAAGGGAGTAAAAATTTGGAAACAAAAAATAGTGACTTTACCAGTGGGTGGTAGAATGTTCTTGACAAAAATGAATATAGCCTTCTCAGGACTTAACTTGATCCTCTTCCGAACCACATACACAAACTGGCCAACAGTCAAATCAGCAGGAACCAGATACCTACATTCATCCCAACGGAGGCACATTTAATTTCAGATCCAGTAAAAAGAATGGAAAGGCCTGGAGAATGAACACACAATGTATGAACATAACCTTCCAAATCCACTCAGTGATAAATGAGAACTAAACTGCGAACTAGGAAATGGTTTTTTTTTTTTTTTTTAAATTAAACCCATGACCTTACCCTTCACCATTTCTTAGGAGGGGAGATCATTGGCCTAAACTATGAAATGGTTACATGTGACTACTCTAGGAAACTCTTAAAACATATTAAAAACATGTCAATATTTCTTGAGAATGCATCATGGACAATTTGTGATAAAAGGATTGGCACTGTGTAACATATCACAAGTACATGATATATATATATATATATATATGAGAGAGAGAGAGAGAGAGAGAACAAATACACAAATACCCATTTAACAACTAATAAAACTCAGAGATGCAAGCAGATAGTAGCATCAACAAAAAGCATATTTAACTTGGTTTTTGTAAACCTAGTAGCTGTTACTAGTTTTTAATTCAAAAATTCTAACTTCGATAACAAAGTGATTCTTCAAGATGTTCTATTAAAACAAATAATAATAACAATAAATTGCTTTAATTTCCTCTAGTGTCCAAAACAGAACTCGGCAAATGAATCCATAGGTTACATACAGTCCAAAAAGGAATCATATCAAAAGGCAAAAGTTGCAATCAAACATAACATAATATTTCAAAATGAAAGCATTTTATGATTCCACAACATATCAAAACTTTACAAATATATGGAAGTTGTAAAACAACGGCATAGAAGAACTGACTTCTTCTTATCGATGTCAGGCACATCAGTCTTTTCAGCCCTCTCTACAATCACCTACACCAGGCAACCATTTATGTTAGAATCAAAACTAAAACTAAAACACACACACACACACACACACAAAACAACAATCATACTGGAATTCTATCTGGGTACTTCTCTCTGATGCGTGAAGCTTCAGCCTGCCTCCTCTCTGACATATAGAAGAACACAAACATTAACACAGACCATAGTAGAATTATATACATAAGCCTATATACAGAAACACACAATGCAACTAAATATAAACACAATGTGTGTGTGTAAATATATATTAAGTGTATATGCCTAAGGTTCTTAACACACCAATTGATTACAGTAAGCATAATTAGACGGCTAAACACCTATACAATAATTTCCCAATTGCAAAATAAGCAATTATACAAGAAAACTTACATAAAAGTACAATAGAACATCATAATTACTAAACCCATTTATATTAACCTAAAAAAATTTTAAAAATTTTAAATAAATTAAAAAAAAAATAAATAAATAAAAACCTAGACCGAGAATAGAAAATTCCAAAATCCCCGTTAGGGTTGGCAAAGAAGCTAATCAAAATAAAAAATTCCGAACCTAACAAAGCGTGACCCAAATTTGAGAATTGCCTTTTAAGGAGAGAAAAAATATGAAAATTTTCTAGGAATCAAAATCAGTGATCCTACCGCCGAAAATCTAGCCCAAAATATTAAAAATCTAGGGTTCCTCAACATGATCAAACGCAATTATCTCTAAAAAAAAATCAATAATAAAATCAATACAAAAAAGCACGAACCAAGTGGGTGTTCCAGCTTAAAGGAACTCTTGGCCATGGCGACAAATTCTGCAACCAAAAAAAAAAAATTGTAAATTAGGGTTTGTCAGTTTGATATCAAATTATCAATGAAGCAATCGATCAAATCAGATTTTAAAAAGCCAAAGAAAAAATAAAATAAATAATTTTGTACCCAATTGGGGAGAGAGAGAGATTGACTGAGTTGAGACTTGAGATTCCAAAAAGAGGGGCGAAAAAACGAGAAAAGGACAAATTGACCAGAACTGGAAGCGAACGTAATTCCTTAAATGTATACGGTTCGTTTATAGAAGGGCTCTTAAACTTTGTCGTTTTGATTTTTTAATATAAGTTTTTTTATAAAAAAAATTTAATATGGTATTTTTTTACAAAAATTTTGGTTTTGACTTACTTTTTTTTTTTTTCTTTCTTTAGCCACAAATGGCTAGTGAATTTTTAATTTTTATTTTTAATTTTGGTGATGCAAAGAAAATGCGCTTAATTTCATCTCGTCCATAGGTGCCGTCCATAACAAAGTATAAAGGAGGAGACGAGTGGCCCTTACTCTCGTCCCTCTATTACTCGTCCATCCTATGCTGATCCCAAAAACGAGTCTTATCCGTCCATAGTAACGAACATAAGTCTCGTTCGTCCGTAGTAGTGGACGGACAAGGATTACAAACCTTAGGTTCTGATGACTTGCTCTTCCAAAAGCTAAGAGTTGCATCGTTACCTTTCATTAACCATCAAGCACCGGTCCAAAGATAACCTCCACGGAAGTTAGGGAAGTTATCTCTGAATTCTCTGGACTCCTCGATTATAGGAGCGATTAACACGACAAATAACCGCTCAACGTACCCTATATAAGCACTCCTCTATGTAGAAGGTAAGGGATTTGGAACATTTCTAAATAGATAATAAAGTCTCAAAAGTATTTTCCTTCCTACTTCAACCCACTGACTTTACCATCAGAGGATTCAAGACCGGCCACCACCGCTCTTCTCTGATCTTTCTTTGATTTCTCAAGACTTAGCTTTCAAGATCATCAACGCCTGGAGACTTTCAGCCCACTGATAATCAAGGATATATCAGTTGGCGCCGTCTGTGGGAAAGGAATCATTTGTCACGCTTGAACTTCATTTGTTAAGTTCCGTGATTTCTTTCTCCGACAAAGGGCTGAAATGGTTCGGACCAGATCAAGGGCTACCAGTCCAGGCCCTCAAGAGAGTAGAGACGTTTCCAGCAACCCCCTCCTAGCCAACACGTGCAAGCAATGGCTGCCGCTATGGCAGAGTTGACTCGCCAGAATCAAGAACTGAAAAAGGAGATTACCCTTAGAAAGCAACAGTATAAGGCCTATGGAGAAGACCTCGGATAGAGTCAAAGGGATGGGAGACATGCAGAACCGGAGAGCCAATCAAGGGGTACCATTCCTAGAAGAGTACCACACTTAGAAAAGGAAATGGATCAGATGAGGAAAGTTATGGATGAGATGAGGGAGAACATGAGGAAAACTAACCCTGTGGAAGACCTAGTTCACCGAACAGACTCTCCCTTCACAGCTTCTATCAATGGCCATCCCTTACCTCCGAAATTCAAGATGCGTTCCTTGAATTCATATGATGGAACGCGGGATCCTTTCAACCATATCGCCACTTTCAAGGCGACTATGCACCTTCAAGGGGTTCCCGATGAGATAATGTGTAGAGCCTTCCCTACCACCCTCAAAGGGTCCGCACGAGTGTGGTTTAGCAAAATACCTCCTAACACAGTGACATCCTTCGAGGAGTTAAGCAAGTTGTTCGTTAATAATTTTATCGGAGGGCAGAGGCACAAACGTTCGTCGTCAAGCTTGCTGACCATAGAACAAGGAGAGAATGAAAGTTTACGATCCTTCATCACGGGATTCAACAGGGATGCCTTGGCAGTGGACGAGGTGGATGATAAGCTGCTTTTGGCAGCATTCTATAATGGGGTTCATTCTGATTTGTTTATTCACAAATTATATGAACAGGCGCCTCAGACCATGGCTAAACTAGTTCATTCAGCCCAGAACTTTATGAATGCGGAGGACGCTATCATAGCCAAGAAGAGGAAAAGAGTTGAGAGAGTGGAAGCCAACCCGATACGTCAATCAGAACAAGGTCCTCGTCCTAAGAAGGGACGAACAGAAGATAGGAAAGACCGAGAGAAGAAGGCGGGCCCTTCGGCGCGAAATCAACAATACACCCCATTAAATGTGCCACTCGAGCAAGTCCTCATGCAAATCAAGGACGAGCCTTCCTTGAAGTGGCCGGAGAAGATGAAAAGAGGTCCCAACAAGCGCAATAGGAATAAGTATTGTGGCTTCCATAGAGATCATGGGCATGATACAGACGAGTGCTTTGATTTGAAGCAGCAGATTGAGAATCTTATCAGGCAAGGGAAGCTGGGAAATTTCCTTGGGCGAGACCATAAGGACGAGAAATTGAAAGGGAAGGTAGAGGAGTCATCGCGACCACCGCTCGGAGAAATAAGAGTCATTATAGGGGGAAATTCAGCTGGACAATCGTCCAAAACAAAGAAAGCATACCTGAAGGAAGTGCAGAGCGTCTAACTTTTTGGACGATCAATGAAGGCAAAGTCCATGGACGAGCAGGCGATTACCTTCACGGACGAGGAAGCTGAAAGAATCCACCATCCTCACAATGACGCTATTGTTATCACTCTGCTCATTACTGATTACACAACCAGAAGAGTGCTGGTGGACAACGGAAGTTCAGCGAACATTCTGTATTATCCTGCCTTTCAGTAGATGAGGATCGGACAAGACCAGCTTTGTCCAGTACATTCGCCTTTAGTAGGTTTTGGAGGAATGAAGGTACAGCCTGTAGGTACTGTTACATTGCCAGTGGTGGTAGGAGCGTACCCGCAACAGTTGACTACCAATGTGAATTTCCTAGTAGTAGATTGCTCGTCCTCTTATAATGCCATAATTGGAAGGCCGACCCTAAATAGGTGAAAGTCAGTCACGTCTACCTATCACTTGTCAGTCAAATTCCCAACGGAACATGGAGTGGGGCAAGTACAGGGAGACCAATTAGCAGCAAGAAAGTGTTATCTAGCCATGCTGGCTACAGACGAGCAAATTCAAGCAATGAACATCGAAGAAAAGAGAGTTGTGGCAGAACCCGTTGAAGTGTTGGAAGATATTCCCCTAGATGAAAATAACCCTGAAAGGTGTATTAGGATTGGAGCAGACCTGGAAGAAAAGGTTAAGAAGGACCTTATTTGTTTTTTGAAGAAAAACAAAGACGTGTTTGCTTGGAGTTATGGAGACATGCCGGGTATAAATCCTGGCGTCATTACCCACCGTCTGAGTATATGCCCTTCCTCAAAGCCAGTGCGACAAAAGAAGAGGGTGTTCTCCCCTGTGAGAGATAATGCCATTAAAGAAGAAGTTCAAAAGTTAATTGTGGCGAAGTTCATTCGAGAGGTATACTATCCTGACTGGTTAGCCAATGTGGTAATGGTCAAGAAGGCAAACGGTAAATGAAGAATGTGTGTGGATTTCACTGACCTAAACAAGGCTTGCCCCAAGGATAGCTACCCGTTACCGCGCATTGTGTGTGGATTTCACTGACCTAAAAAAGGCTTGCCCCAAGGATAGCTACCCGTTGTCGCGCATTGACCAGTTGGTAGATTCCACTGCGGGCCACAAGTTGCTCAGCTTCCTGGATGCTTTCTCCGGATACAATCAGATTAAGATGGATAAAGCAGACCAAGAGAAGACGTCTTTTATTACCAGTCAGGGATTATTCTATTATGAAGTGATGCCTTTCGGATTGAAAAATGTTGGCGCAACATACCAACGACTGGTCAATCATATGTTTCGTCCACAGATTGGGCAGAATATGGAAGTTTACATAGATGACATGTTGGTGAAAACTCAAGACGAGGGGAGGCATCTGGACAACTTGCAAGAGACATTTGACATACTGAGACAGTACCACATGAAGTTGAACCCCAGCAAATATGCTTTTGGAGTATCATCGGGGAAGTTCCTTGGATTTATGGTATCCTACAGGAGAATCGAAGCAAACCCTGATAAAATTAAAGCAGTATTGGATATAAAGCCTCCAAACAATGTTAAAGAAGTCCAGTCACTCACCGGACGAGTTGCCGCCCTCAACAGGTTTGTTTCTAAAGCTACTGACAAATGTTTGCCATTTTTTAAGGTTCTTAAAAAAGCATTTGAATGGACCGACGAGTGTCAGAAAGCTTTCGAAGATTTGAAGACATACCTCACCGTGGCTCCTTTATTAAGCCCATCCGTCCAAGGAGAAGAATTGTATCTATATTTGGCAGTCACCCCACATGCAGTGAGTTCAGCACTAGTGAGAGAAGAGGGCAAGGCGCAAAGACCTGTATACTATACAAGCAAAGCACTTCGAGGAGCAGAAAGACGATATCCGTTAATGGAGAAGTTGGCATTTGCATTGATAACAGCCTCCAAAAAGCTAAGGCATTATTTCCAGGCTCATGTCATCAACGTCATGACGGATCACCCGCTCAAGAAGGCAATGAACAAGTTGGAGGCTGCAGGACGTTTGATTCAGTAGGCCGTCGAGCTCAGTGAGTTTGACATAAAGTACCAACCAAGGCATGCCATAAAAGATCAAGCTCTAGCAGACTTCATTGCAGAGTTTACATTAGATTCTGACAATGTAGATGAGGTGGAAGACGATAAGAAGTGGATCGTCCATGTGGATGGTTCGTCCACGCAGTACGCAGGAGGAATATGTGTGGTTTTGCAATCTCCAGAGGGGAAAAAACTGAGACACAGAGTTCGTTTGCAGTACCAAACGACTAATAATGAAGTTGAGTACGAAACTCTTCTCAAAGGGCTGGAATTGGCTAAGTCTGTAGAAGCGAAGTCACTCCTCGTCTTGGGAGATTCTCAACTAATCATGGGCCAGGTGAATGGAATGTATGAGGCTAAGGAAGAACGAATGAGGAAGTATCTTAACAGGGTGACACGCCTTGTAAAAAAGTTTGAAGAAGTTAACTTCGTTCACACCCCAAGGGAGGAGAACGTGGAAGCCGACACCTTGGCAAAAGAAGCCTCAGCGAATGAAGTCGTGGATAAGTTCAATGAGATTCAATACATACCGAGTATAGACATCCCAAAAGTATAGCAAGTGGAAAATAGAGAAAATTGGATGGCTCTAATCGTGTCGTACTTAAGAGACGGACGACTTCCAGAAGGAAAAGATGAGACTAGGAAGCTGAGGGTAAAAGCAGCCAGATACGTTCTTTTGGACGAGGTTCTCTACAAAAGAGGTTTTTCCCAGCCTTATCTCAGGTGTTTGGCTCCAGAAGAAACCAACTATATATTAAGAGAAATTCATGAAGAAGCATATGGAAACCACTCCGGAGCCAGGTCACTCATCCACAAAGTCATCCGTGCAGGATATTACTGGCCAAACATACAAGCTGATGCTAAGGCCTACGTCAAGGTCTGCGATCAATGCCAAAGGTTTAGCAACGTCCCCAGGCAACCATCAGAGTATTTAACTCCAATGACGGCCCCGTGGCCTTTTGCACAGTGGGGGCTAGACATCCTGGGTCCTTTCCCACTAGGTGTAAGGCAGATGAAGTTTCTCGTGGTTGGAATTGATTATTTTACCAAGTGGGTAGAAGCAGAACCCTTAGCTAACATCACACAACAAAATGACAAAAACTTCATATGGAAGAACATTGTGTGCAGATTTGGGGTACCCAGGGTGCTGATATCTGACAACGGACGATAATTTGACAATGCACTCTTCAAAGATTTTTGCGTACACTTTGGGATTCAAAATCACTACTCCTCGCCAGCACACCCACAAGCTAATGGCCAAGCTGAAGTTGCAAACTGATCCTTGTTGAAGATCATCAAGACTCGGCTTGAGAGGGCAAAGAGAGTATGGCCAAATGAGCTACCAGGTGTTTTGTGGGAGTATAGGACGACAACAAGAACTCCTACAGGAGAGAGTCCTTTTAAGCTAGCCTATGAAACTGAAGCAGTCATACCTGCGGAAGTGCACATGGCCAATCATAGGATGGCAACCTATCAGGATGAAGCTAATAATGAGCAACTCCGTGTGAACCTCGATTTGATAGACGAGGTAAGGACGGATGCTAAGCAAAGGATGACGAGGTATAAAAACCTGATGGCTAGGCAATATGATGCAATGGTAAAACCAAGGCGATTCAACATAGGAGACCTCGTCCTAAGAAGGATTTCCTTGGCAACAAAGAACCCAGCTCATGGGAAGTTGAGACCTAATTGGGAAGACCCCTACAGAGTTGTAAACTGCAAAAGACAAGGATCCTATTACTTAGAAGCTCTTGATGTGAGGAAGCTGGAGCATCTTTGGAATGTGGAGCACTTGAGGAGGTACTATCAGTAATTTGCCAGCCTAGAGGAGCATGACTCTGGACGAGCCCAGAGATTACATAAAAACTTGTTTATATATTTCGTGTGGCTTTGTTATTATGTTAAACGTATGGACGAAATTATGGTTTGGTTTGTATTTGTTCTAATAAAGGCATTAGCCTCTAAAGTACATGCCTCGTCTATGAACAATATCCATGATATGAACAATGTTTGTGGAATGTGCATAATGCTGTGTGAATCCATGATTTCCATATCACTTTTGTTCATATTGACTTATGTTCATACTGACTCTTAAAAAAAAAAAAGTTTAAAGACGAGAAAATTCTCTGGACGTGGAGATGTAATCTCAAGCTTTCCTAGAAAGCGAAAACAAGGCACACTCATCCAAATCAAAGGACGAGGTAAAGCCAATGCCTAAGCGGATAAAGTCCTAGGCATGCTAGTCCATAGGATGGGCAAGGTAAAACATAATACCTAATCATACCATGGACGAGGAAAAGCACAAATGCTTCTGGACTTGTTAAAGTCACCTATTAAAAAGCTGTCCATGGACAAAAGAAAAATGCAAGGACGACTAACTACTTTACATGGGCAAATCACATGGTGAAATTTCCAATAAAAGTGGTTAAAGTATATATACATGTATGAAATGTGGACGAGCTAAACAAGAATTCCTGTATATGAAATTAAAAACTCTCGTCCATGCATATATGAAAGAAACAGTACTCATTCAGATTGTCTCAAGGGCGGACGAGAAACGTCCAAACACCCTTCCAAAATTAAAGTTGTTTTATGAAAACTCGTCCTTAAACATAGACGAATCTAATGTACTTGAATTACATATAAAAAGAAAAAAAGGAATTAAAGCACAAAACATTTGAAATATTTTCTAAGCTGAGGCATCGACGTTGGGGTCGTCTTGAGGATGGGTCGTGGCATCATCCTCTATATTAGCGTCCTCAGAGCCGAGGTGAAGGAGGGAGCTAGTGCTGGCAGCATTCAAATTGAGAACAATAGAGCTGAAATCCACATTAGGAAACTTTTCAGTAGCATCCATCCTAAAATCTTCGAACCCTGCTGCATAGTTGGTATCCAAAACATCAGTGTATTGTTTAGATGCTTTGAACTCAGCTACTGCGTCTTCCTTTGCCTTGGAGAGAAGAATGCTATGCTCATTGTTCTTTTTCTGCAAGTCTTCAAGACGAGCATCTTTCTTCGCAGCACTAGCCTTCAAACCCTCAACCTTGGTTTTCAACTCCCTCACCTCGTCCGTGGTCTTGGTAGCCACTTCAGCCCATTGTTTAGCCTCAGCCTTCAACTCCTGTATCCTCGTCTCTAACAGGATCCTCGTCTTGTCCAACCTAGTGGCCTGTCTAGACGCTGCTATAAACTTAGACATGCCCTGCGAAAAACAACAAAAAAAAAAAAAGGATTTAAAAAAAAAAAAAAAAAAAAAAAAAGAGAATGAAAATTTAGTCAGGACGAAGATAAATGTTACCTTGAAAAGGTCATGAACACCAGAGTGTTCAAAATCTTTCAGGGACATGTCATAGCAAACGTTTATGTCCTCGTCAGTAACAGCATTCTTGAAACGTTCCCAAGCTAGGTCTTCATTTTCAATGATATTTGAAGGGACCTTATGGGAAGGTTGAGACGAGGTTGACACAATTTTAGACGGTGGAGTCTTGGACGGGGTGGACTCAACAGGAGTAGACGAGTCGACATCAAAGACTTTGGCAGGCTGGTGGGACGATGGAGTAGGCTTGACTGCTTGGGACGAGTCATGTTTGGTCTTCTTGCCACATCTACTTGGGAGATTCTCCAAATTCAAGTTTTTGGAGATAGTCTTCCTCTTATCTCCAGCCAGTGGACGAGCTTGAAGCTCAGGCTCAAGACGAGTACCCTCAGCACCTACATCTTTTCCCTTGTTACCTCTCATGGTTGCCATTCCTGTAAAAAAAAAAAAAAAAAAAAAAAAAAAAAGGGAAAAGAGAGGAAAAGAGTGTACTTTGGCATAAGGGAAAGTAAAAATAAAAGATGCAGGGAACATTTAGAATTTGAAACTTACTTTTTCTTACAGTAATCTCGTGCGCAAGTGCTATGTCAGATGGTTTTGGGCCTAACCCCCACTTGGCAAGCCGTCTAAGATTGACCAAGGAATGAAAATCCCTGTCTGAGTATAAACGAGCCCTGTGGACGCGGTCTCGATGCAGCTTGCTCAAAGAAGGTCGTCCAATGGCTGTAATAAGAAAAGCAGAAGTTAAAAAATGATAATAATTATAAGCAAAAACAAGAAGAATGGGAAAAGCTAAGGGACTTACCCTCAGGACGAAGGTTCCCTAGGTCCCCAGTAAAACGACCAAATGTATCCTGGCCAACATCTACAGGGTTTCCAGCCCAGAAGCCAGAGACGAAGAAAAACTCCGTCTTCCACTTTCTATCAGACGAGGCCAAGGACTTCACCAGTCTACAATCTTTAACCCTGGCCATAAACTGATGAAAGCCAGGGGATTGATGAATTTCTGAAGGTTTGTAACAGTAAAGGAACTCGTCCACAGTGATAGGACGGTCCCCTCCAAACACTTCCCTCCACAAAATTTGCGTAGAGATAATTAACCTCCATGCATTGGGGTTAAATTGACATACTCCTAAACCTAGTCTGAATAACAACTCTCTAATAAAGGCATTCAAAGGAAACCTAAGACCCCCTAGAAGGTAAACTTCATATACACCTATCCCAAAATAGGGATTACAACACCACTCTCCATGGACGGGTAATCTAGGATTAAACTCGTCCGGGATTTGATACCATTCCCTAAGGTTGTTTAGCCTATCCTCGTCCGTCTTGGAAGGAATATCTACAGCGCAACTATACACAGTTATCTCCGTCTCGTCCAAAGGACTAGACGGAGGGATGGAAGACGAGGTGCCTGCCTGGGACCCTGAAGTTTTTCTAAGTTGTTCTTGCACTACTTCTATGGGAAATCCAGGGACCCCTGAGACATACTCCTCATCCGTGGTGTTTCCCCCACTACTGTTACTGGTGTCACTAGAGCTACTGCTACTATCGTCATAATACTCGTCTATAGCTTTCCCAGTGCTGTTGCTGGACGAGGAGACAACTATTTCTGACATTTCTTTTTTTTAAAAAGAAGAAAATTTTGGAAACCTAAAAGACGAGGAAAGAGAGAATACCTGGCTCTAGGACGAACAGAAATTATGGACGCAAGGAAACTCCTAGACGAAGCTCTAGACGATGAATGTCAAAGGAGGAAAATCTCAGAAGTGAGGAGGGTAGTCGAGGCATTCCACTATTTATAGATAGCTGACCTGGTCATACGAAGCGACACAACCAATCAAATGGTGACACGTGGTCCTTGCCTCGAAAAAATGAATCGACGAGACAGGCCACCATTTAGGTTACAACACGTGGCACATTTAATTGCTGAAAGAGCTCGTCCGTCCAGAGAATATTATCACTATGTTTCCTTGGACGACCCATGGACAAGGGGGGAACTGATGATGCAAAGAAAATGCGCTTAATTCCATCTCGTCCATAGGTGCCGTCCATAACAAAGTATAAAGGAGGAGACGAGTGGCCCTTACTCTCGTCCCTCTATTACTTGTCCATCCTATGCTGATCCCAGAAACGAGTCTTATCCGTCCATAGTAACGAACATAAGTCTCGTCCGTCCGTAGTAGTGGACGGACGAGGATTACAAACCTTAGGTTCTGATGACTTGCTCTTCCAAAACCTAAGAGTTGCATCGTTACCTTTCATTAACCATCAAGCACCAGTCCAAAGATAACCTCCACGGAAGTTAGGGAAGTTATCTCTGAATTCTCTGGACTCCTAGATTATAGGAGCGGTTAACACGACAAATAACTGCTCAACGTACCCTATATAAGCACTCCTCTACGTAGAAGGTAAGGGATTTGGAACATTTCTAAATAGATAATAAAGTCTCAGAAGTATTTTCCTTCCTACTTCAACCCACTGACTTTACCATCGGAGGATTCAAGACCGGCCACCACCGGTCTTCTCTGATCTTTCTTTGATTTCTCAGGACTTAGCCTTCAAGATCATCAACGCCCGGAGACTTTCAGCCCACTAATAATCAAGGATATATCAAATTTTATCGAATTATTATTGGCCAAATCAGTAAATATTGAACTATATATATTATTATAATTCCATAGTTGGGTGAGGGTTAATTTAAAACCTTAAATGTCTCATTGGATAATATCAAAATATGACAACTAATTGATATTACAATTTGTAACCATAAAAAAAAAAATTAAATAAATAAATAAAAAATGTCTTTTCTTTAATTTTTAAATGATTAAACTTCTTGTCAACTTTTGCAAGCCTCTACCACAATTATTTGAATCACAATGTTAATTTGCATTCATGAGAAAGTTTAATAAATTATGATTTTTCTATTTTGTTTTTTTGGATTAAATCTTCATTTCATAATTATGGTAGGTATTAATAGACTTTTATTTTTTACTAAATATGAAATTTGATAATTATGGTACTTATTAATATTTTTATTTTTGGTTTAAATATGAAAATTGATAATTTTGATAGCTATTAATAAAAAATTATAGTAATTATTAATAGTTTGTCTGGTGACCAAAGCTGCCACTGTTCTAATGATCGGTGCTGACAATTCAATCACCAGTGGCATCGCTCTGGTGATAATGGTCGCCAACAGTCCGGATCTCCGGCACCAATGGCTTTAGTGGCTAAGCCACCAATTTTGGTGATTTACTTGAAAATTTTTACTTGTCATACCAAACACTTGAAGATGTAAAATATTTTACTACCGACAAAGAAAGCTACTGAGAAAGGGTTTGTGAATTCTTTAGTAAGATGGGAACGTGACGATTAATTGTTAAAGTACGTGGGCTATTGGGCTTTGGATTTGGGTTATGCCTCAAAGAAGGATGAGCCAGACTTTAAGCTTTTGGGCATAAGGGATTAGATGGGCTTGAGTTAAAATAAATGAGCTTGGGCTCATAATGAAGTGAACTTTGTAGTTTGTACTTTGGGAAGTGAATCCAAACAATAATCTCTGGTGTCGATTCCCTCCTGTAGTGGCTTCTACAGTATTTTGAGAGTAGTCTCCATCGCCTCCACGTTAAAAGATTTTGGAATCAATAATTTTGTCAATACACATCTCTTTGTCAAACACAATTGTCCTGTTCTTCTTCTATGTCATGAGAAACTCTTGCATATATCCCTTCTAATATTCTTTCATCATTGAAAGGGTAATTACTCTCGACCCGCAAAACTAGTCTGAACCTCAGAGAGGGACCATCCAAACAGTGAAACTTTTTTATTATTTTTTTTGGTCCTCTTAAGAGATTCCATGATCCCACCAAACACTTATTATAATTGAAAATATTAATTTCTTCATTTTTTTTTTTTCACCCTACCGAACAAAGGCTAAAGGGACTAGTAGGGGTGATTAGAGTTAGTGTGCAAAAACAAAATGGTGTCGGAGAATGTTAATACTGTTAGTCAGTAAGGGATAAAAGTAATAAAGCCACAAATGTTCAAAAAGTCAAGAATTAACTTGTTTAGTTTGTTAAATTACCGATTCTTTCGAATGATTAAGTTATTGAAAAATTATAAATTTAATTATTTAATTATATATTTTTAATACTCTCCTTCGTATGTGAACTTAAATTTTCTTTTCATAGTTGAGGCCTAAGACCTAAGATTTTAAATAAAAGGTTGAGCAAAAGAGATAGAGATTGCCCTCATGCTCCAACCATGTTAAATGACTAAGAGAATTAGCATATGGGGATGTAAAAAAGTGTTTATTATATATCTTCAAAACCTACTTTATCTATTTTACCATCTCATTATACAACTCACCAAACATCTCAATTTCTATTTTTACATATAACTCATTAAAATAATATAAACTATACCAACAAATAGTATAAACAAATCAATTCTCTCTCTTCTCAGCCATCTTTCTCTTCCCTCTTTTCCTCTCTTCCTCTCTCACCCCATTAAAATATTATTTTTTATTTTTACAACCCACAAACAGTAGAATTGTATATATACAACCTTAATTACTATTCACCAATGCTAAAAAAATTTACATACCCATATCTAGGTTAATGCTCTATTTTAATGTCTTAGTTGCTAAAATAGCAATTGTGGGATTTTTACGCCCTAAGAGCATCCACATCATTTAGTGGATACTCTTCTATAAAACAAAAACTCCTTTATTTTACACATTTTGGCCAAAAAAATTCTCACGTCAGCTTGTGTAAAACTGTGTAAAGTCTTCTAAAAATTTCCATGAACTACAATAACCGTGTAAATTTACATAATTACTGTAGCTCATTTATCCATTATTTTAGTATTTGTTTCTCTCTCCTCTCAACTCTTTCAGGCTCACAGCTCTCTCTTTCAACCGTGTATAATCTTCTCACTCTCACCTCTCTTTCGTTTCATCTCTCCCTCAGTTCACCGATCTCACCTTAGGCCACTGATCTCACCGATCTCAACAGGCAAACGATGTCGTGGCGGAGCTTCGATGGTACAATCTCACTCGCACGAGACCCAGAAATGATGCCGTGGCAGAGCTCTCAGGGACGTGATGTGTGGGTTTTGATGGGTATTGATTGGGTTGATTGGTGGCTGGGATTTTGATGGGTGGGTTGAATATTTTGATCAGTGGGTTTTGATCTTGATCGGCTTGTTTTTTCTAGTTCATTGGTGGGTTTTGATGATCTTGCCGCCAATTGGGTGGGTGATGATTTGGCTTGACTGGGTTTCGGGTTGGGTGGTTGATTAATGGGTTTGGGATTGAATGGGTTTCAGATTGAGTGGGTTGGTTTTTCTTGATGATGGTGGCTGGGTGGTGATTATGGCGGCTGGGTGTGGAGTGATAGTTGGTAGTGATGGATTGTGGGTCTGTGAGAGAGAGGGGCAGTGAGGGAATGAATAATAAAAATTTTTTAAATAATGAATATTTTATTGAATAAATGTGTAGAATAGATAAACTGGTATTGATGTTTTGTAAAAGTGGATGTGTAAAATAGAAAAAGTAGATTTTTTCGTGTAAAATAGACATAAAATTTTAACGAACCGATGTGGTTGCTCTAATGCTAATACTTTTAGGAGGTGTTAATGTGTTATTCTCTCAACATTTAAGATATTGAAGAATAGTAATTTAACCATGCGCATGATTGCAACGGTAGAATGCAGCTGAAATAGCAACTGTTATAAGGAACGTAATTTGTCGGAGACATTAAGAGCTTAAGTTTGCGTATACAACAAGTGTGATTTAAACTAGTCGATCAGGCGTGTTTGGTTCAACGTGTAAACTTGGCTGTCATGCCAGATTCCAAATCTTTTTTATTTTGTACGAGTGTTTTGTATGAGTGTCGACTGAAGTTGAACCTATTTGTAGGATGCCCTTTTGTGCACATTGTATGCGTTTGGTTCCAAATTAAAAAGACAGTTTATTTTACTATTTAATATATTTTTGTTACTATTTATAACTCTCATTGCACTTTTTGATACTATTTATGA
Organism: Quercus ilex subsp. ballota; assembly: GCA_032727855.1. Taxonomy (NCBI): domain Eukaryota; kingdom Viridiplantae; phylum Streptophyta; class Magnoliopsida; order Fagales; family Fagaceae; genus Quercus; species Quercus ilex. The sequence continues at coordinate 36,379,666 of CM064915.1, forward strand.
ATTTCATTATACTATTTTAGCTAATTTTTACTTTTTTCTTTTATTTATAGTACTTCCAACAAAATTTTTTTTAATTTCAACCAAATAAACAGATTTTGACTCGGGCATCAAAAATCATAAAGAAAAAAACAGTAGCAGTTCTGTATAAGTGTACATTTTACTGTGTCATATTTGTTGTCACTTTATTGAACTCAAAATTTTGTCCACTACTAAAGTCTAAAACAACCGCGGCTCCACTGGGCCCAGAAGAAGAAAACATAACACAATGGGCCCATAAGCCAAAACAGGAAGCCCCTGTAAACAACTACTCTCAGCTTTTTTGAATCCAAGTGGTGGGTTTCTTCATGTTCAGTCACTTGTCCAACTGCGACCCATCATTTGGCCCATTGGGCCCTATTCATTAAGCTTCCACGTTTTACATTTTCATTTTTTTTTTCCCCTCTAGCAACTATTATTAAAGTACTATCAAAATTGGTAGACCCCATAGTCACACATCCTTTTTTTCTTAAGCCTTAAAAAGGCCCACTTGTTTCATTATTTTTTTGCATAGCTCTCCTTCTCGAGGTTTCTACTTCCTAGTTAAAGAGCCAAGACTCGTACACATAAGGAGCAAAATAGGAGCAACACATGGCACAGTTTCATTTTGTGGAAAACCAGCATTTGGAGGAGCAAAAAAACTTTTGGAAGAGGTGTGTGGCCACAGCAAAGGAGCAAAAGGCAAGGTTTTACATACTAAGGAGGTGTGTGGTCATGTTACTATGCTGGCACAAGTATGGGAAGTATAATTAGATGGTTTAATTTTTTATTTTATTTTGTTAGGTACTTGAATTTTAAGCTATTTATTAAGCAGGAAGTTTAAGTGTAATACCAATTTTATATAATTACACCAATTAAAATTATTATATGTTTAATTTTTAGGGGTATATATATTTTGAGCAAGTGTTCATGGTGATGTTATGAGGGCTTACGACAAGAAATGTATATATATATATATATATATATATTATATAGTATTTATGTTTTTATGCCTAGATAAACTAAGCACGTGTCGTGAAACAAACGAAAACTTGTTATCATGAATCCAGTCTCCATGAGGTGCCATTATGTTTCAATGAAGATTATTTTTCCCCTTGTCTTGCAAGAATGGCGCTCTAGAATGCGACAGCCAACATCAATTTAAGGTGTAAAATCAAATGCAGGTTTTTGACAAAGCCAATTCATCTGGCATCAATCTTTCGGCATGTCATTTCCTTACTTTTATGCGTATTAAATTGATTTTTGGGACCCTCAGATTCTCACCTTATCAATTCATATTTACATAGCACTAGGTTATCAAATACTATCAAATTTACCATAAAAACTATTTTAGTTTCACAAATAAATATTTAATTAGTGTAAAGCACTATATATAAAGCATCAAAATTTAGTGAACATGCATGAACTTGAAAATTACGTAAGTCCCCAGCCTAACTCAAATGCAGAACAACGACTCTATAGTGTGTTAGAAAGTTTGAAGGGAGAGGGAAGTAAAGGGTTAGGGGGAAAGGAGAGGAGAGGATAGGGAAGTGGTACCCCTTCCTCTTATTTGGAAATTTTAAAAATGATTTTTAGATGTTTTACATTGTACTTGCAATGTAAATTTACATTGTAAAATGTAGACATACAAAAAGCGGCAAATGTTGTATATATTTGCAAAATTATACAATATACAATGTTAATATATATATTTATCCCCCTTTATTTAAATGTTTTAAAAATTAAGTAAAGAAATGATAATTTGTATCCAACCTGTGTACTTAATAGGGGTGGGGGAGGGTATTAAGATGTCCACCAGTAACAGGTCCATGATGGGGGACTAGGGATGCATCCTCCAACCAACACCATACTTGTGTAGATTATATATAGATATGTATTAAATATTTATCTCTCTCTCTCCAATGACCATTGTGCTTCGTCTCAAACCCATTGTCGATTTGAGAACCAAGTCTCCTTTCCAACAACTACCATGCCTCTCTCTCTCTCTCTCTCTCTGGGTTTCCATTGTGGCAACACAAGATGAGGCGAGGTCCAATGGGTGCCCATTGGGGTGAGGATGGGGGCAACAAATTCCCCCTAATGCAAGGGTGGGGGTGGAAAATATGATATCCATCCCAAGCCCGTTTTGTTGTCATTTCTATTAAGCAAGGAAAGAAGAGGGAAGGAAAATAGTCATATAAATTAGCAATTATGACTATGTTTTACTAATTAAAAAAAAAGATATATATTATAGAAATAAATTAACAATTTATTTATTTTTAATATAAATGGAACTCCTCTCTTTTTGCATCCCCTCCCCCAAAATGAGGGGTTTGGAGGGTAAGATTGTAAGATATCCCCAAACACACTCTTAAGTCTTAAGATATTCTATTCTAATAACTCCACTTTCCTCTTCTCTACCGTCATTTACTATTCCAACCTTACCATTTTAGACACACATTATATCTCCCCCTCATTGGCAATGTGAGACTTTGTCCACGTAGACTCATCAATTGTTTTTTCTTTTTTTGTTAATTAATTTAAAGGAGAGGAGTAAACAAGGCCTTATAGTTATAGTCTTATAGGTGATTCGGTGAAAATCTCACGCTTACTTTTAAAGGATAATTCTAATTCTTGAATAGCTTATGAAGTTACAAGACCATCGATCACCAACAATACTTAAAACTTGTAGTGCTGTCACCATGTAATTTGTTTCAAAGTTAACATGTGCAATCTTTATATTTCTCGATGTTCATGGAAGATTAATTAGATCATCAAAGTTCGTCACTTTAAGTCTATGAATCAATTTAAGGTTGAATTAGCTTTTCTTGTTGATAGGGAAGATCAGCATTATTGAAAGTTCTAAAATGCTTACCACGATTGAATTACTTACCTTATCGCCTGCAAAATAATAATAATAATTCTCTACTGCATCCATTAATTAGATCTTGAGATGTTCCTATTCATCTTTTGTGATATCAAAATCTCTTTTATCAGTTGATGAGAATAATAATAGAGAAATGGTTCTGAAAAAGTAGGGGGAAAGTGATGAGACATGTCTCGTACACCATAACGAGGAGCTTGAATGAAAAGGAACAACGATTACGATTGGAGCCATACAAATGCAAGCTGTAGACAATTAGTCTAACAAAGTAATCCTATTTTTACAAGACTAGATAGCAACTAGTTTGCTTGAACAATTGGAAAGGTCGATAAACTTGAAGATTTGAAGTCTTGGCATGGAAAATGACTTGCTACTATTATAGGTTCATTTGAATTCAATTTTCAGCTACTAAGCCTACTTTTATTGAAACATAATCTCGCTGCCTCTCATGCTTATTATAGATGACCATATACACACAATTTAGCATATTGTAATACTTTCCAAAAAGATTGCAGGCAGACGACACAATAAGAAATTAAGTTAAATACTTTCCATTAGTTGCAAAAGTGATTGAACAACTGAACCTACGAAGTGCCTCATCGGAGGTTGGGTACCAAAAACACCAACCAAATCCAAAAGCAAAGGTTCTTGCCGTTTGATACATAAATGCTGATTGAACAAAGCCAACATCCTTCTCCCCCTACTCCATCATCCATAAATGCTACATTAAAAGCTCCAGATTTGTGTCCGTGAGCTTTTTCACGATTCCTGTACCTTCTTAAATTAATATTAATTCCAACTTCCTTTGTTGTTGGGTAGTTGGAAATTTAAATGCAACTTCTTCAATGCTACCATTACTACCCATCTATTTTTGTTGCATATTGGGCACTACTTTAAGAGATAGAGAGTCTCTTCTCTCTTTAGTAGGAGTACATACATGATCTCCAACCCCCACACTGCCTTGTCCCTCACTCATTATCTCTTCCAGTTCCTTTCTTAATAAACTCTATAAGTCATTTAGTTTGAGGTGCTAGCTATGAATTGCATCACTCTCACTTCTACCAAATAATTGCATTTTCCTTCATATATATTATGTCTTCTTGTGAATATATGCTACTTCTTTCAATATTTTTTATTTATTGGTGTTATGAATTGCTTTTTCTCTTTCGTTGGTTTTGTTTTATTTGCAGATTTGTTGCTAGCTAAGCTAAGATCAAACGTGGTGACGGGAGAGATGGATCAGTTTAACGGGATATTGGTCCGGTTCAATAAGAAATCAGCGTTCAAAATGTTATGGGCCCTGCTTTTTGATTGAGCCGTGCCAATATCACGTCCACTGCTCCCAAATCCTCGTATCTGTTCCATCAAAGGATCAAAGATAGTTTCTTTCTTTCATAGCCTGAAACCCCAGGGCATGGAAGGTAAGTCCTGGTGCATTCTTTCTTTTCTTTTTCCGTTTTATCTTTTTTAACTCAACAGTTAACTTTTCTTTTCTTTTTCTAATTTTTTGGCATTGATGTTCATGAATTGAGGTAATAAAAGTCTCCTTGTGCAGTTTGTTCAACCCAAGCTCTTTTTCATGATGATATGGTTCTATGATAGACTCGTTCACAAGAAGAAGACTCATGGAGCAATGTTGAAAATAAACTTTGATAGTCTTTTTTATTTTCTTTGCTTTACTTGCTTTTTTTGTGTAAGATGGTCTTTTTTATTTTCTTTGTTTTACTTGCCTTTTTTGTGTAAGAGAAAGGTTAGAGCATGTACCATTGCTGCTATTTTTTGCTTCATTAATGGGTCTTTCAAGCACAACTCGTTGCTAAAATTTGACACTTCTGCTCATTTCTCTTTGAATATTCACTGAGCAAATCGTTTTTGCTGCAAATTTAGCGCCAGCATATGGAAAGTGAAGAGAAATTTAACAAGTATGAAGTTTGTTGTAATGAATCTGAGGCGGCAAGAACAATTTTAATGTATGTTTCCTTTCGAATCTAAAACAACAGCTTGCGTTTATAAAATAAAAAATAAACAACAGTTTGCATAAAGAAGTAGTACTATTATTAGTAGGTTAAATACTCACGTTGAGAGTAGGAACTTTGGCCGACGGCTTAAAGTTTGGCCATAAGAGAACGCCTCAGCAAACACATTCATATTTTTCTAAGATATGAGCTAAGTATTCTGGTTTTTGAAACATAATGCTCCTCGTTGATTATTATAAGATTTTATAATAATATGATTATTCTTAAGGTCCATTTGGGAGGCAAGAAGAGCTTCTTAGACCCAAAAAGCTCTTTATTTGCATTTGGCTGGATATCAGTAAACCTTTTCTAGGGACGGAAGATGAAAACTGCATTCTTAAAAGCCAAAGCTTCATGCATGACTCCTTCAAAATTTATATGTATGTGTGCGTTCAAAGATAATTTTTAGTATTTGTAATTCACAATATCTCAAATTATCACTTTAATAAACCTTCTTCTATAATGTTTGTAGCTCACAACTTGCTCTAACTTTTAACTTTCCAACTAATTAAAGTATTAAAATAAAATAAAGGAAGACGAAAATGGCATTATTCTCTCACGACTTAACCAAAACGTTGAATAAACCCACATTATTCTTTTATGCTATTCTTAGAAGATTAAGATAAACTAGTTCATTTTTTCTTTTACATTTTTGCTTTGGGTCGAAGACACGAAAAAAGTGTGATAATTTTGTTAATCTCAGAACATATTTATTATTTATTAAGTTTGATTTACACTTCTTTTTTTGTACATCTTTAAAAAATACTTCATTTTCATGTTGAACGTGTTTATTATTTTTTAACCAACCTTTTTGTTCTAGCTAACATGAGTTTTCAAAGCTCTTTGAACACCTAAATATTTTCTTGAGTGTATGTGGTCTCATGTCTCTCACACACATTGCATAAGTATTAGGAGTTATAAACCTAACTACCGAAGGTTTCATAGATCTCATGATGCTTGAAAGCTACTAGACCAACCTCTAAAGTTTTATTTCTTTTATTTTTTTATACTATTGTATAAAAATAAATAAATCATCATCAAATTTTAATTTAGTCTCCAAAGATAAATTTCTGGCTCAATCCCCAGTGTACACGTAGTCTTATTAAGGATTTTCCATTGAAGAAATAGAACTCGAAACCTTTTGGAAAAATTAACCATCTTCAGCAAAATCGTGGCCTGAAAATGATTTCCATTGCAAAGAAAGAATCTTCAGCTGACTTTTTATACGACGAAACTGCGCCGAAAGGAAATTTGATCCTCCTAGTCCTCGCTCTTCCTTTTTTTCAATTGTCATATCTATCAATTCTAAAATGTCAATTTCAAAGTAAGGTCCAATTTTTTCTACCGTAAGAGTAATGACTAATCACTTAAAATGAAATTACCATATCTTGCAAAGCTGCAAAGAGCTTAGTGGGAGGAAACTTTCTATCATTGTTCTGATATCACTTATTAATCAAGTTGTATTAACAATTATATATATATATATATATATATATATATATATAATTGATCTGTTTTTAACTTTGCGCATGACTTACAATATCTTGGCAAAGTTTACCAAGAGAGCTTGGCGAACTCGTCTTCACATTAAAATGTATTGATAGTTTGATACTGCTTCTTGAGATATGTCTGGACGTCAATCTTTTCTTAAATCCATGTATGTTATGTGTTAAAAATATTGTGAATTTATGTAATGGTTACTAAATATATTGTATGCCCAACTAGGATTTTAACCTAGCTAGCTCCCCTATATACCCTTGCGTAAGTTTTATTGTATAAACAATTGAACACAGTAACAATATAGCCACTTAAGCTTTCTCCTGTGTATGTCAAACCGAGCCACGTTAACCCTTATTCTTAATCTCATTGCTTGGCTTCTTTCTATAATCTACATCAATATTTTGTATTATCTTTCATCTTTTCTAACATTATGAATCTGTAAATATTTAACCAATTGATTTAGCCAAATTAGTAATCCATCAAACATCCAGATTCCCTGGTAACCCTGTGTCAATTCTATTGAAATTCATTTATTATAATGCCAAAAAACTGCAGGGATTTTAATACTATATGGTTCCCGAGGTCCATCCAAACTCTTATTTATATAATTATTGTATCCAGAAGAATGCAAATATGGAGATCTAAGACATGGAATTTACAAAAAAAAAAAAAAAAATATATATATATATATATATACGGAGTCACAAGACAGAATTTAGGAAAGAGATCATCAAGAGAGCATTTCTTCAAATTAATACTTGAAAACAGTAAGGAAGGGTGCCAAAAGCCACCAGATATTTATATTTATTAAAAGCTTGATAGCCATGGAACTGTAACTTACAAATTGGCCTTCCAAGCATCAAAGAATGGGTGTTGACTATCTCTTGCTTCCTTTTCTGGCTGCTACTATGGGCAATCTCCTCTCTTAAAACAAAGAATGTCCTTGTAGCAAGGCCCCTCTTCTCTCTCTCTCTCTCTCTCTCTCTTAGTGTAAGATGATATACTCTCTATACTCACACAAAAATACAGGGCAAAAAAAAAAAAAACATGGTTACTTAACTACTCTTGCTTATCATCCTCCTGAGTTTGGAAGAAGTCCAAGCCGCTGCGTCTCAGAAAGAAGCACTCCATAAAGCATTTTCACCTTCCCCACACCGCCGATGAACTTCCTTGATCCTATCAGCAGACCTGCAAATCCCACTGCAGGTCCAATCAAATGAAGCTACACAGACATTGCCTGCCTGAGCCTTCCACTCACAATCTGCATCAATAAGTTACATCAGAAATTTAAAACTATATAGAATATAGCGACACAAACCCATCCTCAAAGTGTGTAAACAAACCAAACAAAAGCTAGTTCTGCATTTTGCTGCAACCCCATACCACAGACCAAAGGTACGTGAAAATAGTACTCCAGGTGAGGGGGAAGAAGTCAATAAGCCATGTGACCACCTTCATAATCACTATATACAATACATTTAATCCACTTTCAAACTCAAGATGCATAACATTCTAAGTTAGAGACTATTTGAACAATAAGAGGACCCCCCCCCCCCCCCTTTTTTCTCTTCTCTCTCTTGCAGACCATTTGTAAATAAGAAGACATCGTAGATATTTTAGTCATTGCAAGAAAAGGAAGAAATTAAGGAGTACAAGAGTAAATTAAAGAAGATAAAGGTAAATCTCACTTAATGGTGAATTTGGTAACCAGTATAGTTGTAACCATCACAGAAAACAATGAGTTTTTTTTATATCTGCTATTCAATGTTCAATACTCTCACCATCTGGGGTCCAGCACAAATTATCTTTATTGGTTGTACAGTATATACTTTCCCAGGACTCTACATGATAAGTTCTTCTTACCTTTCAGAAAGATAAAAAATAAAAATCACATTGTTGCTATCATTTAGTCAATTCAATTTCTGGTGTGAAGTATCTCTCTTCTGGGAGAACAATTGGTATGATGGACTTTCCCCTCACTTGAGCAAAACGTGTGAATTAATGCTCTACTGTCATTCAGGTAGAGAGTAATTTCAATTAAAAAATAACTGGATTTATATTTTGATCTTTTCAGTTTATTTGACTGAATCTATTTGTATTATATTTTCTTTACAAAGTATCTAAACATTTGTTGCTCAAACAGCCTTTTATCCCTTTTTCCTATTAAAAAAAAAAAACTTTATTGCCATGACAATTTACAAGTTCTTAGGAAAGCAGGACTTTACCAGGTGGAGTGCCACAACATAGTCTCCGATCATCGATATGCTCCACATCAAGTCCAATGAACCAAGATCCCAGTGAGACATCTTCATTAGCATACTTGTGTAGAACATGCCTGAAATAATTATGCAACAACCATCATTAGTGCAAGAAACAAGCCAACAACCTATAGATCCACACATTAGCATCCATCATTTATTTTGGGTGACAATAAGTGCGCTTACTGGTTTATTGATATATAAGACGCCAGCTCTTTGGAAATAGCATAGAGCTGTCCTGTAGCATGACGGAAATACTTGTTTCCTGCCTCACCGAATTTCCAGTACTCAGGTTCATGGTATCTCACTCCCCTGTATGATGAAATGGGCAATTAAGAAACTAGAAGTTAATTACTTGGTCAAAATTCATCAGAAAAAGATAAAATCATTTTAAAAAGGAAAAAGGAAGGAGAAAAAAAATGCTTACTTTTGATTAAGGACAGGACCAGATTTCATGCATCCAATATATACCCGTGGTTTTGATCGATGTCTAACTAGAGTTTCTCCAAGTGTTGCTGTAGAAATTTGAAATTAGTTAGAATCAATGTAACAAGAATAACATATAAAAACAAACTGCAGAAATACTTGACGATATAAGAAACTAGAAGGTCAAACTTCTATGACAAATTTAGAGCTTTGGCTTGCATTAATGATTGTAAATGTCATATTGAGTTATTATTCTCAATAAGTAAGATACAAAATTACAAACTAAATAACGTTTTATGGAGTATTCACAGTAAAGAAAAAAAAAATTACTCACCTATATTTACATGTACATCATCATCAACTTTAATGTAGAAATCTGCATCCCACAAAGCAACAGCAGTAGCAAAATATATCTTTGTCTTGGCAGACAATTCCAGGTAACCTTCAACATGATCCTGCTCACATGTAACACAGATGTAAAGTCAAATGGTATTTTCTATTTAATGAATCAATACAGTAAAAACGTCTTTTGAAGCAATAGTACATACAGCAGGAAAGACCAGGCAAACAATGGAAGAACAAAATATGAAATTATTACCAGCCTTAACAAATCTCCATGCTTTCTGTCCTCAGCTTCAACAGCTCTGTCTAGAATACCCCCTGATGTGGCACTAAATAATGACAAGAAATGTTGAATTAATCATCCATTATGTCTATATTCTCAGGAATTTAAAATGACCATCAGTTGTTGGAAAGACAAGGGGATATGCACCATGCAGGTGAAAGTTCCTGGGTGCAACCTCATATGGGATTTCAACAATAACAAAATTAGTTAGGGTTGCCCACATGTATTCTCATATGGAATTTCAAAACTAACCCAAAATATAAAAAGAAATGCATACAGAAACAGTGTGCATGAAATAGAAGTGAGAAAAGATTGATTTAGGAGATCAAACTTTTGACTGCAAGAGATTGACTTATGTTTCTACCTCTAGGGAAAAACGATGATGCCTCATGATTTCCTAGAGACCTTTCAGGACATACATGACTAAATAATCTGCTTGTCAAGAAATATGAGTATCCAGCAAAAGCCTAAGTGCACAGAAGCTATTATAGAATGAGGAAATGATGGATTCTTAATTAGAGACTTAAGGATTTTACTGATTTGCTACCTAGCATTCAAAAGTGGTTGCAACTAAATTGTTCTAAAGACATACCAAAACCATAACACCCCCCCCCCCCCCCCCCCCTCCCCACCAAAACAAAAAAGCCGGCATTGCTTGCAGTATTAATAGACAAAAGGCTCAGCAGGTGAGTTTAAGATAAAATTATGCAAGAACAAAATCATGTCCACTTATTGAACATTAGCATCAAAAGAAAATTAAATGCCCACCTATGACCAATGACAAACCGAACAATAATGCCCTTCTCTTCCTCCAGCTTCTTTCTCTTTTCACCTATTTTCCATGTTTTCAAAAGCAAAGAACATCATAAACTAAATCCAAATAAAAAACCAAAATAGCATAAGAATAATCCAGAAAAAATCTAAGAGGGAGAAAGCAAGAAATAAATATATGAACCTTGTGGCATCCATGTTGCACGAACTGAATCCCGTCTTTTCCGGCTGCTGAAAGCAGTATTTATTCCTATGACCATTAGATACTTTCTTTTCCTAGGTGATTCATTCTTCTCTATATCTTGTGACAAAGGAGAGCCACTTCGTATAGACTCCTGAGCTGCCCTGGCGGCGGATAATTCCATCTCTAAACTTGAAATAGTCTTGTCTAATGTCCTACATTCAACAAACTATGTTAAGTGTTGCATTCAGAATACTTCTGAACCAAGCTCAGAATAAGTCATAAGGTAATCAAGATAAATAAATAAGCATAAGCATAAGCATAACTTACTGTATAGCATTATGAGTCTTAAAAACTTCCCCCAAAATTTCCTTGGATTCACGCTTTACTTCCTTCAGATGCAACTAAAGAAATCCAAACAGAATTTTATTTATTTATTTTATGAGGCACATAACAAAGATTACATATAATCAAACACAAACGTTTAACACTATTCTAAATAAGAATTAAATGAAATCAAGCACTTATAAGAAAGAGATGCTCACAACTTTTGGATCACAGCCCTCTGAAACCAGTTTTAATCTTTCAGCTTCCATTGCTGTTGTCCGTGTGATACCTTTAGGCTCAGGAACTGTCCACATCCTGTACCAGTTTACTTTTATCATTAAAATGTCACAAAATTTCAGAAACAAGTATTCTTGTCAAAAACTCAGATATATTTTATATGATTGTCGTTCGTGTTATAAAATATATCTGAATTTTTCTCATTTTATAAACAACAATCACATAAAATATATTTGAATTTTTTACAAGAATACTTGTTTCTGAAATTAAAACAGAAATTTGACAACATTAAAGAATATAAGCAAAGGAGATGACTGGAATTTTTTGCAAATATGAAATCTTCTTTGTTAACAATTCAATGGTTCAATTATGATTTTACCAACCATAGTAACAGGTGGGGACCATATAAAATTAAAACATCAACTAATAAGCTGCAAATTGATCAATGAACTACAAGATAAACCAAAAAGACTTTTGTAGTTTTGTGGACTTGTGGGGAGGTTTTGGGTGGCTAGTAACAACAAAATCAAGAACTTCCAGTTGCCTCAGCCAGAGGTAAAATTAAGAGTATGGTATTGAATTGGAGACATCAAATGCCTTCTGTTCTTTAATGAGAAAATGGCAGAAAAGGAGAAGTCGAAAGCAATCTTCAGGGACCACAAAACTGACATACAAGCAGAGCACCTTATATCTCATCCCAAAAATAAATTTCCACATACAAACAGAAACAAAAACTGAACCATCTATAAATGACAATGGAATTGACACAAATTTGTGCAGAGTTGTTCAGTCTAGAATTGACAAGTCCTAAATTTTTTTTTTTTTTAATGTAATTGACAAGTCCTAAATAGTATTAAATACACAAATTTATACATATGGAGGAGTGGTTTCTTAAACAGAAAACTAATATAGCTTGCAACCATAATATAAACTCAATTTAGATCTATCCAACTTTTACAATCAAATGGGTCAAGTAAATATATTATTGGCACGAATTTCAAAGAAGACTCAGATGTTATATGCCATGAAACAACGAAATGAAAATGAAAAGTACCTTTCAATGCCATCAAAACATTGAAAATCATAAAAACTCAGAACTACCCAGCTGAAGAGAAAACGGAAATCATTAATTTAAAAATTCTAAAGATGTTAACAAAACATGTAAAGTATAATTCAGATCTCATAAAAAATAGTTTAGAGATTAATTATTCTTCACGGTTACAAACCAATAAAAAGGGATTGAAGTTGAACCCACTTCAGGGGTGAAAAAAAAGAGCATAATTGAACAATTATCTTTGAAAAAGTTGCAGGAACTGAGAATTCCAAGAAAGCATAATAGAATACAACATATCCATACCTATTGGTGAAGAGCATTCCAGCACAGAAACTGCCCAAACAAAGAAAGAGGGACCATTTTTGTGATATAACACTTCTAGAAGAATGCTCTCCTTTGCTTTTCCAAGACATGATTTTTATTGCTAGATTCTCCTCTATTTCCAAAACCAATAAACTTTCTTAAGCAAAACCCATATACAACAAAATCAATAAGACCCAGAAGCAGACCAAGCCCAAAGTAGCTTATAATCAAATTTGAAATTCAAAGTGAGCTCTGAAACAAGATTTGAGACAGAGCAAAAGTCTGGAGAGAGAGAGAGAGAGAAGGAAAGTATCAGAACAGAGAAGTTGCTCTGTTTTTTAACTTCTCAGTTTGTTCTTTTCTTTATCCTTTGCTTTGTTCTCTCTCTCTCTCTCTCTAAACACTTCTTTGCAGGCAAGGGAAGTTGAAGTTGAACAGAAGTGAGAGGACTCACTAACCGCTATGTTCCAATTACCAAACAGTCCATGTCAGAGCTTCCTTTCTTCATAATGACCTCAGACCCCAGAAACTCTTACAGCAGTGACATTAATGCCCTTAGAACTGGTTTTTCTTTTCATTATTATATTACTAAGTATTATTATTTTTGAATAAATTTTACAGGGAACATGTTCTTGTTACGGGATACTGGTCAGTGGCATGGGCTTTGATCATGATACGTGCAATGCACATGATTTTCTTTATTTTATGTCATTTATTGGGTTGATGGTCGTTTATTTACTCAATTTTTCATTCTACCCAACTCAATGCTTAATCATTTGAGCCACCCAAACTTTAAGTTCTATTAATTATTTTGGTTCGGACATTAAAAGCTAGGGTAAAATAATAAACTTACCCTTGGGGCTTGGGCTAATATAAGCCATTGCAATGTACTATCAAAATTTTCAAAATATCAAATTTGCTTCCTAAGTTGAAACGTCATTTAATATTGTTGAAGATTTCCCTACTCCTCTAGCTTCCCTCTCCATCTCTAACTACTATTTATCTACCATTGACTATCCAAATACTCCCTCTCCCATAATTAGAGTATATAAAATTAGTTAAAAATTACATTAAAATAAAATGACATTGTTTAGTTCTTTAAGAAAATATATAATAATTATATAAACAAAGCAATGTTGTTTTGTCCCTAACCTTAATAAAAATGTGAACTCTCTCTCTCTCTCTCTCTCATTTTCACCCCAAATTCACTTGCTAACCCTACCATTTGTCAATTCATCAAGTTCCGCCACTTCTTTTAAGGTCTACTAAGTCATTGTTTTTTCTTTGTCTCAAACTAAGAGAACTGGCTAAACTAAGCCCATGTAAGGACCGACCAATTTAGACCAAAATTTCAACCTTTAACGATGCAAATTGGTACCAGTTCTAGGCAAACTGACCTCCACTACTTGGCTAAAAGCCTGAAACCCCCTCCCCCCTCCAAAGTAGACCGATATACATTCCTACATATAGTTGTCATAATATAGTCACCATGAGACCTGTACAATCAAGATAAGCTGCCAAAAGAAAGTAGAAGACTTGGAGTTATAAGGAACTTTTAAACGGTGTTAAGTGTTATTTGTGCTTAAAGGGCAAATATAATATTTTTAAAAATCTTGATAGTAAATGATATTAACCTGGTTTTTGTATTTTATCCTAAAAACTAAACAAGGATAATTGTACATGCATGATTGCAACACTACCTAGCAAACATTTTTATTTATTTTTTTCTTGGCTAGGTAGTGTTTTAATTATTTCAATTTAATCATCGATATTCGATTATTTTTCAGTTATAATAGAGTTTCTTCACAAAAACTGCCATTTACCTTCTTATGATCATAAAAAACAAGCGTCAATTCCTCCACACAAAAACCAAATGGCAAAACAAGAACAAGCATTCGTGTTTACATAATTAGCACTTCATTATAAAGTGGGACAAAAACAGGGAAGCAGTGGACTGTGGAAGAAAGATGACAAGGAAGTGAGCAAGCATATAATATAACACGTCTCTTGAAAAGGATAAGTTTTGTTTTTCCATATTAGTGCGACTTTAACATGACCTGGCTCCTGAGTCCTCAGAGTAAAGCATTTCTATATAGACTCATGAGTCATGAGTTATTTATGAGTTTAAATAATTGACTTAATTTTGCCACTGGGATGACTTTAATATGCGTTTATTGATGGGGATTGGGAATTGGGCCTAATAATGTGCATAATTATGCTCTTGGCAAATCTCAAACGTTTTGCTAAGAAATAACGCAAACATGATTAGCTTTGATATAGCCTTCCTTCAATTCCCATTTCTATGATGTTGACCCTTTGCGTGTTTTTTTAAGATACAATTCCTTAGAAGTCATAATTTAAGTTTTCCCATTGATTTTTAACCACACGGTTCTCTCATCAATAGATAAAAATTATAATTAAAAAAAAAAAAGTGTTTACTATCTCAAAAACAATTAAATTTAATAATGTGGTTTATTAGTCAATGCAACCAAAGTAATTTTCACTATTTTGGAAGAATAATAAAGTAATACCTTCTCTTCTCATATAATAGTAAGTCTTACACAATAAATTATGATAGCATGCACTATTCATATGAGATGATAGAACACCATATTGTTGTACTCTTGAAATAACAAATAATTTTCCATATAATGGTTGAATTTGATTGAAGAACTTGTGATATGACACTTAGTGAATGTTATACGAGTTTTACTCTTTTGGGGTGGTTATTTCACACAATGTTGCACACAGTGTATTTTTATAAAATAAAAACATGACTTTAAATTACATTTCAGTTATAAAAACTCAAGTGTGTGTAACAAAAAAAACCTTAAAGCACATTGTTTAGTTTAATCCAACTCCCATTAGTTATCATAAATCTTTAATTAAGTAAAAAATAATAACAGTGACAACTGACAACACTTCACTGCACAGCTTAGGCCTATATAAGTTGCGAAGAATTATAGAAACGTAAATATATACACAAACAACAAAACTTATCTATCATCACCTACATATAATTTATAAACAAGTCCATTTCTTAATGACTTTAAGATTAATACTAGTACCAATAGTTTTTTTTTTTTTTTTTTGATTGAGGGAATGGTGTTTTTTCCCTTGATTAATAGGAGCTTTTGTATTCAAATATGGACTGTAGTTCTTATCTCTTCCAGTCTTCCCTTCCACCCCTCCTATAAAAGAGTCTGTAACTAATTTTCGGTTATTCTAAAATTTTAAACTTTTAGAGTGGAGAGAGGGCTCGGATTCTAAGCCACTTGCATTGAATAATGATACTATAATATATTACTAATTATTCAAAAACTTGAGGACATAGGAAACGATTAATTTAAGAATCCTATTAACGATTGTCATAAGGGCACAAGTTAAAAATTAATAATTTTTTTCTTTTTGAGAATGCTAATAAGTACTCAATTATGAATTGTAATGCATATTTTTCAAACAATTAAATACATATATTAATGATTTATTGGTTTAAATGCACAAATTTATTGTGCTTGTGTATACTTTTTTGGATATATTTGTACAATTTTGACTTTATTTTTTGAAATGTGTAAAAACAAGATTGAATATAAGTCATAAAAAAATAAAAAATAAAAGATTGAATATAAGTATTAAATGCATATTAATTATTGTCCTTAGAGCATTCATTAATTATTTAAGATTTAGCTAATACTTCAATAGGAAAAATTAACAAATGCTCTGAAGAGAAAATAAACAGGAAAAAAAATGGTTTTTTTGAAAATATTTTATATTTATCATGAAAATGGTATTAGAATTTTCTTAAAATAGTATATTAGCAAATGGTTAAGAGCATCTGTTATTACTAAAAATTGATCCCAACAAAATTAATACTTAATACCACTGTACTCTTTTTAAAAATAATAATAAAAATTAACCAAAACTGGTGTACGTTTTAAATTAGTATAACAAATGCAGTTTCTTTAATTTCACAAACTAGCATAGAAATTAAAAACTATTTGGTTTGGAGAGAAAGTACTGCTTTGGCTTTGGCTTTGGCTTTGAGAATGCACTGGGTATTAGAATCTGTGAAGCAAATATTGATAAGAAATCTTACTTATACTAACCCAAGGCAAGAAGTTAACAAACTCAGCTGGGGATTAGAAAGAAAAGTGGCTAGCTGAAAATGCACGTGAATGGTGATAAGATGTGGTAGAAGCTTGTAAAACGTGGCACAGCCTTGTTGGATGGGGACAATTTGGGTCCCATAGTTTTGAAAGCTTTCCTATCAATACCATATGTCACCACTCATCATGTGGATATTTGCATCCTTAATCACGTGGATGCTGCCAAACTCTGCATGGGAGGTGACCCACATCACGAGGTTCTGATACGTGTCATTATGTAGTGAGCCCACACTGAATTTGATTCTTTTTTTTTATTTTTTATTTTTATTATTGAGAATTTGAATTTGATGCTTCTTTAGCCAATGAAAAAAAATCAAAAGGGACATCCCCTCTTGTTTGATGTTTCTCTGGAGGGAGGGGCAATTTCGTCACTTTATAACAACTTAATTCCATTTTCCAGTAGTATTTTCTTATCTTGGGATAACTGTTCTTGGAAACATGGGTGTTGAATTTACCACTAAATTGTTTTTGTTAGTAAATAATTAATAATGTAATGTAAAATTAATATACTATGAGGATTTTGTAGAGAGCTAAAATGGAACCGACCATGATCCATGAAAAAAAAAGAAATGCTAAAAATTATAATCTAATTTTGTTTAAGGATTTGGATTTCTCTTCTTTCAGTAAGTTCACGCTATTTTCGGCTTGGACTAATCCGCACCATCAGATCTTGGAAGAATAAATTTGATATTATAATTGTGTCATTTGCAAATATAAAAAATAAAATAATATTTTTTTTTTAATTGGACCAATCTTGATGAAGATGCAATAGAGTTTGGATAAACTCGAACTTCGAAAATTTTTTTTTTTGGACCCAAGTACTCTTTTGGTACTATGCTTAAATGTTATGGCCAAAAGTAGTTCAAGTGGTACGGTGATATGTAAACCAACCTTGTTAAATTAATTAGTGTTGATCTAAGCCCTAATAATAAAAAGAAAAGAAAAGAAACATTCTTGTCCTTTAATGGTCATCTATAGTCATTCTTATTTTCGTAATGAAAATATGTCTTTGAAAATTTGAGAAAAGAGAGTAATGATAATGATGATAATACTTTAGAAAATTCTTTTAAATTTATTATTTTTGTAATATTTTATTTATCTATGTCTATCGAATTATCTTCTTTAATTTCTTGTTTTACTATTTCTGCTTATGTCATTAAGGCTTGTAGAGTTACTAGTTTTATATCTACGCTATCTTGTTTCTTTGCTTTTTCTCATATTTCACATTCCGTAGTATGGTGTCCGTATTTCCTACACTTAATACAAGCAATAAGTATGTCTATAGATTCTTTCAATTTTAGTAAATAGTCTTTTTTATCTTTTAGGTGATTGGGTAAATTATCTATCAATTTCATTATTATGTCTTTTTATTTTCTTTTTCTTTTATTGACTTTAAGTGGGTTAGTTGATTTTAGTTCTTCCTTTTTTTACTTGGTCTATCTCTTTCTGCTTAACGTCAAACATTTTCATTAATTCATTTATTACATCTTTCTCAAATTCTAATTTACTGATTTGTTTAACAATTTTATTATGTCTATCACATTGTTTCTTAGTATGTACATATTCTTTACATTTATGACAAATAATATTTCTAATATGTTTGTTAGTTTTCTCATTATCTAATAACTCAGTATTATTTAAAACTATTGTGTCTCTTTTTCTGTCTATATCTAAAGGTGAATTTAAAATTTCTATCTTTTTATTTAATTCTGCAAAACTATTATTTTGGGTATATATCATAGTTCTTTCAATTGATTTTAGTCTTTCATCAATTTTTTCCTTTAAACTATCATTTTTCTTGAAATTATCATTTTTCCATCTTTTGTTGACTAAACTATCGTTCTCTTTCTCTTTCTTTATCATGTCTCTTTCTTTTTCTATATCTTTTTCTATGTCTAACATCTTACGTAGGGTTTCTTTTGAGTTGGTTAAAGTACTATTGCCTTGTTGTCTTTCTATTCTTTTTTCTTTATCTTCATCAATTATATCTAGCTTCTTCTTTTGTATTATTTCTATAGAATTTCTTTCTTTCTCTACTTTTATAATTTTTTGCACTATGTGACTATAGTCTTTTCTTTCATCGAAGTCTTTCTTGTTGTCTTTATAGGCTATAGTTATAGGTCTGTTAGTTGCTTTTAATTCCCTATCATCTTTTCTACTACTATTTATATGCTAGTTTTCTATTACACTATTCCTTTCATTATGCCAATTATCTGTCATGGTCTTTGTTAAAGGTGGTCTATGAAGAGGTTCAAATTCTCTTTTTGAATTTAAAGCTTTCAATTTTTCTAGGAGGTCAAAAAAACTATCACTTTTCTTTTCTACTCTAGTGTCCATTAAGGATCTTTCCTTAATTTCTAAAGATTCTAATTTTTTATTAATTCTATCTAAGAAACTATTATTGTAACTATTAGTTTGTCAGTTGATTTTATCTCCTGTTAATGTACTTCAATTATTTGTGTTACTATTATAGTTATAATCATCAATGTGGGTACTTGACTCCGCATTAGCAGGTGTTTGTCTGCTTTGGGGAGTCAGGCCCTCACGGTTTTGTCACGAAGGGGTGGGGTTTCAGGAGGCCACGGGCTTGCTATTTGCGCAAGTGACCGAGCTTTGACCCTAGTCCCACATCGCCTAAGTAACCCTCCCACTCATGGTTTATAAGCTTCTGGAGCGACCATGAGTGTACCACTACTAACACTCAGAGTGCTTAGTAGTGGTACACTCATGGTCGCTCCAGAAGCTTATAAACCATGAGTGGGAGGGTTACTTAGGCGATGTGGGGCTAGGGTCAAAGCTCGGTCACTTGCGCAAATAGCAAGCCCGTGGCCTCCTGAAACCCCACCCCTTCGTGACAAAACCGTGATGGCCTGGCTCGCCAAAGCGGACAAACACCTGCTAATGCGGAGTCAAGTACCCACATAAGCCATTCTAATTTCTAAATGTATATTGGTCTTATGGTAAAGAATAATTATTAAATACACATGGTCGCTCCAAAAGTTTATAAACCATGAGTGGGAGGGTTACTTAGGCGATGTGGGACTAGGGTCAAAGCTCGGTCACTTGCGCAAATAGCAAGCCCGTGGCCTCCTGAAACCCCACCCCTTCATGACAAAATCGTGAGGGCCTGGCTCCCCAAAACGGACAAACACCTGCTAATGCGGAGTCAAGTACCCACATAAGCCATTCTAATTTCTAAATGTATATTGGTCTTATGGTAAAGAATAATTATTAAATACAGAATATGAGCTATAAATTTAAATCTTATTGTATTTATAAAATAATAATAATAATAGAGGTTAATATTCTAATAAATTTTATGTATAATTATATTATCAATTAAAAATAAAAATAATAATTTATTCAGAATTTTATTGTAAAAAATATATAAATCTATAATATGTATAAAACAGAAATCATTTGATTTTTTTTAATTAACATATAAATTTTTGAAGTCTCACAATTTTACACGCTATTATTTTAGTATGTATTCACTATTCATACAATTTTAAATTATAATCTTGATATATCATATTTTCTTTAAACAATAGAATAGAAATTTTCATACACAAACGCAATCATAATATATATGCCAAATGATAAAATATATATTTTCATATATTAGCTAATAAATGTCTATTGATGACAATAATAATTATCAAATTTGAGAGAGAGAGAGAGAGAGAGAGAGAGAGAGGAAAATCATATTAGGTTAAACTCTAATAATTATCAAACACATGCTTAGTGTTATATAAAAATTAAAAACCATATATCATTGGTCACTTTGGTTAAGACTTAAGTGCTACCTCTTCCTTTCAGATTTTTATAAATTATAATACAGGAAGAATACTAACGATGATAAGGGCGAAAAAAAAAAACTGCAAGCATGTGTTGCAAAGCACAATCGACAAGGAAGAAACAGATTCCACATGTTGACATGTTCTTTTGCAAAAGCTCGTGACAATTTTAACCAAAAAACACTTCACATGACTTTGATTTTAGAAGTATTTGAACTTGCATAAAAAGCTTTAGTTAATCATTTGAATTATAACTTTGAAAGACTTCAAACTTCAAATTAAGTTAACTTGCTAGAAGAACCAATTATGAAGACCTTAAACCTTCGTTTGTGTGGGCCAGAATTACCAGATTGTAATCAAGTTGACATATTGGCGTTTGGTAATGTTATTTTAGTAACGTTGTTTGTATTTTTTGAAAATACGTATGGGTGAAAAAGTGTATGAAAATACGTATAATGTTGTTTAAACACTGGAAAACATTGTTTAAAATCCCTTGCCAAACACCCTCGACGTCTTTTAGGCAAGACCAGAAATTCCACAGGCTCTCATAAGAAACACTTTCTCTTAGAATAAATATTTTTTTTTTTTGAGGGGGAGAATAAATAATTTATTAGTAAATTTTGTAGAACGAATCTTCAAGTTTAATATGCATTAACTATCTATGAATTAACTCACAAAGCTTTCTATCCAAAAATTAAAAAAATAAATCAAAACTTGTATGTCAAAATTAAATACTATATAGTCAATAATCTTGTATCTTAATGACATAGTCTATTCTTCTTTATCTTTATTTATTTTTTTTTTTTTTGAGAAGGTAAAGTGAGGGCCTTTATGGCTATATTACACCCCCGGGCAGAGAGCCAGCTGATAGACCTCCCAGCTGAAGGTACACGCCTGTCAAACTGTGCGGGAGTCACCTCACATTTGTGAGTACACCTCACCACTAAGTTTACTCACCAACGGAAACCTGCGGGCAGCGAGACTCGAACCTAAGTGTGTTACACGAAGCGTCCGAGCCTTACCCACTCAATTAAGCTCCCGTTGGCTTCTTTATCTTTATTAAGAGAATTAGAGTTCAAATTCCCTTCTCACTATAGCTACTATCAAATTATTAAAAATATAACATGTTTATAAAAGGCGCGTTCCATTGGATGGGCGCATAAAATACCGTCTCATGGGGTGTTAGGGACCAAAGAGAACCCAAGTTGAATTATAATTCATCATTCAAAATTTGAAAATATGAAAATTATATAATCCAACCCAATGGGCAGTTGGGCAGGCAGACTGAATTCAGAATTGCATGATTCACTTGTCCCTTTGCCAACTTTTAGGTATTATGACTCAACGTTACAAACCTGCCAAAGCATTTTGCTGTGGAGCACAACTGACAAGTGGATTCCTCGTCTACCCCAATTTTACATATGTATATATCTTTCAATCCCAAAGCCATTCCAGCCTAGGGACAAATTTCATTTCTTTTTCTTTTTTTCAATGTTTTTTTCACATATGGAAAAGGTGAAAAGAGTGCATTTTTGTGGTGTAGAATTAGTTGGATATGCGTTGCTTGCAGTAGAGAGTCCCTGTCGCTTTACAACACCACTTCTTACTCTGTCTAAGCAACCCCCAAAGCTGCCATTGCACGAGACGATCTGTCAGTTGGTGCAGTTTCTTTGTCAAAAAACAATAAAAATGACATAGTTCATTCACCTTTGGGGGTTCTTGAGTCTTTCACAACAAGTTAAAAGGCAATCTAGTTCAAAAGCTAAATCCAATATCGAAAGAATGAGCTTTAAGAATGGGCCTATTTACCACTTTGGTGCTACCAATCTTCTACTATAAGTCTATAATGACTCCTTTTTAAGTCTTGGTCAAGATATTTTAGCAAATAGGCTTATGATAAGGGCATGATTGCCAATTACTTTATATCAAATTGCTCACTTTTTAAAGGTTTTTTATATGAATAAAGAGAATGAGATTGTGTTTACCTTACCAACCGAAGGAGGCGAGACAAAAGAAAGATTCTTCTCGTCGGTTGAGTCTACTCTAGATGCACATCATAATGGACTAGGCTTGAAGAGCAAGACTTCTAGGATCTCCTAAAAAATGTAATAGGCCGACATCTTTCCTACATTTTTAGTTCCAAGGGAATTACATGATTAGATAAAAGTTAAAATTTTCATCTTAATCTTAATAAAAATCTTGTGAGGAATTCATTATTTTGATTGAAGATATTCTTTATTGACTAGGTGACATGTCTAGTCTTTCATAAAAAAATTCATCAAAAAAATGTCCCTTTTTTGTATTTTCGCTTAATTGTGAGTATTAATAAAATGTCTCATTCTCCTAATAAAAATAATAAGAAAAATGTCTTATCAGGAAAAAAATAATGCTAACGTTTAATAAGATGCAAAAAGAAAAACAGACATATAGTTCTAAATTAATTATCAAATACCATCACATCACATCATTCACATTCTAACATGCTACCATTCATCACATGTTATCATTCATCACATCTCATGATACTCATCATCACATCCATCCTATCCTAACATAGCATGTTATTACATGTTATTACATCATCATTATCACACGATCACATGTTACATGTTACATGTTCATCATACATTATGCCATCACATGTTCATCACACCCCACCACCATGCATGGTAGGTCACCATGTTATCACTTACCTTACAACATTATCTGAACGCCATGACAATTAGAATGCATATTCATGTTAAAATTCATGTTCTAATCTTCTTCATATCTAAATCCTAATTATGTTTCTATTCAATCAACTTTTCCTAGACATGTTCCTATATAACCAAAATAAATAAATAAATCTAACGCCATCTCAAATATATTTCAGGCCACATTGTTTCTTCCTTAGTCATCACTATAAGAAATTTAATAGAATATGATAAAAAGACCGAATAAGCTCGTTTTTAAAATCAATCACTTTAAACATTAGTAACAAAAAAAAAAATTAAATTTTTTTAGAAACAAGATATTTTGACCATTTAAAATAGATAGATGTTAGCTAATTTGTCAATTAATATTATAAATAGAAAATTACAAATTAATCTCAAATTAAGTTATGAATTTTAGAATTTTCTAAGAAAAAAGTTTGCCTCTAAATTGATTTTCTACTATCTTGCTTTAACTTATTATTATACATATATATAGTTTTAGTCACATGACTTTTTATATAAGTTATATAACTCGTTTAAATAATATTCATGGATAATCTTATAATTCGTCACGTAATAAGTTGAAAAATATAGTTCCAAATTGATTTGAAGCCACACTTTGTCTGTTTTATAATTACAACAATGTGATACCTCACACCAGGTAAATTCTTAACCATTCCCTCTCTTATTAAGACTACATAATGTTTTTGTAAACTATGGCCAATACTAGATATATAAGCAATGATTTCAAATCCAAACGTTAAGCACATAATTAAGGATATTTTGTGACCAAAAGCCTTGCAGCTGTAGTAGCTCACATTCATCAAAATTTTTCTTAATTTTTTTTTTTTTTCCTGCGGTCTCAAGGTATGCAGATTTATGTTTGTGCAATACTTAAATAATGTTCTAACTGAAGAACTTGTAAGGCATATATGAAGATTCCTGATCTCACTATGCTAAGAAATGCTAACCCCTTTCTCATGCATATATATTACGAGGGAAAAAAAATTATAAAACAAGTCATAATAATCGTCTAACAAAGGCAACTTCAAGGATAAATTATCTATAGTGTACTAATATTTGCGAGAATTCCCCACTTTAGCCTATGCATGAATGTTAGTTTATATAAGATAAACGAATGAAAAAGAAATATACATAAAACGTGTTTGATTTACAAGATACTTCAACATGTTGAATATATATAAGAAATCACTCCGAGACATTTGGGAACTTTGAGCTTTTATAAATTATCATCATCATGCACTTCATGAAAATCTCACCTCAGACAACGCTTGCAGCTGTTGAAGACCATCTAGGCGTAACTTCAGCACGAAAATCAACTCTAGAAGGTGGCAGTGGCACAAACAAAAACTCCTTAATATTATTTAGAATTCCTTTATCAAATGGACTTTTAGAACCCACATAACTT
This sequence comes from Quercus ilex subsp. ballota, assembly GCA_032727855.1. Taxonomy (NCBI): domain Eukaryota; kingdom Viridiplantae; phylum Streptophyta; class Magnoliopsida; order Fagales; family Fagaceae; genus Quercus; species Quercus ilex. The sequence continues at coordinate 36,404,347 of CM064915.1, forward strand.
TGCCGAAAATTCTCATAAGCTGTCTGTAAGAAACAGGGAAAAAAAATAAGAGAGAGAGAGAGAGAGAGAGAGAGAGAGAGAGAAAAAAAATCAATTAAAAACACAATTGTGCAAGTAATGCAAATCCAGTAATTTGAATTGCTAAAAAATATTAGCTAGGTACAAACATAAAGCAAATGCCTTAAGAAGTTGACCATAAATTAGGTTATACATAAAGAACCTGGTTTTTAGTAGCAAGGTACACATGAAATAGAACAAGGCCTCCTAGGAATCCGATGGAAATGGCACCAAACAATATCAATGCCACTGTTTCAGGACAGTTCTTTAGCAAACCAAACAATCCAGTTCCATTTCTCAATATTCTTTGGTGAATTCTCCAGCAGGAAAAGGCAAAGATGTAGACAAAGAAAACCAAGGCCGATACAACAAATGCTAGGAAAAAGCGATAGTTCCTCTGCACATAAAAACATCAAAATTAAATTGGCTGCTATCATAATAAAACATTACAGAGCAATTGGTGTATGTACCAATGTGCAATTTTGTTTGTAACCTTACCAGTGCAATACATTGACCAACCAATGGGCTATGGTGATCATATTTCTCAACACAATTGTCGCATATAGCACAGTGGCAACTCCTGGGTGGCCGATAAATCTTACAAATTCGACAATATTTTAGTTTCAAATCCACCCCATTAACAATTATCTTCCTACTCTTTGTGCCATCACTGGTACCAGCATCTTCAATGGATAATTGATCATTTCTCGGAATAATTCCCGGTTCAATTACAGTAAGCATAATCAAGTTGACGAGAACCTACGTGCAGTCGAATACAATAAATATATAGTAATCATGCTATATTAATTTCAAATTTTTGTTAGGTATGTTCCAAAAGATTAATCATGAGTCTTTTATGTCAATTACAAATAAAATAAATTTTTTTTTTAATAGAAAGTTTGATATAGAGTTAGAAACTAACAATTATTGTCAAAATCACAGAGATGGCGATTATGAGTCTAGAATGACTTGGTAGATCACCCCCAACATAGACGGCAAAAATCCAACTTGAGAGAATAATAGAAAATGTTGTCAAAACCAACCCTCTTGGATCTGGACCACAAATGAGTCTCCCATGGAAGAAAAATACCTGTAAATGAAGTAATAAGTAAACAACTTTAGTGCAAAACCAAGAAAAAAAAAATGTGCAACTAATTTAAAAACAAGATTAAAGTGTCACGTAGTAAAAAAAGAGACATTTTTCCCAGGCCAAACGTGGTAGACTCTAGTTCTTTCCGACTTGCTGCCACGAAAATATTGAACCAATTGTACCAATTGATCCTTTACAACCCTTTTGAAAGTAAACAACTTCTCCCACATAGTGACCATGATATTCCCACCCTTATCGCTAACTTCAGGATTTTCTCTGCCGATTTCTTGTTCTAATGGGTCAGAAAGAAAAATGTTAGGCACCATCAATTCCATTGTGGGTTGACGACACTTCAAGCATTTGAATTTATTTGCTGCAGTGAACCACAATACAATTATAACTAACATTTGAAAACTGATTTTTTTTTTTTGTTTTTTTTTAATCTTTTGAAAATTGAAAAACGGTTACCGTTGGTGCTAAATTGAAGGCCTAGGCCTAGCCCCCTTAGGCCCAATCATGAAACACTACCGTTGGGCCTCTAAATTGAGACGTTCGCCCGTTTCTAAGCCCACACTAGTGTGGCCACGTAAGCCAGTTACCCACTATATATGCATTGCAATACACAGTGGAGAGGATTGTAGAACAAGGGGAAAATTGCAATGACCCACTTTAGATTTCACACAGAACTCCCCTACTTCATAGCTTTAGCTTCAAAGATTTAGGATTTACTAGCCTTTGAGCACGAGCATGGCTCTTCTATTTTTTCGGTAAAAATTAATAATTTACATCAATTATAATTTGAAATTATTACATTTTTCAATTACAAAAATATCTAGAAGTGTGATGAAAAAATTATACTTTTTGTGATTGAAAACTGTAGTAATCTTAAATTATAATTGATATAACTTATTAACTTTTACCAAAAAATAAAAAATAAAAGAGTCTCTAAGGAGCACATGCTCAGAGGCTAGTATTCTGCAATTATCACGTGCTTCATAAATGCTCTTCTATTTTTTGGAAAAGGTTAATAGTTTTGATTCATTATAATTTGAGATTACTATATTTTCCAATCACAAAAAAAAAAACCTAGGGGTGTGATGACTCTTATAATGTAGTCACTAATTAAGTACACATTTGTAACAAAAATTTCAATGCCTAAAAAAAAAAAAAATAAAAAAAAAAAAAAAAAAAAGGAAAATCTTTCACGTTATTTTGTTTTGTTATCAAATTCTTTTAATTTTTATTTAAATGAGAGTTATCAATCCTAAAAGATTGCCACTTAGTTCTATAATGTAGCCACTATGTACACATCCATAACAAATAAAATTCAAATACCTAAATACCAAAATAAATTAATTAATTAATTAAAAAATTCAAATACCTAAAAACTAAAATAAATAAATTAAATAGGAAATGCTATCACAGTCTCAACTCTCACATTGTTTTCTTTTTTTTCTTTTTTCTTTTTTTAAGTGGGAGTTATGAAGTTGTGGGGGGGTAAAAACTCAGATCTACCTATTGAGCCTAAGGCCTTATTTTTTAAGATTAATGTATGTCCGAAGAGTAATAACGGGTTGGGGTAGAGTTCATCTAGGGTCAACAAACCTTGAGACGAAGGAAGAGTACAATCCGAAGAGGTCACCTTTTGTCCGAAGAGGTTTTACTCCTCGGATACGAATAGTCTTGATCAAATAAACATATGGAAGGTCCGAATGACCTTCCTGACAATTCCAATGACCAAGATAAGCTCTGGGCATACCTAGGGATGATAAGGATGAAGAAATATCTCAAGGAAAAGCTGCTACCACCGTATTTAATGCACTGCAGCAACTTTTCTGGCCGCATTTATGTGGAGAAGACCCCTGAACAATGCAACCTCAGCTACTGCCACTTCCAAAAAGCTAGAGAAGATGCTTGATGTGACCTATACTCAAGTATGTACGCAGATGGAGGACAAGTGGACGACTGAGATGATGAGGGAGGAGGCTATATAAAGAAGAGGAGCCCCTGATAAAAAAAGGGGGGAAAAAAAACAAAAAAAAAAAAAAAGAAAGGAAGAAGAAGAAAACAACTTTACTGCAGCTTTGAGACTTGTAACCTAACTTCATTCAATAAAATGTCTCTTCGGACATTCATGTTTGCCTTTGTTTAAGCATGGTTGCATGTTAGTTTATTCGCAAATACCATAACCAACTCTTGCTTAATTCATATCCGGCCCAGTTCTTTCACCCACGCTCTAGAAATTCATTGTCTTGGGTTCATAGGGCTCATAATCCATATCTTTTGGGCTTGGGCTACAAAAATTGACTCTATAATTGGTGCCGTCTGTGGGAAGAGCTTGTGCAAGGGTGAAAACAACAGTTGGTGATGGCAGAACGAAGTCAGCAATAAGCAGAATCTAGGGCATCCCAACACGCTGACCCTTTTCTTAACTTGGAGAGGAGGCAAGATCGTGAGGGTAGTGTGCAAACTGTGCATACTGGCCAAAGCCAGTCGCATGGCAGTAGTCACGTGTCCCATGCAGAGAAGAACCGGGACTTGTAACTAGAAGTTGAAAAACTGAAAAGAGAGTTGCGCCATGCAAAGAGGAAACGAATTTCCTCGTATTCTGATGGAGATTCCGATGACGAGCAAGACGTCACTTATCAGCAGAAATCTCAGACACCGGCTAGTGAATCCCTTTCCTATGAAGAAAAGTCTCATTGCAAGAAGCAATATAAAAGCCCATCACGCGGAGGCGTAGGAAATGATGCTATGAGCAGGGCTCTGAATCAGATCTCTCGGTCACCTTTTACTCGCAGAATTGAGGAAGCGAGACTCCCTCGGCGTTTTAACCAGCCAACATTTATCATCTACAATGACCCGGTGGAACACGTGAGTCACTTTAACCAAAGGATGACTGTCTACTCCAGAGACGAAGTCCTGATGTGTAAGATTTTCCCCTCCAGTTTAGGGCCGGTGGCAATGAGGTGGTTTGACAGCCTGAAAGCAGACTCTATCAATTCCTTTAAAGAGCTCACCCAGGCATTTGGTTCACGCTTTGTCACATGCCAAAGAGTAGCTATGCCCCTGTCTTCACTATTGTCCTTGAGCATGTAGGAGGGTGAGACCCTGAAGGCATATTCGGATAGGTACTAGGAGATGTTTAATGATATAGAGGGCAACTCCGATGCAATGACCCTCAGTACATTCAAGCTCAGTCTCCCTACTGACCATGGTCTAAGGACCTCCTTATCTGGCAAACCAGTAACTAACATGCGTCAGCTTATGGACCGTATAGAAAAATTTAAGAGAGTTGAGGAAGATCAGCAGCAAGGGAAGGGAAAGGACAAAGTTATCCCCTAGGAGAGGAAGGATTTCCGGTCGGATAGTTACAATAGCAGTAAACTGCGTAGAGATTTTGCTGGACAATCAGGATCGACCAATCCTCAAGCGGTCAATACTGTATTTAAAGAACTGGTGCACCAGGTTTTGGAAAAGATTAAAAACGAGCCATTCTTCAGGTTGCTGAGTAAGATGGTAGGAAACCCTGAGAGGCGTAATCATAATCTCTATTGCCATTATCATCAAGACCACGGGCATAGCACAGACGATTGTAGGAGCCTGTGGGATCATTTAGATCAGCTGGTCGGCGAAAGTAAACTAAGACACCTTCTGCACCATTCCAGCGGCCGAGAAGGGCAGATGAGTTCAGGGCCCCGAAGGGACGATTCTTCAAAACCGCTATTAGGAACTATTAATGTCATCTTCGCCGCACCAGGGAGAACGGGATCCTGGCCATCGAAGGTAATGTCAATAGTCCAATATGGTCCGAAGAGATCTAAGTTAGATGCCCCACTGGTTATAGGATTCTCGGACGAGGACAAGATAGGGATTGTTCAGCCTCATGATGATGCTTTAGTAATCACCCTCAGAATTGGAGGGTACGATGTGAAGAGGGTGATGGTGGACCAGGGTAATGCTGTGGAGATAATGTACCCCGATCTCTACAAGGGGCTAGGTCTAAAACCTCAAGATTTAATACCATACAATTCCCCCCTCGTGAGCTTTGAAGGAAGGGTTGTCACCCCGAAAGGCCAGATACACTTGCATATGCAGACTGGCTCTGAAGTAGTAGAGGTGAATTTTATAGTTGTGGACGTGTACTAACCCTATACAGCAATCGTAGCCAGACCTTGGCTTCATACACGAGGGGCTGTTTCCTCTACTTTGCATCAGAAAGTCAAGTACCCATCTGAAAGGCAGGTTTATGAGATTCGAGGAGATCAGTCCGTAGCTTGGCAGTGCTTAGTGGCTGCCATCCACCATGAACTCGAAGCCGAGCCCTCGTTCAGGGCCGAAAGGGGTTTATAGCAGTTAAAGTCTCGGATATTACCCATTGAAGATTCAAACGAGGGTGCTCAATGCGAAGATTTAGTGAAAGTTGTCATTGGGGACGATCCTGAAAAATTCTTTCAAGTCGGATCTCAGCTGCCTCCTCAGGAGAAAGAAGAGCTAATAGAGTTGCTCAATAGGAATCTTGACGTGTTTGCCTGGAATGCTTACGAAGCCCCAGGGGTGGATCCCTAATTCATTTGCCACCGTCTCAAAGTCAACCCATTGATTATTCCCAAGAAGCAGCCTCATCGGCGCCCACCTAGGGAGCATGTAGATGCAGTGAGAGAGGAGGTGGCCAAGCTCAAACAAGCTGGAGCTATTAAAGAAGTTTTCTACTCGGAGTGGTTAGCGAATACTGTGGTAGTGAAGAAGAAAAAGGGGAAATGACGAGTCTGTGTAGACTTCACTGACTTGAACAAGGCTTGTCCTAAGGATCCATTTCCCATGCCAAAAATTGATCAGCTTGTGGATGCCACTGTCGGCCACCCTCGAATGAGCTTCCTAGATGCTTTTCAAGGCTACCACCAGATACCACTAGCTCTGGATGACCAGAAGAAGACTGCTTTCGTCACCCCAGTTGGTAACTACCACTACAAAGTAATGCCGTTTGGCTTGAAAAACGGGGTCTACTTATCAAAGAATGATGACGAGGATGTTTGAGCCATATCTGGGCAAAAATATCGAGATCTATATAGATGATATGGTGGTGAAAAGCAAGATTGTTGCTGAGCATGTGAAGGACCTTGAAAGTACCTTTGAAGTTCTTAGAAAATACAAGCTCCGCCTAAACGCTTCCAAGTGCTTATTTGGCATGGGGTCTGGCAAGTTTTTGGGATACATGGTAACTCACAGGGGATTTGGGTTTACCCTAATCAGATAAAAGCCATCAACGATTTACAAGCCCCTCGGAACCTCAAGGAAGTTTAGAAACTGACTGGAATGACTGCTGCCCTGAATCGATTTATCTCTCGATCAGCAGACAGGTGTCGGCCCTTTTTCTCTCAACTCAACAAGTGGAAGGGATTCGAGTGGACTGAAGAATGTGCTTTGGCCTTTCAGCAGCTTAAAGATTATCTAGCTCGGCCACCAATTATGTCCAGTCCTGAGCAAGATAAAGTATTATTTGCCTACATTGCTGTAGCTCCCTGCGCGGTGAGCTTGGTGCTGATTCGATCAGATTGTGGTGTGCAAAGACCGGTTTATTACGTGAGTAAGTCGCTACATGAGGCCGAGATCCGTTATTTGCCACTGGAGAAGGCTATCCTAGCAGTGGTGCTTGGTACATGAAAGCTACCTCACTATTTCCAGGCCCATACGGTCATTGTTCTTACTCAGCTCCCACTCAGGGCTATACTCCGAAGTGTTGACTATACGGGGAGAATTGCTAAGTGGGGTATAATCTTGGGGGCTTTCGATATCAAACATATGCCCCGCACATTTGTCAAAGGCTAGGTCCTTGCGGATTTAGTGGTTGAGTTCACGGAGCCTCAACTAGAAGAAGTAACGCCTATGTCGAACATGGATGAAAAATCAGTTAGTATGATCTCTCAACAAGACCCCTCCCATTGGGAAGTGTACGTAGATGGCGCAGCAAACCAAAAAGGTTTTAGACTGGGGCTAGTATTGATATCCCCTGAAAGAATCATTATCGAAAAGTCGTTAAGGCTGGACTTCTCGGTAACAAACAATGAGGCGGAGTATGAGGCCCTACTGATAGGAATAGCTATGGTTCGAAAAATGGGAGGAAAGCCTGTGGAGTTGTTCTCAGACTCAAGGTTAGTCGTGGGTCAAGTACAAGGAGAGTTCGAGGCGAAAGATGAAAGAATGCAGGGGTATCTGAGTCGAGTTAAATGTCTGCAATCAGAGTTCGACTCTTTCAGTTTGCTGCACATCCCTAGAAATGATAACGCACATGCTGACTCTTTGGCTACTCTTGCTACCTCCTCAGTGCAAAATTTGCCAAGAGTCATCCTCGTTAAGGACTTGCATGGGCCTACAGAGGCAAAAAGGGAAGTAGTTCAGGTTCACCAAGTCAGGACCGGACCCTGCTGGATGGACCCTATAATTAAGTTCTTGAATGAAGACATCTTGCCTGAAGAAAGGGAGAAAGCTGACAAAATCAGGAGGAAGGCGACCAGATTCTGGCTATCTAAGGACCAGAAGTTATATAAACACTCCTATTCGGGACCATACTTGTTGTGCATGCATCCTGAAGCGTCCGAGTTACTGTTAGAAGAATTACATGAAGGAATATGTGGAAGCCATACTGGAGGAAGGTCCTTGGCTCATCGGGCTATTACCCAAGGCTATTGGTGGCCGAACATGCAAAAAGAGGCATTCGATTATGTTAAAAAATGCGATCAATGTCAACGGTTTGCCCCAAACATACATCAACCAGGAGGAACTCTTAATCCACTATCCAGCCTATGGCCTTTCGCCCAATGGGGCCTAGATATCGTGGGACCATTCCCTAAAGCTGCAGGCAACATGAAATACCTTCTGGTCGGCACAGACTATTTCACCAAGTGAGTCGAAGCTAAACCTTTGGCCAACATCAAAGATGTGGATGCGCAAAGGTTTGTATGGAAAAATATTGTCACTCGGTTTGGGATTCCTCATACTCTCATCTCGGACAATGGCCTGCAGTTCGATAGCAAAGCATTCAAGAGTTATTGTAGTGAGCTAGGAATTATAAACAGATACTTCACCCCTGCTTATCCCCAGGGTAATGGGCAAGCAGAAGCTGTCAACAAGGTCATAGTGAATGACTTAAAGAAGAGGCTGGACGACGCGAAGGGTAAATGGGTGGAAGAATTACCACACGTACTGTGGGCTTACAGAACAACGCCTCACAGATCTACCGGAGAGACCCCCTTCTCAATGACCTATGGAGCTAAAGCTGTCATACCTTTGGAAACTGGATTCCCAACACTGAGGACCAGTTCATTCAGTCCGACCAGCAACAAGGAGCAGCTAGAAAGGAGTTTAGACCTGATTAATGAAAGAAGGGAAAATGCAATGATCCGACTGGCATATTACCAACAGAAGCTCAGGCAGGGCTACGACGCCAACGTAAAGCTAAGAACCCTAGAACCTGGTGATTTGGTGCTAAGGAAAGTTGTCGGCACCGCAAAAAACCCAGCTTGGGGAAAGTTAGGACCCAATTGGGAAGGGCCATATCGTATTACTTCAAGGGCTGGCATTGGGGTGTATTTCTTAGAAGATCTGGATAGTCATGTAATACCACGCCCCTGGAATGTAAATAACCTCAAAAGGTACTATTACTAATCGAACATTTTCTTCAATCAATATGCTGATTCTGTATATGAGTAATTCTCTAAGTGTTTAAACTTAAATTCAATCATGCCTGTAGTCCTCGGACCAGATGATTTGGGTTAGTTAACACTCCTTACAGTTCTCTAAGTGTTTAAACTTAAATTCAATCATGTCTGTAGTCCTCGGACTAGATGATTTGGGTTAGTTAACACTCCATTACAGTTCTCTAAGTATTTAAACTTAAATTCAATCATACCTATAGTCCTTGGACCAGATGATTTGGGTTAGTTAACACTCCATTACAGTTCTCTAAGTGTTTAAGCTTAAATTCATTCATGTCTGTAGTCCTCGAACCATGTGATTTGGGTTAGTTAACACTCCTTACAGTTCTCTAAGTGTTTAAACTTAAATTCAATCATGTCTGTAGTCCTCGGACTAGATGATTTGGGTTAGTTAACACTCCATTACAGTTCTCTAAGTATTTAAACTTAAATTCAATCATACCTATAGTCCTTGGACCAGATGATTTGGGTTAGTTAACACTCCATTACAGTTCTCTAAGTGTTTAAGCTTAAATTCATTCATGTCTGTAGTCCTCGAACCATGTGATTTGGGTTAATTAACACTCCATTACAATTCTTTAAGTGTTTAAACTTAAATTCATTTATGCCTGTAGTCCTTGGACCAAATGATTTGGGTTAGTTAACACTCCATTGCAGTTCTCTAAGTGTTTAAACTTAAATTCATTCATGCCTGTAGTCGTCGGACCAGATGATTTGGGTTAGTTAACACTCCATTACAGTTCTCTAAGTGTTTAAACTTAAATTCATTCATGCCTGTAGTCCTCGGACCAGATGATTTGAGTTAGTTAACACTCCATTACAGTTCTCTAAGTGTTTAAACTTAAATTCAATCATGCCTGTAGTCCTCGGACCAGATGATTTGGGTTAGTTAACACTCCATTACAGTTCTCTAAGTGTTTGAACTTAAATTCATTCATGCCTGTAGTCATCGGACCAGATGATTTGGGTTAATCAACATCCCCCATACAATTATTATTATTGAAATATGACTTTATAATGAGCCACGCTTGAAATTCTCGAATGTATTTAAATTAACTCTACCTTATACTGGCCCTTTTTTGTGCATGTTTGAAAAGACCTTTGAAGCTTTTACAACACTCGTTGTATTTATTATTTAGTAGTGGTTCTCATACAAATTGCTCATATCAGTGCCAACCTTAGTTATGTGTATTATTAGCATGACATGGTAATTATGTTTACCTACATTCTCATAAATACTAAGTACAGTTCTTCATAGCAAATGATATGCAACAAGGATACCAAAAGTAAAAGAGAAACTGTTTCATTGATTAAAAGAGGGTAGTTTACAATCCCTTACATAAAAAAAAAAACATTACATCAAGAAACCTTACATAAAAAACCTTACATAAAAAAAAAAACCTAAGTATCTATGATTCAACTTGAGGAACCACAGGGTTAGCAGCCCGGCCTGTCTGAGTAGCAGCAACTTCTGGAGCCTGGTTCTTGGGTGGCTCAGCTAGTTTACTCTTATCACCTGGCTGACCAGGCTCCTTGGAGGCCTCAAGGATCGCTCCGAAGCCTCTGGGTACTGTGTTGGAGGAGGGAGGTCAGACTCTGGGAGCTCTCGGATATCTAGGTCGTAGTATATGCTCCCAGGTAGCCTCAGTTCTGAGTCAACAGGCACCCCAGCAGCGTCCATTGCCTTGCCCCATGTTATGTCGCAGTAGTCTTGGCTGACAAAGGCAAACTGCTCAGTTAGACCCTTTTCGGTCTCCTCCACTCCCAGTTGGTAGGCTGCTTTCTTTTCAGCCTCGGTCGCCTCCTTGGCTAGCTGAGCATCCCTCTGGGCTAGCTTGGCAGTCTCCTTAGCCTTTTGGAGTTCGGCGCGAAGTTCCTTCACAAGCGCTTTCTCAGCAACCAAACTGGTCTGAGTCTCATTTAGCAACTTGCATTGGGCTTTGACCTGGCTCTCAGCATTTTGCAAGCCAGCATTGAGGCTATTCCTTTCGTTGGTGACCTCTTTGAGCTGCTCGGAGATTTGAGAAAACTGCTCTTTCAAGCTGCCCAAGGCTTTCTCTACCTCGGACCGAGAGTGGGCCTCTGCTTGGGTTTCAATGTATGCATTTTTGCTTTACTCTTCGGCCACGAATACTTGCTGAGTAATCTGCATAATAAAGTAAAAAAGTTAGCATAAAACAAGCAAAAATTAACATGCCAAATCAAAGAGCTGGATTAATTTACTTACCATGGCTAGGTCCCTCTTCAGGGACATGTAGAGGTCATACTAGCTAAAACGCCTGTATGACTCCATGTCTCGGGGGAGGAGCAATGGCTACTCCAAAGCTTTGGCCACCCGCCCTGCTTTTCCCCTATCATAGTTTCTAAGGGAAGTCTCCCAAGAAATAGGAGCGCCATCCAGCTCCAACTTGGGGGACCATGTGCGTTGCCCTCGGTGCACTTCAGCAACATGAGGTTCATCCTGGCTTTCAGTGGATGAGACCTTTTTGCTCCGGTGGTCTCTCGCCACCTTCTGTTGCTTAGTTGTCTTGGGTGGCACCACGACCTCCCTCTCATCAGTTTCGAGGGGCCTCTTCTTCCTCAGGTCCGGCAAGGGCTTTAGGCCGAGATCAGGAACCTGAGGTGGCAGTGGAGGCAGATTTGCCACTGGTTGAGAGGTCCCAGTGCCTTTCAGCTCGGCCTTCTTACCCCTGTTCTTCATTAATGCCTTCAAATCTGACATATCTTCCTCTTCCGAAGAGCCTTCTGGAAGAGTAGTTATCAGAATGGGAGGATGGACACTGGATTGCCTATCAATCCCCTCTTCGGAGTCTAAGGATGGTATCACTTGGACCCCTCATGAAGCTTCCCCCTCGAATTGAAATTTATCTATCTGCTCCTCTAGTGATGAAGTCGAAGAGCCAACCCTTTCACCTGCAACCACTGGTACAAGGGGGACTTGTGCAACTGGCTGGACGAGCAGGGGTACACCCTGTGGATTGGGGTGTGGCACGGTCGCAAGATCGTGGGGCGCTAGAAAGCCTTTCCGAGCAACGTCTATACAATTGAGACGATAATCCCCTTGTGTTATCGCATTGCCGACCGGCTGAAAATCCTTTGGTTTCGCCTTGTACCCAAGAATAAGAGAAGCCGACCGGAGCTGCCCGTCCTCGCTTACAAAGATCTCTAATCTTAGTAGATAATTGAGTGCGGCAGTATTTGTAAGGCTGAGCCGAGGAGAAACGTGATTTTTATCTGTCAAAAGTCACAGCAAAGCTTTGTCAGAGACTCGAAACTAATAACACAAAGAGAATCAAAAATTGGCAAGAGGCGGAGATCCTAAGTCTATTGTTAGTGAGCCTAAATCTAGCATGTCCCACCTGGCTCTCCTAGCTTGGTTGGGCAATAGGGACCGTCGTGCCATGCGCCCGAGACGATCACGTAGTCGTCTTTCATCCCTTTGTTGGATTTGGGGAGGCAGGAGACGAGTCTAACCACGTTGGGCCGGGATTTGAGGTAATATCCCGCCCCTTGTTGGCTGTGGCACTCATACATGTGCACCACATCGAGCCAGGTGAGGCCCAACCCTAGATGGCGGTTCAGATCCTCAACTGCTCCTAAGATTCTAAACATATTGGGCGCACATTGATCAGGGCTAAGCCTATGATTCCTAAGATAACTACTGGTGATGGGACCCATAGGGATAGTCATCCCTCCTTCTAGAAAGGCAATGAGGGGGATAACAACTTCGCCCGTCTTTCGATCTGTTAATATTTTTTCTGGAGGGCAATACCTCACACCTACATTTGGGGGTATGCGATATGCGACCCTAAATGCCTCCAACTGATCAGGGCTATCCACCAAATACTAGAGTTTACCCATAGCACTTAAACGGAAATATGGCTGGCCGAAGAGAAGAATAAGGATTGAACAGATGATAACTTACATGAACTAGACCGGAGATTGATCTTCAAACTCGGAGAAGGATTCTTGAAGACTCTAGGGAAGACTGGGATTGGTGACTGAAAAAGTTTGATGGAGTCCTGTGCTTGTTCTTGCTGGATTGTCTGAGAGTTTGCAAAGTAAGGAAGAAGTAACTTCTTCTGAGACTTTATACCAGGTCAAATGAAAGGGCAGAAGTTATTTCGCTTAAACCCCGGGGAAGAACCACGCCCGTTAGATCAACAACCCACCGTTAGATACAGAGGACAAGGCGCCGCCTAGAGTAATTAATGCAGCGCTTTGGAAATATGAAAACAACAGCGACAATGATGAAGCGCTTATATCTATGCCTACACACGTGCCAGTTCAGATATTTGGCTGTTCTCAAGCTTTTTACTCCGTGACAAGTCAAAATCCCACTTTTTCTCTTCGGATGCGAGGGAAAAATTAAGATTTTGAGGGGCTATTGTGGGGGGGTAAAAACCCAGATCTACCTATTGGGCCTGGGGCCCTGTTTTTTAAGATTAATGTGTGTCTGAAGAGTAATAACGGGTTGGGGTAGAGTTCATCAGGGGTCAACAAACCCGGAGACGGAGGAAGAGTACAATCCGAAGAGGTCACCCTTTGTCCGAAGAGGTTTTACTCATCGGATACGAATAGTCTTGATCAAATAAACGTATGGAAGGTCCGAATGACCTTCCTGGCAATTCCAATGACCAAGATAAGCTCTGGGCATACATAGGGATGATAAGGATGAAAAAATATCTCAAGGAAAGTTGCTACCACCATATTTAATGCACTGCAGCAACTTTTCTAGCCGCATTTATGTGGAGAAGGCCCCTGAACAGTGTAACCTCAGCTACCGCCACTCCCAAAAAGCTAGAGAAGATGCCTGATGTGACCTATACTCAAGTATGTACGCAGATGGAGGACAAGTGGACGACTGAGATGATGAGGGAGGAGGCTATATAAAAAAGAGGAGCCCCTGATAAAAAAAGCGGGAAAAAAAAAAACAAAAAAAAAAAAAGAAAGGAAAAAGAAGAAAACAACTTTACTGTAGCTCTGAGACTTGTAACCTAACTTCATTCAATAAAATGCCTCTTCAGACATTCATGTTTGCCTTTGTCTAAGCATGGTTGCATGTTAGTTTATACGCAAATACCATAACCAACTCTTGCTTAATTCATATCCGGCCCAGTTCTTTCACCCACGCTCTACAAATTCATTGTCTTGGGTTCATAGGGCTCATAATCCATATCTTTTGGGTTTGGGCTACAAAAATTGACCCTACAGAAGTTATATTTAATCCTTTAAAGAAAAATTTATAAGAAAGGCTGTCAATGTTAGCAGGTATTATTAATCACCAATAATATCATTTAATTTAAAAAAATGTATTTTCTTGAAAAGAAATTGTAGTAAAAAGGCAATAGTTGTTAGGGATAATTTCATATGGATGAGATGGGATTGAGAAAATGGAACAATTATCACTAATGACAAAAATATTATTAGGTTAAGAGTATACATATGACAAAGTCAATAATGTAGTCCTATAATGATCCAATCAGAGGTATTTTTCTTTCTTTCTACAAATTGCACAATTTGTGTTTCTTTAACACAATTTGATAATTATCCAAATTGCAAAGTTTGTGATCTAATTGCATAGTTTGTGTTCTACTTTAATATTGCAATCAAAGAAAATCATTGTAATATTGTAATCAAAGGAAAGAAAAGCCATGAATAAGCTTTGTTGAGGGTCATTTTTTTGTGAAACTCGAATAGAAGGAAGGAAGCCCAACCTAGCAACATGGGCAGCAAAAGAAATGGCAAGCATAGAATAAAACCATTAAACTCAAGCGACAGAAATAATAGATTACAGGCCCATAATATAAATAAATGGGCCTTGAGGAAGTAAATGGGCTCAAAAGAGCCCGGAAAGAGAGAAGTAGCAAATAGCAAACCCATGGGCAGTATATGATGTAGAAAAGTAAGAATGGGCCGCGGCAGGCCCAAAGCAATGCAAGCAAAGAGAGTAGGGGATTGATGGCAGGCCCACGAACCCCAAGGATGAGTATGAGGTAATTGGGTCGGGGAAACCCAATAAAGTTAGTAAAAGCCCATGGGAACACAAACCTAAGAAAAGGGTCGAGGAAGCCCAAGACAAGCAAATGGGCCAAAGATGCCCAAGGGAAAACACAAGGGACACAGGAGCCCCTAAGTAAGAAAACTCATGGACATGCTAAGCCATTGGGGAAAGAATAAGTAGCAGGCCTGGAAAGGCCCGGCAGGATCAAGTCATTACAGCAGGAATGATAGAGTAGTATGGCAGGACATGATGGCAATCAAGAAATGGGCTGAAAGAAATGTAAAGCCCAGTATTAAATAAAACTCAGCCCTTAAGGGGAATAAAGAATTATAAAACAGCCCACATAAAAGGTCGAAGAAGGGCGGCAGACTGTGCAAGCAAGCCTCCAGACCGCGGCAAACGCATGAGCAGCAGGCAGATTTTGGACATACATGAAAGGGAAGCACGCGCAAGGCCCAGGCACCACCAGTTGTACCTAGCCAATATGGGACGTGGTGGGGTCATGGGTCAGAGGTAAGGGGGTATGGTTTGGTGGTGGGGAGAGAGGAAAAGACCTATTCTGCTGCTCCTGCCCAAGCTCTTTTGGGGGGTACATCCTGCTGGGATGACAGACCATCCAAAAGAAGCAAGGTTGAGGGGGGAATCGTTAGGTGCATGCCATGAGGGATAGAGAGAGAAAACACCTACACCGTGGCAGGAAAGGGTGGCACAGTAGACTAATGAATAAAACAACCTGCCTTTGTCTGGTAAAGGGAAGTGGCACGCAGACGAATTGGTGGTCGGCAAGTACACCCAGACCAGACAAAGGTGGTTAAGGGGAAAAATAGTAAAATCTGGTCATGGTAGGCACTATAAGAAGACCCTTGTCGTGCCCAGAAAAAGGGATCGAAAAACAGGGGAAGATCACGAAATAAGAAAAGAAAGAAAGTAAAAACAAAGGACAGAAAAAAATAAGAGAGAAAACAGAAAACAAAGAGAGTTGATACGGTGGGCATGCACCAGTAGGCCAATTTCCCTATTTCCCCTTCAAAATCTTGCTCTCTTCCAAAAAAGTAAAAAAGGATTCTTTTGGGTATTAACCATTCAGGTCCGATTCCTTCAAAGCCATTAATCTTCACGGCAGGATCTTTCCTAGGAGATTATTTGCATTGAGAGGAGGCGTTCTTCCCTCTTTGGTTTTACTTCTGCTCACCAAACTTAACTTGATTTTATACTCATTCTTAATTAACTCATATTATCATTTACTCCTTTACTTTCTTGGTAAAAGTCATTGTTATCACTGTGATTATGTCTCATAAATATGGATTATTTTGTCATTCTCTATTAAATAATCAGAGTACTCTGTTTTGTTGTTATTATTATATCTATCTGCCATAACTCGTTTGAAACAGCTCTACCTGCCATAAACAAACTCCTAGCAGACGAGACATTATTTGTGCACAAGCCAGCCCAAATTGAGTTGCAGTTGGACCAGTCTCAACTCCCTTACTCAAAAACATTCAAGCCCACTACCGCAGGAGGCAGCCTAGCCCAACGCACAACACAAAAAAGGCCCCTACAAGCTTTAACCCACAAAAGTAAAGTAAAAATTAAAAAAAAAAAAAAAATGATGATATAAGAAAAATAAGAAATTAAAGAAGACCCAGAGTCCAAATAATTAGAAAGCCATTGATTTCTTTATAAAAACAATATAGAAAAGAGTAATGTACATTGACATACATGTTGAATCGGAACAATTAGAACTACACTTTTATTTTTGATAGTAAAGTTTTTTTTTTCTTTTTGGGATTTTGAATTTAGAAAAAATAATGATGATGGTGTAGAGAAAAAGAATATAGAATTGATAGGAATTGAGGAAGAAATAAACTGAAGAAGTTGAGATTTAAAACTAATGTGATTTTTGTCCTATTTTGTAGGTAGTGTTTTACATGGGAGTTAGAGATTATTTTTAGCATGTTATCCTCAAGTTTTATCTCTACCTTCTAGTAGGTTTTTTTTTTTTTTTTTGGTTTTTTTTTTTTCCAAATTCAAAACAAATATATTTGAGGAAAAAAAACATGAGAGATGCTACATCCACAACATTTTTATAATATTTTCACAACAAATTACAAGTGGTTAGTTGTTATTGGTTCAAATTTGAACCTAACACTAAGATTACTTTTTTGGCCCAACAATAACAACCAGTAATAATCTGCTACTTAGGATTTGTTTTAAAAGTATTGTGGACATATTATTTCTCAACAAATAAACGTGAGATGAGATTAAAGAGCAAGGGAAACCGGTTATTCAAAAAAAAAAAATAGTGAGTATTTACTAGGCCTATTTCATCTACACTACACATTAGGATTACCACGTAAATTTTTCTGTCATGTTGTTGCTACTATTTAAACACACAAAAGCATTGGCCAAAATGGCCAAATACCACAATTTTTAAAAATTTTTAGCAAAAAACCACTGTTTCGGAAATAAATGGCAATCTACCACTTTTTCTAGTACTCGAGTTTGGTGAACTCGAGTACCCTATTTTATAGTTCCACCGTGGCTGCTAAGCTAGAAATTGGCGATTAAAAAAAATAAAGTGGTACTCGAGCTTGGTAAACGCGAGTACCATGCAACACAATACTCGAGTATACAAGGCTCGAGTACTTTTTATAAAAAAATACAGAAATTTTTTTTTCTATAGTACTCAAGTTTACCAAACTTAAGTATTATGTAAATTTTTTTTTTTTTTTTGCTTGAGGATAATTGACAAATACACATAAAGATAAAAATAAGTAGCTTTTCTATGTTTTTATTTATTTAAATAGAAGCATTGTAAGATATAGAGATTTTAATTTTGAAATATGAATTTAATTTCTACATTGATTAAAATTGTTCATTGTTTTCTCATAAAAATTGTTCACTATTTTTTGTATAAACTATTTTTACGATTTTACATAAAATTATTTTCTGTTTAGCATTATTTAAGAAATTGTTCGCTCTCTTTTTTGCATAAATTATTTTCTGTTAACTATTTAAAAAATTGTTCACTGTTTTCTCATAAAACACCTAGTGAAATCGTGTTTTCTAAATTTAAACGCCAAATCTAAATGCTTTTTCATGTTTGAATTTCACTATAATCGAATATATTTTTCTGCGTTGATAAAATCTGTTTCTACATTTATGAAATTTTCTCTCTGCACATCATATTTACTGTATATTCAAATCTGCTTACTGCATTCATAAAATCTGTTTTTTGCATTAATTAAAATTGTTCACTATTTTGTCATAAAAATTGTTCACTGTTTTCTGCATTAACTATTTCTAGCATCGGCGCAAGTTATTGCACTTAAATGGTTTTTGTGTTTTTCTAAATTTGTAACTATATGAATAATGGACAAACTCCATGAAACAAAAATGAATGATTCGTATAAATCAACTAATGGTAAATGCCTCGAAAAATTCGAATTAGTTGAATGTAGAAATTCGAGAAAAATCAATGGAAAATCAATGAACGTAGCAAATCGTGAATGTGTACATAAGATGTTCAGATAGTCTAGAGTTGTTGAGAAATTTGTTTTCGTTGAAAGTACAAAATAATGAAAATTCAAAGGAAAAGTATGTACGTTAGATGTATAGATCGTATGAATTTGTTTAAAAATTTGAATTCATTGAATGTACAAAACTGTGAAAACTCAAGGAAAAATTGTGTACATTAGAGGTACAGATAGTACGAATATGTTGAAAAATTTGAATTCGTTGAGTGTGTAAAATTGTGAAAATTCAAATGAAAATTGAAGAGCATACCAAATTGAGTAAAATTAATAGAAAATTAATTACATTAGATGTACAGATCATCTATTTTTTTGTATTGATAAAATCTATTTCTACATTAATAAAATTTGCTCTCTACACACCATCTTCACTGTTTTCTCATAAAAATTGTTCGCTGTTTTCTGCATAAACTATTTCTAGCATTCTGCATAAAATTATTTTCTATTCAGCATTATTTAAAAAATTGTTCACTCTCTTTTCTGCGCAAATTATTTTCTGTTCACTATTTAAAAAAATTGTTCACTGTTTTCTCGTAAAACACCTAGTGAAATCGTATTTTCTAAATTTTAACGTCAAATCTGAATGCTTTTTCATGTTTAAATTTCACAATAATTGAAAATCCAAATCTGTATGTTTTTTCATGTTCAAATTTCACAATAATCGAATCTGTTTTTTTGCATTGATAAAATCTATTTTGATACACACTTTGTCAAAATTATCCAACAATGATACATTGTGATTGGTTGTTTATCACTTTCTAATAAACTCACTATTTTTTCTACTTCACCTACAGTCTACCATGTAGAAGTATAAAACAAGTGCGACAAAATGAGTAGAAATTAGAGATGATTTGAATACAATGAATCATAATGTATTGAAAATTTCCCTTTATTACATTTTATTATTATTATTATTATTACTCCTTATTTAGTTTATCTAAAAAGTTAAACATTTTTGGGTTTATCCAAAAATCTATGCCACGAAATACATTGCGGGAAATCTAGACCAAAGAACTACCAAAATAAAAAATTGAGCGGCATTGTTGCTGTACTTAAATAAGTTGTCATAAGCCGCATAAATTACCAAACAACCAAAAAAAAAAAAAAAAAAAACAGAAACTACATCCACCCGATCAAATAAAGGTGGTAGGTTGGGTTTTCAGTTTTCACGTACAACTTCGAAGCAGGTTCTTGACCAAATATTTTGTTTTTTTAAAGCCTTTCAATATCAGATTTGTTATATATTTTCCCTCTGTCTAGGGGCTGAGAGAGAATAGAATCTATATGTCTGGAAAAAAAATGTTTGTAATAGTATCTAGTTGGTTTAATGGCTGCGATCGTGCCTGAAAAAAAAATGTAGCTTAATAATCAATTTTCTATTATGACTTTTACCTCAGAGCATGTTTTGAGTGACCATTTATGTGTGTGATTTTGAACTTGTTTCTGTGTTTTTTTTTTTTTTTTTTGGTGTTTGAAAGTAGTTGTGCCTGTTAAAAGTACTGAATGCTGACATTATGATCCATAACACTCAAAACTGTTTGTAAGATGGATTTTGGCTCAAGTAGGACATGATATACTGTTCGCTAATTTTTGCATAAACTATTTCTAGTATTCCGCAAAAAATTATTTTTTGTTCAGCATTATTCAAAAAATTGTTCACTCTCTTTTCTGCGTAAATTATTCTCTGTTCACTGTTTAAAAAATTGTTTGCTGTTTTCTTATAAAACACCTAGTGAAACCATGTTTTCTAAATTTAAACGCCAAATCTACATGCGTTTTCATTTTTGAATTTCACAATAATTGAATCTATTTTTCTGCATTGATAAAATCTGTTTCTACATTAATAAAATTTGCTCTCTACACATCATGTTTATTGTATATTCAAATCTGCTCACTGCATTCATAAAATCTGTTTTTTGCATTAAGTAAAACTGTTCACTGCTTGCTCGTAAAAATTGTTCACTGTTTTCTGCATAAACTGATTTTAGCATTGGCGCAGTTATTGCACTTAAATGGTTTTTGTGTTTTTTTAAATATGTAACCATATGAATAATGGACAAACTCCATGAAAAAAAATGAATGATTTGTATAAATCACCTAATGGTAAATCCCTCAAAAAATTCGAATTTGTAAAAAAGTTCGAATTAGTTGAATGTAGAAATTCGAGAAAAATCGATGGAAAATTAATGAACGTACCAAGTCGTGAAGGTGTACATAAGATGTACAGTTAGTCTAGACTTGTTGAGAAATTTAATTTCGTTGAAAGTACAAAATAATGAAAATTCAATGAAAAAGTATGTACGTTAGATGTATAGATCGTATGAATTTGTTTAAAAATTTGAATTCGTTGAATGTACAAAACTGTGAAAACTTAAGGGAAAGATTGTGTACATTAGATGTATAGATAGTACAAATTTGTTGAAAAATTTGAATTTGTTGAGTGTGAAGAACATACCAAATTGAGTAAACTTAATGAAAAATTAATTACATTAGATGTACAGATCATTCAAATTTGTTTCCAAATTTGAAGCCGTCAAATGTACAAAATAGAGAAAATTCAATTTAAAACTATGTACTAATGTACTAATCATCCTGATTTAATAAAAATTTCAAAATGGTCGAACGTACAAAATCGTGAAATCTTAATGGAAAATCGAAATTGTTGAACATACCAAATCATGAAAATTCAATGGAAAGTTGTGTACATTAGATGTACAAATATTCTAGACTTGTTGAGAAATTTGATTTCGTTGAAAGTACAAAATCGTGAAAATTCAAGAGAAAATTGTGTACATTAGATGTACAGATCGTTCAAATTTGTAAAAATCAAAATTTAGATGTACAGATCATTCGAATTTGTTGATTGTATAAAATCTTGAAAGTACAATATAAAATTGTGTAAATTAAATGTACAGATAGTCTGAATTTGTTGAAAAATTTGAATTCGTTAAATGTACAAAATCATGAAAATTAATTGGAAAACTGTGTACTAATGTATTGATCATTCGAATTTGTTGAAAAATTCTAAATCGTTGAATGAACAAGATCGTGTAAACTCAATAATTAATGAACAGTTAATCTTTAGATTTGCAAAAGTTGAATGTACATAATCATCAGTTGTCAGACATTAACAACAACATTTTGTATTGCACAGAATGTGTAGACATTAACAACAGCGTCTAATGTTCGTAGGTAGAAATTTTTGGAAATCATCATTACTTGAATCTAAGAAGTCTAAAATATCTCTTTCATCATCTAATGTAGTAACTTCATTAATAGACTTGATGGCTTGCTCTTGCACCTTCCCCTTTAGATGCTTCTTAGCCTTTTGGATTGCATGAACACGGTCTAATCGCCTTTGTATTTGATTGTTCTCTTGTTCAAGACGAACAAGTATGTTGGCAGGCTCATTTCTAGGTAACTCGGCTGAGCATGCCTTAGGAACTTGCAACTCATGCCATCGACAATACACCTCTAACTCACACCTCTTATCGTATAGGGTTAACCATGGTGGTTCTGCTACGGTGAACTCTATTGCGGTGGTATCTATACTTAGTTTTGTAGGTTTGCCGACCATGATATGTCCGACGCTTCCAAGACTCTCATACGTGTATATTGGCATATTAAGGAAATCTCTCTTCTTTCCAATCCATTTCCCTCCATAGTGTTCTGTGTATGTCTGTAGTTATTGATCTGCTAGAACTTGAGATAATCCATTTGTTGAAGTAGATCCAAACTTGGTTCGCATTGTATGATTTGATGTTGAGGCATTGCGACTCATAGCTTAGTCAATCTACGAAGTTAGTGGGGTAGAAATAAGATCATTATTGGGGTGCATTTATAACCTCAATTCATGTTCCAAGCATTATAATTTTAGTTATTAAGACTTGTCATGTCAATACAGGCTGGAAAAACACTACATGAACAAGATTTTAAATGTTCCCAATGTCACATTGAGATTTGAAGATGTCGGCAGTAGTTGCAGTGTTCTTGAACAGAGTATCGATTTAATTGACACAATGCTATGTCCCTGGCACCAAGGTACAATTATTCATATATTTAAGTATTCATGTGAATATGGATGATATGACTAGACAGTGTGTGAAATCATGCCGAGCTGTTGAGTAGCACATGTGAAACAGTGGCGTCTGTTGGCGCATGTGGTTCGTATGACTACAATTGGTGCTATAGCAGCAAGTTGGTGACGTGTCTTCAAAAAACGACTCATGCCACAATTGGTGCTACATCATGTTTATTGTATATTCAAATCTGCTTACTGCATTTATAAAATCTATTTTTTACATTAATTCAAACTGTTTTCTGCATGTGGTTCATATGACTACAGTTGGCGTCTGCCTAAATTATTTTTTGTTCACTATTTAAAAAATTGTTCGATGTTTTCTCATAAAACACCTAGTGAAATTGTGTTTTCTAAATTTAAAAGCCAAATCTGAATGCTTTTTCATGTTTAAATTTCACAATAATCGAATTGATTTTTTTGCATTAATAAAATTTGTTCTCTGTACATTATGTTTACTGTATATTCAAATCTGCTTACTGCATTCATAAAATCTATTTTCTGCATTAATTAAAACTGTTCACTATTTTCTCATAAAATTTTTGTACTGTTTTCTGCAAAAACTATTTTTAGCATTCTGCATAAAAGTATTTTCTCTTTAGCATTATTTGAAAAATTGTTCACTGTTTTTTCTGCATAAATTATTGAATGTTCATTAGGTGTTTTATGATCCGGATGCTCTAATACCAATGACTACCCAGGAGAAAGCACAACAGTAATATGGAAGCATAAATAATGATAAAATAGATAATAAAAAAGTAAATAGCAAAATAGATATATTCAAAATAAGGTTAAAATGGAGTATGGAATATGAAAATAGAAACTAGTAAAATCTTACTTGAATAAAAACTTCAGTCTTTGATAAACTTGAAAACAAACCGCTGTCTTTGATATAAGCCTAAAAATAAAGCTGTCTGAAAAGAAAGGTTACAAGATTACAAGAGGGGAGAGGGTACAAAAGTCTTTCTGAGGGAGAGGGAAGGCTATTACAAAAGGTTTTCTAAAACTTTGAACTTAAAAGCTTAGAATCTTAGAAACTTAGAAACTTGTCTTCTGTCTTCGTAGTCCATCTCTTTTATAAGTGAAATGAACCATGGTAAAGTAACCTGAGTAGGTAAATTTAACTCAAGTTGATCTGTCGGTGGTATGGAAATTAGTACTGATGAGTAATAGTCTGTTTGCATCTGTCTGGGAATCTTTCAAATCTCAGGAATCTATCAGATCTCTTTTTACACGTGCTAGTAAACAGTAGTAACTTTTGAACATCTGTTTGTATTTGTTTGGATTGTTTTGATTTGTCTGGACAGTTTTACTTAATGCAAAAAATAGATTTTATGAATGCAGTAAACAGATTCAAATATACAGTAAACATGATGTCTAGAGAGCAAATTTTATTAATGTAGAAAAACCAATTCGATTATTGTGAAATTTAAACATGAAAAAGCATTCAGATCTGGCTTTTAAATTTCGAAAACACGATTTCACTAGGTGTTTTATGAGAAAAATGCAAACAATTTTTTAAATAGATGATCTGTACATCTAATGTAATTAATTTTCCTTGAGTTTTCACAGTTTTGTACATTCAATGAATTCAAATTTTTAAACAAATTCATATGATCTATACATCTAACGTACATACTTTTTCTTTGAATTTTCATTATTTTGTACTTTCAACAAAATCAAATTTCTCAACAAGTCTAGACTATCTGTACATCTTATGTACACATTCATGATTTGCTATGTTCATTGATTTTTCATTGATTTTTCTCGAATTTCTACATTCAACTAATTCAAATTTTTCGAAGCATTTACCATTAGGTGATTTATACGAATCATTCATTTTTCTTTCATGGAGTTTGTCCATTATTCATACGGTTACAATTTTAGAAAAACACAAAAACCATTTAAGTGCAATAACTGCGCCAATGCTAGAAATAGTTAATGCAGAAAACAGTGAACAATTTTTATGACAAAACAGTGAACAGTTTTAATTAATGCAAAAAACAGATTTTATGAATGCAGTAAGCAAATTTGAATATACAGTAAATATGATGTGCAGAAAGAAAATTTCATAAATGTAGAAACAAATTTTATCAATGTAGAAAAATATATTCGATTATAGTGAAATTCAAACATGAAAAATCATTCAGATTTGACGTTTAAATTTAGAAAACACGATTTCACTAGGTGTTTTATGAGAAAACAGTGAACAATTTTTTAAATAGTGAACAGAAAATAATTTATGCAAAAAAGAGAGCGAACAATTTCTTAAATAATGCTGAACAGAAAATAATTTTATGTAAAATCATAGAAATAGTTTATACAGAAAATAGTGAACAATTTTTATGAGAAAACAATCAACAATTCTAATCAATGTAGAAATTAAATTCACATTTCGAAATTAAAATCTCTATATCTTACAATGCTTCTATTTAAATAAATAAAAACATAGAAAAGTTACTTATTTTTATCTTTATGTTTATTTGTCAATTATCCTCAAGCAAAAAAAAAAAAAAAAACAAAATTTACAAAGTACTCGAGTTTCGTAAACTCGAGTACTGTAGAAAAAAAAATTTCTGTATTTTTTTATAAAAGGTACTCGAGCCTGGTATACTCGAGTATTGTTTTGCATGGTACTCGAGTTTACCAAGCTCGAGTACCACTTTATTTTTTTTAATCGCCAATTTCCAGCTCAGCAGCAACGGTGGAACTATAAAATAGGGTACTCGAGTTCACCAAACTCAAGTACTAGAAAAAGTAGTAGATTGCCATTTATTTCCGAAATAGTGATTTTTTGCTAAAAATTTCAAAAAATTGTGGTATTTGGCCATTTTGGCCCAAAAGCATTTATGATACCTAAAAAAAAATGTAACACATATTAGCATCATGTCTAAATTATGTAATTATATTTCAATGTGCAATATCAATTATCAAAAGAAAAACAAAATAAGAAAGAGAGATGAGAAATCCCCAAAACACTTGCCAAAGGACAAAACTTTTGAATACCTTTCAGAAAATTATTTAATAAAATTTGGAAAACTTGATAAGAAACAAAGAAGTTGCAATGTTTGTCAGATCAACAAAACAGTTAGCCATTGATATGATCCAAAGAGAAAATAAAAACAAAAATAAATTACCCAATATGCGAAATCAACGAAAGAATAAGAAGAAAAAAAATTGCTGGTGGAAGGAAAAAAAAACTTACGAACAACTTTGTTGGGTTTGGAGGCAAACTTGGAGAGAGAGAGTGTGTGTGTGTGTTTGTTTTAATTTTTTAATAATACTTTTTTTAGAATTTAATCTATAAGTAGATAAAGCAATTTGAAAATTAGTGGATAAAGTAGTTTAAAAACCAACTGGAGAGTGGTTCTACTTTGTAGGTAATGTTTTAGTTTGAAAACCAACTGGAGAGTGGTTTTATTTTGTAGGTAATGTTTTAGTAGGAGTTATTTTTACCATATTTTGCCCCTACTTAAACATAAACTGTTGGAGTATTTTGAAATTAAAAAAAAAAA
This sequence comes from Quercus ilex subsp. ballota, assembly GCA_032727855.1. NCBI lineage: Eukaryota > Viridiplantae > Streptophyta > Magnoliopsida > Fagales > Fagaceae > Quercus > Quercus ilex. Next base: position 36,430,339 of record CM064915.1, read on the forward strand.
TTCAATCCAAATAGGAGAAACCCCTTAAATAGTAATATAAATAATAATCTGTGTTAGAGATATATTAGTCATATTAGCCCAATGTATTAGGCCCAAGCCCATTCCTGCTTGTACTAATAGTCTAGGGTTTAGTCGCCTATATATACACATGTTAGGGTTCATTATAACACAGGTTATTGTACTATACTCTTATACAATAAAGATGTAACCCTTAAGGGATTCCTCCGTTGATGTAGGCCGACAAGGCTGAACCACGTAACCCTCGTGTTCTCAGTGTTCCTATTCTATGCTCCCCCTTCCGCATCCACTCAAGCATACACAACATGGTATAACATATCACATCGCGTTTGCTAATAATAATGACATTTAACATGGTATCAAAGCCAAACTTCATTCTTGGCATCAAACAAAACATCTCTAACAAGCAAAGAAGAATATCATATGCACACCATCATCAGAAGTCACATATGCTTCTTTGCTGAATCTAGACTCCACAGCGTCTCGCAGCCATCGTGGCTCAGTGCTGTGTCCAAGATCCACAAACTCAAGCAAAGCCGTGACTTAACTTTTCAGATCTGTGCAAATCCAAGCTTCGCTTGATGAAACCAACACCACAGACGTGCCCCATAACCTCCCGCGACAAAAACCCAGAAACACGGCCCCCAATGGCGGCCTCACGCACTACCACACGCCGCTAATAGCTCCGGAACCTCCCCACGCGCTGCCACGATTTCCTCTTTTGTAGCTCATCCATAAGCCACACGCGCCGTCCTATCGGCCATGTAGACCACCGATCAGCCTACGGAAGAAATTTGGCTTTCAACCGATGTAGCATGCGCCTTCATGCGCCGCCTGGGTTTCTGGCTTATCTTCCACGCGCTAGTATTCACCACGCGCCGAATTGTGTTGCTGTCATCCATGACGTCATTTGATGACGTCAGCAAACAAAGCCACGTCAGCCCTAGACACGTCATCAGCCACGTCGCTAGCCACGTCAGCAGTGTCGCCTCGTCAGCACCATGTCACCTAGCTGACCGTTGACCCGGACCAACCTGACCTAAACCACCTGGATCTAACCGTGAGCACTAACCGTTGACTTTGACTTTTGCGTTGACCTTTGACCAAAAGTCAAAATTTCTGAAAGGGCTTATCTAGCTCAGTTTTTCGCGTAGATTTTGATTTTGGACTCCGTTTCTTCATTTGAAGCTCCAAATTTGGTCAATTGACACATTCTTCATTGTGGTTTCTTCAAAGACATTCTTCAAGGCATCTCCAAGTGATCTTCTCATACTTATCCAACCTCAATCCTTCATCAAGCTTTCACCTTGAGTTTGAGGGAGGGTGTTAGAGTATATTAGTCATATTAGCCCAATGTATTAGGCCCAAGCCCATCCCTGCTTGTACTAGTAGTCTAGGGTTTAGTCGCCTATATATACACATGTTAGGGTTTATTATAACACAGGTTATTGTACTATACTCTTATACAATAAAGATGTAACCCTTAAGGGATTCCTCCGTGGATGTGGGCCGACAAGGCTGAACCACGTAATCCTCATGTTCTCAGTGTTCCTATTCTATGCTTCCCCTTTCGCATTCACTCAAGCATACACAACATGGTATAACACATCACATTGTGTTTGCTAATAATAATGACATTTAACAATCTGTAATGTAAAAATTATTTTAATTAATATGATTAGCATAACATAATTAGCGGTAAAACATACAACCAAGAGAAATTTAACGTGATAAAGAAGCCACCAGAACTGATGGAGTTCATATGAACAAAAAGAAAAAGAAAAAAGGTTTACGTAAACATCAAATAGGAAAACACAAATTGTAAGAAGTAAGGTGAAGCACAGTTTTAAGAAAATAATTATACAAGAAATTCCTGATGGTAAATAGACTTTGTAAAAGAATTGAGAATCTGGATACCTACTGGTTTTTAAGAGAATTCACATTCTTACAAAACGAGAGTTGAGAAGAATCTAGATGTATTTAATTCTCTAATATAATTTGCAACCAAATATAAAAATCTTTTAACATTTATAAAAATCCTAAAATATTACCCCATATCAAACACCTCGTAAATACCTTTTGAAAACTGAAAAACGGTAACAATTGGTGCTAATTACAAGCCCACATCTTCTTAGGTTCAAACATGACACTTTCATTGTGCCTCTAACTTGAGACGATCGGCCCGTTTGTTAGCCCATTAAGGTGTTCTGCCACGTAAAGGCATGTTTTTTCGCTGCTGAACTGCCACGTAAATGTTGAAGCCTTAAAACCTAAACCCTGTCCCTGAGCTTTGAAGAACCACAGGGAAAAGAGAACACACATTAAAATTAGTGAAAACAGAAAACAAGAATAAAAAAAACAGATTTCTTTTATTTTTTGAATTCATAGAAAATGGAAAACAGGTACAAGATGAGAGTGATGGCAGTAACAATTGGTACCTTGGCGGCACTCTCGATCTTCATAACCGTACGGTACCGGCGACGAAGGCGGAGCCAAAAGTGCCCTTCCAGTTCGTGTTATTTACAAGGAGACCACTGCCATAACCAGAAGAAGCCACAACACGCATTTAGGCGAGTCTTGGCCGATAATTCATACTCTCCTTTCAAGCACTTGAAGAAGCTTCACGACTCTCCCAACGGTACATTTTCCTATAACCCTGTTTGGTTGCTGAGAAAGTAATATAGGAAATGAAAAATAAAATTTAAATCGGAGTCGGAGGAAACTTTGTAACTGATATTCTTAAACTAAAATATGCGGTGACATGAGGTGAAGTTCTGTTTGGCTGCGGATAAAATTGAACGACAAGTTTTTGAATTTCTGCAATTTGTACTGTGAAATATTTGATAGAAATTAATTTTCTTCGAATTAAATATTTTTCTTAGTTACTAGAGAACTTAGGTGGAGTTATTTTCTGTTGAAACAAATGGAACCAACGGAGCGAAAATCTCAGCTCAAGTGCTCAACTCAGCGGAAAGCTTGGATTTCTCTTTCTTTTTGTTGTTGTTGTTGAAGTTTTCGTTTGCTTTCTGATCAATCAAAATGGAGCTTAAAGCATAAGAATCTAAATGATTATTTCCCTTATATTTTTGTTACGGTGGGATAATAACGGTGGTAATTAAAATTGGAGGGTGCTCTTTTTTGGTAACAGAGAATGATTTGAATTCGCATCCATATGAAGCGGAGATTACAGCCTTGTTGGATAATCCGGGACTTGAATTCAGCTTCATAAATGAATATACCAATTTGAAAATGAGCGAGACGTATACTTGGGTTGAGACTGAGACGCAGTTGAAGGAGCTCGTGGATGTTCTGAGCAAAGAGAGGGTTTTTTCTGTGGATACTGAGCAGCATAGTTTACAATCTTTTCTAGGTTTTACAGCTTTGATACAGGTACATTGTTTAGTTTTTACTGCAATTTGCAGGTTTTGTAAAGCAATATGATGGATTTATGTGTTTTCGTTGTAATTTGAACAGATTTCTACTCAGAAGGAAGATTATTTGGTGGACACAATTGCTCTTCATGATGCAATGAGCGCTATTCGCCCAGTTTTTGCAGATCCTAGTATTTGTAAGGTGTTTAAATTGTGAATTTGTTTTACATTTTGAACGCAATTATGTTGGGTAGATGAGAATTATGTCACACAGACAATGCAACTTTTTAATAACTCTGTTCAAAAAGATAGGATGAGTGTTGGGAGAGAGAAAACTTCTAGGGTATACATATATATATATATATATAGTTGTTATTATGGTATTAGTGCCATTGATATCGGGAAGTTTTGTTGTGTAGGTGTTCCATGGGTCTGATAATGACATTCTCTGGCTTCAAAGAGACTTCCATATATATGTTGTAAATTTATTTGATACAGCAAAGGTTAGTTTTTATTATTCTGATTCTATGAGGTCCTTCATTAGATGTGTTTACCATATGTATTGATTTTGGTTGAACGACCGTTTACTGGAAATATGGTGGGCTGAGAGAGAGGAAGATGATGCATACAGAAACTAACTGCCCACTATTCTTTTCACTATGTATTCCTGTTGCTACATTGCAGGCATGTGAGGTGTTGTCAAAACCACAGAAATCACTGGCATACTTACTTGAAACTTATTGTGGAGTGACGACAAACAAATTGTTACAGGTTTGGCTTTCAGGCTAACTGACATACATGTTGCTTCATTTCAAAATTTACTGGTCATTTTTGTAAGAGAACTAATTAGATTTTTATGAGAATAGCATCCCAATCTATTGTACTCTATACTAATAAACTCCACATATTTTCCCGGATTAAAATTCTTCACACGGAGCAGTCTAATATGTCCATGAAAAGGCCTAGGTTACATACCAATGATTTTGGTGTTGAGAAGCTGTGGACTGGATGATGGATGTTAGTTTTTAGAGTTTCAATTGTATTTCTACTAAGAAAACAAAATTTTTCTACTTATTTGATTTTATTTCACATTAAATTGTAGCGTGAAGACTGGAGACAACGACCCCTATCAAACGAAATGGTGCAATATGCTCGAATAGATGCACACTATCTATTGTACATTGCGAATTGCTTAATTGCTGAACTCAAACAACAGGAAAATGGTATTCCTTCTATCTTCTGTTCATGTCTCAAATCCAACATTTGGCATTTAATTTGTTTGTGTTGGAATGGAGGGAAAAAAAAAGGGTGAAAATATTATCCAATAAAAATCGTGTACATTCGGCATTTGATTGACAGCTAAAATGCAAATTCACTAAATGCTAGTTGTGATTTTTTTTTTTTAGTGTTGGGGGGGGGGGGGGTGTTTGTGGGTGTGGAAGAAGAATTTGCAACATTCCAAAAACTTGGGGACCCGACTACATTGAAGGGTGGGGAGGGGATCCCTGCAAGGGAGTTCATATCCTTGAGAGGATAATTAATTGGAATGGTTTATCATGTGACAATTGCCAGATATTGGGAGACATAAAATTGAAAGTTTCTAACTTGTTCTTAAATGTAGTATAGGTTAAGCTTGAAACGAATGTATGTCTTCCACTCTTTCGTAGGTATTACTCCATGCTTACCCATGGCTTGCTGCTGGTAACTTTAGAAACCTGCATTTACTACTGCACATAATAACAGAATTTTTAATATAGCAATAATATCTCAGAGATCTCCTGTCCCGATGACAAATTCCATTTTGTTCTCGAGGCTAGTCGGCGTTCCAATATGACTTGTTTGCAACTCTACACAAAAGACGTTGAAGGTTTTCCTGGAGAGTCTGCTGCATCATCATTATCTTCCCGTCATTTGAATGGTCAAGGAGGTGTTTCATCAAATTTTGAAACCAAGGTTTGCTGCATTTTCATTTGAATATCACTTTAGGTCAGTAGAAAGTTGAAGTTCTACATTTTATAAAATTCTGATTTTTTTTTTCAAATTTTATTTTTTCCAGTTTCCAGATCTTGTGAGGCGATTGTGTGCTTGGAGAGATTTAATGGTTAGTAGTAACTTTTCCAAAAATTTAGCTGCCACCTTGAGAATAGCTTTATTGCTATAAGAGCAATGCAGCAAAAATATCAGGTTTACTTGCTTAGGGGAAAGTTGTTTAATATATTTGTGAAATATATTTAGACAATCAGCCAAGGGTGCCTGTTCATTTGACGTCCCACCTCATGTTACCTTCTTCATCATTAGTTTACCTTATTTCTACCCTCACAGCTCACCAGCAAATATATATATATATATATATATATATCAGTTCGACCTTAATGATAACAATGTTCATAATCAAAACAATGATATGCCTAATATCTTAAATATATATACGCTTTTTATTTTCTTTCCACAATATGACATTAGGTGTGCTACTATTATATGGGCAGATTATTTTAGCTAGGCCATTGAGTTATGATCCCCAAATTTCTAGATTCCTCATTTATCTATAGTGCTGCGTATCTTCTCTAACTCATAGTGAACAAAACAGGAAAGTACTTTGTAGTTAGTTAAGCTTATTGTGTTGCATTTATCTCCTTTCAGGCTCGTTTGCATGATGAGAGCTTAAGATACGTATTATCAGATCAGGCTATTGTTGCTCTTGCAGACAGAGCTCCAATGACAACAACAGAAGTATGTAACACCATAAATCAAGCTGATCTGAATGTGGATTTGAGTTTCCATTCTTTCCTCCCATCTCCATCCCCTGTTGTTTGCAGTCATTTGGATGATGTCTGTTCTCTGCTCCAGGACAAGATAGGCAACCTTATTGATATTTTCCCAATGATTATCCAAAAGTGCCTGGGTCCAAGTGGGAGTTGTCCCATTTCTATTTATAATTATGCTTTATTGATTAACTGTAATCTGAAATTGGAATTTGTATCCAAACAAAATGGGGTAAAAAGTTCAAAGCAAGTTGCTAAAAAGGCTTCTCGAGATCTATTTGTTCAAAAATTCTCCTGCAAATCTCCAGTTTATCATAATTGCAGAATTTATGCAAATGATGGGCGACTGCTTTGTTACTGCGATCAAAGGAAGCTTGAATGGTCAGTGAGCCTTTCTGTTGCCATTACTTGTGCCACAAAAAGAAATGCATTCAATGTGATCAATGTCATATTCTAACAGGTATCTTCGTAGAGATTTGGCAAAAATTGTGGATGACAATCCGCCTGCCATTATGCTTCTCTTTGAACCCAAAGGCCGTCCAGAAGATGAAGACAATGATTTTTATATCCAGAGTAAGAAAAATATATGTGTTGGCTGTGGTGAAGGAACTCACTACTTACGCTACCGAATAATTCCCTCATGCTACAGAATGCACTTTCCTGAGCACATGAAAAGCCACCGTTCTCATGATATTGTCTTAGTTTGTGTGGACTGTCATGAAGTTGCCCATGCTTCTGCTGAGAAGTACAAAAAGCAAATTGCTGCAGAATTTGGAATTCCCCTTTTTGTTCGTAAAGTGGTTGATTTAAAACAAGCGCAAGTTATGTCTGGGTCATCTGAGTCAGAAACAAACCTTGAGGAGGGAGGAGTATCTCCTTTACAATTGCGAACAGCTGCTATGGCACTTCTGCGCCATGGACCAAGAATGCCATCCAAGCGCCGCGATGAACTGACACAGGTTTGGAGCACTTTCTCTACTTTGATTTTTTTTCCCCCTATTCTGAAGCAGAGCAGACATATATGAACAATAATGCTAGAGACACAACAAATTTCGTGAAATTTTTTCACAATATGCTGAGGTGGCAGGTTGTGATTAATTCAACATTTCTTTCACATGGGGCCACCTCTAACATGACCTTTATTGTACATCAATTATAACCTGCCACTTCACCAATTGTGGAAAAAGTTGTGAAATTTGTTATGGTTCTACACTTACTGATATAAGAATTTGTATTGAATGTAACTACTGTTTATAGTTGAATAATCAGCACAAATAGCCATCCTGGAGTACAAGATGTAGGTCTCTAGTTCAACAGTATCATTTGAATTGTAGAGAGCTGAAATAGGTGGTATAAATTTATCTTAGGGTGTGTTCAAGATAGCTCACCAGTTAAACATAATCAATTGAATTACATTATTACAGAGAGCTGAAATTGGTGGTTATTAATTTAATTATTTTCGGGTGTGTACAAGATGTAGGTATCTGCTTAAACATAATCAGTTGAATTACACAGCTGGAATTGGTGGTTATTAACCCAATTATCTCACAGCATGTGTTGGGAATCTCATTAGAATTTGAATGGCTTCATTGTGAAAATTTCAAGATGAAAATTTATGATTTCTGAATAAGACCATTGTCACAACTCACATGTCCTCTTTATCAGTTTCATTGCAGCTTGTTAGTCATTAGCTTCACTGGGGGAATAAAAGAGGGAACTTTTTTAACATTATGGAGTTTTTTTTCTTCTTTCCTGTCCTGCTGTTTGCAGATTGTCATGAGTTATTATGGAGGGAGGGAGATATCTGAGGTAGATTTGGAAAAGGCTTTGTTAGTTGGCATGAGTCCTCATGAGAGAAGACGACTTGAGAAGAAGAAAGGATTGTCTTTCAAGCCTTCTGCTGTGAGCATACTTCCAAATGTGGAGCAAGAGAATAATAATGGTAGCACAGAGACATCTGGCATTGTGGAGCCATCAGAAGTTACTACCCTAGATGATTCTCAAAGCACTAAAGCAGAAGCACGCAGTAGAAAAGAAGATAGAGAAACAGGTGCTGATGTAGGTGACGACTCTGTTTGTGCTGATTCAGGGATTAATGAAGAAGTCAGTTCTACTTTTAAAGAGAACGTAAAGCCTGATAAAAATGGAGTTTCTGATATAAATGGTGTCCTTTTGATAAATTCTAATGATAATTGTGAGAGTAGAAGTCCATCGAACAGAATAGTTGACTTATATCATACAGAATATGATGGAACTGCCCAACCTAAGCATCACCCAAAATTATCACTATTAGGACATGGTCCACATGGGAAACAAGTTGTTGATCATCTCCTAAAGGAATATGGTGAGGATGGTATTCGGCAATTCAGTCAAAGGTGGAGACAAGTATTTGTCAAGGCTGTTCATCCTCGTTTCTTACCTGCTGGCTGGGATGTAATGCACAGGTACACTAATAAGTAATCATGCTTGTTTTCAGTCTTGTAGCACATAATCACACGGTTGCCTTCCGTCCTTTAACTCCTCATGGATGATATGTATTGCATTCACCACCACTACAGCTGCTGTAACTGCCTGCTGCCTCACCATCACACATGCTAACACCACCTCTGCCTCCAATACCATAATTTCACATTAACATCAGTCTAACCATCACTGCTGTCATTACCATCATGTCATCATCACCTATTCCTATGCAATGTCATAACCAGACCACTCTTTCATTACACTAGATAGTCCTTCCATGCAGAAGTATAATAGATGGTGGTTTTAATTTCTTAATATGTAGAACAAATAACCCGCAAATCAAAATTTAAATCTGTGTAAGTGTAAGCAAGTGCTTATGACAAAGTTTAATCTATAGCCGTGACATCTAAATCAAATAGAGAAATGCTATATCCACAACATTTTCATTACACTTTCACAACAAATTGTAAGTGGTAGGTTGTTACTGGCTATTACTAGTAGGCAAAAAATAATTTCAATAATGGGTTGTGAAAGTGTTGTGAAAATGTTGTGGATATAACACTTCTCAATCAAATATATATCTCATCCAATCTTAGTGGGGCACACACACACACACTCCAAAAGAATTTAATAAATTCTTGATAGCAAGATGTTTTGGAATACCGTATCTATTCACTGACGAGAAGGGACAATAGAATTCTATCAGTGTTTTAGTCAGAAAGGGACTAAAAAGCCCCATAAATTTAATTTTAATCTATGTAAAACTCATGCAGTAACAGCACTATGAATTTAATTCTAATGCATAATTGCAGTCCATATACAAGTAATGGGGGGAGTGGTTATGTAGTGATCTGCTAGCCTGCTTCTAATTGTTGGTGATGATCTAAATATTGCTTAGAGTACTAATTTGATGTGAATAACATTAGAAGTTGGTGTGTGACTGCATGGTTACTAAAACATGGATAATTTAATGAATTGTTTTTCCTATTTTGTGTGAAAGAGAGACTTCAAATTATGTTGAGGAACTGAATTTTTCATTTTGTCTCAAGGATTTGATTGTGGGCAATGTTTTTGCCAGTGGTAGAAGGGACTTCGGTGAATATAGTGTATACAATCCTGCCAAGAAAACTTCTGCTCCTGTTCAGAGTTAGTTCCAACATCTAGGATGCTGCAACATCATGCATGGACTTAATAAGGTTGGATGGCGTTGAATGTGGTGCAATGGTACCTCAAGATCCAATTGGTCGTAAACCCCCTGATTGGCATATACACTTCTGTTTTGTGTCTTATTTATTTATTTATTCTAGTTCTTTTCTTATGTCCATGTTCAAACTTTTGACATTTTCAATTTGTTAATCTCAATTATTTTTTTCATAACCTGTTGAAATGAATCTCTCCTTTTCCTCGTCATAAGATCTACATTATAAAACCTGGGATTTGCAATCTACCAGGTAAACATGGAATCAATCTCAAGCAGGCATACGCGATAACAATGTATAGGTTGCTGGGTTGGGTACATTTTATATGGGCATAAAAGCTGTGCTTTATTTTAAGAATTAAGCTGAGAGCACCCAAGACCAACAAGAAGATTTATTATACTCTATAATATAAGAAATTGAGAATATATATATATATATATATATAATTGAGAATATGTATCCATTCCAGCACACCAAATTTTATTGGAAAATAGTCAAATGCACCGAAGATCTCCTGGGCTTAAATTTTGCAAACAGGGCCTCGGTCTTCACTCTCCAGGCAATATTTTCTATTAGGAAATAGAATTGAAGGGCTGAAATCCTAACCTTTTCTAGAGAGAATAAAAAGGAAAGAGCTCCTAAAGATTCATTTACCATTTGACAAAAAAATTAAAAAAAGAAAATCCCTGAAGGGACAGTAATAATTCAGTAGCATACAGGTTCTTTTTGTAGGGGCAATGACTTTCACGGACCAAAATAGGTGAACTTCATTTTAAACTAATATTCTCTCACTCTCTCTCCCACCCAACCCCCCCCCCCCCCCCCCCCCCCCCCCCCCCCCCCTTTCTTCAATTGTCATATCGATTTAAGTTACAAAACTTATCTCTCAAGGAACTTCCACAAACTAACCAGAATGCTTCATATATAACATGTTTAGCAAAGCTGTCCACACAAATTTCTGCGCCATCTACTTGAGGGATCTGCCATCGAAAACCACATAGCTGTCAAGGAACTTACAAATGAGATTATGAATAGAACATATATACAGCAACAGAAGATGGGAACACACCAGTCATTTCAAAGCATATTTACAGTGACAATATTTGTGACTTGTGATCAATGCCATTGAAGATGAAAGTCCCAGGCATGGGTACAAACTGCCTTGTTATGAGCTGCAGTGGAAAGTGACAATTGTCATCACGGGTTTTGGGGGTCACATAAAATGGAAAAGAACTTTTAATAGCTTTTTTAAGATATAAACAATTGTGCTTTCTGATGATTGTGCTCGTCAAACATGGTTGAATACTCATCATTCAACCACCTTTTGGTCCTTAATTTTTTTTTTTTTTTTTGATAGGTAAGAAAAAATGTCCTTAATATAAACAGATAGATCTAAATTAGATAGGCCAAGAGATAGAACCTTGATCACTTCTTGTGATGCAATTCCTCCAATGAAGGCAGAAACTGCATGGAGCTCTGAAGCACCAAATCGGCAGATCTCATTGATGAGGTCCTCTGTCAAGGTTGAGCCATTGCAACCCAAGTCACTGAGGAGGCCAACAGCTGTAGTTTTCAATCGAGAAATGTCTTCATCCATCCCACTATAAGAATCAATAGGTGAGGTTAAAAGTGCAATATGATCTTTTAGAAAGATATGATAATTGTTAACAGTATCTCAAGTGTTACCCATCAAATTGCCCAGGAAAACTATTGTAATTTGCAGCAAACCGATCAACAGCTCGAAGCAAAATATAGAACACCACAGCTGTACTGCTACACATATAAGAGAATTGTAGCATGTAAGAGAATTTCTTTCAGTACGCAACTTTTTCTTTTTTGTTTGGGGTGTAGTGGTGATTCATGCATATGTATATTTTCATTTTGTTTTACCTCTAGCAAAAAATAATTCCCCAAAAGGAAAGATGGTAGTTAATTTAGAGGGTCAAAAACAAAAATATTTGCAGAAGATAAAGAATTACACAAGCTAAAGTTGTTAACCAAACACAATCAAAGGTGGTAGGATCAAGAAATTAGACAGTAGGCAATCCAATCCTGACCAAATGTCTTACATAAACAGAATGCATCACTTGGTCTGCAGAATTAACAGTATACCATATGCAAAAGGATTCTGAAACCCCGAGGACTCCAATCTGCAAAACTTATGCATAGTTTCCTAATTTTTTAATGATTGCACATCCTTTTCTTGAATTTCAACATTATTAGCAATATATATAAAAAAATTCTAATTTGGCCAATGGTAATGCAATGAAATGTTCTTAATCCACATGCATTCTTGACACAAATTTTAGATTTTGAATCAGAAAATCCAATTCTCTCAAAGAAACAAGTTCATACTATGCATGAGGTCCAGAAATGATTAAAAGTACAGTATAAATACTTTTTAAGATATGGACACTAAATTTTTTGATAAGTAGAAATTGGACACTAAATTATTATCTGAAAGCATAAAAAATAAATTCAACGAAACCTGTAATCTTCATCTGTAAGATACTTCTGTAACTCTGTTAAGATCGGAGAACTAATCTCATTCTCAATGGAGCGATACCTGCAAACCTACAAAGTAAAAATCAATACCTTATTGTACCCAGGCAAAAATAATAGCGAACATGAGTCATGCTTGATCTATAAGAAAATATATAACATCAAGGCCTTAGCAGCTATAAGCCCATAGGTGCATGATTTGCTGAGAGCAATTTTTGGGAAATAAGTATTCATTACTAAAAGGTAAGATGTACTTAGGTCAGTAACAAAATTAATTATGAACATATAGCTGTAATTTACAGACTACTAACATAGAGGAACGATGTGATCAAAGCTGATTACAACAACGTATTGGACAGGACTTGTTTAGAATCAACCACAAACTTCAGGTCATGGTATGTCAAGGTTCTATCTAATATTACTCAGAAGTTAGGACCTTATAAGATTTACTACAGTGTCACCACATTCATAATTGAAAGTAATTTGTCATCCCAATGAGGGAATACCTCTAAAAGAACAACCCCCCCCCCCCCCCCCCAAAAAAAAAAAAAGACTGTAACTCCAGACTTACTTTGAGTTTTCTTGCATTTCTACAGAAGCTTTTTATGGTTGTCTTCGAGATGCTAAGTGGATCTTTACCAATTTTTTTCAGAATATTCCTCACTCGTTGCTCGATAACAAGAAAATCTGCCTCAGCCTTTGCTTGGTAAATGTTCTGCAGATTAACATAAAGCCTACAAGAGAATTGATACAAATCTTGCCTCAACAAACTGATTTCTTTTTTAGTTCTAAATTTAACGGCCAAAAACGAGATACTTAGATACTAACTCAGTTGTAGATGTCATATCAGGTATTGATCCCTCAAGGGGTGCCTCACCACCACCTTCATTTGATATAAAGTCCTGCAAAATCAGGAAAGAAGTGCAGAATTATACAACTTCAACAAATGCACATCACCATGTCCATATTTAGAACATTCTGAATAGTTGATGTCCAAATAACATAGAGATTGACTGTGATAAACATTAATGATATTTCTTGCTGGCCCATCCAAAGGGAATGATCTTAGCATAAGAAAACAATCTCCACATTTTCCTGGCATTTGAAATAGTTGAACCAGCATGCAGAGAGTATTTTTGGACCATTTTGGAAAGCATGAACAAAAGTATGCATTCAGTCCATTACCAATGAGCATAGGTACTTCAAAACATAATTTCAAAGTACATTTTTAAGGGAAAAGGGAGTACAAAGGCAGCACCATAAGCCAAGGAAGCATGTGTGTGCATAGAGAGAGGGAGGGACTGAAAAGAATTAAATGAAAGGAGGTCAAAGCTTTATATTAAATGAGAAAAGAAACCCTCCAATTTAATTCCTTCCAAAGGGATCACAAGACAACTAGACACTTTCCACACAATCTGTTCCGTAAGAGTAAAAATGATCAACAAAGCTGCACAAGAGTTGGTGATGTCTGTGAAGCAGACTTTCTAAGAAATATAAACACAAGAATTGGTTAGATGAATCTGCTAGAACATCGGTAGGGCTATAAATGAACTAGCTTGTTTATGAACAACTGGGCTTGGCTCAAGAAAACACTTGTTTACGTTCAATTTATTTATTAAATAAGCCAAGCTCAAACATAATAATATGTTTGTAAACAAGCTCGTGAATATAAGGCTCGATTAAGTAAATATAATATTATATGTTTATATGTATACATGTATAATAAAAAAAAACACTCATATAGATATCAAATTTTTTTTTTTACTTTATTGTTAGCATAAATAGTCCATCTCGTAGTAAAATTATATACATTTTTCAACAACGCAAGGTTGGTATCTAATTCTTATAAGTTCATAATGAAAATCATTCTATCTAATTAACTCAAGTAATATAATTTAGTTATTAATTATTAGCATAGATTTATGGGAGTAAAAATTTTTAATTGTGAACAAGCTTGAATATTGTGTTTACTATATATATGAGAATAGATTAAGTTAATCAAGTAGCTTATGAAAAAGCTCAAACTTGTTTCAATAAAAAAATGAACCAAGCATGAACATGTAGTCTAGTTTGTTGATGAGCTCAAGTTCAGCTTTGAAATAAAAACAAATGAGTAAACCTAAACTTTTAACACTCAGCCTAGCTCCTTGTTTACAGCCCTAAACATCAGTATTTTCCACCCCCAATTTTGACTCTACGTGGAGAGCTTGTCAGTCAACTTAGGATCTAAGCTAAAAGTACCTCTTTGCAGAAACATATCAGTATATATTATCACTTGACTTCAGTGAATTGGATGTCAGTATCAGATTCAACTAAAGAATAACAAATGTCACCAATGCCATTCTGGAATTACCTTCAAAGCAGCCACCATCACCCAAAAATCTGATGAATTAGAATCAACTTCAGCACAGCTGTCATTAAGGATCTGTTGCAAATCTGGGCCTGAAATGCAAAAAATAACAAAACTTCAGCTCTTAGTTACATGCAACCAATTACAGAATTCTTAATTTTCAGGCAGAAATCACACATTTCTTGATGACAAAATCAGAAGCATATTGCAATCCCACATTAGAACTTCATTAGAACTGCAGTAAGTTTACAACCACATAAGCATGCCGTCTCCATCATTCAAATTGTTTACCAGTTGTGATTTGTTTTAAATATAGATATGTTTTAAGAATTTTACTTTCTTTTTTTTGATAAGTATTTTAAGAACCTTACTTTCTTGTTGGATTAATTTAATGAGGCCTATTGCAGGAAGGTGACTCAAATCCATTTCCATCACAATCCAATGCCGGTAAAAGTGCCAAAGCTAACTCAATCCCAATATCGTTGGAATTGAAATAGCAGATTCCTAGCATCCAGACCACCTTCCAACCATGCATTTGGAAAAGAAGGGGGAAGCCCAAAGCATTTGGACCTAGTCTCTCTGCATTTTTTCCTTATATATATATATATAGAGAGAGAGAGAGAGAGAGAGAGAGAGAGAGAGTGTGAGAGAGATAGGTTCAAGTTACACCTGGTGTAACTCCATAAGTGTTACACCTTTTTTAAGCCATAGATTTCTAAGAAATCTAATGGTTGAAAAAACATCATTAAATGTTAACACTTTCCACCTTATTACTTAATTAATACTAGCATTTTTTTTCTCTTTCCTTATTTATTGCGTACCCTTCATTTTCAATAACCTGCCAAACATACTAATCTACTAAGGAGCACCTCACCATAGCCAAATCTCCCCTTTTGGCACAGAAGCAATAAAGCAATTAAATATTATGTTAATTGAATAATTCCTATATCACCAAAACGTGGGTCATATATCTCCAGCACCTCCAAGTTGAAGCTCCTTAAGAGTTAGTCAAAATGTCGTTACAAGATATTGCAAATCAATAGTCAATATAGCAATTTGCTTCTATTCCAAATGGGTATGAAATGCTTTATGTTTGACATGAAGTCTTTTCTAAACTTGCTGGTTGTATAAATGTAGTAATTGGGTAATTTATCCAATAACGAAATTGTCTACAACACTATTTGCACCACGACCAGCTCTTTATTAATGGGAATGTAAAGCAGAAAGTCCAACCAAAAATTTCTAGTGTACCGTTCGATAGCTTCTTTGCGGAGATTTCTCACAAGAAAAAAAAAAAAAAAAAAAAAAGGGCTTCTTTGCAGAGATGTGGGAGGTTGGCTATGGTGGGCTGCTAGTATATGTAAGGTTTGCAGGTTATTGAAAATGGTAGTGCCCTCTAATCATGTGGAAAGCAATAAATAAGGTGAGAGAAAACAAACCCTAGTATTAATTAGGTAATAAGGTGGAAAGTATTAACATTTAATGATGTTTTTTCAACCGTTAAATCTCATAGAAATCTATGGCTTAAAAAACGTGTAACTCTTATGGAGTTACACCAGGTATAACTTGAACCCATCGCATATATATATATATATATATATATTTTTTTATATGAATCCTCAAGTATTTACCCAACATAAAAACACCTGAACGAGCAAAACATTACTGATATTTATTTAATCCATCTTATTTAACTTTGACATGTTCATCACAATTTATCATGAAAAATCAGAATCTATGCTTAAGAAATTATACAGTTTGTTGCCAACTAGCTTAACGGGCACCTCCTCCCCTTATAATTTCGAGGAGGGGATTTTTTTTATGAAATCAACACCCACTAGATGCATGTGTAACTTACTGAAAAAAAAATTACATAATTTGTTACTTACTAATTCCTCGAGGAGCAAAGACCTTAAAGGAGGCCTCAATAGCTTCTTTGTAGTTATCTCCATCCAATGCAACCATCCTGGCTTTAAGAAGCTCCTAAAATGTTCAAGACCCAACTGTGTCACTTTACTTTCAGTTTTTTTTATCAGCAACTGTGTCACTTTATTTTCAAAAAAAATCAATAAGACAAGGAAGCCAACAGAAGAGCTACGAAACAAACAAGTTAACCTTGAATTCTTTCTTCTCTTCCCTGGTTGATGGAAGACTACCACCATGGCTTTTGACCCACTGCTCTGCCATCTTGATAAGAAGAACTACGTATGGTGTGTGCTTGAGGGCCACAGGATCTTGCGCATCTAAATCAATGCTTTCTGCAAAACTATTGCGTGAAAATAGACAATCAGAAGCATTTATATGGAATACAAGGTGTGTGTTTTTAGGGTCAAAGGTATAAGCTGAGAATTGTGCCAGACACTAACATACATTAGACAATGTGCACATGCAAAATCAACCAAAGAAACTAAATATAAAAACAAAACCTGCACCTCTTAAGCTCGGGCCATGGGTTATTTAACCGGAGGTCATCCAGAAAATGATCAGGCTTTGACTCGACCACAGTATGTTCCTGCAACAAATAAGAAAAAGTGGGTATAAAATTGATTTGGTATAGAGAAAATTTTCTATATTTGATCTTGATAAAAGTTTTTTACTAGATTTTGACAGAACAATTATTTTTTTTGATAAGTAAACAGTAAGTAGTAAAGAACAGTTGCTACCTTACAGAAATTCTGAACAAAGTTCAAGAGATTGTCCGTTTTGATAAAAAAATATTTTAAAAGGAATGTTAGTGATGATTCAAACCAACAGATGTTATACTAGGACAGAGCTTTATAATAAAACAACTGATCACCCTTCCAATGTCCAAGTTTTTACTTTGGAGGAACCCAATGAAGTAAAACCACATTACCTTTAAACTGATTCGAACAAGCCCAGTAAGCCCATAGGAGCGAGCAAAGATCAATATTACATTTGCCTCCCTACAGATCCTATCAAGCTTTACCATTGAATCTTCCATCAGCTGAAAGTGAAAGTAGAAAAACTCATCATATTTATTGCACTTCTTTTTTCTTTTCATTTTTAAGTAACAAAAGATTATTAATAAAAGCAGAACTAAGTACACAGGGGGTGTACTCAGGAAGAAAAACAATCACACTCTCAAACTACAATGATTGATATCTTATTTATTGCACTTGATAAGAAGAAACAGAAAAAATGGTTAAAATCTAGGAAAGTAGGTTACAAATCCAGAGTCCATTGAATTCATTTATGTAATCAGACCATGCAAACCTTATGAAAAAAATCAAACCGCAGTGAAATTGTGAGTACAGGCTACAAGCCACCATGACATTCAAATTTATCTACATCTTTGTGATAATAACTAAGAAAATGTTTGGCAATACACACAGTGCAGAGCACACAAAACAATGCTTTTTAATTAACTATTTTCATGGTCAAAAAGTAAGGTAAACATTAGCTTCATACCTGAGTGGCAACTACCAAGGTAAACTGAGAAAAAAATGAGGGGTTTGTCTCAATTAACGTCACTGGATACTCTTCTATAAACTTGGCCTTAACAGCATCATTCAGCTCTTGAAGAAATGCACATACACACTTCGCCTTAGATTGCCCAACACATGATTCATCAACTATCAAAATCAGAAACTAAAGATAAGCACCCAGAATTTAAAAGGTACTCCTTCCCTCCCATTTTATATATCTTAATTTTCATTTTGAGTCGCATCAAAATACATATCAGGATTCCAAAGAAGGAATTTTTACTTTTCAACTCCAAATATCCATATCATATCCTTTTAAAACAAACAAGACTCTTATTAAATGTCATGATATCTTTGACATACAGTGACCATAAGCCTAGGGACACAACTTTTTTCACAATTGCTGACATGACCTATTGTGGTTGATATATGATAAAAGTTGTGTCAACTATGGACTCAAGTGAAAGTGATGTTGTTCCAATCACAACAAACCATATCAGAAGTTGTGAAAAAGTAGAGAAATATGTTGTATCCCTAGAATTAGTCATCATAAAGTAAATGGCATTTTGAAAACCTCGCTATATTTTACCTAGACATCTAAAATGTGTTAGAGAAAGTAAGTAAAATTCAAATAACAAAAGAAGCATAACATTAACATACCCATAAAATTATTTCCAAGGTCCCCAAGTTCAACCTTGGAACCATCAATTACAGTTATGCTTCCAACCCCACCAAGAACAAGATTCTTTAATGTCTCAGAACCAGTAGGACCACAATTGAGTAAGCATATACTGGCTTTCTCAAGAGCTGCTTGTCCTTGATCACCCCAGATCCTGTAATTTCAGTTTCACATCAAGTTTCAGAATAGAATTCTCAAAGGAAAACAACAACAACCAAGCCTTAGTCCTGAAATTTTTTATGTCGGTTATGGATTTTCAACAGACTAGTTAGGGTTGGCTACACGTAATTTTTTTTTTTTTCCCGTCATTCTATTCTATTCTATTCGAGTCATACACTCTGTTACTTCCCTAATTGACAAGTCCTATTTGACTACTTCCATTAATATTATTTTCAATCTTTCTCTACTTTTCTTTTTTCGTTAATCTCTCTCTCATCTCAACATGACCAATCCATCTCAAGCGACTTTGCCTCATATTTCACCATTTTGAATACTATCTTCCACAGAAATGCAACTTTGTTTATGTGTTTCCAAGTTATTCTTGTTCATTAACATAAAAAAGGTATTAAGAAAACATTAAACAAGTTCTAAAAAATTTAGAACAAACAATGCCAACAAAAAAGAATTAGGGACAATCAGTAGCTTCTTTATAATAAATCAATATGCTTTTTATTGTCAGAGCGTTGCAGTAAATTTACAAAATTCCCCCCTAAAAAAAATAATAATCTATTGAGCCTCACTCAATCTCACTGCTTAACCTTTACATAAATTTTTTTTTTTTCCCCGGGAAAATAATTTCCAGGGAAAATAATTTACGTGGAAAGAAAAGGAACTGAGAGAGAGAGAGAAGTGTGACCAGGGTTGATAAAGCAATAGGGCAAAAGTAAAGGAGGAAGAAGAGTAGAATGTTGGGAGTGGCAAAACGGTGATTTAATTTGTACCTGAGCTGGCGATCGTATTTGGTTTTGGGTTCAGCCATTGCTCTTCTGCTGATTTCCTCTTTTCTTTTTTCTGTGAAAAGCGTTCGGTGCTCGCTCTCTCTCTCTCTCTCTCTCTCGCTCACAGCGGCTCGCTTGATAGTTACGCTACAGAGTGTGTGCGATTGGATTTGGTGGACCTTTGGTCCTCTGCTTTGGGCTTTTTTTTCTTCTGAAGGACCCGCACCATATTTTGGGGTTGAGCTTATTAAAAGAGAGAGAAATTGAATGGAAATGTGTACAAAGGAAGGAGACAAAATCAAGATTCCAACTAAATTTTACTATGTTTTTCTTATATTTTAGAAAAAAAAAATTGATAAATAGAAAAATCTTTTTTAAATGAAAACTTTGATAACCAAATTTGATATATATTTTTAATAAAATAATTTTGATAATTGGGATTGGGGAATTTGAATCCCTACTTCAACCAATATTTAAAGGAGCATTTTTTATAATATTTACTAATCTTTTTAATTTTGTAAGATCCAATCATTATTAATCTCATATATATATATATATATATATATCTTCACTTGTAAATTATTTGAAATACATAGGTATTACTTTTTATGAAAAAAATAAATAATTACTTAATTTTTTTTAATTGTTTTTATATATTCTTTGTTGTCTATTTCTTTTCTTTTCTTTTCTTTTCTTTTTTATAGAATTTGTTGTCTATTTCAAGTTCAACTAAAAATCATCTTCCGATTTTTAATTACATTTTCATGCGAGCCTTTAATTAAAAATCAAATTAAATCATTTGCATGTGAACACTAATATTAATATCTACTAAGCACTCCTACTTCCATGGCTAATTGGTTACTTTACATCAAAGCCCACTTGTGGATTGCTACCTATTATACTCTTATGAACATTTCTAATCCAATTCAGCCACAATCTTACGTACTTGGAAACAGTTGGCTCGTTCAGTCCAACCTAAATTAATTATCACTCGATATAGTAAAATCTCTTAAGCCCAAGTGATGGACTAAGTCGGGTTCTCCTTCCTTCTAATGTATCTCTATCTAATTCAAAACATAAGTTGACATCCCATATTAATATTGAAGATGATGTTCAAAGAAGTCATGCTTGAGCTATGGGATACAGGGGCGGCTGCACATACATTTCAGGGGGTTCATTACATTTCAGGGGGTTCATTCAAATGAACCCCCTGACTTGAAAAAAAAAAAATTATATATATATATATATATTGCTTTACTAATTTAATACTTTTAAAAATATTTTTGCACCCTTTTTTTTAAATCTTACACACTCTGATTACATATCAACTTATCTCACAATCAAACAACAACTTATTGTATTATTTATGGATGGATGACTGTGGTTGTGTGAGTTAATAATTAAACAGTGCAAGTGAAGTTGAGTTTTTTCATTTAGTTTAAAATATTTTTATAAAAAAAATGAAAAATATATAACCACAATTGCATAAAAACAAAAATATTATACAAACTTAACAAAATAAAATGGTCATACTTATATTGACAATAGATAATGAAAACTAATAATAAACTTTTATGAGACGATTTCAAAATATGAAAACTCGTAGAAGGAAATTGTAAAATTTCATATATTTGTATGTTTTGTATTCGAAAACTCAATATATTCAAGTTTTTTTTTAAAATTAAATTTCTGTTTAATTTAAGTTTCTTAATGACCCATCTAGAAAAAATTCCTAGAGCCGCCGCTGATGGGATAACATCTTTCTACCACTAGTGCCTTATCACCCGTGGAGGATATGATCTAATCTCATCGATCACAGTGAAAACATCAATTTTGTGCTTTGCAACCCTAATAAAAGAATCATTTGTATCGTTTGGAAGTCACTAGGATACTTGAAGATATTATTCTAATTTATGAAAGTTTTTCATTCATATTTTCTCTTCCCAATCGCACAACATAATTATGAAACAAATAAAGTTTCCTACCAATTTTCCTTCAAACAAAAAAAAAATCATAAAATATATACGAAATATCAAAGTAAATATTAGGAGTGTGCAAAAAACCGAGAAACCGAAAAAACCACTTCAAACCGACTAAACCGTTGCCAAAATTTTGGTTCGATTTCGGTTCAGTTAGGTTTCGATTTTTTTATATTAAAAACCAAAATTTTCGGTTTGGTTTTCGGTGGCAAACTTTCATGCACCGAACCGACCGAAACCGAACCGAATATATTATTATATATTAAATATATAATATAATGTTTGTAAATGTATGGAACTTTGGGCCTCTGTTAGTTTATATATTCTTTGCTTTGGGCCTCCGTTAGTTTATATGTGCTTTGGGCCTCCATCATTTTTATTTTAAAACATTTGGGCCTTGGCTTTTCATTTTATCTGATCAGAATCATCAAACCATATGGCCTTGGCTTTTCATTGTAATGATTTTTATCTTTTTAAACTAATACTTATCAAAAAACTAATTGTGGGGCCCGTGGGCCTGGTAACCTCGGCCCACCTGACATCTGGCCCATGGCCCATTCCGAGGACGAAGGTTCGTCCGAGGAGGATTCGCGGGTGCGTACACTTTAAAAACCCCGCCGAAAATAACCCCGTCCTCGGCGGACCAAGATTAGCTTCAGATGGGGAAGCGGGCTCAGGACAGGCTGTCACCTCCGCATTAAATGTGTTCACCTAACCCTTTGGTCGCACTAATGAAGACGTGACTCTCAGACAGGGCGACCTTGATTATTGTGAATCACTTAAGTACTGTTAGCGTCGCTGATGGGACGGATGTTCAGATGGGGAAGCACTTGGATGATCAACAGATGGAGGGGAGAGATGGAAAGATAGGACTATATAAGAAGGACCAAGACAGCACAGAGAAGGGGGGAGGGATCTCATCGGCACAAGGCTGAGGAGCAATTTTGAGAAGAAACTGAGGAGTATTGGCCTTCAAAGGCGACAAGTTCATGATAGGGCTCCGTTGGCTTGCAAGGGTCAATTTCTTAAAACCCACACTCTAAAAATGTATTGTATGGGGCCTTACAAATTGAGTCCTTACAATTGGCGCTGTCTGTGGGGAGAATTTGGGCACTAGCAGGCGTAACGGACGATTGTCCCTAGGAAGTTAATCGAAGGAAAATGTGCCAAAAAAAAAAAAAAAAAAAAAAACGTTGCAGAAAAGTAGATAATTCAAAGGAGAAGACAAACATCGATTTTTTATTAAATGAAGAAGAGTTACAATATACAAACAAAGGCTCAAACAGGCTTGTTTTAAAGCCAACTCTACAAACAAAGGCCTAGACGGGCCTGTTTTAAAGCTAGCTAAAGGGAAGGGGGCTGAGGCAGGCCTGTTTTAAGGCTACCAACAACGCCCAAGCCGGTGCGGTGGCGCTGGCATGAAGAGAGGAGCAGACGCAAGGGCGCCGGGCGACCCTTCCTTGTGTTGTTCCCTTGATTCTCTTCCAGCCCCACGGTGGTTGGTCGTTGGTGACGGCAACACTCTGGCACCGAACGTGATGTATTCTTGCACGCTTCCACCGACGTGTGGGTGTCCCGGGGAAGGGCGTTAGGTACTTCAAGGCCCCCCCTCTTGGCCGCTATGCATGGCACCGTGAGGGTGACACACAAATTTGGCCGCCCCGGAGGTCTGACGCGGGCTGGGGCTACAACGGCTCTCGGTCGTGGAAGGAGGAATTTGGGCCTGAACACCCTCAATCCCACCCAAGACCGCTCCATTTCTCCAGACTCTTATCACAATTCTGGCAGGATTTTCAGGGGCTCCGAAGGTTGAGAGGACATGTTTCTTGATGTATTAAAAGGTTCGTGGAGTGTAGAAGGATATTTCCCCCAGGTAGCCTTAAATAAGGGGTGAAAAGTAAAAGGAATTGATGTACGCAGAATTCGAAAAGAAGGTTATCGGCAACATTAATCCTAACCAAATTCCAAGACGCCTATCAACCGTGTGATCTGCATCAGCTCAGGGGAATGGTAATGAGAGCGCGCCTCGTGTGTTGAAACGTCAAGCGCGGAATGCGAGCAGTCAGGAAGCGCCTCATAACCGATGAGGGCAGAAAGTCGAATCGAATGTGGCGTTACTGCCACGTGTAATGTCAGAATCCCAAATCAACCTCGTCCAGAACACTGCGAGTCAATGGTTCAATCCACGTAATGCCCCATTTCCGACGAAGTAAGGCTGAGGTCATCATTGCGCCGAACACGACTAAGGATAACCTTCTTCGCCCAATACCTGAGTGTTAGACAGAACCAAGGTATTGCATGGTCCTCGGACTCAAACCTATGGGGAAACTAGTTACTTACAGAAGAATAGAAGTGTTAGACAGAACCAAGGTATTGCATGGTCCTCGGGCTCAAACCTCTGGGGAAACTAACCACGTAAATATACCTGGGTACTAGACAGAACCAAGGTATTGCATGGTCCTCGGACTCAAACCTATGGGGAAACTAGCTACTTACAGAAGAACAGAAGTGTTAGACAGAACCAAGGTATTGCATGGTTCTCGGACTCAAACCTCTGGGGAAACTAACCACGTAAATATACCTGGGTACTAGACAGAACCAAGGTATTGCATGGTCCTCGGACTCAAACTTATGGGGAAACTAGCTACTTACAAAAGAACAGAAGTGTTAGACAGAACCAAGGTATTGCATGGTCCTCGGACTCAAACCTCTGGGGAAACTAACCACGTAAATATACCTGGGTACTAGACAGAACCAAGGTATTGCATGGTCCTCGGACTCAAACCTATGGGGAAACTAACTACTTACAGAAGAACATAAGTGTTAGACAGAACCAAGGTATTGCATGGTCCTCGGACTCAAACTTCTGGAGAAACTAACCACGTAAATATACCTGGGTACTAGACAGAACCAAGGTATTGCATGGTCCTCGGACTCAAACCTATGGGGAAACTAGCTACTTACAGAAGAACAGAAGTGTTAGACAGAACTAAGGTATTGCATGGTCCTCGGACTCAAACCTCTAGGGAAACTAATCACGTAAATATACCTAGGTACTAGACAGAACCAAGGTATTGCATGGTCCTCGGACTCAAACCTCTGGGGAAATTAACCACGTAAATATACCTGGGTACTAGACAGAACCAAGGTATTGCATGGTCCTCGGACTCAAACCTATGGGGAAACTAGCTACTTACAGAAGAACATAAGTGTTAGACAGAACCAAGGTATTGCATGGTCCTCGGACTCAAACCTCTAGGGAAACTAACCACGTAAATATACCTGGGTACTAGACAGAACCAAGGTATTGCATGGTCCTTGGACTCAAACTTATGGGGAAACTAGCTACTTACAGAAGAACAGAAGTGTTAGACAGAACCAAGGTATTGCATGGTCCTCGGACTCAAACCTCTGGGGAAACTAACCACGTAAATATACCTGGGTACTAGACAGAACCAAGGTATTGCATGGTTGTCACGCCCCAAACCCGATACTCGGATTTGTGACCATGACCAGCATGCTAATATCAAGTTTAAATCTAATATTAACAAGAACCAACTTAACTTTTACAAAACTTTCAGAAAAGCTTTTACAAAGACTTCCCTCTTTATTTACATTCTTTTTTTCTTTAAACATCATGATATAGCTTTTCACTTGACATTCAGAGCATCTACACTGTACTCAAAGAATAACGTAATCCACCAGTTTTTCAAATTTCATACTCTCACATAATACATCTCTTAATACCTTAAGGTACAACTTTCATTAGATCCTAAAATTCACAATACTGCAAATCTAAACATCATATGGCTAATTTAGAATCTATACATATAAAACTAAACTAGCTCCTTCCGAAACTCGACTAAGGCTCCCTCTGCTCCAAAATAAAGCCTGCTAACTGAAAGAGTGGAAGGGGTGAGTTACACAGCTCAGTAAAGGTAAGATATATGAGAATTCAATAAGGATGCATGTAAATTAAATCATTTCATTCTATGAATATTCGAATAGGAGAACATTTTTCTCATGCATAGTATTTTATACTATTCATAATAATAGCTTATACGCTCTTCATAGAAAATAATTGTTCTCCTTTTTCTTATTAGGTTAATATTACCCAAAACCTTTCAGATTAAGCTTATTTCATTTCCTACAAAGTCGCCATATGTATATTCTCATTACAAAATAATCATTTTAGCTTAATCAGATACTCGACAACTTTGTATTAAACTAGCAACATCTTGACCCAATAAGAAAATCTTGCTTTATAAACATTTTTCCGAAAAATATTATAACTTTCATAGTCATAAAATTTTACATTTCATAAAGAACAGGTATCTGATAACTTTTAAACATAACTTGTACTTTCATCAGAAACTTTATCTTTATAGCACAACAAAACTTCAGAAACTTTCATCTTTAATGAACAGCTTTTCTTTCATCAGAAACTTCTTCTTTTCATGATAGCTTTTAACTTTCCACAATGCATTTAACAAAACAATTCTCTCATGATTAATAACATAACATAGCTGTTCATAACATATTGGTTAGTCCATATCTGATAAATCTGTACAGAGAAGGCCTCATCACATTTGGGTGCCCTCGTGTGTATGATATTGTCCCCTTTGGGAGGCCTGATGGCACATCCCCTCCAGGTTTTGTTCCTCCCCGCCATCCGTACACATTGGGGAGAAGGCCTTAGAGTTACGGGCAACCCCATTTCCTCTACTTTAAATGGCCTAGAGTTACGGGCAGCCCCATTTCCTCTACTTTAAATGGCCAAACAGATAACATTTTTCCATGGAAAGCCAGTAATTAACCCCTACTGACCGAGTTCAGATCACCAGAGGACATAACCCGAAAACATTTCATACATTACATCATACTGAAATTTCTTATTTTGCATAACATTTCATAATAATATCATTTCCATTCTTTTCTTTAAACATCATGTTCGTGGAATCAGCAATAGCATCAATATGCTTAAATCATATACATAAGTTTTCAAAAGTTCACGAACATATTTTTGTCTGATAATGCGTACATGCCATATCTCTAATCAAAAACATTTAATGCATAATATACTTTAAAATAACCTCATGACTTACCAAATGCCCATATAACTTATCCCTTACCTGAAAGCAGAGGAACCGAGAGCCTAAAGTCGAAGGAGCTTAGACCTGGCGGCTGGTAACACCTAAACCGAAATCAAAACTTATTACTATCCATAACTTCCTCATCATAAACTTACACATTCATCTCAAAGCTTATCTCTTAAAATTGAGGAAATCCTAATCCCACCTCAACGAGGTTCCCACAAACACAAAATTCATTCATCATACAACATGATGTACTAAATCATAAAAACCAACATTCTCACATTACTCTCATAAGAGCCAACTTCATTTCAAACGGTGCTTTGAGTTTAGGAAAATAATGCATGCATAATCATAAACTCTTTTAAGCATTGTTATGTAATCATAAACACTCTTAAGGAACATACAACATGTTCAACAAAACAGCTTGATAAATACAACCGTCGAATGATTTAGAACCCCTCCTTTGAGTACTATACCTTAAACCAATTTATAAAAATTTAGCTATGATCGAAACATACCACATGATGAGAATAATAAATTATAGCTCAAATTATTCACCCTAACTTTAGAATCAAATCCTCAAAGTTAGGCATGCCCCTTACTGTTCACTGTTTTATTCCAGCAGCAAATACTTTATAGTTAAAATACAAACGGACCACCAAATCACATCCAAACCTCATACAATTTTACAGAGAAACTCCTTTGTATGTCCAGTATATACCATAAAAATTTCATAGTCAAAGCATAAAAGCATAATTTACTAAAAATCATACAATCCAGTATACTCAAATCTGTCCTGACAGAATTTCTTGCAACTTCAAAATTAAATAATTATTTTTCTACTCATCCAAATACTGTGAGACCAATTCCATAACAACCGTATATGTCTTAGCTTTCATAGAAAATAACCTAGCATCCAAATTCACAGAATATGATTTAATACATATTTTTCTTGTTGTAAACATCAAATCTGTCACAGAGACAGCTTCAGTACCTAATCTTACAAAATCATCAACAAATAGCAATAATTTAGACATGGCAAAACGGGCGGGTCGGGTCGGGTTCGGGTCGGGTCAATCGGGTTGCGGGTCAAACGGGTCACGGGTCAAAAACGGGTCATTTTAAGCGGGTCAAAATCGGGTTCGGGTCAATCGGGTTGCGGGTCGGGTCGGGTTGGGTCGGGTTGACCCGTATTTTTCACATGAATATTTTTTTTTTTTTTTTTTATAAAGAAAACAACATGTATATGTCATTTGGAAAGTTATGCAACAAATTACTTGATATAAAATGCATTATTTTGAATTCACCACTTATATCAAGCATGAACTCAGCTAAATTTATTAATACTTATTCAACAATTTTAAAATTATACAAATCCTAACATTGCTATCTAAAACAAAATAACACAAAGATAAGTAAAACAAATACACAAGTTTTATTTCTACACAATATCAACATTCCAAATATAAAACAAAATTACAAATGACTTATTGGATAACTCATTTGATAAAGAATATAAATATATAAGAAATTTACAATCTTGAAAATTAATTTTATAATCTATTATCAGTTGTGATTGACACTCTATTTCAATTTGAGATATACTTTAAAATTTGATTGCTTACTTATTTATACATGGTCTCTTTTATGAATATCATATTATTGTTAAACAACACACACTCTAGGAAATATCATAATTTATTTTGAAAAACCGTTTATTTTGAACATAAATTATTAAAAAATATGTCTAAGTATTCATAATTTATGCTAATTTGATACTTTAGCTTCACTATTTTCACACTTGTGAATATTTCTCACATGTCTACAATTTTAAATCTATGTTTTTAACTCTACTGTAACCAGATTATCTTGGCATGTACTTTACTATTTGATATCTAAAAACATTTACTCATTACAGAATGTTCAACCATTTATTTTTCAATTAATTTGCATATAGTTATGTAAATGTATCAATTGTTTCCTTAAAGTTCACAATAAACAATTAAACCAATATTGTCTTAGTTTTACTATTTTTTTTACAAAAAAAAAAAAAAAAAGTTTTAAAAAAATGGTTCGGGTTCGGGTCGGGTCGCGGGTCGGGTCGGGTTGACCCGCAAAAAACACGGGTCGGGTCACGGGTCAACCCGTTTTTGCTTCGGGTCAAAAAAATCGGGTTCGGGTCGGGTATTTTTCGGGTCGGGTCGGGTCGGGTCAAAAAATTCTGACCCGTTTTGCCATGTCTAAGCAATATGCCTAAATTTCATTTGGGTATTTTTATACCTATAATAAACATACTAAAATATGTTATTAAACATTCAATAAAACATAATATCATCAAACCTTCAAATCACTAAAACATAATCATAATTCAGCCTACAAAATCAGGATAGAGGTTAAAGAAGTAGAAACAAACAAATGAAGTTTTGATTACTTACCCCCAACAATTTGAAGCTGAAGTTTTAGTGTTAACCCTTTCATTTCTTCTTTAGAGAGGGATATTTTGTTTTGGTGAGAGAGGGAAGGCTGCCGTGTAAGAGCAAGGAAGAAGAGAGAAAGAAGAGCAAAGAAAGAGGAATAGAGAAAGAGGTAAAGGAGCTGGACTTTCTTGTCTGGTGCAGCCAAGAAGATTAAATATGGGAGAAGACTTTTGGGGCAGCAAAATCAGATAAGAGAAGGGGACCTTTGGGGTGGAATACGTGTATGGCTAGGGAAAGAAAAATCACACCCACTTTCAACTTTCTTGCATTCACACATGCTTTTCTACAAAAATAATTTCTTTTGGTGTGTGAACCCTTGGACTCAAAAGAAGACTTGAGAGTGTCTAGCTCTTTCCTTATGAGAAAAGTGAGTAAAGTAAGGGGAGAAATTTCATATTTTCTTCTTGGACCCGTGGGAATAGGGAGGGAGAGTTTCATGAAATTTCTATTCACTTGGAAAAGTCAAGGAAGAACTTAGGTGGAGTTTCCCCATTGCATGGCCAGCCAAGTCTTGGTTTATGGGTTTATTTCTCCACATGCATGGTACTTTGGCCTTGCATGTGTTGCATTTCAATTGGTTGCATGTGTAAGTGGAATTACAACTATAATATCTCATGCATCATGCTTAATTAAAACATCAATTGTGTATGTAATAACTTAAACCAATTAATATAGTTTGGTACATACTTATACTTAGTATATATTTATAATACAAATAGCCATTCCATTATTTATTTTCTTTACAATTCTTATTCAAAGGTATTATAAAATAATATACTTATTAAATAATCTTATATTAATCTTAGAAAGTAAGTGACTTAAAATAATAATTAATTATTTAAACACATAGTTTAACTATTAATTTGGGTCGGGGTGTTACAATGGTCCTCGGACTCAAACCTATGGGGAAACTAGCTACTTACAGAAGAACAGAAGTGTTAGACAGAACCAAGGTATTGCATGGTCCTCGGACTCAAACCTCTGGGGAAACTAACCATGTAAATATACCTGGGTACTAGACAGAACCAAGGTATTGCATGGTCCTCGGACTCAAACCTATGGGGAAACTAGCTACTTACAGAAGAACAGAAGTGTTAGACAGAACCAAGGTATTGCATGGTCCTCGGATTCAAACCTCTGGGGAAACTAACCATGTAAATATATCTGAGTACTAGACAGAACCAAGGTATTGCATGGTCCTCGGACTCAAACCTATGGGGAAACTAGCTACTTACAGAAGAACAGAAGTGTTAGACAGAACCAAGGTATTGCATGGTCCTCGGACTCAAACCTCTGGGGAAACTGACCATGTAAATATACCTGGGTACTAGACAGAACCAAGGTATTGCATGGTCCTCGGACTCAAACCTATGGGGAAACTAGCTACTTACAGAAGAACATAAGTGTTAGACAGAACCAAGGTATTGCATGGTCCTTGGATTCAAACTTATAGAAAGTCAGATATTCGCTGAAGAATAATGGCATTAGATGGTACCGCGTTGTGGTATGGTCCTCGGACACAGGCTCGAAAGATAGTTGATTATTTCATGAGATAAAGTCCAGAGCAGAATGAAAGTATTCAGCAAAACATTAAAGTGTAACAAGTAAAAGAAAGCATCAACTAGCGAGACAAAAGTAAAATCATTGAATATATCTTTCAAATATAAGACATGCAGTTTCGTTACAATGTCGCCAAGGAGAAAAGCAAAGTAAAAAAAAAAAAGAAAAAAGAAAACAAATAAAAATGCCCCATGATGTCACCACGGGGTAGCCCAGCGAAACGATTTACTCCCCCAACTCATTGGGGAGTTTGTCTTGAGGATCCTGTCGAAAGATTTGGATTAACCACAAGGGACCCTGACTCGGAACAGTTCTTCTAAGGGATTCCCCCTAACGCTCTACGGGGCTCGGCCTCCTCAGGAGGTCTGTCAGCTGAAGGTGTGTCCTCGGCAGTGTTGGTCTGGCTCTCCTCGGCCGAGGGTAATACAAAACCTCCCTCGAGGGCAGTGGGGACACCCTCACGTATTGCAGGGGGGTAATATACCCTCTCTGCCCTCCTAAGGTCTGATGAAGCGTCAACCCCCGCTTGGTTAAGAGCTTCGTTCCAGGTCTGGGAACAAAAACGCCTGCATACCTCAGGGACTTGGGTCTTGGAGGTAGCTTCGGTCTTGGCCACCCCCTCAGCAAAGGCCTCTTCCTCTGCCTGTTCTAAGGAACGCTCTGCATCTATTCTGGCGAACTCAGCCAAATCTTTGGCCCTCACGGCTTCGTCCCTGGCGTATTCGACAACACCTTTCGTCCATACTGCCTCGGCTAATTTTTTCTTCAGGTCAGCAATGTCCTCCTGGGCAGACCTCAACTGACCTTCGACATCATGCAAGCGCTTGGTCTGATCCTCGGCCTGCCTCATGGCCGCGATTAGGTCAAAGGCCGCAATGTCCCTAGCCTTTGTCATTTCCTCGAGACTTTCAGTAGCTTTCTTTAAATCTGCATCGGATCTCTTAAGGGTATTCGCAGCCTGCAGAAACTTATCACGCTCCTTTGCCAAAGCGCTACCTTGGTCGTCAACCTCCTCATCCGACCTAAAAACAGCCTGGATAGCCTGCCAACCGAAGTAAATATGCTGTAACGGGGAAAAGAGGTGCCGGGTAATAAAATTCAAACGGACTAAAATGGTATCAGACGTCTTACCATGCCGAGGTATCTCTTGAGGTTTTTAGCAACCTCTAGCCCCTTCATGCTCCCAAGCTCAGCCATGTCGGCGGGAAGAAGAAGGGATCTTTCTAGGGCGTCAGCTGTCCGAGCCCCTTCGCCTCCTCGGAAGTCCCGTATAGTGGCATCATCCCTCAGAGGTTCTCCATGGAGCATGGCGGCGGGCAACCAAGCCTGGGGCACAGATGGTTGAATAATTTCTTTTCCTTTTCGCTTGCCACCCAACCTCAGTTGTTGAGAGGGTCGTTGGGCTTCATCCTCCTCTGGAGAGGGATGGGATCTGCCCGTATCCACCGGATCTTTGCCCTTGGAAGTTTTCTTCCTTTTTGGGTCGGGGGACTCGGGCCAAGACTCTGAGATTGGAGGGGTACGTAAAGACCTAGTCCGTGCAGGGGAAGGATGGGAGCTAGGTGGTGGAGGATCAGGCGGTGACTCCATGGGCACTCCCTCTTCGGACTTGCCCTCGAGCAGGTTAAGAAGGCTGGTCGGGGGCCGTCTCCTAGGACCCATCTCAGTCGGATGCTAACCCTCGGGCTAACCCGCTCGGTCAGATACACTGAGTTCGTCCTCACACGAGTTTGGTTCGATCACTTTCTTTCTTTCCTCCAGGCTCCCTTCCTCGGCCTCCGCCGCTTTATGGGATAATGCAGAGTCCACCAACGGAATGCCTTCCGAAATAGAAGATCCTTCGGAATGTGCAAAACCGTCTTCTACCACAGCAATTCACCTAAGCCGAGGATCTTTTGGGCGGCTCTAATCTAGTTATCGGCCTTGTTCAAAAGAAGTTCCTCACTAACGGCGGTTTCCAAGTCCTCCTTGTTGACCGGAGGAAAAGGGCACACGAGGGCGTGCGGATCTACAGAAAAATAACCAAACCTCCTATGGTCAATCAATCAGGGAGAATCCTGTGTTACAGAAAGTAGAAGACTCACAGAAATGAATATGTGTATCTTATTTCGTAAGCGCGCAAACAAAAAAACCAAGCGGCGCAAACAAGTATTTATATTTTCAATTAAGATTATCCATATGTAACTTCCCGCTCATAAAAGCAGGAGGTCCCTGCCAGAGGATTACCATCACACCATTGAAAGAGGGAAACCTGGAGCCGCCAAAATTTAATGCAAACGCGCTCTAGATCACGAAACGCCAAAAATTTACCTGTGGCAGATAAAGAGGCCCCAGCGCTGACGTAGATCGAGGTTTGGTGAATCTTATGGGGGCTTGGGAATGTCAAAATCCTCCTCCCCGCCTGAAAGCACGGACAGCAGGATTTTGAGGGGCTATTGTGGGGCCCGTGGGCCTGGTAACCTCGGCCCACCTGACATCTGGCCCATGGCCCATTCCGAGGAAGAAGGTTCGTCCGAGGAGGATTCGCGGGTGCGTACACTTTAGAAACCCCGCCGAAAATAACCCCGTCCTCGGCGGACCAAGATTAGCTTCAGATGGGGAAGCGGGCCCAGGACAGGCTGTCACCTCCGCATTAAATGCGTTCACCTAACCCTCTGGTCGCACTAATGAAGACGTGACTCTCAGACAGGGCGACCTTGATTATTGTGAATCACTTAAGTACTGATAGCGTCGCTGATGGGACGGATGTTCAGATGGGGAAGCGCTTGGATGATCAACAGATGGAGGGGAGAGATGGAAAGATAGGACTATATAAGAAGGACCAAGACAACACAGAGAAGGGGAGGGATCTCCTCGGCACAAGGCCGAGGAGCAATTTTGAGAAGAAACTGAGGAGTATTGGCCTTCAAAGGCGACAAGTTCATGATAGGGCTCCGTTGGCTTGCAGGGGTCAATTTCTTCAAACCCACACTCTAAAAATGTATTGTATGGGGCCTTACAAATTGAGTCCTTACACTAATAAACTTATCAAAAAAAAAAAAAACCTAATAAACCTGATCAAACCATCATGCCTTCAGCTCTCTCACACTCACGCCTCCATCACTCACTCACTCTCTCTCTCTCTCTCTCTCTCTCTCTCTCTCTCTCACACACACACACACACACACACATAGCCTCCATCACTCCATCTCACACACACCGGCCTCCATCAGTCCATATCTATCGCCGGCCTCTGCATCTCTCATGGTATGATTCTTCTCTTTTATTTCTATCCCTTCTTTTTCTTTGTCTGTCTCTGAATATCGTGAGAGTTCCATCTGGCCTGCAGGGGCTTCTTTCTTCTG
Source organism: Quercus ilex subsp. ballota (assembly GCA_032727855.1). Lineage (NCBI taxonomy): Eukaryota > Viridiplantae > Streptophyta > Magnoliopsida > Fagales > Fagaceae > Quercus > Quercus ilex. Next base: position 36,464,520 of record CM064915.1, read on the forward strand.
CAATATTTTGCTTAAATTTCTTTGTTTCACATTGCATATTCCAACACCTCAAATGGGTACACTTCACTTTTCTAAGTTTTCTTGCTTCCTTTTCAAACTAATCGAAACTGCAATAAAACCGAAACTGATTAATTCCCAACTATTTCGGTCGGTTTCGGTTGAGAATTTCACAAACCGAAATTTTCGGTTTCGGTTGGCCAAACTTAAAAAAAATTGACCGAACCGAACCGATTACACCCCTTGTAAATATAATCTTGTACATTGACCAATATTTTTTTGGGTGCGTTGTGCACTTAAGAATTTTAGTGGGCTATGTGAGACATTAAGCCCAATTAAAAATGGGGGTGACGTTATGTTAAGGATGAGCAGCACATGAGACATTTGAGCCCAATAGAAGTGTCTCCGCTGTCCCACAAAGAGGAGATAGGAAACCAAGAAGGAGGAAGAAAACACAGATAGAGAGATTCATAAATCAAATCGCATTTGAGAATTTTAGTATAGAGTATTAGATCAAATCAAATCAAATCGGATCGAAATGTCAAGCACAGGAGCATATTTGGCACGTGGGCCCACGCCCTCGTAAAGGTCTCCCCCTACATGTTAGGAGTGTCTAATTATATGTGTACGCGTGGTGTTGATGGGCAGTGCGTGTGGTGTGATGAGGCGTGCATGTGGTGTTGCAAGGTGTGCTTAGGCTGCTGATGTGGTAATGCTGCAGCTTTTAAACCTCGATAGATACTAGCTATCGAGCTAGCTGTTGAGCTTTAAAATCCTGCACTTTCTGACTTGATTCTTTGACAAACTTGCATGGTTTTAATACTTGAACTTGAAACCTTGTTTTTTGAAACATTAAACACATCTTAGATCTACCCAATTACAAGTAAAGTGTGTTTTGTCAAAGGATTAGCCAGTTACATAAAATGTTAACATATGTTCCTAACATGAATCACACATGTCCTAACAAATCTAATTTTTTTCTTAAAACAAAAACGAATCTACATCTTCATTAGATGTAGATCTAAATTTTTTCTTAAAACAAAAACGGATTTACATCTTCATTAGATGTAGATTTGAATCTTTTTCTTAAGATAAAAACAGATATGCATCTTCATTAGATACAGATTTGAATTTTTCTTAAATCAAAAATTGATTTGTATCTTCCCTAGATTCAGATCTGATTTTTTTTAACATAGCAGATTTTGAAATAAAGAAAAAGATCATGAATGGTTGCATTTGTTTTGTTTGTTTTATTCACTATATGTAGCATAAATTTATTCCATGAATGAAATACTCTTCTCAAGCAATCTTTTTCATATTTTCTTCGAACATACAAAACCAGATCTGATCTTTTGTAAACCAAAATCATTTTTTTTAAGTTCTTAAAAACAAATCTGAATTTTCTCCCTAAAAACCACTTTTTTCTTACACAACAAAAGCAGATCTGATATTATTTATAAATCAAAATTTAATTTTTTACTCACAACAACAGATCTGAATTTTTTTAAAACAAAGAAGAGGATGCATTCATAAATAAATTTGTGTGATTTAGTTTTATTCACATGTACAACATATCATTCATAACATGCATAAAATGGGTACATTAGTCACAAGAGTCTAAAAGACCAAACTCTATCTAGGTAGAATGGGTGCCTAACACCTTCCCATTCCGTATCCTAGCCTCCGAATTTAGGTCTTTTGGATAAGTAGATCTAGCCTTATCTTTGTTTTATTTTGGGTAGATTGTAACTAGGACAAAAAGTCGTGTAATTATTTGGTAATTTGTAACTAGGACTCAAAACCATGTAATTTTCAATTTTTAAAACATGTATTTTTTTATTCAATCAATGCGAATGGTACAATTTAGTCATGTATTTTTTGTATTTAGTTTTTCTTAGTTTTTTGTATAAAAAACAAGTTACGACTCCACATCCCTTACCCAAAAAACGAGGTGCCCTAAAAAGTACCCAATCTCTATTTTTAGAACACCTAGATTTTGCGATCTCTCACAAGGTTGGGAGGGGGGGGTGTTGTTTAATTGCTGTGATGATTTTTAAGCCTAGGAGGTAGATTGTCTCATATCCTTCAAAATCATCTTTATACATCTAGTTGTAGTATTAGATCTGTTATTTGGATGGAGGAATTGGTTAGCAATCGTCTAATATTTGGAATTTGGCACCGTTGTGTTTGATGTGGATCATTTTAAGAGAGCGTTATAATCACACATTTGAGGATGAGGAGGGTTTGGGGAATCAGCTTCTTGCCTCATTTATGGACTCCTTGTTTGATTGGTCTCAGGCTTGGGGATTCACTTCTAGTGGCTCCCTTCCGATAACATTTTTTTAGTTGTTTTGTTCTTCTTTGTACTTCTTGGCTGCCTTGTGATCTTTTCTCATTAAGTAGTCTTTTTTAATAAATCTTTTCTTACTTATCAAAAAAATATTTTGTTAGGTTCTAAGGTTTTAGGATTTTATGTATTTAGAACTCTAATTTGTAATGTTGGCAAACCATGATCAAAACATTGTATTTAGTCTTATTTAGACTTGCTCAAAGTTGGTTTATTCTTGTAAAGTTGGAATCGAGTGGCTGCAGAAGTACTTGGGACTTTCGGCCTGGCTCGATCGATCGAAGAATAGACTCGATCGATCGAAAATCGCACAGGTTGATTTTTCTGCAGAATTTCCAACTCAGCCCTACTTCATTAAACGTTTAGGGTTTTATGTTTTTACCCTAGGTATATAAACTAAACTCTAGCCACGTTTTTGGAGGTTGTCCATATTGTATTGTTGCTCATACATTGCTGTTTTGTGTGAATCTCTTGTGAGATCTTTGAGGAGCTTTTCTTTACACAAAACTTAGGGTTTTCATGGTAGAAATAATTTCAACATCTTGAAGATCATTACTGTTGCAACCATTGGAACTTAAAAGAAAAGCAAGCGGGGAGCTTGTAGCTGATTGAGGAATTCAAGAAAGAAGTAGTCCGTGGATTCAGAGCCTGCGCGTGGTCGTGTCAGGAAATTCTACTGGTGGGTAGTATTAGGAAGTCGAGCGGGGAGCTTGTAGTCCTTTTGTAAGAACTTCAATTCTTTCATAGTGAATTCTGTTATGCCTTGAGGATCGGTGGGTCAAATCCTCCCCAGGTTTTTACCGTGTGGTTTCCTGGGTGATCATATCTTGTGTTATTTATTTTCCGCTGCTTTATATTCTTGATATGATTGTTTGGATTGTTTTAACCTAGAATTGCTTAATTTGACTAAGTAACAACTTGGCTAATTAATCTAGGCTACGCAATTTGGTTGTTTAAGGAGTCTAAATAACCTGTCAAGTGGTATCAGAGCGGGTAGCTCTTTGTTTGTTTTAGATCTTTTGATCTAAGAGCTGATCCTTGACCCCTGTTGTCATGGATAATTTGAAGTGTCTTTCTGCTCATGCTTCTGCTGATTTTATTGATGCCTGTGATGTTTTGAATAAAAAGGACACTATTGTTTCTGTTGATTTTTCTGATGCTTTTGAAACTCTTCGTAAGGAATTATCTAAATTTTTGAAAATTACTAAGAAATTTAAAGAAGAGTTAAAATTGGCTAATCTTGAAAAAGAGGATTTGATTGTGAGATTAGATGAGTCTAATAAAAAGAATGAATTTTTGAGAAATCAAATTTCCTCTCAAGATGAGAAGATGAAAAGCTTGGAACAAGAGTTAGTTGAGTCTAAAGTTAAACTTGAAAATTTGACTAGTTCTAAGTCTGCTGTTGATAACAGAAGTGTTTCTGTTTCTCTTAAGCCTAAAACTGAGAATGTTTATATCCCTCCTTTCAAGAGGAATAATAAAGAAAAGGCTTATTTTGCTAGGTTAGACAAAGGTAAAAGTTCTGATGTAGACGCTGAAGTTTCTATACCTAAGTCTAATCCTACTGTTAGAGAGTATAATAAATCTGTTTTTGTGCCTACTTGTCACCTTTGTGGTGTTGTTGGTCATATTAGACCAAACTGTTCTTTGTTGAGGCAAAAACCAAAATCTGAGACTAGATTTGCTATTAGGAATATTGATGTTCCTAAATTTGTTCTTGTTTGTCACTTTTGTGGTGTCCGTGGTCACATTCGTCCTAATTATCATAAATTGAAATTTAAGCATTCTGTGTTTCAATCTAGGATATGTGATGATATTTCTCCTGCCATAAGTCCAAATAAATTGTTTCATATGCTTTTGAAAAATTTGAGCTTGTTGGCTTGTGAAAGGAATTTGCAGGATTTTAGTCTCTCTCAGAAGATTGGTGTAGTCCCTCAAATACACTCCACTTCTCATGGATTTTCACCTACAAATCCGAATACTCGTGCTAAATGGGTGAGAAAAGATTCTCCAAGGTGAGTGTTGCTAACCTGTCCTTGATTTAATTCTTTCAATTAATAATGGACATGTTTTGTTTTAGTTTTTGGTTCTTTTATTTTCTTTGATTGTTTTGTTTTAAAGAAAAATCCAAAAACATTGAAAAATTTCAAAAAGACAAAAATATTTTATTTTGTGTCTTGTTTTATTTGTTTTGAGGATTATATGAGTTATGATATCTCTCTCTTGATTTAGAACATGCTTGACTTTGTGGAGAAACTTGAATAGTTTGTACTAAGTTATTTTTGATTTTGTGTGAGTATGTACTAGTTTGTACATGTACTCAAGGGTTAATTAAGAAATTGATATTTCTTGTTTGTGTACCCTCTATAGCTTAGTTTTGCACTATCATGCATTGTTTTTGCATTGTTCATTTAGCGTAATATGTGCTTTTTGTTTTTGGTCATAAAGTTTGTTCAAACCAAAAAGATTTTTGTGTTTTGTATTATAGATCTTGGATTTATAATTAAGGTTGGCCACCTTATCTTTACATAACTAGTTTATGTACCTTGTTTAGCTTGGATGAGCTTACTTTATTGCACTTTACTAATTTGAACTTTGTAGTGCATGTTGTGTGGGAAAGATGTTTATGGTGTTTATCACTTTGTCTTGATCTTGAAGTCACATGTTATTTGACTGTCGGACTTGATCCTTTTGAGAAAGGCATAAATAACCATCTCACCACTGTTCACTAGCCAATCATGAACACCTTAGTGCATATCATAAGATTTTGTGCTCAAGAAAGTGTAGCACATGCACAAAAAGAACATAAGGTGAAGCCTCAATTAAAATTAAAACTGGTGTGTACTATTAGGCTTGATGCCAATTCACTTAATTCAAACCGGTGTGTACTATTAGGCTGAATGCCATTTCATACAAATAAGAGGCATAAATTCAAGAAACTTACATGATTGCAAGCTTATGTTCTAGGAGATGTGAGAGTTATATGATGTAACTCTTTAGGTGATAGTCTCTTTTAAATTCTATGTGATGAATTTTGTAGACTTTGTGATTGATTGCTATTCACATATCACCTCACATGTATCTCAAGCTTTTGCTAGTTGCACACACTACACAAGTTACTCTTTGCTAAACTTGGTACATTATATTGTGTGTGATTTTGTTGTGGTCATCCAAGATTAAAAGTTCCCTGATTTTAATACAAAATGTGTTTCAAGTTTGAAAATTTTATTTATGCACAACATATTTGTTGCTTGAGAAAATTCAATGGGAATTTGATTGAAATTTGTTTTAAAAAAAAAATTTGGGTTCAAAAATTTGGGTTTTTGAAAAAGCATTTCATCTCATACTCATGCATTTTGTTTCTTCAATTTAATGCTTTGAGGAGTTATTTTCAAAATTAGGCTTGTGTTTTTCAAAAACTGTGATTTTTCCAAAATTTAGTGAGCCTCTGCCCATTTCGATCGATCCAGCCTGTTTTTCGATCAATCGAAAAAGTGCTCTCATTTGTCTTAAAATGACTGTGCTTTTCGATCGATCGAATGTAATTTTCGATCGATCGAATATCGTGGAAAAGTTTTTTTTTAAAAGATCAGTTCTGACTTTTTCAAAGTTTCTATTCAAAACTTTTTAAACTTTTTCTCTCTCTCCGCGTTGGCAAGGCTCCACCTTAGAGATTTTTGTCGTTTTCCTCCGTTGTTTTTGCAAGATCTCTCTTTCTTCAAGTCGGTAAGACCTTTTTGCCCTTCCTTTTGAATTTATTTTCATTTTTTCATGCATATTTTCATGCATTTAGGGGCGATTTTCGCAATATGCTATTTTGGGATTTTCTTTTGTTTCAAGCCATAATTTATGCAATTGATCATTGGGTTTTTGTGGGGACACATCATGAAAATGATCCTTGGTGGTTAATTTGATCAATTTTGAGTTTGGTGAAAAATTGAAAATTCTAGGGTTTGTTCTTGATCCGAATTGGGGCTTTTGAGAAATTAAGTTGAATTTGATGAAATTGGCTTATTGTTTGGATGTAATTAAGCATTATACTCTGTGAGTTGTGTTATGTGATGCTCAATTCATCAATTTGTTTTAAAATTCAACAAGTGGTTTTCAAATTTTTGGGATTTTTGATAGAAATTCCTAGTTCAAGCCAATTTTGTCAAATTACTCTCAATTAAACTTAATTGTTTACTGCATTAGATCATGCATCACAATATTTTATTGTTCATGCGTCATATAGATTTTTGTTCTATATTCTTTATTGTGCTAATTTGCAGTCTGCCCTTGGTTTTGTATTCTCTTATTCTTTGTGGTTTTTTCTTTGTGTCTCTGTCCTTTCCTTAGCACTATGCCTAGGAAGACTAGAGCCCATAGGAATGTTCCCTCACCTTCTCCTTCACCCCCTCCATCCTTTGATAGTGAGAAGTTTTCGAGTGAGAAAAACCAAGAGATTTTTTGAGACGCTAAACCTTAAGAGAAAGATTTGGGCTGAGCGTTCTGTGCGGTTAGATGAACTTGATCCTGCCATTAGGGCAAATTTTGAGCGTCGGGGTTGGTTACCCTTGGTAGATGTTTCTGATCCTCCTCCACCTTCTGCCTTGATTAGAGAGTTCTATTCGAACATCTCTATCCGCATCTATGATTCCAACACTCTAGTCAAGAGTTGGATACGAGGCGTAGAGTACACCATTACTCCTCGGGTAGTGGCTGATGCTCTAGGGGTACCATTGGTCCAGCATCCTGTCTATCCTTATGCTGAGTCTCCCGAGATTAGCGATGTTTTGTCTTACATCACTGGTACTACTGTCCAGTGGGGTTCTGATCCTCGGATCACTTCTGCTGAGCTCTCCGGGTTACACTATCTGTTCTTTAGGATAGCTTGTCATTCGATCTGGCCTATTTCCCATGTTCACACAATTCCTCTTGAGAGGTGTGTATTTTTGTACGTTCTAGTTACTGATGCTCCTATTAGCTTTCCCCATCTTTTTCTTCGTTCTTTGAATGAAGTTTATAGGAGTTCATCTACTGCTCATGCTCTTGTACATCCTATTTTCATTCATAGGATTCTTCTCTATCTTGATCTTAGTGGCTTTCCTTCCTCTGAGCCTGTTCATGTGATTGCTCCTATAGGTGCGTCTTTTCTTAGATAAAGGGCCGCTCATCTTCGAGCTGGTTCTAAACACCCTAGGTCTGAGCCCTCTAGTAGCGCACCTCCTCGTTCTTCTTCTGCAGGTCTTGCTGGTGAGGATATTACTGATCCAGTTGGTGATGATGATGCTGCTGCTGATGTTCCTCCACCTCCTTCGGCCGACTTCGATGTTCGTCGTACTTTGAAGATTGTCATGACCGTTCAGGCGGCTCATGGTCAGATTTTGGTGGACTTGATGGACGAGATTCGTGCTCTCCGAGCTGATTTTGCACGTCTTCATTCACACTCACCACCTCCTTTTGATGGCAACTTGTGATTGCCCTTTGGCATTCCGTCACAAAAAGGGGGAGTGGAGTTTTTGACTTGTAGTGGAGTTTTTGTAGTTAGGGGGAGTTTTTTCTTGTTTTAGAGGAGCTTGTGGAGTTTTTAGATTGTATCTAGGTGCTTCACTTTGTATATCATTTTTGAGGATATTCATGTTAGGGGGAGTAACATTGATTGATATACATGTTATATTCATTGATTCTTGTTGTTTTGTGATTCACTGCTTATTGACTTATATTTATGAGTTGTTCATTCATATATGTCTTTATTTTGTGTTGTGTGAATCTTACAAGAATGTTATACCTGTTGTTTTACTCTTTTCTGTCACACATGCGTTTATGCGTTTGTTGAGTATTTCAGGATTATACAGGTTGATTCAACTAAGCTGCTGTCTACACTTGCAACTATGGATAGTAGTTAGGCTGAATTGAATTTTATGAGCATTATCTTTGTAAAGGGCTTTTCATTTGTAAAACTTTGAGCTGTTAGTTAAGGTTTTGTCACGGATTGCCAAAGGGGGAGTTTGTTAGGTTCTAAGGTCTTAGGATTTTATGTATTTAGAACTCTAATTTGTAATGTTGGCAAACCATGATCAAAACATTGTATTTAGTCTTATTTAGACTTGCTCAAAGTTGGTTTATTCTTGTAAAGTTGGAATCGAGTGGCTGCAGAAGTACTTGGGACTTTCGGCCTGGCTCGATCGATCGAAGAATAGACTCGATCGATCGAAAATCGCACAGGTTGATTTTTCTGCAGAATTTCCAACTCAGCCCTACTTCATTAAACGTTTAGGGTTTTATGTTTTTACCCTAGGTATATAAACTAAACTCTAGCCACGTTTTTGGAGGTTATCCATATTGTATTGTTGCTCATACATTGCTGTTTTGTGTGAATCTCTTGTGAGATCTTTGAGGAGCTTTTCTTTACACAAAACTTAGGGTTTTCATGATAGAGATAATTTCAACATCTTGAAGATCATTACTGTTGCAACTATTGGAACTTAAAAGAAAAGCAAGCGGGGAGCTTGTAGCTGATTGAGGAATTCAAGAAAGAAGTAGTCCGTGGATTCGGAGCCTGCGCGTGGTCGTGTCAGGAAGTTCTACTGGTGGGTAGCATTAGGAAGTTGAGCGGGGAGCTTGTAGTCCTTTTGTAAGAACTTCAATTCTTTCATAGTGAATTCTGTTATGCCTTGAGGATCGGTGGGTCAAATCCTCCCCAGGTTTTTATCGTGTGGTTTCCTGGGTGATCATATCTTGTGTTATTTATTTTCCGCTGCTTTATATTCTTGATATGATTGTTTGGATTGTTTTAACCTAGAATTGCTTAATTTGACTAAGTAACAACTTGGCTAATTAATCTAGGCTACGCAATCTGGTTGTTTAAGGGGTCTAAATAACCTGTCATATTTTATTACCCCAAAAAGAAGAAATAGCATTGGTTCGACATCAAACTTGAAATTATGAAAAAGTAGTTGGAGCACTAATATTTCTAGCGTTTTGCTTTAGTTTAGAGATATAGCATTCTTTCAAACTATGATACAAAACAATTCTCACTTACATTCTCTTCAAGCATATACAATGTACAAGCTACTATATAGTATATAGACTTCTCTAGCTCATCATGAGTTGGATTTGATGAACACCTTAAATATGTTTTTGTACAAGCAAGCTTGGATGTATATATGTGTGTGTATATATATATATATATATATATATATTTTTTTTTTTTTCTTTTTAATGGATGAAGTTGCTCAACCCAGTTTGTGGTTTTAATTTATAAATGGGTAACTGGGTTTCTGTTTTCAAGTATCATATATTATGCTCCAATTATCCCCACAATGTTAAAATTCAAGGCAAGTTCAAGCTTTAGAGAATTTGATTTAGAAGCACACAATACCATATGGTTGCAAATTATATAATGTCTGGATACGGAAATTGTAATTTTTTACCTTCAATGATACATTGAATTGAATCTATTTTCAGCCCATTCAATGGACCAGCAAAGCACTTCTTCTAGTTGAACTTCTCATGCACAACTACTTATTATTTTGTGGTATAAACCTATGATACCTCTTTATGTGATGATGGCTCCGGTTCTTTTGTTATTTCAGTGTTATCTTTTGTGAAGCTATTGCTATTTATGGCGTCATTGTGGCAATTATTCTACAAACAAAGCTAGAGAGTGTCCCACAATCACAGATTTATGAACCCGAGTCTCTTAGAGCAGGATATGCAATCTTCGCGTCTGGGATCATCGTGGGCTTTGCAAACCTTGTCTGCGGGTTCAAATCTCCTCTCTTTTACTATTACATACTCCATTGGAATTCTCCTAATCAAAACTCAAAATTATTTTCTTTCCTTGCTCTTACAATCCTTCTGATTCTTCTTTTTACAACAGGTTGTGTGTTGGAATCATTGGAAGCAGTTGTGCTTTATCTAATGCTCAAAACTCCACTCTTTTTGTGAAGATTCTTGTGATCGAAATCTTTGGTAGTGCACTTGGGTTGTTTGGAGTGATTGTGGGAATTATCATGTCAGCTTAAGCCACATGGCCTGCAAAAGCGTATTTTGTTGTTCTCATTGGAACACTATGAAGCGGTTATGACATAGTGCAGTGTATTATGTATTATGTATCGTAAATGGACTTTGTATCTTGTTCTTTCAGCCGTTATTAATAGGCATCATAAATGTTGGTGTGGAGATAGAGATTATTCAATCTTAGGTTGCATTTCTGTTGATGGAAATGAATTTGTTAGCATGTTAAGGTTGGTATGGAGATTCATTTGCCTCATTGTAATGTTGGGCTGCATTCGAGTGGAAACAAAAGAAATTTTAGGAATATGCTGCATTCTGTTGACTTTTTTTCCCCCTCTTTTTTATACAAAGTGGTGCCCAACTTTACTATTTCACTCTTTACCCGTGAAACACGAACTCCATGGACCAATAATGTGTTGAGTGGAACTTAAAACACTCTGAGTTTATAGATCCTTCAAATATATTGAGACCATCACCTGGAGGTACCCAACAGAACTTCATAATCTTGACTTATTGGCAGTATTGTGCTGAACCCCTCTCTCCATGCTGACCCTTTTTTCCCTTTATAGATTAGTTTACTTGATAAACATGCTATTTCTCATAAGATGAGTATAAACATAGATTAGGGTGTTTTTCAGTCGGTGGATCTCTAACACCACGTTGACCCTTGCTTTTTGGAAGAATGCTTTCCGACTACACATCAAATTGTTAGTGATCAATGGCTAAAATGACCAAATACCACTGTTGGCTAAAATATGTAGTGTTTTTACCACTGTTTAAGAAATATTTAGCAATCTATCACATTTTTTAAATTTGAGTTTGTGAAACTTGAGTTAGACATGAAACTCAAGTTTCAAAAACTCAAGTTTTATAAAAAAAATGCCGCTAACGTGGATTATTTTAATAAAAAAATGTCTCACAGAACTCAAAAATGGGGGTTCCTGTAATATGAAACTCCTCTTCAAGCTTGAGTTCTTCAAAATTTGACATAAACGTTTTAATAGGAAAATACAACACACTCCCAGATAAATATGTTTTGTCTCTTACTATGCTTTAACTGTTGACTAGAACACGCGAACAAAGACACTTTCATGGACAAAAAATCAATTCACCAAAAGGTACACCACCTTTGCTTATGGAAACCTAACTGCTCCTACACTACTGAGACAAGTAGGTAGACTTTTACACTCACACGGAAAAGTTGGACTTTCAGACCCACTCCTCTACAGCACTAGGTCCTCACTTTTCCCTATGCTTGATATCCAGGCTTTGTTGACATTAAAGCTTTGTTCAAATTTTTTAAGAACTCGAGCTTGGAGAGCTCGGATTTTGTTTACAAGGAATTCAAGCCCCCTATGGATTTTTTTTTAATTAAAAAAATTCCACCTTAGCGAGTGCCATGGTGGTTATTTTTATGGAGCTCGAGTTCCAAAAGAATAGTAGATTCTTAAATATTTTCAAAACAGTGGTAGATCGCTACAAATTTTGGCCAACAGCAGTACTGGGCTATTTTGGCCTGTGGTCAACTCGTGCCACTATTTCCATCGGTTGGCCATTATTATTATTTTTTTCTCAACTATCAAGCATAAATACACAACCAAACAACCAATGTCTCATTCTTGATAACATAGAGAGAGAGAGAGAGAGAGAGAGAGAGAGAGAGACTAGCACTACAACACCTCTATCATGGCTAATGTTGTAAATGAATCATAAAACAACTCAAATTAAGATCAAGAAAAACTTATTTATGTTCATTTATTTAGTAAACAAGCTAAGTTTAAGTTTAGGTTTATGCTTGACTATGAACGAGACAAACTCAAACGTAATAATATGTTTGTGAACAAGTTCATGAGTATAAGAGTTTACTTGAGTATATATATATATATATATATATATTAGAATCTTATATATTTAAATATAGATATGTAAAAAAATATAGTTAAACATAAATGAGACCGGATTGTATAATTGAAAAAATTATATACTTATTTATTATATTACTTTTATTTATTATTTGTAATTTATTAATAATATAAATATATATTATAAATTGTAAATTATTTTGGGTAAATTACATATTTGGTCCCTATACTTTACACTATATGTCAATTTGGCCCCTAACGTTTCTAATGTGTTAACTTAGTCCCTAAGCTTTTGCTATTGTGTCAAAATAGTCCATGTTGTTAGATAGTGGATGAAAAATACTGACGTGGCTAACGGTGATATTAAAATATTATTATTTTTGCCAATTGAGCTACCACATCAACAGCCACGTGTCCTTAATTTATATAAATAAAAAGAAATCAGAAGTTTGAATAATAGCATCTGTCTAACTGCTTCTCAAAAAAAAAAAATAATAATGTCTAATTGGTATCACTTGGGAATCTTGCGCCATGAATATCAATGGTTGTAAGTTTTAACAGCCTTGCTTGTTTGACGGAGATTGGGGTCCTGCTCCATGAATTTGGACAGTCGGCTTAGACAATCAAGTAGTTCCTGCATGTGTTTGTGATAAAGGATTTGGAGGTGGATATGACAAATTTTTACAAATTACAATCAGGGTAACTGTTTAGAGCTACAGTTGAAGAGGAAAAACCAGCCAAAGATCACACAATGGGTGTGCTAGCAGACTATTCTCTCTCAATACCAACTAAAATTGGATCTTTTTTTTTTTTTTAAGAAAAAGTTTGTATCTTTTTATTTCCATTGCAGATTTCGGTTAGAACCTTCATATGACATAGATCCATATTCTATTTTTGTGATTTTGGTTTTTTTTTTTTTTTTTGGCTTCATTACCGTTAGTGCTCTCACTATGGTTTTATTATTAAGAATAGGACATTGTTTTATTAAGAATAGGGAGCAAGGAAGGCAAGGGTTGGGAGAGGATGAAGGTGCATCGGCCAAAGAGATTGGGAGGGAGAGGTTTCAGATTTGGGGGAGAAAAGCCAGTATTTTGTTTTTGTTTTTAAATAAATGAATAAGGACACATGGTTGTTGATGTGGTTGTTTTTTAATCTGATGTGGCAGTATAGTTGGCAACTAATGCGGCATGAAAAATAATTTTTTATTGTTCAGTTTGACACATCAACTTTTTCCATCCAAAAGACAACAGCAAGGACTAAATTAACACGGCACTGAAAAGTTTAGGAACTAAATTGACCAAATTAAAAGGTTAGGGACCAAATTGAAATATGATGTAAACGATAAGGACCAACTTTGTAATTTACCCAATTATTTTTTATGATATGATGGTAGGAAATCTCATTTTCATAAATAAAAAATCATTCTACTAATTAACTCAAATAATAAAATTGCCATTATAATTTAGCTATTTATTATTAGCATAGATTTGTGAAGTGGAAAAAAAAATAGTTGTGGTTTTTACTATATATAGGAGAACAATAAGTTAATCAAGCAACTCGTGAACAAACTAAAACTTGTTCAACAAGAAAATGAACTAAGTTTGAATGTAAAATCTAGTTTGGCGATGAGTTCAAGCTCCACTCATGTTTAAAATAGAATTAAATGAATCAATTTGAACTTTTATACTCAACTTGACTCATTTACAACACTAACCATGACATGAATTGAAATACAATAATTTGGCTTCTTAGCTAGAACTGAGTGAGTTGAAGGTAGCATGAACCAAGTTATTTGCCTTGATGAGCTTTCTAGAACTCATGAACTTCTTCAAATGGAAGAGAAAAATCTTGTGCAAATTTGAAGACAATTGCAAAAATTCAAAGGCCTTTAAGCTTCTTAAAATAAGGGACTAATTTTTTTAGGAATGGACAATCTACTTTTTAGTTTGGGGATAGGTGATTTGAAGGGAAAATGGGGGTTCAGGCAGTCAGTTTCCAAGTGGTTTTTTCAAAGCCTTCTAGCAAACATTATCTTTTTAGTATTGAAGATTTCATTACCAAAACTTGTCAAAAGTCGTCATTGCCTGTCAATGAGGTGTGGTAAGGTCTATTCTGGTGTTTGGTGGCTAGTGCTTGAATAAACCTTGATACAAATTGTGATTTTTATGCTACTTTGCATTGAATTTTGTTATTTGTTAAAGGATCTAAAAACTTGTCAATCAAACATGTAGGGTCAAGGTTTGTAACCCAAGCTCAAAAGATATGGGAGATGAGCACAATAAGCCCAATACAATAAATTTGTAGAGAGTAAGTGAAAGAACTGGGCTATTTATGAACTAAACAACAGTTAATCAAGATTTTAGAAGATGAACCAGTGCAAAAACACACTTGAAACTTGAATAAACTGATGTCCGAGGAGATAAATTATAGTTTGAAAGGCGAATACAACTCTTAGAGCTACAGTAAAATTTTCCTCCTTCTTCTTTTTCTCTCTCTTTCTTTTTCTTTTCTTTTTTTTCTAAGAGGTCTCTTACATTTATATAGTTTTCTTTTAAACCATCTTCATTGTACACTTGTTCTTTATCTAAGCACTCACTTGAGTACATGTCCCGTCAGGTATCTTCTTGGGTTCTTTATGAGTGGTGGCAGCTGAGATTGTACTGTTCAGGGGTCTTCTCCACATAAATGCGGCCAAAAAAGTTGCTACAGTGCATTAAATGCGGTGGTAGCAGCTTTTGCTTTAGATATTTCTCTATTCTTATCATCTTTATACGTGCATGAAGTTCATCCTTATCGTTGGAACTTCCTGGAAGTTCACCCGAACTGCCTAGGTATTTACTTGACCGATATTCTTCAAATCCGAGGAGGATACACTCCTCAGATTATATTCCTTTATCCTTTACTTATGTGATTCTCCACTCTGGGGCCTTTCCCAATCCTTTACTCCTCCTCGGACGTACTCCAGTCCTCGGACAAGGCCCAAGGCCACTATCTAAATTTGGGCTTCTACCCCCACAAAACATTTTAAATTATCTTGTCATTGACAAAGGTGTGGTCACACAAGAAAACAATGTTTAACATTGAATAATGCAAAACTTTCATGATAAAACTGAGCTTTGCCTTATTTTTCACAATAGAAATCCAAAAGAGATCCATATTTATGTGTACATCGTGCACTAATAGTATTCCGTTACCATAGGGCACCAAAATGTCCCACATAGGCACACATAGTAAGTGGGTGCATTTGGACCTTGATCAACCCTCAATATAAAACTCTTCAAAGTTAGTCACCTCCTAATCAATTCTAGTCAAATTTTCTCAAAATCTAGGTTTAACAATAAATCAATGGAGTTTGCTATTCTTATATCAGATCGAGGTGAATTGGTTTGTTTGCTTTCAACCTTAGTGGTTCTAGAACAAATTTGGTGAAGTCTAGTACTCAAGTCACATGAAAACCATTTGAAAAGTTTGGGATGTCAAAATGGGGTAGTGATCAATTTAACAAAAATTGATTTCACATTAAATCTTATCCATTGGCCCAAATACTAGGTGGATAACTATTTGTCAAACTTTCAATTATGTTCAACCATTCTGTCATTTCATTTATGGAAAAAGATGTAGATGCACCAACATCTCCATGTAAGCAATAGTCTCTACCATATTCCACAATTTTATAATGTCACTTCAATTCAAACGACTCAATAGACAATAATCCTTAAAACTCAACACTATTATATCACAATTGTATTATTTTTAAAATTTGATAGGTCACAACTATATAAAAGAAATGTATACTCATTCTCATTAACTCAAGACCATTACACTATAATTGTATGATAGAAATGTTTGTCTGTTCTCTTCTTGGCATAGGTTATGGGTGCCCACTATTTTGGCATAGATAATAACAACTATTTTAAATAAAGGTATCATTATATCTTTACTATATAATAGGAATACCCATTCGATATGACTTTATTATTTTTACTTAGCAAAATAGGAAATGTCTTTTTCACCATTATAAGATATATTTCTCACATTTGAACCCAAAAAAAAATATTTTTTTTTCCTTCTCATTTAAATTCTCAAAAGAATTCTCATGATTGAAATTTACCAACTTCAATTGTGTGAGTCCCATAAAATATTTCTCAATCAATAAAATTTTCCAACACATATTTCTCTTTTTTACAAAATCCCTCACTAGTAAGAAATTTTGAAAAGAAAATGTGCCTAATGATTTTCCTTTTTCATATACTTGGAAAATTCTCAAAATATCAAAAACTAAAGAAATTACATTATAGCCATTATATCATGGCAATATAAAATCTTCTTTTTTATAAGAAACTTTTTATTACAAGATCTCATAAAATTGCAACAAATCTTTCAAATAGTAATTTTGTCTGTGTGTGTGTGTGTGTTTATCAAATATATATTGTTGATACCCATTTTTGCAAATTTGCATCTGGAAGCCTATGAGGAGAAAAGCCCAAGAAAGCCCTAAGAGATGGGTTAAAGTATGAGCATAGAAATAGTAATCAGTTAATATTCTAAAAGCCCAAAGAGAAGAGAATACATAAATAAGGTCCAAGTGATGACCTGAAAAGGAAGAGTATTTTAAGAATGAAATGGAGCCCAATAAGTGAGGCCCAACAGAATTAAAGGAAGAGAAAAGAAAGTCAAAGGTCAGCAGGCTCAACCCAATGAAGTGAATAAATGAAGAGAAAAGAAAGTAAAAGGGTCAGCAGGCTCAACCCAATGAAGTGAATAAATGAAGAGAAAATAAAGCAAAATAGGTTAACAAGCCCAACCCAATATATGGCAGAAAGCCCATAATGCCCTTGTATAAGGGGATAAGGATGAATTCTAATTCTGTAAAAGTAAAGCAAGGTGAAACTATGCAGAGTCACAACAGCAAGAAACGCATGAAGAAGAAATAAGACAAAGCCATAGTGGCAAGAAATGCGTAAAGGAGAAACAAGACAAAATCAAAAGCAGAAAAAACGCAATGCAAGGGAGACAGGGCCTATGACTGAAGAGGAATAGAGGGTGTGGTTTTGTGGATGGGGGAAAAGACCTAGATTTGGTATCCTACCAAGACCCCTTTTGGGAAATGCTTTGCTGGGAAAGCATACTTACCAAAATGGGTAGGAAATTGGTGGGAACCATCTGATTCATGTTTGAGAGTAAGGACAAGAGAGATTAATGAGTGTTTGTCGTTAAGAGAAAGAGAGAAATAGTGGTATTGTGGCTAAATTGGCTTTTGCCCAAAAATGGAAAATAGGTTTGTCACTAAGCAAGTTGTGGGACTCAACCCACTACCAACGGCCAGAAGATAGTGGGAGTGAACCCACTTATATACAGCTAGAATGTGTTGAGTGCTTGCAATAGACAAAAAGGGTTGGTGGAAAGTAAGGGCAAAAAAGGGAAATCACCTAAGATTGATATTGGGTATAAAAGGAACAGTGCCCATGAATATGGGAAGAACACACAACAATCATGAGAAGAGGGACGACAAGAACAGAAAGAGCCCAGTAACCAAGGAAGTTAGAAACAGGGAGTTGAAAGTAAAAGAAGAGAGAAAGAGGGAAAGAAATTGAAAGTAAGAGAGAATAGAGAGTTGAGAAAGTAGAGTATACAAGGCAGGCCTAACATGCATCACTGGGCAACCTTTTCCTTTCTCATACAAAATCATACTCTCTGTCATGTCAATCAAAAAGATAGCTATTCTAACTTATTCTCCAAACTACATAACTTTATGGCATTGTAGGTAATAAGGTTAAGTAAGTTGGAGTTTGGGCTCTTTTAGTGTTATCCTGCGAAGAATACTTTTACTGTTTGTTATTATGTTTGTTGTTATTATTATTATTTATTTTTGTTGCTAACATTCTTGGACTAATAATTATTCTGCTAATACTATATACATATACGTATATATATTTCTCTTTGTTTGGAGTGTTTGGTCTTGTGCACAGATTGATTCCAGGGGAAACCTGCGGAGAGAACCAGGCCCAACTTCCTTACCCCTATAGAAAGCCTTAGCCCAATAGCGCAAAAAGGCACCCATATATATATATAAGCATTTTTTTTTCTTTTTTTTTATAATAAAAGGCATTTCTCAATCTCATCAATCACTAAATTGCATAATCATATATTTTAATTAACTCACCAAGATCATTGTGAATTGCCTTTGAAATTATACTTAAGACAAGTATCTTGAGAATCTCATTAATAAGAAATTATCTTCTATGTTCAGATAAAACATATTACTGTGTAACAATAAACATTATCACATAACGAAAACATGAGATCTCAATTCATAAACAAACTCTTAAAACACAAAACTATAATTTTAGGAACGAATAAGACTAATCTTTATTATTTGTATGACTTCAACATGGACAAACAAATCAGAAATTAATAACTACTGGATTTTTTTTACCTAAGATTAGACAGAGAATATATTCAAACACATCTCAAGTAGCGCAACATGTTCAATACTGCACCACCTCCACCTGCACCACCCCCAACCCCAAGATACATTAGCGTAAGCTCCATGGATCTACACTACACTATATTCTATATAGCAAAAGCTCCACTAAAGAAACACCCTTCACAAAATAACAATTACAAATTGTCCATTCTATTTTTAATACGTGTGTTCACTGTTTTACTATCTTGGTATTTCTCATCTATCCCTTGCTTTTTTGTTCATCTAAAGAGACATTCTATATAATCTTTTCAAGAATGGCAAAGCCTTTCTATATAGAACTATCATTTAGTACTAACTTATAACTTCATCCATATGCATGGATACACTTAAATATATACAATAAGATGCATAATATAATTTCTATATATATATATATATATATATAATTTAAATACTATTGATAGTAATTTTTGTATTTTGTTAACTCCTTAAAAATTTTTGTAAGGATATTATTAGGTATAAAATGTATACTGTCCATGTTTTTATTTATTTATTTATTATTGTGAAGCACTTTTTTTTTTATGATATATTTATTCTAAACTCTTTAGTTTTTGTATTTAATAACTCATTTGAATGAATATTTATAATATGGTCGTACATTTGATTCTAAAATTAAAAAATAAAACTCTTTAAGAATAAATAATTTAGAACACATGGTGCAAAATTGGAACTCTAATTTAGAATTATAATTTGAGTTTCTCTCAGTTTCACCTATTATTATATATATAGATTAGGTGTTTCAAATGCTAAATTTTTAGCATTTGGCACACCAAACACTTAAAAATCATACATCATGAGATGTGTCAAATACCAAACAAATTTGGCATTTGTTACAGTACAATTATAACAATAGCACTATATGACAAAGTGTGCTATTAATTTTTTGGCTATTTTTTATTTATACTTTTCTCACTCTTTTGCCAGTTCTCTACAGTTGGGCCAGTTGGCATTACTCAAATTCTCTCTCTCTCTCTCTCTCTCTCTCTCTCTCTCTCTCTCTCTCTCTCTTTCTCTCTCTCTCTCTCTCATATGAGAGTTGAGACTAAGAGTAAAAAAAGATTAAAAAAATAAGAAAAATAGTGTAGGACGTATTGTAAAGTAATGTGTTAAAATAGATAAAGTGATTTTTTTATTTGTGTAAATAGCTTCTTTTTTTTAGATTGTCTGATGCTAGTGCTCTTACAAGAAAATTTAATCACAAAATAATGGAAAACAAATTAGGCAATAACAAAAACATTACAATTGGGCTATTTCATTTTCATGACAAGGTTTATACTTTATAACAACATTATAATTATTATATAGATAAAGTGATTTTTTTTATTTGCCAAAATAGCTTCTTTTTTTCTTTTTCTTTTTTAAGAATGTCTTATGCTAGTGCTCTTACAAGAAAATTTAATCACAAAATAATGGAAAATAAATTAGGCAATAACAAAAACATTACAATTGGGCTATTTCATTTTCATGATAAGGTTTATACTTTATAACAACATTATAATGATTATATATTTTTATCAAAATACACCAACACAATATTTAAAGGGGGAATTTCGGTCACAAAAAATTTTGAACTGCTTACAAGAAAGAGCTGACAATGGTAGGTTCCAGTTAGCTCAACTGGTAAAGTCTTTGATGGTTGAATAAGAGATTTGGGGTTTAATCTCCGCCTACACTAAAAATCAATTGGTGTCTTGATTTGATGATAAAGAGCTATTATCAAAAGCGGACGCCATAGGTTAAAACTATCTCAAGAAAAAAGAACTGGCAATGACGATGTTAGATCTATCTGAAAAATGACAACTGTCGTTTGAAATGTAAGGAGGATCCACGTCATTCTATTTGCAAATTTTGAATAACTATGAAAAATAGTCGTGCTTGATTTTGAATAACTAGTACAATGTTCAAGATATTCATCATCACAAGCATTAAGTTCACATTATTAATTCAACACAAGAAAAAGATGGTGCTAGTAGAACTGCAATGTATTGGATTCTATTAGGCAATTGATAATACCAAACAGACTTCCTTTCCGTGGGACTCACTAGTTTTGAGTTATGAGTGATAAAAACAAAGTAATAGGTGATGAAAACTTGCAAATCCAAACAGCCCTTAAAGCACTCGGTTGTTGATAACTGGTCCACTATTAGGCTGTTGATAATCAAACAATCGGTAAAGCCATGTACAGAATCTACAGACATACATGGTCAAATTACTAGGTTATTCCCTTAAAATTTCTTTTAATAGATTTCAAAAGAATGCACATTTTCAAAAATATCAGAGCATAATCAATCATCAAAACTATAATTCATTTCAATAATTCAAAAAAGCAATTAAAAAAAGAGTTATAAAAATGCACAGCATAGATATACAAGGTAGAGCATACTTCAGCAAATTAGGGTGAACCAGATCAATTATTAGGCTATTCATGTTAATAAAGCACATATACTTAAATAAATCATCTGAAACAAATTAGTTAATAGGTTATTTAAAACAATAAGGTAGGACTAATCTCAGCTTGAAACAAGTTCTGAGTACCCTATTTAGACATCCTTTTTATGGATTTAGCAAGATTGAGTGTCCGTATTAGCCTCATTCATAACTACTGTGCATTGACATTGATTCAAGACCCATGTTTTCATGAGAGGGCAACATTACAACTTCCAAGTTTACTCTTCATACCACTAAATCTTTTATGAAAGGGCAACATTCCAAGTTTACTCTTCACCATACCACTATATGATATATCTATGTTACCTCTCAAGAGTTTCTTTAGCATATTTCTCAAAAGTCGAAACAAAACATAAGCACAACCCTACACAGCAAGTTTACAAAAAGAATGTGATATGATTCCAAAAGCACGTAGAAATCAGGTGCTCATATGATACCACCATACCATCCACATCTTTTCTATACTCCATTAACTACTCAAGAACTTAACCAGAACCAGAAAGTAATGTGCACCTAATTCATATTTCCTCCATACAGAATATAATCCCTTGTAGTAAAACTAGCTGAGCATTAAACAGCAAATGGAATGTTCAATGCAAATGATATTCAAATGCAGGCTGATAATAAAGCTAATGCATCTCTGTTACACTGCCAATAGGAAATCAATCCTTAAGAGACAGAACTCCAAAGTCCCAAAGGCAATCTGTGAAAGCAACACCCATCAACATAATCAAGCTATGTCAAAGTTAAAAGTTAACTATATCACTAGTAGCTTACTACCACGTCTTTACAATGGAGTAGTCAACTGTTGACGCACACACGCACCAACTTCACATTAGCTTGACAAGTTAAAGCAAATAAACAATTTTACACTATACAAACTAACCCAAAATTACATTCTGTGTTCTAATGTGCATCATGCGTATTAAGTATTAACAAGGCCACAAAGGTATCTTCCTCTCTCACCTGTGATTTCCAATTCCAATATAACCACCACCAACTCAAAACTAAATGCTACTACACTAGGCGGAGCACCAAAATGGCTTAACCTAGCTGAAAAACAATATATGTCTCTACACAAACACAAATCCAACATCATAAATCAACAGAAGAAGGCATTGACACTTGGCACGATGAGAGCCTTTCTTCAGCAAGCTCTAGCTCTCTTTTTACCATACGCAAACGATAATTCAGTTTCTCAATAACTCAACTTGGCAAAGTGAACAGATCGAGAATCTAAAATCCCAAACAACTACACTAAAAAGGTATAAACACAAATAAAGTCAAAGATAAAAGTAGAACAATGAAGACCAACAATGCATGCAAATGGTGAAAGGAACCAGCGAAACAGAAAAGAGCAATTAACACCAAAGCCCCATTCAAGATAATGCTTTTAATTCGACAATTAAGCAACAATGCAGTTCAAAACAAGTCAACACAAAGCATTCCCGTGCCATTATTACATTCAGATTGAGTCAGTATCAACACGCAATCCACAATCAAAACTTTCGGAGTCGCAATTATAGTAAAAGTAGGACAATATTACCAAACTAATACACTATATAGTAGCAATATGATTCAAAAGAAGTCAACACAGTCTTCCCATGCTAGCATTACATTCAGAATGAATCAGTATCAACACGCAATAATGCAATCCACAATCAAAACCTTTATACTTGCAATTATAGTAAAATTAAGACAGTATTACCAAACTAATACACTATATAGTAACAATATGGTTCAAAACAAGTCAACTCAAAGTCTTCCCATTCTAGCATTACATTCGGATTGAGTCAGAATCAACACGCGATAACGCAATTTGCAATCATAAGCCTTTCTACTTGCAATTATAGTAAAATTCAATCAAAATTACCAAACCAATAGACCATTTATCAAACACAATCAAGTTGTCCCAAATTCTAATTGAGAATTAATTGTAAAATTAGGGCATCAATAAGAACCACAGAAACTCAAAATAATCAATGGATCTGCGACTATAGATCTAGAATTGGAAAATTTTGGATAAATTTATTATTGATTTCAGTTCTATCTAACAAAATTTTTTTCTTCTTGTTTTTTTTTTTTTTTTCACATAATTGAACAGAGTACAAACAACTACATATAGAACCCTCTCTACAACATGAAAAATCTTTGACTAAGAATCGAAGTAATCCATTTCAGTGAGCGAGGAGAATGTCATTACTGAACGAATCGATGACCGAATCGGGCGAGTCCTGGACCGAGTTAGGGAGCGGGTTGAGGAACAGCACAGACTTGGCCGCCACGAGCTTCTTCCTCTGGGGGCAGCGCGGGCCGTAGATCCTGCCGGAGAAGCAGGGAACACCGTCGGTGAAGGCGTTGACCGGAGCTTGTTGAGCGGCGGCGTTGAGTCCGGTGGGCGCTGATTCGGGAGTCGCGGATTTGGGCTAGGGCGCCGGGCTTAAGGTACTTGTGGAAAGGCTCGGATCTGGTTGGTGAGGAAGAGGAGAAGGGTTTGGTAGATGCTCTGATTCTACGGTTCATGGTGAATGAAGAAGAGGAAGAGAGAGAGAAAGATATTAGGGTTAGAGAGAGAGAGAGAGTGGGGCATTGAGGAAATGGAGTGGTGAAGGGGTTTTTATTTTAAAGTGAAGAAGGGGGAGAGGCGGGAAAGAAATGGAGGGAGGGATAGAGGAACGTGGGGTTTTGAAAGCGAGAGAGAGTGGCGCGGAAGGAGAAATATATTAGGATGGAACCTCAATTATGAGGTTTTTTTCCCCCTCCCCTCATACACTACTTTTCTTTACCTTCTGACGCGTGCCCTTTGCGGTCCTTCTTAACACCTGTTTTTTTCTTTAATTTTTTGGCTTCAATGTGTATCCCAACCAATAGGAGACCCCCCTAAAAAAAAAACCAATAGGAGAATTTTTTTTTTTCCATTTTTAATTTTATGTGGGTTAATGTCAAGTGGTAATTAGAGATGGTAATACTCAACATGACACGAATTTTTGTGGGTTAGCATAAAAAACGGGCTAACACACTTTAAAATGGTTAATAAAAGGGTCATTTTGTGTTAATATGCTTAACTCGTCATCAATTTGATTAATATAAATAAGTGTCATTTTTCTTTAAAATAAAATTGAATTATAAATATAATTAAGTAATTAAAATGATTTTAATGGTTATATTGTTAAATTTATCGATAAAATTCTAAAGTCCCTTACCCTTTATCTAAAACAAAGAAAAGAAAAACTCTCTTTTTTACTTTATTTTTCTTAGGTTTTATATTAAAACTTGAAAGGGATGAATGAGTCATGCCATCTCAACCAGCTTAATTAATGGGTTGTGTTAGGGTTAAAAGGGTTTAACACAACAATTAAATGAGTCAAATTAGGTTTAAGTCATGTATTCGAATACCCATCTCTCGACACGACACAAACACGACCCACTAAAATAAATTGCCACCCTTAGGTAGTATTTTCACAAATATCCAATTTACTCTTTAAGCACAGACATCATTTAATACTATTTTAAAAATTCTCATGCCCCTCTTACTTCCTTCTTTATCTTGAAACTATTATTTATCTACCAATGACTATCTAGATAGCTCTTCATGCATATTGTGAGGGATTTCACAATTCGCTCTAATACCAATGGGCTTGGTCTGCGATCGAATGCTATAAAAGATTTGTGCCCCCTCATCTTTCACCAATTGGTCGTTGGATGGATCGGTAAGGCACACGGTCCAACAAGTGGTATCAAAGCCAATGTCATAGGTTTGAGTTGTTGGAGCCGCATTATGAGGGAAGGATTGTGAGGGATTTCACAATTCACTCAAATACCAATGAGCTTGGTCTGCGATCGAATGCTATAAAAGATTTGTGCCCCCTCATCTTTCACCAATTGATCGTTGGATGGATCGGTAAGGCACACGGTCCGACACATATAATTGTCATAATATAGTCACCATGACAGGGGCAGTGTTACCTTAAGCTCAGGGGGTTCAAATGAACCCCCTAACCTAGCCATTATATATGTATATATATATATATATATATATGATTTTTAATAAATTTTTTTTGTTTGAGCTCTTAAAATAAAATTTTGAACCCTTGACCCTAAACTTTGTTTAAACCTAGCTAATATAAGTTTGAATATGATAATCATAATGTTACTTTCATAATATTTTAAGAATAAAGGTTAAGTAACAAGTTGTAACTAGTTTTTATCAGAAGCCACAACTAACATCACTTTTTTCCTACCTTTAACAACTTGCTACCTAGGTTTTGTTGTGAAAATATTATGTCAATAGCACTACTCTTAAAATATTTATTTTATAAGAAAGAAAAAAAAATGTTTCAAATTTTTGCTCATTCGTTAAAAAAAAAAAAAAAAATTTCTAGAACTTTGACTTACTTTTCCATTGACAGTAGAATAAGGTTGTTTTTTCCTACACTTTTCTTCTTCATCAACAAAAAAATACACTACTGTTACAACAAACAAATATGTATCTATATCTATGATTCTTTCATCATTCTCTCTATCTTTCATTTTCTCTTCTATGTTTTCTTAGTTTTTCTCTCTATTTGATAAAGTAGTTTGATAAATACTATATAAATTTCCAAATCCAATAACTCTTTTAGTGCTTGCTCCAATTCCAAAAGATTGATCACGTGTGTGGTTAAGAAATCATACACTTCAAAAGTAAAAACTTATATAAGTTACTTTTTTTTTCTTAGTTTCACATTTAACATTAGTCTAACTCTAAAAGACTGGTCACATGTATGATTAGTTATTTTTATGCATTCAATGGTTGTTATCTTACCGATATTTATACTAAATTATATTTAGAATACTATTTTAGGTTTCTCAAATAAAAAAATTATTATTTTGGATTATTATATAATGTATATAATATGGAAGTTGTACATATAAATTTTTTTTTTTGTTTACTTGCCCCTCATGACAAATTTCTAACTCTACCACTGCTGACCCCACTACAAAAAAATCCTGAAGCCGCCACTGCACTATGAGACCTATACAATCAAGATAAGCTATTGGAAGGAGTCATAAGACTTATTAGAGAGCATAAAATTTTCAGGCAATGTTCATTTGTACGTAGAGAGCAAATTAGATATATTTTAGAAGTCTTTATAGCATCTAATACAAGCCCAAACCTCAATTCATGGGTGCTTTTTATGTTTTACCCTTTAAAAAAAATGTAAATAGACACTAAAACTCAGGATAGATTAATTGTCTTGATTAGAGAAGATTATATGCATCGTCAAACGAAATGATTTAATAATTCTAAAGCGTATGATTTATTTATGGTTGTTGTTGGATCACTATTAATTGTTGCATGCTTGTTTGGTATGTATGTTTGAGGTTGATTTTTCTCTCCCCACAAGTAAATACGTAAGTTAATATGTTTATAAGAGATATAGATATGGTGAAATAGTTAAGGCTGTTGCACTATGTAATAGTGAATCAATTGGTGTGATTGAAAGTTAAAAAAATCATTTCTAATCTCATCGGATTAAAAAATTTGTTACTTTTCACTTTTTTACTTTTCTAACTTTTAGATCTCACACATACATACGGTAATTGCATGGAATCCAAATATGTTTACAAGCAACTTATACAAAATGCAAATAAAACTAATTAGGCACGGAACATGTTTAAATATTTTTTTAATTCCATGACAAACTATTTAATACAAGTGATAATTTGTCATTATTCAAAATAATTCAAAATTTTATTTTGATTATTCTTATGATAAAATGAGTTAATCACCCACCAATTTAGTATCTTATTATAAACAAATTAATTGATGACATTGTTAATCCATTTTCTTACAAGCTCGGTATAAGAATGGAATATTGTTTTTCTTCCAGTCTATAGATGAGCTTATAAATTGGATGTAAGTATCATTTAATTTGATCACATACAGCATGCTGCACATAACGCTCATATTAGTAGAACATGAGCTAAAAGTAATTGGGACTCGCACATGCAATCTTTTGTTGCATCATAATGTTTATGAATGATAATATAATATTTTTGTATTACAATTTACATATAACAATTCGTGAACGTTTTTGAATTCAATACTTGTTCCCAACTTTTCCAAGAGAGAGACAATGACTATATCTAAAAATAAAAGGCAAAAACAAATAAACACATACTTTCTCTCTATCTTGATTTTTGAAGGAATCAAACCTCCCCACAGCCGACTCACGTTGCTCCTCTGCATCTTGAATTTTTTTTTTTCCCCTAACTTGTTTGTAGTTGCTCATCAATTGGTGTATGGTGTGATAATTGCTCTTTAGGTTGGTTTTTATTTACTCTTCTTTCTTTTTGTTGTTGTTCTTCTTGTTGTTTGTACTATTGCAAAGCTTTTACCCTTTTATTATTGTTCTTGCTGGTTGGGTGTGAATGAAAGAGTTTAAAATTTTTATTTTTATCTGGATCCTCACTGTCTTAGGTTTTATATTTGAATATTTGGTACTTTACCGTTTAAATTCATACAGTCAATACTTATCCTTTTAGTTTATTAGTACTTTTTTTTTTTAATTTAGTTTGTTATACTCTACAGGTTTTCTACCTTTTATTGTATACTAGTTTTGGTCCCACGTGCAAGTCACGTGCTGCACTTTTAGTGAGAAAATTAATGTGTAATTTTTTTGGAAAAAGTACAAAGTTATGTACTTGAATTTAAAATAACTTTTTAATATATGAATATCTATTTACTATGACAATTTCTTAGAACCTGTTTGCAAAATGTAATATCTACTCACTAAAAAATTATACTTTGAATGATAATGAATGTTATTATCTTTCAACAATAAACAACTAAATTTTGATAAGATATTGTAACAATATATAAAATTTCACAATGAATGATAATATATGCTACACACTCTTAATCAAATGAAATACTTGCAATCATCTGCAATAAAGATTTTGTTATTCATGCATACTTCTCTCTTTATTTTTTTAATGTATGAGCACAACTATGATGTTTAACTTACTTAATTTTTAATATGAAAAACCCTTTTAAGCAAGAAAATAAATTAAAAAAAAAAAAAAAAGATAACAAAAAACACATACCATCAAAGTTTTCATTAGATAAAACTATCAGTATAGAAGATTTAAACTTAATAAATTAGTGTTTTCTAGGTAACAAATAGAACACTATATATCACCATTCTCACTTTCCAAGCATGACTATCATATAAAATTCAAAATACACAAAGAAAATTTTTGGAACATTAAAATTCAGTGGGGTGTATTTTAGACATTTTAACAATAGAATATTTCATAAATCATAAGATTTCATTAGGGTTTATCTAAGAGTGTAATAGTTGGGGTATATGCTGCTTACAAAATATAAAGGAGGAAAATTTTCAACTTTAGTTTAGGGAAAGAATGAGACTACCCCAAATATAAAGGGTGAAAGTGCTTTTTTGCCTCTCTTTGTGTGTGTGTGTGTGTGTGTGTTTTAAACATTAAACAATGTGTTTAAAAAAAAAAGTCAACCCAGGAAAACCATGCATAAAACAATGAATTTTGACTCAACAAATTGACTAATTCAAAAAAAAAAAAAAAAAAACTAGGAACATAACAAAATTTCACGATATTTTTACAATACTTTTTGATAGCGTAAAGAAAATGCGCTAAGTTTTATCTCGTCCATATGGGCCGTCAATGACAAAAAGTAAAGAATGGGATGAGGGAAACTCTTATGCTCGTCCTTCCTATGCTCGTCCCTAAAGCAAACCTCACCCGTCCTTAATAATGGACGGACGAGGTCATTGGGCCCTGGGCTTTTGATGATTTAAGTTCCACCAAACGTAAAGGACGGGTTGCGTCGTTACGAACCAAACCCTCCATTAACCGTTATAGAGCACAAATCTCAATGAGGTAACTTCCATGATAGTTATGGAAGTTATCTCTGAATCTTCTGAATTCCTCAATAACAGGAACAGTTGTTAAACGCCCTTAACCGTTCCACGAATACTATATAAGCATTCCCAAATGAAGAAGTAAGGTATGAGAAACATTTCCACAAAAAAAAGAAGAACTTTAGAAATACTTCATTTTGGCTTGAAATAACCACTGACTTTACCATCTGAGGACTTTTGGCCGGCCTCCACCGGTCTCCTCTGATTCTACATTTGCTTTTTCAGGACTCAACCTCAAGATCACTAACGCCCGAGATTTTCAGCCCATTGATTTTTCAGGATCTATCACTTTTTATTTTTAGCTATGGTGGGTTCTTGTCTAATATTTTATTTTAGAGTAATGCTATGTCCACAACATTTTCACAACAAATTTTAAGTGGTAAATTGTTAGTGGTTTTAAACTATGCATTTAAAAAACAAACAAGAAGCCAATTTAAGAAAATTGTGTCTGAAACAGTAAATTTTGGCTCACCAAATTTTATTAAACCAAAAAAATGCCACAAAAAAATATTACAACATTTTCATAATATCTTTAATATCACAACAAAATCCCATAAATAGTAGCAAAAATAAGTTGAATAGTAAAATAAGTTGGCAAAAATAATCTTTGTCAAACGTACACTTAGGGTCTGTTTGAGATCTACTTATTTTGTTGAAACTGAAAACTTTTTACAGAAAGTACTTTAGATAAAGGTAACAATTAACTGAAATAGTACAATGGGATTCATGGATAGTACCAAAAAAGTGCAGTGGGGCCCATGACTAGCAGTAAAAATAAACTGAATAGTAAAATAAGCTAGCAAAAAATAAGCTATCCAAACGGACACTTAATAAGTATCCATTTGAGATCTGCTTATTTTGCTGAAACTGGAAACTTTTTGTTGAAAGTACTGTAAATAAAAGTAAAAGTTAGCTAAAATAGTACAGTGGGACTTATGATTAGTATCAAAAAGTGCAATGAAACTCATGAATAATAGCAAAAATAAGCTGAATAGTAAAATAAGTTGGCAAAAATAATCTATAGCAAACGCACACTAAGTTTTTATTAGTTCACATTTCATCCACTGCTAATATAACTTTTTTTTTTTTTACTTATTAATAATTTTTATTTATTTATAATAATCTATGCATATTATCTACCAATAACAACTTACCATCAGCAGTCTTGATTTTCTTTTTTGGTGTTTTTTAACTTATTGTAATAATTTTGCATATAAAAAATAGATAAAAAAAACAAATTAACACCATTTAGTTAATATTAAAAAAAAAAATGCTCACTTCAAATTTTCACCTTATATCCCAAAACGATTGAGCTAGCCCTACTATCTTTTTGATACAAGATAGAAACTTTACTCTAGCCTAATCAAAATGTATATATGTGTGAAACTCCCTGCTTGAGACTTGAATCTCAGCCCTTACCCCCAACATCCTACAAGCACGTATACTTGTGAAGTGACCATCATGCCAAGGATGCACAGTAGTAGCTAACCCTATCCTTGGCCCTTTGATTTGCAGTCAGTGAGTGACCCTTTCTTTAGAATGCAAGAGAGGCAAACCAATGCTCAGGGAGTCATAATTAAGAAAATAAAATGTTGGTGGTTAAGGAAGGTGAGGAGAGAGAGAGACATTAAACTTTAAGGACAATATGATAATTCAATTTTTTTTTAAAGAGTTTTAACTTATGGTGTCCGCCTCTGATAATAGCTCTTTATTATTAGATCAAGACACCAATCGATTTTTGTTAAAAAAAAATCACCATTCAATGTTAATTTTTTTTTTTTTGTTAATAAAAAAAAAAAAATTAAGATTGAATAGCGATTTCACGTGTGACACACGCCAATTGCATGTGCATATCCAAAGTCTTCCCATCTTATGTTTATAGATTTTCTTAGCTACTCCATTTAATGGTATTTGTGTCATTTCATAAATCTAAAAAAAAAAAAAAAGATTTATAAACTTTAAATGTGAGACAAACCTCAAGACCCAAACACATTTCCATTTTCGAGAAATAATATGTCTATAACATTTTTACAACAAATCCTAAATGGCAGATTATTACTGGTTGTTATTGATTGTTATTGTTGGGGCAAAAAAGTAATCTTAGTGTTAGGTTTAATTTTGAATCAATAACAACTAACCATTTCTAATTTATTGTGAAAATATTCTGGACGTAATACCTCTCTTTCATTTTCACAATCTACTAAACGAACTTTTAACAAAAACAAAAATGAAGGGCATCAATTTTACTTAATCGTTAATCTAGCTAGCCATTTATAAATTATAAGCCAAGATGTCCTCTTTTTACCACTATCGGTTTGAGCCCTAGGATAGGGGAGAGATGAGGTATTTATACCGCTCTGTTTGTGTCAATGGAAAATCTTATGTAAAAATGAGTTTTCATATTTTTCATTATTTGGTAGCATAAAAATATTAGGTTAAAAGAAAACTATATTTGGTCAATGAAAAACTCTATTAAAAATAAGGCTTATTTTTAGATAGTATCTAATGAGATTTCCAATCCAATTATCATTGTGTTCCACGGTTGCAAAGCTCCTCAATGCCTTGTGTAGTAACAGATTCAACAACTCACTCAGCAAGGCTATTAAGCTAGTCTAGATGGTTTCTACAACTATTAGGAAAGTGGCATCCTATAGTGCTATTGCGTAAAAAAAAAACTATTTCAACCTCATGGTGCTTCGTTAGATGGAGGACAACAATTTTTTTTCCCCCACTTGGTTTACCTTTGGCTACAACACATATAATTAAAAAAAAATTATACAAAATTTTTTATGGTTTTTTTGTAATGTTTATTTGCTATACTACTATATATATATATATATATATTTGATAATTTGAGAGATATAATCAGAAGGGATTGAATTATGGATATTTCTATTAGAAACATCATGAGGTGTCAACCAATTGAACTACGAAACTCTTGGTTATGTACTATTTTATATTGACTATGTTGTTAATTTACACAATATACATGTTATATATGTTTTGAATTATAAAAGAAATTAGTGTTTTTAGATAGTGCTTTTCGAAAAGTAACAGAAATTCTAAAAAACATTTATGACAAAACAAGTAGAGCGGTTGTAATATTTCTCATAAGTTTTTAAAAATGTTATATGTTTTTTAGGAAGAAAACGAAAAACCCAGGGGAAAAAAAATCTAGCAAGAGAAGTGCAATCATCCAACTTCAGCAACCATTCAAAAGCTCAATATTGGCAACATGAGCTGGGCCCGTGGAGCCCTAGTCCCCACAAAGCAGATTTTTATACGAGCCCATAAAGCGACCCAACTTGGCAATCTCTGTCATACTGCCACGGCGACCCACAAAGCCGTAACCGTTTTGAATGTTTGATCCGTGACTTTTCCTGTCTCTGCCAAACGTTGCATTAAACTATGCATTATTCATAATCAGAATGCACCCTCGATTCGTGGACCAGCTTTGTTAGGCCATGTTGCACCAGAGTTGTATTCATCAATGGAATAATTATTGAATGATATTTGTTAGACAAAAAAAAAAAAAAAAAAACTATGTCTGATTATAAACTTTTCATTTATTATAAACTATTCAAACTATGTCCGATTGTTTTA
The DNA here is from genome assembly GCA_032727855.1 of Quercus ilex subsp. ballota. Classification (NCBI taxonomy): domain Eukaryota; kingdom Viridiplantae; phylum Streptophyta; class Magnoliopsida; order Fagales; family Fagaceae; genus Quercus; species Quercus ilex. The sequence goes on from CM064915.1 coordinate 36,497,208, forward strand.
AAGATCAAATTTATAGTGGGATAATAATAAGATGATATTTTCTATGAACAATTATTAGATAACATTTTTTTTTGTCGAAAAGTCACTTTTATTTCCTATATTTTCAGGCGATTTTCATTTTAGTCCTTACATTTTATTTTTACCGCTTTTAGTCCCTATCTTGAAAAACGCTTCTCGTTTTGGTCCCTGCCGTTACATTAGAGACGAAGAACGCTGACATGACAAACGGCAGGAATAAATAATACTTATTTAATATCCATGTGGCCTAAATTAATAATAAAAAACGCCACGTCAACATCTAAATTAAAAAAATTAATTTACAAATTTTAACTAAATAAAAAAAATTAAAAACAGAATTAAAAACTAAAAATCGTATGAATAGAGATCTAAGTATGTCTTGAACAAGAACAACAAGACTACAAATCCAGATTCAAGAACACAAACCCAGAAATTCAAAAAAAAAAAAAAAACCAGTAAATCAAAACCCAGCCATATCAAGAACAAAACATCTAAATCATCTAACATCAACAACAAAACAACATAGCACCGATTAGACCACAGATCATCAACAAACCCTGTAGAAAACCCAATCATCAACCCAAAATCCATAAATTACATCATCAAACCACAAATCCTCAACAAACTCCAAAAAAAAAAAAAAAATTTGCCTTCTGTAGAGTGAAGAAGCTAGAATTGCAAAAGAAGTTGAATTGCAAAAGAGTCTCGCAACTCTGAAGTTGATCAGATCAGGAAACGTACTCCTCGCGCTTCTCTCTGCTTCGCCAAAGAAATATTGACCGTACGATCAAAATTCAAAAAACAAAGTGCGATAATGATGATCGTGATGAAAGTGCAGTTTGATCGATCGTACCAGAGAGGAGGGAACCGAAGCCACAGATGGAGACGAGGCCGTCGGAGGAGATGATGGTTTCAAAATCGGACTCGTCGACGAGTTCTTCACTCGGTTTCAATAAAGGAGCTTGTGGCCGATGAACGGAGGACATGGCGGTCGGAGATCGAGATCCTCGCCGGAGATCGATTCGGAGAGGAGAGTGAGGTAGAGGACTGAAGCGAGTGAGAGTGAAAGTGAGAGTTGGGCGGTGGAACCACGCGCGGGAGGTGGCGAGTGGGGGAGGGAACGAGAGAGAAAGAGAAGTGGACATGAGATTTTGAGTTAAGAAGAAGAAAGAGGTAATGGGTGATGGTGATTTTGAGGCAGTAAGACGCAAAGCTGCCATTGAGAAGGCTACTGCACGCAGAATAGCTAGAGAATCTATGGAGCTTATTTGATGATGTAATTTATGGATTTTGGGTTGATGATTGGGTTTTTTATAGGGTTTGTTGATGATCTGTGGTTTGATTGGTGCTATGTTGTTTTGTTGTTGATTTTGGATGATTTAGATGTTTTGTTCTTGGTTTGGCTGGGTTTTGATTTACTTTTTTTTTTTTTTTTGAATTTTTGGGTTTGTGTTCTTAAATCTAGATTTGTGTTCTTGTTTAAGACACACTTAGATCTCAATTCATACAATTTTTAGTTTTTAATTTTGTTTTTAATTTTTTTTATTTAGTTAAAATTAATAAATTAATTTTTTTAATTTAGATGCTGACGTGATATTTTTTATTATTAATTTAGGCCACGTGAATATTAAATAAGTATTATTTATTCCTGCCGTTTACCACATCACCTTTCTCCGTCTTTGATGTAACGGCAGGGACCAAAATGGGAAGCGTTTTTTAGAATATGGATTAAAAGCGGTAAAAATAAAATGTAAGAACTAAAATGAGAATCGCCTGAAAATGTAAGAACTAAAAGTGACTTTTTGCTATTTTTTTTTTTTTTGCATAAAAATTAAAATTTATTTATGCTGTCGAATCCTTAAAGTCAAATGATTCTATTCTATAGGTGGCCCAAATTGAGTGGTGCACAATTCTAACCTTGACTCCACCATGCCTCTCTCGATAATTTTCTGGGAAGAAAACGAAAAGTCTTAATGATTCTACCTTTTTGGACCGCTGAAGATAAAAGCTTGACCACGCCACTTTTATAAAATTCTTAAAGTTTTGAATCTATCATCCATCCATCCGACTTCCGAGCCGTCTCAAATCATTAAAAAATTGGCCATGTTAAAGTGCATTCAGGGTCCAAAGCCAAGGGCCAACCATTCAAGAAGATTGTCCATAGGTGGACATAAAGGTCGTACGTAGACATAAGGGTCGTTCATGAGGAAAGAGCCTGGACGATCTTCTTACACTTGGGAAATTTTCAGAAATGGATTTACCTACGTAAGTTTGAGATTTGGACCACGTGGAACTTTGAAACGCAAACAAGATCCTTATTTATTGCCATAGCTTCCTAATAAGTACTAACTTCTAATGGCAGTTATAGAAGATAAGATCGAAAATTATAACTTCTATAGCTGTTGTAGAAGTTAAGTCTAAACTTTCTAACTTCCACAAATATTGAGAAAGTTATTAACAAGTAACCACTTCAAAACTCTCTATACAAGGACTCATCCATATCAAATCGGAGTAAGTTTCCACTATTTCTAAAAAATTGGAATTCCTAAGTTCTAGAGAAAAAACTAATTTGAGCATTGGAGGGTTTTTGGCCAGTTCACCCCATCACCTTTGATTTTGTCTTTTTCTTTTCAGGCTTTCCAAGTAGTCATTAGCCCATTGAAGCTCGGAGCATTCGGCCTACTAATTTTCTATGCATCATCACTATCTATTAAAAAAAAAAGTAAAGAGAGAGGGGAGAGAGATATATGAGAGAAAGTTAGTAGAAAAGAGAGAAATTATTATAAAAATTTAGCACATAGCCGTAGCGTGTATTGAAATAATTTGGCATATGACACATATGATGGAGATGCATTTTTGGTGTTTAGTGTGTCAAATACTAAAATTTTAGCATTTAGCACACATGATACCGATACTCTAAGTCATATGTGTGTGGGGGAGAGGGTGTTAAATTTACGCCCGGTATGACTCTATGCAATACTAGTCACTTTATCATTTTTAATTTATAAGTATTTTTTTACGAATCAACTATTAATAGATTCTATTACCTTCTTTACTTCATCAGTATGCTTGTAAATATCAAGATGATTTGATATCAACAATTATTTCTTTATAAACTTTTTATATTAATAACAATGAAATAGTATGATTCAATGCTTGGATTATCGTTAAGAGTTATATAAAGGAGAACCTTCCCCATCATCCCTTTGGGCCTACAAAACGACATGGTAGAGGGAAAGATGATAGTTCTTGTCATTTTACAAAGGGCAATGCTACGGCTACAACATTTTTCGAACAAATTTCACACCTACCGGGTTAGGTTATTATTTATTTTCATGTAAGTTCACCACTGACACTACTTTAATATCCACAATTTACAACTTGTAATCTCAAACAATTATGAAATTTATTGTCAATTTTGATGTGCCTACAGACTTATTGTTTTACAAAAGAGGGTCTATCTTTACCAATGAGTGGCACATAGCATTTGCCTCGTTAAGAACTTGATTACATTCCAAGAAGAAAATGGTGACAAAAATACCTTTGCATCTATATATATTAGGTCTCTTAATGGATGCTCACAGGACATTTGTTAATAAATTATTTTAGAAAAATTTTGATATCACTTTAATGAAAAATGTAACTTCTTTTTTTTCTTTTTTCCAAAAAAAGTTTCCACAAATATTTTATAAACCAATACCCTAATTAAATTTGACCATATATATGGCGGTGATACTTGCAATGGATCATCTCATGTTAAGGAAGTTGATAGGCCATGGCGTACATTATTGCAATTGAGCAATGAATGGACGGATTCATGGGCTGCATTGATTACAAAGCATGCCGTTGAGGTCTTCAATGGGGAAAATTTGAATTCTAGATTAAGAACCTTATAAGTTTGGATCACCTTAATTCCAAGCCAGTCTCCATATGAAAAAAAATCATCCCCAAATTAAATGGTCTTCCAATCTACTTTTGCTAGAGGTCAGCTGTCATTGGATCAATCTCTTATTAGCCCTATTACATAGGCTGGTTTTGTTGTATAGTCCCCATCATTGCTATGTGTCCATAAGAGCCTTTTTTTTTTGCTGAATAGTGTCCATAAGAGCTTGTCCATACACGTATCAAAAAAAAAAAAAAAAGGGCTTGTCCTTACACATCCTTGTCTAGTGTATCTCGATCATCTCTTAGAATTGCGTAAATTATTATTTTAACTCGTGCTGTTGTCTTTTAGAGATACTACACAATCCCAATTTAAATGTGTCACCTTTAACTCTTTCTTTTTATAGGAAATTGTTAAATTTCTTTTCATCAACTTTTTATATAGAATTTATCGAAGTTTGATTTTTTTTTTTCTAGGTATACTTGTTCTTTTATATTACAGTATAAACTAGCATCTTCTCAGGTGTGTTTAGAGATTTTTTTAATTTAAAATATTACTTTTTATTTATCTCAATTCGAGATTTATGTATTTGTTAGTGCGATTTATATGTTTTTTAATAATTGAACCGCCTAGGAGTGTGATATAATTTGATGTACTAAAAATAAAATAAAATTAATACACACAAACACATTCATCATATCACACTCCTAGGTGTTTTGATTATTAAAAAACACATAAATCTCACTAACAAATACACAAATCCCTAAATTGAGATGAATGGAAAGTAATATTTAAAAAAAATAAATAGACAACAAGCATTTAAAGAGCCTAATAAGAAAATATTATATTAAAAAAAATTACACATCATCATATTTTTATTCAGCCCCCATTTATCAATTGGGTTTCAAATATCAAGATTAGTTGTCCTATTCTAGTGTACAATTAATTTCCAAGTTTTGATACTTTATTACATCTCCATTTCACAACTTAATACAAAGATTTTTTTTTTTAAGAATACTAAGTATTTTAACATACACTCGGCAGAGGGGAGAAGGTTTTTTAAAGAAACTTATAGTGGTGTAAGCTCCCTCCTAGATATTTGAACCCCGGCCCTTGCTCCCCCACACCCCACAAGCATTTATATTTGTGGAGTGACCACTACACTAAGGGTGTGCGGTGTTCAAAAGGACCTAACTTAATACAAAGATAAGTGGGAGAAGGAAGACATGATAAGAATTTTGAGCAAAATATATATAGGAAGCCTCAACTTTGATATTTTTATTTAATTAATCATTATTGAATAGTACTATCCAATAAAAAAAAACGGTGAATATAAAGAATAATATGATGCAGACTATTTTTTTCATTACATCTAGATTCAAATCCCTTCTACTGTAAATATAGGATTATCAAAAAATAAAAATAAAACAAAACTCAAATTTGTTTTTTGAATATCTCAAAACTGTGGTAACTTTTTCTTTTTGAGAAGATAAAAACTCTCATAACTTAATACGATGACTAATACAACATCAACAACAATAAAAAGGTAATAATAAGGTAAAGGTGCACAAATCACGTATCTGCAACCTAAAAGTAACGCACAAAACTCACACTATTATTTACTACCAAAAACAATTACCTAATTTTCAAAGATTGTTACTCTCAATAATCAATACAAAAGATAATGATATAATACTTTTGAGGTCGCCTTCAACTTATCAATAAGCTCTTGAAAAAAATTCATAGTGCTAGCCCTTCACAACTTCATTCTACCTCTGCCCTAATGTTGAAATCTATGATATCAAAAAGATTTATTAAAAGAAAGAAAGAAAAAAAAAAAAAAAAAAAAAAAACTCATTGTCAGTCAAAATCTTGTTTTTCTAATCAATTAATATTCTTTAAGTATCTCTAAAAAGAGAGAACAAAAGCTCACCTAGCGTCCTTGATTTGGTGAAGCTGTGAAAAAGGTTTTAAATCAATTAGAAAATTTTCTATTTGACATGAGAGGGAAAAAAAATCTTAAAAATAAAAAATAGAACTTTCATTAAATATAAAAATAAGTTAGTGAAAAAAATGTCCTATAAGTCCTAACAAAACCTAAGGGAAGCAATATATCAAAATTAACTTAAAATCCAAACTAAACCAAGAAACTCCCCCCCCCCCCCCCTCACCCAAAAAATAAATAAATAAAAAAAACTACAGTACATTGTGCTAGTCCTTCACCACATTACATACTCTATAACTCTACTCCCAAAGCTAACACCTATAATATCAAAAAGTAAAAAAAAAAAAAAAAAAAAATTCAGAACTCATTATCTCTCAGAGAGTCTTTTGGCTGAATATTGCTAAAAATGGAGTTTATTTGGGATACAGGTACTGTTTAAAGTTATTTGGCAAATTGAGGAAAGAGAGAAATTCTAACAAAAAGTATGAGAGAGGAAACACAGGTGATGTGATGGGAGGATTTGAATTTTGGTAATCCTGCTGTCGAAATTCTTGCTGCCTGAATTTGCTGCTCAGCTGCCAGGTGAAATGCCCACATAAGGAGTGGCTGAAAGGAAACCAATTGTGGCAACCAAGTTGCCAAAATTCTAGGGGAGTGAGGAGAGAGAAAATAAGAATTGTGGCAACCAAGTTGCCAAAAATGGGAGGGGAAAAAAAAAGAGAGAGAGAAACCAATTGTGGTAACCAAGTTGCCGAAATTCTAGGGGAGTGAGGAGAGAGAAAATAAGAATTGTGGCAACCAAGTTGCCGAAAATGGGAGGAAAAAAAAGAGAAAAGAGAAACCAATTATGGCAACCAAGTTGCCGAAATTGTGGGGAAAAAATTTAATACTAATTTAGGCAATGAAATTGCCGGAAATGAGGAAAAAAAAGATGATTTAGGCCGAAAATTGAAGGGGAAAAAAAAATTGTGGCAATGTAATTGCCGAAATGGGAGGAAAAAAAAATAGTAGCAATTGATTTGTGGCAATGTTGTCTCCGAAATGGAAGGAAAAAAAAAGTGACAATTGATTTGTGGCAATAGAGTTGCCAAAAATTGGAGAGATAAAAATTTCCTGGGTTCTTATTTCAAAAAGTACCCATATTTTTATTCTATTAGTGTGTCAGTAGTTTTTTTTACTGAAACAGTTTGGTTTGTGTGTATGTGATGTTCTTTCATTTCAAATAGTAAAAGTACCCATATTCTTATTCTATTACTGTGTCAGTAGTTTTTTTTTACCGAAGCAGTTTGGTTTGTATGTATGTGATGTTCTTTCATTTTGAATAGTAAAAGTATTTTTTGCATGATTTGCCCTATGAAACAAATAATAAATCTAGATTCAAAGTACATTGATTCTTATTCAAAAAAAAAAAGTACATAGATTCTTACAATACAAAATGGAAGAAAAAAATTATTGATGTGCACGCTGTAAACAAAAAAAAAAAAAAAAACAAAGTACATAGATTCTTACAATACGAAATGGAAGAAAAAAGTGATTGATGTGTACACAGTAAACAAAAAAAAAAAAAATTTGAGATTTTTGTAGAGATTCTTTGCAGAGATTCTTTGCAGTGAATATATGTTTATAGTTAAGTAATTTATTTGTATTAGAGTGTCCCATCTTGGTCTGTGTTGTGTTGTATTTGGTCAATTGCGTACCTAATTATACAGTTTAAAATCTAAGAATTTAACTTATATGAAACTTGCATCCTATTTAAATAGCACTAATGTTATTGAAGTTTCCACGGTTCTTATTTCCTACTCTTCTTCCCCTAAAAATTTCATCAACCTTCTTCTCCACTCTTATTCCCCTCATAATTCTACCAACCATTTTCAATTTATGCGTGTCATACATTCTACAAACAATTATAAGAAACAACACTTGCAAATATCTATCCGTTCTTTATCTCTTACAAGGTGAGTTACCTCTCTTAAGTAGTTACTTTTCTTTTTATAATATTCATGTTGATATGTTTTAGGGGCATAACTAAGCATGAAAATCTAGTTTTTGTTAAATTATTTGTTCATGCAAATCTTGTTTTTGCATTATGTGTTTTGCAACATGAATTAATTTATATGATATGTTTTAAATTATTTGTCTATGAATTTTTGCCTAAAATTTCATATAGCAAAAATATATTTCAAAATTGACATAAATTTTCTGTAAAGAAATTCTTACTTTGTTAGCCTATAATACGTGTATGCTATAAGAAACACCCCCCCCCCACCCCCCAAAAAGGTTAGTATATGCTTATAAACCTTAAAATCTAAGTTTTAGGTATAATAATAATAGAGAAAATTGTACGATATTAGAAATATTTATCTATTATCGTATGGATGCACGAGAACATTATATATTATGTCTTGTTTTAGAAGAAGTAAAATGAAGAACTACATAAAATAATTAACGTAATCATAATAGATCCTTCTAAATGTTAATGTTATGCTAAGTTACGTAACCATATCATAATCATAGTCATAATATTTTACAATGTATTAGCTTTTAATATTTACAAAGCATATATTTATACAATAATAAATCTATTAATTTCTAGAGTGGTAAGTTAATAGCAAACTCATATTAACCTAAAACTTACAGTTCTTAATTGTGCACACTGAAGCAAAACAGAAGAGTCATATAGCACTGAACAATCGAAGGGAAGTGAAGCAATATGAAAAACGTAGGAGATGCAATGTTTTAGTGAGGGTGCCTGCCTTTTTATAACGAGGAGAGGAATGAAAAGACAAAAAAGAATCCATTAGACAGATTCATATTAGTAGAGTAGGTTTTAGGGTTTATTGGAAATGATCAAAGAATATATTCCAAAGTACATGGAGAATAGAATCAGGAGTAAAAGGTGAGGTGATTGACTCTTTTTTTTTATCCGGACAATTCTCTCTCTTTCTCTCTCTCTCCTCCAATTTTTGGCAACTCCATTGCCATAATATTTATTTTTTCCCACAAATCAATTGGAACAATTTTTTTTCCTTCCATTTCGGCAACAACATTGCTACAAATCAATTGCTACAATTTTTTTTCTTTAATTTTCAGCAACTTCATTGCCTAAATTACTATTAAATTTCTACCATAATTTTTTTTTTTTAAAATCTTTTTTTCCTCCCATTTTCGGCAACTTGGTTGCCACAATTCTTATTTTCTCTCTCCTCACCCTTCAATTTTGACAACTTGGTTGCCACAATTAGTTTCTCTCTCTCTCTCTCTCTCTCCTCTCCCATTTTCGGCAACTCCATTGCCACAAATCAATTGCCACTTTTTTTTTCCTTCCATTTTGGCAACAACATTGCCACAAATCAATTGCTGCTATTTTTTTTTCTCCCATTTCGGCAATTCCATTGCCACAATTTTTTTTCCCTTCAATTTTCGGCCTAAATCATCTTCCCCCCCCCCCCCTCATTTTCGGCAATTTCATTGCCTAAATTACGATTAAATTTTTTCCCCACAATTTCGGCAATTTTTTTTTCCTCCCATTTTCGGCAACTTAGTTGCCACAATTCTTATTTTCTCTCTTCTCACTCCCCTATAATTTCAGCAACTTGGTCGCCACAGTTGGTTTCCTTTCAGCCACTCCTCATGCGGGCACTTCACTTGGCAGCAAATTCGGGTAACAAGAATTTTGGTAACGAGATTACTGAAATTCAAATTCTCCCATTACATCACCTGTGTTTCCTCTCTCATACTTTTTGTTAGAATTTTGGCAACACCGTTGTCGAAATTCACTCTCTTTCCTCAATTTGCCAAATAACTTTGAATAGTACCTATATCCCAAATAAACTCCATTTTCAGCAATATTCAGCCAAAAGACTCCATAACCAAACCTTGTTTTTCCAATCAATTAATATTTTCAAAAATGTGTAAAAATAGAGTGACAAAAAAGAAAAACTCACATAGCATCACAAAATATAGAGTTAGATTGAAAATAAAGTTGGAGAACACATAAATTTGGGGCGTGAAATCAAATGGGATTGGAAATAAGGTAAAATAAAGTAAAGGGTGGAGGACATTTCATTTACAAAAATGATCCAATTAAATTGTGGTGATAACTATTGTCACGAAATAAAGAGGTACATTTGAAAGTTGGAGAATGCATTTAAATTTGGGGTATGAAATCAAATGGGATTGGAAAAATAAAGGCAGATTAAAGAGAGAGATATAAGAGTAAAGAGTGGAGGAGGTTTTATAACTTTTATTTAAAAAAAAAAAAACAAAACAAAAAGAGAGAGGGGAAAAAAAAAAAAAATACAATATGTGATGCTACATTGGTATATATTACGAACTTCCAAGTAGTTATAAGAATAATTGTCAAAGATGGTATTTTTACTTTTTTTTTTTAGAATTTAGATGGTATTTTTACTTTTTTACATTAGCGTGCCTATGGATTCAATTATTTTATAGTTCTAACAATATTATGAATATACCCAAATATTACACCAAATTTTATAACTTGTACAGGCAATCAATTGTGAATGGTGGAAAAAAATAATGAGTCCATGTAAAAAATGAGTAAGCTGAAAATGTCTATTACTCGTAGTTGACCACTTCAACATATTGTGAAATTAGCCGTGTGTCCAAGTCTCTAGATTTATTGTTATAGTTTACATAAATAATAATGCCATTGGAGTTGTAAAAAATTATAGGTTATAATTTGTATTTTTTTGGTTCTTTAACTATTTGTTCAATTTTGGCCTTTTAATTTTAAAAAGTTATAATTCAATCCTTTAAATTTAAAAAAGTTTTTTTTTTCTTTGACTATTTTCTGTTAATTTCTTGTTTTTTTTTTGTGCATTTCTTTCTTACAATTCTTGCTCCTTAAAATATAAGCTCAACTTGATCTTATGGGTGTGTTATCATTCAGTTACTCACATAAGTAAGATATGAGTAGAAAATTTGATAGAGAATTGTTACATTTCAAAATTTTGAAGAACCAATTTTGAACTTTTTAAAATTGAAAGAATAAAATGAACATAGACTAGCCTGATGCAAATTATGTGTCAAGTTTTTTAGTTTGCATGGAGGAGGTTCCTCCTTTCATCCAAACCCAACTAGCTCTGGATGCAACTGTTTAAAGGAATTTTTACTATTTGATAAAGAAAAAGACAACATTCAAAAAAAAAAAAAAAAGGCCAAAAATCTTGTAAATTAATAGTATTTTTTTAAATTTATTTTTCGGAGACTATGATCTGAAAATCCTCTATGCAATTGTTATAACAATTTTAAAAAAATTTAAAATTTCAAAGAAGAGTATATGAGACCTATTGTTGCCATTTAAGATAACATATTTTATTGGTTTATTTTGTTTTTTTTTTTTTTTAAATTAAAGATAAGTTATGGTAAGAAAAAAAGATAAAATACAAATATAATTACACACTTTTTTTAGAAGAATATAATTACATTTAAAACTAGTGATATTTTAACGCAAAGTGGGAATTTAGTCAAGTGACAGTAAACTTAATCACATACTTAAAAGGAGATGCCTCTAACTTTTTTTTTTTTTTTTTTTAAGAAACAATAATACTTATTAGAACACACAAACACAGAATTAGTATATAGAGTTTTTTAAACAGACTTATAATATATTACATAACTAGAGTACTACTACAAAAGGGCTTAAGATGCCTTTAACTTATAATACAATTTTTAGTTAAAAAAGAATTCTAACTTTGTAGAGATGTGATATGAAATACAAATAAGAGATTACCATATAAATTTTTTTATTATTATTTAACACTTAATAACACCACATTAACCACCGCACACTCTTGATGCGATGGTCACTTCATAAGTATAAGTACTTGTGGAGTGTAAGGGGCAAGGGCTGGGGTTCAAGTCTCTAGGAGAGAGTTTCACACACATATACACTTAGATTATTCTAGAGTAGAATTCTATCTTATATAAAAAAAAAAAAAAAAAATAACACCACATTAATTTTTGACTTAAAACTTAAAATACAATTTTTATTGAGATATTATTTTATGTTATAAAATGTATTCCTGGTTTAATAATATGATTATGTGGCATGTTTCTATTGGAGTTTAAATCCTTAAAAAATTTAACCTCGTTGATCAACGAAACTTGTATACAATTTTTATTTATTTTTTAAATTCTGAATGGAACAATAATCGTAGGAGACAATTACGTGGAGGGAAACCATTGGGTAATAGCAGTGTCTGAAAAAGTGAAGTACACCTCATCACAGACAACCATTTCTGTGTCCTAATTCAGGGCTAGCTCATACCTAGTGGAGTCTCGCTCTGGCTCTCTCTCTCTCTCTCTCTCTCTCACTTTCACTTCTAGAAAGCGGCACGCAGCCCTAGGTCTCACCTCTCTCTTTCTCTCTCTTCACTCTCCACACGCCTCTTTCTTTCTCTCTCTCTCTCTCTCTCTCTGAAAATTATTCATTTCGCGCAGAAACTTCCGCGAACCGTTGCAACTTGTAAAAGCTCGCCCGTTCCTATTTCTCTCTATTATATTTATATTCCATTTCCAATCTTTTTTCTGCTTCCTCTCTGTCTGAGCTAATCCGTATCTTTCTGTTGCTCTGCGACGGCGTCGTTTTCCTCCATTTACGAATGCTTATGTATGCGTGACCTTCATTAGCGTTTGCGTCATGTATATAAGCGCATCCTCATCGTCCTCCTCTACGCTCTCTTCTATTCTCAGAGCTAGGTCTAGGCTTTTCGCTTCTTCTCCGTATCTTTCTAGAACCTTCGCTGCTTCTTCTTCTTCTTCTCCTCCTCCTGTCTCCGGTTACCGATCTCTCAGCTTCTCCTCCGCGGTTCGATCTCTCCGGTGCTCCGTCCCTCGCTGGAGCCACGGTGTCGATTGGCGATCTCCGATCAGTCTCCGCTCTCAGATCAGAGCCGTCGCTCCCGTCATCGAACAATTCCAGAGGAAGATCGCCACTATGGGTATACTATACTAACACTCACTCACAACTGTCTCTCCAATTTTTTTGGACCTTTTTTTTTTTTTATGCGTTTTGCTCTGTTTGGTTGCTGAGAAAGCCAAGGAAAGGGAAAGTGAAATTATATTTTGTTTTTCCAACGCTCCTAAAGTCAACTGAGTTGAGAGCTAAGTAGTTGCTGAGAAAATTGAAGGAAAACGATGTTATTATATCGATTTTCTTGTGTTTATTTTCATTTCCTGCGATTACTCAACGATTAGCAGAGCGATAGTGTTTCAGGATCTGTGATCACGAGTAAGGAATGGATTCTGTGTTTGATGCAGTAAATCTAGCATAAAAATTTCTGGAAATGACGTAGTTTTGTAGAATTTCATGTACTTTCCGTGTCATTTGATATATCCAGCACTGTAGACTGTAGTCAGCTTAGCTATTATAAGTTTCTACTACGCTCTGTTTGGTTCCCGAGAAGGCTAAGGAAATAGAAAGAAAACAAGTATAAGTACAATTGCTAAATTCGTTTCTTTCATGTATTTTAACGTTTAAATGGAGGAATATTGTTTCAGGATTTCAAATCATGAAAAATGAACTTTATATATTGTTGTTGTTATTTTTGTAGTACGGTTATTGGCTTGAAAATGATTGTTTTGTTACAGAAAGTAAACCTACTTTGCAGTCTTTAATAAACACAATTTAATTACTGAGGAAACTTTAATGTTCTGATTGCTCATCTATATGATTTCAGCATCTGAACATCCTTTCAAGGCACACTTAACAAGTCTTCCCAAGCCAGGAGGCGGCGAGTTTGGAAAGTTCTACAGCCTCCCATCTTTCAATGATCCGAGGATTGGTAAATTTTTTTTTCCTACTACTTTTTACGGGGATCTGTTTGTTTTTTGTTTTTCTTTTGCAGTAAATAAATTCATTTGTGTCAACTGTCAACTGTCAACTATATCATACTGATTTTGTAGTGAATTCTCTGCAGTTCATTAGTAATGCATTCTCGTTAATTGTAATAATATCGCAGACAATACTTATTCTTATATCTATAACAGAGAAGTTGCCGTACTCTATCAGAATCCTTCTTGAGTCTGCAATTCGTAATTGCGACAACTTCCAAGTCAAGAAGGAAGATGTTGAGAAAATTATTGATTGGGAGAACACTTCTCCGAATCAAGTTGAAATTCCTTTCAAGCCTGCTCGTGTTCTCTTGCAGGTACCTAATGGAGTTGAGCATACACAGTAATTGTTTTAAACATTTCCTCTTGTTCTTCTTCTAGGGTTTCTTGTTTGTTGGCAGGACTTTACTGGAGTTCCTGCTGTGGTCGACCTTGCTTGTATGCGTGATGCCATGAACAAACTTGGCAGCGATTCTAACAAGATCAATCCTTTGGTGCGTTTTCTTATAGTCTGTCCATGTGGTATCATTAAAGTTATTGATATGGGTCATTTATATATCATTTTGGACTACAATTTTTGTGTTTTGGCTTGATAATGCATAGAATTATATTGACTTGGAATAAGATTTTGTGTCTATGGTCATTCATCATATTTTGATACTGTATTGTAATCATGTTTTGTTCTGGGTTAATAGTTGAGGCAATTTGTCTTCCTAGATAACTTAATATGTGGTGATCATTAACTAGTTTTTATAGCTTTACATGATTACATTAACATCCAATTGTTATGGAATGTAAACCATTTGCTAGTATATCATGTCACCTTAGCAGTTATATTCTCAGTTTTTGTCTTACCATCTCTCATTCTAAACATGCAGGTTCCTGTTGATCTTGTAATTGATCATTCAGTACAGGTTGATGTTGCAAAGTCTGAAAATGCAGTGCAGGCCAATATGGAGCTTGAATTCCAGAGAAACAAGGAGAGATTTGCTTTTCTTAAATGGGGGTCTACTGCTTTCCGCAACATGCTTGTTGTTCCTCCTGGTTCTGGTATTGTGCATCAGGTAAAGTAGTTTGGAAGGAGATGTGAAAGATAAGATAATGTTGGTTTAAATGTCAACCTTGGTGTATCAATCACATCACTTTTATTTCTCATTCTACATATTTAAATCATATCCTTTTTTTTTCCTCAAAAAAAAAAAAAAAAAAATCATATCCTTTCTTCTTTCAATTACTGTATGTCAAATGAAAATTGAGTGTTTGATCCTGACAGTTCTATAAAGATGTGGCATGGAATGACTTGATGTGTTGAATTCACAGGTTAATCTTGAATACCTTGGACGGGTTGTGTTCAACACTGAGGGCCTACTCTATCCTGATAGTGTGGTTGGAACTGATTCCCATACAACCATGATTGATGGGTTAGGAGTTGCTGGCTGGGGAGTTGGAGGTATTGAAGCAGAAGCAGCAATGCTTGGCCAGGTAATTAAATTCTGCTGTTCATTTATTTTAAACTTCAATATACACCCTGTGGCTCACTTTCATCCCTGCTAAGGGAAGATTTCTGCTGCATTATACTTCTAATGCCTTCTTATTTGTCATTGACAGCCCATGAGCATGGTGTTGCCTGGTGTTGTTGGGTTCAAGTTATCTGGAAAATTGCACAGTGGTGTTACTGCTACCGACTTGGTTTTAACTGTGACACAAATGCTGAGGAAGCATGGTGTTGTTGGCAAATTTGTTGAGTTCTATGGTAATTTAACTTTCCGGAAGTTGAGTTTATATAATCTTAAATTGCAATGATTTGGTCCGTGGAACTAGATAGATATGAGGTTATCATTTGTATGTACTTGTAGGGGAAGGCATGGGTAAGTTATCACTAGCTGACAGGGCCACTATTGCCAACATGTCTCCTGAATATGGTGCAACGATGGGGTTCTTCCCTGTAGACCATGTCACTTTACAGTATCTCAAATTAACTGGAAGAAGTGATGAGACGGTGGGTGATTCACTGTATTCGTTCCCTTGCAATGTGAAATTCCTATAGCATTATGTAACTTCTTTCCTTCTTAAATTTAGGTGGAAATGATAGAAGCATATCTCCGGGCAAACAAACTGTTTGTTGACTACAATGAGGTAAGGGTCTTTATATATTCCCTATATTTCTTATTTGTCTGAGGTATATTTGCATCAGATTTTCTTATAGGGGTAATGCTAACTGATTTCTCCTAAATCAGCCTCAACTAGAAAGAGTATACTCCTCTTATCTACAACTGGATCTTGCGGATGTTGAACCTTGTATGTCAGGACCAAAGAGGTATTACTTTATTCATGCACAGACTTGCTCTCACATTAAATCAAATTTTGGTTCTTGAACATTCCTTTATTGTGCAAATCATTTTATAAGTAACTGCTATCTTTTGCAGACCTCATGATCGAGTGCGTTTGAAAGAAATGAAGTCTGACTGGCATGATTGTCTTGATAACAAAGTTGGATTCAAGGTTAGTCAAAATTTTTGAATGTTGCAGCCTAATTAATTTACATGGTCTTTTGGTTCTATTATTTAACCTAGTTGTTTGAGTTTTTTCCTTGGAAGCTGATTTATTTATTGTTCTTTATCAGATAACTTATTAAAAAATTGTGTAAATGATGCTTTTAGTTTTGATGTGTATGCATTATGGAAGGTTGAACCAATAATACAATATGTCTTCTCCTTTACAAATCATAAGGACCAGATTTAAATAACATCATCTTAACAGTCAATGCTGGATTTGTATCGTCATTTCCATCAGCACATTCCAGTCCCAGTCTCCTCTCACTTTTGGCTAGATTCCATGATCCTCATTGCTGTAGTTACCTCATGTCCAAATCCATTATAATAAACTATTATTGACTGTCTCTAATTGACCATTGGCCCCACCTATTGGACTATTGCCGAACAATAATTCCACAATCATTTGGCTGCTCACTGCTGTCCCATCATCATTCATTCAGCTGCTACTTACATTTATTGTCAACATTAACTGCCACCACCTCTTATAGATGTAGAGTCTCTTCCTCATTTTGGAACATCAAGGACTCTCCAATCTGAGTTACTATCCAAATGGTCATTGCTATATTAGATTAGTGAATATGTAGTTGTAATGCCATTCATGCGTCATTTCGTTTTATTTGACAATAGCTTTTCTGTATATTGCCTACCATTCTTCCTAATTGTTTTACTGTACTGCAGGGGTTTGCCATACCAAAAGAAGAACAAGAGAAAGTGGCAAAATTTTCATTCCAAGGACAGCCAGCAGAGCTTAAGCATGGTAGTGTTGTAATTGCTGCAATCACAAGCTGCACCAATACATCAAACCCTAGCGTCATGCTTGGGGCAGGTCTTGTTGCAAAAAAGGCTTCTGAACTTGGTTTGCAGGTTAGTTATGGTTATGCTTATTATGTGTTTCAGACTGTACGATCACTGCCTCCAATTCCTTTTTCCTCCAAATTTTCCCAATTTGGCATATACTTCTGTTGGCTTTCCTTTTACTGTAAGAATGTGAAATATTAATGTTTGGATGCCATGGATCTTTTACTATTTTTTTGTGTTGATTAAATATTGATTCATAAACGATTTAACAGGTCAAACCGTGGGTGAAAACAAGTCTTGCACCAGGCTCTGGAGTTGTTACAAAATATTTACTCCAGAGGTATTTCTTAATATATATAGAGATATAATATAAAATAACTACTTTATTGCTGTACATAATAAAAAACTTGTCTGCTAAATATAAACTTTCTTGATGCAGTGGACTACAAAAATATTTAAACCAACAGGGCTTCAATATTGTTGGATATGGCTGCACAACATGTATTGGGAATTCAGGGGACTTAGATGAATCAGTTGCTGCTGCCATTACAGAAAATGGTAAGGGATAAATAATTTCTATAACTTCAGCTTAGGCTTGTTTACTTATTAAATAATTTATCATGCTGTTTACAAGTTTAAAGTTTCTTCATAAATGATAAACCTTTTTGTTTTTTTTTTTTTTGGGGTGAAGATTTACCAAATTGTCCACCTGAATTTATCTGGTTGTTTATGCAGACGTAGTAGCAGCTGCTGTGCTTTCTGGGAACCGGAATTTTGAGGGTCGTGTTCATCCGTTGACAAGAGCTAACTACCTTGCCTCGCCTCCTTTAGTGGTCGCCTATGCCCTTGCTGGCACGGTACATATTCCAAAATACTTTCAGTGTCTATATATATTAGCAATAAAGGGCAGATTGATACAATAATCTGCAGAATGCAGAAAATCTGATGAGAGTTAATCAGAGGGATGTGAAAAATGAAAAGGCGGAAAGGTCAATTGCAAGTACTTGTCATTTCTGCCACTTTCCACAGATTTAGCTTCATACACTCTTTACATATATAAAGTTATTTAGTTTCATTTCTATCGGTACGGGGTACCCACTATTCCTTATATTGAGGTCTAAGGCCAACACAATTTGCAAATTCCAGTTTCAGCTCGTCATGTAAACCCATCATTGTTTGACTGACGTTATTCAACATTTGAGTGGTAGACATTGACTGGATAGTTTCACTTTGTATACCCTTAAAATATTTTTCCTAGACCACATCATGTGGCCTTGTTACGACATGGAATAACATTTTATATCAGGTACTATATTGTTTCCATAAAAGGAGACGTCTAATACATTAGATATGGTAGGTGTTTTGCATTACCTCTCAGCACTTATATCTCTGCCACAGCTCTCAACTCTATCTCGTGCTTGAAAATATTAATCAAGCTTCCAACATGTTAACAACACGAGGAAAGAAATATCTCTGCCACATCTCTATGTTTGTTTGTTGTGTACGCACAATGCATATATTTACTTTCAATTTGTACGTTGAAGAATCGCTTAGAAGTTATTTTGCAGTAATTTTCTTTGTTACATATTAATGACCCATGGCATTGACTGTTTGTGGAGGATTCATAGCCACTAAGACTTGGTTGTTTTTGTTGCATAGACGGTAGATAACATAATTTCATTTCCAGGTTGACATTGACTTTAATAAGGAGCCAATTGGCACAGGGAAGGATGGTAAGAGCATCCATTTTAGGGATATCTGGCCGACTGCAGAAGAAATTGCAGAGGTAGGGAGTTACAATTATATAGTTTTGTTGTAAAGTTTGAGAATCTGTGTGTTATACATTAACTTTGGATGGCATACTGTTTAGGTTGTTCAATCCAGTGTGTTGCCTTCTATGTTCAAAAGTACTTATGAGGCAATTACAAAAGGCAATCCCATGTGGAATGACCTATCAGTTCCAACTGCCACCTTGTATTCATGGGACCCCAACTCAACCTACATTCATGAGCCTCCATACTTCAAAAACATGACCCTTGATCCTCCTGGAGTCCATGGGGTGAAGGGTGCTTACTGCCTGCTGAACTTTGGCGACAGTATTACAACAGATCACATTTCCCCAGCAGGAAGCATTCACAAGGACAGTCCTGCTGCAAAATACCTTATTGAGCGTGGGGTGGATCGCAAAGACTTCAATTCCTATGGAAGTCGCCGTGGCAATGATGAAGTGATGGCAAGGGGAACATTTGCCAATATCCGCATAGTTAACAAGCTCTTGAACGGAGAAGTGGGCCCAAAAACAGTTCATGTTCCTACTGGAGAGAAACTCTATGTTTTTGATGCAGCAATGGTGAGTTATTTGGTATCAAATTGTCTTGCAATTCTTCATCCTGATTTTTTTCTTCATCAAAGGTTTTACTTGAGATAATATAGCATACTAAGAATTTATCTTTTGTGTTTTTTGGTGGCAAAGGCTCACTTGATCTGACAGTAGTGCTGCAATGTGAATTATGTTAATTAGATAAATTTACTTAGTGCCATTTACATATATATTATAATACCTTCCTTATTGTGCAAGTTGCAAACTGAATGGGATGTTTTCTGCATGTAAAAACATAAATTACTTTTGTGATCTAAAAATTCCTTTCTTGTGATTCATGGATCCCACTCTTAAGTGAAAAAGATGATGATAATCTCCAAATCTTAATTACTGAATCTGTGCATTTGACCTGTGTCTATTTCAGAGGTATAAGACTGCTGGACAGGATACCATTATACTGGCTGGTGCTGAGTATGGGAGCGGAAGCTCCAGGGATTGGGCTGCCAAGGGTCCAATGTTATTGGTGAGTTTCTCAAATCTCTATTTTGATTATCTTTACATGTCTTTCTAGTTGTTTGCCTCAAATAATCTCTGTATATAACAGGGAGTGAAAGCAGTGATTGCCAAAAGCTTTGAGAGAATTCATCGCAGTAATTTGGTGGGAATGGGTATTGTTCCACTTTGTTTCAAGGCTGGTGAGGATGCAGATACACTTGGATTGACTGGTCATGAACGTTACACCATTGACCTTCCTAGCAATGTTAGCGATATAAGGCCAGGTCAAGATGTGACTGTCACAACTGACTCTGGAAAATCTTTCACCTGCATCGCCCGCTTTGACACTGAGGTATTCCCCACTTAACTATGTTTTTACATTTTTTCGAGGTGGTTGCGATCAGTGTGGTGGAAAAGAAAACTAGAAAAGGTCACTGCATGTGAATTATACAAGAATTAGAAAACCAATATCATGGTTAGTTTGCACCACTGTAATCATGCCATATGTTTAGTTGGAGTACCTTGCCTTGATTACCCTTGAAACTGAATTCATCATCAAGGAGAAAACCATACATTAGCCTTTTTGGCTCAGGTTTGTCTAGGTACCTTTTTGTTTGTTTGTTTTGCTCTTAGTGATGTGGGGGGAGAAGCCCCTCCGGAGTAATGGCTAAGGTGGAGATCAAACTTGAACACTAAAGGCTCAGTTGTCTAGGTACTATTATTATACTCAGGGAATTGCTTATTCTACTAGGCCATGATGGATGGTCCCAGTTTTTGTTTTGAAGGAGTGCCTATGCCACCCTTCCTGACAATAAATATTGCCGTAATGATGTACCATGAAGGTTCATGCAGCTATTAACATAGTTAAGATACCATTTATCAGAAAAGAAAAGAAAAGAAAGTTTAGATACAGTAGTTACTTACCTTAATTCTCTTGTTGCATTTGCAGGTGGAATTGGCTTATTTCAATCATGGAGGCATACTTCCATATGTTATACGGAATTTGACCAAGCAATAGATTACTGCTTTGTTCGAATATCAGCCTTGCGACATCCATTTGAGTTCATTTCCTTTGTAAAATGTGAGGGAATAATACTTTTTAATAACAGAAAAAATTCCCATTTATGGGACACGTATTTTTGTTTCCTTTTAAACGCCATTGAGGGGTAGGCGCAAGCATGTTTTCCTCTATAAAGAAAGGAGGAGTATTTTTTTTAGGCAATATTATTCCTGTTTTATTTTCTCTATCTTGTCGAGCGTATAGGCTGTTGTAGCGTGCACGAAATACTGCGACATTAACTTTTTTTTTTGGGGTAAAGTGGAATGTATTAAACAGACTAAGAAGCGACATTATGTGATTGTTTTGAAGGCTAATCGACCAAACTGCTTTACAACACAAATTATGTATTCAGCTCCAAACGATGCTATATCACAAACAATGTTCTTTTAAAATTATACAAAAAAGATGGATGCGAAAGTTTAACTTTCAGGCTCTTCATCGCTTCATTTTCATTGTCAGCATCAATAACAAAGTTGACGAGTGTGTTAATTAAAGGGCGAAAACATGAAAACAGGTTCTCGCCTTACAAAGTGTATGATTAATGTGACAAGCATGCAACTCTTTAAACAATGACAACAAAGTTAATAATTGAAGGGTTTTTTTTTTTTTTTTTTAAAATTGGGTTATGCTAACGAGTGCTCTTAGGGCATTCATTAATAATTCATTTTAAAAAAGTTTTGATATCACTTTTATGAGAAATGAAAAAAGCTGTCAAAATATTAATTACTTTTTTATTTTTTTATTTCTCATAAAAGCTTTCTTTAAATAAATTATTAACCAGTGTCCTAAGGGCACTCGTTAGCATTTTCCTTTAAAATTTATAAAAAACTTGATCATTGCCATGATTAGCAATAATTGATAAAACTAATACATTCAATTGCTCAATCAATTATTTATTCGGAATGTTAAAAAAAATGTGGTTCTCTTTTATTAATATATGCCTATACTTATTTTACTTCATTGATTTGATATCAAGATTCTTATATAGAAAAGAATCATAAATTCTAGGAATTAGAATAGGTAAGAGTTGCTCTTCGATTTTATTTATTATTTTTTTTTGAGAATGTATTTTATTTATTATTGATAATTGAAATCAACACAAATTAAAAAGATTAAAAGATAAAGCAAAGAAATAGAATTGGTAAGCTATGTATTACTAAACTCCTATAGTGCGAATAGAATATAAAGGGGAGAACATGAACATGTGCAAAGGTCCGCAACAACTAAAATCTCACGTGTAATTTAATGGTCATGTGGAAGTGGAACCTTAATGGTTTTTAATATTGTGACTAACCATACTGGGATATAGCAAATTTCAAACTCCTTAATCTTGGATATTGGAAAAAGACTCTTGTAAAAATTGCAGTCTTACATGCCACACACCAAAGTTTTGCGCTGAGTAGCTGACGCTCTAAAATTCATGGGTTGCCCCTTCCTCGCTACAGTCTACATAGCTCGCAGCATAAGCATAACTAACATTTTCACGGCTCTTATACTTTTAGTCTTATGTCCTCCTCTCTCCATCTCCTACATATGGGTGTTTTTATCACACTTAACACAAACCAAAAAGAAAAGGCAAAAAAAGAAGAGGAAAAAAAAAAAAAAAAAACTAAAAGAAAAAGATGAATAAACATATATTTACTGTAATATTATATAAAGTAAGTAATGATTATTACATATTAGCGATTGCACACTTTGTATACACACCTTCTATTATTGTATATGCGCTTTACCTAAGATATGCATGGTTTTGACTATTCAGTAACTTCGTCGGATTGTAATTTTCTTATAGTAAAATGTGTACGTTCCAATTTAATTTTTTTTTTTTGTTTTATTTTGATTTTTATTTTGATTAGGTATTTTAACATACATAACAAAACTCTTGGTAATTAAGCATTTGGTGTGGAACTTGCTGCCTCATAAGAATTTTATGTGACATGCAAAAATTCAAAATTAAAACTCTTTGTTAACATTACACTATTTAATAACTTTATAATATTTTGAAAATCCTGTTGTTGTATTATATGTTTTTGTTATTTTTAACATACATTTCTTTTGTGTCAATTGGACTTATTTATTAAATGATCCATAAAATTTATGTTTTGTGTATAATTTTAAAGTAAAAAAAAGTGAAATTTAAGGCTTCTTTAGATTAAAAAAAAAGTATTAATCTCTTATTATCCTGATATTTTTTAAGTACAAAAATTATGAGGAGAAAATGAAATGCATGGTGGAGTTGTCATAAAACAATGTAAAGTTGTTGAACATGTACATCCTTTGTCAAATATGCCACCAAAGCAATGATTTAGAAATCTCTCTTATTGAACTTTTCTTTTTCCCTTAAAATATCACTAGATTGCTTTTTAAAAGGAAATCTAGTTTACTGTGTTCAAATCTGAATCAATTGTTCTCCATTGAAACACCATATAAGACGTCAAATCATGCCAGCTGACTTCAATTCAGATGGCACTAAGCTATTACTAATCAGTAATCACACCATGCATATTTATTTGTCCGAATCTGGAATCTAGTAGGTAAAAGGTCTGGTAATTGTTACAAACTGGACATTAAATCCAAGATGTTGATATTCCTGTAAATTAGACTAAAGTAGTTGCTTGATAACAAGTTTCTGGGACGAAAAAGGTAAACATAAACAAGCAGATGTAGATAAGATTTTAATCCGAACAAATCACACAGCACAATTGTAATATATATATAATGTCTGAGATTATCTAATCATGCCATTTGCTAGGATAGAACACGGAACATTTAATGATCCGCAAAATTCCAATTAGTACTAACTCCATACTATTACATTGATATACAATGAAGATTGTTTACAACTCACTAGGTGAGAGAAAGGGGGAGAGAGAGAGTACTAATTGTTAGTAATTAACAAACACTAATCTTGCTCGTCAATGGTCCTCTGGAATGCTCTCCAAAGCTGGCCTCCAATTGCTATTTATGCCTTCATCACTTGTTCTAACTTCAGAAATCTTCCTTCCTCTCAACTTCAATGCATTTACCAATTGCTCCACAGAAGAATACTTTAAGCCCTCCTTACAATCCAAAATTTGTTTCAACTCTTTCTGGGTCACCACCACTCTAATCCTCACAACCCCACTTCTAGAATCACCTTCACTGCTTGTACCAACATTAATATCATCTTCTTCGAGCTTGAACCTTACCACCTTCTTCTTCTTCTTCTGACCCCCATCAACAAGCTTCACTGGCTCTAACTTGGATGCTATAGACGGCTTTGTTTGTTCAACCACTTCTGCTTCCCTTGGCACCTCTTCTTCTTGTGCTAAACTCTTATTACTTAAGCAATTTCCCATGATACAGATGAAAGAAACAAAGAGAGAATCGGAGAGAGAGAGAGAGAGAGAGAGAGGGCAAAGCCAATATGTCCTTGGGTATTTAAAGAAAGAGAAGGGTGGAGAAAGCACATGGACTAGCGGTTATTGCGCAGAGGTATTTGAGAGTAGAAGGGAGATTCTCTTGCTTGTGACCAACACAACCTATATATTAAGCTTCTTGATGCCCTTTTGTCTTGGTTTTCTATGTTGTTATGTGAATAAATATTAACATGGTCGTCTCTGTTAAGCTTGTGATTATAGTTTCTTAATTACTGGTCCACTACCCATACGTACTTTATGCATAAGGCAGCTGCGCTAGCTGATAAAATTATTCAATTCATTGTAATAGATTCTATCTTTATGAACATTACAAAGCATGTCAGGCTTAATGCATAATGACAATCAATGAACATGTAATGTTTAAGGCCCCTTAATCACTGCTCAAAATTTGGAGCGGTTATTTCGTGACTCTGACACCACTAAGTAAACTTTTATTTATTTATAAAATTTGATTATACGGTTTCCACTATGATATTGGTTTCAAAACGTTGTTGAGGCAGGTATCAGGGTTAAACAACTAACATTTGATGAATATGGTTAAGACTTAAGACAATTAACTATTGGTTTATAATGAAAGAAAATTGGTAGGAGGGAATGACCAATGATGGTTTCTCAACTTGGACGTGATTATAGTAACATTCTACTCGTTGGGATTTCTATAAGCCTTGAAAGCATTAGTGAACATTGAGTTTGTGGCGTGGAAATAATTCTAAGCGTTTCCTATTTTAGGATTCAACCTGAGGAGAATTCTAGTATACACAATAGGAGAATTTTATGATACACGTTTTTTATTTTATTTTTTGTATGTATTATACTTACCTAATCTAATTTTTACCGCTAATTTTTTATTTAATATATATTTATAATAACAGATCAATGATTATGACTAAGTATATAGAGTAAAATCGAAGTGTGTATCATATAATATTTGGATTAATCAATCATAATCTAGTACCTTTCATCTGCACATTCAACTGTCTCATGACTCAATTGTGAACATCATGATGTTAAAAAACATCTCGACGTCTCTATTAGGTACTTCAGATGAAAGGTAGCAACTTGAAGACTTTCAACATCCAAAGTTACATGAAACAAACAGTGTCACATCAAATTCATCTAATACAAAAATTTATAGACCACCTTAAACTATAAAAATGTTTTAATTCTCCCCGGTCCAATTCATCTATATGGGCTCTGTAAACAAATACCAAGCACCTTCATCTCGAAGCAAGTTTAGTCTAATGGACACCCCAAAAATGACGGTGACTAACCGTGTTTCTTTGCCAACCAATTTGCAACGCATACATAATAAATAGTTTTTTTTTCACAGATTAGAAAACTAAAAATCAATGATTTGATTTTACGAAAAACAAAAACAGGTCAAAGCAAATATATAAATAACATGGGGATTCCAATACATAAACATAAACATAATGGCAAAAAAAAGCTGGTGGTGGTGGGTTCAGTGCATGTGACATGTCCTTCAATTTTAGGGAAGCTGTTTTGAAGTTATTTGCGTAGGGTTCCACGATATCAGGGGTCGTTGAATCTATTGAAGAAGGTGCTTGCTTACGTGTGAGAACACGGTTTGTTGTTGGGGCATCTTTCTTTCACATGGGGTTTGATTTTTTTCCATCTTATTTTTTAAGGATGGAGATTTTTTTTTTTTCATGGTTTCGTAAGGGAGTAGTATTGGAGCCTAATTGCATGTGGACTAGGAGTGACCCCATGTGACCATTTCTCACTTCTTTCTTTTAGCGCTTAATATCAATGGGAGACAACTACCAAAGATCCCAACTAAAAATTTGCTTTTCATGTTTGACTATGTGACACCAATGCAATGGACGTGTTTACATTAGAGACACCTTCACACCATAAATATGGAGAGAGAGAGAGAGAGGTCCACCGAAGGATTGTTGAAGTGGTTTTTCCAACTAATGAAACATTATCATTAATACAAATGTGACATTACCTGATAATTTTTTATTTTTTATTTTTTGTACTGATTAGGATGTTAACTCACACATTTGCATTTGTAGTATCATTTCGTTGAATGGGAGAACTACTTCAGTACTCTTCCGGGTGGATCTAATAATTTCTTGAGAGAAAGAAGAGGAGAGTTACATTATATCAGAGCCACATCATTATCTGAAGCGGTGGAGTTACAAGCCACAAAGTGCAATGATTATTTCTTTGATTTTTCCCTACCAAGTCAATTACTAGTGAGTAGTAAACCGTTTTGCCACTGAAAAGGATCTTTCAATTGAAGAATCCTTGCTAATTTCACCATCCACTCTTGTTGAAAACACCAATTATGTAGACCATCTATATATTTTGAACTGTTACATTTTTATTTATTTATAATAATTTCCTAATAAAGGAGAGTAAATTATTTTAATGAATTATTATAAGCTTTTGACTGGATTATCACATTTTATAAACTTATTTATGTGAGGTGGACTCCTAGAGGTATTTTTCATTTATTTATTTAAATAATGACTCACTGAGTCACCATAACAATAATTTTTAGGAGTATATACCTATGGATGATATATTGATACAGTAAAAAGGCTCCGGCTATAAAATGTGAAATATTTGATTGTAATTGTATTCTCACTACAATAATTGTAAAGGCAACAAAAAAAAGTTTCAAGTTGCCCACCAACAAAAGTAACGAATAGTCATTTGACGCCTATATCCTAAAATTAATCATATATAGGCTGTCAATCAAGCACGGCAAACAAACGTAAAGTGCCGAAGGAAGGGGCCTATATATAATGGACAATTGGATATGGGTCCCAACATGTTAATAAGGCTCTTAAACACAATCTCAACGATATATATCAAAGCAAACTCAACAAAGAAGTTTGTAGATTAGTGGATAATCTCTACCCTCTTTAACACAGAGAGAGAGACTTAAAGAATTAAAAGAAGAAACTAGGTGAAAATGGGACACCCATTATAATCTGAACACGCACCACACGTCTAATCTTGAGCTGGGTCGCATATGTGTCAGCTTTTCATAATCACCGCCTTCATTCTAACGTCATATATTATTATTATTCCTCGTATGCTCAAGACTATGGCCTTATCTTTCTCACTTCCTGACCCTTTTAAGCTCCCTTAATTAAGATGGATTTAATTGCATGCAATTAACACTTTATGCAGACTCCTAACAAAGACAATTTTGTGCAGACAGTACTCTAGCCAAACCTCACAATGAACCACTTTAAAACAATTAGTTGACCTACTATAAAAAAATTTCTAGTAAGTTCATGTTAACAGTTTATAAGTTCTTCCTGTGCTCTCAGCATAAAAGCTAGCTGCTCCACTTTATTATTTGTACACCCACTCCAGTTGTCATTCTCTCAAGTTATAATTAGCTTACCCGTTTGATTGTCGCAAATATGAAACGGTCCCAATTAAGTCAGGCTCATAACTCTTGGATAAGGATTGGAATGGATTGAACAAAATTTCTTTCATTGTAGAACCTGATGAGGTTCTAATTAAAAGAAGACACCAGGATAATTGGTGTAAGTTTTCTTCTTTTACTGTATTTTTGAAGTGTTCGTTAAATTTTGGATATTTCCTTCATTTTTTTTTTTAAAAGGAAAGACTTGGAGTTAATTTTCTTCTTTCTACCAGTCTTTTTGGAGTGTTTGTTAGTAATAATAATAAAAGAAAGATAGAGAAGGTGAGGAGAAAATGGGCTTTTGCCCTTGTTGAGCAAAAAATCAAGCAATATGTCACTGCTTCAAAACTATTTAGGAGTGTGTCCCTCTTTCGATACTCGATTACCGTAAAGCCGAGTTATTTTAGGAACTCGACTATTAGAAAGCCGAGTTGTGGGCAGGTTGTTGCCACGTTGGATCGCCACCGTGGCTTTTCTGCAATAAAATATTCTAGCGTTACTGTTCATAACTCAGCAATGGGGAAACCGAGTTATATGCAGAATAAAATGGAATTTTGAATGTAACGTCTCCAAAACAGTTTGTCTCCCTCCCTTAGTCCGATCAGTTGCCACCCTCAATCCGTTTTGTCTCCCTTAATCCGTTCAGTAGACCCTTTCCAAGTTCAAAGCATCTTCAAGTTCTCTTATTTCTACCCATAGGCTGAAGCTCAACCCAAACCCACACCCAAAACTCTCACCATAACCCTCACCATAGTCGAAGCTCAACCTAATCCATCTTTAGATTTAAAGAATTAGAAACGTATTAAGGTAATTCTAAATGCTAAGTTCAATTTTTTTCCCCTTTGCATTTAATCTGAGTTAAGTGTGGCTTGTGCATGTACTCTGATTTAAGTGTGGCTTCTTAAGTTTTTCTTTATTCATTATTATTGTTGTTGTTTTAGCTTTGTTGGGTTTGGTTTTGAATTGGGTTTTGATGCATAACTAGGGCACAAATTCATGTAAAATACAGTTGGCATGACAATGGTGTTCATTATTAGGAAAAATTGCTTTTTAATTCATATAGTTTGAAAGTGTATCAAATCAAACTCTATAATTTCAACAAAAAGTTAAAATAAAAAATCTAATATTTACCCAGTTAAGTGGAACTATATTGTATTTGGGCTTTAATATGGATTGTGGGTCTAATTTGTTCTTTTAAAGTAGGAGCTTTAAAATATAGTTTTTCCAAATACTTATATTAAACTGACTAGAGACTCAATAAAGTTATAGACACATCTTATGGCAGGAAATGTGAATTGTGTCTCAATTACTTTTCTTGATTTCTCTAACAAAAGGTATAGCTAGCCTGAATTTTATAATTTCAAAGATAATATTCATCTTGAAAGCTAGCTAGAGACTTCACTTTCATGACCCGACTTTGTAGATGTTATTGATAATGGGATTACATTTCAGATAGTATGTACTCCACACTCCATCCAAGTTTCTTATTATGAATCTTGAAAATCGGTAGCATTCTCTCAATGAAAAGAGTTAAGGTTCGCATTTTCCTTCTTCACTTGTTGTAAGAGAAAAAAAAAAAAACACTAATTATTTAGTTATAAAATTGATTATTTTTTTTTTTCTAACTAATTTGAAGAATAAGAGAAATAGAAAAGATTCATTATCCATAATCTCAAAATTGTTAACTGTTGGATTGTATTCATAAAAATAAATTAAAAAAAAAAACCCAAAAGAAAAGAAAGCAAAGCTCTTGGATTGTTATGGTCACCAATTCAATGTTCATTTGACACAACTATGCACACACCATCATTTGATGGTATAGGTCTCACAATTGTTTAATCCATTTAATTAAGCTCAATATTAATTTGATTATTATTAGTTGCCTCCAAAGCTGTGCTTGTGAGTGAGATGTCCCTTATACTACAGTCTCTAATGGCACCTTTACCTACTTCCATGTTTGTCTCCCCCTTTTTTCTTGAAAAAACACCTCACTAGCCACTAAGTTACTATGAACCCTTTTCACTTCTTGCTTTATGAAATAAAATTTCTTTTAGAATGTGATGTCAAGTATGGAGGTACTTAATGATTAGGGGAAAAAGTAAAAGGAAAGAACTTTACACTTTGTTTAAAGAAGGGACATTCACTACCGAGGTGTTCAATGATATTATGAAGACTGATGGGTGGCAGGCTTGTTTAGGGGTAATTTGGTTAATGTCATTCAAGGCCAAAGAGGTACCGATCCTAATTGGTTACCTTTTAATTTTAGAGCTATGTTTTAGTTTTTTACAATGGTATTTTTTGTGGTGCTTGATGGAATCTTTGGTTTGCATTTTGCTATGTTCATTTGTTGGTTTACTTAGTTTGATTTAGACATTGATTCTCATGTTGGTTGGTTAGGTTGCTTATACATTTTGCAACTATGTGTCCTTTTTATTTATGCCTTGCAACCATGAACTTTAGGATCAAGTTAGACATATATGCTCAGGCTAGCTGTTTTATATTTTAGTGTTTTACTTTAACTCTTCCTTGATATGATTAAATGGATTGAAAATCAGTGTATATATAGATGCATGATGTATAATTCAGTTGAGCAATTATATCTTTTCAATTTTTTGTCAAATCTCTCTCTCACTTTGTTTCTCTTTCACTCTCTCTCTTTCTCTCTATTTGTTTTTGTGAGTTTGTTCTAGAACATTCAATTACATGCTTGTGTTTACTTACAAAAGTCAAGCTTTTCTTCACTATTAAACATAGACCTACGTGTCTAAGAATCATGCAAGAGCCTTGTGTGGGTATGGGGAGGCCAGAGATAACTTGCCAAAGTTAGTTACCTTCACAGTTATTAAATTGCATCATTACAATATGGTTTTAATTGTAGGAGTTTAAGCAATATTAGATTTTGTAACAATGTCTTACCCTAGTTACTGATAGACTACTGCCAACACTAATCATGCAAAAGTCATTAAAAAGTATATTGGATTAACAAATTTTCTTTTTCTTTTGAGATGTAACAAGTTAGTAAATGTTGTAGGAAAGGAAAACTGATAGGGAAGAGGGGATCAATGGCATGAATAGTATATATATATATATATATATATATTTTTTTTGTGTGTGTGTGGATTGAATAAATACTTTATAAATTAAAAGAGAATATTTGAGAAAGCGTACCAACTTTAACCAATTTTCATTAAACTCCATAAAGTCAAGTAATTGTTCATCTAGCTAAACATAATGGACAATTTGTCCCAGCGTAGTGCCTACACATCAAGGCAATACATTTTATTGACAAAATAAGAAGTACAACAAAAGATATTAGGAGAAATTGAATAGAGAAAGGAAGAGATTACTATAATTACAAATATAATTGTTTGATTTAAAGGAGAGTTGAGTAAAGAAGATTAATTTTGAGAAAACTTAAGATCCATATCATTTTAACCATATAGATGTGAACTTTTCTTCCATAATCCACTTAGTCTTTGGACTATTCAGTGTCGATGCCCTCAACACATCTTTCCTTGGGGCAAATATGAATGGATTGGCATTGCAATAGATGTGAACTTTTATCTTATAGTATGTTGTAATATGTTTTTAAAAAAAAAAAAAAAAAAAAAAAGACTAGAATACCAATAGGGGGAAAAAAAAAAAATCATAAGCTACACACACCAGTGATCTTTGGACCCACGGAGTTCTCCACCACCATATAAGCCTTACCTCAATGGCGAAATGCGAAACAATAAAGATATTTAAAAGAGTAAAATGTTTTCCAAGAAAAGCCTTGGCTTCTTTGAGACAATCTATGTATGTTCAGCAGAGACTATTGAAAGCAGAAATCATATTTAATTTTGATTTTATTTTACTTAGAGAATCTTGGAAAGGGTTATGTAGCTCTATTTGGTAATTGAGAGTGATTGAATGGGACATAAGGGAGTTACAGAATAGGAATTTTAGAGCTATTATCTGCAACCTTGCTCTGGATACTACATTTTACTGTTATGTAGTTGCTGTACTATTTGTTTCGGCCGAGAGCATATCAATAATTTTTAGTTCCGGTTTGCTTTCTGCTGTATGTTGTTGTGTACTATTTTCTTAGGTGCTTTAGTAACTTGTTTGATGTGGCTTCTGTGGTTTGTTCTTGGTTAATGAAGTTATTGCTCGGTCATTAAAAAAAAAAATCAAAATCAAAATGAAGTTATTGCTTTAGTTTTTTATTTCTTTAATGATGTGTTTAAAAAAAAAAAAAAAACACAAAACAAATGGTGTTACCAAATCCTTATTGCATTTAATCACTTACAAGAAGCATGTAATGATTTTCGGTCAATTTTGGAATATTCAAAGTGTTATACATTGACACTATATCAATTATTGACAAATGCTCAGGACCTCATTTCTTGATAAGCAATCAATTATCTTCAACATATTAACTTGCTATTGCTTGATGATATCTCTAGTTCTCTTATGCTTTCATTTCGCTTAACATGCTTTCACAAGATGTGGTGTTTTTGTGAAGTTGTCTATTTCATGTATGTTTCATCACATTATGTACATTTCTGTATGTATCAAAAGAGTTTCGTTAACCCTGGGGTAGCACAGTTGGTTGGGCATCACAGGGTCATTAGTTTGAGTCCCTCCTTTTCCCCTTTCCCCCTTCCCTTGGGACCAAAACTTAAAAAAAAAAAAAAAAAAAAAAAAAATCTTTACGTTCCCACCATTTTGTATTTTTTAAATATCTTTATCTTTTCAAAAGTTGTTGTTGTGTCTAAAGCAGCATATAGTTATTATGATACTTTCATAGTTAATATGTAATAAGGTTAACTTATATTCACTTTGAAACAAGTTCTATGTTTTTTTGCAAGTCCTAGCTGTATTGGAAATTATGAATATTTATAATTGCAAGTCCTGGCTATATTGTTAATGTCTGCCTACGGTCAACACATGCCACTGTTTAGCCAAGTCATGTTCACAATTCCGCATGTGCTGCTCAACAGCTTGCCATTGTTTCACACACTGTTGAGTCATATCATCTTTATTCACGTGAATAGTTACCCTTACATATAGTCACATCCACATGAATGCTTGTCATTGTAAAACTCCTATAAAAAGTCCCATTTACATCTATCATTGCAAAACATCTACACATACTAATTTGAAGTCACATTTTCCAATGTCAACGTGCAATTGGATGCTACCTCGTTTTCTAGATAACTATAGGAGGGAGAGAGATTCCGATGAGAGGGAATACTATGCCAGACTGTGGTGGGAGTGGGAGTTCTGCATGAACGAGTCCAATGCTCTGCACAATGATCTTGTGCGACTTGGAATGCCTCTTGTTGATTGTATCTCGCTCACACTACCATAGCAAAACATGCACCAATATGAGCGTGCAATGACTAAAATAAAAAAAGAGAACAATCTTATGTTACTCCATAGGTGCAGGTATCACATGCTACAATTTACAGAAGAGCTGGCCCCCACAACCAACATGCAACTCACTCCGGCGGAACGTAACAATGTCCTCAACTACGAGGACTACCTGTCAGAATGAATGCATATGTGGTGTGTGTATTATGTTTAGGTTTAAGTTAATAATGTTAGCAGTGTTAGTGTTCGATATGCAGTGCATGCAAATTGTTGGCATCGTGTAAGAATATTTAAGTTTTCTATGTTGTGCGTGTAATAAATTGGTTCGATATGTAGTGCATGCATATTGTTGGCATCGTGTAAGAATATTTAAGTTTTCTGTATTATGTGTGTAATAAATTGGTTCGATATGCCATAGGTGCATATTGAAAAACATCATGTGTGAGAATATATAACTTTTATGTGTTATATGGGAATAATCAAGATTACGAATAACGTGCATGCTTCTCACAATCAATAATAAGGTTTACATGGTACAAATGCAACAACAGTGACACACATACATCTAAAACATAGTTAAGGAAAATAGTTCTCCAACAAAGTCCAATTACACCATGACATGGTTACTTTTCATCTGTCATCTCCAAGTCTGACTGATAAATGGGAGTAACAAGAAGTGATTGCATGTATTGTTCTTGCTCATACAACTTACACTCCACTAACTCTCAAATCTTGATTTGGGTTTGATATTAATTAAGACATATCTTCATTCGATTATTTTCTTCTCTTATGCGGTTCAATGCTCTACGAAGTTCATTGATTGTGTCTCTTAGCATCTGCAATGCGAGTCGTCGAGGCACTGGCAACTTATAACTGATCAACTCATCATAAAACATTTCCTGTTCATGGAGTAACCGAGCCCACTCCTGTCTCATGGTATTGTGAACCCTTGCATTATTTCATAGATTCAGATCATTGAATAGTTGAACTCATCTTCCAATACCCAGTAATGACCCATCGCAGAGAACACATCACAAGGCCTATAGATGAAAGGGTTGCTAGAACCAGACATTGATGCTGAATACAATAACATCAAATGATCAAGTTAATAGTGTGCATTAATTGTTGGTAAATAATGTAATGTTGCATAAGATGGTACAGGACAAAGACATTCATAAATTTGTGTACTGTTAAATGTTAAAAATGAAATGCTAGCACTCACATTTGACCATAAACATTAGATGTTGTTGTTAATGTCTAACCAATGATGATTATGTACGTTCAACTTTTGCAAATTTAAATATTAATTGTTCATTAGTTTTAGCAAATCTAAAGATTTTCAATTTTTTTTTCAATAAAATTTACACCACCGAAGACCCAATATAACCTAGTGTACACACATAACACTCATCACCCAAATTAGATTTATTGTACATTTCTTGTAGCAAATTTAAAGATTGTCATTTTTAGTAATTAAAGTTTATGTCACCAAACAACTAATATAACCCTAATGTAGTCACATAACACTCATTCGAGAAAATACCAAAGCACAAGTAATATAACTTATCAAATGAAAATTCTTCTCTAACAAAAACATACATTATGGATGATAAACTTTTGTAATATCTAAAACTACTATTTACCTACACCATAAAATTCTCTATGTACTTCAAAGAAGAAAATGAGTTTCTCACCTGAGATGATAGAGATATAACACCAACTTCCGGGAGGAAATTCTGAAAATGAGGAGAAGCTGATTTGAAAATGAGGAGATTCTGTTTTGTGTATTGATGAGGTAAATAGCAGCATAACTCGATTATTCTAGAGTCAAGTATGGGTTACTAAACTCGATTTTGCCTTCTTCGGGTTAAGCACACGACAAGAACACTTCACGTGCAAACAGGTAATTTGAATTCCCTTAGTAACTCGATTTCTAAAGGATCGAGTTTCTCTAGTAACTCAGTTTTCCCATTGCCGAGTCAAGAACAGTAACGCTAAAATATTTTATTGCAGAAAAGCCATTGTGACGATCCAGCGTGGCAACAACCTGCCCAAAACTTGGCTTCATAATAGTCGAGTTCCTTAAGTAACTTAGCTTTACGGTGATTGAGTA
The DNA here is from genome assembly GCA_032727855.1 of Quercus ilex subsp. ballota. Lineage (NCBI taxonomy): Eukaryota > Viridiplantae > Streptophyta > Magnoliopsida > Fagales > Fagaceae > Quercus > Quercus ilex. The sequence continues at coordinate 36,532,441 of CM064915.1, forward strand.
TCGAAACAGGGACACGCCCCTAAATAGTTTTGAAATAGGGACATATTGCTTGATTTTTTGCTCAATAGGGGCAAAAGCCCATTTTCTCCGGAAGCTGAAGCTAAAGCTTCTTTTGATTGTTTATCCTTGGAGGACACCATTCCTGATTGGTCGATCTACGCTTATATTAGCAACATCCATTCTCTTTCTCTTAGTTTTAGTTCTGCTAAGTTTAATTGTGTTCGAAGATTGGGTAATGCAGCAACTCATAAAACTGCCAAATTTGCTCTAATCTCCTTTCAGTCTTTTTATTTTGGGCAAGACTTAGGTACAATACTTAGGTATTGTTTCTTAGGTTCCCCTCTTAAGATTCTGCCATGTGGATTTTTCCTCATGGGATGAAAGTGTATTTTTTAGTTTAGTAGTTACATGGCTCAATCTTAAGTGGGGAACCTAAGGAACAACACCTAAGGTATTGTACTTAAGTTTTGTCATTTTATTTTAATAATGGTAATCTACCTCCTGTTATCGATATCGAGTATGTTTGTAAGGTAGATTACCTTTCTCGTTCTCCTTGTTTGGTTTAATGTTATTGCAGATTATCAAAAAAAAAAAAAAGTTATACATTTTGTAATTTTTTATTTATTTTTTATTTTTTTTAATGTTACATCATTCAATAGCATCATATTATTGGATTAATATAAGGGATATAGTCACACTAGGGTGCAAGGGTGCCCTAGGCTCTCTAAGTTGTAATTTTTATTGATAAATATATTAAGACATAATTTGAACGAGTCCAAAAAAATAAATAAAACTCAGCCCCCTTTTACAAAATAATTTTACAGATTAGTCCACATATCATTGGCCCCAAACTCCAAATCTTCACTCTGTCTTTGATTGATAGTTAATACATATTAAATTTCGTATTAAATCAAATTAAATGTTACTTCATATTTGATCTATAAACTCAACTTTTAGGTAAAGTTTTAGAATATAAAAAACAAGAAATTTGATCATTTTATATATCATTTTGAAATTTTGTAAGTAAGAAGAGTTAAAAAAAAAAAAAAAAAATGTAATCTGTATCTATTTGTCAAAATACACTTGTAATATTATAAAACTGGTTAATGTATCTATAAAAAATTATATCAAATATAATTTCAAAAAGGGGCCTAATTAACTTCGAAAAGAAGTTAAGTAAAACACTAAAACCTCAGAAGAAGAAGAGGAAAAATTGAATTGAAGTTTTGAATCCTAGTTTGTCATTGACGGGCCTTGTGGGCCATAAATCTTGGTCCAAGATGCCCAATAGTGTAAATTAATGTCTTAATTGTCTTCTTCAAAAAAGAGATCTAGAGAAGAAAAAAAGCAATCTCTGACTACTATTTCCTCTCATCCAACGGCTCTCCTTTTCTCGACTGGCATCGTACGGATCCAAAAGCAACCCATGCTGGGTCAAAATGGGTAACTAGAAATAAGATTCCAACTATATAATTAGTTGTCAACGTTTTCAAACTATATTTTTTACTAGCATCTCGAGTTTCAAAGACTCGATTTTGGCCTATAAATCGAGTCTCAAAGACTTGATTTTCATGGCCTAATCATATCCGATGTGGCATATTTTTCCACGTGGTGACCACATGGAAATCGAGTTTCTAAGACTCGATTTCTAACACAAAAAAATTTTAAAAAATTCTAAGTCCATGTACAAGCCGAAATACCCAAAAACAAATTTCAAAAATCCCAAACACATCAATCCCAATCCTGGAAACTCAGATCAGAGGGAGAGAAAGAGCTCACCTCACCAGCTAGGCGCGGTCGGGGCTGGCGCGTGGCCTGGGTTGGCGCACGGCCTGGGCCTCGCGTGGCACGCGGCCTGGGCCTCGCGCGGCCTGGGTCACGCGCGGTGGTCCTCGCGCACGGTGGTCTGATCTGGATCTTCTCGTTCTGTTTTTTTTTTTTTTTTTTTTCTCTGGGTTGTTCTCTGATTTGGTTCCTCTGTGATTTTTTTTTATTTATAAGGGTTAGAAATCGAGTCTCAGAAACTCGATTTCCATGTAGTCGCCACGTGAAAAAATATGCCACATCGGATATGATTAGGCCATGAAAATCGAGTATTTGAGACTCGATTTATAGGCCAAAATCGAGTCTTTGAAACTCGAGATGCTAGTAAAAAAATATAGTTTGAAAACGTTAACAACTAATTATATAGTTGGAATCTTATGTCTAGTTACCCATTTTGACCCCCATTTTGGCCGGTTGTTGAGTTTGTGTTACCTCTTTAGTGTGGCAGCGGCCTACAGGGTCAAAATGGGTAACTAGACATAAGATTCCAACTATATAATTAGTTGTCAACGTTTTCAAACTATATTTTTTACTAGCATCTCGAGTTTCAAAGACTCGATTTTGGCCTATAAATCGAGTCTCAAAGACTCGATTTTCATGGCCTAATCATATCCGATGTGGCATATTTTTCCATGTGGCGACCACATGGAAATCGAGTTTCTAAGACTCGATTTCTAACACAAAAAAATTAAAAAAAATTCTAAGTCCATGTACAAGCCGAAATACCCAAAAACAAATTTCAAAAATCTCAAACACATCAATCCCAATCCTAGAAACTCAGATCAGAGGGAGAGAAAGAGCTTAGGCGGCGCGCAGCCTGGGTTGGCGCGCGGCCTGGGCTGGCGCGTGGCCTGGGCGGCGCGCGGCCTGGGCTAGCGCGTGGCCTGGGCGGCGCGCGGCCTGGGTCACGTGCGGTTGTCCTCGCGCACGGTGGTCCGATTTGGATCTTCTCGTTCTGTTTTTTTTTTTTTTTTTTTTTTTTCTCTGGGTTGTTCTCTGATCTGGTTCCTCTGTGATTTGTTTTTATTTATAAGGGTTAGAAATCGAGTCTTAGAAACTCGATTTCCATGTGGTCGCCACGTGGAAAAATATGCCACATCGGATATGATTAGGTCATGAAAATCAAGTCTTTGAGACTCGATTTATAGGCCAAAATTGAGTCTTTGAAACTCGAGATGCTAGTAAAAAATATAGTTTGAAATCATTGACAACTAATTATATAGTTGGAATCTTAAGTCTAGTTACCCATTTTGGCCTACATTCCATGCAAACACACACACACACTCTGACTTTTACTATTTGTTTTGAATGTAAACTCTTCTCATATAATTTTGTTGATCTTCTCTTTGGAAATCAGTAAATTATGGACAAAGGGTCTCTTTCACTCTCACTCTTCAACTTGCTCTATTTATTCTTCTCTGTAAGTTCTCTCATTGCTTATTTCCATGTTTCTTTACTGTTTTACACTTTTACTACTACTGCAGCTTAGTGATTTCTGTCAAATTCTTTGTTGGGTCTTTATGGAAAAATTTGCTATCCTTTGAGGTGAACTAGTTGGTGCTGTTGGGTTATTTGCTGCATTGTGAATTTTGATGTTGTTACTTCTTTTTGGTCATTGCTTCTCAGTTTATTTTAATAATTTATTTCTTATTGCCCTTATAGCTACAAATGTTTAATTTATATTTTGCCTGTGATTTCTGTCAAAGTCTCATTTGGGTCATCTTGACATTGTTATGTCTAGGAGGGGAAATACTGGGTTTTCTGGTACATACATTGTGTATTAGCACATTGGACTGTGTGTGTGTCTTGTTTAAGTCAGAGTTGGTTTGGCTTTTCAATTTTAAGGAGAACCAAAGTGATACACTTCTATTTTGGCCAATTTCGAAAAAGGTCTGGTTTGCAACTTTATTAAAGTTCAAACAATGGAGAAAATATAGTTAGGGTAAGTTCCACTTTTTTGAACAAAAGAAAGCTTTTACAGGACAGAAACTTGTTAGTTTTCTTTCCAGCACTCTTGGCAATAAGAAACACAGCCTTAAAGCTTCATTTTTTTTGAATCATAGAAAATATTTAAGTATATGCACATTGCGCAATTCTGGCTAATGAAGTATTCTTAATGTTGGTTGAGTTATTGGAACTACCCACCTGAATGTTGTGACAAAATTCATAGCCCCTAGCTTGGTTGTGTTGACTTGAATTATAGGCCAAAACATGATCTTGTGTCTAAAAGCATATTATCAATGTAGAGAAAGGTGCCCGTTCCAGTTAGCTTAAACGGTAAAATCCTTTGTCATTGAATAAGAAATCTAGGTTCAAATTTTTCCTACACCAAAAAGAAACCCATTAATATCTTGACTTGATTGTACAAAACAATTATTATGGAATAGATGACATAGGTTTCAAATTGTATCATATCTATATAATGAAAAATGTAGAGAAGAAGATTTAGGGGTTCTGAAGCAAAACACCTTTTCCAAATAGTGCAGCACCAATGAGCTGTCTACCATTATAGTCTGACAGCAAAGACTTTTTATTTTGAACAAGTTGTTGGCATTCATGAATAAGATTTAAGCTGCTAAAGTTGGCAGCAGCGTTTATTCTTCAGAGTTCAGAGCTCTTGTTGTTGTACTACTAAGTGGCCTGAAAGAAAAGATTTGTAGGATTCTACTGTTTAGGTCCCTAAGCAGAAATAGAGGAAATCAAGAAAGAGAAGATGACTTAACATATTGATATGTATAGATTCTTTCGTGCTCCTATTGTCAAAGGCCTATATACTACCAGAAGGCTGAACCACATAACATTTTGTACAAATGGATCATGAGCATCTTTGAGATTTCATGCTCCATTTCAAAATTGGGCTCATTATGATGGCTTTAATATCTTGACCCAAAGATCAGATATTTTTTTGTCTGATAAACAAAACAAGAGAGTGCATGGAAAACTATTATATGTTTAAAATATACTATTTGACAAATATGTCACATCATGTGAATAATTGAAATTTAATTATGCATTCTCCTCTTCCATATTAATACATTAAATGTCTTCTCACAGATGCACACATAGATATGGAGTTTGAAGCATATGTGCAGAAATTATAATCTCTGTACTTTATGCCACCATGCTTTATTCTCTCTGTGCCTTTCCCTCTCTGTGTATGTGAGTCACTTGCTGATTAGTACATATACCTCTATGCAGGCCTGTGTGAGTCCTATTGTGCCCCCCTTATTTGTACAAAAGATTCTGTTCTTATGGAAATAAAGTCCACTGCATTGGCTCCTGATATCTCTCCAAGTGGGGACACTCAACCCTTTATTCCTCTTTTAGCTCCATCACCGTTGACACCATTCACAAATAACACCCTGCCGATATTATCAGGTTTACCTTACCGTCCCTTTCTGGCAACTGCAAAGCCTTATAATTTAATTGGAAGCATTATTCTCTGTGATTTCATCTTTAAAGGCTATTGCCACAAACTATTGTGTCATATGAAGTAGTTCTGTCCTCCACGCGTGTTTAAACTAGAACCGTAATTAATATTTGTTTGTCATAATTAAGTAGCAAGTTTTATGCAGCAAAACACTAGTGTAAGTATGGACATGTATGGTTTGTGGGCCGAGAGTATAGGGGGATTCTAGAGCTATTATAAGAGAATGGATGTTGGAGATTACATGGTGGTGTAGTCTTCATCATTGGCAAGATCAACCACTAAATCAGGTTAACTTCTACAAGGACAATGTGTGGAGAAGGTCAAATGAGATAAATTTTGGAATATAGATTCAAGGATATATTACCGTGTTTTAACCAAATAAATGATTAGGAATTGATGATGCCGAAAAAATCATCAATGAATCACACGTTGCTCACACGCTCAAAAAGTCACTTGCATAGCAAAAAGAGAAAACCTGTAGAGAGCACCGGTGTGGTGTCGGCCAAATACCCTCCGAAGGTCAAGTTAGAATCTTTTACAACTCCAGAGTGCTAGAGAGGGTCGATTATGCGTACCTCGATTTGTGAGAGTATTGGGGCTTTTATAGTGGTCGAAGATTGACCTCTCTTCCTTGAAGCGAAAGTCTTTTCCGTATAGGAGTCTCCTTTAACAATCCCAAACGTGATGAACAAGACTTTTCCTTATGGAGGAGATCTCCATTAATGCGCATATCTTCTAGAATCCTTTTTGCCTTAGAATTCCATTTATACTAGGATTTTGGGATGTCCAAGCATGGGCCGCAAGAGTTCCTAGGCTAGGGCTCCTTGAAGATAATTGATTTGGACACTGCATAGGTGTTAGACTCGTCGGTGTGGAGACCATCCTCATGGGATCCGTTCGGTAAAGGCGATCTAAGTGGATCCATCATACGAGCCATCAGGTGTATAATTTCTACTCTTTAGTTGCCCCCTTCACCCCATAGGTTCGTCATGACTGAGCACGCGGGCCCATGGGGTGACGGTTCAAGAATGGGATGACGGTTTTTAAAAAATCGATGCGTCGTACTTGCACCATGACAGGTTGTCAGAAACGCATTTATTACTCATTGACGCGTGTTGCCCTTCTACTGGCTTTTGTCTCGGATCAAAACGTCACTTCGGCTTTCGTGCACTTCTTCTATAAATATCACTCCCTTCCCCTTTCATTTCTCTACATTTCGAAGAATCATCTTGTCAGAGCACGACCGTTGTATCCGTCAGAGACTAGTCCGTCCAGTTCCTGCAACCGTTGTACACGCCTTCATCCGTCCACTCCTTAGCTTGGTAAGTCATTTCTCCCCGTCTGTATTTCATTCCCTATTTAAGTTCTGTTACTTTTTTATTCTACATTAGACCTTTCTTTTCCCCCGTCACCTGTTCCAACTCCCGTCAAAGTCTTAGGTTTTGTCATTACCTGTAGGCAATGTCTAGTGCGTCGAGTAATCAGTCAGTCGTCCGTGACGGGGCAGACTACGAAGAGGTATACCCGTCAGGTCACAAAGACCAAGATGATCTGAGCAAGGAGAGGAGTTCGTCTGCATCTTCCCCGTCCTCAACAAATGAGGATACGGAGATGGTAGAGCCAGAGGAGGGTTTTGATGAAGGTGAAGACCAAAGAATTAAATCCGTCGTGGGTGCTGATGGACTTAGGCAGTTCATCATGCTACTAGAGTGGACGGTAAATGCTTTCACGTCCACCATCAAGGAGCCACACTTCAACACCCTTAGGGCACACTACCAAATCCCAGACTACATCCCCATCTGTCTACCCTATAAGTCAGAAAAGTGTTATTATGAAGGGGTAGATGGTGTTGGAGTGTATGAGTAGGTGCTCAAGGCAGGCCTTAGGTTTCCTCTGAACTCCTTACACCGTGAACTCCTCAAGTATCTGGGTTTGTCCGTCAGCTAGATTTCTTCGAATGCCTGGAGGGTTTTCATCGCAATGGAGGTTCTGTACGTAGCCATGTCGAATGGTAAACGGAGGCTGACGGTGCGGGAATTCCTACATTGTTACCGTCCAGACGAGATAGACAAGTCAAGGGGAATGTATAGTTTTTCCCCTAGGAGCCCCATCTTGAAGGTGATTTATGAAACCCTAGACTCAAACAGGGACTGGAAGAGCCGTTACTTCTTTCTAGAAGGAGACGGTTGGATGTGTCATCCAGGGGAGACGGAGCATATGCCCGTCGACACGACTTGGGGCATAATAGACGAGTCTGGTACACCTCCGTCACATAACATATGAAGGTCTTCAGTGATTTTTTAGCTTTTAAAAAAAAAAAAAAAATTCCTTAGCTTCTGACATCTATTTCTATTATTTTTTTTTTTTTAGTTCGACGATGCCCACAGGTAGATCTTGAAGAATTTATTTTTTTGGAATTTTTTTTTTAAAAAGACCACGTCAGAGGAAAGGACCTGGGCAAAACTTGTTACACTTGATACCATACATTGGTATTGTGACGAACCGAAGCCTTCACCTGCAGCAAAAAAATACAATGCCCGAGTTCGTCAACGTAAGTCCGTCACCCAAATTCCAAAAACTTCCTCCGTCTACCTTTTTATTATTGTTTTATTTTTTACAACTAATTCCGTCCGTCCACCTTTACAGAGATGGATGATGCTAAGAGGAGGGCTTTGATTAGAGCAAATGTTGCCAAGAAGAAAGACTTCGTCGAAGCAGATCCCAAGGGAACGGGTTCAAGCCAGCTGTCAAAGAGGAAGATGGTGTCCAAAGGGGATTGTCCTTAAAAGAAGCCTAAGGTTCCTTTGGAGCCCGTCTTAGGGCTTATGGCGGGGGGTACAAAAGCCGTTACTCCAGTAAAGCACGGGGCCGGGAAAGGCTTTATGAAGGGCCCTTCGACCTAGCTAGAGAAGCCGCCCGTCCTTTTTCGTGAAGACCCCAAACATGCTTTGGAGAAACTCACGTCCGTCATATCCCAAGATGATTATGAGGACTTGGGCAACCACTCCACTGAAGCAATGGGGGAGACGGGCCTGTTCAGCATTGCACAGGTAATCAAACCGTCCGCTATGCATCTATTTTTTACTTCAGTAGACGGTTAACTCCTTTTCAATTTTCAGGCCATGCTCATGGTGAAAGGGCTAATGGGACGGTGCTTGAGTTATGAAACAAACGTGGACCGTCTACGGGAGAAGGCGAAGGTGACGGATGATGAGCTGACCCAGCTGAGAGCTTGGAAGGTGATCCAAGAAAAGAAATTGAAAATGGCAGAGGAAGCAAGGGACGAGTACTGCAAGAGGATGGAGGAGATGATGAAGGTTTTGGAAGATAAGGTGAAGGAGATCTATCAGGCGAAGGAGGCTGCGGTGCGTGAGTATTGCGACTCCGACGCCCTTTTATCAGAGCTCGGGTCCTCCTATAACGACGGTTTCGATGACGCCCTTCGTCAAGTGAAGGCCTTGTATCCAGACCTTGATGTGTCCTCCGTCAGCATTAACATTCCCGAGCAAACTTCCGTCCAGCCTGCCAGATCTGATGATACCAACGAGTTTTTTGGTGACGAGGCGCCTGTCAACGGAGCCCAAGTAGATAGGACCGTTGCTGAGATCGATCCCATAGATGTAGAGGTCCGTCATCATGAAGAAAAAGGAGCCCCAACTGCTGATTAAAATTACTTCATTACTTGTTATTTCTTCTTCTTTTTTTTATTTATTTTTTATTTTTTATGTAAAGATATTTTGAGAACAATGCCCCGTCATATTCATTTGTTTAACATTTTGTTTATGGAACGTAATCCTTCCATTTCATTCAAAAACGAATTTGTATCCGTCTATTATTTGCGATTGTCATATTTATGATTGAGGCCGTCTACTTTTGAACATAAATTCCATTTGTTGATGAACTTAGAATTATTTTACTGAGATTGGTCCGTCCAATACTTTGGACACAACTTATGCCCGTCCACTTTTGGACGGACCCTTTCAATCTGTTGAGGGGGTCGTTGTTTTCATGTAGTTCGACCGCGTTCGTCCTTTTTTCTTTTTAGACTTCGGATTTTCAACCTCTTGGGATGATTTGACAATTTTTAGACCGTAGGTTATGTCCATCTTGTGGATGTAAGTTTTATCCGTCCTCTTTGGGACTATAGATCCTCATCCTCTTGGGATGATCCGTTCATCTTGTGTACGTAGGTTTTATCCGTCCTTTTTGGGTCTTGGAATTTTCATCCACTTTGGATGATTTGTCCATCTTGTAGACGTAGGTTATATTTGTCCTCTTTGGGACTTTGAATTTTCATCCACTTGGGATGATTCGTCCATCTCGTAGGTTATATCCGTCCTCTTTGGGACTTTAGAATTTTTATTCACTTGGGATGATTCGTCCATCTCGTGGACATAGGTTATATTCGTCCTCTTTTGGACTTAGGATTTTCATCCTCTTGGGATGATTCGTCCATCTTGTGAACATAGGTTATATCCGTCCACTTTTGGACCTAGAAAAAACATAGTCGTTTTTGAATCTTATTAATTAAAAAAGAAAAATAATGTATTTGTAGAAAAGTACCTGCCCCCTTGGGCTTAAAATGGCACTTGTAGAAAGAATTGTTCGAAAATAAAAAACTAGCAATAGTAAAAACTAAACAACCTGGGAAATCGTAGAGTGTTGATGCTCTTCATATCGTTTCTATTGGTAGTATTTCTGTAGGTGCTCCGTGTGTAGCCTTACTCCGTCCATAGTTTCGAGGTGGTAGGTCCCCTTCCTCTGCCATGATGCGATTCTGTAGGGTCCTTCCCAGTTAGGACCGAGCTTTCCTTGTGAAGGATCTCTAGCAGCGCCCATTACCTTTCGTAGAACAAGATCTCCGATCTGGAAGTTCCTATGCCTGACATTGGTGTTGTAGTGTTTCGCCATGAGATTCTGGTATCATGCCAACCTCTGCTTTGCTGTTGCCCGGACCTCGTCCACTAGGTCTAGCTGAAGGCGTGAAGCTTCTTTGTTTTTGTCCTCGTCGTAGCTCTCCACTCGATAGCTTGTGAGCCCTATTTCTGTTGGGATGACAGCGTCACTTCCGTAAGCTAGTCGGAATGGCGTTTCTCCCATGGGTGTTCTTGCTGTAGTACGATATGCCCATAGAACGCTTGGTAGTTCGTCAGGCCGGATGCCCTTTGCCCTTCGAGCTGGGTCTTGATAATCTTGATCAAGGACCGGTTCGTGACCTCGACTTGCCCATTGGCTTGTGGATGTGCTGGCGAAGAGTAGTGATTCTTAATGCCTAGCTCCGAACAGAAGTCCCTGAATGCACTATTGTCAAATTGCTTTCCGTTGTCAAAGACGAGCACTTGTGGTATCCCGTACCTGCAGATGATATTCCTCCATGCAAAACTGCGGACGTTCTTCTCCGTGATAGTAGCTAAGGCTTCTGCTTCCACCCACTTAGTGAAGTAGTCTATCCCAACTACTAGAAATTTCAACTGTCTTACCGCCGTCGGGAAGGGGCCCATGATGTCCAGTCTCCATTTAGCGAACGACCAAGGGGCCGTCATTGTAGTCAGCTCCTCGAATGGTTGCCTTATGAAATTATTGAACCTTTGGCACTTGTCGCAGGTCTTGACATAAGCCTGTGCGTCCTTCAACATTGTGGGCCAATAGTACCCTGCTCAAATCAGCTTATGTGCCAAGGACCGTGTGCCTGAGTGGTTTCCACAGATACCTTCGTGAACTTCTCTTATCACGTAGTCTGCTTCATTGCTGGTTAAACACCTTAAGTACGGACGAGAGAATCCTCTCTTGTATAAGACATCTCTGATCAGCATAAATTGTGAGGCTTGGATTTTCAATTTCCTAGTAGCGTCTTTGCCGTCTGGAAGGGTGCCGGATCTCAGGTATGCTATTAACGGTGTGGTCCAATTGTTTTCAAAATTTACTTCCTGCATATTTGTTTCGTTATCAATAAGCGGGGAGAGTTGGATAAACGATAATACCTGTTCGGGGACATGCATTAACTCTGCAGAGGCTGCCTTTGCTAGACGATCAGCACATTCATTCTCCTCCCTTGGGATTTGAATGAATTGGATTTCAAGGCAGCCGATCCTGTTCTTCACTTCTTCTAGGTACTTCTTCATTCTTTCATTTTTGCACTCATAGACGCCGTTAATCTGACTCGTTATCACCTGGGAATCGCAATGTACGACCATGTTCTCAGCACCTGCTGCCTTTGTGAGGTCTAATCCTGCCACTAAGGCTTCATGTTCGGCCTCGTTGTTGGTCGTTGGGAAGTTTAGTCGGATCATGCATTCGATTTTGACTCCATCCGGAGTTTGGATTACCACACCGGCACCTCCGGTTTGTCTATTTGAAGATCCGTCTGTGTAGATGCTCTATTGTTCGAGGACTTCTGCCCCCTTGCCTTCCAATTGAGTATATTCAGCAATGAAGTCTGCTACAACTTGCCCTTTTATTGCGGTTCGCGGGCGGTATTGTATATCAAATTCGCTTAGCTCTATTGCCTATAGAGCCATTCGTCCAGCAGCTTCAGGGCTGCTCATGGCTCTTTTCAGTGGCTGATCGGTCAGGACTATGATGGTATGGGCTTGGAAGTATGGCTTGAGCTTTTGGGCTGCAGTTACCAGTGCGTAGGCTAACTTCTCCATCTGGGGGTATCTTTCTTCTGCTCCTCGGAATGCCTTACTTATAAAATAGACGAGTCGTTGAGATCAGTCTTCCTGTCTTACTAAAGCCACGCTAACCGCTGCTTCCGAAACTGCTAAGTAGAGGTAGAGTTCTTCTCTTGGTTTGGACGGGCTGAGCAGTGGTGGAAATGAGAGATATTTCTTCAACTCTTCAAACGCCTTTTGGCACTCATCCGTCCATTCGAATGATTTTTTCAGAGTGCGGAAGAACGGTAGACATTTGTCCGTCGCTTTAGAGACGAACCTGTTTAAGGCCGCAATCTTGCCGTTCAAGCTTTGCATCTATTTCACTGTCTTCGGTGGCTCTAACTCCATTATGGCTTATACCTTCTCTGGGTTGACCTCTATGCCTCTTTGGGATATCATGAAGACCAGAAATTTTCCTGTCATTTCCCCGAATATGCACTTGCTCGAATTCAACTTCATGTTATATGACCGCAGGGTGTCGAACATCTCTTGGAGGTCGTCTAGGTGGTCATTTTTGCGCAAGCTCTTTACTAACATGTCGTCAACCTAGACTTGCACGTTCCTCCCAATTTGGTGTGCGAACATTTTATTCATCAGCCTTTGGTAGGTTGCTCCTACGTTCTTGAGCCCAAACGGCATTACCTTGTAGCAAAAGATCCCTTGGCTGGTGACAAAGGAAGTTTTCTCTTGATCAGCATCCTTCATCTTGATTTGGTTATAGCCCGAAAAAGCATCCATGAAGCTCAGGAGCTCGTGTCTCGACGTCGAGTCTACTAAAGTATCTATCCGGGGGAGTGGGTAGCTGTCTTTTGGGCACGCCTTGTTGAGGTCCGTGAAATCGACGCACATTCGCCATTTCCTGTTAGCTTTCTTGACCATGACCACGTTCGCCAGCCAGTCGGGGTAATATACTTCTCCAATAAAGCCTTCTTCCAGCAGCTTCCTTACCTCTTCTGCTATCGCTCTGTCCCTTTCTTGTGCGAATACTCGCTTTTTCTGCCAGACGGGTGTAGATGTGGGGCTTACGTTCAGACTATGAACTATGACCGAGGGATCAATTCTTGGCATGTCCTCGTGGCTCTATGCGAACACGTCTTGATTCATCCTCAGGAAAGCTGCGAGGCATTGGCTGGTTGGCCAATGTCCCCATCTTAGCCGTCCGCTCGGGCCTTGATTCATCAAGGATTACCTTTTCCAATTCTTAGACGGGCTCTGCTGTTGCCCGTTGCTTTTCTATACACATGGTTTGCTGGTGATCTTCCATCTCTAGCATGGCAAGATAGCATTCGTGTGCGGCCATTTGGTCTCCACGCAACTCGCCGTTCCCATATTCTGTAGGAAACTTGACCATTAGGTGGTATGTGGATGTTGCGGCTTTCCACGAGTTAAGGGTGGGTCGTCCGAGGATAGCATTGTAGGCAGACGAACAGTCGACCACAAGGAATGTCACATCCTTCGTGATTTGCTGAGGATAGTCGCCTACTATTACCAAAAGTGTGACCGCGCCTAATGGGAGTACTTTTGATCCTCCAAAGCCTACCAATGGGGAGTTCGTCAGTATTAGTCTTTCCCTCTATATTCTCTTTTGTTGGAATGTTGTGTAATATTGGATATTTGCCGAGCTGCCATTGTCGATCAACACCCGATGCACATTGTAGTCCTCCACGCGTATGCTGACAACGAGTGCGTTGTCATGCGGATGATGAAGACGTTGCGCATCTTCATCCGAGAACCCAATGTTGGGGCTTTCCCTTTGTGCCATCTTTTGTGCGGAGCCCGTCAGTTGGACGTTGTGGACCGTCCTAAGGTAGGTTTTTCGTGCCTTTTTGGAAGAGTCAGTAGTCGCGGTTCCCCCCATAATCATTCGTATGTCCCCAATGGGGGGTCTTTGACGCTCATTATCCCGTCGGGGGGCGTGCTCTTGGGGATTTGGATCCGTCTTCTCCTTGTTGATGAACTTCTACAACTTTCCTTGTTTGATGAGGGTCTCAATCTGTTGCTTTAAGTCGTCGCAATCAGCCGTGTCAGGACTTGGTCCTTGATCTGCATCAGGACTTGGTCTATTGGGGCATTCAATGGGGTGAAGCTTGTAAACCTTCTTCCTGGGGGCTTAGGGTGCCTTTCGTCTCTTCTGTCTCCTACTCTGGGTCTCTTCCGTTCTTGGTCCTGCTGTGTGTCTTCCTGTCGCTTTCTCTTTCTGGGCTTTTCGTCCCAGGCCAGCAATGCGTTTTCCGCATTCATGTACTTGGTGGCCCTGTAGAGCACTTCCGACATGGTTTTTGGGTCCTTTTTGTATAGAGAGAACAAAAATTTACCCTTTCGCAACCCATTCGTGAAGGCTGCTACCAATATCTTATTGTCGTCTTCATCGATCGAAAGCGCTTCCTTATTGAAGCGGGTTATGTAGGATCTTAGTGTCTCGTCCTCTCGCTGTCTGATGCTCATCAGGCACGTCATGGACTTTTTGTATCTATGTCCCCCAAAAAAGTGTGAAGTGAACTGGGCGCTTAGCTCCTTGAAAGTGTTGATGGAATTTGGTGTCAACCGGCTGAACCAAATCCTCGCGGCTCCATTTAGCGTGGTGGGGAACGCCTTGCACATTATCTCATCCGCGACCCCTTAAAGGTGCATCAAGGTTTTGAACGTCTCCAGGTGGTCTAGAGGGTCTTTCACTCTGTCATAACTATCGATCTATGGCATTCGAAACTTATGTGGTAGGGGGAAGGAGTTGACGGCTGCAGTGAACGGTGAGTCTGTTCGATTGACCAAATCATCAAGGTCGCTGGATACTCGCCCCTTCAGGGCGTTCATCATGACCTCCATTTGTTCCTTCATCGCTTGCATCTCTGCAATAATAGGAGGTGGAGCCACATCAATGATGGATGGGAGGCTGATATTTTGCCGTTCTGGCCTGCTTGGGACGTTACTACCTTCAGGCCCCTCTCGATCTCCTCGCACGGCACTGGTACCTTTTTGTTCCCTCTGATTGTTTGGTGCTGCGTTTTTCTGGTGCAGCTGTTCTTCTAGGTCACGATTTTGCTTGGTGAGGCGTTCCACAGCTGCGACAAGGGTTTGTACTTGTCTCTCGAGTGGAGTCATGGGCGGTTCCTCCTCTTGGATGTTATTGGTGGTTGCCATCAAGCGAGTTAGCACCATGTAACTCTTTTGCCCTGGAAGTGATAGTGCGGCTTTCGAATCATGAAAGAAACGCTACCTTTCCCACAGACGGCGCCAACTGATGATGCCGAAAAAATCACCATTGAATCACACGTTGCTCACACGCTCAAAAAGTCACCTGCATAGCAAAAAGAGAAAACATGCAGAGAGCACCGGTGTGGTGTCGGCCAAATACCCTCCGAAGGTTAAGTTAGAATCTTTTACAACTCCAGAGTGCTAGAGAGGGTCGATTATGCGTACCTCGATTTGTGAGGGTATTGGGGCTTTTATAGTGGTCGAAGATTGACCTCTCTTCCTTGAAGCGAAAGTCTTTTCCTTATAGGAGTCTCTTTAACAATCCCAAACGTGATGAACAAGACTTTTCCTTATGGAGGAGATCTCCATTAATGCGCATATCTTCTAGAATCCTTTTTGCCTTAGAATTCCATTTATGCTAGGATTTTGGGATGTCCAAGCATGGGCCACAAGAGTTCCTAGGCTAGGGCTCCTTGAAGATAATTGATTTGGACACTGCATAGGTGTTAGACCCGTCGGTGTGGAGACCGTCCTCATGGGATCCGTCCGGTAAAGGCGATCTAAGTGGATCCGTCATATGAGCCATCAGGTGTATAATTTCTCCTCTTCAGGAATATTTATTCTATTCAAGTTTCTTATTTGCTTGGCAAAAATATTGACTCATCTTTCCTGCATAATCACCATTATAGTGTAACAAACACATCACACCCCAAATCCATAAAATACAAGTTTAAGTACATGATTAACTCGTGGGTTCCACAGTTTTGGGTTCCAAGAGTGTAGAATGGGAGTGACCAACAGGCAGAGACACTGTGGGTGTGGGTGAGGGTACTGAGTAGGAGCAAGAAGCCTAGGAGGCAGCAACACCCTCGTGCCCACAAATTGCTTTGAAAGCAATTGGTGGAACACAACGACGGGTCAACATGGTATTCAACAGCAGAGACATTTTCTCCTTCTCGTCTCTATGGGTGGGAAGGGACTAGAGTAGGGATGGTTTTGCCTTTTGGTTTGATACGCAAAACCCTTTCTTTATAGTTTCTAGTTTTCTTAGCCTCCAAGGCACATACATGTGAAGTGTAGATGTAGAGTAAATGATGCCTATCAATTTGATTAAAGGACTATAGACACTTTGGCATACTGTGTGTGTTTGCATGTGTGTGAGTAGTTGGATGATGCTTTTGAGGAATCAGGTGATCATAAACTACTGCTCCTATAGCATGCCTGATTTCTGGTGGATCAATCAATCAAGAAATCTTATAAAGGACCTAAGTGTAAATTGATCAACTCATTAATGTAACAATACCTTATTCCCCATTAAAATTGAGCATCTTGAGCTCTAATCAAATTAGGAATAAAGTCTGTAAGTTTCCAAAAATCGTGCAAAAAGATCAATAATATTGATTCAATACAAAACGGCACCTAATCAAATCCTATTATGAATAGGGATTCTAATCCTTCTTGGTTTTCTTGAAACTATTATGCACAATTTTGGCAGCCTTCTGTTCCTATTTTTTTTTTTGAAAAAAATTTAATGGTGATTATATTTGTACCTCTTGAATAGAATTGAAATCCTAGTGAAAATCTCAAAACCGTAGATTTTAAGGCTTAGCTTCACAATTTTGGATTAGGTTTTCTTCTTCGCTAAGTTTCTCAACTTCTAAGACTCTAAGTCCCTTCTTGGCAGCCTCCAACGGCCCTCTTTATGCTTAAGAGAGACTAAGGGTCTGTTTGTTTTGGTGGTAAATGATTTCAGGAAATCATATACCACCTGACCCCAGTGTTTGGAAGGGAAGGAAAATTTCAATTTCCGAAAAATTAGCTTCAGTTTGACCAAATTTACTCCTTTGACCCGGAAATGATTTTACGCTCTTATTTTCCCTTCAAATCATTTCCGGGTCTCGCACAAAACGCACAAAAGAGAGAAACAAAAGAGAGAGCCAGAGAAGTTGAGAGAGAACGCACAAAAGAGAGAGCTAAGAAACTTGAAGAAGTCATCCTCCACGGCGAGACCATCCGAGAAATCAACACCGGAGCTCCATGCCGAGACCACGTCGAGAGAAGAGACCAAACCCGTTCCACATCCCGATCCACGCCGGCGAACCCCGAGCTCTAGTCCGACGATCGCACGCACCAGATTGCACCGGTCTCATCACCGGCGAACCCTGAGCACCGCGCCGATCGATCTCGCCTTCGACCCACCGATCTTCGACCTTCGACCTTCGACCCGCTTGACCTTCGACCTTCGACCCGCTTGATTCCTGTGTGATTTTTTATTTTTGTTGTTGTTGTGGTGGTGTGATTTTTGTTGTTGTTGTTGTGGCGGAGAAAAATTTGGCTGTGATTATTTCATTTTCTGTACTTTTCTGTCATAAAATTTGGCTGTGGATTGAGATTTGGTTGTGATTTTGAAATTTTCAGCAATAAAATTTGTTTGGATGGTGAGAAAATGGCTAAGAAAATGTGAAAAAATTGTAGGAAAATAGCATTTTCCTAATAGAACCAAACACATGAAAATATTTTCCACAACAATTTTCATAATACAACCAAACACTTGAAAATATTTTCCTTTTCCGGAAAATAGCATTTCTGGAAAATAGGTATTTTTCGAAAAATATTTTACAGGAACCAAACGGACCCTAAGGTTTCTTCTTTGTATCAATCCCAAAACCCTAGCTAAACTAGGAATCAATTCTCTCTCTGTCTCTCGATGAGAAATGCTAGAGGTCCACCAATGTTTTTAGAAATTGCTTAGTGACCATAATTTAAGCTTTATTCAACTATTGATGCTATTTATTAAAACAAAACAAGTACCCCAAAGTTTGTTTTAATAACTCCAAGGCTCTTGCCAATTTAAATTTCATTCAACTATATTCTTTTCCTAAGTGTTTCATAAATGGTAGGAAAAATAACAATTTAACCCAAATCCAATACCTAAGTTGTTTAGAAAGGATTTTTTTTTTAAAGAAAAAATGTTTAGAAAGAAAAATACTAAATAAGTAAGAAAATGAGGGGGTTTCAAAATGTTCCCTAAATATTAATTTGAAACAACGAATGGATGATGGATCTTTGAATATGAACCAAAGCCTTCTGTAATGATGATGTTTTGTTATAGTTCTTTTGACCAAATAGTAAAAAGGGTAAATTTTAACTATGGTCACTGAAATTTTTGGTAAGTTCCATTTTGGTCCTCTAAATTTAGAAGGTACGGATTTTTCTTCAAAATTTGAGGTCAGTTCGATATTGTTCCTTTAAATATGGTGTTAATTTGATTTTGGCCCTTAAATATGGGATCATTTCGATTTTGGTCCCTTAAATGATAAATCTGTGGTTTGATCAATTTGGTTCGAAAAATATTGGGTGTTTCAACATCCATTTAGTCAAATAAACAGAAAAAATAGATGGACTAAATTATTTCCTTTTTAAAATTTTAGGTACCAATCCAAACATTTAAGATTTGAGGGACCAAAATTGAAATTACACCAAATTTCAGGAACAAAAAGAATATTACCCTAGTAAAAACATAAATGGTAATACTCAACTAGGAAAGGTGGAAGCCACAAATGGACTAAAAAATTCATGGGCCCATTTTTGATAACTAAGTGGTACTTTTTATCTATATCTATATATTACTAAAAGCTGAAGCGTAACATTTACTGTTATTATGCTTTTGTTGAGCCACATCAGCAGCCATGTTATTCATTTATTTTTTTTATATTTTCTTTTCTCTATTTAAAATTTCAACCCCCTATTCTCAAAAAAAAAAAAAAAAAAAAGAAAAAAAAAAGAAAAAAGAAAAAAGAAAAACTGTTCTTTTCCTATTAGTTCACACACATACTATTACACTTTTTCCAACATTTCCCTTTCATTTTTGCATTATCTTCCCACTACTTTACCATTGTACTTCCTTCCTCTTTTTTTATTTTTTTATTTTTTTTTTATTTTTATAATTTGTCTCTTCTTTTACCTTTACACCTACTGTTACACTTCTTCTAACCTTTCTCTTTCCTTTTTGCCTCTTTATCTACCCACAACTTTATCGTTATACTTCCTTCCTCTTTTTTATAATTTGCCTCTTCTTCTACCCATTTTATTTTGTATAAATTTGATATTGTTTTCCCATTTAATCCATATTTTTCTCACACAAAACTATAAGTACTCTCTCTACTTTCTTTTGGTGAATTTTTATTCTTTCTTATAACTCTAATTAAGGTTGATGGTTTTTTTTTTTTAATATGTGTTTTGGTATTGTGTTTATTTATTTATTTTTATTTATTTATATATTTAATATCCCATCAGAAAGTCTTCCCTTTCCCTTTTATAGCTTTGGTTGAATTTTAGTTTGGGTTAATACTTAGTTTTTTGGGAAACATGAATTTGAATATGTCTACCAATTGTTTGAGTAACAAATTATTATAAAGCCTATTATTTATTCTTTTAGTTTCATTTTAATTTTGGTTAAGATAACATTGTAATTTTGTAATGAGTTTTTATTATTATGATATTTTCCTTATTCATTAAGAGATGAGAAATTTGAATAATAAATTTGAAACTTATAAAGTTTAGTTGTATATTAAGCAAATATAATAGACAACAATGGAAATTAGAAGAACATGGTTCACCTTAAAAAAATATTAATCAAACATAAAAAAAAAAATGATATATTTGTAGAGATAAAAAGATTAAAAAAATACTTGTATAAATCTTTTTTTTTTTAAATAGACAATACTTGAAGTAATGGTTTTTTTTATATATATTACACCTTATTACATAATATTTATATTCCCACGCATCGTGTGGATTTGCGGCTAGTTCTATGTAAAAGTTGAACCAGTTCATTTTTATTCATTGGATACTTTTGGAGTGAAGATCATAATGAAAATCCTTTCAGATCTCTTCCATCCAAATGTTTAACTGGTTTCTACTGGTTATCTTTCAGGACTCTATACATTAAATTTTTCAGCTGCTGAAAGTGTGATAAGCATAATAGCAACCGACTGCTGGGCTTCTTTTGCACCTTATTTGGCTAATGTAGTATGTTGTCCTCAATTTGAAGCCACACTGGTGATTATTATAGGACAGTCCAGTAAATACTCTGGGATCCTTACTTTGAACAGGACTCATTCTAAGCATTGCCTCTCTGATGTCGCGGAAGCCCGAAGAAAAGTACACACGATGCTCTCTTGATGAAACAGAAACTAAACTATTAGTTTCTGGAAGTAAACCTCGAATCCACGAGGGTTT
The DNA here is from genome assembly GCA_032727855.1 of Quercus ilex subsp. ballota. Taxonomy (NCBI): domain Eukaryota; kingdom Viridiplantae; phylum Streptophyta; class Magnoliopsida; order Fagales; family Fagaceae; genus Quercus; species Quercus ilex. The sequence continues at coordinate 36,552,784 of CM064915.1, forward strand.
TCCTTGAATCCACAAGGAGATAAAAACTGGAATCCACTAGAAGAAAATTTGACAAAATGTCTGTGTTTATTGATAATAGTCTAATTTGCCTCTGACGGCTACAAAACATATAAATACCGAGAAAAAACGTTTAAAACCTTAATTTGCACTAATTAAGCGACTAGGTGACAAAATTACTGAATTTTACCAAAAATGGCAAAATTGAGTTAAATGCAGAATCATACACTACTGACCTTAAGGGTTGTACCAAAACAGACGGGACCTTATTCTGACTTTTAAACTAAAAGTTATTAAAGAAAAACAAATATTACTATAAATAGCAAAAACACTGTTATCGGGGCCTTAATGAAAGAATTCGCCTAAATTTTGGCGACGTTCATAATTATGAATCTGGATCAGAACGTCGTTTTCCTTCAGCCTGCCAAATTTCATGCAATTCCGACACTGTTACCCCGATGGTCCCTACTGGCACCCCCCTTTGATCTTGCGTTGTGACTTCCTGCGCCCCTGCCGCTCAAGGAAGGCATGTGCTGTCTGTTCTACATCAGTCCCCCCCACTTGAAAAGAACTCGACCCCGAGTTCCCACTATCTGGTTCATCAGGAGGATGATAATCATACAAGTCAGCAACATTGAAGGTAGAAGAAATGCTCATGTCTGGGGGAAGAGCAACCACATAAGCATTGTTGTTGATCTTCTTAGTAATCTGAAATGGTCCATACTTCTTGTCCTTCAATTTGTTGTAGGTACCAACAGGAAATCTCTCCTTTTTAAGATAGACCAGCACTAGATCCCCAACATTGAAGATCTTCTCACGCCTCTTCTTATCAGCAGCTTCCTTGTACTTGGCATTTGTAGCTTTAAGTCTCTGCCTCACCTCCTCTTGCATGGCCTGAATACGGTCAGCCATATTCTCTGCTGCTTGACTCACTCCTGGAAGCTCAGGTAAAGGTACCAAGTCCAAAGCGTGTTTTGGGGGCACGCAGTAGACGATGGCAAATGGAGACTTACCAGTGCTTCTATTGACTGAGCTATTGTACGCAAACTCTGCTTGGGACAATGCAAGATCCCACTGCTTGGGCTTCTCTCCTGAGATACACCGGATCAGATTCCCCAAAGTGCAATTAACCACTTCTGTCTGGCCATCAGTCTGTGGATGACTGGTGCTGCTGTAATTCAAGGAAGTGTCAAAACGCTTCCACAAAGTTCGCCAGAAGTGACTAAGGAACTTGGTATCCCGGTCAGAGGTGATGGACTTTGGCATTCCATGCAAACGCACCACTTCTTTAAAGAATAGATTGGCCACTCGAGTAGCATCTGAAGTCTTCTTGCATGCTATGAAATGGGACATCTTCGAGTACCTGTCAACCACAACAAAAACAGAATCCATACCTCGCTGGGTTCGAGGTAGACCTAGTATAAAGTCCATAGACAAGTCTTCCCATGGTGCTTGTGGAACTGGTAAAGGCATATATAAACCAGTATTCTGAGATTGACCTTTAGTAGTTTGGCAGATTGGACACTTCCTCACATGATTGCCAACATCCCTCTTGAGTTGTGGCCAATAATACCTCTCTTCCACTAGTGCTATAGTCTTATCTCTGCCCATATGTCCACCCAAACCTCCACCATGCAGTTCCCTAATAATCTGCTCCCTCAATGAACTTTTAGGGATGCATAATTGGTTACCCCGAAAAAGGAAACCATCCTAGATGTACATACTATTGATAGCAGTATGAGTTTGTTGACACTTACCCCAAATATCACCAAAATCCTCGTCATGCTCGTACAGCTCCTTGAGGCAATCAAACCCTACAACTTCAGTACGTAGGGTGGTCAACAACGATGCTCGCCTGCTGAGTGCATCAGCCACCTTATTAGTGATACCAGACTTGTGTTTTAATATGAAATGGAAGCGCTGAATATTAGCTACCCACCAAGCATGCATCCTGTTAATGCTAACTTGACTGTTGATGTGCTTCAATGCTTGATGATCTGTATGTAATACAAACTCCCTCTGAATCAGGTAGTGCTCCCAATGCTTACGAGTCCGTACTACAGCAAAGAACTCCAGCACATAGGCTGACCATTTACTTCGAGCTTCACAAACTTTCTCACTGAAGAATGCTACTGGTCTGTTGTCTTGTGAAAGAACAACGCCTATCCCGACCACAGATGCATCACACTCCACCTGAAACACCTTATCGAAGTTGGGCAATGCCAAAACCGGGGCTGTGCTCAGCTTTTCCTTAATCAAGGCAAAGCTTTATTCTGCCTCTTTGCCCCATGAGAACCTCCCTTTCTTCAGACACTCAGTGATAGGGGCTACTATGCTACTGAAATCTCGAACAAACCTCCGATAGAAGGTTGCTAGCCCATGGAAGCTTCGCACATCACTAACTGTCTTTGGGGTTGGCCATTCCCTGACTGCACGGACCTTGTCCTCATCAACATGAATCCCATCTGCACTAACCACATACCCTAAGAACAGTAACTTATCAGTCAAGAAGCTGCACTTCTTCAAGTTGATATACAACTCATTGGCCTGCAACACCGCTAATACTTCTCGCACATGATTATAGTGAGCTGCTTCTGTCTTACTGTAAATCAGGATATCGTCAAAATAAACTACCACAAACTTTCCAATAAATGGTTTCAATACCTGATTCATAAGTCTCATGAAAGTGCTGGGAGCATTGGACAATCCGAAAGGCATTACCATCCACTCATACAACCCGTCCTTTGTCTTAAAAGCTATCTTCCACTCATCTCTAGGTCGGATCCGAATCTGGTGATACCCACTCTTGAGATCCAGCTTGGTGTAACACTTGGACCCACTCAGCATATCAAACATATCATCTAGTCGGGGAATAGGAAATCGATACCGGACTGTGATCTTGTTGATGGCTCGACTATCCATACACATATGCTAGCTCCCATCCTTCTTTGGCGTTAACAGTGCCGGTACTACACATGGACTCATACTCTCCCTGATCTGCCCCTTACTCAAAAGCTCATCCACCTGCCCCTGTAGAATTTGACCTACTTGAAGATTCATCCTGTAATGTGGCAGATTAGGTAGACTAGCTCTAGGAACTACATCAATGCAATGCTGGATGTCACGCATTGGTGGTAAACCTACAGGCAGCTCTTTCGGAAAAAGCTCTTCAAACTCCTTGATCAATGGTTGAATTGCCCCAGGTATCTCAGTAACCTTCTTTGGCTCACCATCTGTCACCACTACAGCATATACCTGTTTCAACTCCTTACACTCCCTGTCAAACTCATCTTCATTCTTAAAAAACACATACACATTATCCTTACACTTATGAGTAGCATCTACATCATACTGCCAAGGTCTCCCCAATATTAAATGACATGCATCCATTTCAACAACATCACAAACTACTTCATCTACATAACATTTACCCATAGAAAACGTAACACGACATTGTTGAGTAACAAGAGTTTCCGTACCTTTCTTGATCCAACCTATCTTGTACTGAGAGGGATGCTTTTCCGTCTTCAGTCCTAGCTTGGTAACCAAACTCTTTGACGCAATGTTCTCTACGCTGCCACTGTCAATGATCAAATCACAGACCCTCTTACTGATGGTGCATCGTGCTCGGAAGACCTCATTCCGCTGATCACTGTATTCCACACTTAGTGTGAGCAACAACCTCTGGATCACCAAAGACCGCCCTAATGGCACGCCTTCCTCATCCTCTTGGACCTCATTGGGATCATAGGTATACAGATCCGTATCATTATACACCTTTTCACCCTCCTGTTCACCTTCTGCCTCGCCTTCTTCTGCTACCACCAAATTCACTGCTGCTCGCTTAGGGCAAGTACTAGATCGGTGTCCTGGTTCTCCGCACCTGTAGCACTTATTCCCAGTTGGCCTAGCATAGGGGTCGGCTGGGCTGTGGAGCCTGCTATTGCCACTGTGGATTGGTTGACACCACTATTCTCCCTAACCACGGGTTGTGATCGTGGTGTAAACATGGGCTGTTTACCTTTGTTGGCAGTGGAACTAGAGGACTCCGAATTGTGGCTAGAAAACTTCGAACCTGCCCTGAGATGCTGATATTCTATTTTCTTGGATAAGGTTACAGCCTCATTGAAAGTATATAGGGTTTGTAAGGATACCTGATCTCGGATGGAAACTCGTAGCTCGTGTACAAATCTGGATATTCGTTGATCTTCAGTTTCCTCCAAATCATTGCGATTCGCCAACTTGTCAAACTCCTCCATGTACTCAATAACTGTCCGAGTACCTTGCCTGCAATCTTGGTATTGTCTGAACAACTCCTGCTGGTAATCTGGTGGTAAGAACCGATTTGCCATTAATCTTTTCATTCTCCTCCATGATCGTATTGGAAGCTTTCGTTCACAGGTACGGTTTAATTGAACACGATCCCACCAGGCAGATGCTCCTCCCTTCAATTTGTAGGCCACCAAACACACCTGTTTGTCATCTGCTGTACCCATATAATCGAAAAACTTTTCCACCTCACTGACCCAATCCATATGCTTTTCAATGGAGACATTACCATTAAAGGATGGTAACCCTACTTTCATCCGATAGTCCCTTTGTTCTTGATAATCTCGGCCATTATCCCTTACGGGACCACGATGATTTCCAAGGACTCTCTCTGCATACTCCTCGTCTTCACTGTCTTCTTCGTTGTAGTCTTGCTGCCTGTTCCTGTTTGGACCACGATATGGAGGGCCACGCACTCGGTTATCATGTCGCTCTCCGTCATCGCGATTAGGGTTTCGGTTAAGCAAGGTGGCAAGCGCTTCTTGAATCTGGTCCAGAGTCTGCTGGGTTGAATCACGAAAACCAAGGAACTCAGCCCTAGTGAGGACTGGGTTGTTGACGTCGTCACCGCCGTCATTGTTATGGTGGTCACCGTCTTGTCGGTTAGCCATCAGACCAGGGTAAGTCAAGGCTCTGATACCAACTGATGTCGCGGAAGCCTGAAGAAAAGCACACACGATACTCTCTTGATGAAACAGAAACTAAACTATTAGTTTCTGGAAGTAAACCTCGAATCCACGAGGGTTTTCCCTGAATCCACAAGGACATAAAAACTGGAATCCACCAGAAGAAAAATTGACAAAATGTCTGTGTTTATTGATAATAGTCTAATTTGCCTCTGACGGCTACAAAACATATAAATACTGAGAAAAAACGTTTAAAATCCTAATTTGCACTAATTAAGCGACTAGGTGACAAAATTACCGAATTTTACCAAAAATGGCAAAATTGAGTTAAATGCAGAATCATACACTACTGACCTTAAGGGTCGTCCCAAAACAGACGGGACCTTATTCTGACTTTTAAACTAAAAGTTATTAAGGAAAAACAAATATTACTATAAATAGCAAAAACACTGTTATCGGGGCCTTAATGAAGGAATTCGCCTAAATTTTGGCGATGTTCATAGTCATGAATCTGGATCAGAATGTCGTTTCCCTTCAGCCTGCCAAATTTCATGCAATTCCGACACTGTTACCCCGATGGTCCCTACTGGCACCCCCCTTTGATCTTGCGTTGTGACTTCCTGCGCCCCTGCCGCTCAAGGAAGGCATGTGCTGTCTGTTCTACATCACTCTCAGACATTGAGAAGATCCTTGTGAGTCAAGGAGCAAATGATAATCTCCAAAATATATGTTCATTTCACCCAGAGAACCTCACAAAAGCCTCTTGCCCCGTCAGCGATGTTGATGAATTTGAGAGGATTGTGGACTCTTCTGGACTTTTGGCTGCTTGCGGAAGGATTGATCCTGTCAATGAGTGTTGTAACCAAGTTTGCCAAATTGCTATACTAGATGCTGCTAGAAAAATTGCGTTAAATGGTACGTCAAATACGGATGGGGCCTCTATCTCACCTGATCTCTCAAGAAGGATTGATGATTGCACAAATCCTGTCCTCCGATTTCTGGCCAGTAGACTTGATCCTTCTTCAGCAAATAGTGTTCTAAGAGGACTTTCAAATTGCAATGTAAATAAAGGTTAGCATGAAAACTATTAATAATAAATAAAAAGAAAATAAAGAACTCGTACATCTTGGAAATTTAGAATATGACAAAAACCATATGAGATGCTTTTTCAATATGATTTGGACCAATCTGTTCTACGTATGACTTTCTGATCTTCAAGTTTGTTTTACTATCTGGTTCAGTCTGTCCACTGGTTTTTCCCAACATGACAGATGTTGTGAAAGAATGTGGAAGTGTTATAAGTAACCAGACTTCTTGCTGCAAATCCATGGAGAGTTATGTGTTCCAATTGCAACAGCAGAGTTTCCTCACCAACTTACAAGCCTTGAATTGTGCTGCATCACTTGGCATGAGGTTACAGAAAGCCAATATCTCCTACGATGTTTATAATCTTTGTCATATAAACCTCAAGATTTCTCTCTTCATGGTCAGTTTTATTATTTGCCCCCCAAATGAGCGAATGCATTCCTATTTCAACCTTGTAGGAAGAAATGATATTGATATATGTTCTTTGTGATTCATTTGTTCGTGATGGTGAAATCAACAAATGCAATACACCAGTTGGATCACAAGGTAATGCTTTTATTTTGAAAATACTGCTATGTAGCTTTTTAAACTACGTATTCTTGGAGGTTTCAGTTTTGATGTTCCTTGTAGTTAACACTTGTGCACCTCTAGTCTTCTAATTGGTGATTTAATATATGTGTATATATATATATATATATATATATAGAGGAGAGGCTTTATTTAACTTGTTGGCTGTTACCTTTGCTCCTTGTGCCTCCTGATCTTCTAGGATGCAAGTCTTTTAGTCAATTTCATCACCTTAGAAGATTGGTTTTGTAATAGTCTACATAAAAAATAGTGTCTTTGAGATCAGAGTTTGAAAAGTACCCCAGCCTTGCTACATTAAGCCTCTGCTCTTATTTGGTTAAGTTAATAAATCTGACCATGAAAGTGCATGTCCTGCCTCCCTCTAGGGAGACGTGTTTCAATCATGATGAAACTTGAATGGAGTTAGATGCTATGCAAGTTGTGGTGTACACTTGGTCCTAAAATTTATTTTATTAAAAAATAATACATATATGAATTATTATTAATAATTATACATGCATTACACTGCAAAATGTACATGTTAGTAATCAAAATCTTACATTTACACTTGGAAACTCCATTCTACAGTGAGACTTCAGAAAAGTAACTTGTTTCATCTGTCTTTTCTTTAGAGTCTGGCTGCCTTTTACCAAGCTCACCTTCAGATGCAACATATGATAAAACTTCGGGGATCAGCTTCATTTGTGATCTTAATGATAACATAGCTGCTCCTTGGCCGTCTAAATCTTACGTACCTGCTTCTTCCTGCAATAAAAGTAGGGCCAGAATTTTCACTTTTCTTTTGTCAACTGAATTTATTTTTTCTGTACAAAGTTCTGCTTCTGCCTCTTTAAACCCCCACCCCCAAATCTGCCTTTTTTTTTTCTTTTCTCCCCTCTTATTGATTTTTTCCTCGGCTCAATGGAATTGCAGCAACCAAACTTCCAGCACTCCCCACGGCAACCTCTTCACAAAGTGGTAAGGGACTTAGAACTATGTTGCTGCACTAATACAATTCAGTTTTTAATTTGTGCAAAGAAGACACATCTTTTGTCCCCTTTTTCTTTTAGAGTTCTTCTGTTGGTTACATGATATGATACTTGATTCAACTCAACTAACCCGAAATCTGCACTAAATTGGGATTGTCTCTGTGGAAGTTACTATACTGGTAAAACAAAAATGTAATATCTCAGGCTCGTAACTCCTGGCTGAACTCTTATCAGTTTAGCATATCAACTGGTATCACATGCATTATAAATGTTATCTGCTAGATAGTTTGTTCTGAAGTAAACTCATGCTAATAATTTCATCTGGTACAATACTAAAGAAATTCATAGAGGAACTAGTGAATTCACAATATTCTTTAGAAGCTTATTCAACTCTAACAACACTTCTGCTTAGACTCACTTCCCCTAGATGCTCATGACAAATGCCATTACAAATATAATTAGGGTCTGTTTGAATACCGTTTATTTTGTTGAAAACTGAAAACTTATTACTGAAAGTACTGTAGCAAAATAATTTATAAGCTAGCTGATTTTTTGGGCTGAAAGTACTGTAGCTTCAGTTGAATAGTAATGTGAACAGTACAAAATAATTCATCTGAGTTTTTCATCTTTTTTTGGGGTTTGTGAACAGTAACGTGAGACCCAGGTAATTTTTAGCCAAACGCGCAAAACATGGACGCAAAACGCTATCCAAACACTAGTATTTTTGTTATTAAAACCAAAATTTGGCTGGTATTTATTTGTGATTCATGCATTTTTGCTTCCCTTGTTGGTAACTTGGGTGTTTACTTCCCCTTGAATGATCATTTCATGATGCATGATGCATGTAGTAGAAGATCTCTTGAGTTGGTTAGCCGGGTGTGTTCCATGCAAGCATGATGCAATTTTCTTACATGGTTTAGTTGCAAGATTTTCTATTTTAGTAGCTCTAAAATACAGCTGAACTTAGTTTTATAATATTAACTTTAGCAATTATTTGTCCATTTAAGTAAATTCTGTGCTGAAACCTTCCATTCATACATTGCAGGTCATTGCACAGAAGACTTGATGTTTACGCTACTCGTGATCTTCTCACTAGTTATCACGATGCTTCTTTGATTTTAGTTTCCACCGTTCTTTAGTCCTTTTTGGCCACAACAGAAGCTCCTATTTGTGCTGGATAGCCTGGTCTAAATCTGGAGAGGAGAAAAAGAAAGAGGAGTGGGCCTCTATAGAGAATTCCTGATTTGGATGTGAAGTGTATGCTAATTGCAATCACATGTAATTATTTTTTTGTAAAATCAATTAAAATGAAGAAGGTAAAGTTATATGCCTGCTTTTTAAGTGTGTAAATTAAAAGAGTGCACTGTGTACATAATCTGTTTTGTTCTTCTTTTTATTTTTTTCATATAAAAAAGCAAATTCTGTAACTTTTTAGAAGAGCTCAGTTGAGTTGTAAAATATGAAATATTTGGGTTAAGAGAGAAATGGAAGTGTTAGAGTATCATGATATTACATTTAGCAAATGTTGATATCCTTGATTGACTAAAATTAAGGAACAATAATTGTCCCTGATTTTAATCTAATCAAGGGATTCTCCTAAGTCAATCTTAGTTCCTAATTTGGTTGTCAAATTTGTTACTATTTACAAAACATCAATACTCCTATTCTTTTTCCCTCATCTTGGATTAAAAACTCAATTACAAGAACTGCATTAATATATATATATATATATATATATATATATATTTTGCACTTTCAACAATTGGGAGAAAGGAGATTTAAACCCAAGTTCTCCTCCATGCGAAAATGTCAACAAATTTATGCTTAATATATTTTTAATTACAGTAAAATATATTGTATTGGTGAGATTGTATGTGTAAGTGTATAACTTTTTTTTTGGAGAGAGCTTCAACCTATATAACATTTGCTCTTGATGATAGCTCTTTATCATAAATCAAGACACCAATTAGTTTTTGGTATAGGTGGGGATTAAACCCCAAATCTCTTATACAACCATCGATCAGAGATTTTTTTACTGATTAAGTTAATTGGAACCCACAAGTCTATAACTTAATTACTAACAAAACAGTTTCTCAAAAAAAAAAAAAAAAAATTACTAACAAAACAAAAATGTTAGTTACAAATAGGGATGGCAAGGCATGGTAGAGTTGGATTATAGGTGTCCCATCTAATGGTGTAGCCAAGATTTTTACTTGGGGGCGAATAATACACATATGTTAGTCATAATTTATAAATGTATTGTATAGAAAATGATCAAATTTAACATATTATAATCTTTCTAAACTCAAATGTATTATGCAAACTATTTAATTTGCTATAAAGATGTACAAAATATATTAAAAGAAGAATTTAACATCTCTTATCACAGTTATGCTTTATAGCAATCTTTCATTGAATTAAATTCATCCATTAGCATCTCCTTATCTTTTAGAACATGAATAAACAATTAAGAGTAATGCTAGAGATACATTTTTTTTTTTCAAATTGCTGATATGATGAGTGGTTATTGATAAATGAAAAAGTGATGTTAATAGTGAGTCTAGATAAAACCAATAAGAAGTTGACCACATCAATAGTTTATAAAAATATTGTAAAATATTTTAAAACTATAGCATTACTCAACAGTCAATTTGAAAAAAAAGCCATAAAATTACAATTTTTATTAATAATTAGTCCTCTATGGTATGACTGCGACTTTCCCTAATAAGTTATTCCTTTAAGTACAATTATAAGTAATTATTATTTTAAGTCATAATCAACCATTAAGAAACAATTGCAAACTTAATCAAATATATATATATATATATATATATTTTAATTCCTTGTATTACACACTCATGTATCAAACTCATTATACATAACTCAAGAACAAATTCTACTATATAAAGGAAAATCTTAAGAAAAAAAAAAACCTTTTGTATATGATAAACCAACATTTTTTTCTATAAACAGCTCTATGTTTGACCAACTTATTTGGCACCTAAATCCAAACCCACCAAAAAAAAAAAAAAAAAAAATTTCAATTTTGAAAATCAAATTGATGATGATGAAAGAAAATAGATAAAGTTTGCCTACAAACTTTAGTTGTAGTCAATGACTACAACTTCCACTAAAAAAATTAACTATGACTATATATTTTGAAAAGAATAAAGTTTAGCTACAAAATTAGTTGTAACCTAAGGTTATAACTTCCTTTAATAAAATTAACATTACTACATATTTTGAAAATCTAATGGTTGAATTGCATGTTCTTTATGTTCTAAATACATATGTCAAATTTTGTGCCGATCAGATATTATTTATTATATAATCTATAAACTTTTATTTTATGCATAATTTTAAACTACAACAACTTGTAATTTAAACAATTTATTGATGACATAACTATTGATCTTTAATTTTCTAGAAATTTTGCAAGTATGGAGGATATAAGAAGAAAATGTAATCCAATGATGGATTTGTCAAAATTCATCTCCAATAAAAAAAATATTGAGTAAGGTTGTAACCTCAGATTACAACCAATTTTGTAACTAAACTTTTTTCTTTTGGAATTCTTATCGTTGTTGTGAGAGACCACCAAAATTAGGGGTACTCTAATAAAAAAGTTTTTTTGAGTGCTTTTAAGGGTACCTCTCTTTTTGGGTAAGTGGTGTGGAGTCGCCACTTATTTTTTATACAAAAAAATAAGAAAAAATTACATACAACATTACATGACTGAATTGTTCCATTCTCATTGATTGAGTAAAAAAGTACAAATTTGATAACTTGAATATTACATGGCTTTGGATCCTAGTTACAATCTACCAAAGATACATGACTTTTTGTCCTAGCTACAATCTACCCAAAATAAAAAAAATAAAGATAAAGCCTAGGTCTATCTATCTAAAGACACTAAATTTGGAGGCTAGGTTATGGAATGGGAAGGTGTTAGGCACCCATTCTGCTTAGACAGAGTCTAGCCTTCTAGACTCTCATGACTGATCAACCCCTTTTATTCATGACATGGATGATATGTTGCATACATGACAAACTTAATTCTAAACTAAGTCACATAAATCTATTTAGGAATGTGTCCTCTTCTTTTAAGAAAAATTTAGATCTGTTTTTTGTGAATCAAAAATTTGATTTGGTTTAGAAAAATCAGATCTATTTTTGTACATGTAAAAAAAAAAAAAGTTTTTGGCATAGAAAAGTCAAATTTGTGTTTATTAAATAAACCAAAGTCTTTTGGTTTTTAAAAAATATCAGTTCTATTTTTGAGAACTAGAAAAATTAGTTTTTGGTTTGTATTAAAAAAATCAGATCTATTTTATAACAAAAAAAATTTAGATTGTAGAGTGTTAGAAAAAAAATTAGATCTGTGTTTTTATATAAAATAAAGTAAGAAAAATATTTTTTTAGAAGAGAACTATATTCATGAAATAAACCTATGCTACATGTATTAGACAAAACAAACAAACTATTCATGACTTTTTTTTTTTCAAAATCTGCTATTTTAACAAAAATCCAGATCTATATCTAAAGTAGATGTTGATCAGTTTTTTGGATTTAAAAAATTCATATTTGTATCTAAGGAAAATACAAATCAGTTTTTTTATTGAAAAAAAATTCAGATCTGCATCTAATGAAGATACAAATCAGTTTCTTTGATTGAAAAAGATTCAGATCTGCATCTAAGGAAGATGCAAATTAAATTTTTTTTTATTTTTAATATCTAAAAAGATTCAGATCTACATCTAATGAAGATGCAAATCAGTTTTTTTATTGAGAAAAATTTAGATTTGCATCTAATGAAGATGCAAATCAGTTTTTTGATTGAAAAAAGATATGATAACAAGCAGATTAAAAAAAAAAAAAAAGATCTTGACAACAAACACATATTCCAATAGAGAAAATATCGACAACACATGATATGAGCATTTAAAAAATCAAAACTAAACAAACATTTATTCGTGCATCACCAAATTAAAAGAGACAGAAGAAGAAAAAGTAAATAAAAACTACCTCTTGCATGGATGTACTTTTTTTCTTGAGAGAATATTTTAGGGTTCAAAGAAATTAATGCAATTATCTTTGAAACCTAAAAATCCTTGCTTACAAAAAAAAAATTCTTAAGACTAAAGCCTTCAGAACCTCTTTAACGTAAGAGAGAAAATACTAGAAAAAGGGAGTCAGAAAGAGGGGAAATCTGAGGGCGTGAAAAAGTGTCATGAATTATCTTGTAGATAAATACTCTTAAAAAAATCTTGATTAAGTCTAGGTTATCCACAATTTTATTGTTATCCAATTATCCCCTTTATTTCCATGCAAGCAAGTCTATTTTGACACTAACTAACAACCAATCACAAAATCATTTAATTAATTTTAATTTTTTAACCAATCAGAATTAATTTAAATTAATCATGCATGATTGATTCTACCTAGACACAATGCATGCTGACCATGCAAACTTAATCATGCGATATCTTTCGATCCGACGGTCCGATTTGGAAACCGGGCATACCGTCGCAACCGTTAGAATCTCAAGATCATTTTTATGATATGTAATGAAAAAATTTAATGCATTTAATGCAATCATGATTTTGGGTACATGAATGGTCATTCTAGTCATCTTCCTTGATTAAATCATGGGTGCAAAATTGAGTGTCTACAGAATGCCCCTCATTGATAGATTTTGGAAAGCGAATGTCAATGTAAAACAAAGACACTAATTTTAGCGGCCATGATTTAATTGAGGTCGAATTTTCAAAGATTACCTAGCCCTTGAACCTAAAATCTTGGAACATAGAACTAGTGCTTTACCTTTTGACAAAAATGAAAATTGTGAATACTTGACCTACTTGATAGCTGATTAATTTTGAAATGATTCTTGATAATTGAGGTGACCGAGAGGCTTTTCTATCTCATCTGAATGTGGATGGTAACCAAGGGGCTTTTCTACCTCGGAACTAGAAGTGTGGCGACCAAGGGGCTTTTCAGCCTCGATCTTGATGAAAGATAACCAATGGGCTTTTCAACCTCAGAATCGAAGCTGTGGCGACTAAGGGGCTTTTTAACCTCGATCTTGAAGAAAGGGAATCAAGGGGCTTTCCAATCTTGGAACCGGAGCTGTGGCGACCAAGGGGCTTTTCAACCTCGATTTGAGTTGTGGCGACCAATGGGCTTTTCAACCTTGATCTTGATGAAAGGGAACAAAGGAGCTTTTCAACCTCGGAACCAGAGCTGTGGCGATCAAGGGGCTTTTCAACCTCGATCTTGAAGAAAGGTAACCAAGGGGCTTTTCAACCTTGGAACCGGAGCTGTGGTGACCAAGGGGCTTTTCAACCTTGGAATCGGAGCTGTGGCGACCAAGGGGCTTTTCAACCTCGATCTAAGTTGTTGCTTGCAAAAAGTCAAAATTTAGGATTAGACTTTAAATGATGAGGGCTTTGTGGTCCCATTGTTTTTTAGATGTGCGATTTCCATTTGTTCCTTCTTGATTTGAATTTTTTCATTAGCATGAAAACCTTGACGGATTTTTGTGGTTCCTTAAAAAAGATTTTTTCTTTTTTGAAACTTGAAACTTGGAATTTGAAACTTAGAGTTTGGAATTTGAAACTTGAACTTTGAAACTTGAAATTTTGAAAATTGAAACTTTGGAATTTTGAAACTTGAGATTTTGAAGCTTGAAACTTGAGATCTTGAAATTTGGAACATGGAATTTGAGTTTTGAAAATTTGCAACTTGAAATTTTAAAACTTGAGATTTTGAAAACTTGCAATTTGAAATTTTGAAACTTGAAACTTGAGATTGAATTTGAAATTTAGAATGTGGAATTTTAAGCTCGGGAATGAAAATTTTGAATTGAAAATTTGGGATTTGAAAATTTGGAATTTGAAAGTGAATCTTTTATCCTTAATCTGCTCCAAGAATTTTCTTTTCTCTCTCTCTCTCTCTCTTTTGGAAATTGATGACCCTTCTCTTTTCATGATTTTTTTTAGAAGAAGAAAAGAAAAGAAAATAAGAAAAAGAAAAAGATTTTTTTTTAGGAGTTGATTGAGTCAACTCAGTTGAGTTTTAAGTGTGGGGGCCGAATTTTGGCCCCCCAATTTTTGGCTCTCTCTCTTATTCTTTTTTTGCTTCCTCCTTCATCCTTTTCTTTTTTCCACCATTAACACTCTTCACCCTCTTCTTCACCTTGCATTTTACTTCTTCATCCCACCATTTCTTCTCTAAAAAATTACTTTCCTAAGCCTCTCAACCCCCCCTTCACTCATCTCCCTAAATATATTTTTTTTCATATCCTTGTGTTCTTGAGCACTTTTGCTACACATCCATTTTTGGTAAGACCCATTTTCAAACTCATTTTTTCTTTGCACAAAAATGTCATCCTCTTCCAATGGACCCTCTTTTCTTACTTTTCATGGAAAGAAATATCATCCATCATTTGAATGGAATGGTAAGGAAGGGCTCCTTCAAGACCCCAAGACCCATGCTTCACATTCCCACATGGACTTCAAGGTGAATTTTTCTTTGGTTTCTTTGTTTGGAAAAATGTTGTTTCCATGCTTCATTGAAAGTTTGATGGTGAGACATTGTCATTTTGTTGTGTGCTCTAGTTGGAATTTGGGGCATTGTATGATTGATCATGTTGTAATCTTGGCTTTGGAGCATTTTTGAAGTGTTGTATTTTTTTTTTTAGGTTATGGTTTAATTTGGACAATGTTGGTGGCTCATGGAATTTTGGCAATGTTGGTAATTTGTGATATCGTTGGATGAATTTTGGCTTGGATTTTGGGGGCATTGACATTGTGAAAATTTTGTGTTGTAGGCTTGTATGAATATATTCATGATGCACGTGGAAAATTTTGTTGGCATGTGTAAATTTTATTTCATGAACATGGAAAAATTTTGTGGGTATGAGTATGGAAAATTTGTGGATACGGACAATTTTTGTGGATATGGAAGAAATTTATGGGCATGAAATTTTGGCTATGGAAAAATTTTGTTGGATATGTGATGTTAGATCATGGAATTTTTTTTTGTGGTTGACTTTGGACGTGTAGGGATTTTTCGTTGTGATTTTAGACATGTAGGAATTTTTTTGATGATCATTTTGGACATGTAGGAAAATTTTTGGCGGTTATTTTGGACATGGGAATTTTTTTGTTGTTGGTCA
This sequence comes from Quercus ilex subsp. ballota, assembly GCA_032727855.1. Taxonomy (NCBI): domain Eukaryota; kingdom Viridiplantae; phylum Streptophyta; class Magnoliopsida; order Fagales; family Fagaceae; genus Quercus; species Quercus ilex. The sequence goes on from CM064915.1 coordinate 36,568,557, forward strand.
TGGTAAAATTTTGGTGGGACATTGATTTTTTTAGATGTATGATTTTTGGTCATGGAAAATTTTTGTTGGTGTGGAATGAGATTTTTGTTGGCATGAGAATTTTTGGCATTTTGATGATGGGCTAAATTTTTGTGTTGCAGAGTCTCAAGAGTCGAGGTAGCCTCCAAATGTTGAAGGGCATATGGGAAGCTTTGTCTCCCGATATCAGGAATATCATCAATGATGCAGGTTTTGGTACTTTCTTTGAGGCTTTATTAAATCAAGAGACTCATGAGTACAAGGACCTTCAGTTACTCCTTGCCTTGTCAGAGCGCTTTTGGGACACCACGTGTACTTTCCATTTTTCGGGTATTGGTGAGGAGATGTTGACACCTTACGACTTCTCCGTCATCATTGGCTTGAGGTTGGGTGGTGAAAGAATCCGGGTCAATGACTCCCTTACTCCAAAGGAAATTAAGAAACTTCTAGGAGTAGTGCCTTCCAAAATGAGGAGTAAAAATGTCCCTTTGATGTGGTTGTATGAGAACATTGCAAAATGTGATATTGTGGCAATGGGTACATGCATGTTCATGCTTCTCTTCATTAGGACTTTCTTGTGCCCAGATTTAGGCTGTACTGCGAACTTGTGCTATTTGTGGAGCTTGAGAAATATTGAGCAAATTAAAAATTATGACTAGGGTGGTATGGCTTATGCTACCCTTTTACACTTCATGACTCAACTTTCCAAGTGTAGTCTCTGAAGCTTGGGTGGTGCTCCATTTGTCTGGCAGGTGAGGTTTGGAATTTTTGGTTGTGTGTGGGTTTTGAAAGTTATTTTGGCTATGTTGTAATGGTGTTGTGATTTTTTTTTTTTTTTTTTTTAGGTTTGGATGTATGAGTACTTTGGAGTTGGTCCTCAAATTTAGGAGGAGATTGATGATATTTATCCTAGATTTCTCCGTTGGTTGCCCAAACACCGTTTGTCAACGCCCTTCAAATATTCTTTGAAAATTTGGGGTATGGTGATTGACAATTTGACTGTTGATGATATGAGTCTTTCTCATTTTTTGCGTGTGGGGGTTTTTGGTGTTTGATTATGGATTGGTCTTTTTCTTATTCTGGGTTCTTTTGTGATTTTTCAGATGTCTTTAAATCCTTAGGTTGGATGTGAGGAGTATGATGAGTGTCGATAGGCTCTGGAGCTGAATAACCGTCAGGTAATGCTTGAATGTGGGCATGTGAGGTACTGGTATCTTGGTGATCGGGTGTTGCCTTAGGTTCAACATGTGTACCCTCTTACAACAATTCCAGTGCTTCCTTTTCCCTCCATTCGATTGGCTGATCTTTTGACTAATGAAGAGATTGCTCGGGCTCATGTTGGCCATGTTGTTTTAGGAATACCAAGGACTTATTTTGAATTTATTCAAACTCAATTGCAAGGTTGTTTGGCCAGCATTTTTGTGACATTGGTATTTCCCTTCCCTTCTAAAGTCAAATTTTCATCTTGTATTCTCCTTTTCCATATTTTTGCTTGGTGACAATATTTGCATGTTGGACTTTCAGGCTCCATCTTCTGAAGGAGAGGAAGAAGGAGAGGAAGAAGAAGAAGAAGAGATTCCTTCTCCTCACCATGTTGGTAGCTCTTCTAGTTCTTTCATGGAGACTTATCCCCATTTTCCGGCATGACAATATGAAGTGATGAATCTTGATGGAACATATAGTTCCATGCCTTTGGATAGGCCAGAGCACACCCCAAACGTCCCTTTGCTTGATCCGGTGTGTTCTTGAATTCTTTTAGTTCCTTGTCCTTATTTCTCCTTGGCTTATTGAATGGCTTTTGATCTGGTAGATTTATGCTTTAGGTTGATGTTGATCTTGTGGAGGAAAGTATGCAAATGATCGGAGGCTTGCAATTGTTGGCTCATACTTAGTCTTCTCAATATGTGATAATGAGGTGAGCTGGGTATGCAATGATGCTTTCTGAGTGTCTTTTGCTTGGACTTTTTCTTGATAATGGACTTAACACTTGACTTTGCTAACTTTTTAGGTGGGTCAAATGGCAGCGGCTTATTCCACTAGAAGAACTTTGGAGGAAACAATTAGAAACCTTCAGTATGATCCTCGATTCTATGCAAGTCAAGAGGGAAATACTAAAGGTGGTTCCTTTAGAGGAGGGTCGAGGAGGTCTTCACGTAGGCGAACCTGGAGTCCTAATGATGTTTGATTTGTATTTTTTAATTTTTCCTGCAAAACAGAGGAAGTGTTCCTTAGACAATCTTGTATTAATTTCCATGTTTAGCTCTTTGTCTTTGGACTTTCCCTTGATCATGTAGAAACTTTAAATGAGACAAAGTTTAGAATTCACCTGATGGGGTCTTGTAGTACCAATTTAAACTTATCTTGATTGGCTCTAATGGAATCTACATTTACTTGAATGAGGCGGAGCCAAATGCCCTTAGTTTAAAAATGAATGCATGATTTTTTGGAAATCTTAGAATCTTGATGATTTTTTTGTTTTGAAAAGATGATGATGGTGGTCCTTTTTTTTTTTTTTTTTTTGAAAATGAATGAGGCATGGACGAATGCCCCTAGTTTGAGACATGTATTCATGAGCTTGAATAATCTTGATTTGATCAATTTTTGAAAATAATGATGCAAGTGATGATTTTTTGAAAACAAATGAGTTGGGCATGTCTGAATGCCCCAGTTTAACCTAAAAAAAATTCTTTTGAGTGTTTAACGGTAAAAAATGGACCTAAAAAAAATTCCTGAAAATGCAAAACAGTGTAAATGAGGATTAGTTGGCTAAGTGCTGTTCAACACTTTTAGAGTGCCGTTCAGCACTTTGAAAGTGACGATCGGCACTTTTAGGGTGCCGAATGGCACTTGGTCATGCTGTCGGGTTTAGACCGTGGTGGGTTGACTTCTCACGCTTTTCCAACGCGTGTTTTGCGTTTTCGAGTTTTTTGAAAAATATTTTCTTCGTGTGTGACCATGAAACACTTTCCTACTCAGCTATAAACTCTTTGAAACCTATTTAAACCTGATTAAGAGCTAATGTAACTTACATTAGTGGTCTTTCCTACAACAAATCTCTACATCAAGGTTAGCAAAACACAATAATCACAAGCAAAAGTCATCCATGGCTAGCAACCAAAATTTTTCTCATTCAACAATTCATGATATCAACAGATGGGTTCGTAGCTTTGATTTCAGTACCAAGACCAATTTTATAGCCTATAAACTAGAGGGAATTAAGGCTTTGAGGAACGTCAAAATCAAGTGGGACTTCCTTCGTGTTGTTGTGAAATTCTAGGATCTTGAAGATCACGTGTTCCGATTTAAAACTGCTGAACTCTATCCCACAATTGAAGAATTTTCCACTATTCTGGGCTATGATCCAAGCAAGAAATCCATAGCAATTTCTTGTGATCCCAGGCATAGGGAATCTTTGTCTGATGCTCTCAGTCTTCCTACTTCCATTTCCAGTAGTATGGTTGAAGGACATATGGTGAATCTTCATGCGATTCTTTCAAGGCTGATTAACAAATGCATTTACGGAGTGACCAACAATATGCAAAAACTTTTTGGCTTGGCCCTATGCTTTGTGGGAGAATTTTTGCTTTGCTCTAGAAGGCATGGTTTTGCGGATGCTCGAGTCATAAGTGTTGTGAGTCAAATTAAGGATGGTGATAGTCCTGTTTCTCTGATCTTGGTAGAGACTCTTCTAAGACTAGATGTTGTATTTCATGGTGGAGAGTCTTAAAACTTTCTTGGGAGTCCCTTGACTTTGCAGATATGGCTAATGGAACGACTGTATATGATTGCCAGGCCTACAGCTGGTAATTATGGTCCTAGTAGTTTCCTTAGCAGGACTGTTATCAAAACTGAGTGCCAATCTGAGAGCGACTGGGTGAAGTTCTTAAACAAGAAGTCTAGTGCCTCAATTCGATGGAATTGTTATTGGTGGAAGTGCCCACCCCCTCTACTGCGGTCTCTAGGATCAGATCACATCTTCATAGTTGGATTGTGGATGGCCACTTTTTATAAGGCGGATAGACTCTTGAGGCAGTTCCAATATGAGCAAGGAATGCTCGGTGGAAAAAGAAGAAGACATTTCACTCCTGTGGACACAAATCCTACTTCTATAAGGAACATGTTGTTGGGCTTGGAGATGGCTGACTGAATGGATCAGTCTTTTGTCAAGGTTCACTTTCATAAGATGACTACAGAATACTCTAATTGGTTGGTGGACAGGATTGCTGACAAGGAAGTTAACATGGTTGCTATGAGAAAGCAGTTTCTCAGAGACAATCGGGAAAGACACGATGATGACAACTACGAATTTAAAAGAAGGGACAAAGATGACAAAGTACCTAGAACGGAAGAAATCAATGATCAACCAAAAGAGAAAAGACTGCAGACAAAATGACCTACTTATTATTGGCTTTGAACATGTTTATTTTAAAAATTGATGTGAAACATTTATGTTTAGGAATTATTTTGGACTTACAGGTTAAGGGTTCTGTTTAAGGTGTAATTTTTTTTTTTTTTTTTGGATTTGTGTAATGACATGGTTTAATGGAATGGTTGAATTTTGAATTTTTTTTTTTGCTTTAATGGGCCAATGGAGGGCTTGGGGAAATTGTGACTGGACCAATGCATGGTTGCCTACGTACCCCCTTTGTAGAAGGATCAGGTCATCATGTAGTTCATTGTTTTTTTTTTTTTTTTTGCCTAGGCTTCCCTTTCGGGTTTTCAACCTAGCAGGCTCTCTCACTCTTTTTTTTTTCACTCTCCTTTTGCATAGGTTACCCTTTCGGGTTTTCAACCTACCTTTTTTTTTTTTGATCAAGCCTAGAAAGGGAAATAACATAATGTACAACCACTTCAGACGTGCTGTTTTTAGACTACCACCTTAGACGTGGTATTTCTTCAATTGATCCATGTTGGTTGGCTCAGTGAAAGGGTTTGCATCTAAATCCATCAACCTTACTGCTCCCCCAGGTTAATGGGCTGGGTTTCTTCTTTTATGTGTTCTAGGTGTCCTTATTTTAATTCCTTATTATTAAGAGTTTCTTTACCAATTTCAGAAATAAAAACATTCAAAGCCAACAAATAAGCAGAATCAGAAATCATATTATAAGGAAAAGAGTTCTCAACAGACTCAATAGCAACCAACTCTATAGAAATACTATTACAAACAAACTTAACAGGAATAGAAATACTAGCAGAAATAGAATCAGTGGGGACAGAAACAATGTTCTTGGCAGGGTGACTGGCTCGAAGGTCTTGATCTTCTTGGCAAGAGTGATTGATTTGACGGTCTTGATCTTTTTCATAGAGTCCTCCATGGGGTGGGTGGCACCTTCCCATGCCCAATTCTTCAACTCAGTTATGGCTTCAGTGATGGCAAGCATCTCCTAGCAAGTTCCTTCTTCCCTCAGCATCAGTATCGGGGGGTCTTCATACATATAATCTGTGGCTTCATCATCAATCTCCATATTTGTGGGCTTGTTGGTCACAAAAGCATCTAGGCGCACTATGCCATCCATCCACTTGTAAAACAAATCGTGCTTCCTTTTGTTGCTCAAGTGGGTGTGTTGAGGGAGGTGTTCTGACTCGCCCCCTTCCATCTTCTCATTATCACCTTCAGCATTCTCAAGTATTAGGATTCTGAGACTGTGGACCATCAGTTTTTGGTCTAGAGTGGCCAACCTAGCATCTATGTCATCCTTTTCTTCGGTATGTGGGGTTAGGGATCCAGGTTCTGAATTGTAATATGACCCTAACTCTGGAATCTCTCTTCCATGCTTGTCATATTAAGGACTAGACCTCGAGCTAACATCAGTGATACAGCTCCAATCTGAGGGGCGCCCATAGTGGTAATTATCATAGTCCACATTATTGGCTTGTTCAACCTCATCTCTTGCATCTTTTAATACATTTATCAGCTTGTATTGGTCACTATTAGTGTCACTCCACCTGTTAGCTTTGGTATCATCTTTAATATCTTCATCATAGTAGTCTACATTATCATCATATTCTTTATAGTAAAGCTCTGCGTCTTCATCTTCTCTATCACCAGGGGGTTTACCCCAATCATTGCCACTGTATTGGCTATCATAGTCTTCACTGTTATTGCTCTCACTATCGTTGTTGTTGTCATCATCACTATGTCCACTGTCACTGTTAATGCTGTCACGACTACTATCACTCTTGGCATCATTTCCTTCATCATCATCACTAGGGGCTACTCCCCCTTCCTTATCTTCATCATTGGTTTATAGTTCATACGGGCTCTTCAATGCATGCTGGCAAGCCTCCCAATATTCTTCTTCTTCTATATTGCAGATGGCATCTCCAAGGAGTGTAGTCATGGCATCAGGGTCCATGTAATCAGCCCAATCAGTAGGAACCCAAGTTGTACCTTCCTTCTTCAATTCCAAAAGCTTGTTATTGCAATCAAGTAGTATCTCAAACCCAGGCACCATTGTCCTCATCATAGGATCAAATCTTGGTTCAGGGAATCCCCAATAGCGTTGACTATCTCCAGCTTTGACAAACTTTCCATTCAATGTAGGAGTATAGGGCTTTAAGGGTTTCGAGGGATAAGGAAGTCCCTTTGCTTTAGCTTTGGCTCGGGCCATCTTTCTCATCTCTATCTCTAACAAATCATAATCAGTGGGCTTATAGCCTAGCCTAAAAGGTGATGTGGCAGTGGGAATCATCAGGACTTGAACAAAATGCTTTTTCACAGTTCTCCCTAAGTTCATCCTTGGAAGGTAATTCATTCTTCTGATCATCGCCACCACATTGTTGTTGTTGTAGGAAGCAAAGTCCATCCGGATCTTCTCCATTTCTTCTCTCCTATCAAAGCTAGGTTTCTCAATCTCAAAGCAATCCAAGGTCAATGGCTCTTTCTCACAATCAATACCAAAAATGGGCATAGGCACAGTCAAAGTATCACCATATATGGTCATAATAGCTCCTTCATGCGGAAACCGAACCTTTTGATATAGAGATGAAGGCACAGCCTCTGTGTCATGGATCCACGGTCGCCCTAGGAGCATATTGAAGCATGAGGCTATGTTAAGGACTTGAAACTCCACCTTCTTGATCATCGGCCCTATAGTGAGCTCTAATGTTACAGTTCCTGAGACCTCTCTTCTACTATTGTCGTATGCCCTCACATGCTGGTCAGTTGGCACAAAGTCTTCAATGCTTAGACCCAAGCAACTTGCAGTCTTTAAAGGACACACATTTAAGGTACTTCCATCGTCTATTAAAACCATCGGTATCCTCTTCCCTTTGGCATCTACAGTAATGTGTAACGGGTCGTTGTGGTGCTTCCCTTTCTTTGTTAGATCCTTGTCAGAGTAGAAAATAGTAAGTTCCCTACTTATGGACTCAATCATGGCATTCAAATCTTGGGAACTTGTGGTTGTAGGGACTTGAATTTGGTTGAGAAGGTCTACCAGGTTTTGACGGTGTTTGTATGAGGCCATGAGTAAACCCCATAAGGATATGTTGGCTTGTGTCTTTTGTAGTTGCTTGAGGACCTCATCTTCTTTAGTGGGTGTTTGTTGGGTAGATTTATTCAAGGCTTCTATTGGGTTGTTTGTCTCCAAATGTGGGGGTTTGAAGTGTCTTCCCCCTCCTTGTGATATGGGCAATTTTTGTTGGTTCATTAGGATTGGTATCTTGGGGTTTGAAGTGTCCCCCCCCATTTGTGGATGTCGAGTTACCTAATTGGGGTTCGAAGTGTCTCTCCTCATTTGTAGGTGCTTGGTAGTTTGATTGGGGTTTGAAGTGCCTCCCCCAATTTGTAGGTATTGGGTTGTTTGATTGGGGTTTGAAGTGTCTCCCCCCATTTGTGGATGTTGAGTAATTTGATTAGGGTTCGAAGTGTCTCCCCATGTTTGTGGGTACTAGGTTGTTTGATTGGGGTTTGAAGTGTCTCCCCCCATTTGTGGATGTTGAATAATTTTTGGTTTCTGGTAGTTCTTCATTCCATATATCATATCTTGTGGTGGTGGTGGATGTCCTATCCATCAATTCTTCCTATGCCATCATAAAGCATTTGGGTAGGTTATAGATCAGGTCAGATGGGTCGTCTTTACTTTCCTCTTCGGTCATCAGGCAATTAATCCTTGGTCCTCTCCCAAAATTGTGATTGGTTAAGGGATTATTAGTGATTCTAGGCCTTGTAGGCGGCGCAATCACCTTGTTTTCTATTAGGTTTTGAATTGCATGATAAAGGCCAAAACAATTATCAGTATCATGGCTAGGGTCTTGGTGGTAGGCACATCTCTTATTTGCATCAAACCTTAAGGGTTGCGGGTTTGGAATTGGTCTTGGGTCTAAGGGTTTCAATAATCCTGTTGCTTTTAGCTTGTTAAACACTTGGCTGATAGGCATATATGATACTTGTACGGGTGCAATGGGTGCAATTAGTTGATAAGGATCACTTTTATGGATATTAGAAACTTCTACAACCTTAGAATTAGATCCTAAATTCTTTTTAAATTGTGGTGGGTCATCATTCTTTATAGCGCCATTATTTATTGCACCATCAATTTGGGTTCCAGCAGCAATCAAAGCTTTAAAATTAGGAAAGTATTGGGCAAACAAGTACTTATGATATACAGGTAATAAATTCTTTACAGCCATAGTTAACTGTTCTTCTTCACTTGGCCTATTCCTCATCTGTGCCGCTTTGGACCTCCACTTAGTAATGAAGGTAGAGAAAGATTCTCCTGGCTCTTGCTTCGTAGTCTCAAGACCTCTCCTTGTTATATCCACTTCTATGTTGTATTTGTATTGCTTGTGAAACTCATGGCAGATGTCCTCCTAACTCCTTGCTCTAATGTCATCTAGGTTGAGGAGCCATCTAAGAGCGGCTCCAGTCAGAGTGTTTTGGAACATTTGAGCAAGTAGTTCTTAAGTCGCACCTAAGGGCTGCATGGCCCTCATATACATCTTCAAATGGGACTTTGGGCAACCAGTCCCGTCAAACTTGTCCAAGGTCGACATCTTGAACTTGGGAGGTAGTCTCACATCAGGGAAAAGTGAGAGGGATTTGTAGTCCATGAGATCTTCCATCTTACAAGCTCTTCTAATCATCTCTTCCATTTTGTTCATTCTTTCGATGATCTTCTTCTCAGTCTCCATAGTTGGTGGATTATGGTCAGCCTTGTTCTCCTCTTGGTTACTCTTCAGACTCTGAAACTATTGCACCACAAGGTTCATGTCCTCCCTCAACTAGATCTGACTAGCTACCATGGTGTTGAGTAGCCCTTGAGTGTTCATTGGTTCTTCGGTGTTTAGATGTTTTCCCTCTTCTGCCATAGTGTTAGGAGCTTCAGACTTCTTGTTGCTTGAACTGTCTTGTAGGTCGAATATAGGATTGTGATGTTGTAGCAGCGGAGTATCTTCTATGCTTACGGGCTTCAGTACCATAATGGGAGTGATGGGCTTGGAACTGGAGCTATTGGCTTGAGTGTTGGCCTTAGGTTCTCTTTGCAGCCTTCCTAAATATCTTGACTAAATTCTCCCCTATTGACAGGCTTGGTCGGGTTACTCAAAGCTAGGTCCCTATCCACATCAATCAATTAACCAAACAAACACATACAACATGCAATGCAATTTTAACATGAACCAACTTAAGGGTAGGTTCTAAGTTATTATGTTGTAGGGTGGGTTTGTTGTTTCATTGTTTCCCATAGCTAGGACTTTATATCTCCCAACTTGTAATGTAATGAACATTGTGTTGGTCCAAATGGCATGGTCTGTCCTTTACAGTCAACAAGAAATGATCCAATGACTTTAGGCTATGAGTTGGTGAGTTCGCCACTGGGTACCTGAATCTAATGAAGACTGGTGATCCATGGTTACTACCACCACAATGTTGTTGAGAGGGGTGCATACATATTTGTTGTTTTGATGGCACACACCATGACAATTAAAGAAAGCTTTTAACAATACATACAACAAAATATCATACAATATCTCAAAAAACATAAATAAACAAGCAAACAATAATGTCATGTAAGACCATGCAAAAACAAAGGGTACACATTTGGTCACTTAAGTCTAATACAAAACTTAGCCCTTGACATCCCCAGCGGATTCGCCACTGTGAGAGACCGCCAAAATTAGGGGTGCTCTCAAAAAAGATATTTTTTGAGTGCTTTTAAGAGCACCTCTCTTTTTGGGTAAGTGGTGTGGAGTTGCCACTTATTTTTTGTACAAAAAAATAAGAAAAAATTACATACAACTTTACATGACTGAATTGTTCCATTCTCATTGATTGAGTAAAACAGTACAAATTTGATAAATCGAATATTACATGGCTTTAGGTCCTAGTTACAATCTACCAAAGATACATGGTTTTTTGTCCTAGTTACAATCTACCCAAAATTAAAAATTAAAAAAAAGAAGATAAAGCCTAGGTCTAACTATCCAAAGACACTAAATTCGGAGGCTAAGTTACGGAATGGGAAGGTGTTAGGCACCCATTCTACCCAAACAGAGTTTGGTCTTCTAGACTCTCATGACCGATGTAGCCCTTTAATGCATGACATGGATGATATGTTGCATACATGACAAACTTAATTCCAACCTAAGTCACATAAATTTGTTTATGAATGTGTCCTCTTCTTTTAAGAAAAATTCAAATCTGTTTTTTGTGAATAAAAAATTTGATTTGGTTTAGAAAAATCAGATCTATTTTTGTACATGTAAAAAAATTAGTTTTTGGCATAGAAAAGTCAGATCTGTGTTTATTAAATAAAACAAAGTCTTTTGGTTTAAAAATAAAATATCAAATCTGTTTTTGAGAACTAGAAAAATTGGTTTTTGGTTTGTATTAAAAAAATCAGATCTATTTTATAACAAAAAAATTTAGATTTCTAGAAAGCTAGAAAAAATCAGATTTGTGTTTTTATGTAAAATAAAATAAGAAAAAGATTTTTTAGAAGAGAACTATATTCATGAAATAAACCTATGTTGCATGCATTAGACAAAACAAACAAAACTATTCATGACCTTTTTTTTGTTTCAAAATCTGCTATGTTAACAAAAATTCAGATTTGAAGCTAAGGAAGATACAAATCAGTTTTTTGATTGAAAAAAATTCAGATCTGCATCTAATGAAGATGCAAATCAGTTTTTTTGATTGAAAAAGATTCAGATATGCATCTAATGAAGAAGCAAATCAGTTTTTTTTTTTTTTTTTTTTTTTTTTTTTTTATCGAAAAAGATTCAAATATGCATCTAATGAAGATGCAAATCAGTTTTTTGATTGAAAAAAGATATGATAATAAGCAGATTTTTGAAAAAAAAAAAAAAAGAAGATCTTGACAACAAAAACATCAAAAACATATTCCAATAGAGAAAATATTGACAACACATGATATGAGCATTTTAAAAAAATCAAAACTAAACAAACATTTATTCATGCATCACCAAATTAAAATAGATAGAAGAAGAAAAAGTAAAGAAAAACTAACTCTTGCATGGACGTACTCTTTTTCTTGAGAGAATATTTTAGGGTTCAAAGAAATTTATGCAATTATCTTTGAAACCTAAAAATCCTTGTTTACAAAAAAGAAATTCTTAAGACTAAAGGTTCCAGAACCTCTTTAACGTAAGAGTTCTGAGGGTGTGAAAAAGTGTCATGAATTTTGAGTTCCAGTCTTTATTTATAGAGGCTGGAAGGCTAAAAAAAATAGCTTAGACGATCAGAATACGAACTAGGACGCGTCCTTATTGCTAAAAAATCAAAAAGGATGTGTTTTAACGTAATCCCAATGCCCTCAGGCAGAGGCCCAAATATGTGCCATTTGGCACTTGAAAAGTGCCATTCGGCACTTTTGGGTGCCAATCCCGCTTTTGAGTTTTAGTCTGTTTTGGACTCCTTTTTTGAGATTTTTTGAGCCAGGACTTGCACTTAGACATGTTTTTAATCCGTATTCTAAAAATTAAACTCTTTTCTGGATAATTCAGGTCTTTTCAGCAACAATTATCTTGTAGATAAATACTCTAAAATGTTTTTTAATAAAGTCTAGGTTATCCACAATTTTATTGTTATCCAATTATCCCCTTTATTCCCATGCAAGAAAACCTATTTTGACGTTAACTAATATCCAATCACAAAATCATTTAATTAATTTTAATTGTTTAACTAATCAGAATTAATTTAAATTAATCATGCGTGGTTGATTCTACCTAGACACAATGCATGCTGAACGTGCAAACTTGATCATGCGAATATCTTTCGATTCGACGGTCCGATTTGGAAACCGGGTATACCGTCGCAACTGTTAGAATCTCAATGTCATTTTTATGATATGCAATGAACAAATTTAATGCAATCATGATTTTTGGGTACATGAATGGTCAATCTAGTCATCTTCCTCAATTAAATCATGGGTGCAAAATCGAGTGTCTACAGTTAGGGGCGGAGCCACCTTATGCATTGGGGGGGCCATGACCCCTCCAAAATTTTTTAAAACCTCTCTAATTATAGGTAAAACTAGGCTAGAATCATTTTGAGTTAAGAGTTGGCCCCCATAAGATTAAAAGATTGGTCCTCCCTCCAACACGTCACTCATAAAATTCTTCTCACCCCAAATCGCAACTGTGCAATCATAAAAATTAACTCCTTTTATCTTTTCCATTCTTCTCTAAAGCATTGATAGCCACATCCATATTTTTTTAGTTTTTAGTTATTCAATTTTTGTGAAGGGATAAAACTGAGATGTAGTACATTAGATTACCTGATTAAAATCATATGTATTGAATTTAATTGTCCTTAAAAATAATAAAATTATTTGTATTTTATTGGTCATGTTAAACATGTGCTTGAATTTAATTGAAGAACCTAATGTATTAAACTTAGGATATTGTACTTAAGTTTTGCACTTTCTCAAAACTATTACGATATCCCTTTCCACTTAGAAACCACTGAAAAGACTCTCCTCATCACTTGGTGCTCTCTCTTCAGTTACTCTTCATTAACTCTTCTATGGGATGCTCTCACATAATCACATTTTCATTAGTTTCTCCCTCTTCCTTAACAAAGAGTTTTCTTATTTAAAGCTAAGCAAATATTGAGAAATACCAACTTCTTCTTTTTCTTCTTCTTCTACAGTTTTGTTGTATACTTATATTTGATTTCTATGAATGTTATGGACTTATGGTTTTTCAAAAGAATAGGAGAAACTCAAGAAAAAAAGACTTAAGATGCTCAATTGGTTGATTAACTTGTTAGTATTTTGATATTTGAGTGCTATAGAATTACACCGACAAAAAAATTCTATCAATAATCTTGTGTTATAAATATACTATACTTTGAGTTTTTCATTAAATTGCAAATCAAAATGATAGTTTTACCTTGGCCCCTTCAAGCAAAAATTCCTGGCTACGCCCCTGTCTACAGTTGTATTGCATGGTTTTTATATTCTTAACACGCATGTCAAATTTTGTGCAAATAAGATGTTATATAGTATTCGATATATAAACTTATTTTTTATATAATTTAAGACTATAAAAACTTAAAATTTAAACATTTTAATTGATAACGCAGCTATTGATTTTTAATCTTTTGAAAATTTTACACGCATGAAGGACATAAAAAGAAAATGTAATCCAATGGTAGATTTGTCAAAATTTCGCATCCAATAAAAAAAATATTGAGTAGAGTGTAGCCACTAGTTATAACTAAGTTTGTAGCAAAACTTTATTAAAAGAAAATTATATAATTTTGAGGAAAAACAATATATGATGATGATGAGAAGGAGGAGGAGGATGAAAAATAGAGAGTGAAGTTTGAAGGGTAAAAGAAAAAACTCACCTTCTTGAAGACAAGACTAGTTTGATTGGCATGTGTAAGGCATGTGTTGCTCCTTAAGTGAGAAATTTAAGATAGAGTTTCTATTTGAAGAAGTATGAAACCATGTATTAAAAAAATGTATGTCATACAATGCTAATCAAGGATGAAGCCACCATTTGATTAGTATTAAGAAAGTATTAGTATATATATATGGAGATGAGTTCAATTTACACCTGGTGTAATTCTAAAGAGTTACATATTTTCTAAACCATTGGATTTAATTAAATCCAACGGTTAAAAAAGACACTCATTAATGCTAATATTCTGATTAGGATCTCATTCATTATCTCTTATTTATTGCATTCTATACCTATCTCTAAACCTTTAAAAAAAAAGTATACATCTCTAATTTTTTTTTTCCATCGTTTCTCATATATGTGTACTAATAGTAATTTTAGTAATTTTGTTCTATGAAATTATATTTTGTTTCTCTTAAAACAATACCATTGATTATTTTAAGAGCAATGTTATATTTACAAATTTTTTTACAACATTTTTACAAACTGTTTTGGTAGCAAATTTTTATTGGTTTGCATATGGGCCCACCACTCACATCATTTTTTTACTTATCACTTATCACATCAGTATTTTATAAAAAAGTTTGTAACTCTAGTATTTTCCTCATTTTAGTAATTATAAAAAAAATTTATAGATCTAAAATCTAAAACAAAATATACAAGCAAAAAAAGAAAAGAAAAGCTCAACAACAAAAATTACCAATAGTAAAACCATAAAAAATTAAGTTTAATTAACCAATTTTATCCAAAATAAAAAACTCTGCCTTTTAAAAAATTCTAAACAAATTTTGTTCTTACCTATACATTAAAAAAAAAAAAAAAAAAAAAAAATATCTCAACAGCTAAATAGTAGCAGAGTCAAAGGTTGAAACTGCATCACACAACCAACAACGAAGCTGCCCTCTCAACTCAAAGTTCTGGCTCCATCCCTGATGCTAATATCATTCATATAAGAGTGTTGATTACATACAAACTTAATGTAGTTATTTGACATATAAATATCTATTTTACTATGATAGTTTCTTAGAATCTATTTGCTAAATGCAATATTCACTCACCAAAAAGATTCTAAGAATGATAACAAATAGGTTATCAAAAAGAGAAAAGAAAAAAAGAATGATAACAAATATCATCTTCCAACAATAAGGAACTAAGTTTTGCTAAGACATATTCACAGTATTTAAATTTTTGCAATGAATAATACCATATGAAATTGAGGCTCTTCATCAAATACCTACAACCATTCACAACGAAGATTTTTATTCATACTTCATTCTTTATCATATTACATTTTATGCGTCTAGCTATAATGTTTTGCTTATTTAGCTTTTAATAAACACCCTTTTAAGCAAGAGAATGTTTATATATATATATATATATATATATATAAATAAAGATAACCAAAGGCATTCATGTCATCCAATTATATAAAATTATTAGTTTAGAAGATTAAAACCTACTAAATCAATGTTCTTTAGGTAACAAATAGAATATCCTCTATTACTATTCCAACTTTCCAAGCATGACTATCACGTAAATAAATAAATAAAAAAACATGAAGGAAATTTTTGGGATATTATAATTTAGTGGGGGTAGTTTATACATTGCATAATGGGTATCATAAGATTCCGTTAGGGTTTAACTGAAATAATAATAATAGAGGGGTATTCACTTGTTTCCAAAATATAAAGGGATCGAGAATTTGCTTGGTTAAAGTTTAGGGGAGAAATCGTGAACTAACCCAAACATAAAGGAAGAAAGTGAATTTTTTTATCAGTAAAACTACATGTCAGTGCGTAATAATTCTTTTTTTTTTAAAAGCCAGTCTAAGAAAACTGTGCATGAAATAGTGAATTTTGGCTCACCGAAATAAACCAAAAACATTTAGGGACATAAATGTCACAATATTTTCACAATAACTTTATTTTTAGTTGTGGTGGGTCTCGATTTGATAGTTTATTATTTTATTTTTGACCTATAAAAAACTTATACATGAAAAATATTGTAAAAACAACAAAATGTCACAATATTTTCACAATACGTTTATTTTTAGTTGTGATGAGTCCTAGTCTAATAATTTTTTATTTTATTTATTTTGACCTATAAAGAACTTACTCTCAACAATTGTGGAATTATTGTGATAACAACAAAATGCCCCATTTTCACAATACCTTTTGTAGGGATACAATTGGAGGCCCAAGCCCAAGATGAATGGGATGATGGATCGGTGAGCCCAGTACAATAAATTTGTAGAGAATGGGTTAAAGAACTAGGCCCTAGTGAATTTAATAACGGCTAGTACGAGTTCAGAAGATGATCAAGTAAGAACAGGACACATAGGACTGGGTAAATTCATTGTCTGAGGAGACAATTCTGAGTATAAATCAATATAATTGTTTACAAATACGACTTTGATTGCTACAATATTTCTTCTCTCTTTTTTCTCGATCCCCTTCTCATAGGAGATCTCTCACATTATATAGTTCCTCTCTGACCATTTTGATCCTACACTTCTTAATCATCTAAACTTTCACTTGAGTGCATGTCCCATCAAACATTCTCTTTGGCTTTTTTGTGAATTGTGGTAGCTGAGACTGCACTGTTTAGGGGTCTTCTCCACATAAATGCGGTCAGAAAAGTAGCTGCAGTGCATTTAATGTGGTGGTAGCAGCTTTTCCTTTAGATATTTCTGAGTTCTTATCGCTCCTGTACGTGCATGAAGCTCATCCTTATTGTTGAAACCTCCTAGAAGGTCACCTAGATTGCCGAAATACAGATTTGATCAGTATTTATCGTATCCAAGAAGGAGTTTCTCCTTGGATTATCTTCCTCCATTCCTTCCTTATGTGACTCTAAACTTGGGGTAATTCTCAATTACTTATCCCTCCTCAGACACTCCCACGTCCCCAAATAAGGCTCAAGGCCCAAGGCCCAATATATAAATTTGGGTCTTTATCCCTACACCTTTAATTTAAGTTGTGGTGGGCCATGTTATGATATTTTATTGTTTTAATTTATTTTATTTTGATCTATAAGCTACGCACACTTAGCAATTGTTAAAATATTGTGACAACAACAAAACCAGCGTTCACTCTCTTTCTTCATCCTCGACAAAATACAAAGAAATAATAAAAACTGAAATGCACAACAACAATGTTTGTGTATATTTGCATAAGAACTATAGCTAAAATGAATTTTGCACAATAGATGCATGAGCTAATGTAGGTGACTTTTGGGATTGATAGGGCAAAATTTGGTCTTGTTCCATTTTGTATGAGCTAATGTGAATGCTTTAAGAAACTTATACTTCATTAGTTGCAAAAATATTATGATAACATTTTAACAATACATTTATTTTAAGTTGTCGTACGTCCTTATATGATAGTATTTCCTATCTTTATTGTATTTTATCTATATGCAACTGACATCTTGGAAATTGTAAGAATACCAAAAATGTTATAACATTTTCACAAGAGCTTTATTTTAAATTGTGGTTGGTTTTGGTCTTATCGTTTATTATTTTATTTTGTCTTATAAGGAAGTGATACCTTATCAATTATGAAAATATTATGACAATTTATTGCGTAGGTAATCATGTATAACAACTCTAGAACAAAAACACTATATCTTTAAAAAATAAAAAGGGAAATTAGCTCAAATCATGATTTAAACATAACTACATATAAATGTTAAAAGAAAAAAAAAACTAAACCAAACCAGTTGTAGAAATAGTCATAGACACTTTTTATATAGATAGTAGATAGAACTTAGAAGTAGACGTACGTAGGAAAAGTAGAAAAACCAGTGAAGGGTAGCTTAGAGCATTCAAAGTAGTAGAGCTAAAAATTTTGCTATTTAGCTCCACCAAAAGTTACTTTATTTATTTTACCTACACACATGCTATAGCAGTAGATCTATTTTAGCTTTCAACACAATAAAATAATATAAACATCACAATAAAATAATATATCCCCTACAATAAAATAATATATCTCACTACCCAAAAAACATCCACAGCACCAACCACAACCACCTCTACCATCAGCCACAGCCACAACCACAGCCACCACCACCACCACCACTACCACCAGCAGTCCACAGCAAGAAGATAAAAAAAAAAAAAAAAAAAAAAAAACCACCAACCGAAATCTCCAATCTTTTTCCTCAACTTAGACCAAACAAAATCACCAATCACAAACGAAATAAAAAGTCACTAATCACAGAGCTGGGCTTCAGTGAGGAGGACAGTGTCAGCGTGGGTCTGATCAGCGGAAGAGAAGTGGATCTGAGGTGGATGGGTCTGATCGACGGAAAACCAAAGAAATGGCCTGAGGAAGGCAGTGGCGGCTTCGACGATGAAACCCAGAGAAACCCAGAACTTGGATCGACGATGAAACCCACGAAATCCAGAGAAACCCAGGCTTGTCAGCGTTGGGTGAGCGTTGAGATGAAGGACTGGGAAGAGGCGTGGGTCAGAGGCGTGGATCGGGGGCTTGGGGCCTGGGTTGGCTTGGGCCGGTGACGTTGAGGCCAGCGGAGGTGTGGGTTGGAGAAGTTGAGACAGAGAGGTGAGAGTGACTGATAGAGAGAAGGGCACGGTGTGAGGTGAGAGAGGCATGGTGGGAAGACTTTTATTATTTTAATCGGGCTGGGAGTAAAATATTAATTTTTTTGTTTAGCTCTCAGCTACAGTGCACATCTATTTATAGATGTGCACTGTAGCAATGGAGCTAAAAAAAATAAGTTTAGCTCCACTGTTGGAGCATGGTTTTTAGGTGTTTGAGGAGCTAAAAATACCAATATGGCTTTTTAGCACCACTGTTGTGGATGATCTTAGAAGTCATTTGTCATCCATAATGAGGTGGGTTTGATATTAATAATATAAAAATAAGAATGAAAAAAAAGGATGAAAATCATATGAGTGGTACACTTTTGCTCACTAAAATGATTATATGGACTCACCATTTTTTGTTGATTATTATTTTTTTTGAGAGAGAGTTTCAACCTATAGCGTCTGCTCCTGATGATAGCTATTTATCATCAGACCAAGACACCAATCAGTTTTTGGTGTAGGCGGAGATTGAACCCCAGATCTCTTATTCAACTATCAGAAACTTTACCAATTGAGCTAGCTGGAACCCACTTTTGTTGATTATTTATACTTACACAAATTAGTAAGTTGTGAAATTGAATGTGAAATAATTTTAAGAAAATTTTGATACTATTTTTATGAAAAATATAAAAACAATTGTAAAAAAAAAAAGAAAGATATATTTTGAGAAATGTAAAGTGTCAAGTTATTATTGATTGTTATTTTATTCTCCTATAAAAAGTCTTCAGAAATATTTCTTAAACCAATGCTATTAATTGATAAGATATCTGTTAGCTTTTCTTAATAAGAAGTAGAATATGCATAAAAATGATATTATACATTTACACACACTTGGGTAAGACAGAGCAAAAAGAGATAGCATAAGATGAGCAACATGTATTCTCTCTCCGTCGATGAGCACAGCACATTAGTGCGCATCTCCTTTTATGTTGTTTTGGGGCAAATCATAATATCTATGGAAAAAAAACCTGTGAGGAGCATAACGTAAACATCCTTTGTCTTTCCTAGTTGCAAAGCCGTAATTGTAGACGGCAAAGAAATTTCAGAAGTCAGATATTGAAATGTAAGAGAAGAAAGAGAAAAGACTCTTCAATTTGGCTTCTTGTACATAATTGTATTTTATGGAGTGTTATTAAACACAAAATGACATGTGCAATGAGGGCAATCCCACGTACGGGGACCGCTCCTTTCGTGAGAGTCCCCGACATTGCTTTCGAACTGCTTAAATTTTTTTCCTCACTAAAATAATAGTGATATTTTTTTTTTTTTTTGAGAAACTAAAATAATAGTGATATAATTCTGCGATTTCGGTAATGAAGTTATATATTTGATGCAATATCAAATTAAAACTATATAATTTGTCCCAAAAAAAAAAATTGTATAAAGAGGGAAAAAAGGACTTTAATACATCAAATTCGATGTTTCCTCATCCTTCTAGAAAACTAGAACAAATCTTGACATGTGTGTATTCTCAAAAAACAAAAATCTTGACATGTGTGCTGATCTCATATGCTTAACAACTTTTTTTTTGAGGAATATGCTTAAAAACTTTGTTTTGCATAATACTCAACAATAATAAGAGGAAGAGAGTGCTTATTTTATTTTATTTTATTTTTTGAAGGAAGAGGGTGCTTTATAATATCCAAAAAGCCTATGAGTAACAGCAAATTTAGCAAGGACATAACACAATTTCTGGGGTCCAACTTAAATATTTTTGTTCTATGAGGACCAAGCTTGAATATTAAAATTAAAGGTCTATATTAAAAAAAAAAAGTGTGCTCTTATATATAAAATACACACATAAAATATGTTTGTAACATAGCTTAACATATGCTGTTTTCTTACATATAACAAGTTGTATATATATATATATATATATAACATTAATATAAAACCTAACCATGAAATCCATATTTATCAGTTCTTCTTAAAGGGGGGGAAAAAAAATCCATATCTCTAATTTTCTAAATATATATATATATATATATCTAGAAGGTTTTTATTAAAAATATTTACTTATATGTTTATAGGAATCTCCTAAATATTCTTTGGTTCAATGTACTTTTATGATATAAGAGTAATTAGAAGAGAAAAATAGTGCATTTATGAAATACATTAATTACACTTTGAATTAATGAGTTGTGCATGATACAAGAGTAAAAATAAGACTTAGGTATAGTACTTATGTGCTGTTCCTTAGATTCTTCTCTTAAAATTCTGTCCTGTGATTTTTTTTCTCATGAATAAAAGTGTATTTTTTATGTTAAGTAGTTACATGACAAAATCTTAAGAAGGAAAACTAAAGAACAGCATCTAAGATACTATATATAAGTTTTGTCCTAAGAGTAATTAGAGTAAACAAAAAAGATGTATTAGTTATCTATATAAATGCATTACATGTTTTTAGTAATTTTTTTTAGGAAGTAGTAAATAATTTGGGTGACTATTATTTAAATTTATAATGTTTTACCAAAATTATAAGAGGATGAGGAATTTTTGAACAATCAAGGGGCATCATGGCCATCCCTAGCCCCTCCCCCCTTCCTTTGCCTGTGGATACAAGAGTCTTGGCTAGTCATATTATTGAGATTAAATAAATAATTTCATAACTTTTAAGAGCAATAGTTTGGCTAAAATGCAAATTACATTCGTAAAATTTAGAGATATTTAGATTTTACACTCAGAAATTTTAAAATTTGAATTTTACTCTCTTATATATAAAAAAAAAAAAAATCTTGCTACTCTCTCTCTCTCTCTCTCATTGGCAAATTTTTTGCAATTAATTTCATGGTTTTTCTCCTTGAATTATCTCATGAAATTCTCCGAAGTATGGAAAGAAAATACCCAAACATTTCGCGCTATGTTGGTTACGTTTTCTGGTCAGCTTTGGAAACAAAATAACAAAATTATGTTGGCTTCCTTTTTAGATGTGATGTTTTTTTTTTTTTTTTTTAAATAAAAATTACATGTGATGGTTAGGACTTACGGGTCAATCCACATGTATTGGCAAAGTTTGTAGCTTCTACATTAAAATTGCATACTTTCAAACCTTTCATTTTCATCTGACCAGCCACCCATTTATAACCGAAACTCATAACTTTCTTTAAAAAAAAAAAAAATTGTCTGTTTTACATGAAGCATTTCAGTTTATACTCTCCAACTATTTTATTTTATTTTATTTTATTGAGAAGTATACTCTCCAGCCATAGTAATTTTTTTGGTGGGAGGGCAGCACAAAACTGCACCGCCTCCAACCATAGTAATTAAGTCATGTGTTTGATTTTTTTTTTTCCTTATATTATGTACTAGTTTGGTTATTTTATAAAGATGAAAAAAGGAATGTGGCATATTAGTATTGATGAAACAGAGAAGTGCATCCAAGCTGGGACACAATATTTTTATTACACACAATAACATATTGATGAGTTTAGTTATATATATATACTCCTCTCATTTTCTTCTCCTCTCTACTAGCTATATCCACCGCGACTAGCATATGAATACATTCCAACAACAAACACCGCAAGCACCACAAAGTCTCATCCCCAACCCTCAATGGGGTCTTCAGAAGATAACATCAATGAGCCCTTGCTCCAAAGCAACACACAATCTTCCTCTTTGTCATCCTATTCATTCACCACAAAGCATCAATCAAGCCGCGAGCTTGAAAGGATTTTGTCCGACGATAGCGTGCCTTTCTTGCAGCGTCTACCAGCTGCTACATGGATTGAGTTCAAGCTCCTCTTCTACCTTGCTGCTCCGGCTGTTATTGTTTACATGATCAACTATCTCATGTCCATGTCCACCCAAATCATTGCCGGCCACCTTGGTAACCTTGAGCTTGCTGCCGCCTCTCTTGGCAACAATGGCATCCAAGTCTTTGCCTATGGCCTCATGGTAATATTACTTGCTTATCTCTCTTTTTATCAACGATAAAGTCTTTTGTTCAAACAAAAAGAACTTGTGTTTGGATTTATCTAAAAAATATAAAAAAAATCAATTGGTGTCTTGATCTAATGATAAAAAACAATTAGACAAGATATATTTGAATCCTATCGAATCAATAAATTAGAATATGTGCCTAAAAAGTTTGCAAATAATAGTTTTCCTCTCATTCTTATCATCTTGGCCAATGTTTTTCATTCTTCCACACGCAGTTAGGCATGGGGAGTGCTGTGGAGACGCTATGTGGACAAGCATATGGAGCCCAAAAGTACGAAATGCTAGGCATATATTTGCAAAGATCAACCATCCTTCTCACTTTAGCAGGTGTCCTCCTCAGTATCATCTATATCTTCTCCAAGCCCATCCTAATATTTCTTGGTGAATCACCAAGAATTGCATCTGCAGCAGCAATTTTCGTCTATGGTCTAATCCCTCAAATCTTCGCATACGCTGTAAACTTCCCTATCCAAAAATTTCTACAAGCTCAAAGCATTGTACTCCCTAGTGCAATAATGTCAACGGCCACACTAGTGGTACACATTTTGCTAAGCTGGGTTGTAGTGTACAAGATTGGGCTTGGGTTGTTAGGTGCATCATTAGTGCTGAGCTTGTCATGGTGGATTATAGTGGTGGCACAATTTGTCTACATAGTGAAAAGTGAGAGTTGCAAGTATACGTGGAGGGGGTTTAGTCTGCAAGCATTCTTAGGATTACCAGGATTCTTTAGGTTGTCAGTGGCATCAGCGGTGATGCTATGCCTAGAGACGTGGTACTTTCAAATTCTTGTTTTGCTGGCTGGATTGCTTCCGAACCCTGAGTTGGCTTTGGATGCCCTATCCATTTGGTAAGATATGTTGTTTATTTCTTAATTCTAGGAAGTAGTTTCGTTGTTTCTTTCTAAATTCTACTATATAGCAGTAATGAGTCAATCTGGCCACAAGACTTAGATCTTAGTTCGAATTCCCCTAATCCTCACTAGTGTGTTGGCGTTCATCTTCGTATGTGTTGCCTTGAGCGTATAGGGGTTGCCACGCTCTCTTCCTATGCATTTTTTTATGACCAGAAAGAAAGAAAAAGAGTCAAACTGGCCGCTAATATATATGTATTCCTCTTAATTTCTCCACTATATTTTAGTACTTACCTTGATTAGATTATAATACTATAAATGTTGCATGTAGCATTTAACATTTACCATGTTTAGAAATAAAAATATTCTTCACATGAATGCATATTTTCTGTCATACTTTATATATTCCATTTTATGCTAAACTAATTATGATATCCCATATGCTTGATAAGTTGTTTCTTTCTAAATTCTAGTATTTAGTAGTAATGAGTTAAGCTGGCCAGAAAATACTAAAAATACTAAAAAATTTACTCCCTCTGTCCCATTTTTTTTGTCCTGTTTGAAAAGTCAAACTTTTTAAGGGAACATAATTTATTGTCTTGTCTATCTTTTAAAAATGTATAAATTTCCAAAACTACCCTTAAAAAAATTTATCAAAAAATTGAATTAGTAAATTAATAGGGGTATAATAGGAACATTAGTAAATTAATGTATTTTATTTTTAGAAACATGACAATATTTTGGGACATCTCAAAATGGAATAGAGAACAAAAAAAATGGGACGGAGGTAATAATACATAATACTTACAAATTGATGTGATAATAAATGTGATTAGTGGGGTTTAACCATTTTATAAATGAATATCTAAATTGTCTTTTTGTAATTAGTGACACACTAATTTGTAAACTTAAAATAAAAATTGTAATACCTATAGCACCACTCGCCACAAGTATGTCTTCCTTTGCATCTCTCTAGTCAGTTTTACTTACCATGATTGGATTATAAAATTTGCATCTATCATTTAACATTTACCATATTGAGAAAACCTTAGAAAGGTAAAACCTCTTCATTTATGGTTTCCAATATTTCTACCATAGTTTTAAGTGGTCATAACACCTACCCAAAAATCAAAAAGAAGATAAACATTAAGTGGGAGGAATTCCGTGTTCATGGTTATTTTAAGTGCAATCTTGTATAAAAAAAAAAGTGCAATCTACCTTTTTTTTTCCCCTTACCTCTCTTCTCCATATAGTTTTTTTTCTTTATTTAAATTTTTATGAACTCCTGTCCATATAGTTTAGAACATTTTTATAAGTGCAATCTAATGTTACACTTAATGACTTTACATTGGATTAAATTTTTTTTTTATTTTTTTTTTACAAATCAACTATTTGATTATATTATTTATTTACACTCTTATACTTGCAAAATTTTAATTGATCAAAAACCAATAATGGTCTTATAAATCAACTATGTAAATTTTAAAGTTTTGTATTTAAAGTGATATATAATATATTAATTTATGTATGAAGTAGTAAATTTTTTTTTTTTTTTTTTTTTTATACAAGATAGAAATTATGTTTTAGTTTAATCTAAGTGTATATGTGTCTGAAACTCCCTTTTGAAGACTTGAATCCGGGCCTTTGCCTCTCACACTCTACAAGCATTTATACTTGTGGAGTGACTATCGCGTCAAGTTTTATTCTATTGATATGAAATTTGAGAGGAACATAAGAACAAAGAGAATGAACTTTTTAAATTTTAATTTGCAATAATAATAATAATAATAATAATTTTTTCAAGGGGAGGGGGAAAATTATTATTGTTAAGAAATATAATATTTGTTAGTATTATATTAGGTTAACATAAAAATTTAAGAAAAACAAAATCTCAATTTACAATGTATTAAGTATTAACAATAATAAATTTCCCATATAAAAAAACAATAATAAATTTCCATTAATAGAACCATATAAACCTATAATTACCTGTACTTTAAAACCAATCTCACTAAATTTTTATCCTAGGTTGTTAAAATATCTCAATCATTTACAATCTTTTCGCTGACTTGTAAGCATAAAATCCGCTTTAACTTTTATTTTTTGTTGAGAAAACAGCATTTAGTACCACACTCAAAAAAAAAAACAAAAAAAAAAAACAAAAAAAAAAACAAAAAAAAAAAAAAACAAAAAGCAAAAAACAAAAAATCACACTACTTTGCATTTACAGTTTCATATGTTTAATTTTTGTCAATTAGCCAAACGCCATATAGTTGATTATTATTATTATTATTTTTTGAATGGGATGCTATTTGCATTTGCAGCACAACAGTATCTGGATGGGTTTTCCTGATCTCAGTTGGCTTCAATGCAGCTGCAAGGTCAGTCAGTCTTGTCACTTTCTTCTAGCTAGGAATTTATTATTATTATTATTTATTCTATATGAATAATAAAATTAATTTAGATACCACACATTAATTTCAATTGAGTGTTTAGATTTGTTAAGCATAAGCAAGAGAAGACACAATCGGTGTTGATTTAGCCTTCCAACCATAGCCACAGTGCAATACAAACGTTTAAGAGATGAAGCTAACACGTACAGTCCTATTTATTACTAGTCCGTTGTTATATCAAATCACACGTGTCAATTAATGTACAAGCACATGTTTTACATTGTAATTATTCATTAGTGGAAATAGATTGATTAGACTCTCTCTCTTTCTCTCTCTCTCTCTCTCTCTCTTCCTCTGAAATTAATTATAATTGATATACATGTATGTTCATGATGATGAGAAATTGCAGTGTGAGAGTGAGCAATGAGCTTGGAGCTGGAAATCCAAAGTCAGCATCATTTTCTGTAACGGTTGTGACATTGATCTCCTTCATCATCTCTGTGATCTCAGCATTGGTTGTGCTTGCTTTACGCGATGTCATAAGCTATGCATTCACTCAAGGTGATACTGTGGCCGCTGCTGTCTCGGATCTCTGCCCACTTCTCGCCCTCACCCTCCTCCTCAATGGAATTCAACCTGTCTTGTCCGGTAAAATTAATATCAATTAATATTAATGCACAAATAATTATTGGTGTTCATTAACATTCATGTCTTATGTTTATTAAACAAGCTAGCTCTGGTCTAATGAGATAGTCCATGATATTAATTTGAAGGGGTGGCTGTTGGATGTGGATGGCAAGCTTTCGTTGCATACGTAAATATTGCATGTTACTACGGGGTTGGAATACCATTGGGTGTGCTTCTCGGCTTTTATTTCAAACTTGGTGCCAAGGTACTTCACTTTTTGGTTTCAATATATATACATAGTGAGATTTCAATCTAAAATATTAACGTTTTGACAAATGGAAATGATGAAAGATGTGGTAATAATTCATTGTGATGCATGTATTACATTGTTTTATTCATGTATTACATTGTTTTATATATATATATATATATAGGGGATATGGTCGGGAATGCTCGGTGGCACGTTGGCGCAAACTATCATTTTAATTTGGGTTACGTTTCGGACTGATTGGAATAAAGAGGTAAGTACCTTCCAATCCTAAGCTCTCATGTATAAATAAGTAAACATCACAATTTGGGTTTTCATTCTACAACCCACATGCAAATTTTACGAGTATTAATTAATAGAAAATGTTAACGAATGTCCTAAAAACATTGATTTAGAAATTATTATTAGAAATATTTTTCTGGGAAAATGATAAAACAATTAATGTTGTTGACAGCTTTTCATATTTTCCATGTTAAAATTTTTCTAATATAATTTATTAACAATTGCCCTAAGGACTAAGAGCATCCGTTAATATGACCTTTAATTAATTATTACATGTTTTTGCAAAAAATATAAATACTAGTATTGGTTTTGGTCTAAGCCCACTTATGATATAACCCACCAATTAGACCTGCCTTTTGTATCTAATGTTGAACTTGTATATGAAAGTTGAATGCAATTGGGTCAGATTGGGTTAGGGTATTGCTGGCTATGCCGTACCAGAATAGCCAACCCAAAAGAAGGAGCAGGTGAACCACATTGTCCATGAAATACATGCAACTTCTTAAAAATGATTTGAAAATTAAAAGTAATGCCAAATTACTAATCCTATATGTGAGTCTGTGACAACAGATTGCTATTAATTATGAGCCATTTCTAGTTTATGTCAAATCAAATTCTATGTTAAATTACAGGTGGAAGAAGCTACCAAAAGGTTGAACAAATGGGAGGATAAAATGGAATCACTTACGATGAACTGAAACTAGTTTTGAAAAATGATCTCGATTAGTGCATTTGAATTGCACTAGTGACTGTCTGACTTTGCAAATTGGGAGAGCCTGAGGTACGGCATTTGGGTAAAATTATGACAAATTAAACAAAACTTACTGAGTTACAATTCTTCTTTCACTGTATACCATTCCATATTATTGAAGAACAGAGAAAACGTGATAGACAGTGGTATGTAATGTAATGTCATTTTTTTTTCCTTTCTTTTTCTCTCTCGGCAATTTTTCTTTTCTTTTATTTTTTTTAGAAATTTCTATCTTCATGATCAATAAAGTTCATGAACTTTGGACAATCATGAGTTATGATCATATATAGATAATGACATGGTAAATCTAATGTAGAACTTTCTTTGTATCACTTCAATTTTATCGAATGTTTTCGAAGGTACCTATGATAAAATTCACAAGTATAAAATTTATTAAGATTCAACATAGCTTGTGACAATGAGAGATCAGTGTTTAAGTATTAAAAAGCACTCAAATCCTCAATTGTCATCCCAAGATTTGCATTTTTTTTGCTTCCCTGACGTAGCCAAACTCAGATAAGGGCTTCAATAAGTGATTCAACATATTTGTCACAATGGATAAGGTCTCATAATAAATTATCCCATTATAAAATGGCTGTTTATAATAAAATTTTAGACGAAAAAAGAGAGGGCAAGACTTCTGTCTTAATTTCTACATATTGCCAAAATACATTGTTAAGGAGATATTAGCTTCTAACACATTATTTCAAGAAGATTCTTCCCAACGTATAACGAACTCCACACATGAAAGCATAACTCAAATAACAATTAGACGGTTATCTCAACATTCAAAAGAAAAAAGAAAAGAAAAAAAAGGTTATCTAAATATTACATTGTTCTTTGTTCTTGCTTTGTAGACTTGTACGTAGTAGCTTAAAGGCTACGTCCTGTGGTCCTAATTGGCATGAGATGGTTTCGAAGACATCATCTGACTTCATATTTCAAGATATTTAAAATAAGTTTTCTTATCTTATCAATATTTTTTTAAGGTTTAAAAAGTTATAAAAGGAAAACAACAAGAGGAAAAAAAAAATTGAGGAGAAAAAAAATACCAAAAAAATTTATTGTTACCATTCAAGAGTGTTATATGTTTAAATTATTTATATAATGATTTATAATTTATCATAAAAAATAAGTGTGTAAGTTATAAAATTTGAAAATAAATAACTATACAATAAATTCCATAATTTGACCTTATTTTCAAGTTAAACTAGAAAGTTTTTTTTTTTTTGGGAGAAAGTTAAATTAGAAAGGTTTGGATGCGCGCAATAGTTGTTAGTTGTCACTAAGCCAGGTTTATAATTGTTATAATTTAATCATTTTACTAGTTTAACAATAAGTAATAAAAGTGGTACTTGATGTTTATCTATTACTTAAAAACACTTCTAAATGAAAATTTCACTATGAAACATTCACAACATGACTGATATTTTATCATTTTGGTTACTAATATTCACAAATCACAACATGACCGATATTTTATCTTTTTGGGTTCTAATATTTCGAGGGAGAATATGTTATCTTTTTTGGGTTCTAATATTAAAATATCGTTTAGTATTTATATGAGTGACATTTTATTGTCTAAATTTATTTCAGATAGTAGTATAAATAACTAGAATAAAATAACATTCAAAGTGTACGTAGAACAATAGAACTTGATTTATAATAAAACACTATCCAAAGGTTTACTTACCAATAGGATCAGCTAACAAAAAGTTTTAAAAAAAAATCCATACATAAAATACCCATCAACCCAAATCACTAATGAAGACCAATCTAAAACAGGTCTAAATATTAAGAGATTACCTATGAAACTTTCTCAAAAAGGAAATTTATGAGTTTACATGAATATACTAAGTAAAGTATACATTGTAGGTAAAATAATTATACATTTTCTTTCAAAATGACAAATATTAGCCACATTTTTCCTTACAATATAGACTTTACATGGTACTTTAGTAAAATCAATTAAACATGTCATAGACAGGGGCGTAGCTATAAATTTTTGTTTAGGAGGGCCAACTTATGATATTAATTTAGAGAAATGCTATGTCTACAACATTTCTACAACATTTTTACAACATTTCCTAAGTGGCAGGTTGTTATTGGTTGTTATTGTTGGGGCAAAAAAGTAATCTTAGTGTTAGTTTCAAATTTGAACCAATAACAACTAACCACCTGTGATTTGTTGTAAAAATGTTGTAAAATTGTTGTAGACGTAGCATCCCTCATTAATTTATTAGCTTATACAAACTTTCATAAACATGCATCATTAGACTAGCTCAAATAAGTATAATTTATGGGCTATAAGATAATTAATTTTTGGAAAAATATTTCACAATACATTGCACGTCGCGCGACTAAACATGGGTTAGTGTGGACAAGATCCTAAGGAATGTCCATTTAGTTAAAAATAAGTTATTCTCTATAATTGTTTCTCAAAAAAGAAAAAAGAAAAAAAGTTATTCTCTATAGTCAATTATGATATGTACGGGACAAGGAATTGGATGACATACGTGTATGATGATCTCATTTGAATTAAAATATTTATGAAACTTGATGAAGTGTAAGTTCGTCAGTCAGCAGATGGAGTCAATCCACAATTCACGGGTGTGTCTTCTCAAGGATGGTTACCGGTGTGGTGCCTGCCACAACGTCTACGATGCCAAAGTCAGTACAAGGTAACTTTTGGAAACTGATTAAAGATAGAACTCTAGAAGTAGCAATGAAATTATTTTTGTCTTTTTTCGTACCTTGTGTTGACACTGTGAGGGCCTTTTATATGTCTTCCCATCTTCTTCTAGCCATTGGGGCAGTTATGGTGGTTTTAATGTCTCTCTTGATAACGTTTTGTGTCTTATAATGTGGCTTCAATGTGCCCAATGGCTCATACAGCTGGTTCTGTAACCGCTTCATGTTTAAATGACTGTATTGAATAGCCTAATTGCCTTCGTGGGTATTCACTGGTCTCGCCTGAGGGTATCCTCGTCTGTGTTGATGGGGTCGTCCATGTAAGACGGATTCGTCGGTCCCGTAAGTTGCCCCCCGATTCTGTGTTCGTCGTGACGTGCCATGACGATCATAGAATATGAAGGGTTACAGGTTGCAGATGACTCTTGGGGTTTTGCTCCGTATTAAGTGCGAAGTGGCGGCACTCCACAGATCGTGGCATACGTGGCATGTGCTGACTAGTGGAGTTAATGCTCTAACTAGTGTGACTATTGGGTTTCCCGCTGGTTTTTTCGTTTTTCGAGCCTTGGTTTTTAAACTCTTCCTTTTCTCATTTTTTTCTTTTCATTTTTCTCAAATACTGCTTCTTCTCCATTAGCCTCCTTCTGCTATCTTTCTTTGAATTGGTGTGCCGTTGCGTTCCCTTGATTCGCCATTGCTTAAGGTACCTTCCTTTTCTTTTCTTGCTTTTCTTTTCTTCATTTTGTAGTGAAAGTGTTTGTGATTTCCTTTTTTTTCTTTCCTTTTTCTTTCTATTTGCTTTCGATTCCCTTGGGGTTTTGTTGTATTGCTCCTCCCTGCGCTTCTTTTTAGGTTTTCATGGTTAGTAACTCTGAGGTTAGAGTTGCTTGCCCCTCAGTTTCTTTTCTTTTTGCACGTTTAGGGGGGTATTTAGGCACTTTTCCAGGCCTTGAAAGTTTTGTTTGTGAGGGTAATGGTCTGAGTGTGGTATTGGCTGAGTTGTTGCCTCTGATACAGCAATCAATTGACTGGTTCGAGGGTCAGGAGAGAGAGGGAAAAACGATGTCTGAAGTTAGATCTAGTGACCTTGAGACTGGGTTGTCGTCTAGCGGCGATCCAGTGGAGGGGGATACAGCCGTCTCTACTCCTCGTGTGGTTAGGGCTTTTCATGCTCTTGAGGAGGTTTGTGGGCTGGACGCTGAAACAGTGGGTAGATTCAAGGATAGGTTTTAGTTTTCGAAGAGGGTTTGTGTCCGTCAGCCTAGTGACGAGGATAGAGCTTGTCACTTTTTTCCTGGTGAGGTGTGCTTCTATGAGGCTGCCTTCACTTGCGGACTTAGATTTCCCGTCCATCCCTTCCTGATGGAGCTTTTAAATCATTTTAGGATCACTCCTGGGCAACTAATGCCCAATTCGTGGAGGATAGTGGTTAACTGTATGGAAATATGGTTGGCTGCTAACGGGGATATGATCAAGGTAGGTGAGCTCGTCTACCTATATCGTTTGAAAGAATCCAAGGAGTATGGATACTACGAGTTGGTACCTTGGGAGAGGAGGACCAGGATTGTTAGAGGGTTACCTTCATCCTTCAGGTACTGGAAATCAAGATTTTTCTTTGTGTCTGGGGATGATTTTGAGACTCCTTCCAGCCGAGAATGGGGTGACACTCCGAGGTTGCTTCGTCGGTGGGGAACCTTGACTTTAGGCGCGTCAGTCTTTCTTTTTGTTGCTTTAGCTCTGCTGTATTCGTTGTTATCGTCACTAACTTCTTTATCCTTTGTCTTTCGCAGTGAAGAGACGACCTAAACTTAAGGGCAGGTATAAGGAACGGGTCGAGCAGGCAATTAAGTACGCCAAGACAATTGAGAGTTGGGACGACTTGGTAGATCCGCGGACTCTTGCTTTTTATCATCTGGGTCCTGACCCGTCTTCCTTCGTCTTGCGCAACATTGAGATTGAAGGAAAAAAGAGTAAGTGTTGAACTCGTCGGTACCATTTTCATTTTTTTTTTCTTTCTTTAACAAGTGTTCCCTTCCGGCAAAAATGACGACTAGATTTAACAAAGATCTTTACGCGAAGATGAGGTCGAAGAAGGACAAGCCCCTGTCGAACCTGGGAAAGAAGATAGTGCGCATCACTAGAAAGGGTGGCCCCGTCGCTTCAACTGCCTTCGTCAATCCAATTGTTTCCGTGGGTGAGACGACGAGGATAGCTTCTCCTACGACATCTGTGGAAGAAATAAGTGGCACTCCCGTCTTCAAAAGGCCACGACTATCTGAAAAGGAGAAGGAGAAAACTGACTCTCGTTCATCTACCGTTTGGAATGACGAGAAGATGGTTGTGGACCGGGCCCACGAGCTAGTAACGGTTGTGGACTTGAGGGCCTTGTCTGGCATCCCTTTCAATGAGGTTGCGGCTCGCCATGTTCATAAGCTCGTCCAGGTATATTGTCTTGGGCAACTCTCCCTTTCTTTCTTTTTTTGACTGACGTCTCTGACCTTCTTTTCAGGTGTTAGGGGAGAGCCTTCATCTTACTTTTGAGTATTTTACTCAGGAGGCTAAGGTGGCGTCCTTTGCATCTAGGATGGAGGCTTTGGAGGCGGAGAACTCCACACTGAAGAAGGACCTTATTGACTCTATAGGTGAGGCCAATACTTTGAAAGAGCAGGTCAAGAAACTGAACGACGACCATAGGGTTGAGCGTCAATTGACTATGGAGAAGGACGAGCAGCTTCTTAGAGCTAGGGAGAGTCTTAAGACCATTGCTGCCAGGTCCGTTGAAGCCTTTCAAACCACTGACGAGTACAACACTGTGCTCCTCAGTTAGTATTTTAAAGGTTTCGAGCTCCTGAGGAGATACCTTGTAAAGCACCCTTCTGGAGTGGATGTGGAGAGGTTGGATCTGGAAGAGGTGGACCAGGAGATGGTTGCCGACGAGGCTGCTCAATCTTCTGCCATTGAGCCTGACACCCCTGTGGATGCTCTTGCTAATAATGCTCCTGCTGACGATGGTGCTGCTCAAACCTGATACTTAACAAAAATTTTCTTTTTTTGGATGCCCTCTATGTTTTGGGTAGTTATGTAAATCTAATTTCTGAACGATTTTATTTTCATCTATTTTGGGAACAATATTTTTAGCCCAATGTTTATAGGCTTTTAGTTGTAAAAACAATGGTGATTTGCCCGTTTGTTTTGGGCTTTAATTTAATTTGCACTTACTTCTCTGCACTTGTGATTACACGTTCTTCAGTTTGAGATATACTGGTGACGTCTTTTAATTGGCCATGTTGTGCACTTGGTGAAACTTTTACTTTCCCTTCTCTTTGTTAGCACTTCTTCGTCTCATAGCTGGTACCTCGGCAGTACCTCACATCCGTCTAGGGATCTTTTCATTGTCAGTAAATTACATCCTTTAGGGAATCGTTTGATCGTCAGTAACTTACATCCGTCTAGGCGAAATCTTGTTACTTAGCCATTTTCGGCCTTTAACCCTTTTAGGGACCGTTTGATCGTCAGTAACTTACATCCGTCTAGGCGGAATCTTGTTACTTAGCCATTTTTAGCCTTTACCACTTTTAGGGACCTTTTGATCGTCAGTAACTTACATCCGTCTAGGCGGAATCTTGTTACTTAGCCTTTTAGGCTTTCGTGAGTTATAATTGAATAGACCTGCTTGTAGAAAAACATTAGCTAGATAACTCATTTATTAATAATGAATACATTTAACTGTTACATCTATTGATGGTATTTCTTCAAGTGTTCAATGTTCCATGGCCTCGGGAGTTTTTGTCCGTCTAGGGTTTCTAGGTGATAGCTACCCTGTCTGGAGTAATGGATAACTCGGTAGGGTCCTTCCCATGTAGGGCTGAGCTTTCCTTGAGCAAGGTCTCTGGTCGCCGGGGTTACTTTGCGAAGGACGAGGTCGCCAATGTCAAGTCGCCTGAGTTTTACCCTTCTGTTGTAATAGTCAGTCATCTTCTGTTGGTACTCCAGCATTCTGCTGCAGGCTTTGTCCCTTACTTCGTCTGGACAGTCCAGGTTGACTCGCAGACGATTGTCGTTGGCTTCTTCGCTGAATACTTCTCCCCTGGTGTTGGACACTTCTATCTCGACTGGGATCACTGCTTCAG
Source organism: Quercus ilex subsp. ballota (assembly GCA_032727855.1). Taxonomy (NCBI): domain Eukaryota; kingdom Viridiplantae; phylum Streptophyta; class Magnoliopsida; order Fagales; family Fagaceae; genus Quercus; species Quercus ilex. The sequence goes on from CM064915.1 coordinate 36,602,996, forward strand.
TGCTATAGGTGAGTCTGAAGGGGGTCTCCCCCATCGGGGTTCTCGCTGTGGTTCTGTATGCCCACAAGACATTGGGCAATTCTACTGGCCAGGCACCCTTTGCATCATCTAGCTTGGTTTTTATGATCTTGAGTAATGTACGGTTCGTCACCTCCGTCTGTCCATTCGCCTGTGGATGTCCTGGCGATGAGAACTAGTTCTTAATGCCCAAGCCTGAACAAAAGTCCTTGAAGCCTTGGCTATCGAACTGTCGTCCGTTATCTAATATGATTGTCCTCAGAATTCCGAACCTGCAAACTATATTCTTCCACACAAAGCTTCGGATCCTTGCTTCAATAATGGTCGCCAGTGGCTCTGCTTCAACCCATTTCGTAAAGTAATCAATAGCAACTAGTAAGAATTTTACCTGACCTTTACCTAGGGGCAGTGGGCTGACGATGTCAATTCCCCATTTTGCAAACGGCCATGGGGACGTTATCGTCGTTAGTCTCTCTGCCGGAAGTCGTTGGACATTCCCGAATCGTTGACACTTGTCACACTTCTTAACGAACTCTGATGCGTCCACCTGCATAGTGGGCCAGAAATAACCTGTTCGAACAATCTTGCTCACCAGGGATCTAGGGCCAGCATGGTCCCCGCAAACTCCTTCATGGATCTCCTCCAAGATGTACTTGGCTTCTCCTTCGTTAACACATTTCAAGTAAGGCATAGAGAAGCCTCTCTTGTATAGGGTGTCATTAAGGATCGTGAATCTAGCTACCCTCTTCCTGATCTTCCTGGCCTCGTCTGTATTGGGAGGGAGGTGCCCCTCTTGGAGGAAGGATATTATGGGCGTCATCCAGCTCTTTGTGCTTTGGATTGCAAATGTTGGAACTTCTTCAATGCTGGGGTTTTTCTGGATTTCCGTCATCAAGTCCACACTCGCCGCCCCTTCTTCTGACGATGCTATCTTCGAGACTTCGTCTGCCAACATATTCTGGCTTCTGGGTATCTGTACGAATTCCACTTCATCGAACTCCTGAGTCAGATGTTTCGTCAGCCTGAGGTACTTTTGCATTCTCTCCTCCTTTGCTTCGTACTCTCCCTTGATTTGTCCAATTACCAGTTTTGAATCATTTTGGACTAATAAGTTCTTAGCCTCCAATACCTTTTTGAGTCTTAATCCCGCTAGGATTCCTTCGTACTCGGCCTCATTGTTGGTGGTCGAAAATTTCAGCTGAACTCCATACTTCAGTACTTCTCCATCTGGGGTGATTAAGATGACCCCTACCCCTCCCCTCTTTTGGGCTGACGAACTGTCTATCTGTATCGTCCATTTCTCGGCCTCATTGGTGAGATCATCCTCGTTCGGGGAAGTGAACTCAGCGATGAAGTCCACCAAGGCTTGTGCCTTAATGGCTACTTTAGGATGGTACTCGATGTCAAATTGGCTGAGTTCAATTGCCCACTAGACCATTCTTCCAGCTGCTTCAGGTTTGCTTATGGACTTTTGATAGGTTGGTCCGTCATCACCAGGATTGGGTTTGCTTGAAAGTACTGTCTCAGTTTTCGTGAGGCAACTATTGACGCGAGTGCAATCTTCTCAATCTTTGGGTACTTGGACTCAGCCCCTTGGAAAGCTTGGCTGACGTAGTAAATTGGGAGCTGTTTCTTGTCTTCTTCTTGAATCAGAGCTGCACTCACGGCTGTATTTGATACTGCCAAGTATAGATATAGGTTTTTCCCTTCTTTGGAAGGACTTGAGAGAGGTGAGTTGCTCAGGTAACGCTTGAGTTCCTGAAACGCTGCTTCACACTCGTCTGTCCAGGAAAATGCCTTCTTCAAGGTCTTGAAGAAGGAAAGGCATTTGTCCGTCGCCCTAGAGACGAACCTATTAAGAGCTGCAATTCTTCCTGTGAGCTTTTGGACTTCCTTGACGGTCCTAGGTGATGCCATGCTGATTATGGCTTGCACCTTCTCCGGGTTTGCTTCTATTCCTCTTTGCGACACCATGAATCCTAAGAATTTGCCTGAAGCTACCCCAAAGACACACTTACTAGGATTCAACTTCATCTGGTATTTTTTAAGGGTGGCGAACGTCTCCTTCAAGTCGTCCAGGTGTGCGAGTTCCTCCCTGCTCTTGACGAGCATATCATCCACATATACTTCCATATTCTTGCCGATCTGTTTGCTGAACATTTGATTCACTAACCTCTGATAAGTAGCTCCTGCATTCTTTAATCCAAAAGGCATTACCTTATAACAATAGAGCCCCTGGCTTGTGATGAAAGCAGTCTTTTCTTGATCTTCCTCAGCCATCTTTATCTGGTTGTATCCTGAAAAGGCATCCATGAATGTCAGCAACTTATGTTCGGCAGTAGAATCCACAAGCTGGTCTATTCTTGGTAGAGGAAAATTTTCCTTCGAGCATGCTTTGTTCAGGTCAGTGAAGTCCACACACATTCTCCACTTCCCATTTGCTTTCTTCACTAGGACGACGTTTTCAAGCCAATCAGGATAGTACACTTCCCAGATGAACCCTGTCGTCAACAATTTGTTAACCTCGTCTGTAACAGCCTGGTCTCATTCTGAAGCAAAGCCTCTTCGTTTCTGCTTGACGGGCTTCTTCTCTGGGTCCACGTTCAGCTTATGTTGAATGACTTCTGGGGATATGTCTGGCATGTCCTTGTGGCTCCAGGCGAAGACATCTTAGTTCTCTTTTAGGAGCTAGACTAGCCTTGATTTCATCTCAGGGCTTAGTGTCGTCCCTATCCTCGTCGTCTTGGTTGCCTCTTCTTCATCTAGTTTCACTATTTCCAAGGCTTCCGTTTTGTCTTCTTCTTTCTCTTCAATCATCCAAGTGTGATTCTCCTTCACAGCCAAGACGGCCTGGTAGCATTCTCTGGCCAAGACCTGATCACCTTTCACTTCTCCGACCTCGCTGTCCGTTGGGAATTTCACCTTCAGGCAATAGGTGGACATGACTGCCCTCCATTTGTTGAGTGTGAGCCTCCCAATAATCACATTGTAAGATGAGGGGCCATCTACCACCAAAAAGTCTATTTGACGGGTTAACTGCCTCGGGTAAGTCCCCACTGTTACTGTTAACGTCACCATGCCCTTGGGATATACTCTATCTCCACTGAAACTGACGAGAGGGGAGTCAAATGAGCGTAGTCTCTTTGGATCTAACTTTAGCTGCTGAAAAGCAGGGGGGCAGATGATGTCTGCTAAACTACCGTTGTCCACGAGGATCCTTTTGGTGTTGAATCCTTCTATAGTCAGCATTATAACCAATGGATCATTGTGAGGTTGCTTCACTCCCCTGGTATCTGCTTCATTGAAAGACATATCATGATACATCCGTAGTTGCTTGGACGGAGGTATCATGTAGACGCTGTTCACTTGCCGTTGACAGGCTTTCCTGAGGGATTTGAATAACCCACCCAGGGACGGCCCTCCTGCTATTGTATTAATTTCCCCAATAATATCCTAGGGAGGCTGGGAGGTGTTACCTTCATCTCTGGATGAGGATTCCTTCTGGTTTTTGTTATCGTCCCTGAATTTGCTAGACTCTCTTTTCTTCACATACCTTTGTAACTTTCCTTTCGTTATCAACTCTTCTATTTGCTCCTTCAGGTCTCGACAGTCTTCGGTGTAGTGACCATAATCCTTATGGAACCAGCAGTACTTGTTCTTGTCACGGACATTTGGAGATGAATGCAATGGCCTTGGCCATTTGAGGAAGTGTTCATCCTTAATCTGCATTAAAATTTTGTCAACAGGCATTATCAGAGGGGTAAATTTTACCGGTCGAGAGCTTTTATCGTCCCTCCTTTTGTTCCCGTCATTGGTCCGACGATCTGGGCGCTCCCTTTTTTGTCCCCTACGCTCGTCATCCTTCCTTCCCTTGTCCCTTGGCTTCTCCACATCCCTTATGGCAGCTAATGCGTTTTCAGCATTCATATACTTTTGTGCTTTCAGGAGCATCTCCGCCATTGTTCTTGGAGGATTCTTCGCAAGTGAAGCCACGAGTTCTCTGGATCTCAATCTTGCTTTGAAGGTTGTCAATTGTACCTTGTCATCAGCTTCGTCCACCTCCAAGGTCTCACAAGTAAAGCGCTTAACGTAAGATCTCAGGGTTTCTTTCTCTCCCTACCTGATGGTAAGCAAGTAGTCTGCTGGCCTCTTGGGAAGCTGTCCCCTTGGGACGCTGTCCCCCAATGAACTGACGTAAGAAAGCGTTGCTCAGCTCGTCAAAGTTGTCAATGGATGACGCTGGTAACTTTGTAAACCATTCCCTAGCAGCTCCTTTAAGAGTGGTGGGAAAGGAACGACACAGCATCTCGTCAGGGGGCTGTTGGAGGCCCAACGTTGTTTTGAAGGTATTGAGATGATCCTGAGGATCTTTTAGTCCGTTGAACGGCTCAATTTGGGGAAGATGAAATTTTGTTGGTACTGGGCACTCTACGACTACAGTAGTGAATGGCGAATTCGTGGCTTCGACCATTCTATCCACACTCCGATCCGTTCTCTCCTTGATGGCATTTTTCAACTCGTCCATCTCTTTTCTCATCTATCTGAGAAGATCTGAATTCTGTTCGTCAGGGGTGGTGAGTCTTTGCTGATTACTTCTTCTGTGGTTGTCCCCCTCATCCTCGGGATTGCCCTTGGACTGATTCTCATCCTGTTGAAGCCGTAGCTTCATTTCTTGATTCTGTCTGGTAAGTTCTTCAACAGTGGTCGCAAGAGCTTGGATTTGCTGAGCCAAGGTTGCGGAATCTTGATTGGACTCCATCTGAAAAATAGAAACTGTGTTTTCGGACTTGGAATATGAAAAATGCTGAATTCCCCACAGACGGTGCCAAACTGATGAAGTGTAAGTTCGTCAGTCAGCAGATGGAGTCAATCCACAATTCACGAGTGTGTCTTCTCAAGGATGGTCACCGGTGTGGTGCCTGCCACAATGTCTCCGATGCCAAAGTCAGTACAAGGTAACTTTTGGAAACTGATTAAAGATAGAACTCTAGAAGTAGCAATGAAAATATTGTTGTCTTTTTTCGTACCTTATGTTGACACTGTGAGGGCCTTTTATATGTCTTCCCATCTTCTTCTAGCCGATGGGGTAGTTATGGTGGCTTTAATGTCTCTCTTGATAACGTTTTGTGTCTTATAATGTGGCTTCAATGTGCCCCAACGGCTCATACAGCTGGTTCTGTAACCGCTTCATGTTTAAATGGTTGTATTGAATAGCCTAATTGCCTTCATGGGTATTCACTGGTCTTGCCTGAGGGTATCCTCGTCCGTGTTGATGGGGTCGTCCATGTAAGATGGATTCGTCGGTCCCGTCAAAACTAACCCCAAATATGATGGATAAAAACTATTTCTTTGCTAGATATATATAATTTTATTTTTAAAAAATTACATTTTAAACCTATAGTTTAAGGTTGTAATAAATTAAACAATATAATTTCAATAGTGACAAAATTAACTTTAGGGTTTTAAAAGTAATAAAAAAATTTATATAATTTCAAAAGTAATAAATTAAATCATGAAGTTTCAAAATGCATTTTTTTTTTCTATACAGGTTGAAGTTAAATTTGTTACCTTTGGAAACTGTATATAAGATTTAGTGTGTAATACCCCTTAAACTATAGGATCTACAATGTAATGACAAATAAAAGGTTCAAATAATAAAATTTCCCAAATTTTCCATAAAATTCAAGCTAGCCAGAAGTCTAAAATGGAATTTTAAGTGCGCCTACAAACAATGTTACATGCCTCCACACACACACTCACTCTCAAAAAAAAAAAGTAGAGTAAGAAGGAAAATACATTAAAGCACAGTATGAATTTGATAAAAACAGATAATATAAGATAGAAAGAGAAGCTTTAGGGCTAGGGTTCTGATCGAGTTTGAAAAGAGGAGGTGAGTGAGGAAGCCATATATATATTAAGAGCTACAGAGCATCAGCCTTGTGTTATCGTGAAGAAAATGGAGACGTTCCTATCCGAATAAACTGTGTTATGTTTATGCATCCACTGTTAGCAGTTTATAAAATGATATAAATACATGTTCTTCATGAGAGAAGGGAAATATATATTATCTCTCGCAATATGTTAGTTAGGATGTACAAGATGTCATTTCCTATCTAACAAAAGGATTTTTTCTTTTCTTTTCTTTTCTCAATGGAAAAAAGGTATTGATGCTTAGTGAGTGGACAAAAGGATTATTTGCCTTTCACTGAGTCACGTTCAAATATGCTTTGCTTAATTACATTATTCTCAATCGATGGCGTACAAGTAATTTCTGGAAATTTAATATCGTCAATGACTAATACAAAGCAAAACTTTTTTTTCACTTTCCATTCAAAATAATGCTGAGTGGGTGTTCCATTAAAAGTATACTCTGTGATGTGATTTTTTTACTTTTTAGAGGGTGCCTAGATTCCTTATCATGTGCATCTAACAATTGAACCATGCTCTCATTTTTGTGGACACCAATGTATGGACAATGCTTTTCAGAGAAATTTGTTTTCAAATTTTTATTTTGGGGGGATAAGTTCAAATTCTTCTTTACAAAACTTTATTTCGTTTTCTAAAATATAGGTTTAATCAAATTTTGGGATAAGTCTTAACTTTTAATCAAATAGTTCTGAAGTGGCATATATGGTCATTTTTAATCATCTATTTCATTTTAGATTCTCTCTACCTCAAATTGTTAATCATCTATTTCATTTTAGAATGTCCCAAAATATAGTCATTTTTAAAAACTCAATATATATATAATAGAGATAAATTTTCTAACTTACCTCTATACAAGCATATTATTCTGCACTCAAATTGTAAGTAACATTATTACAATGATAATAGATGAGGATCTAATTTGTAATATTACTACAATGATAATAGAATTCACTTGTAAGCCTTTTATGATTTTCAATGATTTTCATAATATTAGAACTTATAACAAACTTTTTCAATGGTTTGTTATTTTGTTGTATTTACAATGCGAAAAAAATTGATCAAACCTATCTAATATGTAATCCTTTGACCAAACAATGTGTTACTTTTCCTTATCATCATGCATGGTAGACGATCTAATATGCTTTGCTATGGGTTGCTCGTCAACACATCCAGCATTTGTTACCTTAAATAATAAATATAAGGTTGTTTATATTTTTAAATCTAAAACGATATCTCTTGTTCTATATAAGGTATAGGAGAAGAGACTTCCACCTTTATGTGACCAAAATAAAATGGGTTCAAATGCAGTAGGTTATTTTGGGATTGTCTTGAAGACCACATTCTTGTATGCCACCTAAATAAGAAAGGTCAATTTATTGCAATCTCATGAAAATGGTCTATTTCTTCACTACTCTTATTACAATAGAGCGTAAATAATTAACAAAAATAATTTGGATTAAGTTATTGCAATGATACATTCATTGTAATTGTTTATTGCTTCATGTTTATCATTGTAATAGATTGCAAAATAATTGCTATTAGGTTATTGCAATGATATTTTTCCTGCAATATGCTATCACTTCAAGATTTTTTTTTTCTAATAAATTGCAAAAATAATTGGTATTAATTTATTGCCACAATGTTTTCATGGGTAAACTGTGTATTTCATTATTATACTTTACACCATATTTCAATTTGGTCTCTAACCTTTTAGTGTCATGACAATTTAGTATTTAACGTTATTTTTTGGATGAAAATTGATGACGTAGTTAACGGCCAAAATAAATAATTTGTTTATTACCACATCAATGGAAACTAATTTTTTATTTTGGCTGTTAGCCATATTAGCAATTTTCATCCAAGAGATAATTATGACAGGGATTAAATTAACACGACATTGAAAGATTAGGGATCAAATTGATAGAATTGAAAGGTTAATGACCAAATTGAAATATGGTATAAAGGATAAGGATCAAATTCATAGTTTACCCTTTTTTCATTTTAACTTATCTACGTTTGCTTGATAATTACTTATTTCAGGTAGCTTATTTGCATAATGTTAGATAAAAAACTAAAATTTAGCTTATTTTGAGAAAAAAATGAATTTAAATAATTGGGTTAATTCCATCTACACACTCTGAAGTTTGGGCTAATACCAACTAGGTCCTAGACATTTTAAAACGGACCAATTTGGTCTTTAATGACAACTTGGTCCCTAAACTCCATTAGCCCTCCATTAGTTTCACTCTCTTCTCTGTGACTCTCTCCTCTTTTGTTCCTCTCTTCATTTGTCCCTCTCTCTCCATACCAAAACCCATACAACAACAAAAGCCCAAATCCAGAAAATCCAATTTTTCCCTCTCTTTTACTTTTCTCTCTTCACTTGTCCCTCTCTCTCTCTCTCTCTCTCTCTCTAACCTCAAATCTGCTCAATTTTACCATACCAAAACACACACAACAACAAAACCTAAATCTGAAAATTCCAAAAAATAAATAGCAAACTACCACCACATCAGAACCATTACCACTATCAGAACCCACCACCACCACCACCACCACCACCACCACCACCACCACCACCGGCCACAAAACCCAGCCAAACCCATAGCAACAAAACTCAAATCCTCCAACAAAACCCAAATCCAAAAAACTTATAGCAAACTCACCACCCCATCAAAACCCACAACCACCCCATTACAAATCCACCCTATACCGAAATCCACCACCACCACCGGCCACAAAATACAAATAGGAAAACCTAAAAACCCACAACAAACCCACCACAACTAGGAACCCACCAACACCATAAACCCCACAACAAACAAAAACCCACCATCGGCAACCCATAACCACCACAAAAGACCACCCAAAACCACAACCCACAGTCAACCCAAACCACCAAACCCACACACCACCACTATCGTTGCTTGAGAGAAGAAAAAGACAATAGAAGGGACAGTAAAGAGAGTAGAATGGGTTGTTTTAAAGAGAGAGAAGAGAGGGATAGATGAGATAGAGAAATAGAGGGATTGAGAAGGAGAAGAGAGATCTGGATGTGAGAGAGAGAGAGAGAGAGTGAAGAAACAGGTTTGAAAAAGAAAAAGAAAAATGAGTAACAAAGTCTAATAGTGTTAGGGTTAAGTTTTCTTTAGGGACCAAATTGGTCAATTTTGAAATGTGTTGGACCTAGTTGGCATTAACCAAAAACTCAGGATATATTATTGGAATTTAGCCTAAATAATTTGAAATAAAACTAAGACAAAAAGTAGTGTAGGACCCTCAAACAATACATAAAATAAATAAAAAGTCAACTTATAATCCAATGTCAAACACAAACTAAAAGAAATAGAGGTGATATATTTGACATGGATGTGACAGTAAACAATAAATTCAATATTTTCAAATTATACTGATTTTTTAAAAATATGAAATTCTACTAAATTGATACATGAGAAAACACATCACATCTTTTTGAGGTGGACTTCCTAATCACTTGTGGGAGGACTTTCGTCTCGGCCCCCAATCAGGTATTTTCCTCTTTGGAAATGGCGTTGAGCCTTAATCCTCAAGGGTTTGCTCAATCTCACATCGGGGAGAGACGCTTCTCACTCATGCCTTATAAGCCTTTGGCCTAAGGATGAGTATCAAAAATAACCAAATCTCAAATAAAAAGGTTGCATTGGGAATTAGATTATAAACTATATTTTAGCTTCTTTTTTTTTTTTTTTTTTTTTTTTTTTTTTTTTTTTCTTCCTATTTTACTATTTCCAGGTCCCACAGGGGTCTGGAAATATCAGAGCTTCCCTCGCCCTCGCCCCCTCCCCCCCCCCCCCCCCAAAACCCCGGTAGCTTTATCATTTATTTTTTTATTTATGGATTCCACTATCATGTTTTTGTAAAAACAACCAATACAATTAACTAGATACAACGTTATGGTTTTTCTTAAACTACCAAGTTCTTTTTTGCTTATTGCGGATCCCATTCTACCTTGATTCATTGCCCATTAATGAGATACACAACTATAAAAGAAAACGCAACAAAATTGAAACGTACACACAAATACTCTACGAAAATCACTCTCCAATCAATTCTCCTTGAAATCTTTCTCCCTTACTAACTTAAGCATCGGAGGCAGTTTGGCTAACGCCACACCGGCATGTTACTCTTCCACCCAGTTCATTTTTTGTAGGTTTTCTTCCAACAGAGACGACCCCGATCACAACTTCGTCTATCTACTACGATGAGGAGCTCAATTGCTGATTTTTCGCATCATCACCCATCAAAACTAATTCCATTTTCCCACCATGTGAATTCTTTTTCCCTTTCCTTTCATTTCAACCTCACTTCCCAATTTTGTAACCCAAATCAAATCAAATCAAAATGGAAAATTCAGAGAAGGAATCGTCAATGGTGATATCCAAATAGTATAGTTTCTCAAACAGACATTCACCTCGGAGTCTGAACCACTCGTCGTGGTTCGAAATCTGGCTCTTCTACGTTCGGATCACGCCATGCGTGATCAACAGCGTCCCCGACCACCTCACGCTCCGCCACCTCCGCCATGAGATTGGTGTATCACTTGAGATCAATAATTCGCGCATTCCAACCTCTAAATCGACTTTTCTTACCCTCCGCCGCAACTGCCTCGATAAGGAGTCGTCGAATGTGACCTACGTCAGCACCGATACCGTCCGCGTCACCGACGGTGTCAAATTCAAGGTCTATGAGAACCAGGACTTGGTTCTTTGTGGGTTTGAGAGAGGGTTGAGAGTTTGATCTGAGAAAGTAGGACTGAATTGGGTAGAGAAATAAATAAATAGAAAAAAGAAAGAAAGAAAGAAAGAATATTTTAATAGGAGGTGAGAATAAAAAATTATTTGTGACTTTAGCTTTCAACTTCAATGTACAGTCATATATAGCTGTGTACTGTAGTTGTGTAGGTAAAAATTTTACCTATACCACCACTAATATTGCACCCTTTTTGCATATGGTGGTGCTAAAAATAGTTTTTTAGCTTTTTAGCACCACGTGCTAAGTGGTGCATATATACTTTCTGAACCCACCACGATCAATTACTTACTGGACTGTTTTTTTTTTTTTTTTTTAACTTCAATATATATATATATATATAAATCAAATAGAAGCAGGGGCACTACAGTCAACCTCACAAATTGTCCTTACGACATCTGGAAGACTAAGTTTATTGAAACAAAAGGACTTAGAAGATGAAAGGGAGAGCTTAGCAGTAGCGTGAGCAGCTATATTACACTCTCTCTTGACCTAAATGAAAATACAATTAAGAAAAAACTCTCTAAGACTATGAATGCTACTGACAATATTACTGATAGTCCAATCCGGAGTGGTTGGCGAGGAGGATAAAGGATCAAAGCAATTTTTGGCGTCTCCCTCGATGACTATGCTTGGCCATTTTTCTACTTTAGCAAGTTGGATGGCCTAGAGAATGGCGGATGCTTCAGCTTTAAGGAGGGAGTATGTTGGAGTAGATCTTGCCCACGCCTTCAATACTTCACCTCTATGGTCTCTTGCTACAACGGCAATTGCATTGCTTTGTTTACCTATGGCTGCGTCGGTGTTGAGTTTAATCCTATCGGCGGGGGGGGGGGGGGGGGTGGATTCCATTTGTGAAGGGAGGGCACAACGCTAGCTGGGGAGAGGGACATTAGAAGACCTTACCAAGGAGTATTCTGCTAGCTTATGATGGATTAGCTTGATGGATGCATGAATATCAATGACTCCTCCGTGGTGTACTACTTGATTTCTTACCCGCCAAATTTCATCAAGAACAATGGCCATGTTTAGAGTGGTGAGGGCCTTGTGGTGGATCAGTGAGTAGCTTCATGATATCTCCACTAGTAGAGCATGAGTGGTCTTCGGGTTTAAAACCCCAACAGCAGGAAAACCACAACGCTCTAGCTATTGGGCATTGGAGGAATAGGTGGACTGTGGATTCAATTTCTTGGTGGCACAGGGGACACAAATCATCCAGATTGGCTATTCTTCGCTGAAGATTCTCATTGGTCGGGAGTATGTTTGCGCTGATTCTCCAGATTAGCATCTTGACTCTTTTGAGGGCCTTGATCCTCCATATATTTTTCCAGTCAACATCTGAGTTTGTGGGAAGGAGGTGCTGTTCTGTAGCAGTATGAAATGCCGACACACACAGATAATTTGCCCATTTACTTACTGGGTTGTTTGATTTTAAAAAAGTCATCATTCATCACTCTTCACTCAATTTTCATCATTCATCACTCGTCACTCATTAGTTATCACTTAAAATACCCAAACTCCTAAAAGTGGCACGTTTGGCACATTGTTTCCAACTTCTCGTAACTCAATTTTTTGTACTTTTTTGTAGGACCCATTCCTGAGCACCATGTCAGTGAGTTTCGTTAGTATACCCGCCTCACACCCATTTCACTTCATTCTTTTCACTGTTCATTTCATTTTATCACCACCACAGTCACAGTGCAACCAAAGAAGTACAAACAACAAAAACTCTCAACAATTTAACACCACCTAAAGCAACTCATCAACCCAAATTCAAAAACTCCATTCATACTTATTTATGATATACCACCAAAAAAAAAAAAAACCTGTTTAGAAAAATAGCAAGACCCATCTGTTGCTGTTTAGAAAAATCCCAAGGTTGTGCCTGGTGTGACTGTTCTGAGCTTGTTGAAGCTTGCGCCTAGTGTGATTTTTCATAGATCCTTTTTTCTTTTTTTTTTGGATCGATGACAAAGCCGGATCGAGTCAGATCTGAAATCTCTGATTGATGACCAATGATGGCCCAGGCAAGCCCTCCGACGAAGCATCAGAATTCGACATCTGTAGACGCCATTGATGAAAAATCTGAAATTGAAAGAGAGTGAAAAACAGAGAGAAAATCGAATCCATTCACAAACACCAGCAATCACAAAGCCCTTAAGAACTTCTCAAAACCCTCAACCCGAAGAAAAGGAAAAAAATTATGTAATGAGAATTGCGAAAAGGAAGGGAAAAAAAGAAAAGAAAGAAAGAAAGAAAGTAGAACTTAGTTGCTTCTGTGTTAGCTGTTAACAAAGAAGAGAGAGGAAAAAAAAAGTGGAGAAGAAAGACTCAAAGAAAGAAAAGCGGAGAATGACCGGTGTGAGAGAGATAAAGCCTAACTTGAGCAGGTATAGTGGGTCCCAGCACTTTATTTTTTTACAATTTTGCCATTGAACTCAGTTTTTAATTACTTGAAAACATTTCAAATGTGTTTTCAATTTTCATCACTATAATTCAGATTTTTAGAAATTTAAGTGATGAAAACATTACTCAAAAACATTCCCAAACAAAAGTTTTTTTGTGAATCTCATATATTTTGAAGGGAAATGCTAACGAGTGCCCTTAGGGCACTGGTTAAAAATCCAGTTTAAGAAAGTTTTGACATCACTTTTATGGAAAATGAAAAAAGCTGTCCAAACATTAATTGTTTTTTTTTTCTTTTTCCATAAAAACTTTTTTAACTGAATTCTTAACCACTGCCCTAAAGGCACTAGTTAGCATGACCCTATTTTGAATTATATAGATGACGAAAACTGAAGCTATGTTTGGATGTTGGAAAAAGGAGGGGGAGTAGAGTAGAGGGAGGGAGAGTGATTAAATTACCTTGTTTGGATGTTTTTTAAGGAAGAAGGGAGAGGGATTTGGAGGGATTTGGAGGGGTTTGAACTACTTCTAACCACTCATTTTTAATTCTCCCAAATTGGAGAGATTTGGAGGGAGAGTGAAGGACAAAAATGTTTGACAAAATGAATTACCAAATTTGCCCTGACTATATTAACAAAATTACAAATGAAAAGACTAATTACTCCCCTCCCCTTTACTAAATTTTAAAAACATCCAAACAAGGTGGGGGATAACTATTCCCCTCTACTCTACTCCCCACTACTCTCCTCCCCTCTACTCCCCTTTACTCTCCTCCCTCTTTAAACTTCCAAACATGCCATGAGTTTTTTCACAAAATCCAAACAGCCCTTATGGTCCCTCTACAAACAAAAATTGTGAAATTAGTAGTAATAAATATTATTAAATGCACCACTTCCTCGTGTTCTAAAAATACCTATTAATTGTTTCCACAATATTTTCACAATAAATAGAGACCCCAAAAGCTGATCTGGATGAGAGAGAGAGAGAGTGTGTGTGTGTGAAGAAACAGGTTTGAAAAAGAAAGAGAAAAATGAGTAACAGAGTCTAATAGAGTTAGGGTTAAGTTGTCTTTAGGGACCAAATTGGTCAATTTTGAAATGTCTTGGACCTAGTTGGCATTAACCAAAAACTCAGGATATATTATTGGAATTTAACCTAAATAATTTGAAATAAAACTGAAACAAAAAGTAGTGTAGGATCCTCAAACAATACATAAAATAAATAAAAAGTCAACTTATAATCCAATGTCAAACACAAACTAAAAGAAATAGAGGTGATATATTTGACATGGATGTGACAGTAAACAATAAATTCAATATTTTCAAATTCTACTAATTTTTTTTTTTTTTAAAATATGAAATTCTACTAAATTGATATATGAGAAAACACATCACATCTTTTTGAGGTGGACTTCCTAATCACTTGTGGGAGGACTTTCGTCTCGGCCCCCAATCAGGTATTGTCCTGTTCAGAAATGGCGTTGAGCCATAGTCCTCAAGGGTTTGCTCAATCCCACATTGGGAAGAGACGCCTCCCACTCATGCCTTATAAGCCTTTGGCCTAAGGATGTGTAGTAGTGGTACACTCATCCTTAGGCCAAAGGCTTATAAGGCATGAGTGGAAGGCGTCTCTCCCCGATGTGGGATTGAGCAAACCCCTGAGGATTAAGGCTCAATGCCATTTCTGAAGAGGACAATACCTGATTGGGGGCTGAGACGAAAGTCCTCCCACAACTATAGTATTAAATGATTTAGTTTTGCTTATTAAAATTAAACAATAACCAAAGAGATTTTCAAATTTTCACAAATATTTGTACACTTTTTTAAAGATGTGTGTCAGTGTGTGCATTGGGATTAAAAGTTAGTTTTTTGTTTAAATTATTTCTTATTTGTGGGTCTCATTACTTTTTGTCATAACTTTATTTTAAATAATCCAACTTTCAATTTTATTTTTATAAAATAAATTAATTTAACTTTTTGTCTCACATTATACAAATAAGTTATCAAAAATAACCAAATCTCAAATAAAAAGGTTGCATTTGGAATTAGATTATAAACTATATTTTAGCCATTTTTTTTCCCCCTTCCTATTTTACTATTTCCAAGTCCCACAGGGGTCTGGAAATATCAGAGCTTCCCTCGCCCCCTCTCCCACCCCCACCCCCACCCCCGGTAGCTTTATCATTTTTTTTTATTTATTTATTGATTCCACTATCATGTTTTTTGTAAAACAACCAATACAATTAACTGGATACAACGTTATGGTTTTTCTTAAACTACCAAGTACTTTTTTGCTTATTGCGGATCCCATTCTACCTTCTTCTTTTTTTTTTCTTTTTTTTTTTTTTTGGCTACTGTACTTTCAGTAAGAAATCAACCAGTTTATTTTATTTAGTTTTTAGCTTTTATATATCATACTTTCAACGAAAAAACTAGATAAGTTATTCCCAAATGGACGCTAGTGTCTGCTTGGCAACAACTTATCTATCTTTTATGTACTATTTGTGAGTTCACACAACTTTTTGTCTTAACTTTATTTTAAATAATCTAACTTTCAATTTTTTTAAATAAATTAGTTTTTAACTTTTTATCTCACATTATGCAAATAAGCTACCAAAAAAGAGATGAATGACAAAAAAAAAAAAAAAGAATGTCCAATTTTGTTTTGTTTTGGTTTGTTTTTTAATGAGAGAAAACTTCTATAAGTCCATCAGAGAAAAGAAACGGAACAACAACAAGGGCCTTGATGAGGAAATTCCTAATGCTACCATGGAACATATTTTCAGGGAGACTAATCAATGCACTGATGTCTTGGCAAAAATTAGATCCTTACAATCCATGAACTACTGTATTTTTTATAACTAACCTCATGAGGTGGAGTCTTTGTTTTTGTTAGCTTTTGATAAAATTGAGCCTTGTTGTAATAGTTTTATTTGTGCTTTATAAATCTATTAACTATTGACACACAAAAAAGAAAAAAAGAAAAGAAAGAAGAAGAGAGGGCCATGCCCAAAATCGATGAATGACAGTTTTGATCTAATATTCCAATTTCCTGTAGTATAACTCTAAACAAAAATAACAATAACACTAGTTCTAATTGATTTTTTTTTTTTTAATGTGATTTATCATTTATGATTTATCTCTAGTGCTTCAATTAAAAAAGAAAAAAAAATGTTAAATATATCATTTCACGCTCCAATCAGGCAGAAGTGGATTTCAATTTTCTAAATTTCCAAGATATAATAAATAATCACAAAAAAAGTGATAATAATAAGCAAAAAGAAATTACCTTGAAATTGTTTTAATATATATATATATATATATATATATACACAAAAACACTTACTATACCACTTGAACAAAACCCTTTGCTGAAATTGCCCTTGAGCCCAAGAAGCCCACTTGTCCAAGAAGTATCGCCGAGGACGATTCTGTCCTCGGACAACCGAGACCATTAAAGGGAGGAGCAATATACCATCAAGGGGAGTCTCCAGAACGTCTCAAGAGAAAGAATCGGTACAGTGTGGCAGCCACAGAAGCATGTCGAAGGAGCAGTTCAGGGATGAACTGTCACCTCCGCATTAAATGATCACAACTAACGTTCTGGCCGCATTAATGAGGAAAAGACCTCTGAACAGTGTAGCCTTGGTTGCTGCAACCCACAAAAGGAATGGGAAAACGGCTGATGGGACAAGCACTCAAGTGATGGCCTGCTTGATCAACAAATGGAGGGCTACGATCAACTAAAAGGGGATATATAATGTAAGAAGCCCTTCTGGAATGGGGGACGAAAAAAAGATCAAAGCAACTAGCATAACCATAAAAGGCCTGAGTAGCAAAGAGAAGAGAGGGGAAGAGCTACCATCCCTGAAGTGGAGGGCCGAGGACAGATTTTCACGCTTTAGTCCACCTGTAACCATGTTTAGTTGCTATAATCCTCACTAGGGCCTAGTTCTTCTACCCACGCTCTACAAATTCATTGTAATGGGCTAACCGGGCTTGAGTCCACTCCACTCTCTTAATAGCAGAAGTGCCCAAATCCGGTCCCTACAATTGGCGCCGTCTGTGGGGAGAACTTGGGCACTAGCAGGCGCAAAGGACAGTCGTTCCAAGATGGCTAGTTTGTGGAAGGATAACAATGGCGTTTGCAAAAAAAAAAAAAAAAAAAAAAAAAAAAAAAAAAAAAAAAACAACAATTGCAGAAAAGCAAAA
The DNA here is from genome assembly GCA_032727855.1 of Quercus ilex subsp. ballota. Taxonomy (NCBI): domain Eukaryota; kingdom Viridiplantae; phylum Streptophyta; class Magnoliopsida; order Fagales; family Fagaceae; genus Quercus; species Quercus ilex. Next base: position 36,620,347 of record CM064915.1, read on the forward strand.
GATTCAAAGAGAATGAAAGAAGAACAAACATAATGGCATTTTATTAAGCGAAAAGTAAATACAAGATACAAACAGAGACTCAGACAGGCTTGTTTTAAAGAAAACTATACAAACAGAGGCCCAGACGGACCTGTCCTAAAGCTAGCCCTAAAAAAGAAGGGGCTAAGACAAGCCTGCTTCGAAGCTACCAACAACCCTTGGGCCGGTATGGATGGCACCAGCGAGAAGAGAGGAGTAGATGCAGAGGCGCCGGAGGACCCCGCCCCATGATGTTCTCTCGATGCTCCCCCAGCCGCACAATACTTGAACATTGGAGACAGCAACATTTGGGCACCAAGCATGACGTAATCTCGCAAGCCTCCCCCGGCAGATAAACTGGGGGCGAGGCATCACCAGCTTGAAGGACAGGCATGCACGCGCGCAGGAGAAGGACGTTATGTACTTTATGGACCTCCCTCCTAACTGCTAGGCACGATACCACCAGGATGATGCCCAAACCTTTTTGCGCCCGAAGCCTGACGCGAACCACAACCGCGGCGGTTCTCAACTGAGTCAGGAGGACCCTGATCTTGCTTGCCTTTGCCCTCGTATAGGGCCGCCCCATTCCGCTAAGCTCTGACCGCAATCCCCGCAAGGTCATCGAAGGGGCTTAAGGGGTGGGAGAGTCATGTTCTCTGTTTGATTGGAGGATTTTTGAAGTGAGGAAGGATGATTCCCCCAGAAGGCCTTTTATAGAAGGCGAAGGCTGGTGGAAATTGGTCCAACCAAACCTCAAAGGAAGAGCCATCAATGACATTAATCCTGGCCAAATTCCAAGAAGGCCTAAAGCCGCTAGGTCTGCCTTGATCCACGAGGATATTAATAGGGACGCGCCTCGCACACCGAAGCGTCAAGCGCGGAACACGAACAGTTAGGGGATGCCTCATAATCGAAGAAGGCGGAAGGTTGGAGCGAAAAAGGGGCCGCTGAAACACATGAGGACAGAATTCCGAGCTACCCCCGTCCAGGGCAGCCCGAGGTCAAGAATCCAGGCCAACGAATGGCCCATCCTCGGTGAAGCAAGGCCGAGGCTGCTACCATGAAAAAAAAAAAAAAAAAAAACCCCTCGACGATAAGGGCAAATCCCCTCACTCTAAGAAAAGATTCTAAGTGTTAGACAGAACCAAGGCATTGCATGGTCGTCAGACTCAAGCCTATGGGAAAACTAACTACTTCAAAAAGATCCTAAGTGTTAGACAGAACCAAGGCATTGCATGGTTGTCGGACTCAAGCCTATGGGGAAACTAGCTACTTCAAAAAGATCCTAAGTGTTAGACAGAACCAAGGCATTGCATGGTCCTCGGACTCAAGCCAATGGGGAAACTAACTACTTCAAGAAGATTCTAAGTGTTAGAAAGAACCAAGGCATTGCATGGTCCTCAGACTGAAGCCTATGGGGAAACTAACTACTTCAAAAGATTCTAAGTGTTGGACAGAACCAAGGCATTGCATGGTCCTCGGACTCAAGCCTATGGGGAAACTAACTACTTCAAAAATTCCTAAGTGTTAGACAGAACCAAGGCATTGCATGGTCCTCGGACTCAAGCCTATGGGGAAACTAACTACTTCAAAAGATTCTAAGTGTTAGACAGAGCCAAGGCATTGCATGGTCCTCAGACTCAAACCTATGGGGAAACTAACTACTTCAAAAATTCCTAAGTGTTAGACAGAACCAAGGCATTGCATAGTCCTCGGACTCAAGCCTATGGGAAAACTAACTACTTCAAAAATTCCTAAGTGTTAGACAGAACCAAGGCATTGCATGGTCCTCGGACTCAAGCCTATGGGAAAACTAACTACTTCAAAAGGATTCTAAGTGTTAGACAGAACCAAGACCTTGCATGGTCCTCGAACTCAAGCCTATGGGGAAACTAACTACTTCAAAAATTCCTAAGTGTTAGACAGAACCAAGGCCTTGCATGGTCCTCGGACTCAAGCCTATGGGGAAACTAACTACTTCAAAAGATTCTAAGTGTTAGACAGAGCCAAGGCATTGCATGGTCCTCGGACTCAAGCCTATGGGAAAACTAACTACTTCAAAAGGATTCTAAGTGTTAGACAGAACCAAGGCCTTGCATGGTCCTTGGACTCAAGCCTATGGGGGAAACGAACCACCTCAAAGAGGACCTGTGTTAGGAAGAACCAGAGTCCTATCTAGTCTTTGGGACACAAAAGGTCTGCCTAAGCGTGCATGCCCTCACGTTATTACAACTACTGCCGTGATTGGCCGAGATACAATTGAAGTCAAAACTATACAAGTAAAAAAAAGGAGGGGGGGAAGAGAATGGATAATGCGCAAATGAATAAGTAGCCAGAACAAATAAAAAGGAAATAAAACTCTCATTATATTAAGTTCATAGAAGTTACATGGCAGGAGTCACATTACAACATAAAAAAAAAAAAAAAAAAGGGGTGGGAAGATACAAAAACAAAACAAATGGCAAAAACGAGGCAGACAGAGGCGCCAAGGGGCCTACTCCTTCCATTTAATTCCCCCCCCCCCCCCAGTGGGTGGCTGGTCCATGGCAGCCTCAGGATCCTCTGAGCTCTAACTGGGAGGGATAGCCTGCAGAGGAACAGCAGATACAGCTGCCACCTCGGTAGAAGGGGCCTGGGCGTCAGAGGAGGGCCTTGCAGCCTCCTGGAGTGCTTCCTCGTTGGGGCCTTCACTTGATTCAACCACCCCAGGGGGATCACCCCCTTGAACATGCTCACCAGTAAGCCCAGCGTCCAAGGCTCCCCCACCCGGAGTATCACCAGCCTTCTCAGCAGTCACCTCAGCCTCAGAACTCTCTAGAGCAGCCTCGCGGATGGCTGAGGGGTAGTACACGCTCTCCGCCTTCCACAGGTCGGACAAGGCCTCGACTCCAGCTTGTTTAAGGGCCTCACCCCAAACCTGGGAGCAATGGCGCCTACACACCCCGGGAACTTCGCTTTTATAGGCAGCTTCCGTCTCGGCTACCCCCGCGGCATAAGCCGCCTCCTCGGCTTCCTCCTTAGAAGCAAGAGCCTTCTCCCTACCAAAGTCTGCCTCAGCCTTAGCCCTCACGGCTTTATCTCTGGCCCATTCAGCCACTTTTTTGCCCTCTTCGGCAGCAGCCATCTTCTTATTCAAATCTGCAATTAACTCCTTCGCGATCGCCAACTGCTCCTCCGCCTCAATCAGGCGCCTCGTTTGATCTCGGGCCTACTTCTGGGCGCCCTCAAGGCCGGACACTGCGTTGTCCCGAGCTCGGGTCATCGCCTTTAGCTCCTCTCGGGCCGTGGTGAGGTCAGCCTCGGAGGTCTTGAAGGTCCGAGTGGCCTTTAAGCGCTTATCACGCTCGGCATCCATGGCCCGTTCTTGGTCGTTGGCGGCTGCCTCCAACCTATAGGTGGCCTGGACGGCCTGCCAAAAAAAACGAATGCGTAAGCCAAGTTCAGAAAAGGAAGAAAAACTAAAGTCAGAGAAATCACATGTGCTGGGGGACTTACCATTCCCAGGTACCGCTTAAGGCTGAGGAAGACTTGCTTGCTCCTCAAAGTCTCCAGCTCAGCCATATCCGCTGGGAGTAATAAGCACCTCTCCAGTGCGTCGGCCACGTATGCACCTTCACCCTCTCTGAAATCCCTGAGGGAAGAGTCATCCCTCAGGGGTTTCCCAAGGAGCATCGGGGCGAGAAGCCAAGTCTGGGCCTCGGGCTGGGCAGTGACCTGTCTGTCCTGGCCTTGGGGGCCTATCTTTAGCTGTTTCGTGGGCTACTGAGTGTCATCCCCCTCCAGCGAGGACACAGACTTGTCCCCAATAGGCCTTTTGCCCTTGTCCTTCTTCCGCTTGGGGTCAGTGGGCTCGGGCCTAGACGGCAGTCTCGCTTGAAGTAGAGGAGGAGGAGGCCTAGATTGGGCAGAGGCCGACCTAGTCTGGGCAGGCTGAGTCTTGGGAGGAGGAGGAGGAAGCTTTGGCTGGGACTTCCCCGGTTGGCCCTCGATCAAATCCAGCAGACTGGTGTGGGATTTCCTTTTGTAACCCATCTTAGGCCGAGAAGAGGCCTCTGACGCTAGGAAGTCTGCTTCAGTCAGGCTAGGATCGCCCAAATCTCCGGGAGGATCCTCGGACTGATAGACTCGATCAAAAATGTCAAACTCGTCCTCGGTAGGGCCAAAATCAGCTACTTTCTCTTCCCTCTCTGGATTTTCTTCTATGGCCTCTGTAGGTCTATGAGAGGAGGAGGGGCCTGCTAATGTAACACTTTCTGCAGTGGGGGGTTCCTCGGGGAATAGGAACCCGTGCTCAGCTACAGTGATTTTCTGCGGCCGAGGGTCTTTTGCTCGGATCACGTACTTCGGGGCCGCAAACGATTTTTGGATCGAAATGTACCCCAGGATCTTGTGAGCAGCCCTAACCTGATTATCGACTTCGTTCACGAATATCTTTGCCCTAAGCACTTTCTGCAAGTCCTCCCTATTGACGAGGTTGAAGTGACGCTCGTAGGCGTGCGGATCTGTGGAAAGAAAAACAAACTCCTGTCATCAGTCGAACAAAGTAGATTCACAAAAAAAAAAAAAAGCAAGGGGCTAGACCCTCTCCTGCTCCGAGTACCCTACCTGGCTCTCCCTCTGTTGTCTGGCAATAGAGACCATCGTGCCCCTCCCCCGACACAATGAGAAAGTCGAGATTCAAGCCCTTGCAAGAATCGGGGAGACACTGGATAAGCCGAACCCTATCGTCCCTAGTCTTCATATAATATGTCTTACCCTTCAGGTGTTGGAGGTTATAGCACCAGTTTACGTCATGATGGGTTAACCTCAACCCCATCTTCTCATTCAAGGCGTCTACGCACCCTAGTATCCTAAACACATTGACAGCACACTGGGTGGGGGCTAGTCGAAAGTGCCTAAGGTAGCCGCTCGTCACCGGCCCCATAGGGATTCTCATGCCTCCCTCTAAGAAGGCTATTATGGGGATCACAACTTCGCCCTCGTTCCTCCTAATGTACCATTCCCCTTCCTCGCAGTACCTCAAGCCCACATTGGGGGGTATCCCGTAATCAGCGATGAATTGCTCCATCATTTCTTTAGACTCGACTAACTTCTTAAATTTACCCATCCTCTACCACAACTAAAAGACTCGAAAGGAGACGAATGAAAGAAAGGGTTAAGAGAAAAATTTGTGCTACAGAGAAAAGAAAACTTACAGGAATAAGGAAAAGCTCCTCGGACAAGCTTTTTATGCTGAAAAGGAGTGTTGGTTGATGTGGAAGTTTGACCGGATTCAGAGTACGTGCGCTAGAGTTCTCAAGTACACAAATAAGGAGGCTAACTGATCCAAGCAAGTATTTATACACTCGATTGAAAATAATCAAGTGGAACTTCCCGCTCATCCAGGCAGGAAATCCCTATCGACCGATTAGCATCACACCGTTGAACGTGGGGAGTATGGAGCCGTCGAAATTTAATGCGGGCATTTAATGCTGGGGTGCATCGTATATAGAGGCGCCAGAAACGTGCATTGGGCAGGCGGAAAGACTCCCGTGCTGACGTAGGCCACTACGGGGCGAGTCATGACGAAGGCCTGAGGACATCGAAATCCTCCTCCCTGCCCGAGGAGCCGGACAGCAGGATTTCGAGGCGCTATTGTGGGGCCTAATACTCTGGCAACCCTGGCCCATCTTATATCCGGCCCAAGGCCCATTCTGAGGAGGAAGAACAGTCCGAGGAAGGAGTGTGAAGGCCTTAATGGCCAAGAATCTTGCCGAGGATGATCCTGCCGAGACCAACACGTCGGCCGCAGCAGCACAGAGGGGGAACACACTCAAGACAAATTGTCACCTCCATACTAAATGCGCTCACCTAACCCCCCCAGCTGCATTAATGGAGATGTGACTTCTAGACAGGGTTGCCTTGGTTGCCACAACTCACAGGGGTGCGAGGAAAGTGGCTGATGGGACGGGCAGTCAAAAGGAGGAAGCATGGATGATCAACAGGTGGAAGAGAGAGGTTAAAGGAAGGACTATATATGAGGAGGGAGAGGATCGGAAGAAGGGGGGGATCCCCAGGGAAAAGGCAATCAAAAGCTCCTCGGATATGGGCTGAGGACAGACTCCATATCATAATTTCGGTGTGCCAACCTCCGGCGTCTCCTAACAGAACGATTGAACGTTGCCCGCTTGTTAGGGCCTGGTTCTTCAACCCATCCTCTACAAATTCATTGTGATGGGCTAACCGGGCTTGAGTCCACTCTCTCAATAGCAGAAGTGCTCAAATCCGGTCCCTACAACCCTTTTTAAACAGCACTATTTTGGAGATAATCGTTCTTAATATGGGTAGGTTTTAGGATAACGAGGATCATTGTGAGAAAATTTACTAAAATTCATTTTTCTAACTACTTTCATTCATTTCTGTTACTTAAATTTCAAGTTTATTCAATTAAGATCTCTTTGTCAACTTCCATTAAAATTTTTTACCAAAAAAAAAAAAAAAATTCTAGAAAAAAATATTTTTCAATCATTAATTGGATTGTTTTTCTTAATTTAAAAATTTTATTAAAAAAATTAAAAATTTTGAACAATTAACAATAACCCTTAACAAAGTTGCTGGAAATATTTTAATTGAATAAACTTGAAATTTAGACGACTTCAAAGATAGATGACTGAAATTAATTAAAATGAAACAAAGACTGCAAATTTTGCATTTTAATCTAAAAATTATACCAAAATTGAACTTAGAAAACAAAATTTTAGTGACATGCTCAATAAAAATCTAGAAAAAAATATTTTTCAATCATTAATTGAATTGTTTTTCTTAATTTAAAATTTTTATTTTAAAAAAATTAAAAATTTTGAACAATTAACAATAACCCTTAACAAAGTTGATGGAAATATCTTAATTAAATAAACTTGAAATTTAGACGACTTCAAAGATAGAGGACTGAAATTAATTATAATGAAACGAAGACTGCAAATTTTACATTTTAATCTAAAAATTATACCAAAATTGAACTTAAAAAACAAAATTTTAGTGACATGCTCAATTTCACAATCAGTTTCACTAAGATTGGTGGAGCTATTTTTTTTAGCTATTTGGCACCACAAAAAGTTACTTTATTTATTTTACCTACTCACTTTACAAAACATCCAGTATCAGTGGATCTATTTTAGCTTTCAACATAATAAAATAATATAAACATCACAATAAAATAATATTTTTACTACAATAAAATAATATATCCACTACAATAAAATCCAAAATTCACCCATCCATCAAATATCATTTCCAAAACCCTAAGAAGATTTCCACAACTTCATTTTTCTTCTTCCTACTCTCATTAAATCCACCCCATATTCTCATTGATAAGTCAGAAATTTACGATCGACATTAAGCTGAAACCCTCATTAACCAAGAGACGATGTCATGCATTTATTACGCTCATTGATAACAAAACATAACAGACGAAGCAATAGTTACAAAATGAGATGTGAACTTTAGACCAAGATTTTGTAACGCACTAGTCGTTGAGTATAAATACAGTGATTCATTGCTCATTAATGAGACACACAACTATAAAATAAAAAGCAATAGAAGTGAAACGTACACACAAATACTCTACGAAAATCACTCCAATCAATTCTCCTTAAAATCTTTCTCCCTTACTAACTTAAGCATTGGAGGCGGTTTGGCTAACGCCACACCGACATGTTACTCTTCCACCTAGTTCATTTTTTGTAAGTTTTCCTCCAACAGAGACGAACCCGATCACAACTTCATCCATCCACTACGACGAGGAGCTCAATTGCTGATTTTTCGCATCATCACCCATCAAAACTAATTCCATTTTCCCCAAATTCTCACCATCTGAATTCTTTTTCCCTTTCCTTTCATTTCAACCTCACTTCCCAATTTTGTAACCCAAATCAAATCAAATCAAAATGGAAAATTCAGAGAAGGAATCGTCAATGGCGATATCCAAATAGTATAGTTTCTCAAACAGACATTCACCTCGGAGTCTAAACCACTTGTCGTGGTTCGAAATCCGACTCTTCTACGTTCGAATCGCGCCGTGCATGATCGACAGCGTCCCCGACCACCTCACACTCCACCACCTCTAAATCGACTTTTCTGACCCTCCGCCGCAACCGCCTGGATAAGGAGTCGTCGAATGTGACCTACGTCAGCACCGATACCGTCCGCATCACCGGTGGTGTCAAATTTAAGGTCTATGAGAACCAAGACTTGGTTCTCTATGGGTCTAAGAGAGAGTTGAGAGTTTGATCTAAGAAAGTAGGACTGAATCAGGTAGAGAAATAAAGAAATAGAAGAAAGAAAGAAAGAATATTTCAATAGGAGGTGAGAATAAAAAATTATTTGTGACTTTAGCTTTCAACTACAGTGTACAGTCATATATAGCTGTGTACTGTAGTTGTGTAGGTAAAAATTTTACCTATACCACCACTAATATTGCACCCTTTTTGTATATGTGGTGCAAAAAATAGTTTTTTAGCTTTTTAGCACCACGTGCTAAATGGTGCATATATACTTTCTGAACCCACCACGATCAATTACTTAAGGGCTATTTGGTTTTAAAAAAACCATCACTCATCGCTCATCATTCCTCACTCAATTTTTATCATTCATCACTCATCACTCATTACTTATGACTTAAAATACCCCAACTCCCTAAAGGTGGCACGTTTGACACACTGTTTCCAACTTCTCATAACTCAATTTTTTGTACTTTCTGTGGGACCCATACCTGAGCACCATGTCAGTGAGTTCTGTTAGTCTACCCGCCTCACACCCATTTCACTTCATTTTCTTCACTGTTCATTTCATTTTAACACCACCACAGTCACAGTGCAACCAAAGAAGTACAAACAACAAAAATTCTCAACAATTTAACACCATCTAAAGCAGCTCATCACCCAAAATTCAAAACTCCATTCATACTTATTTATGATACACCACCAAATCAAAAAAAAAAAAAAAAAAAAAAAAAAAACCCTATTTAGAATAATAGCAAGACCCATCTGTTGCTGTTTAGAAAAATCCCAAGGTTGCGCCTGGTGTGACGGTTCTGAGCTTGTTGAAGGTTGCACCTAGTGTGATTTTCATAGATCCTTTTTTTTTTTTTTTTTTTTTTTGGATCGACGACAAAGCCGAATCGAGTCAGATCCGAAATCTCTGATCGACGACCAACGGTGGCCCAGGCAAGCCCTTCAATGAAGCATCGGAATTCGACATCTATAGACGCCATTGATGAAAAATATGAAACTAAAAGAGAGAGAAAAACAGAGAGAAAACCGAATCCATTCACAAACACCAGCAATCACAAAGCCCTCAAGAACTTCTCAAAACCCTCAACCCGAAGAAAAGGAAAAAAATTTTGTAATGAGAATTGCGAAAAGGAAGGGAAAAAAAGAAAAGAAAGAAAGAAAGAAAGAAAGTAGAACTTAGTTGCTTCTGTGTTAGCTATTAACAAAGAAGAGAGATAAAGCCTGGCTTGAGCAGGTATAGTGGGTCCCAGCACTTTATTTTTTTACAACTTTGCCATTGAACTCAGTTTTCAATCACTTGAAAACATCTCAAATGTGTTTTCAGTTTTCATCACTATAACTCAGATTTTTAAAACTTTGAGTGATGAAAACATTACTCAAAAACATTTCTAAACAAAGGTTTTTCTGTAAATCTCATATATTTTGAGTTATAGGTGATGAAAACTGAGTTATATTACTCAATTTTCACAAAATCCAAACATCCCTTACAATCACCCCCACAAAACCCACCCCCCCACACAAAAACAAAAATTGTGAAATTAGTAGTAATAAATATTATTAAATGCACCACTTCGACGTGTTCTAAAAATACCTATTAATTGTTTCCTTAAATTGAGTGTTATAAAATTTGGTGGGTCCGTAATATTGAACAGGCTTACGTATCTCGTGGTCGTCGTTTCTTTGATTGGCAGTTGGTGGCATAGGCAACACTTTCTACTAACGGAACATAGGGACCCATCTTAGCCATTGCCCATTAGACTCAATTGGTACCACTACTTTTCTTCCTCTTCAATTTTGCATTCATGCAATGGACTTATTTGCATTCCCCTTTTGATCCTCATGGAAATTTCTTTTCTTCTTTCAAAATGTGATTCTCGTTTTTACATGTGGGACATGTTTTCAACAAATATTCAACAAGCTGATCAGCTACTGTTTTTCTTTTCTTTTCTTTTTTTTCTTTTTTTTTTATGGGTCATTTTCTAGTCTACTGCAAGTTGCAAATTTATAATATTTCACTTAATGGGGTAATTCTCGTGTTCAAGTTTGCCAGTGTTGTTGACTTGTTGAGAGTCTTCTGGATTTTATCAGACCAGGCCAAAAACTGGGTTAGTGGGTTGCTCTTTGACCATAATGTAATGGCCTCGTTCTCTACTTTGTTGGTTACCCCTTTCATTCCTAGGTCACCATTCTAGTCCTTACCAGTCTTTTCTCCATTACAACTCATCTGGGTGCTCATCAAATTGTAATTTTGACCCATATTTACCCAGTTTTTGAAGCTTGAGCAATCTTAGTTTGAGCCAAGTTTGACTCTTTACAGTGAAGAATTGGTGTGGTTGCTTAGTAACAATGAAAAACTCTGTGATTCTTCTGCCACTAGTAGTTTTGATTTGGGTATTCCTTAATGGCTCTGTGTACTGCCAAGGTCCTGCTGCTGTGAACATTGGTGCAATTTTTACTTTCAATTCTGTTATTGGTAGAGCCGCCAAGGTGGCCATGGAAAGAGCAGTCTCTGATGTCAATGCGGATCCAAAAATTCTCAACGGGACAGAGCTGAAGTTGATCTCGGAGGATGCAAATTGTAGTGCCTTCTTGGGGTCCGTTGGAGGTAACATTGGAAATGTCCATTTTTTTTATGTTTTCTTAAAAAATAAAAAATAAAAAATTGCTCCTTCTGTGATATAAGTAAGCTCTTTACTTGTCTTTATGGTTCATGGGGATTTGATAAATGGTTAAGATGATGCAAAGGTTGTCTACTAATATTTTTAAGAATTCGTTTTGAGTTTTTTTGTTTTTTTTCCTGCTGGAAGCGTTCAAAGCAAAGTTTTCTCTTTTATTTTGATCATCATTACTTTAAATTGTGATTTGAACTTCCAACAAAGTTTAAAATTACTGTTAATATCATCTTTACTAATATTGAATTGCCGTATTCTCTTCTATTATAATTTCATCTTTCTTTTTCTTTTCTTTTTTTAAAGCATGACCTCCAATTTTGATATGCATAATTTTACATTTCCATACTGCATTTATCTGATAATAGAATTTCCCCCAATATAAGCCCTTCCTGAGCTCTTTTCTGTCATTCCTGCTGTCTATTCTTATATTAGCCCACCTCCTTTTCTCAGTAGTGTTCTTGTTGATCAATGATCATGCATCCTCCCACGCTTATGAGGCATTAACTTTGTCTATTACATGATAATTCTGTGTGTGTGTGTGTGTGTGTGTGTGTGTGTGTGTGTGTTTTTCTTCCATTGAAAGATGATATTTTAAATTCTATACTCAGATACTAAGTTCTTGCTACCTATTTTATCTTGTTTGCATCTTTTTCTTGGGCAGCTTTTCAGGTACTTGAGGAAGGAGTAGTGGCCATAATTGGTCCACAGTCCTCTGCTATAGCTCATATGATTTCTGAGATTGCTAATGGTCTCCAAGTGCCTCTTGTCTCATTTGCTGCCACTGATCCAACTCTTTCTGCCAGCCAATTCCCATTCTTTATTCGAAGTACACAAAGCGATTCCTACCAAATGGCTGCTGTGGCTGATTTAGTTGACTTTTACGAATGGAAAGAGGTCATTGCCATCTTTGTCGATGATGATTATGGAAGGAGCGGGATAGCTTATTTAGATGATGAACTTGAGAAGAGACAATTGAAGATTGCTTATAAATTGCCTTTGCCAATCCAGTTTGATCCAGGCAACATCACTGATATGCTCAACAAATCAAAATTGCTCGGTCCTCGTGTCTATGTTGTTCATGTTGGTCCTGACCCCAGATTGAGAATCTTCTCCATAGCTCAACAACTTGAAATGATAACCACCAACTATGTCTGGCTTGCGACAGATTGGCTTTCTACTACCTTAGATTCATTCTCTCAAATGAATAAAACTTCACTCCGTATCCTCCAAGGGGTAGTGGGGCTTCGTCAACATATTCCAGAGTCCAGCCAGAAAAGGGCTTTTGTGTCTAGATGGAGAAAATTGCTACTAGAGGGTTTAGCAAGTTCTGAGTTGAATACCTATGGATTCCAGGCTTATGACACAGTGTGGACAGTTGCATATTCAATTGATAAGTTTGTGAAAGAACACAGAAATATCACATTCTCTCCCAGTGATAAGTTGCAAAAAATTATTTCAACTGAAATGCAGATGAGGACGCTCAAAGTCTTTGATAATGGATCTCTTCTGCATGATATATTATTGAAGACAAACTTCACTGGTTTAAGTGGTCAAGTCCAATTCAATCAAGATAGGAACATTGTGAGTGGTGGTTATGATGTCATTAATATCGACCAGATGGCAATTCATACGGTTGGTTATTGGTCTAATTCTTCAGGTTTTTCAATTTTACCCCGAGAAAATCTGCAAAGGGATCAAAAGAATTATTCCCGCCTAAATCAGAAGCTTAAAAATGTTACTTGGCCCGGTGGTAAGACAGAAAGGCCACGTGGCTGGGTAATTGCAGACAATGGAAGACCATTGAGGATTGGAGTCCCATTTAGAGCAAGTTTTGTTGAATTTGCTACTAAAGTGCCCAACAGCGATGACATGCAAGGATACTGTATTGATGTGTTCAAGGAAGCACTAAAATTAGTGCCTTATGAAGTTCCTTACAAATTAGAGCCTTTTGGGGATGGACACTCCAATCCCAGTTATGATGGGATTGTAAAGATGGTACAAAACGGGGTAAGTAAAACATATTGTTTTATATGGGGTAAGAACAAAAGAAATTTAGAAAGTAACCATGCTTTGTTGGGAAAAGATGACCTACCAATACATGGAAAACATGCTGTGCATGAATTGCCTATTACGGGCTTGCCTAGAAGATACTAATTGCCAAAATTAAGTGATGAATTCAATGGCTGACCAACTGACTATTTCATTTTAGGGATTAACCATTTCATTTATACCTTGTGATGTGGAGGAGGAAAGTATGATCCATTACATGATTATGATAATCCTTTTCTGACAACTGTGGTCTGGGTGAGATCCATATACTGGTGGTTCTCATTCTGAACTTTGCTTTTTATGTGGGTTACATTTGTTAGTAGATTGAAATTTATTATGTGCCTTTTTTTTATTATTGAAAGTTTTGTGTCAGGTGTTTGATGCAGCTGTCGGGGACATTGCAATTGTGACAAACAGGACAAGGATTGTGGATTTTTCACAGCCTTATGCTACTACAGGTCTTGTCATAGTGGCTCCTATCCACAATTCAAAATCAAGTGCTTGGGTGTTTCTTAAACCTTTTACAGTAGAGATGTGGTGCGTTACTGCAGCTTCTTTTGTAATGATTGCAGTAGTTATTTGGATTCTTGAGCATCGAGTCAATGACGATTTCCGGGGCCCCCCTAGGAGGCAGTTTGTTACAATGTTTCTGTAAGTCATTTAAATGTTTAACAGTGAAGTACATTACTATTTTTCCTACAAAACAATCTTTTGAATTTGTGTCATTATTACAGCATTCTTATTGTTATACTTGTTTTAAGTAAATTTTTTGATTGCACACATAAACCCATATACACCTTAATACCCAAGATATTAGCCTCTAATCCCATTCAATTATTTCATTTTGCAGGTTCAGCTTCTCAACATTGTTCAAGACAAATCGTAAGGAAATTTCTGACTTTGACAACCCATTAATTTCTTTATTTCTCGTTCTTTCTTAAAGCCACATATCTATTATTAAAAAGGGTAGTGGGCTTAAGGCCATCTTTGTGCTTATACAACATAGCTTATATCTGGGATCTTACCTCAAATTATGGATACACAAAACCCTCTGGTTTTATTAAAAACTATACAATTTACATAAATACATAGTAAGCAGTGAACTATATCAACTTGTGCAGTTGCAAGTGAAAGCAAGCTGTGATATTCCAAGCAAGGATCTTAACTTATTAGTATTTAGTAGTTATCCTTAATGTTAACTTACCTGGAATAATTCTGTAAAAAAATTTGTCTTTCCTGTTTCTAGTAAATATTTCAAGGAAAGAAATGAAATAAAAGAGATCTTACCATGTTTGTTCTATTTTCACTTTGATTATGGGTCAAAAATGAGGCAATTTTGAGATCTAAAAATTATGTTTGAATTTGATAAGTTTTTACTTTGTATTAAATAACAGAGGAAAATACAGAAAGCCCACTTGGAAAGATGGTGATGGTGGTGTGGCTTTTCCTATTGATGGTCATCACAGCAAGCTATACAGCAAGCTTGACTTCAATTCTCACGGTTCAGCAGCTTTCATCACCCATCACAGGAATTGATAGCTTGATTGCAAGTAATTGGCCTATTGGGTATCAAGTAGGTTCATTTGCTTATAGCTATCTGGCAGACAATCTCTACATAGCTAGGTCAAGACTCATTGAACTAGGCTCCCCAGAGGAGTATGAGAAAGCACTCCGAAAAGGGCCAAAAGGTGGAGGGGTGGGAGCTATTATAGATGAGCTTCTATATGTGGACTTGTTTCTATCAAAGCGAACTGAATTTGGGATTATTGGGCAGCCATTTACCAAGAGTGGATGGGGATTTGTGAGTAGAGCTTGTCTAATGCATGCATACATATATTCATGACATATTCAAGAATGCACATGAACATGCTGGGTTTTTTTTTTAATGAAGCATATCACATTATCTCTTCCATCATCTTTCTCCCTTTTTTTTTCACCTTCTTTGATATATGAGCTGTAACATCTCATTGTAAGATGATCTTTATATGCATTTTCTCACTTATTTTTCTCACTACTAAAACTAGGCTTTCAAGAGAGATTCCCCGCTTGCTGTTGACATTTCTACTGCAATCTTGAAACTTTCTGAGAGTGGAGAGCTTCGGAAGATCCATGAGAAGTGGTTCTGTAAGATGGGTTGTCCTGGAGAGAGGAGACAGAACTCTGAATCTAACCAACTCCACATAATCAGCTTTTGGGGTCTCTATTTATTGTGTGGTGTCTTCACTATTGGTGCCCTTCTTGTGTTTCTGCTCCGAATGGTTCGCCAGTTTGTGCGATACAAACGACAGCAGAAGAAGTCTGCTCCTCCGTCGCCTATCTCGTCAAAGTCTCACTGTTCTCAGGTCATTTACAGCTTTTTTGACTTCATTGATGAGAAGGAAGAAGCTATCAAGAAAATGTTTACTCAATCTGACAATCCTCCAGGTCCCGTTGGCTAATCATATGTATATATGGTCTGACTTCAAAGGCTACACCTATTTTTATTAGTGCAAGTTGAAAGTTCTGATATTGAAGACCCAAGTTTTTGTAGAGTATTTACTTACTTCGTTACAGCTAAAATGTATATACTACATGGTTATATTATCAATATAAAATCTTGTTTGGTTAGTTTGTTTGTTCTGACATATTGCCATGGGAGATCTTTCTTCTATTTTTGTAGCTATTTGATTGCAGCTTCATCTTCTGCTGAACACATGGTTTCTATTCCTGAAAAATGTACGTGACACGTCTTCTGGGTTCACAACTGCTTTGGACCTCAAAAATCCAAAGCTCAAGATATTGGGGGAGCAATCATAACATATCATATCATTTGCTGTTCTTTTGGATTTTGTGGTCATTTCATTGCATGGTTTAAAAAATTCTAGTAAACTTATTTTGAAGTTTAGATGTATTTGGTAGTACTTCCCTAAATGCAAGCTTGACTCCAACTACATTCCCTGCCGTCCTCTGGAGCTCAAAACCTAAGGAGCTGCATCTTTTTTGTCTTTTTTCCTCAAAGTTTCTTTTTTAAAAGAACTTTTTGGCCATATTATGTATGGATAGGGCCGTAAATGAACTGCATTGTTTATGAATAGATCATGTTCAACTCAAGCAAAAGCTTGTTCATATTTATTTATTTAACAACTAAGTCAAGATCAAGCCTAAATTTAGACTCAACTATTAAAGAAGCCAAGCCCAAACATAATAATGCACTCATAAGTATAAGGTTGATTTATGTATATATAATATTATGTATTTAGATGTATAAATATTTCAAATATATTTATATATATATTTAAGATTAAATTATGTAAGTTTGTAAATAAGTTTATAAGATATTAAATTATTTATTTGTAATTTATTAATGATTAAATGGTTAATGGTGTGGTAAAATTATAAACAGTTTTTAACAATAAAAGATCTGTGAATCTTAAGTTCATCAGCAAAAATCATTTTATCTAATTAACTTAAATATATAATTTTAAAAGTAAATTCTATTAACTTACCTTGAGGTTTGGATTACTGCTAACCAAGTTCAAGATATTTTAAAATTGACAAATTTGATCCCTAAACTCAACTTGGTCCCTAACACAATTGAGAAAAATGAGTAATGAACCAAACAGTGTGAAGGGACTAAGTTGGTTTTAAGGACTAAATTAATCAGTTTTAAAATATCTTGGACCTGGTTGACATTATCCCAAACCTCAGGGTGTGTTAATAGAATTTACCCTAATTTTAATTTTAATTTAATTGTTAATTATTAGTATAGATATGTAAATGGGCAAATTATCTCTCTATGTGTGTGTAAAGGGGTGAAAAACAAATTAGTCGTGGTGTTTACTATATTTGAGAAAATAATAAGTTAATCAAGTCTCTCATTAACAAGTTCAAATTTGTTTGAATATAAAATAAGCAAAACTTAAATATGTAATTTAGTTTGGTATTGGCAAAAACTAATAAGTTCAAAAATAGAAATGGTCTCCCAAACAATTATTTTTGTTTTTAGTATTTTGAAAATTTAACTTAAAAGAGGAAGCCAAACACGTAAAATATAAAAATTATTATCTGAAAACTGATTTCAAGTTCAATTTTTTGAAATTTGCTTTTATACTGTTTTAAAAACAAAAACAAAAATCATTCTACCAATCAGGCCCTAAACTTTTACATTCAATCTTTATTGAATGTGTACACACACTTGTGACCTATTTGGGTTAAAAAAAAAAACTAAACATGTATGTGTTAGGGATTGAGATATGTTAGGGATTGAGACCGGTGCAATTGCGCCGTGCAATTCACCCTCATCCTCTCACAATATATATATATATATATATATATTTTTTTTTACTTTCACTTTTTTTTTCTTTTTTTTTTTTTACTTTTACTCTTTTTCTTTTTTTTTTATTCAATGGTATAGATTTAAAATTTTTTTTTGCAACTTTAAATCTTAGCCATTTATACCAATAAATCTCAACCCATATATTAGATTAGATTATTTTATTGTAAGAAAACTAACGAAAGATGGCTTCTTAATACTATTATGTTTATATCTATTAAGATTTTTTTTTTCCAGCTTGAGAGTTTTATTTTGTGATTTTCTTTTTCTTTGGTAACAATATTGTACCAGTCATTGACGTTGAAGGACTTTTTAGCATTTAGATAAATTTAAGACTTTGTTAAATTGGAGGGGTGAAAAAGTAGAGGAATGAAAACAATTGAAACTTAACTTTATTTTAAAATCAATATCACACTTTGATATTCATTATGTATTTGTTTCATACATTCATTATTTATGCACATCTTATTTTCTTACATTAATAAATGGGGAGGAATCACCAATCACTCTTGGTGTGGTCACTCCACTAGTATAAGTACTCATGGGTGTGAGAGACAAGGGCCGGAGTTCAAATATCTAGGAATGAGTTTTACACACATATACAATTAGATTAAAATTTCTATCTTGTATCAAAAAATTAAAAATAAAATAAAATAAAAATAAGTGGAGAGGAAAAATCAGAACCCAAGAAATAATATTTTGCTATAAAACTCTTAACTTAAATTTTACTTCTAGAGTTGGAGTTACTTTTATTAATTTTCTTAATCAGTTTTGAAAGGTAAGATTAATTTTTTTATTCTAATAAAATTTATTTATTAATTTTTTTTTTCTTTTTTTGTCCTACTATTGTTTCTCCTTGAACATATAGAATAAGAATTCTGTCTAGTGAGGGTTAAACAGAATACCTGACCAACATGTGATCATTGTTAAACACATGTCGTGTCATGTTATTGTTGCATCTAATGCTCTAAAGCATGCATAGACGCAAGCCATATCCAAATACATATTTTCAACATTCTTTAGAGAAAAAAAGTGTGTAGATATTTTCTTTTTAAGGACCATCCGGATGCACCCCTTGGCTTATGCAATTTTGACTTATTGAGCCCATCACCTAACCCATCCCTGAAAGTTGAATTCATATGCCACTCTTCAATCAGTGGTGCGTGGCCAAGGGGAAGGAACCAATTGACCGAATGTCTCAAGCAATCATGCATTTAAGACCATATGTCTCCCATGCCTCCGGACATCAAACAGTTCATAATATGTTAAGAAAATACACTAAATTACACTTTCACCCTTTAAACTTTGAGAATTTTTTCATTTATCTTTTTTGTAACAGTCATATTTTTATATATTGGCTTATCCAATATCAAAACACTTCATATGTATTTGAGTCTTAGTTTTTAATGTGTTCAAGAAGACATTGAAGTTATCAAACAAGTGGTATTATTGACCCCAAAAAAAACTAAATCTACATGTCTGAATACCCGTCGACCTAGTGGCGGCTCCACTTGTATGTGAGGGTGGTCACAGGACCACCCTCACTTGCCAAATTGGTTATAACTTAAGTCTACAACCTTACTTAATATATTTTTTATTGAAAGTGAAATTTGACAAGTCCACCATTGAATTACACCTTTTTATTATATTTTTTATACTTGCAAAATTTTTAGAAAATTAAAGATCAATAGCTATGTGATCAATAAATTGTTTAAATTACAAGTTTTTGTAGTTTAAAATTATTCATAAAATATAAGCTTATAGATCATATAGTAAATAATATCCAATTTATACAAAATTTTACATGTGTATTAAGAGTGTAAAGAACATGTAATTCAACGATTATATTTCAAAATATATAATAATTTTTATTTAATTGAGTAAGATTGTACCGGCTACAACCAATTTTGTAGCTAAATTTTGCCTTTTTGATTTAGCTAGCGACGTCTGGGAAAATATCTATGAACGAGGACAAATGAAATAATGGTTACAAGCACTGATTGGCCAGGTTCTTTATAACATTGAAAAAAAAAAAATATATATATATATATATATATATATTGTATTCATTTTTTTTCCCCTTAGAATCACTGTCTACCTCATATTGGAGAACTCTAGGAAAATATCTATGAACGAGGACAAATAATGGTTACCAGCTCTGACTGGCCAGATTCTTCATAACAATCAAACTGAGGAAAGAGTTGTAAATCGGCCTTCGCTTTTGCTTTATAATGTTTTTGGGCCATCATGTTGTCTAAGAATCTTTGTGAATTATGCATAAGATGCCAACAAAAGTCATTTCTGAGTTTCATATTAGTGGAAGAAGCTTTGTTGGTTCTAATATGAAATGGCTGTGGGCACATAAAGACCATGTTAGCAAAGCAAACGCTGCACTGTTATAGAATCTGGTTCTGAAGTCCTAATCTCTCTCTCTTAATTTTTCCATCCCCAGAGGGGTCTCTGACGTGGCACGCACATGCTATAGTGGTCTGCTTTACTTTTCTTTCTTTCTTTCTTTCTTTCTTTCGAATGTTTTTTCAAAGACGTGTCTATATGAAATACTGAAATTGACTCCAACTAGGCCTTTTTTCCAAAGTCATAAAAAAAAAAAAAAAAAAAAAAAAAAAAAAAAAAAGTGACGTAGTCACTGATGTCTCCGTTGCATATACAAACCTACTCAATATTTTTTTATTTTTTTATTGAATACAAATTTTGATAAATTTACTATTAGATTATATATTCATCTTATATTTTTCGTGCTTACAAAATTTTTAAAAAATTAAAAATTATATCATTAATAAATTGTTTAAATTATAAGTTTTTGTAGTTTAAAATTATGCACAAAATATAGACTTATAAATCATATAATAAATAATATCTAATTGACACTAAATTTGATATGTATATTAATAGTATAAAAAATATGCAATTCAATAATTAAAATTTTAAAATATATAATAATATTTATTTTATTAAGTAAAATTATAATCACGAACTGGAACTAATTTTGTGTGTAAACTTTATAATTTGTCGTATTAATAGAATTGCAAATCTCAACTTTTGCGTCTTGTATATGGTAAAGTCAGTCTTGTACTACTCTGCTTTGGAAACTCCTTTCTGAATAGGATTTCTTTAAGAGTGACTAAACTGACTGTTTTCGTCTTTGTTGATTCTAAGAAATACAATTGGATATGTGACTTTTTATCTTAAGTCATTAGGGGATTTGACGTAGCATACCCATGTAAGAATAATTTTATAGATACCAACTACACAGTTCAGTGAGTTCACACGCAAAGACGTCAGGGGTTTGGCAATGGCATACCAATTATAGTCCACAGCCCAATAAGATGAGTGATTGATTAGTGGAGTCACTAGTCAGAAGTGACATCGCTTTCTTTTTTCTTTTTTTTAGGTAAACCATTATATAAACATTAATCTAAGAATTTATAAGTCTATTACAAAATATGTTAGCTTTATCAAAAGTTAATAAAGTTTTCAGTCCACTACAGGTAGTGAGTTACAAAAAAAGACAATAAAATGGGTGAAGGATTGCACTCCTAACTTGGCCAAAGCATCTACACATTGATTGGCTTCACGGTAGATGTGACATCGCTTTCATGATAGTGAAGATTTTTTTTTTTTTTTTTTGAGAAAATAGTGAAGATTTTTTTTCCCCTAACCATAGTGAAGATGTTTATCATAGACTTGAGGAGACCAAAAGATATTTTAATTAATATAGTAATCAATTGTCATTTGTCATAATCAGAAACATGGAATTAGTTATCTGTTATTTCTAGGCAAAATTTGCAGAAAAGCATCTGTTTAGAAAAAAACTAGCAAAAAAGCATGTGGTTGATAAATTTTAGTAAGTCGGACTTTTTTTTTTTAAAGTGGAACTTGAGTCTATGAGACTCGAGTTCCAAGATTTTTCACAAGGAACTCGAGTTTACGAAACTCGAGTTCTGTTCAAATGGAAGTCGAGTTTCCTAGACTCGATTTCCACTTTTTTTTTTTTTCAGACTTCACGCAAGAGGGAATTGTACAAAAACAGTCCAACTTACTAATATATTTCATCCACATGCTATGCACCAAAATTTTTTCTAAAAAGCTACTATTTTGGCAAATTTTGCCGTTATTTCTATATACCAACTTTTGGATTTTCATTTATTCTATACAAGAACAAGAAGGTTGGCAGAGATACATTGTATGTTCGACTGTTTTCCATGGTTCAAATTAAAACTTAGGGGATACAATTAATTCTAGGGAAAATTTTATATACTCCAGGCACATGAGATACTATCTTTTAATTTTAATATAAGTGAGTGAAGTAACAGGTTCAAATTGTATAAATAATCATACACATTAATTGGTAGCCGCATTGTGGTTATGAGATGTGACTTCTATTATTTTAACATTTTTTCTTCAATCACATTATTTGTCGCAACTTAGTGACATGTGTAACTTAATGAATTAGTTTAGAATGGATTAATCACTTTTTGTCCCCTATTCACCCTGACTCACCAACTTTTATTTAAGTTTTATATATTAGTTTGCAAATTTTAAATTTTTAAGAATATAATATTTTAAAAGAATATGTATTGTTCCCCCTAAAAAAAACCAAGTCTTATAATTTCCTAAAAATAAGTTTATAAAATATTGTAGTATCTCATAAAAAAAATAACAAGATTATAAACTCCACTAAAATTTAGTAAATTTTGTTAAAATAAGGAAGATTTAACATATTTTTGAAATGATTAATAAATTTTATCTAAGGAGTTTTAGTTTTTGTCCACCCAAATCCAACAATGCACTTTTCGGAATATGTATTTTATATGCTTAATTTTTATAATTTTCGTAAGTACTCGAATAAGTTTGCTTCAATTTATTTTATTTTCTTATTTTGAAATATTTTGTTGATTTTTAAGATATAGGTAAGAGTATAAAGTCACATGAGATATCAATTGAAAATAAAATAAGAGCATAAAAGCATAATACCAAAATCTTTGTCATAATCACTTTAAAAGATGCCTTAACTGTCATCTCCTTCCCATTTTTCCTGTTGGAGCCAGTGCACCAGCACTGTTTCATTCTCGCCATTAACCCATGTGACTGTACTTGCATTATATGATTATAGTAAATTAGTAATAATGACTAGGTAGCTATGGTGATTTCTTCTTCTGAAGAAGAAGAAGTACGATGACATTTCCATTTTTAATAATAACTATTCAATGCAGCACGTGTAAGGCACGTGTTAGCCTTGGAAAAAAATGTAGTGATTAGGATCAATTTTAGATTTTATTTGTATCATAAATTAAAAATATAAATCATTTTATTTTTAAAATATATAGAAATTTACATTAATCAAAAGAGACATTAATTTTAATAATTTTGATAATTATGTCATAAAAAGTTAATCTCAATCGTATAAGACCGTGACAGATTTCAATATAATATTTTATTATTTTATTTTGACCTATAACTTACACCTCAATAGTTGTGAATATATTATAGTAACAACAAAATGTCACAACATTTTTAGTTGTACTAGATCTCGATATAATATTTTATTATTTTATTTTGACTCATAAGGAATTGACACATGCAATACAACATTTTCATAATATCTCTATATATACATTGTACTTAATTACAATGTAAATTTATATTGTAGACACAAAAAAATTGGCAAATTTTGTACACATTTACTAACTTTGTACAATATTTACCATTTTTTGTGTAAATGTGTATAATATTAACCACTTTTGTGTATTTACAATGTAAATTTGCATTGCAAGTACAAAGTAAACATATAAAGATCTTAAAAAAACAAAAAACAAAAACAATACTCAAACCAACTGGCATACTTGAAGGAAAAAAAAAAAGAAAAAAAAAAAGAAGAGAAAGTGCACCTCACTAATTGAATAAACCGAAAAAACATGAATGGCTCTTTTTATATAGTTAATAGATATGCCAGCTTACATAAATATTTAAAAGAAAAAAAAAACACAAACCGATAACTGGAGGAAAAAAGCAAACAAACAAACAAACACCTTTAGGCACGGTATAAATTAATGTTAAAATATTGTGGACTTAGCATTTTTTTATTTGATATATAAGAAACTGAGATCTCAACAATTGTGAAAACATTGTGATAACAATAAACGTTGTAACATTTTCTCAAAACATTTATTTTTAGTTGTGGTTGGTCACATTCTCATATTTTATTATTTTATTTTGACTTGTAAGAAATTGACACGTCAATAATTGTGAAATTTGTTGTGTCAGTATAACAATATATATACCAGCTTACATAAATATTTAAAAAAAAAAAAAAAAAAACTTTAGGCAACAGTGCCAGTTGAATAAACCAAAAACACTACACAATAAATGTTGTAACATTTTCTCAAAACATTTATTTTTAGTTATAGTTGGTCACAGTCTCATATTTTATTATTTTATTTCGGCTTGTAAGAAATTGACACGTCAATAATTGTGAAAATATTGTGAAATTTGTTGTGTCAGTATAACAATATATATACCAGCTTACATAAATATTTAAAAGAAAAAAAAACACACACAAACCCATTTAAAAAAAAAAAAAACTTTAGACACTGTAGCTACCGTGCCAGTTGAATAAACAAAAAGCACTGCACAATAAATGTTGTAACATTTTCTCAAAACACTTATTTTTAGTTGTGGTTGGTCACAGTCTCATATTTTATTATTTTATTTTGACTTGTAAGAAATTGACACGTCAATAATTGTGAAAATATTGTGAAATTTGTTGTGTCAGTATAACAATATATATACCAGCTTACATAAATATTTAAAAGAAAAAAAATCACAAACCGATTCCTGGAAAAAAAAAATAAACAAAAAACAAAAAACAAAACAAAACTTTAGGCACTGTAGCTACCGTGCTAGTTGAATAAACCAAAAACACTACACAATAAGTGTAGTAACATTTTCTCAAAACATTTATTTTTAGTTATGGTTGGTCACAGTCTTATATTTTATTATTTTATTTCGGCTTGTAAGAAATTGACATGTCAATAATTGTGAAAATATTGTGAAATTTGTTGTGTCAGTATAACAATATATATACAAGCTTACATAAATATTTAAAAGGAAAAAAAAAAACACAAACTGATTACTGAAAAAAATAATAATAATAATTTAGGCACTGTAGCTACCGTGCCAGTTGAATAAACCAAAAGCATTGCACAATAGTGTTGTAACATTTTCTCAAAACATTTATTTTTAGTCGTGGTTGGTCACAGTCTCATATTTTATTATTTTATTTCGACTTGTAAAAAATACACACGTCAATAATTATGAAAATATTGTGAAATTTGTTGTGTCAGTATAACAATATATAGACCAGCTTACATATATATTTAAAAGAAAAAAAATACAAACCGATTAAAAAAAAAAAAAAAAAACTTAGGCACAGTAGCTACCGTGCTAGCTGAATAAACCAAAAGCACTGCACAATAATTGTTGTAACATTTTCTCAAAAAATTTATTTTTAGTTGTAATTGGTCATATTCTCATATTTTATTATTTTATTTTGACTTGTAAGAAATTGACACTTCAATAATTGTGAAAATATTGTAAAATTTGTTATGTCAGTATAACAATATATATACCAGCTTACATAAATATTTAAAAGAAAAAAAAAACACAAACCGATTACTAAAAAAAAAAAAAACTTTAGGCACTGTAGCTACCGTGCCAGTTGAATAAACCAAAAGCGCTGTACAATAAGTGTTGTAACATTTTCTTAAAACATTTATTTTTAGTTGTGATTGATTAGTCTCATATTTTATTATTTTATTTCGACTTTTAAGAAATTGACACGTCAATAATTGTGAAAATATTGTGAAATTTGTTGTGTCACTGAAAAGAAAATAAAAAATGTAGCTACTGTAGCTATAGTGCCACTTGGCACTATAGTTACTGTTCAAAACTTGGGAAAAAAAAGTGGCTCACGAAACCAAAGCACTATAGCTACAGTGCTTTAGCACATTCGCGCACGTCAATAATTATGAAAATATTGTGAAATTTGTTGTATCAATATAACAATATATATACAAGCTTACATAAATATTTAAAAGGAAAAAAAAAAAAAGACACTAACTGATTACAGAAAAAAAAAAAATATATATATATATATATATGTAGCTATTGTAACAACAATGCCACTTGGCATTGTAGTTACTGTTCAAAACTTGGAAGAAAAAAAAAAGTGACTCTCGAAACCAAAGCACTGTAACTACAATGATCTAGTGCATTCGTGCTTTTATATATATATAGATTTATTTTTAGTTTTGGTTGGTCACAGTTTAATATTTTATTATTTTATTTTGACTTATAAAAAATTAACACCTTAATAATTGTGAAAATATTGTGAAATTTGTTGTTTCAGTATAACAATATATATAAAAGGAAAAAAAAAGTACAAATGGAAGACTAAAAAAAAAAATTGCTGCTACTGTAGCTATAGTGCCGCTTGGTACTGTAGCTACTGTTCAAAACTTAAAAAAAAAAAAGAAGTGGCTCACCAAAATGGCACTGTAGATGAACAGTGCTAAAACACTAAAGCGGTAATGAAATTGACATCTCAATAATTGTGAAAATATTGTGAAATTTGTTGTGTTAGTATAACAATATATATAAAAGGAAAAAAAAAAGTACAAACTGAAGACTGAAAAAAAAAAAATAAAAATAATGTAGCTACTGTAGCTACAGTGCCGCTTAGAACTATAGCTACTGTTCAAATTTTTTTTAAAAAAAAAGACAAAATGGCTCACCAAAATGACACTGTAGATGAACAGTGCAAACTATAGCGGCATTGCCACTTTTCATAAAGCATTTATTTTCAGTTGTGGTTGGTCACAGTTTCATATTTTATTATTTTATTTTGACTTATAAGAAATTGACACCTCAATAATTGTGAAAATATTGTAAAATTTGTTGTGTCAATATAACAATATATATAAAAGGAAAAAAAATACAAACGGAAGACTGAAAGGAAAAAAAAGAAAAAGAAAGTGCCTCATCAAAATTTCACTGTAGATGAATAGTGAAAAATACTGAATGAACAATGCCAAATCACTGTAGCGGCATTGCCGCTTTTATATATAAGAAAATAAATGACAGAATTTGAGGCTATGATGTACGTTTTAAGATGATTGCTTTTATTTTTTGGTAATAAATTGCTTTTTATTATTATCGTAAGATTTTAATAATAAAAAATTTAAGTGGAATTGGAATATTACGTCACTTATTCGACAATAAAAAAATTACCAATTAAATTAAATGGAATTAAAAATGCAAGACATGTTAGTAACTTTTTGGTATAGATGGAGCGTGTTTCACCTCATCTCAATGATGTTCTTCTTATTGATTTAAGCTAATTTTCATTTATGAATGTGTGAAATGTTTTTCTCAAAAAAAGTTAAATGGAACTAGGAATGCTCACATTATTTTATCTAATTGAATAATACATGATAGAGAAATGGGATGGAGTGTAGCCAATTTGGGTTTTTTTTTTTTTTTTTTTTTTGGTTATGTATAGAGTGTAGCCCAATTAGCATTTCATCTTGGTGATAAATTGAGGTTTTCATATCTATTAGAGATATATATTTTTTTACTTGATATATTAGAGAAATGTTGATAGGCTTATAGTTGCAGTCTTTGAGATATTTAATTAGGGTAAGGATTTGCTGCATACTTGGTTGCAGCAAATCCTGCATAATGGTAGATGTGTCAACATATTAGAGAGACATATTTGTCAAGTGCCAATTTAATGAAAACTTCTATTAACCCTAACATTAACGTCTTCTCTCACACGCACGAGCAAAACCAAAATCAAAAGAAAAATTCCTCTCTTAGGATCATAAACTTAGATCTTGAACAACCAAAATAATCACCCTAATTACTAATCTACTCAAACACGAAAGCAACCCATTTCCCAAATCAAACAAAGAAAGCTCTTTCAAATCCTTTTCTATTGAAAACAACAATAATTACATATGTATTGGTTCACATTCAAATCCAATTATCAAAAAAAATCTCATTACATAAACACCCATATTTCTTGGCATCTATCTCTTCTCAATTCGATATGCTTGGAGAGGATGAGAGGTAAAGATGTGAAAACTCAAAGGAAAAAAAAAAAAAAAGAATCCAACACCTCCAACAATAACAAAGAGAAACACATAATTAATTTTTATTAAAAAAAATATATATATTTAAATGAAAGAGATATGTAAAGGATTTGGCTTTGCTTTAGCTTCATTCACACTTCTCTACATAACCTATAACACAGACAGAGGAGATGGCCACTTGGGGCTTTGACAGCCAAATCCTTGTGAAGCCAAATTTAATAGTGGTGCAAGTGGTGTGAAGGATGTTCAGATCTAGAGAATTGAAGGAGCAGACCAACTGCCGATGAAGAGAGAGACGAAGTGAGCCTACATGATACCGGAATTGTATGGGTCAACCCAAACTTATTCGTTATGATAAATGAGGGCAGGGTGGAAGTATATATTTTTATATTTTCTAGTTATATGGAATAAGAAAAACACTCAAGAACTAAAATGATAGATAAGCTCACCACCAAAGCAAACCCAAAGGGATATAGAAACCACCCAAAGGAATTTAACTAAGAATGCAGAACTGGATTGGCTCACCACTTAATGGGATACAGAATATTACCACCTAAAGAGATATAGAAACTGAAACTCACCACCCAAAGAAATCCACCCAAGGGACGAGAGTTAATTTAGAAGAAATCCATCTTCTGAAAAGCACAAAGGCTAATTTTGAAAACACTCTACAATTTGTTTTTTTTTTTTTTTTTTTTAATTCAATTCAGCCAAAAGGCTTATATAAATCTTAGGACAGCCCTTTAAGCATGGGAGAGTAAAATTAGCAATTAAAAAATTACATTTTCAAAAACTTAACTCATTACGGACACAATGGAGAGTCACCACCTAGTTTGACAATGACCTAAGAACCATGAATATAGTGTCCTCTTGAGGAAGGACCTTTTGATCTTACTACCAGAGTATGAGTTTAGAGTTTAGGTATGGTTTTAGGAAAGTGTTAGGCACCCAAAACCACCCAACCCTAAGCTTGGCTTCCACTCATTGCGTCTTATGTCTTAATCCTATTAAAGACATATTCAATATTGTATCTATACTCACACACACCAACATACATCTAAGCATAAAATCATGACATTAATCATCCAAAAACCTAATCATTCATCTATCATGGCATATCACAACCTAAGCCTAACATACATGGCATCTCATATCAACATAGCATTCATCTAGCATCATATCACATCTAAGGCAGAAATATAGGTAGCAAACAATCATGGTAGAAACAAAAGCATAGAAAGATCCAAGTAACATGTGATTGCATCTATACATTAAGAATAACTCATCCAAACAAACATGTTCATATCTATCATTAAACATACATCATGCGTGTTCATGTGAATGCATGACTTACCTCACTTACCTTGTCGCATCTCAACACCTATGGCATTAGTACATGAATATGTGAACGTGTGTTCATGGCATCAAAACAAAAAAACAAAACATAAACCCTAATTTAAACACGTGAAAGGAAAATAAACAATAAACAGAGAACATAGACTTATATCTATAAAAAGGAGTCAAAATAAAGGCATAACATGTGAAACAAATGAAGAAAACAAAGCAGAAAACTTAAATTAGGGTTTCTGGGCAGCGGTATGCGTGCATGCAAAAGTTTGCGTGTGTAGGTCAAACGCATGCATGTGCATACTTTGACTTGTGTGCACAGGTTGGCTCAAAAACCCTAGCCCAAAACACAAAAAACACAAAAGAACAGAGCAACATTTAAAACAATAAATCTAACAACCTAACATGCTTAGAAATGCAAAAGCTAACTAAAAATAAGCTATATAAGCATAAAACAAACAAAGAAACAAGATTAGAAACGGAATTAAAACAAAAAATGGAGAAAAGAGCTTAGAACTCAATACCTCAAAACAAAAGCTCCTAGACTTGATTTTTTACCGTCCCTCTTAGTCAAATCTATTCACAATCAATGAAAAAGTGATTAGTAATCTTAAACTCGAAGATCAAGGCCAAAAAATGCCTCAATCAAAAGAAAATTGACTTGAGGATATTTTATAAAAAGCTCCTTCTTTGATTCACTATTTCTAGTGAATTTTAGTGTTTTCCCTTAGGATTTCTATGTGTTTTGAAAATGTACCATGTATGGCTATTTATATTGTGAAAATGAGATTTTGGAATGGCTTCTAGACGATGTGAGATTTATTCCAAACCTCAGTCTTAAATGCAGAAAGCTTGTCTTTCATAGTTTTTGGAACCCTACATGTGCGTGCAGGTTTGTGCCTGCGTGCGCATGCATCATGGCCACACACGCAGGTTGATTCCTGTGCACGTAGGCCAAGGATTTCATTGGCTTTACTTTTCCAAAAAATAGATTTATTTGCTCATTAAAAGTTATATTTTCCATTTTAACATTTCTCAAGTCAATCTAACATCTAATTTGGTCTTAAATCAACCTTGGGTTTTAGAATTTCAGTATCATTGGGGAAAGGGGGCCCAAGTTGTAAGGGGCACAAAATGCGGTGTCTACACTTATGGGAACTATAAACAATATAAATAACTTGTCTGCCTAGGAGAACTAAAACATAGTGACTGAATATTTCCTAAGAAACCAACATTAAATACTCTTTGACTTCTTGGAGAAAATGACTTATTATTATCCTTCAAATATCTTCTAAATTATTGGGAAATTTGTTCAAAACAATGGCTTTATTTGTTGGGCTTGAAAATCAACTTTGTTGGGTTTAAGAAACTGATTGGATTAGGCTATAAGCTTATTTGGATACTCCTTATGCCACTATCTTTGTGGCTGCCACTTTACTCCAGTGTCACCACACCAGATTGACATAATAACAACAGCAACACACGAACAAAACAATGCCCAATATTTTTAGAGACAAAACCTAAGGATCTTCCAAAAGACATAACAACATTGACTTCCAAGTTCCCATGCAACTGATGGAGCAGCTACTCTCTCCATTCGGGGCTCCGAATCTCTCCGACTCGAAGCTTCAAGAAACTGCTTACAAGATCCTCATCAACACTTGTAGGAGCTTCGGTATGAGACCGTTGACTTAGATCCCTCAGTTAAAGAAGCCTGAAAGGGCTCCTACAATTATGCCGTCAGCTTCATTGCAGAGGTCGCTGACTTCATCGGTAGTAAGTCGAATAAGAAGGCCCTTGGGCTCAAAATGACATTTTTTTCTTCATCAAAGAGGAGGGTTGCTATAATTGTTGGAGGGGAGAGAGAGAGAGAGAGAGAGAGAGAGAGAGAGAGAGGGGGATTTTTCTTTTGATTTTGGTTTTGCCCGTGCGTGTGATAGAGAGAGAGTGCGCGTGAAGAGAAAATGTTAACATTAGAGTTAATAGAAGTTTTCATTAAATTGGCACTTGACATGTGTCTCTTTAATATGTTGACACATCTACCATTATGCAGGATTTGCTGCAACCAAGTATGCAACAAATCTCTGCCCATTCAATTATCGCCTTATCCACTTATCTCGAAAATTTAATAAAGTCAGAGGTCACTGTATTTCCACCTATTTGATAAAGGCAAAAGGTGAGTTGGAGTTTGAGTTTGATCTATTGGCTCTCTCTACTTGGTGTTCAAGTTATATAAGGAATGCATGTGTAACCTTAAAACAATATTTTTTAATTGA
Source organism: Quercus ilex subsp. ballota (assembly GCA_032727855.1). NCBI lineage: Eukaryota > Viridiplantae > Streptophyta > Magnoliopsida > Fagales > Fagaceae > Quercus > Quercus ilex. The sequence continues at coordinate 36,651,463 of CM064915.1, forward strand.
ATTTATATTTTAATAAATTCACAATTAGATTTCATTTTGTATACTCTCCATACTTGGAAATTTTCAATTTGATCAAAAATCAATAGTTATTTCATCTTTAAAATGTTTAATATTTCAAGTTTTTTATATTTTAGGATTATTTATAAAAGATTATTTTATAAATCGAATAGTAAATAAAATCTAATTAACATGAAATTTGACGTGTTTGTTAATGACCATAAAGAACATGTATTCTAATGGTGTTTTTTTTTTTTTTAAATATATTAATTTAAGAAAATGTTACACCAAATATAACTAGATCCCCACTCTATACATAAAAAATATATTAATAATCAATATATATATAAGCAGAGACCTCATATGGGAGAGCATGAGGTCTTGCCATGTGGCGCTCTAATCTTGCATTTAGCCTCTTTAACCTTTTCTCATTAACTTTTTTTTTTTTTTTTACTGTTACCCAAAAGATCACATTAACTTCTTTTTATTGTTATCTAAAAGATGGGTTGTTGTTGAATATTAGACCAAATCAAATCAAACCTTATGAAAAGCCCAAACCCACTTATTCCCTTACATATTATGACCCAGGCATGATCTTTTCCTATGTGTAGGTGAAAGCCAAGACCCTAACTCACTTACAAATTCTCTTTCTCCTTCCCCACATGTAAATGAAACTTGAAAGTCAAGACCCTGACTAACTTAGAAGCTCTCTTCCTCTATACAAGCTTCTGTTTAGACTACATACACTCTTCAGCTTCTTTGCAAACAACGGTTTGTAGTTCGAATTCAGTGATCCCATCTAACCAAACCAACGTTTCTATTCATTTTTCAAGTTTTAATTCAAACCTCTTGTGTAAACTAATGGAGATGTATTGTTAAGGAAGACATACAATCATTCTAAAATATTAAAAAAGAAAAGAAAAAGGAAATGTACAATCTAACCTCAACAGTCCTACCACACTATTCTCTCTCTCTCTCTCTCTCTCATTTTGAGTGGTATATTAGGATTCCCCAAATTGATGATAATATTTAATCTTACCATTGAGCTACACATTGGAAGAATTGTCTTCTAAGATAACGAGTGCTTCTCTTGTTATGTTACAGAAAATGTCAAATGGTATGCGATATGACATAGTTACCAATAGTCATATTGCATTCAACTATATTAATATTAAATTTTGAGTTATTTGTGATGCTATGGTACTAGGTATGAAGACCAATTTTTTGATATGACTTTTGATATACTCTTATAGCTGATTAAGAAATTCATAGCTAGCTAGACCAAATTGTTTGTGATGCCTTTGAATCGCATGGTTTTTTTTTTTTTTTTTTTTTTTTACACAAATGCCTAAAAGTGGTAGGTCCATCACAAGCATAAGGATGATCATAAGTTCATATGTTAACAAACAATTGAGATACTACGCTCATAGATTTTGATAGCATTTATCTCTTTTGAAAATCTAAACAATTTATAAGATTCTAGCCACAAATATTTGGCATATAATCTGTTAGGTTTTAAGAAATTAGGAACTAATGTATTAGAACTTCATTTTGTAATGTTGGCAAACCATGATCAAAACATTTTAGTCTTATTTAGACTTGCTCAAAGTATATATTTTTTTATGTAAAGTTGGAATCGAGTTGCTGTAGGATTTACTGTGTAAATCTGCCTGGCTTGATCGGTCAAGAATTAGACTTGACCGATCGAAAGTCGTGTAGATTGATTTTTCTATAGAATTTCCAACTCAGCCCAAGCCCGTTTGACGTGTAGGGTTTTATGTTTTGTCTTAAGTATAAAAGGGAAAACCCTAGCCACGTTTTGAGGTTGCTCTTTATGCTGTGTGTGTGAATCTTCTGTGAGATCTAGAGGTGTTTGCCTTCACATATACTTAAAGTTTTCAAGATTCAAGATTATATCAAGAACTTGGTGATCAATTCAGTTGCAGATTCAAGAGCTTAAAGATACAAAAGCGAGAGTGCTTGTACTTACTGGGAATCCAAGAAAGAAGTAGTCCGTGGACTCGGAGCTGTCACGTGGTCGTGGTAGTAAGTTTCCTACTCGATGTAGCAATAGGATGTTAGTGGTCTAAGTCGCTATTGTGTAAACTTCAATTCTTTCATAGTAGATTCAGTTTACCTTAAGGATAGCTGTGTTAAATCCTCCCCAAGTTTTTTACCGGTTTGGTTTTCCTGGGTCATCATATTTTTGTGTTCTTTATTTTCCGCACTTTACATTGATATGATTTATTTGTGTTAATCTAGAACTGTATAATTTGACTAAGTAATCACTTGGTTAATTAATTAGGTTAATCTGGTTGTGTTTTAAGGGGTCTAAAAACAAACATAATCTATGATGCAAAAATAATTTTGGTATCCCATATGACAGGACTATAGAAAATTTTAGTTAAATGCACACCAAATTTTTTTTTTAAAGTCTTCCTGTTGTATTTACATGGTCTAGTTTAAAGTAAAATTTTATTGGAAAATTTGGTCATTCAATCAAATCCATGAGCAATGGTATGCCATATGTGATCTTTTTACTGTAAATATTACTCTATATTTTTATTATTTAAGCAAATCTATTTTTATTTAGATGTTCATTTCTATGAATCCTCTCTAAGTTTTTCCTACTTATTCAATTCCTATTAATGTAAATAGTGAAGATTGAAATCCTATAAAAACCAAGTTTATTGTTTCAGTTTGAGACCAATATACTTTTGGACAAAGTTTTCCTGTGCACCGCACAGGTTTCTAACTAGTTATCTAAAAAGCCTAAATGTCAAATGGTATGCGGTATGACATAGTTACCAATAGTCATATTGCATTCAACTATATTAATATTAAATTTTGAGTTATCCGTGATGCTATAGGTATGAAGACCAATTTGTTGATATAACTTTTGATATACTCTTACAGCCGATTAAGAAATTCATAGCTAGCTTGACCAAATTGTTTATGATGCCTTCGAATCGCACGGTTTTTTTTTTTTTTTTTTTTTTACACACTAATGCATGAAAGTAGTAGGTCCATCATAAGTATAAGGATGATCGTAAGTTCATATGTTGACAAACAATTAAGATACTACGCTTGTAGATTCTAATAGCATTTGTCTCTTTTGAAAATCTAAACAATTTATAGTATTCTAGCCACAAATATTTGGCATAAAATCTATGATGCAAAAATAATTTTGGTATCCCATATGACAAGACTACATAAAATTTTAATTAGATGCACACCAATTTTTTTTTTTTTTAAAAGTCTTTCTATTGTATTTACATGGTTTGGCTTAAAGCAAAATTTTATTGGCAAAATTATTCATTCAATCAAATCCATGAGCAATGGGATGCCATATGTGACCTTTTTACTGTAAATGTTACTCTATTTAGTTATTTAATTATATATGTACTACTTTTTTTTTTATTGTTAGTTCCTAATTTATATTGCTTATATATATATATATATATTGCGGCTAACAATATGTACTTATTTTACTTATTAAAGCAAATCTATGTTTATTTAGATGTTCATTTCTATGAATCCTCTTTAAGTTTTTCCTACTTACTCAATTCCTATTAATGTAAATAGTGAAGATTGAAATCCTATAAAAACCAAATTTATTGTTTCAATTTGAGACCGACATACTTTTAGGCAAAGTTTTCCCATGCATCGCACGAGTTTCCAACTAGTTATCTAAAAAGCCTAAACTTGTCACTAGCCTTGTACCTTAATTGACACTTCTTTATGCACAAAATGCTTGGGATCTAGGGGGAAATGATTCGAGCTGCTAGATTAACAACATATTGTATCTATTTAAAAAGCTTAAAGTCAACCCAATCCAACTCATAGATTCTAGTTAGTTTAACTGGTAAAATCTCTTGTTGTTGAATAAGAGTTTTGAGTTCGAAGTTCAAGCCTCATTTACACAAAAAAAAAAAAAAAAACTAATTGGTATCTTTGCCTAATGATAAAGAATAATCATAACGGAATAGATTCTAATTTGAATAAGTAATAAATTTTTATCAAGTAATCAAGAACAATGCTCTCTCTCTCTCTCTCTCTCTCTCTCTCTCTCTCTCTCTCTCTATATATATATATATATATATATTCTATCATTAATTTTATCCTATCTAAAAAGTTTAAACTCACATAAAAAAATATTAAGAGATTGAGTAAAATAAGAAGGATAATATCTATGAGTTCATAACTAAATGGTTTTGTTTATCTGTGGGTAGATACTAAATATATGTTTGGAAGTGAATGGTAGATATATAATTTCACTCTCACTTTACCTAAACTCTATTTTGGATCACGTGCTCTACTAATAAATTCATTTTCTATTCCATTTTCTTTGGTGCAAATTTAGGCTCAATCAAAATCTGTATTGAGTCGTACTGCAATCAAAGTTGCAAATTGCTAAAGATATTCTGATCACAAGTCTAGAATATAATGACGTCCCAATTGTGGTGTTTGTTGTTGTTTTTTCAATAAATGGTTGTTGTTTATGTCAATCTCAGCATAACATTGAAGGTGGCTGGGACTGGGAGAGAAATGCTAGGACCATACTATTTTATACAATTTTGGTCACAACTTGTCACGTGGTAAGTTGTGAATGGTAAATGTATGGTGGTAGATCCATGTGAGATCATATCTCTATTACTTATAATTTACCATGTGGCGAGTTGTGGTTAAAATTGTGTGAAATGATGTGATCGGGACTGAGAGGATATATTATACACGAGGTGTATAAAATATATGTGAGATTAACACGTGGGTTCCACAGTTTCTCATTGATGGCGACTTATTTTAAGCTAGGAGATATTTTGCCATCTTTATGGACCATGCAACTGTGCAAGTCATAAGATTGAAGGTGGTGGGGAAAGTCTCTTACATGTTGGGCTGGTATATAATATAAGATACATGTGAGATTGCAACGTGGTTTCACAGTTTCTCGTTGGTGGATAAAGATATTTTGCTAGGTCAGGAGAATTTTTACCATTTGAGCATAGTTGCTTAAAATTTGCCTTTTATTTTATTTTATTTTTTGAGAGAATCAACTTGGCTGTGATTTTGTGACTTCTTGTGGGAATTTTCACACACTATTGGATTGGAATTGGATATTACTTCTTATGAATTAAAATCTAACAATTTTTTTTTTTTAAGAAAAAGTTTAACAAATTACAAGTCTTTAACATATGTGAAATTATCGGATTGATTGGTTTTAAGATCACAAATTCTTCTACAATTTTTATGTCACAATTTTAACGTAGCAAATTGTGAATTGTAAACTATCACTTTCACATAGATTCACTATTTTTTTTTTCATTAATCATATTCTACCATATCATAATTATGACAAAAAATTGTGAAAAATTTTATGGTCCTAAACTTTTCCTACTGGGTCGAACAACATGAATAGTATATAATATTTCTAACCATTTCACACCGAGAAAAAAAATCACATTAACATTATCCTTTTTTTTTATTTATGAAATTAACATTATCCATTAAAGTTATGTACTAATGACCATAAAGAACATGTAATCTAATGGTGTTTCTTTTTTTCCCTCCCAATATATTAATCTAAGAAAATGTTACACCAAATATAACTAGATCCCCACTCTCTACATAAAAAATATATTAATATTCAATATATATATATAAGCAGAGACCTCATACGGAAGAGCATGAGGTCTTGCCATGTGACGCTTTAATCTTGCGTTTAGCCTCTTTAACCTCTTCTCATTAACCTTTTTTTTTTTTTTTTTTTTTACTGTTATCCAAAAGATCACGTTAACTTCTTTTTATTATTATCTAGAAGATGGGCTGTTGTTGAAGATTAGACCAAATCAAACCAAACCTTATGAAAAACCCAGACTCACTTATTTCCTTACATATTATGACCCAGGCATGATCTTTTTCCATGTGTAGATGAAAGCCAAGACCCTAACCCACTTACAAATTCTCTTTCTCCTTTCCCACATGTAAATGAAACTTGAAAGTCAAGACCCTGACTCACTTAGAAGCTCTCTTCCTCTATACAAACTTCTGTTTAGACTACATATACTCTTTAGCTTCTTTGCAAACAACGGTTTGCAGTTCGGATTCAGTGATCCCATCTAACCAAACCAACGTTTCTACTCATTTTTCAAGTTTTAATTCAAACCTCTTGTGTAAACTAATGGGGATATGTTGTCAAGGAAGACATACAATCATTCTAAATAAATATTAAAAAAAAAAAGAAGGAAATGTACAGTCTAACTTCAATAGTCCTACCACACTACTCTCTCTCTCTCTCTCTCTCTCTCTCTCTCTCTCTCATTTTGAGTGGTATATTAGGATTCCCCAAATTGATGATAATATTTAATCTTACCAATGAGCTACACATTGGAAGAATTGTCTTCTAAGATAACAAGTGCTTCTCTTGCTATGTTACAGAAAATGTCAAATAGTATGCAATATGACATAGTTACCAATAGGATTCCCCATATTGATGCTAATATTTAATCTTAACAATGAGCTACACATTGGAAGAATTGTCTGCTAAAATAACGAGTGCTTTTCTTGTTGTGTTACAGAAAATGTCAAATGGTATGCGAAGAAATTCATAGCTAGCTAGACCAAATTGTTTGTGATGCCTTTGAATCGCATGGTTATTATTATTATTATTTACACAAATGCATGAAAGTGGTAGGTCCATCACAAACAATTGAGATACTACACTCATAGATTCTAATAGCATTTATCTCTTTTGAAATCTAAACAATTTATAGGATTCTAGCCACAAATATTTGGCATATAATCTATGATGCAAAAATAATTTTGGTATCCCACATGACAGGACTACAAAAAATTTTAGTTAGATGCACACCAAATGTTTTTTTAAAAGTCTTCCTGTTGTATTTACATGGTCTGGTTTAAAGCAAAATTTTATTGGAAAAATTGTTCATTCAATCAAATACATGAGCAATGGTATGCCGTATGTAATCTTTTTACTGTAAATATTACTCTATATTTTAATTATTAAAGCAAATATATTTTTATTTAGATGTTCATTTTTATGAATCCTTTATAAGTTTTTCCTACTTATTCAATTCCTATTAATGTAAATAGTGAAGATCGAAATCCTATAAAAATCAAGTTTATTGTTTCAGTTTGAGACCAATATACTTTTGGGTCAAGTTTTCTCGTGCATCGCACAAGTTTCTAACTAGTTATCTAAAAAGCCTAAATGTCAAATGGTATGTGGTATGACATAGTTACCAATAGTCATATTGCATTCAACTATATTAATTTTAAATTTTGAGTTATCTGTGATGCTATGATATTAGGTAGGAAGACCAATTTGTTGATAAAACTTTTGATATACTCTTACAGCCGATTAAGAAATTCATAGCTAGCTTGACCAAATTGTTTAAGATGCCTTCGAATCGCATGGTTTTTTTTTTTTTTTTTTACACAAATGCATGAAAGTGGTAGGTCCATCATAAGCATAAGGATGATCATAAGTTCATATGTTGACAAACAATTAAGATAGTGCGCTCGTAGATTCTAATAGCATTTGTCTCTTTTGAAAATCTAAACAATTTATAGGATTCTAGCCACAAATATTTGGCATATAATCTATGATGCAAAAATAATTTTGGTATCCCATATGACAAGACTACATAAAATTTTAGTTAGATGCACACCAAATTTTTTTTTTTTTTTAAGTTTTTTTGTTGTATTTACATGGTCTGGCTTAAAGCAAAATTTTATTGGCAAAATTATTCATTCAATTAAATCCATGAGCAATGGGATGCCATATGTGATCTTTTTACTGTAAATGTTACTCTATTTAGTTAATTAATTATATATGAACTACTTTTTTTTTTTTTTTTGTTAGTTCCTAATTTATATTGCTTATATATATATATATATTGCGGCTAACAATATGTACTTATTTTACTTATTAAAACAAATCTATGTTTATTTAGATGTTCATTTCTATGAATCCTCTTTAAGTTTTTCCTACTTGCTCAATTCCTATTAATGTAAATAGTGAAGATCAAAATCCTATAAAAACCAAGTTTATTGTTTCAGTTTGAGACCAACATACTTTTAGGCAAAGTTTTCCCGTGCATCGCACAAGTTTTCAACTAATTATCTAAAAAGCCTAAACTCGTCACTAGCCTTGTACCTTAATTGACATTTCTTTATACACAAAATGCTTGGGATCTAGGGGGAAATGATTCGAGTTGCTAGATTAGCAGCATATTGTAACTATTTAAAAAGCTTAAACTCAACCCAATCCAACTCATAGATTCTAGTTAATTTAACTGGTAAAATCTCTTATTATTGAATAAGAGTTTTGAGTTCGAAGTTCAAGCCTCATTTACACAACAACAAAAAAAAATTTTGGTATCTTAGCCTAACAATAAAGAGTAATCATCACGGAATAGATTCTAATTTGAAAAAGTAATAAATTTTTATCAAGTAATCAAGAACGTTACTCTCTCTCTCTCTCTCTCTCTCTCTCTCTCTCTCTCTCTCTCTCTCTCTATATATATATATATATATATATTCTATCATTAATTTTATCCTATCTAAAAAGTTTAAACTCACATAAAAAAAATAGTAAGAGATTGAGTAAAATAAGAAGGATAATATCTATGAGTTCATAACTAAATGATTTTATTTATCTATGGGTAGATACTAAATTCAAAGTCAAAATGTCGAATTAAAAGGAATATGTTTGGAAGTGAATGGTAGAAATATATTTTCACTCACTGATTATCAAAAAATATTTTCACTCTCACTTTACCTAAACTCCATTTTGGATCACGTGCTCTACTAATAAATTCATTTTCCATTCAATTTTCTTTGGTGCAAATTTAGGCTCAATCAATATATGTAGAGTCGTACTGCAATCAAAGTTGCAAATTGCTAAAGATATTCTGATCACAAGTCTAGAATATAATGACGTCCCAATTGTGGTGGTTGTTGTTGTTGTTTTTTTCGATAAATGGTTGTTGTTTAAGTCAATGTCAGCGAAACATTGAAGGTGGCTGCGAGTGGGAGAGAAATGCTAGAACCATCCCCTTTCAAACAACTTTAACAACAACTTTTTACGTGGTGAATTGTGAATGGTAGATATGGAATTGTAGTGTAGGATCATATCTATTGTGCTCCTAGCATTGATCGGGACTGAGAGGGTATATTATACACGGGGTGTATAAAATATACGTGAGATTAACACGTGGGTTCCACAGCTTCTCATTGATGGTGACTTATTTTAAGCTAGGAAATATTTTGCCATCTCTATGGACCATGCAAGTCATAAAGATTGAAAGAAGTGGGGAAAGTATTTTTTTTTTTTTTTTTTTGAGAAAAAGTGGGGAAAGTATCTTATACGTTGGGCTGGGATATAATATAAGATATATGTGAGATTGCAACGTGGTTTCACAGTTTCTCGTTGGTGGATAAAGATATTTTGCTAGGTCATAGGAGAATTTTTACTATTTGAGCATAGTTGCTTAAAATTTGCCTTTTTTTTTTCAGAGAATCAACTTGGCTGTGATTTTGTGACTTCTTGTGGGAATTTTCACACACTATTGGGTTGGAATTGGATGTTACTTCTTATGAATTAAAATCTAACAATTTTTTTTTTTTTTTTAAGAAAATTTTTAACAAATTATAAGTCTTTGACATATGTGAAATAATCGGATTGACTGGTTTTAAGTCCACAAATTCTTTTACAATTTTTAGGTCACAATTCTAACGTGACAGATTGTAAATTGTTAATTATCATTTTTACATAAATTTACTATTTTTTTTCATCAATTACATTCTGCCATATTATAATTATGATAAGAAATTGTGAAAATTTTATGATCCTAAACTTTTCCTACCAAATTTTTCCGGGGGGAGCTGGGTCGAGCAACATGAATAGTATATAATATTTCTAACCATTTTCCACCGAGAAAAAAAATCACATTAACATTATCCATTTAAGTTATGTGTGAAATGAATCAATTATTGGGCAAAGAGCTTACTGATTTACTGTATGTTTCACTAGAGAAGAGGAAAAAAAAAATCATATGATATAATATATGACACAGAAGAGAACCGACATGTTTCACGTTTAACAATTGTTGCGCCTATCAGAAAACAATTGTAGCGAAACACCGGGACCCACTTTTCCACATTGGGAGGGACCGCCCTAGCCTTTGAATACAGTGATTAGTTGACAATAGTAAAAATGAGGTGTGAGGTTAAGTACCACAGGTTTCCCATCTCTGTGGCTTACTTGGATTCATCACAGCCATTAATATATTGCATTATAATGTAAACATCTTTTGTCCAGGAACTATTATAAAATATAGTATCTGCTATCTTCTGTGTAAAGTGTAAACTATAAAATATAGCAACTTGTGAAAGATAAAAAAATGTTAACAACCCCTTGAAGTCTTGAAAGCTAAAGACAAATACTAGTAGTAGTAGAAAAGACCGAGAGAGAGAGAGAGAGAGAGAGATTCTTTACTTGAACAGTTGAACTTGCTGGACTGTTTGTTAGGAGCTTTGAGGCTGTCTTTGCTTCTGTGGTATGTGAGGCTGTACCATGTCCACCATAAATGTTTATGAGGAATCCAAAGCTTTGCCCAAGTTTGGAGTTCAGGGAATCTCAAAATGTAATCTTCGCCCAACTTTTTTTATAATAATCTTCTCCCAACTTCTTACATATATACATGCCTCTATTTTGATATATTTTTTCTGTCCATGCATGTAAGTCTAATATTTGTTCACAAATAATTTATTATATCTTTATTTTGAGTTTTTCTTGGTTTGTTAATGAAAGTACATTAATGGGCATATTATATAATATTGGCAATCATTGCACATATTCATGTTAAATATTATTCTTGTGGTTTCTATGCTGGTTTCCCATGTGGGTGTTAATTTCTAGTATTCAAGTTGGTCAAACCTAGATTTTAGCTCCATATATATAGGATTTTTGTATGTTATCTGGTGCTGAATCTTACTAAGTGTTGTAGATTCCCTGTAGTAGTTGAATTGTGCGAATGGAAAAATTATATAAATTTCTTTATTTTAATTCTTCTAACCCTGTAATCACAAGCTCTCTGTGGTAATCATATTTTCATGCTGACAGGTATTTATCATCTTGAACTCATGCTGGCCTGAGCTGAACAAATAGAACCTCTTGATTTGTAGGCCTGGCCCATATAGTCATGAAAAGGACACTGCTGTTAGTGATTTTTTGTATGTGGGTGCCTATGAATGTATTGGGTAGGACTGGGAATACCAGTGTTTCTTCTTCTGCAAAACCGAATGTTGTGAATATTGGAGCTCTATTCACATTAAATTCGGTTATCGGAAGGTCAGCAAAACCAGCGATTATTGCTGCAGTCGAGGATGTCAATTCTGATTCAGATGTTCTTCCAGAAACAGAATTGAACCTCATATTACACGATACGAATTGCAGTGGATTTCTTGGAACTGTGGAAGGTATTTATTTCCACAAGCTTTTGTTTCTTACGCTATGGAGTCGAATCTTTCTCTTGGCTGTGGTCATTGATTTTGTAAATTTAGAAGGGGATCTTTTGCCTTTGAATTTGGGGTCTCTTATTTATCAAATTAGTTTCCATTTTCTTTTTCAATTTCAGTTTTATATTTACTGTCCTCTTTCACCTAGCACATAACCTGTGAATGGTATAATCTAGGATGAGAGTACTATTGTGCTCAAAGTTCAGTTAGTTTTTTCTTATATATACTTCAGTTGCTTGATATGATGCACATCTCAGATTATATGTATGATATCAGCACCTTTCTTAAATGGAGTCTTAAGTAAGATAAGAACTAACTAGGATTATATGTATGATACTACTTCTTTTGTGTGCTCTCTCTTGAAGATTGGGGGAAAAAATACAGAAGTTTGACAGGGGTGTCCTTAACAATGTAGCTTTGCAGCTGATGGAAGACGATGTGGTTGTTGCAATTGGGCCACAATCCTCTGGTATAGCTCATGTCATCTCCCATGTTGTTAATGAACTCCATGTGCCACTTCTGTCATTTGCAGCAACAGACCCCAGTCTTGCTGCACTGCAATACCCATATTTCCTTCGCACTACACAGAGTGACTATTTCCAAATGTATGCAATTGCTGATTTGGTTGAATATTATCGCTGGAGTGAGGTAATTGCCATCTTTGTAGATGATGATTATGGAAGAAGTGGAATTTCTATATTGGGTGATGCCCTGTCAAAAAAACGTGCCAAGATCTCTTACAAAGCTCCATTCACTCCTAAAGCCCCCAATACTACAATTAACGACTTGTTGGTTAAAGTAAACCTCATGGAATCTCGGGTGTATGTCGTGCATGTAAATCCTGACACTGGTTTGAATATATTTTCTGAGGCTAAATCACTTGGGATGATGACCACTAGCTATGTTTGGATTGCAACAGATTGGCTTCCTTCCCTCCTGGATTCATCAGAAACAGTTGACACTGACACAATGAATCTCTTACAAGGGGTCATTGCTCTTCGCCATCACACCCCAGATACTGATCTTAAAAAAAAATTTATGTCTAGGTGGAGCGGCCTAAAAAATAAATCTAGTGCAAGCTTCAATTCTTATGCTCTCTATGCATATGATTCTGTTTGGTTAGCAGCCCGTGCTCTTGATGCTTATTTGAAAGAAGGTGGGAATATATCTTTCTCTAATGATCCAAGGTTGCATGACACAAATGGAAGCTCACTGCATTTAACGTCACTCCGAATTTTTGATGGAGGCCAACAATTCCTCCAGACAATTTTAGGGACGAACTTCACTGGTGTAAGTGGTCAGATTCAATTTGATAAAGACAAAAATTTAGTTTATCCAGCATATGATATTCTGAACATTGGTGGGACTGGGTCTCGTAGGATTGGTTATTGGTCAAATTATTCTCATCTCTCAATCATTTCTCCAGAGATCTTATATTCTAAGACTAAAACCCCCAATACTTCCACCAGTGATCAACATCTTTACAGTGTTATATGGCCTGGTGAAACTACAGCAACGCCTCGGGGATGGGTATTCCCTAACAATGGGAAGCCACTGCGAATAGCAGTGCCAAACCGAGTAATTTACGAAGAATTTGTGTCCAAAGACAGTGGCCCTACAGGGGTGAGAGGTTACTGTATTGATGTCTTTGAAGCTGCCATAAACTTGTTGCCTTATGCTGTCCCACGCACATATATCTTATATGGAGATGGCAAAAGAAATCCTGTTTATGACGATCTTGTGTACTCGGTTGCAGCAAATGTGAGTATTTGGCTCTATTTGTACCTTTTAATTTTTTGGCTATTTTTCAGAATAGTTTGTTTAGGAATATAACTAGCTATAATACGGATGCTAACTTGTGAATCTCTTTGAGTTATTCCTTTTGATGAACTTCTGAATTAGATTATCTAATAATTTGATGAGATGTGGTGTTTAAATCATAATAATTATCTCGGCATATTTTCTTCCTTTTTCAGAAGTTTGATGCAGCTGTTGGGGACATTACAATTGTTACCAATAGAACAAAGATTGTGGATTTCACTCAGCCTTACATGGAATCAGGACTTGTCGTCGTTGCTCCTGTCAAAGAGTTAAAGTCAAGTCCTTGGGCTTTCCTCAAGCCATTTACTGTTGAAATGTGGTGTGTCACTGGGGGCTTCTTTCTTCTTGTTGGAGCTGTTGTTTGGATTCTTGAGCATCGGATTAATCATGAGTTCCGTGGTCCACCAAGTCAACAACTTATTACAATTTTTTGGTTAGTATGTTCAATTCATTGAATGTTTCGTTTCTTTGTTGCTGTAGTTGAAAGCCCCCTAATTTCTACAAAGCTATGGGATGTGACTTTTGAAATTGATGTCAAATTCCCTCGGCAGTGGACCTGACTGTTGCTTTGGTGACTACGAAATTACTAAATTACACATGAGATATAAACATTCAAAATATTGCACGCACTCCCGCCCCCTTCCCCTCTTGAAGATCATGACATTTTTTTTTTGTATGGTAGAGCAGAGATAATCATGAGGCTATATATTGGTTTACTAGTTTTAAGGATGCTAATAGACTATTATAAAGTAAACATATGAATATTACCTTTTCCTATGCACTTTGCCTTTGGCTGGCAACAGTGGGAATGTGGAACCCAAGTTTCCCGTGAAAAGAACCAGACAGTGCCATTGAGTCACAAGGTTCTTGGCTCCTATGCTCTTACACATATGCACAGCTTACAATCCTGCCTAAGCATGCTCTTACCTTGCACAGATGTTTTTGCAGTTCTTTAATATGTGTTCTTTGCCTTTCACCTTGCAGGTTTAGTTTCTCAACAATGTTTTTCTCACACAGTATGTATTTCATTACTAATCTCTTGTGATTTTGAAATTAATTGCTTGACATAATACTTCTAGTGTTGATTGGGAGTCCATACTTGAAACTCCTAACATCCTATTGCTGCTTGGGTCTGTCACAGGGGAGAACACTGTGAGCACTCTTGGACGATTGGTGCTGATCATATGGCTATTTGTTGTGTTAATAATAAATTCAAGCTACACAGCTAGTTTAACATCAATCCTCACAGTGCAGCAGCTGACATCTCGAATTGAAGGAATTGACACCTTGATAGCAAGTACTGAACCAATTGGAATACAAGATGGGTCATTTGCATGGAACTATCTCATTGATGAGCTCAACATAGCAGCAAGCAGGCTTGTCAAGTTGAAAAGCCACGCTGAATATGCTATTGCCCTGCAACGTGGACCAAATGGTGGTGGTGTAGCTGCCATTGTTGACGAGCTTCCTTATATTGAACTCTTCTTGTCCAGCACCAATTGCAAATTCAGGACTGTGGGGTCAGAGTTTACCAAAAGTGGATGGGGATTTGTAAGTATCAACATTTATTTTTTCTAAGCCTGAATGTTCCTTGCTTGCTGGTTACTCCAGACTTCTGATAGCTAGATTCAAAATCATGAATACTGATATGAAATGAGGCATTTATAGAATGGTACAAGTTTGCTTGCCTTGTGCTAACTGTGATCTAGATCTTAAGTCATATGCAGGAGTTGGAAACTGAAATTTCTAGCTCCAGACTTTTGATTGAATTACATTGAAAATTCCCACTCAAATCAAGAAAAAGTGTCATATAATTCTACACCTCCTATTAGGATCCTTCTATTCCTTCTTCTGTAGCAAAGATCTTCATGTTTTATGTAAAATATTCTGATTTATTATGCAATCATTAGATGACTTGGTTCTTTTTATTTTTTCAGTACTTATTTATGCTGTTTCCGTATTTGATTTTTGTTTTAAGTTCAATACTTGTTAATTTCTTTCTAATGTATTTTGATCATATCAAGGAACTTATAATATTATAAGTAAAAATTACTAATGCCAAGTAAAAAATGGACAAAATATTGATTACACCACATTTCGTTTTTTTTTTGGCTGGCACTGGCTGACCACTATGTTAAACAACCTAGCTCCCTCTTGGTTTGCTGTTCTAATCTTTTACTTAATCAAAACTCTAGATTTGATTTCAGGATCTCTTATTTGTTAAGATAGAAATTCAGGAGACGTGTACAATTTTCCAATATCTTTCTAATGTTCAATTCCCTTGTCTCAGGCATTCCAAAGGGACTCTCCTCTTGCAGTTGACTTATCAACTGCCATTCTTCAGCTCTCAGAGAATGGTGATCTTCAAAAGATCCATAATAAATGGCTGGCAAGTACTCAGTGCTCAATGCAAATTAACCAAGTTGATTCAAACCAACTTTCTCTGATGAGCTTCTGGGGCCTGTTCCTTATTTGTGGCATTGCATGCTTCATTGCGCTTACTATATTCTTCTGTAGAGTCATTTGTCAATACCGCAGATTTAGCCCGGAGGCTGAGGAAGGGGATGTTGAGGAGATTGATCCTTCAAGGTCTAGACGCACAATGCGAACATCAAGCTTCAAAGACTTGATTGGGTTTGTAGATAGGAAAGAAGCAGAGATCAAGGAGATTCTTAAGCAGAAGAGCAGTGATAAAAAACGACAAGCTAGCCATAGCTCAGATGGGCAATCCAATTCACCCTCTTAAGGAAATATGTTCTTGGGCTGGTGGGTTTTCTAATGCTTCAATCAATACATCTTCATCTATGCTAATATGTTTATTTTTCCCTCTGATACCAAAAGTTAGGCAGCTAGAATGATGTTGTTTACATAGTCTATAGAATACGCTGAGAGAATCTTGGTAGGCTGTACCATTTTGTAGTATACCGTGATATTTGTACCGTTACTTCATTGAAGGAATCGAACTATTCAAGTAGATAGCTTTTTGTCATTTATAATCTTAATGGAAGAAAAGAAAAGTTCTTTGGAAATGTGAGAATATTTGTTTGCCGTTGAGCTTTCTATTTCAACTTCTTGAGTTGCCTAGCATTATTGTGGCATTGTGTGGTTTGATCTTTTGTCCTGTCCCAAAATTGACTGATGTGCACTAAGCTAAAAGAATAGATCGATGTGCATAATTATTGTGTTTGTGGCTCCCATTTATTCGGACTTATCTTTGAGATGTATATATATATATATATATATATATATAGACAAAACTTAAGTACAATATTTTAAGTGTTGTTCCTTACGTTCCCCACTTAAGATTGAGCTACGTGCCTACTTAATAAAAAAATACACTTTCATCCTATGAGAAAAAATTCACATGACATAATTTTAAGAGGAGAACTTAAAAAATAACACATAAATACTATACTTAAGTTTTGCCCCATATATATATATATATATATATATATATTCTTTTTCATTTTGGTAAACGGAAAAGCATAAGAGGGAAGGGTGTCAATCTCTAAGCGTCTAGGGCAACACAAAGAGAAATGTGCACCAATGCATCATTAGTGGGGGATCAAGAGACTCGAACCCAAAAATAAAGTCTTGTTTGGCCCAAGGCCTGGCGACTAAATCACCTGCTGTGTTGGTATTTACATATATGGCAATTTCTAGAATGTTGTTCTTAAATCTTAATTCCAAAAAATGGATCCCATTTGGGTCATTTCATTTCAGCTCTTAAAGATGTCTTTAACAGCTTATGCCATGTCATGTAAGTGGGCAATAAAATTATAAAGTTCATGGTATTCAAACAGGTAGATAACTTGTTTGTAATGAATTTTTTTACTATTATAACACCCTTTCTTTTTGGTTCTTATTCGATCAGAGCAAACTTTCATGTACTACCATGAATTTCCTGGTTAGCCAAATTCTTTAACCGAAAATTAAGCTCAGACCACTGCTTCAAATTCCCCTAAGAGGCCTGCATGCAATAATCTCACACGGTATTGGAGAGCCAATTTTGGTAGCAA
Organism: Quercus ilex subsp. ballota; assembly: GCA_032727855.1. Lineage (NCBI taxonomy): Eukaryota > Viridiplantae > Streptophyta > Magnoliopsida > Fagales > Fagaceae > Quercus > Quercus ilex. Next base: position 36,668,841 of record CM064915.1, read on the forward strand.
TAAAGTGTGCACTTTTTAACAAAATTGATTGAAATTGCTAATTTTCTGAATATGAGGACAATACATGGATACAATCCAAGTTTTCATAGTAATCTGTTTTGACCTATTGCTGGACTTAGTTAATGAAAATTTTTGATACACAGCAATGTGTAGTGACCTGAACTTGGTTAATGAAATTTCTAATGCATGACCTCTAGTTGGTGCTCTGTTTTGTACACTTTAATTTTTTTTTTTTTTTAAATCTGGTAGGTAAAGTGTTTATGGGTACATTAAATTAATAAAGCAATTAAACTATTAAAGAATCAAAATCATAGTAACTTGTGCACTAGATGTGTGCCCCCAACCTGTTTGTTAACTTTGATTAAGGACAAAAGAACACTAAATTACTTTTTCTTATTACCATATGGAGAAATTAATTTGATTACCAATAACTTTGTGCCACAAAGTGCCCATCAATTTCTTTCATTTTTATTAACTCAATCATGAGGGCACATCACTCCAATATCCCTTTTATTATTTGAGATTGTGCTATTTTATTTTATTTCACTATGAACACGCGTTCAACATTGATATGAGTAATGAATTTAGTAAGAATTTGCATTTATCATATGATGTTAAAAGGGGATACTTTTACTAAAATATGTTTATGTTGTTGCATGCATAATGAGAATATTCCACATTGATTTTTTTTTTTAATTGTTTGGTCAGGTACTAGTAACCTTTGTGTTGTATCACTATTCGATTTTAACTTCTTGATAGAGATGTACATGTATTCCTATTTTGTTTTTCTCGTATTCCTAAGATTTGGAGCTTTCTTAGCATCATACAACTACTAGTCAGCATTTCATATTTTTTTAAGCGAGAAATATCAGTAATATCATTGTATTTTTTTTTTCTTAGAGCACTAGTAATAATGGTGCGAAATAGCTATATAACTATTTTTAACATCACTAAATATTAAAATGTACCCTGCAATAGTGGAGCCAAAACTATATTTTTTGGCTCTACAACTACAGTGCACAGCTACTTTTAGTTGTGCACTATAGCTGAAAGGTAAAATTTTTTTTTATTTTATTTTGCATTCACATTGCTTTTGTCTCTCTTCTCACTACCTCTCTGTGTCTCTCTCAATGTCCACTATGCGTACATACTACTTTTGGTTGTGTTTGTGTTTTAGTGGTTGAATGAAATATTATTTTATTGTAGTGTTTATATTATTTTATTATGTTAAAAGTTAAAATAAAACCACTGCGGTTGGATGTGAAAAAGGTAAAATAGATAAAGTGACTTTTTGTGATACTAAAAAACTAAAATTTTGACTCTACTGCTGTGGATGCTCTTAAGAAACTTTATTGTAGGGACTCAATTTGTAAGGTTCCAAACAATACATTTTTAGAAAGTGGGTTTGAAGAAATTGGCCCTTGCAAGCCAACGGAGTCCAATCATGAACTTATCGCCTTTAAAGGCCAATGCTCCTCAGTTTCTTCTCAAAATTGCTCCTCGGCCTTGTGCCGAGGAGCCCCCTCCTTCTGTGCTGTCTTGGTCCTTCTTATATAGTCCTATCTTTCCATCTCTCCTCTCCATCTGTTGATCATCTAAGCGCTTCCCCTCTGAACGTCCATCCCATCAGCAACACTATCAGTACTCAAGTGATTCACAATAATCAAGGTCGCCCTGTCTGAGAGTCACGTCTTCATTAGTGCGACCAGAGGGTTAGGCGAACGCATTTAATGCGGAGGTGACAGCCTATCCTAGGCCCGCTTCCCCATCTGAAGCTAATCTTGGTCCGCCAAGGACAGGGTTATTTTCGGCGGGGTTTCTAAAGTATACGCACCCACGCATCCTCCTCGGACGAACCTTCGTCCTCGGAATGGGCCATGGGCCAGACGTCAGGTAGGCCGAGGTTACCAGGCCCACGGGCCCCACAATAGCCCCTCAAAATCCTGCTGTCCGTGCTTTCAGGCGGGGAGGAGGATTTTGACCTTCCCAGGCCCCCATAAGATTCACCAAACCTCGATCCACGTCAGCGTTGGGGCCTCTTTATCTGCCATAGGTAAATTTTTGGCGCTTTGAGGTCCAGAGCGCGTTTGCATTAAATTTTGGCGGCTCCAGGTTTCCCTCTTTCGATGGTGTGATGGTAATCCTCCGGCAGGGACCTCCTGCTTTTATGGGCGGGAAGTTACATTTGGATAATCTTAATTGAAAATATAAATACTTGTTTGCGCCGCTTGGTTTTTTCGTTTGCACGCTTACGAAATTCGATACACATATTCATTTCTGCGAGTCTTCTACTTTCTGTAACACAGGATTCTCCCTGATTGATTGACCATAGGAGGTTTGGTTATTTTTCTGTAGATCCGCACGCCCTCGTGTGTCCTTTTCCTCCGGTCAACAAGGAGGACTTAGAAACCGCCATTAGTGAGGAACTTCTTTTGAACAAGGCCGACAACCAGATTAGAGCCGCCCAAAAGATCCTCGGCTTAGGTGAATCGCTGTGGTAGAAGACGGTTTTGCACATTCCGAAGGATCTTCTATTTCGGAAGGCATTCTGTTGGTAGACTTTGCATTATCCCATAAAGCGGCGGAGGCCGAGGAAGGGAGCCTGGAGGAAAGAAAGGAAGTGATCGAACCAGGCTCGTGTGAGGACGAACTCAGTACATCTGACCGAGCGGGTTAGCCCGAGGGTTGGCATCCGATTGAGATGGGTCCTAGGAGACGGCTCCCAACCAGCATTCTTGACCTGCTCGAAGGCAAGTCTGGGGAGGGAGTGCCCATGGAGTCACAGCCTGAGCCTCCACCACCTAGCTCCCAGCCTTCCCCTGCACGGACTAGGTCTTTACGTACCCCTCCAATCTCAGAGTCTCGGCCCGAGTCCCCCGAACCAAAAAGGAAGAAAACTTCCAAGGGCAAAGATTCGGTGGATGTGGGCAGATCCCATCCCTCTCCAGAGGAGGATGAAGCCCGACGACCCTCTCAACAACTGAGGTTGGGTGGCAAGCGAAAAGGAAAAGAAATTATTCAACCATCTGTGCCCCAGGCTTGGCTGCCCGCCGCCATGCTCCATGGAGAACCTCTGAGGGATGACGCTACTATACGGGACTTCCGAGGAGGCGAAGGGGCTCGGACAGCTGACGCCCTGGAAAGGTCCCTTCTTCTTCCCGCCGACATGGCTGAGCTTGGGAGCATGAAAGGACCAGAGGTTGCTGAAAACCTCAAGAGATACCTCGGCATGGTAAGACGTCTAATACCAGTTTATTCCGTTTGAATTTTATTACCCGGCACCTCCTTTCCCCTTTACAGCGTATTTACTTCGGTTGGCAGGCTATCCAGGCTGTTTTTTGGCTGGACGAGGAGGTTGACGACCAAGGTAGCGCTTTGGCAAAGGAGCGTGACAAGTTCCTGCAGGCTGCGAATACCCTTAAGAGATCCGAGGCAGATTTAAAGAAAGCTACTGAAAGTCTCGAGGAGATGACAAAGGATAGGGACATTGCGGCCTCTGACCTAGTCGCGGCCCTGAGGCAGGCCGAGGATCAGACCAAGCGCTTGCATGATGTCGAAGGCCAGTTGAGGTCTGCCCAGGAGGACATTGCCGACCTGAAGAAAAAATTAGCCGAGGCAGTATGGACGAAGGGTGTCGTCGAATACGCCAGAGACGAGGCCGTGAGGGCCAAAGATTTGGCTAAGTTCGCCAGAATAGATGCAGAGTGTTCCTTAGAACAGGTAGAGGAAGAGGCCTTTGCTGAGGGGGTGGCCAAGACCGAAGCTACCTTCAAGACCCAAGTCCCTGGGGTATGCAGGCGTTTTTGTTCCCAGACTTGGAACGAAGCTCTTAACCAAGCGAGGGTTGATGCTTCATCTGACCTTAGGAGGGCAGAGAGGGTATATTACCCCCCTGTAATATGTGAGGGTGTCCCCACTGCCCCCGAGGAAGGTTCTGTATTACCCTCGGCCGAGGAGAGCCAGACCAACACTGCCGAGGACACACCTTCGGCTGACAGACCTCCTGAGGAGGCTGAGCCTCGTAGAGCGTTAGGGGGAATCCCTTAGAAGAACTGTTCCGAGTCAGGGTCCTTTGTAGTTAATCCAAATCTTTCGACAGGATCCTCAAGACAAACTCCCCAATGAGTTGGGGGAGTAAATCGTTTCGCTGGACTACCCCGTTGTGACATCATGGAGCATTTTTATTTGTTTTCTTTTTCCTTTTACTTTGCTTTTCGCCTTGGCGACATTGTAACGAAACTGCATGTCTTATATTTGAAAGATATATTCAATGATTTTGCTTCTATCTCGCTAGTTGATGCTTTCTTTTACTTGTTACACTTTAATGTTTTGCTGAATACTTTCATTCTGCTCTGGACTTTACCTCATGAGATAATCAACTGTCTTTCGAGCCTGTGTCCGAGGACCATACCACAACGCGGTACCATCTAATGCCTTTATTCTTCAGCAAATATCTGATTTTCCATAAGTTTGAATCCGAGGACCATGCAATACTTTGGTTCTGTCTAATACTTTTGTTCTTCTGTAAGTAGTTAGTTTCCCCATAGGTTTGAGTCCGAGGACCATGCAATACCTTGGTTTTGTCTAGTACCCAGGTATATTTACGTGGTTAGTTTCCCCAGAGGTTTGAGTCCGAGGACCATGCAATACCTTGGTTCTGTCTAACACTCAGGTATATTTACGTGGTTAGTTTCCCCAGAGGTTTGAGTCCGAGGACCATGCAATACCTTGGTTCTGTCTAACACTTCTGTTCTTCTGTAAGTAGCTAGTTTCCCCATAGGTTTGAGTCCGAGGACCATGCAATACCTTGGTTCTGTCTAGTACCCAGGTATATTTACGTGGTTAGTTTCCCCAGAGGTTTGAGTCCAAGGACCATGCAATACCTTGGTTCTGTCTAACACTTCTGTTCTTCTGTAAGTAGCTAGTTTCCCCATAGGTTTGAGTCCGAGGACCATGCAATACCTTGGTTCTGTCTAACACTCAGGTATATTTACGTGGTTAGTTTCCCCAGAGGTTTGAGTCCGAGGACCATGCAATACCTTGGTTCTGTCTAACACTTCTGTTCTTCTGTAAGTAGCTAGTTTCCCCATAGGTTTGAGTCCGAGGACCATGCAATACCTTGGTTCTGTCTAGTACCCAGGTATATTTACGTGGTTAGTTTCCCCAGAGGTTTGAGTCCGAGGACCATGCAATACCTTGGTTCTGTCTAACACTTCTGTTCTTCTGTAAGTGGCTAGTTTTCCCATAGGTTTGAGTCCGAGGACCATGCAATACCTTGGTTCTGTCTAGTACCCAGGTATATTTACGTGGTTAGTTTCCCCAGAGGTTTGAGTCCGAGGACCATGCAATACCTTGGTTCTGTCTAACACTTCTGTTCTTCTGTAAGTGGCTAGTTTCCCCATAGGTTTGAGTCCGAGGACCATGCAATACCTTGGTTCTATCTAGTACCCAGGTATATTTACGTGGTTAGTTTCCCCAGAGGTTTGAGTCCGAGGACCATGCAATACCTTGGTTCTGTCTAACACTTCTGTTCTTCTGTAAGTAGCTAGTTTCCCCATAGGTTTGAGTCCGAGGACCATGCAATACCTTGGTTCTGTCTAACACTCAGGTATATTTACGTGGTTAGTTTCCCCAGAGGTTTGAGTCCGAGGACCATGCAATACATTGGTTCTGTCTAACACTTCTGTTCTTCTGTAAGTAGTTAGTTTCCCCATAGGTTTGAGTCCGAGGACCATGCAATACCTTGGTTCTGTCTAGTACCTAGGTATTGGGCGAAGAAGGTTATCCTTAGCCGTGTTCGGCGCAATGATGACCTCAGCCTTACCTCGTCGGGAATGGGGCATTACGTGGACTGGACCATTGACCCGCAGTGTTCCGGACGAGGTTGATTTGGGATTCTGACATTACACGTGGCAGTAACGCCACATTCGGTTCGACTTTCTGCCCTCATCGGTTACGAGGCGCTTCCTGATTGCTTGCATTCCGCGCTTGACCTTTCAACGCACGAGGCGCGCTCTCATTACCATTCCCTTGGGCTGACGCAGATCACACGGTTGATAGGCGTCTTGGAATTTGGTCAGGATTAATGTTGCCGATAACCTTCTTTTCGAATTCTGCGTACATCAATTCCTATTACTTTTCACCCCCTATTTAAGGCTACCTAGGGAAAATATCCTTCTATACTCCACGAACCTTCTAATATATCAAGAAACATGTCCTCTCAACCTTCGGAGCCCCTGAAAATCCTGCCAGAATTGTGATAAGAGTCTGGAGAAATGGAGCGGTCTTGGGCGGGAGTGAGGGTGCTCAGGCCCAAATTCCTCCTTCCACGACTGAAAGCCGTTGTAGCCCCAGCCCGCGTCAGACCTCCGGCGCGGCCAAATTTGTGCGTCACCCTCACGGTGCCATGCATAGCGGCTAAGAGGGGGGGCCTTGAAGTACCTAACGCCCTTCCCCGGGGCATCCACACGCCGGTGGAAGCGTGCAAGAATACGTCACGTCCGGTGCCAGAGTGTTGCCATCACCAACGGCCAACCACCGTGGGGCTGGCAGAGAATCAAGGGAACAACACAAGGAAGGGCCGCCCGACGCCCTTGCATCTGCTCCTCTCTTCGTACCAGCGCCACCGCACCGGCTTGGTGTTGTTGGTAGCCTTAAAACAGGCCTGCCTCAGCCCCCTTCCCTTTAGCTAGCTTTAAAACAGGCCCGTTTGGGCCTTTGTTTGTAGAGTTGGCTTTAAAACAAGCCTGTCTGAGCCTTTGTTTGTATATTGTAACTTTTCTTCATCTAATAAAATATCGATGTTTGTCTTCTCCTTTGAATTATCTACTTTTCTGCAATGTTTTTTTTTTTTTTTTTTTTTTTTTTTTTGGCACACTTTCCTTCGATTAACTTCCTAGGGACAATCGTCTGTTACGCTTGCTAGTGCCTAAATTCTTTCCACAGACGGCGCCAATTGTAGGGACTCAATTTGTAAGGTCCCAAACAATACATTTTTAGAGAGTGGGTTTGAAGAAATTGGCCCTTGCAAGCCAACGGAGCCCAATCATGAACTTATCGCCTTTGAAGGCCAATGCTCCTCAGTTTCTTCTCAAAATTGCTCCTCGGCCTTGTGCCGAGGAGCCCCCTCCTTCTGTGCTGTCTTGGTCCTTCTTATATAGTCCTATCTTTCCATCTCTCCCCTCCATCTGTTGATCATCCAAGCGCTTCCCCTCTGAACGTCCGTCCCATCAGCAACACTATCAGTACTCAAGTGATTCACAATAATCAAGGTCGCCCTGTCTGAGAGTCACGTCTTCATTAGTGCGACCAGAGGGTTAGGCGAACGCATTTAATGCGGAGGTGACAGCCTGTCCTGGGCCCGCTTCCCCATCTGAAGCTAATCTTGGTCCGCCGAGGACAGGATTATTTTCGGCGGGGTTTCTAAAGTGTACGCACCCATGCATCCTCCTCGGACGAACCTTCGTCCTCGGAATAGGCCATGGGCCAGACGTCAGGTGGGCCGAGGTTACCAGGCCCACGGGCCCCACATTCATCATTGTAGACTTTTGATCTAGGAATGTAACAATCACCAAATTGCCACTTGGTAGGATCATTGGACTTTCTTTCTTTTAATAATCTCAATTAACTCAATTAATAAAGTCACTTATTGTTAGGGGCAGTGTCAACATGGTATAAATAAGGGGCGTAATTGCCCCCTCTAACTTTGTAAAAAATGCTCTCACTAATCGCGGTGATATATTCCTATAGAGCTTGACACTTGGACCCCCCTCAATATGAAGAAAATAAAAAATAAAAAAAATAAAAGCGGGGCCACTCCCCCCTTTAAGAAACAGACTAGAAAGTAATTTAATAGCAATCTTTAAGCTCCTACAATTCCATCACAGCCCACATTGCCTTGAAAAGATTTGGAGGAAGCTCTTTAGATACATAATGTGATGATTAATATAATTCTTATGTGTATTTTAATCACATATTTATTAAATTATTTAAACAAGTCATGTAATTATTAATTATGTCTTTTTTTTTTCTTTTTTTTGCAAAGTAATAAGTCATGTCTCATGTGATTAAGCTAGATAGTTGTTTGAATTGCTGAGTTTTTCTAAATAAAAAAAAAAAAAAAATAGAGGAAATTACACATATTTTTCATCTCTTTTATCGAAAACAAATAATAATAAACTGGTGTCTCATTTATTCTTTCACTTTTTTATCCTTCAGGTTTTATCTATCCTCTCACATAGTCTCACTTTTTTATTCTCTATCAACTGAGCATTTCTATTAAATAATGCATATTTATGTGCCATGAGTATATCATTCACTTTGAAATATAATTAATTTAGCATTATACACTTATACCATTTTAAGTAAATGTATATTAAGAGCTTCTTTAGGCCAATCTATTATTATTATTATTATTATAACTTCAAACTTTTAATCACCTTAGATAAACGATCAGGGTCAGAATTTAGCTCAATGAGTTTGTGCCATCTTAGCCTAATGGGTCTTATCAAAAAATAAAAAAATAAAAAATTTATAATATACCCATTAAATGTGAACAACTCAAAAACGTAGTCGGCAATTTGGACTATTTAAATAATCAAATCTTGTCTAATCTTACCGGTCAACTGTCCCGTTAAAGTAGTCACATAGATAGCAAAAGGTCGTTGTAACTGAAATAAGAAGAAGAAGAAGCAAAAAAAAAAAAAACCAAAACCCAAAAAACCAATAAAAGCATGTACTAAAAATAACTCATAGGTTTTGAGAATTGGAGAGGCCAGCTTTCAAAAAATTTCCTTTCTTTTTTATGGCCAAAATAGAGGAGAAAACTCAGTTGAGGCTTTGAGGCCATCCATCATCACATAAAAAATAATAATAATAATAATAATTTTGAAATGACACAACATGGCCAACAATTAGCTCAACTCAGCCTTAGGAGGAGGATTCATCGTCGCCTTGTAATCCTCCGGCGATGGTTTCGACGTGTATTGGATCAAATTCTGAGATGTCGCCCCCTTAAGAAACCAATCCGGTACCGCATGCTAGCACATGGCACGGTGACATCTTCATCTATAGGCACCCCAGAGGGTGGCTTTGCTTCTGTGGAGAATGAGAATGTGACACCCGTGTATCATCATCATAGCCATGACAAGGACTCGGACTTGGTTGCCTTGAAGATAAGTCTTTTGGGTGATTGCCAAATTGGAAAGACTAGTTTCCTGGTTTGTATTTTTTTTTTTTTTTTTTAAAGATTTATCATTGGTATGATGAATATCTATTGCATACTTACTTGTTTCATTCTTCTTTTTAAATAAAGGATCATGTTTATCAACTTATAATTAAATGGGGTATTAGAAATATATGGTTATGATTTTTTATTTATACCATAGAAATTTCAAATTTTGAAAAAAAAAAAGCATGATTTTGGTTTTGTTCTTGATTGAAGGTGAAGTATGTAGGGCAAGAACAGGAAGCCCTGCAAAATAAAGGACTAAATATGATGGATAAAACATTATTGGTTGGAGGTGCCCGTATTTCTTATTGTATTTGGGAAGTAGAAGGTATGCAAATTTTCTTGTATTTTTCTTTTCTTTCTTAGCGTGAATCCATGTTTATATGTTTCTTCAGACTTTATTTGGTTGCCCGGAGAACATGGACCACAAAAATACATTTCTGGATTTGAGGAAATTATAAATAAAAAATCTAAAATAAATAAAAAAATCTAAAATTTTCCTGTCATGTATTCAATGATCAAATAAAATGTCATATAAATGGTATTCTGACCATTTGTTTGATTTTTCATCATTATATGCTTGTAGGTGATAAAATGTCTCGAGATCACATTCCTGCTGCTTGCAAGGACTCTGTTGCAATGTTGTTCATGTTTGATCTAACAAGTCGGTGTACGTTAAATAAGTGAGTTTTTAATTTTCAAGGGTTTATTTTATTTATTACTCAGTATTATTTATTTTAAAGCATTGATAATGAAAATAAGAGACAATTAGGCTTAGTGGATCTAGTTTCTTTAACTTGATTTTACTTAAGGAAATCTAAGAGGTTTTCTATGTATAATTGCAGTATCATAAAGTGGCATCAAGAAGCAAGAAAATGGAATCAGGTATGCATATGACCTGAGTATAGCCTAATTTTTCCCAATTTCTTTTGGTATGTTGGATCCAAAATAAGGCTATGAACAAACCTGATCCACGATTGCTTATATGCTCATATATGTTGTTCTTTCTTGTGTGCTTGATTTTAGACTGCAATTCCTGTTTTAATTGGAACGAAGTTTGATGAATTCATCCAACTCCCCATAGATTTGCAATGGACGATCGCAAGTCAGGTAAAGTTTCCAATCTTTAAATAAAAGTTTGCCTATTTTGGGTTTATGGAATTATTTATTTATTTATTTATTAAGTAACCCAGAAATTCATTAACCTTATTAGTTTATAAATTCATATGTTCAAGTTATAAGATAAATCCCACATTTCAGGGTTCATGATATTGTTTTGTAACTGATCAATCTTTGTGTCTTGACTGACCATTAAATTTAGAGAAACTAAGAACGATGACATTGCTTTGTAAATTCATTTTATAATACAATGATGATCTCTTAATAATCATTCATGGTGTGTTTTTTGGTGGATGTTAACCATTCATGTTTCCTAGTTAAGAAATCACATCGGTTTATTCTACGGTTCTACCTAATATTCTATGAGTTATTGAGATGTCTTTGTCAAGATTATGAATTATTGTAGGGCCTTGGAGAAGTAGATTAGATTTATCAGTCCTTAAAATAGACATGATTGAGGACAGATGGTCTTTAAAGAATAAGCGTGGATAAGGATCTTGAAAATATCTTCATTATCAAGAGTCAAGAATTGACACGTATTTTGCATCCTCCTTGACTCCAAACTAAGAGTTACTGTGAAAATTGATTTTGGAAAGGATAGTTTTAACAAACCAACAACTCTCTTTAAGGAGACTGTGGGCTTCAAGTGTTTCATCAACAAACCTAGACACACAATTTAAGGAGCAATGGGGCTCACAATCCGCTGATCCATCCATTTTAAGGAGATACTTTGAGCCCAACCACCCCACCCATTTCAGCAACAATAGTAGGGGGCTGCCTAACAACCTCTTTTAACAGCCAATTACTCATTTTAGAGCTACCATAATCTAATGGAGTAATAGTTGTGATTTGTTTTTCTATGTTATTTATGACAGGCAAGAAAATTAGCAAAGGCCCTCAATGCAACCCTTTTCTTTTCAAGTGCAACCTACAACATCAACGTGAATAAGATCTTCAAGTTCATCACTGCAAAGCTCTTTGACCTACCATGGACTGTGGAGAGGAATTTGACTGTGGGAGAGCCCATTATTGATTTTTAGCGTGCTATTTTGTGGCAAAGTGTGTAGCCATAGAAGAACTAACTGTGGAGAGGAATCTGATTGTGAGAGAGCCCATTATTGATTTTTAGCTGACTATTTTGTGGCAAAGTGTGCGCCCGTAGAAGAACTGAAGATGTAGATGTAGAAAAATTGCCTAAAATGCAAGAAAGCGATTAAAGTCAACCAGTTGCTGGACTCGTCATTGTGTTGCTACATTTGAAATGTCATGGAGAATGGCAGAGGCAGGAGGAGAGCCCACATCTCCATTTATAAATAGCATTTGTGTTCTCCAAGTTCAGAAATTGTAAAACCCCAAAAAAAAAAAAAAAAAAAAAAAAAAAAAAAAACCAAAATAAATGCAAAACTCGCCTTTTATTTTCACCAAAATTCATTTTAGTCATATAATTTTGCTTTCATTCACTTTAGTCCTTTAATTTTCAAGTTTATTTATTTAAGGCCTCTCTATCAACTTTTGTTATATTGTAGTTAATTGTCCAGTTTTTAAAAATTTTTTCTTCAAATTTTTTTAATTAAAAATTTTCAATTAATGATTGAAAAATATTTTCCATAATTTTAAAAAAAAATTGACAGAGGGGCCTTAATTGAATAAATTTGAAACTTAGATAACTAAAATAAACGAAAACAAAGTTATAAGACTAAAATGAATTCTTGACAAACTTAAAGGGTGAGTTTTGTATTTTAACACCAATACATACATATATATATATATATATCTGCAAATATATTGTATTGCTCTTTCATGTGACAGTTTATTTCTAATAATAAAGCAATTCATTAGCTTGCACCTTGTCATTGTCTGATAAGAGGCTGAAATTAAAAGGGCTACGAGAAAAAATAACAGGTCATAGAGCTTAGGCAAATAGGGATTAGAACTGTTGTTTAGGGGAGAGCTAGTGACAACACAAAACTACCACCTCCCGCTTCCAACGCAAATGCGGCGAGACTTGACTTCTTCCCTATTAAATTTATGGCTTACAAGGTCCACTGGCAAACCCCTAATATGTAATTATCCCCGATATTCTTGCTAGCAAAGTTAACAACCAAGGAGAAAACACATATTTCAATCAACACAGGAAAGAGCTGTCTTACAATCAAACATGCGCTAATATTCGTGAGTCTCACAAGAATCTACAGAAATTCCCATAATTTGGTTAGTTACACACGCACCTAACAGGTCTTGAATCCACAACCTCACCCTCCACCTAAAAGGGAGGTGCCGATTGAGCTAGAACTCATTGGTGCAAATCAATAATCTTCTTTCGGCATCGTGACATTATTTAAAGATGAATGAGTCAGTGGCTAGAACTATACCACTTACCGTCAAATTTTCTTCCACAACTATTTCCAGAATGCAAATAGCATACTCTTCCTGTAGCAGGTGATCCATTTATGCAGAAGAAAACCAGGTTGCAATCATAAGATAAAAAAGACATAAAATCACTAATAGGTGGTGTAAATCATAATCACATTGGAAGTTTGGGGATTCATTTGACATCCTTGTTATCAAAACATAGAAATCCAAAAACTTAGTGGCGCTTGAAATTAATGTAAGCCTTATATTTGATAGACAACAAAACTGGAAGTATAGAAATCATAGTGATTCAACCTAAAACTAAAATCATCTTGATGGCTTTCTAAGAAGTGGTTTACTCAAGTTTCACCTCTCTTTTTGGGGGATCCAACTGCAAATAGGTATATGGTTCTGTCGGTTCCTCCCTGCACAACCACACTTATTTCAGATAATGGGGGCAATAACATAAATTTCAAGATGTAACCGAATGCACCCTTACAAACAAAACATAAAGTATCAGATATGGATAAAAATAGAAGAGCTTTCAAATTAGTGTGCCACCACAAAAAAGGCCTCATCTTATGGAGGGCTGAAAATACAAGATTGTGGGCATTTCGTGGTAAGTAGAGTAACTTTAAAGAGCCATCTTTCATCAATTAAATTGATGGTATCTACAAGCTACAGCATAGCAATTAATGGTACATGTTGAAATAAATTTATAAAATATATTCATACATAATGGAGTATACACATAAAAATAAAAAATTAGAACTGCAAACTTAAAATGATTAAATGAACCATACCCAGGTTTAGAACGCATGCATCGCCAGAAGAGCTTGAAAGGTCCTGGAACTGTACTAAACGGGTTTCCCTCAAAACAAGCCTACACAACAGACCAATGTATTTGAACCCAATAGGAGTAAAGGCAAAACTTACTTTTCCTCAACCATGAAGGAAAACAAAACTGGAAGAAAGAAACAAATCAAAAAGTATTTTCAACATGACTTTGCGTTTAGCTGGACATAGAAAGGGGCAAGGATCATTCTAATTAACTAAACTTTAAGAAACACACTAAATAAGATTGACTCTTAACCCACGAAAATCAACATGCACTTAAAAACATGCAATCTCCACATGTCCTATCCGAATTTCAATTACAATTGAAACTAAGTGGATCTAATCAACCCAAAAATTATAAATTTTCATAGGAATCACATTATACTACCAATTTCAATGAAAAGTAACATAATAAAACCATGAATTGAGCACAAATTTTCCAATCAATGAGCTTTTTGTTTCCCATCCCTCTCACAACTCATCCTCTTAAGCACTCTTTAAAAAATAAAAAAAAAATAAAAAAAAAAAATGAATGAGCAGCTCTTATTAAACAAAATTAAGACTACAACCAGTCGACAAGCAGCAGAACAACAAAACAGATTACAAACAAGCCTTAACTGAAAATAGAATTATGAAGCCTCTGCACAGTGCCTACCACCCTATACTTGCAGCAGCCACCAATCCTAAGTCTAACATCATTCCTGATAGCTCTTATTATATATTCTTCATAAAGACAGTAGCAGCAAACAACACTTTCTCGAAAACCCTCTTGCCCCTTACCGACTCTATTATTATTTTTTTGATGACTTAGGTTGTTGAGGTAAACAGTGCTCATCTTTGCTTCTAAACTAAAAAGAGTGGCATTTCATATATAGTTTGGCGAGCTAGGATCCAAAAGCAAGTCCCAAAATCAAAATATTGATAGAAAAGCAACGAGTTTTCAACTAAAAACAAAAGAAACAAAAATAACCTCCCATCCCATTTCTTCTCTAACAACCCAAAAAAAAAGGAAAAATCCCACAAAAATCAAGCACAAACATGAACCTCACTTAAAACCCATCAAAACCCACAAGGCCAAAAAGCCTCCAAACACCCAGAATTCCACTCTCACACCATTTACCATGAAATGTACAATCCAATCAACCAAGACAACAAAACCCAACAAAAGAATGAGCTTGGAAAATTCTAATAGCTATCAAAACAACACAGAGATAAAGTATAGTTCTTATAGATTAGATTTGTGAAGCGAAAAATAGAGAAAAGTGATGAGAAAGAAAAGAGTACTTGGATGACATCCTCGGCTCGGTCATTGCATCGATGGGCCTTTGGTTGACGATTATCCCCTTCTGGCAATCCCCATGGGCTCTCTCTCCTCGGCACTGGTCTCGTCTCGCTCATTTTTCTCCTTCTCCTTCTCCTACTCTTTCTTCTTCGCTCTGAATTGATAATTGCTCCTCTTCTCCCAATGACAGATAGAAGAAGATACACTTGGTCTTTGAGCCTTCTCCAATACGACAACGTTTTCGCGTTTTACGTGTTTTATGGATTGCCGTTTACTATGACTTAAAAGGAAAATGTATTGAGGCTGTTTGGATATTTCGAAATTCGTTTTACGGAAAATCAATTCTAATGTTTGGTAATATTCTGAAAATACTATTTTTCTATAAATTTTTCATATTTTCTCAGCCATTTTCTTAGTTTCTAAATAAATTTTATATCACAAAATCTACCACCACCCACACATCAGCACCCACAGAAAATCCACCACCACACAACACAAAAACCACCAAATCACCACCACCCACACCACCACAAAAAAAAAAAAAAAAAAAATCAGAGATCAAAGACAGAAAGCAGATCAGTGAGTGGCAGATGACGAGATCGAGAGGGCGGCGGCGACGCGATTGAGAGGAGATGATTTGACCTAGAGGAGGACGACGCGATCTAGAGGGCGACAACGGCGACGATCAGACCCGGTTCAAAAATCAAAGGCACGATCTTGACAGGACGATCTCGAAGGCGATGATCTGACCCAGAGGAGGACGGCGCGATCTCGCCGGTTGGCACATCTGGGGTTTGGTTCGATTTAGCTCACTCTCACCGGCACGTCTGGGACTGGATCTGGACTTCACCGGCGATAGCTCTCTCCATCCTTCGGCTTGGGCTTAGCGTGAGTGATGAGAGTGAGTGAGGAGAGAAATTTTCTGAGGAGAGTGGAAATGGTTTGAAGTGAAAATATGAATGGAAAATCATTTCCGGGTGTTTTGGGTTATTTTATGGTCAAATGGGAAAATCATTTCAGTTGACTGAATTTACTAGTTCAACCAAACACTCAAGTTTTACGGAAAAACATTTCCGGAAGTAATTTGAAGCCAAAACAAACACAGCCAAAGTATAACTAGAAAATGAGTAAAGAATGCAGTTCTTTTCTTCTTCTTCTTCTTTTGCCGTTTATTGCGTTTTATGATTAGAGATTGAGATCTCACCTGACGAGGTATTTTCTTCTTTGAAAAAAAAAAAAAAACAAAGAGCTGATGAGGTATTTTAAACTAATAGAAGCAACTCAATTAATACAAAAATTTAATGTTTTTGTTCCAGTAGTTCAGAAGTACTTAATAATTACTCTTACTTGACAATGCAAGTTTCTTTAGAACATTTTACTTGTTTGGTACAATTTATAATTCATCTTTAAAAAAAATAAAAATACAAAAGAACTATTTAAAAAAATGACAAAACTTAGATACAGTATTTTAGATGTTATTCCTTATATTCCCCTCTTAAGATTCAGTCATGTAGCTACTTAACTAAAAAAATACATTTCCATTCCATAAGAAAATATCCACATAGCAGAATCTTAAAAGGGAAACCTAAAGAACAGAACCTAAGTACTATACCTAAATCTTACTCTTTAAAAAAAAAAATCAAAAAAAAAAAAAAAAAAAAAAAAAACAACAACAACAACAACAACACTTAAGTTTTAAGAAGTTTTTTATTTTTTTCATTGAAAAAATTGTATTTTGAAAAGGTATAGTTTGAAACTATTTTGCCAAATAAGCACTTAGTACTCTGGTCATACGATAAAATTTCAGTGGGATTTAGGTGTCATGATATTATTGGAACCTTTTTCTTTTTTTCTTCCTTTTTTTAATAAAGAAAAACACACTTAAAGAGTGCTTACTATAGTCTCGGAGTGAAGTGACAAAAATCCAAGTGTTACTATAAGTTTTAACGCAAAATGCTTACAAACTAAAGCGACAATTGTTGCGATTTGTGTCACATCAATTATTCATAATCTATATATAATATAAGATTAAAGCATTTATCATTTTGTTTTAATTTTTTTAAATGTTATCACTTAAACTTTTAAAATTTTACATTTTTCAAGTTATTATTCTAATATATATTTTTAATTGAATTTAAATTATGTAAGGATTTCCTACAAAACCTCACATTTTTACATTCTATTAGACTCTTGCAACATCATATTTTTTGTTTTTAACATTGAAGTTGGACTAGTTGAAAAAGGAGGGAAGAAAAAGTATAGGAAAGATTATAAAAATGTTGAGTCAAAAGACAATCTCCTTTTGTTTGGTTTATATGAGAGAAAAGAAAATGACTAAAATTGAGAAAAAATAACATGTTAAAATGCAAAACTCACCTTTTATATTTCACTAAAATTCAATTCAATCCTTTAACTTTTCTTTCGTTCATTTCAAGTTTCAAGTTTATTCAATTAATGTCTCTCCATCAACTTTTGTTAAATATTGCGGTTAATTGTCCAAAATTTTAATTTTTTCTTCAAATTTTTTAAATTTAAAAAATACAATTAATAATTGAAAATATTTTCCATTTAAAATAAAAATAAAAATTAACAGAAGTTGACAGAGAGACCTTAATTGAATAAACTTGAAACTTATAGGATTAAAATGAACGAAAACAAAGTTAGAAGATTGAAATGAATTTGGATAAAACTTGAGTATTGAGTCTTGCATTTTAGCCATAAATAAAATTCCTAAGCCACTTTCTTGATTTGCCCAAATTGGATGGAAATAATGAAAAAAACCAACCAACAACAACTAAGTGAGTAAGAGCAAACACATCAAGAATGCTAAAAAAACTAAAAAGCCAATTTAACAACCAACACACAAAAATACCCACTACATCAAAGCTCTGAAATGCCAAAATTGTTTACACTCAGCTACAGTGAGTTGTTATAAATAACAGCTCACTGTAGTAGCAAGCTAAACTAAAGGGGTAATTACACATAATCCACCTATGGCTTGGGTGAAAATCACTTTGCCTACCCGTGGTTTGAAAAGTATCACTTAACCTACCTGTGATATGTTCCATTTGTTTTCCGTAACCCACCTTTGTTAAAACCAAGGGTAAATAAGTATTTTTGCTCAAATTTTATGTCTCTTTTCTCCCAAAACAAAAAATAACACAAAAATGCAAGAGAAACAAGATAAAAATGGAGGGTTTTGTGAAAATTAATATTTGGATGACAAGAATGTGATGATTGCTGTGGCTCAAGGCGTGGTGCCTGTGTGGTGAAATTGCTCGATTCGAGCTCATTCGAGATGAAAGAGAAAGCCGTGAGTTTGATTTCGAGGATTTCATTGGTGGATTTGAGCAAGCACGTGGTGATTGCTGAGGGTCTTTTGCTTTTGAACCATTTGTTGAGAGTTTTGGACTCTGGGAGTGCTTTTGCTAAAGAAAAAGCATGTGTGGCTCTTCAAGTTCTAACCTTTAGCAAAGAAAATGCACGGGCTATTGGTTCTCGAGGTGGGATTTCATTGTTGTTGGAGACTTGTCAAGTGGGTACTCCTGGTTCTCAAGCTTTTGCAACTGGGGTTCTGAGAAATTTTGCTTTGTTTAGTGAAATTAAAGAGAATTTCGTTAAGGAAAATGGGGTTGGTGTTCTTTTGGGGGTTGTGAATTCTAGGATTGCTTTGGCTCAAGAAAATGCAATTGGGTGTTTGTGTAATTTGGTTTCTGATGATGAAAGTTTTAAGCTTTTGGTTTTTAGGGAAGATGGGGTTCAGTGCTTGATGATGAAAGTGCTCGTGTGATTGGGTGACTACATTTTTGGATTTTCCTGTCCCAGCATTTCTGGGCTCTTCATGCTTCCAAACATAAACTTGAGAATCTTCACTTGCAGTAACGATATATTTCCCATCTTGACTAAAAGAAGCTGAAATTTGGCTGCTTGTATTTCGAAAACCTGCTATATATTCAACCAACAAATCCATTACCATAACCAAAAAAAGGTTAAAACACACCAGCTAAAAGGTAGAGACTTCTGCTCCTATGATTATGAAGATACCTTTGAATTTTTGAGTGACATCAGGACCATCCAAAATTCTAATCAGTGAATCAGCTGAAGTAACTAGCACTTGAGATGGATTTCCTGAGGCAAACTGTTCATATACAAAGTTACTTGCCTCTTAGGCACACAGCACCACAAGAAAACAAAAAGGGGACAGAACTTGAAATTGAAAAGTAGAATTACCTGGAACCCAGTAATCTTTTTAGCTTGAGATTTCTTGAAGTAGCGGTGAAACTGTTATATTGGTTCTTTTTCATTTTCTGTTTGTGATGGAGTTAGCCAAAGGGTTGAGGGAGGCAATAGGGGTTAGGCTTTTTATTGTTTTGGGTATGTTCTTTCATGTTCAAAATTTGTGTGAATGGAGAGAGAGACAAATACCACTTTTTGATCTTGTTTCTCTTGCATTTTTGCTCTATTTTTTGTTTTAGGAGGAGAGAGACATAAAATTTGAACAAAAATACCTTTTTACCCATGATTTTAATAGTGGTGGGTTACGGAAAACAAACGAAACATATCACAAGTGGGTTAAGTGATACTTTTCAAACCATGGGTAGGCAAAGTGATTTTCGCCCAAACCACAGGTGGGTTATGTGTAATTAACCCTAAACTAAAAATCAATTTTTTATTCCAATGTCTCTGTTTCTCTCTATTTCTCAGCTTAAGCTCCTCCCCTCCAAGGTTGAACCTCCATGGACAATCTCCATGAGCACGCCACCACTCACCACCACCTTCATGATGGGAATCTCTCTCTTTTAGTTCACGGCCGAACTCTCTCTTCTCTCGAGCTCTTTTTATTTTCCTTCTTGATTTTTTTTTTTTTTTTGGTTCCCTGTTTGATTAGCAGATTTGGGAATTGAAAATTGAGATTTTATTTATTTATTTATTTGGGTTTCGTTGTTAAGGTTTGAAAATAAGAGATTTTTAGTTTGGATTTGTGTTTGATTTCAAAGTGAGTTTGTGTATGATATAGAATGTAATTTACAGCTATATTATTATTAATGTAATCTTAATTATATTATCTTATTACTAAACTCATTACACGCGCTTTGTGCATGTAATAATGCTCTTTTTTTAATTAATTTTTTTTTTGGTTTAGTGTTATAATGTTTAAAAGTGATATATTGTATTTTTAAAAAAAAAAGAAAAGAAAAATAAGGTAAGGTAATATATAATAATGTTTAAAAATGAGATAGAAATAGTGTCCTAAGTTTTAAGCGGAATGGAGAAGATAAAGGAAAAAGCCTAAAACATAATTGAAGTATTTGAATTCAAATAGATAACAAATACAGATAGGAATCAGACATTTGAATATGGAATAAGAATGAGTAGTTTTTACATGAGGTAGTGGGTTTTTTTTGGAAGAAGTAATTTTGTATTTTGTATTTTTTTGATAAACATAATTGAAGTATTTGAATTCAAATAGATAACAAATATAGATAGGTATCAGACATTTGAATACAAATAAGAATTACGTTTTTTTCCTCCTTTTGTATGTGAGATAGTATTACTCTTTTAACATTTTTTGTTTTTTGTAGGAAAAAAAATTAAACTAAAGAGTACATTATTTCAGAATTTGTATGAGGATATTTTGGTACTCCAAAAATTGAAAACGAAACAGGGGAATCCTCTTATTAGTAGTATAGATTATTGTTGTGAATTAAGGTTAGTGGGAGCACGTTCACACGAACAAGAAAGATAAAAACATCCACACAGGACAACAATATTGAACATGGTTTGATAAGCTCTAGGCCTACATCCACGAGCAATGCCAACTAAAATCCATTATCAACGATATAAATTACAACCACTCTCAATTAAACCCTACAATCCAAATTCACAATTCCAAAATTCCAATACACTCAATAACTCTTTCACAAAAAATAGACAAACACTCAAATTACTCTTTGAAGAAATTCACTCCATGTTCTTCTTAAGGGTTTTTCTTTTTTCCCCATGTAGGATGTCCCTTTGGACAAAAGCCACCTATCCCTTGCAACATAGTAACTTATTTTAAGTGAGTATAGAAACTAATTTGGATTCAAAATTAAACACAATTTTTATTATAAAAATATAAATAATTAGTCAATTTTTTTTTAAAAAAAAAAGCATGTAACACATGCATACATATAGATACATTTAAAATTAAACACAATTTTTATTATAAAAATATAAATAATTAGTCAAATTATTTTTTAAAGTAAACGTAATTAGTCACATATTAAAATTCTTACCTAAATTTAATACTACTTATGATCATTTTTTTTAAATTTTTAATAAGATAGAACACGTGATGATCTTTGTTGTGTGGTGATTTTTATTGAGTACATGTGATTAGTTTTTTAATTTAATTAATTTATTTATAAATTTTATAGTTCATTAATATTAGATTCTTAGTATTTTGTACTCATTAATTCACTTGGCACAAATATTAAAAAAACTTAAGTGGACCAAGACACAAACTTAAGCGGATAATTATGATGTAGTCCCCACATAAATTTAGACAAATGGCGCTGTGGGGCCAAAAATAGTCAGGCGACCCCAGCCCACTTCGAAACAGGCCCAAGGCCCATGCCGAGGACGCGCCTAAGGTCCGAGGACCGAAGTGTAATGTCCAGCTTCCCACGAAACAGAGCTGAGGATGATAGCGTCCTCGAAATTCCGAGATCCGAAAACAGACAAGCAGCACCCCATCAAAGGGAACCTCCCCGAGCATCCAAGGAACAAACAGCAAATACCAAATACCGGACACGAAAGCATGGTGGAGGAGCAAGTCCCAGATGAACTGTCACCTCCACATTAAATGCCCTCAACTAACGTTCTGGCTGCATTAATGAGGAGGGGACGCCTCAACAGTGCCACCTTGGTTGCTGCCATCCACAGAGAGAATGGGAAGGTGGCTGATGGGACAGGCACTCGAGTGATGGCCTAATCCCTCTACAAATGTAGGGCTAAGATTGATTGGGAAATGGATATATAATGTAAGGAACCCCTCCTAAAAGGAGGACGGAAGGAATACCATAGTAATCTGTATTCTTTGAGAGAACTTTGTAGCAAGTCTTAAAACTGAAAATATAAGAACTCCAAACCCTGGAGAGCACATTCGAGGAGCATTATTACACATCTTAATTCACGTCTAGGCCATCCAATCCACATGCAATCATGTATGGTCGTTGCACTTCTCACTAACGCCTAGCTCTTGAACCCGTTCTCTATAAATTCATTGCGGGGAAGTTGGGCTTGGGTCGAATCCCTCAAACCTGGTCCCTACAATTAGCGCCGTCTGTGGGGAGAACTTGTGCGTTAGTAAGGACAACAGCCAAGCATGGTAGGATCGGGCCCTCACCAAAGAACTCCCAATCGACCTGAACCGGCGAAGCCACGACATCAGGGTGACTATGGCGACCCCGGGGGTGGTCAGAACGACAATGGACGATTTCGAGAAGGAAGCATGCATACTTCAACAGCGAGCGAGAACCAAGCCCGGAAGCACGACGAGGGCCAGGCCACGCAATCGGAAGAGGCCCATAGCCACGCTTCCCCGAGGAAGGATGATAAGGTGGTCATGCAGCGCGAGATAGATGATCTGAAGAGGAAGCTGCGCCGTGCGCAGCGAAGACGGTCCGAGCCTAGCCCTGACTTGCCCTCTAACGACGAGAGTGATGACGAATACAGAGAAAAGTCAAGAACGCCCCCCAGTGAGACTTTCTCCCACGAGGACGAACGCTACCAGAGGCGTAGGCGCGCCGACCCAACCCCCGGGGGCGTAGGAGGTGACGCCATGAGCAAGGCACTAGATCAGCTCTCCAGGTCGCCCTTCACGCGTCGTATAAAGGAAGCAGAGCTTCCTCGACGGTTCCAGTAGCCAACCTTCATTGCTTACAACGGCAAAACGGATCCCGTGGAGCACGTGAGCCAGTTCAACCAGAGAATGGCTGTCCACTCCAAGAACGAGGCGCTGATGTGCAAAGTCTTCCCATCCAGCTTGGGACCTATGGCGATGAGGTGGTTCAACGGTCTGAGGACGAATTCCATAGACTCGTACAGACAGCTAACCCAGGCTTTTGGTTCCCGCTTTGTCACGAACAGTATGCCCCCTCGGCCCATAAGCGCATTACTGTCCCTATCCATGCGCGATGGGGAGACCCTCAAGGCCTACTCGGACAAGTACTGGGAGATCTACAATGAGCTGGATGGCAAGTATGATGCCGTCGCCATCAGTACATTTCAGAATGGGTTACCAATAGGACATGGCCTGAGGAAGTCCTTGACCGGAAAGCCCGCCACCAGCGTGCGGCAACTGATGGATCGGATTGATAAATACAAGCGGGTGGAAGAAGATATGCTGCAAGGTAAGGGGAAGGATAAGGTCATCCCTCAGGAGAGGAGAGATTTCAGGTCGGACCGGTATAACAACGCCCGCCCAAGGAGGGATTTCGGAGGAGAATCTGGAGCGACCAACGCTCAAACTGTCAACATCGTGTTCCGAGAACCCTTGCATAGGGTGCTGGAAAGGATAAAAGACGAACCGTACTTCAGGTGGCCGAACAAGAAGGCTAGGGAACCTGAGAGGCGCAATCGGAATCGCTACTGCCAATACCACCAAGACCACGAGCATACCACGGAGGACTGCAGGAACCTCCGGAACTACCTGGACCAACTAGTCCGGGAAGGAAAGCTGAAGCACCTGCTGCTCAACCTCGACAATCGTCAGGGCCAAATGTATCAAGAGCCCCGGAGGGACACCGCCATGGGGCAACCCGCTGGCACAATCAACGTAATCCTGGTGGCACCGGGGAGAACGGGCACGCGCCCGTCGCGAGTGTTATCTGTGGCCCAACCACAAGCCGAGGAGTCCCAGGTGGGGCCGAAAAGGGCTAGGAGAAGTTCCTGCCCTCCTTTGAGCTTCTCAGAGGAGGACAAGATCGGGACCACCCAGCCCCATGACGATGCTCTGGTGGTCACCCTTAGAATTAGGGGCTACGACGTGAAGAGAGTGATGGTAGATGGAGGCAGCGCAGCAGAAGTCATGTACCTGGACCTCTACAAGGGGCTGGGGTTAAGACCGGAGGACTTGACGCCATATGACTCTCCCCTAATGAGTTTCGACGGGAAGCTCGTCATCCCGAGGGGCATGATTAGGCTGCCCATACAGACCGGCCCAGAAGTGGTAGAGATGAATTTCATAGTGGTGGACACATACTCCCCCTACACGGCCATCGTAGGAAGACCCTGGCTCCACACCTTAGGGGGCGTAGCCTCCTCCCTGCACCAGAAGGTGAAATTCTCATCAGGGGACCAGGTTCTAGAGATCCGTGGTTGCCAGCCCACAGCGAGGCAATGCATGGTGGCTGCCATATCATGTCGACTTGACACACAGCCCTCGGCAATTACGGAAGAGGGTTTATAGCAATCAAAAGCCACGGTGGCGCACCCTAATGTAGCTGCCGAAGGGGCCAAGTGTGAGAACTTGGAGAAAGTGGTAATCGGTGACGATCCCAAGAAGTTCTTTCGGATCGGGGCTCGGCTGCCCCCCACCGAGCAAGAGGAGTTGGTCGAGTTCCTTCGAAGCAATATCGACGTATTTGCATGGGACCCCTGCGACGCACCAGGGATTGACCCGTCCTTCATCTGTCACCATCTCAACGTTAGTCCATCCATAGTACCCAAGAAACAGCCGCCCCGACGCCCGTCGAGGGAGCACGCTGACGCCATAAGGGAAGAGGTGAAAAAACTCAAGCGCGCTGGGGCTATCAAAGAGGTTTTCTACCCAGAATGGCTAGCCAACACTGTGGTGGTCAAGAAGAAGAGCGGAAAGTGGAGGGTCTGTGTGGACTTCACCGACCTAAATAGGGCATGTCCAAAAGATCCGTTCCTCATGCCTCGGATCGACCAGCTGGTAGATGCGACCGCGGGCCATCCTCGGATGAGCTTCCTAGACGCCTTTCAAGGCTATCATCAAATACCACTGGCCCTGGAAGACCAGGAGAAGACCGCCTTTGTGACACCCGTTGGGAATTACCACTACAAAGTAATGCCTTTCGGTCTGAAGAACGCGGGATCCACCTATCAAAGGATGATGACGAGGATGTTCGAGCCAATGCTGGGCAAGAGCATCGAAGTCTACGTTAACGATATGGTGGTGAAGAGTAGAGCGGTATCCAAACATCTGGGGGACCTCAGCCGCACATTCGACGTCTTGAGGAAGCACCAGCTGCGCCTTAATGCCTCAAAATGCTCGTTTGGGGTGGGCTCAGGCAAGTTCCTTGGGTACATGATCACCCATAGGGGAATCGAAGTTGATCCTGACCAAATCAAGGCTATTCATGAGTTGAAGCCCCCACAAAATCCCAAAGAGGTCCAAAAGCTTACTAGGATGATCGCGGCTTTGAACCGATTCATTTCCCGGTCGGCTGACAGGTGCAGGCCCTTCTATCTCTTGATCAACAAATGGAAAGGATTTAAGTGGTCTGAAGACCGTGTTGTAGCTTTCCAGCAACTCAAGGAGTACCTATCCCGGCCGCCTATCATGTCCAATCCCGATGCCGATGAGGTCTTGTACGCATACCTTGCTGTGGCGCCCCACGTAGTGAGCCTAGTACTGATACGGGATGACAATGGCATTCAAAAGCCAGTTTATTATGTCAGTAAGTTGCTACATGAAGCGGAGGTCAAGTACCTGCCCTTGGAGAAGGCCATACTGGCTGTGGTCCACGCCACGAGAAAGCTCCCCCACTACTTCCAAGCTCACACAGTGGTCGTCTTGACCAAACTGCCCCTGAAGTCTATACTTCAGACTGCCGATTACATCGGGAGAATCGCAAAGTGGAACACAATCCTTGGGGCCTTTGATATCAAGTATATGCCTCGGACTTCAATAAAAGGACAGGTCCTGGCGGATTTGACGGCCGAATTCGCCGAACCTACTGTGGAAGTAGCCCTCGGGGAGGAGAGCCCGGATGAGAAATCAGTGGGGGCAGTCTCCATACGGGGGTCACCATGCTGGAAAGTATATGTTGATGGCGCGGCGAACCAGAGGGGGTCCGGGGTGGGGCTAGTATTAGTATCCCCCGAGGATCATGTCATCGAGAAGTCCCTGAGGCTCGGATTCTCGGCCACAAACAACGAGGCCGAGTATGAGGCGTTGCTTCAAGGGATGGTCATGGTACGGAAGATGGGAGGAAGATCGATAGAGGCGTTCTTAGACTCGAGATTAGTGGTAGGACAGGTAAACGGAGAAATGGAAGCCAGAGAACCGAGAATGCAAGAATACCTGAGCCAGGTCCAGCGCTTGCATTCGGAGTTCGACCTCTTTAGCCTGTCTCATATTCTCCGGAGTGGGAACAGCCATGCCGACTCATTGGCCACGCTCGTAACATCCTCGGCAGAGGGTCTGCCCCGGATCATACTTGTGGAGCACCTAGAAAGAGCGAACGAAATGGCAAGAGGGTCGATCGTCGTCCATCAGATTGAAGTGGGTCCCAGCTGGATGGATCCCATAGTGAAATTCCTTAAAGACGATATCCTGCCCGAAGACAAGACAGAAGCTGAGAAAGTACGGAGGAAAGCCCCTCGGTTCTGGCTATTCGAAGAACACCGACTATACAGGCGCTCCTACTCTAAGCCATACCTGCTGTGCATCCACCCCGAGGCAGCAGAGTTACTGCTCGAAAAGCTGCATGAAGGAATCTGTAGGAGTCACACAGGAGGGAGGTCTCTATCACACTGAGCCGTCACGTAAGGATATTGGTGGCTGGGAATGCAACAGGAGGCCCTGGATTATGTCAAGGGGTGTGACCAGTGCCAAAGATTCGCGTCGAACATTCACCAGCCAGGAGGGGTCCTCAATCCCATGTCCAGCCCCTGGCCGTTCGCCCAATGGGGCTTGGACATTGTAGGTCCCTTCCCGAAAGCGCCAGTGAACAAGAGGTATCTACTGGTGGCCACGGACTACTTCACGAAATGGGTCGAGGCCGAGCCCCTGGCCAACATTAGGGACGTGGATGCCAAGAAATTCCTTTGGAGAAACATAGTTACGCGATTTGGGGTCCCTCATACCCTCATCTCGGACAATGGGCTCCAATTCGACAGCAAGGCCTTCAGGAGGTACTGCTGTGAACTTGGGATCACTAACAGATACTCGACGCCTGCTTACCCTCAGGGAAACGGGCAGGCAGAAGCCGTCAACAAGGTCTTCGTCAACGGGCTTAAGAAGAGGCTGGACGACGCCAAGGGAAGATGGGTAGAAGAGCTGCCCCACGTCCTATGGACCTACCAGACTACCCCTCGACGGTCAACAGGAGAAACACCTTTTGCCATGACTTATGGCGCCGAGGCGGTGATTCCCCTGGAAACGAATTTTCGGACGCTACGAACGAGCTCTTTCACTCCCGGCAGCAATGATGAACTACTGGGGAGGAGCCTGGACTTGGTAGACAAACGAAGGGAACGGGCAATGATCCAGCTGGCCTATTACCAGCAAAAGCTCAAGCAAGGGTATGACACCAATGTGAAGCTTAAGCCGCTGGCACTGGGGACCTGGTGCTGAGAAAAGTGATCGGGGCTGCCAGGAACCCGTCCTGGGGAAAGCTGGGACCCAACTGGGAAGGCCCCTACCGAATTACCTCGGTAGCAGGGGTAGGTGCATATTATTTAGAAGATCTAGACAAAAACCCTGTACTTCGCCCCTAGAATGTAAATAACCTGAAAAGGTATTATTATTAATGAAGCAGTCTTTCTGAATTCCGAGTCTTAACCTGTTTCGACTTGGGATCACATGTCCGAACGGCCAGCATAAGTGTTAGACAGAACCAAGGATCTGCATGGTCCTCGGATTCAGGCCTATGGGGAAACTAACTACTTCAAAAATACTAAGTGTTAGACAGAACCAAGGCTCTGCATGGTCCTCGGACTCAGGCCTATGGGGAAACTAACTACTTCAAAAATACTAAGTGTTAGACAGAACCAAGGCTCTGCATGGTCCTCGGACTCAGGCCTATGGGGAAACTAACTACTTCAAAAATACTAAGTGTTAGACAGAACCAAGGCTCTGCATGGTCCTCGGACTCAGGCCTATGGGGAAACTAACTACCTCAAAAATACTAAGTGTTAGACAGAACCAAGGCTCTGCATGGTCCTCGGACTCAGGCCTATGGGGAAACTAACTAGTTCAAAAGCATAAGTGTTAGACAGAACCAAGGCTCTGCATGGTCCTCGGACTCAGGCCTATGGGGAAACTAACTACTTCAAAAGCATAAGTGTTAGACAGAACCAAGGCCCTGCATGGTCCTCGGACTCAGGCCTATGGGGAAACTAACTACTTCAAAAATACTAAGTGTTAGACAGAACCAAGGCTCTGCATGGTCCTCGGACTCAGGCCTATGGGGAAACTAACTACCTCAAAAATACTAAGTGTTAGACAGAACCAAGGCTCTGCATGGTCCTCGGACTCAGGCCTATGGGGAAACTAACTAGTTCAAAAGCATAAGTGTTAGACAGAACCAAGGCTCTGCATGGTCCTCGGACTCAGGCCTATGGGGAAACTAACTACTTCAAAAGCATAAGTGTTAGACAGAACCAAGGCCCTGCATGGTCCTCGGACTCAGGCCTATGGGGAAACTAACTACTTCAAAAATACTAAGTGTTAGACAGAACCAAGGCTTTGCATGGTCCTCGAACTCAGGCCTATGGGAAAACTAACTACTTCAAAAGCATAAGTGTTAGACAGAACCAAGGCTCTGCATGGTCCTCGAACTCAGGCCTATGGGGAAACTAATTACTTCAAAAGCATAAGTGTTAGACAGAACCAAGGCTCTGTATGGTCCCCGAACTCAGGCCTATGGGGAAACTAACTACTTCAAAAATACTAAGTGTTAGACAGAACCAAGGCTCTACATGGTCCTCGGACTCAGGCCTATGGGGAAACTAACTACTTCAAAAGCATAAGTGTTAGACAGAACCAAGGCTCTGCATGGTCCTCGGACTCAGGCCTATGGAGAAACCAACTACTTCAAAAGCATAAGTGTTAGACAGAACCAAGGCTCTGCATGGTCCTCGGACTCAGGCCTATGGGGAAACTAAGTACTTCAAAAATACTAAGTGTTAGACAGAACCAAGACTCTGCATGGTCCTTGGACTCAGGCCTATGGGGAAACTAACTACTTTAAAAGCATAAGTGTTAAACAGAACCAAGGCTCTGTATGGTCCTCGGACTCAGGCCTATGGGGAAACTAACTACTTCAAAAGCATAAGTGTTAGACAGAACCAAGGCTCTGCATGGTCCTCAGACTCAGGCCTATGGGGAAACTAACTACTTCAAAAATACTAAGTGTTAGACAGAACCAAGGCTCTGCAAGGTCCTCGGACTCAGGCCTATGGGGAAACTAACTACTTCAAAAATACTAAGTGTTAGACAGAACCAAGGCTTTGCATGGTCCTCGGACTCAGGCCTATGGGGAAACTAACTACTTCAAAAGTATAAGTGTTAGACAGAACCAAGGCTCTGCATGGTCCTCGAACTCAGGCCTATGGGAAAACTAACTACTTCAAAAGCATAAGTGTTAGACAGAACCAAGGCTCTGCATGGTCCTCGGACTCAGGCCTATGGGGAAACTAACTACTTCAAAAATACTAAGTGTTAGACAAAACCAAGGCTCTGCATGGTCCTCGGACTCAGGCCTATGGGGAAACTAACTACTTCAAAAGCATAAGTGTTAGACAGAACCAAGGCTCTGCATGGTCCTCGGACTCAGGCCTGTGGGGAAACTAACTACTTCAAAAGCATAAGTGTTAGACAGAACCAAGGCTCTGCATGGTCCTCGGACTCAGGCCTATGGAGAAACTAACTACTTCAAAAATACTAAGTGTTAGACAGAACCAAGGCTCTGCATGGTCCTCGGACTCAGGCCTATGGAGAAACTAACTACTTCAAAAATACTAAGTGTTAGACAGAACCAAGGCTCTGCATGGTCCTCGGACTCAGGCCTATGGGGAAACTAACTACTTCAAAAATACTAAGTGTTAGACAGAACCAAGGCTCTGCATGGTCCTCGGACTCAGGTTTATGGGGAAACTAACTACTTTAAAAGCATAAGTGTTAGACAGAACCAAGGCTTTGCATGATCCTCGGACTCAGGCCTATGGGGAAACTAACTACTTCAAAAGCATAAGTATTAGACAGAACCAAGACTCTGCATGGTCCTCGGACTCAGGCCCATGGGGAAAGTAACTACTTCAAAAATACTAAGTGTTAGATAGAACCAAGGCTTTGCATGGTCCTCGGACTCAGGCTTTTGGGGAAACTAATTACTTCAAAAATACTAAGTGTTAGACAGAACCGAGGCTCTGCATGGTCCTCGGACTCAGGCCTATGAGGAAACTAACTACTTCAAAAATACTAAGTGTTAAACAGAACCAAGGCTCTGCATGGTCCTCGGACTCAGGCCTAAGGGAAACTAACTACTTCAAAAATACTAAGTGTTAGACAGAACCAAGGCTCTGCATGGTCCTCGGACTCAGGCCTAGGGGGAAACTAACTACTTTAAAAGCATAAGTGTTAGACAGAACCAATGCTCTGCATGGTCCTCGAACTCAGGCCTATGGGGAAACTAACTACTTCAAAAGCATAAGTGTTAGACAGAACCAAGGCTCTGCATGGTCCTCGGACTCAGGCCTATGGGGAAACTAACTACTTCAATAATACTAAGTGTTAGACAGAACCAAGGCTTTGCATGGTCCTCGGACTCAGGCCTATGGGGAAACTAACTACTTCAAAAGCATAAGTGTTAGACAGAACCAAGGCTGTGCATGGTCCTCGAACTCAGGCCTATGGGGAAACTAACTACTTCGAAAGCATAAGTGTTAGACAGAACCAAGGCTCTGCATGGTCCTCGGACTCAGGCCTATGGGGAAACTAACTACTTCAAAAGCATAAGTGTTAGACAGAACCAAGGCTCTGCATGGTCCTCGGACTCAGGCCTATGGGGAAACTAACTACTTTAAAAATACTAAGTGTTAGACAGAACCAAGGCTCTGCATGGTCCTCGGACTCAGGCCTATGGGGAAACTAACTACTTCAAAAGCATAAGTGTTAGACAGAACCAAGGCTCTGCATGGTTCTCGGACTCAGGCCTATGGGGAAACTAACTACTTCAAAAATACTAAGTGTTAGACAGAACCAAGGTTCTGCATGGTCCTCGGACTCAGGCCTATGGGGAAACTAACTACTTCAAAAGCATAAGTGTTAGACAGAACCAAGGCTCTGCATGGTCCTTGGACTCAGGCCTATGGGGAAACTAACTACTTCAAAAATACTAAGTGTTAGACAGAACCAAGGCTCTGCATGGTCCTCGGACTCAAGCCTATGGGGAAACTAACTACTTCAAAAGCATAAGTGTTAGACAGAACCAAGGCTCTGCATGGTCCTCGGACTCAGGCCTATGGGGAAACTAACTACTTCAAAAATACTAAGTGTTAGACAGAACCAAGGCTCTGCATGGTCCTCGGACTCAGGCCTATGGGTAAACTAACTACTTCAAAAGCATAAGTGTTAGACATGACCAAGGCTCTGCATGGTCCTCGGACTCAGGCCTATGGGGAAACTAACTACTTCAAAAGGATAAGTGTTAGACAGAAGCAAGGCTCTGCATGGTCCTCGGACTCAAGCTTATGGGGAAACTAACTACTTCAAAAATACTAAGTGTTAGACAGAACCAAGGCTCTGCATGGTCCTCGAACCCAGGCCTATGGGGAAACCAACTACTTCAAAGGGGTCCTAAGTATCTACTCAAAAGCTTTTCTACCTGGCCCTTAGGAAACGAAGGGTCCACTCAAGCGCACATGCCCTCGTTATAATAATTGATGCCGCAATTGGCCGAGACGCAATTGAAGTTAAAATCATACAAGTAAAGAAAAAGCAGATAGTTTGCAAATAAGCAAACAACCACAACAAACAGAGAAAGAAACAAATCTCGCATTTCATTAAGTCCAAAAATAATTACACGATAGGGTTCACATTACGAATAAAAAAAAAAAAAAGTGCAAGAAGTAAAATGAAGCAGGCAGAGGCGCCAGGGAGCCTACTCCTTCTATTTAATTGCCTGCTCCCATGGGTGGCTGGACCAAGGCAGCTTCGGGGTCCTCTGAGCCCTGACTGGGTGGGATGGCCTGCAGGGGCGCGGCAGGAGTAGCAACCCCCTCAGCAGAAGAAACCTGAGCATCAGGAGAAGGCTTTGCAGCCTGCTGAGGCGCGTCCTCGTTAGAGCCGTCACTCACTTCAACCACCAAGGGAGGATTACTCCCTTGGATTGGCTCACCAGTGGCCCCAGCGTCCGAAACCCCCTTACCTGGAGTAGCAGCAGCCTCAACAGCAGCGTCCTCGGCCCCAGGGCCATCTGGGGCAACCTCGCGGATGGCAAAGGGGTAGTACA
Organism: Quercus ilex subsp. ballota; assembly: GCA_032727855.1. Lineage (NCBI taxonomy): Eukaryota > Viridiplantae > Streptophyta > Magnoliopsida > Fagales > Fagaceae > Quercus > Quercus ilex. The sequence goes on from CM064915.1 coordinate 36,701,131, forward strand.
CGCTCTCATCCTTCCACAGGACAGAAGAGGCCTCCACACCAGCTTGCTTAAGGGCTTCCATCCAAGTTTCAGAATAGTAGCGCCTACATACCCCAGGGACTTGGGATTTGTAGGCAGCTGCTATCTCAGTTGCCCCTGCAGCGTAGGCAGCCTCCTCAGCTTCTTCCTTGGTGGCCCAGGCCTCCTCTCTACCCTGCTCCGCCTCGGACTTGGCCCTCACGGCTTCGTCCCTAGCAAACTCAGCCACTTTTCTGGCCTCCTCGGCAGCAGCCTCTTTCTTTGTCAGATCCGCAATTAGCTCCTTTGCGATCTTCAGCTGCTCCTCTACCTCACCCAGACGCTTCGCCTGGGTCTTGGCCTGCCTCTACGCACCCTCAAGGCCTGCTGCTGCGCTGTCCCGAGCCTGGGTCACGGCCTTCAACTCCTCCCTGGCCTTGGCAAGGTCCTCCTCGGTATTCTTGAGAGTCCGAGTGGCCTCCAAGCGCTTCTCGCGCTCTTCATCCATGGCCCTTCCGTGGTCGTGAGCCGCCTCCTCCAGCCTGAAGGTGGCCTGGACAGCCTGCCAAACAAAACGGGTACATAATAATAAGCCGAGCTAAAAAAAAAAGGGGGAAAGGAAGACAGAAAAAACTAAAACGAGAAAAGACACAAGTATCGAGGGCCTTACCATCCCCAAGTATCGCTTGAGGCTAAGGAATACCTCCCTGCTCCTCATGGTCCTCAGCTGCTCCATGTCCGTAGGAAGTAGCAGACATCTCTCCACTGTGTCGGTCACGTACGCGCCTTCGCCCTCTCTAAAATCCCTGAGGGAGGAGTCATCCCTTAGAGGTGCCTCACGGAGCATTGGGGCAGGCAGCCACGCCTGGACCTCAGGTGGGGTATCCACCTGCTTATCCTGAGACCTAGACCCTATCCTCAGCTGCTTTGTAGGCCGCCGAGAGTCATCCCCATCCCGAGGGGGGCTAGATTTGTCCTCGATGGGCCTCTTGCCCTTGTCCTTCTTCTTCTTAGAATCAACAGGCTCGAGCTTGGAAGGCAGATTCGTCTGAGGCGGAGGAGGAGGAAGCTTAGATTGAGTCGAGGCCGACCTAGTCTGAACAGGACGATTCTTTGGAGAAGGGGGTGGGAGCCTCGGCTTGGGCTTCCTTGGTTGCTCTTCGATTAGCTCGAGTAGATTGGGCTGGTTCTTCTTCTTGTAGCCCATCGCAAGCCGAGAAGATGTCTCTGACGCTGAGAGGTCTGCTTCGGTCAGACGAGGATCACCCAAGTCCCCGGAAGGGTCCTCGGACTGATGAATTTGCTCGAAGACGTCAAAATCGTCCTCTCCAGGGCCGAGATCTGCGGCTTCCCCTTCCTTCTCCAAGTTCTCTTCCGCGGCCTCTGAGAATGGATGGGATGAAGAGGGGACTGCTACTGTGATGCCTTCTGAAGTAGAGGGACCCTCAGGAAACTCGAACCCGTCCTCGGTCACTGCTATTTTCTGCAGTCGAGGATCCTTTGCCTTGATCACGTGCTTCGGGGCCGCGAACGACTTTTGGAGCGGCGTGTACCCCAAGATCTTGTGAGCGGCTCTGATTTGGTGATCTGCTTCGTTTTCAAAAGCAGTCGACCTGAGCACTTTCTGCAAGTCCTCCCTGTTGATCAAGTTGTAGTGGTGCGCGAAGGAGTGCAGATCTGCAAAAAGAAAACACAATTGCGATTAGTAACCAAATACAAAAAGAAATGACGCATGAAACAAGTTAGAGTCTTTGAACCCCCTCCTACTCCTACTACCCCACCTGGTGTCCCATCTGTTGTCGGGCAATGGAGGCCATCGTGCCACGTTCCGGACACGATGAGAAAGTCCTCATTCATCCCCTTGTTGGACTCAGGGAGGCACTGGATAAGCCGGACCATGTCATCCCTCGTCCTCATATAGTAGGACTTGTTCTTCAGGTGCTGAAGATTGTAGCAGTAGTTCACGTCATGATGGGTCAATCTTAACCCCATCTTCTCGTTCAGAGCATCCACGCTACCCAGAATCCTGAACATGTTGGAGGCGCACTGGGTAGGGGTTAACCGGAAGTATGAAAGGTAACCCCTCGTCACCGGCCCCATGGGGATCCTCATCCCCTCTTCAAGGAAGGCGATGATGGGAATCACCACCTCGCCCTCCTGCTTCCAGAAGTCCCACTCCCCCTCCTCACAATACCTCAAGCCCACGTTGGCCGGTATCTTATAATCGGCGACGAATTTCTCCATCGCCTCTTCAGTGAAGACGTACTTCTTAAGTCTACCCATCCCAAATGACGCCTAAGAGAGCTAAAGAAAGAGCAGATAAAAGAGAAGGAAGAGCAGAGAGATGAAAAGCTCGGAGAGAGAGATAGAGCGACTTACAGAAGTGAGGAAAAGCTCCTCGGACAGGCTTTTTATGCTAGAGATGGTGGAAATTTGGCTGAACTCTGAATGAAGACGCAAGAGCTCTTGATTGTGAATGGAAAAAGGTGAAAACGGTTCGAACGGGTATTTATACCCTGGATGGAAGAGCCGCGCGAGTTTTCCCGCCCATAAATGCTAGGCGCACCCCGACCGTTAGATTGTCATCTGCCCGTTGAACGTGGGGAGCATAAAGCCGCCCGAATTTAATGCAGGACACGTTACGCGCACCGAAGCGCCAGTAACGCACCTTAGGCAGATGAAAAGGCTCCAGCTCCGATGAAGGACAAAACTTGATTGGACACGGAGTAGACCCAAGGATATCAAAATCCCCCTTTCTGCCCAAGGACGCGGACAGCAAGATTTTGAGGGGCTATTGTGGGGCCAAAAATAGTCAGGCGACCCCGGCCCACTTCGAAACAGGCCCAAGGCCCATGCCGAGGACGCGCCTAAGGTCCGAGGACCGAAGTGTAATGTCCAGCTTCCCACAAAACAGAGCCGAGGATGATAGCGTCCTCGGAATTCCGAGATCCGAAAACGGACAAGCAGCACCCCATCAAAGGGAACCTCCCCGAGCATCCAAGGTGCAAACAGCATATACCAAATACCGAACACGAAAGCATGGTGGAGGAGCAAGTCCCAGATGAACTGTCACCTCCACATTAAATGCCCTCAACTAACGTTCTGGCCACATTAATGAGGAGGGGACGCCTCAACAGTGCCACCTTGGTTGTTGCCATCCACAGAGAGAATGGGAAGGTGGCTGATGGGACAGGCACTCGAGTGATGGCCTAATCCCTCTACAAATTTAGGGCTAAGATTGATTGGGAAAGAGATATATAATGTAAGGAACCCCTCCTAAAAGGAGGACGGAAGGAATACCATAGTAATCTGTATTCACTGAGAGAACTTTGTAGCAAGTCTTAAAACTGAAAATATAAGAACTCCAAACCCTGGAGAGCACATCCAAGGAGCATTATTACACATCTTAATTCACGTCCAGGCCATCCAATCCACATGCAATCATGTATGGTCGTTGCACTTCTCACTAACGCCTAGCTCTTGAACCCATTCTCTATAAATTCATTGCGGGGAAGTTGGGCTTGGGTCGAATCCCTCAAACCTGGTCCCTACAGGCGCAAAATTGCATTCTAATTAAATTTTCTCTAAACTCTACCTATTAATACATATATATAGATAAAAATTTAGGATAGATGAATAAAATTTAAAATAATGTTAAACTATAAATTTCACCTTTTAACTTTGCCTAAAATTCAATTTAGCCCTCATGTCCGCATCTATTAGAAAATTCTCATTAAATATCCTTAAATGAGACCCAAAAATGACGTCATTTTAGGGCTTATTGAGGGCACAATTCTTATAAAAATTAATGGGCCGATTAAATTGAATAAAGTTGAATCTTAGAGGACTAAATTAAACAAAAACAAAGTCATAGAACTTAATTGATTTTTAGGTAAAGTTAAAGGATTCAAGCCTTGAAATAATTAAAACCACCACTAAAAAAAGCAGCAACAAACTTGAAATGTGAATCTCAAAGTGGAACACCACACTTTCCCTTTAGAATAATGAAATCCATATCATTCATTCTATCCTTTGTAATAATCTGGGCCAGCTAGATTCAAGATCCCATATAAATAGTAGCCTCCGTTGAATTTTCAACGTTACAAGATCCCCATTTTGCTCTAGCTCTCACACAGATACAAATTACACCATCTCCAAAAACCCCCCCCTCCCAAAAAAAAAAAAAAAAAAAACAAAATGGGCGCATTGCTGAAGCTGATAGACGCGGTGCTGTTTGTGTTTTTCATGGTGATCGCATTGGCAGCGCCACTGATAGACGCGCAGACGTGTCTTCCTCTGAGCTTGTTCCCTGACTTGCTCCTCGACCTCAAGAACTGGTATGCCCGCGAGTATGGAGACTATTTGGTAGCCGAGAAGCCCGATTTCTTCGTTGGGATTGTGTGGCTCGAGCTTTTTTTCCAGTGGCCGCTTGCTCTTCTCAATTTGTATGCTATTCTGGCTCGGAAGCCTTGGTTTAATACTACTTGCTTGATCTATGGGGCCTCTTGCTTAACTTCCATGGTAACTATTTCTCTTTCTCTTCTATGCTTTGTTTCGTTGGGTCCCCATAGAAAACCAAAAAAAATTTGAATTTTTTTACTTTGTGAGAGGTGTTAGGTTCTAGATTTTAGCTCGTTATCTGGTATGCTGAATTGGGTATGTTACAAATTCTCCGTACACTAAATTTTTGGTTGGAGTCCATGGGATCTGGGTTTCTATGGATATGAATGTTAATGGAACATTACATATACTCAAATGAAATCATTTCTGGTTTTGTGTGTTTGTATGTGTGTGTGAGAGAGAGAGAGAGAGAGACATGGTTTTGAAATTTGAAACTAAGGTAATGAATCACATTTTAAGTTTACTAGTGGTACTTAATTACCGATAAAAAAAAAAAATTTAGTGTTACTTAATTATGTCAAAATACACACATTTTAGAGCAACTCAAGCAGCTCCTCCAAATTTTTGTAGTGAATAATTAAATTTACACATTTTAGAGGAAATAAGCGAGTCTAAAAAACTATGAAAAGAAATTAGCTTTATGTGGTATGTGATGTAGAGTAAAATCTAACAAAATGGTGAACTACTTTGAAAAGTTTAGATCTGATCATTCAGAAAATGTGGCTGGATAGTTCGATTCAACTCCATCCAGGATAGCTTGATAATTTATCTTTTGATTCCTCATTTTTTAGGCATGCCTCTGGGGCAGAAGCTATCACCTCCTCGATTGGTGAAGTGGCATGTATTGTGGCCATGGTAGTTTGTGTCTCAAATAGTTTTACTAATGATCCCAAAACTTGCTTGCCTAACCTTTTTTAAACTATAGTGGAATCTGGATATGGTTGGTTTATTGAACATAAAAGTCTTCTGGCTTACAAGCTAGATACATTTATACTGAACTTGTCACATATTACTTACGAGTTAAGACTACCAATTCCTTTCTTCTTACATTTTGTGCTCATCTGAATTTCAGGTTACTATATTATCCGAACTAATGGGATCTCACAAAGCGTCTGATAAGCTGTTGATGATGTACTTCCCTTTCTTGGGTTTTGGTGTTTTAGCTATTCTGCGTGGTCTGGTGCCACACTCTGGCAGGACTACTTCAACTATTGGCAAGAGACCTCTATTGGGTAGGAAAAAGAGGGTTTGAGATACTACTCAGAAACTCAAATTTTGTAACCTTCTTACCTTTTTTTTTTAGCGTGTTTGTTATCAGTTTGGTGATTTCCTGATTTAGGTGATGTCCTAACAAACAATTTATTGGCACTATTAGTTGGTTTAATTATCAAACCATATAAGATCTCGGAGTAAATTGAAAATGAATGGTTGGACTTGGAGTTTGTTTTTTTGTATTTATTTTCCCCACATGATCCTAGAACTTGGTTTGCCTAATTGAGTTTCATTCTGTTTATCAACTATACCCTACGTTGCTTTTTTAACACCTAATTAATTGCAATTATTCTCCCAAGATCTGTGTGCTTTTGTTTACTCATGTGCATCTATATTTTGAGCTTGACCATATGAGAAATAGAATGGCATTTAGATACTCTGCAATGTGGATCCTTCACTCCCCTTTCAACGAGGATGAAAGATCTTTGTATAAGAGAATGGGAGGTTTTACTAAAATAGAATTCCTGGGATTGTGCTAAGCAGAGTCCTAGCATGAGCAGCAGGGTCTCTCACAGCATGTTATTCTAAGCAGGAGGTCATACCTAATATTATTGCTCAACCGCTCTATGAGAAATCAGAGCTTTCTCGATGAACCTATGACCATTACACCATTATGCAAGTTGTCTAATTTCTGAAATCTAATTGTACACCAGTTGGCCTTTTGCTGTGATCATTTGGTCAAACTCTTTCTTGCATTTGAAAATTGACAAGGAGGAGGAAAAATACTTTCTGCTCTTTGCTGCCATTTTATGTGATCAAATTTGACGGATGAGAGATGAGCTGTTCTTCAGTGATGAGAGTGTGGAACTGTTACAGCTACCTAGATCTATCAACCATAGTTATTTCACTCACAAGTCAGCGTGGGATTCCTTAATCCTGCTGTTAGAGTACAAGCATAAATGATTGCCTCCCCCAAATGGCTGGCTGAAGTTTAATTTTTATGCATCAGTACATGACAATGGAGTGTATCGTGCCTCTGTGTATAGGGATTCTTCTGGAACATATGACATGCTTGGAGTTTTTGACAGCTTGGGATATGGCTGCAGAGAGGGCAGAAACAAAGGTGGCAATGGTAGTTGTCCCTGAAGCAAGGAGTTTAGGTCTCTCCGAGGTTATTTTGAAGATGTAAAGAAGGTTTGTTTTGGCAATAAAGGAAGACTCAACTAAGAATTGGGAAATAGAGGATGTCATTCATGAAGTTGAAAAGATTTTATCTTCCTTTTGTAATTGGTCAATTATTTTTGCTCCTAGATTAGTCAATAGAGTGGTTCCCAAACGTGCTATGTGAGCTGTTGGTCTTAAAGCTCGGGAACTACTTCATCTCCTTACTTCTAGTTCTGGGTTCATCCAAGAGGGGCTAGGCCCCTTGAGGTCTCTGTCCAGTTAAACAAAATGCAGGTTCTACTTTGGTTGGTATTAATATTTAGTTTAGACTTTAGTAGAATTGAGTTTAGACTTTAGGGTAGCCAGGCGTCAACTCTGCACTTCGATTTTCGAAGTTGCCTAGAAAAGCAGTAGCCTAGTAGTAGTGGTAAACTGTGTGCGTTTGGAAATTGTTAAAATAATGGATTTGCGTTTTGTTTTGTTTGAAAATTAACTAACTTTTAATTTTTGTAACATATTTATATAAAAAATTATATTTATATTTTTTAATAAACATCATATATATTAGTTATAAAAAATAAGCAACATAGAAAATGGCTAGAGATTATCAATCATATTCAGGCAAAGCCAGGGATTTTTTTCCTAAGGAAGGTCAAGCTTTGAGAAATTTTTAAATTGAGTTGATTAATCATATATTTTTATATTGGTTGAAATAATCTTTTGAAAAAGAAGCTGTGATTTCAGTTAAATAAAAGTCAAGTTGGCTTGAAATACAACGTTAATATAAGATGGAATATCTTTCATCCACGTTGAAAGACCTACGACATTTCTAGAGTTTATGATTTCCTTTGAATCTCCTTCTAGAATATATAATTGTTGATACACCAACTTCATGCACAAATTCAATGGCTCTTACGGCTGCCATTGCTTTAACATCTTGGACCTGTTTAATAAAAAGAAATCTTTAACCTTTTTTTAAAGGTTCAACTGAACATCTTAAGTTCCAACATTTGTTACGAATGGTTTCCTTCACAGATTACTCACATTTTAAAGCCTAAGTAATGAATTTTATAAGCTAGTTATAAAACAAAATAAAAAAGAAACAAATTGTGCGAAGAATAACTGTAAAATACTATTTAGATAAGTGAAACAAAATTAAATAATTAAGTAATTATTTTAGACCGCCACTGAACCACATGTAGCTTCTTCTTTTTTTTTTGGCTAGGAGACATTAAGAACCACATGTAGTAAAATTGAAAAAACCTTTATAAAAAAAAAATACTAGTAAAATATGAACACTAGTATAGCTGTAAAACACATAGCACACGGTAAACTTTTTTTTTGTTGTTGTTAAAAATAACACACCGTAATCCAAGGAAAATTATTAGGTACTTCTGGCTAAGATTGAAAGTTGAAAAAGCAACTTTCAATCTCAACCATTGAATAAAATATATTAAAAAAAAGTTAAAAAGTTAAAGTTAAAAAGTAAAAAAAATTGTGAGAGAAATGGGTGAATTGCACCAGGTGCAATACCCTAGGTATTGCACCTAATGTGAATCCCCTCATTTCACATAAATAGTGGGTATTCATGTGGAAAAAGGGAGTACGCATTTATAATATTCCGGCAGTTCACAATAATTTCCTGTAATCCAAAGTAAACTATTTTAAGCTTTAAATTTTTTTGGTTGGTTCTATTCCAAATTGAGGAGTAAATTGCAGTTCTTTTAAGGCTTTAGCAGTAACACTAGTTAACTGGATAAACATTGAGAGAGATATACCAGATGTTGCCGATTTGGACTAGCGCAGGAGGTTGAAGTTGAGTGGACAACCAAGGACAATCAAGCTAAATATACATAAAATTTATTTGTAACATAACATGATTTAACAAATTCTATTTTCTTACATATAAAAAAAAATTATTATATCAAGTGTGTATATATATATATATATATATATATATACACACACTAACATTAGAGTTTAAATTCTCTCGGGAGGTTTATGCCACCAATAATACAACGCCATATCAACATTTACTAAAAAAATTAATTACAACTTGCCGCACATAATCCTATTTCACAAATCAAAATCTCAGCTCCTCTTCTATCGTTCAAGAACTAAGAAAAAGCACACCTAGGCACCCCACCACCCACGCTGAAATATGCCACCACACGATGCAGTATGCCACCAGAAGCTGGCCAATTCGTTGCCATCGCCATTGTCCTATCTATTATCCCACTCTCCGCAACAACAAAAACAACATATGATGTACATGGTTTGATTGGGGTTTGAGGGTATGGATTTTCTGTGGGTTTGAATATAGGTTGCTGAGTTTGATGGTGTAAACAGTTTCGTGTATACCGTGGCCTAGGGTGGCTATGGGTTGGTGACTTGGCGGTTCATTGTGTGCGTAAAGATGGAGATTGGGATGGTGACTTTAGGGTTTGATGATATCCAAGACTTATAGTTTATTTAACATGATCCGTAAATTTTTTCAATTGGGTCACTTTTGAATTGCTCTATTTTAGAGGAAATTTATTGTATTTTTTGTTGTATTTTGGGGGTTTCATGAAATAGGTTTTGTAAATTTCATTATTGGTGTAATGTGTAAACGAAGGGGTTTGCGCCACATCCAAGCACAATGTAAATTCTTAACATTAATAAAACTAAAGGATTTTTAACTCATAAACTTGAAATCCACATTCATTGTTTCTTCTAAGAGGGGGGGGGGGGGGGGGGGGGAATGTCTATATCTCTAATTTTCTATATGAAAAATTAAAAAAAATAAATAAATAAAGATTTTAATAAAAATATTTACTTTTATATATATATATATATATATATATTATACAAAATAAAAATTTTAATTTAGCCTAATCTAAGTGTATATATATGTAAAACTTCATCTTGGAGACTTGAACCCTGAATCTTGCCCTCCACACCTTAAGGTGTACGGTGGAGTGACCATCGCACCAAAGGTATTTGGTGGTTACTTATATATAGGGGTGTCCACGGGTCGGGTTTATTCCCAACCCGTAACCGACCTGCTTACATCGGGTGGATGATTGGACGACTCGCCACCGTCCGCCGCTGTCCTCGGGTCAAGTCGGATCGATCTCCGGTGGACGATGGTCGGGTCGGTCGGCCTCGGCACTGAGGTAAACCACCAAATCTTCACTGGATTGAAGCTTAAAACTACCGCACAAGCCCAGATTTCATAGAAAATCACAAGATCTAAGCAAAAATTGAAGCAAAAAGCACTATATCAAGCCCAGATTTGAGCAAAAGCACCACATGAAGTTGGATCTAAGTAAAAATCGAGCAAAATCTTCATCTCACCACCGGATCTAAGCAAGAAAACCAAGATCTTCACTGGATCTAAAGAGAAAACCAAGATTTTCACTAAATCTAACCAAAAACTACCAAACTTCTCACCGGAATATCGATGAATCTGAACGGATCTAGGTAAAACCGGTGTTCTTTCTTCTGTTTCGTCGGTCGGATCGAGTATATCGGGTTTTGAAGAAGAAAACCCGCCATTCGACCCGCCTAAATTGGTTTTTGGTGGCGGAGACCCGTCTCCGACCGTCACCGGCATTGGGTCGGCCGGTTTTCGGGTTGGCCCGGGCTGTTTAGGCGGGTGGGTTGGTTTTCGGGTTCTGATGGACACCCCTACTTATATATTTCTATATGCTATTGTGGTATAAGAGAAATTAGAGAGGGAAAAAGAAAAAGTGCATTAATAATATATAAACTTTTCCATTTTTATAAAATATATTAAATGCACTTTAAATTAATGAGTTATGTATGGTATAAGAGTAATTAGAGAAAATAAAAATAATGCATTAGTCATATATATAAATGTGTTACATATTTTTAGTAAAAATCTAGGAGGGCCATTATTATTATTATTTTTTTTTTTGAGTTAAGGAGGGCCATTATTTAAATTTACATATAATTTTTTTTTTTTACCAACTTTATAAGAGGGAGGAGGGATTTTTGAAACGTCAGGAAGGACCCTAGCCCCCCTCCCTTTGCCCTTGGACTCGTGATGAGGCAACCGATGGCTCAGCTCATTATAAACGTAGGATTTGTAGGAAGTAATGACCTATTATCAGTTTTTTTCCTTAAATGGAAGAATGTCAATGTTTAAAAAGTGGTTATAATATCTTGTACCTATTCATCTAAAGAAATAAAAGATTAAAATTGAAAATAATCTTGTAATTTAATTGGTTGACACATCTTGAGTATTTTTAAGGAAGACATTCAAGTTTCAAATAATTTTTCTATGTTGTAACTATTGAATTATAAAAAATATAAAATATAAAATTGAAGTCTATTTTGGATGAAAACATCAACCTCTCTTGCTTTCCTTTAAAGACAACAATACATTACCCTTGTCCTCATTTCTCTACAATCATAACCTCATACTTATTTGGCCATTCCAAATTTGATCCATTCACCAACCTTCTTACAAATATATAAAATCCTAGTAAAAATCCAAATTGCATGCATCTACCAAACTCTCCAAAGTACAACAAACAGTAGGTTCACTCTCTCTCTCTCTCTCTCAATGACCAACATGGCCATTTCCACAAACCGTGTTACGTCTCTTTCCAAACCATGTATCTCTTCCTTCACCACCCTCAAAGTCCTGTCAAAACCCAACAATTATTTCCATCTGGGTCGATCAGAATTCAAGCGTTCTTCCATCTCTTGCAATGTCACAGCTGAAGCTTCAACCCTTACCATCAATGCCAAAGAGAATGATTTCAAAACTTTACAGAGACCTAATTCTGTGGGTAGGTTTGGAAAGTTTGGTGGAAAGTACGTCCCTGAAACTCTTATCCCTGCTCTCACCGAGCTTGAGGCCGCATTTCATGCCATTGCAGTCGATCAAGATTTCCAGGTTTGAAATTCTTTTTCATTTAATTTTGTTTCTATATCAATGATTTCTTTGTGTTTTGAATATTTCAATGGCAAATGTTTCTTTCTCATGTATGTATGTACTGATGTACATGACATATATGTGTGTGTGTGTGTGTGTGAAAGAGATAATTAGGAAATCAGCTTAATTAATTAATATATTAATTTTTGTAATTGAAAGTGAGATTCTTTACTTGGAACAATATCAATGCTGCTCCATAATGGCCTTAGTTCCTGCCTTTAACCATTTAATTTCAATGGGACACTCAAATGGATCGTTATAAAACATTGAATTCCAAAATCTTTACCATGTAATATATGTAACAAAACAAGATTAAAAACTTGACATATGTGAATTAAATTATTGACTATCCCTAAACCTTAAACTATTAGGAAATGGTGAATTAAATTAGTTATCCATATATTATTCTAACCATTTCTTTATAATATGTTATGAACACTATTTATAATTACAAAATTAATGGAGCTTAGTGTAGATTTTCTTTTTGATATTTGTTGTTGTCATGTTTATTTTTCTATAATGGTGTTTTTTTTATTGTAGAAAGAACTAGAAGGAATATTGAAAGACTATGTTGGACGTGAAAGCCCTCTTTACTTTGCTGAGCGGCTTACAAAACATTATAGACGTCCTAATGGAGAGGGCCCTCATATATATTTGAAGAGAGAAGATCTTAACCACACTGGATCTCACAAAATCAACAATGCTATCGGTCAAGTTTTGCTTGCCAAACGTTTGGGGAAAAAGCGCATAATTGCTGAAACAGGAGCTGGTCAGCATGGAGTTGCCACTGCTACTGTATGTGCTCGATTTGGTTTGGAGTGTATTGTCTACATGGGTGCCCAAGATATGGAAAGGCAAGCCCTTAATGTTTTTAGAATGAGGCTTCTGGGGGCTGAGGTTGGTTTCTTTTATTGTCTCAAAGTTTGTTTTAATTATTTTAGAATGAACCATTAGTGTTTCACTTTTGAGTCTCATTTATCTTTCTAAAATTTGTTGGATTTTGTGGTGATAGATAGCATAGAATGAAGTTTCAGTGTTTTGATCAGTATGAACTTTTTAGATTTACTCACGTCACAGTAGCATAGGTATGATCTTTGCAGCTTTAGATGTCTTATGGTGGCATGTGGATACCTTTGAGTTGATTTAATACTGCATTGATTAAGGTCTATTGGGTTCACAAGATTCCTATACTTAACGGTAAAACTCTAGCTGATATAGGTGGAAAATCCTTTGGCATGATATGTTTATGTAGGCTATATGCAATTTATCCTGGGATTGTGATTCTTATTATCACACTCAAATCCTGGTGCAGGTTAGAGGAGTCCATGCTGGGACAGCAACTCTTAAGGATGCTACATCAGAGGCTATTCGAGATTGGGTAACTAATGTAGATTCAACACATTACATCTTGGGGTCTGTTGCAGGGCCACATCCATATCCCATGATGGTCAGAGAATTCCATGCAATAATTGGGAAAGAAACAAGAAGACAGGCGTTGGAAAAATGGGGTGGGAAGCCAGATGTGCTGGTTGCCTGTGTTGGTGGAGGTTCAAATGCAATGGGACTCTTCCATGAATTTGTCGATGACTTCGATGTCAGGCTCATTGGTGTTGAGGCTGCAGGTCATGGATTAGATAGTGACAAGCATGCGGCCACCTTGACAAAAGGGGAAGTTGGAGTGTTGCATGGGGCTATGAGCTTTTTGTTGCAAGATGATGATGGACAAATAATTGAACCTCATTCAATTAGCGCTGGGTGAGAATCAACATGAAAAATCTCGTTTCTTATTGTTCATGAATTGTGTCTCTTTGACACTTTGTAGTGTACACAAATTGATTTTTTTTTTTCATTTTTCATTTTATATTGATAAAATATAGTTTGGATTACCCTGGCGTTGGCCCAGAGCATAGCTTTCTAAAGGAGAGAGGGCGTGCTGAATACCACAGCGCAACTGATGATGAGGCTTTAGAAGGTATGGAAATTATACCTTTTGAGTACTTTCTTTCCGGGTGTCTAAGAACTTTTGTGTGTGCGTGCGCGACCTATGCTGGCATTGTTGAATATGTTTACAGAAGAATGAATGGACTCATTCTCAAAATCAACTCTACTGGTTCATGAAAATTGTGCCTATTTTTGATCCCAAATTGAAACTAGTTTAGTGAATTGGTGGTGTCACACGTATCACACACAACTTTATGGGTTTTTTTTTTTTTTTAATTTTTTTAAAATACTAAGTATTTTTAAAACACACATACAACTTTATGATTTTTAAACTTTCATCATAATAGTTGTATCATTAGAATAATGTGTTTGTGAATCAATTGGATAAATTGGCACTAACATGGACTCTACCCTTGATTAGGTATTATTGCAGTTAAAATATGTTTTTTTGGATTCACTAAATCATAGAATCTCCATGATAGTACTCTAAAAAATCCTTTCCTTAAGAAGGTACTCAAATGGATTAATTGTCGGACATGTTTAACAATATTTCATCTCATCAATACTGTCAAGAGTTTTGTAGCTCAATAGCATTACCTGGTCTCTTTTATAGGATACGAATCTCTGCTCTTTCATTGTAACAATCAAATTATCATTAAAAAAAAACAACATTTCATGAGTATCCTACTTGTTTGGTGATTTTGGTTGCCAGTGAGTTTTCCTATTTGCAATAATCAGTGACATATTAGTTCTTTCTTATGCAGCCTTCAAGAGAGTGTCTAGATTGGAGGGCATAATTCCAGCTTTGGAGACATCACATGCATTGGCTTACCTAGAGAAGCTTTGTCCTTCTTTACCAGACAAAACAAAGGTAGTCCTGAGCTGCAGTGGCAGGGGTGACAAGGATGTTCACACGGCCATTAAATATTTGCAAGTTTAAGGGTAGCTTTTTTGCCTCCTTTTAGTCTCCAATATCAGGACAAATGGGTTATTGAAGCTTCTTATATTAAACATTAAAACTGAGCTCCCCTTCTAATTGGGAAAATCAGTAGGAAACTATGTTGTATGTAGACTCTCATTTTACTAAGACCTTAAGTCTAATAAAAATTATGCCACATATTGTTCAAGTAATGTCATGTCAGAGAAGATATGTGTTTATCGAGATCAGTATAGTTTTCGTTTGCTTAAATTGGGGAAAGCTGTGAGAAAAAAATTGTCCAGCTAAGGACCTTTGATCTTAATACTTATCCAAGAGATTGACTTAAAATTTTCCCAAAAATGGTAACTTGCAGAATATTGAAGTGTGATCAGAACGGGTTACTAAAACCATCATTTACAAAAACTTTATACTTGATTCCAAGCACTCAATATTGACATACAATGCCTTCAATGTTGCCTGACATATGAGGCATCTTGTATCATGCCATGTTTGATTTAGCATTGTTGAACACAGTTGTGGTCAAGTTCTATTGTGATGCACTTAGATGTCATGATTTAAGTACATGGATTTGGATTTGAGTGATTAAAATTCAAATACCTTATTTGGATAGTTTTAAAAGATGAAGGATTTGAATTTACCAAATTCATCAAGGATTTTAAACCTTCAAAATCAATGGATTTGAAATGATATCTAAAATTAATATATTTGAAATCAAAAACATTTTAAATTTATTGATTTAAAATCTAAATCCAAATTCAAATTCCCAAAAACTCACGCATATCAAAAAGAGGTGAAACGAATGTTGAATGTAAAGCAAACTGTAATGCAGTGTACAAAAGTGGGTAGTTTGACTGCCATTTGTTGGGTATTTAAAGCAAACGGGTATTAAAATTCAAACATTAAACTACACCAAACATTATATTCATTCAACTTCCTAGGTATATAATGAATTTTAAAATGTGCAGCAAAATTACAAAAGGGGGCATTGATTGCCTTCATCCACTACAAAAAAATCGTCCTATAGCAACGTTTTTTTTCTGGCACTTTTTAAAACCGCCGTAATAGAGAATCCTGTACCAGTACTTTTTGAAACCGCTGGTACAAGAAATCTTATTACGGTAGCTCAAAATTGGTACTTTAATAATCGTTGCAATAGGAGGCCTATTGCATCGGTCTCCAAAAACGCTAGTATAGGAAGCCCTATTGCAGCGTTTCATAACCGCCGCTATAAGTTAGGTTTATCGTTTTTTTAATTAATTTAATTTTTGAGACTACTCTATCCCCGCGCTTCAAAAGCGCTGGAATAGGGTTACTGATTTCCTTTATGAGGGAGACCTATACTGGCGCTTTTGAAAACGCTGAGACAAGGTTAACCTATCTCGGCGTTTTAGAAAAGCGCTGGAATAGGATTGTCCTATTCCCTTATGATGGAGACCATATTGGCGCTTTTCAAAGCGTTGGAATATGGTCTACCTATTCTAGCGCTCCAAAAGCATTGGTACAGGTCCGCTCCATTTCCTTATGGGAGAGACCTATCCTGGTGCTTTCGAAAGCACTGGAATAGGTCACCTATAGGGATTTCTTAATTAACAAATAACCAATACTCCCCTAAACCTAGAAAAAGACCAAAGTACCCCCCCAAAACATTGAAAAAGAGCAAAATACCCCATAAATTGAAAAAGTGACCAAAATGCCCCCCCTAAACACAAAAATATGTCCAAAACACCCTCGATACCTATAAAAAGACCGATATACCCCCCGAAACCTAGTAAATGACTGAAATACCCCTAAAACATCAAAAATGACCCAAGCACCCCCCAAGACATCAAAAATGACTGAAGTACCCCGTGTGCCTGAAACAGATCAAAATACCCTCGATTACTTGAATAAGACCAAAATACCCCTATAAGTCTAGTAAATGACCAAAATGCCCCCAGAAAGACAAAAAATGTCCAAAACACACCCGACACCCAGAAAAAGACTGGTACGCCCCCGAAACATAAAAAACAACTGAAATACCTCCTAAAAGCTAGAAAATTACAAAAGTACGCCCATGCCTAAAAAAAGTGGAAAACCCTTTGATTACTTTAATAATACAAAAATAGCCCTATAAATCAATTAAAATGACCACAATGCCCTCATACCCACAAAAAATGTCCAAAATACACCTGATACGAAAAAAAAAAAAGACAAATGCATCGCACAAAAAAAAAAAAAAAAAAAATGAAGACCGAATTACCTTTGAAACCTAAGTCCTAACTGAAACACTCTCGAAACTTTAAAAAATGAGTAACCCCCCTCCCCCCTGCCCCAAAGCACATAAAATTACGAAAATACCCCTGAAACATGGAAACCGGCCATAAATATCCCCCCTATGTTTGAAAAATACCAAAATACCCCTCGATGAGTAAAATAAGACCAATATACCCCTATAAATCAAAAAATGACCACAATGCTCCCGTAATCGTTGGGGCTGTCTGAAATACACTCGGAACCTAAAAAATAACCGATAGACCTCTAAAGCATAAAAAGATCGAAGAACTTGTGAAGGCAGCGTTATAATGACAGAAAAATTAGAGAAATTTTATAGCATGACCGAAATACCCCCCAAAACATAAGAAATGATCTCATACCCTTTAAACATTTTAATAATTTCTTAAGTTCCAAGGGCATTTGTGTCATTTTTTAGGCTTAGGATGTATGTGTGTAAAAAATTTTACTGCATAGGGGGTATTTCGTCATTTTTTTTGCGTTTACGGGGGTATTTGGGTCATTTTTTTAGTCTTAGAGTGTATTTTTGGTCATTTTTAGGGTTTATGGGTACTTCAGTCCTTTTCAAAGTTTCTAGGGTATTTTGGTCACCTTTTGGTTTAGGGTGTATGGTGAACATTTTTAATACCTATGGGGTATTTGGTTCATTTTCAGCTGTTGGGGGTATTTTGGAGTCTTAGCCATTTTTTGAGTTTGTGAGGTACGTTGGCCTTCTTTTAGTCTTAGGGGTAGTTCAGTCATTTTTAAATGAATATTGTATAATATGTCTTCCAATTTTGGTTTTTTCTTATGATTCAAGGGTAATGTGGTCTTTTTATAGGCTTCAATGGTATTTCAGTTATTTTTCTTGCTTCGGGGGTACTTTAGCCATTTTTTGGGTGGTAGGGGTGTTTCAGTCATTTTCTACGGTTATGGAGGTAAGTTGGCCTTCTTTTAGATTTAGGGGTATTTTAGTCATTCCAAAGTAATATTAAATTATATTTTAATTTTTTAGTCCTCCAGTCTCATCTTACATTTTTTTTTTTAAAGCTATTACATTATATTTTAGTAATTTGTAGTGAGGAATTATATTTTATTAATTTGAAGTATTAAATTATAATATATTAAATTAGTTTGAAGTATTAAAATAAATTAAATTTTGTTAAATTGAATTATTAAAAAATATTTTTATTAATTAATATATTTCTTTTTATTAATTTATAGTGTTAAATTATATTTTATTAATTTGAAGTATTATATTAAATCTTATTAATTATTAAATTATACTCAATTAATTTGTAATATTAAAATATATTTACATAATTGTAAGCATTAATTATATTGTTTTTAATTAGCAAATTGTATTTTATTGACAATAGTAGTATTAAATTTTATTTTAGTAATTTGAAGATAAATTATATATTTGTTAATTTGTAGGATTAAATTATATTTTCTTCATTATTAAATTATATTTTATTATGAAGGAGTATTAAATATTATTTTATTAAAAAAATCCTAAAGAGCTATTAAGGCGGGTTTGATTTTCACCACAAGTTATATTCCCGTCATAATAAACCGTAGCCTACTCTTTCTTTATTGCAGCAGCTTTAAGTCTGCTATAATAGGTCAAAATGTTGTCACAATAAAAATCTGATGAATTCCCTCAAAAATTCTTCGGTTCCCACCAAAACACTTAGTAAAAAATTGGGGTCTCTTTACTCTCTCACTCAAATTAAACCATCGGACTGCCCACCTAAACACTCTCTACCTCATTCTCCCTCACTCTCGTCTCTGTACCCTTGCCGCTCGGACTGCTGAGCCACCACCATCCTCCTTATAGTTGGTCCAACAGTCCTCCAACAACCTCATTCTTCGTCACTCCCTCCCTCACTCTCCTTCACACTCCATCGGCCTTGCCTTTTGCCGCCGACACCACCACCTCCAACAACATAGCCACCGCGACCATCCTCAGTCTCCTTCCCTCCTTCAGTTGCTTGACACACCCCCGATGGTATACCTTCCCCTGCCTCCTGTATGATTTTTTTTTTCTTTCTTCTTAGGCTTCTGTGACACTCTAAATTGGTGGTTGTTCTAGAGGGTCATTGTTTTTTGAGGGATCGTATTTTGTTAAGAGTTTTGGATTTGGTACTTTGAGCTACAAATTTTTTTTTTTTACTCTAGTTTATTTTGTAATACATGGTTATAGTTGTTGGCTTTAAAAAGAATTATTTAACTTGGGAGTGTTGGTTACTGTGTTCGAAGAAAAGGAATCATTTTGTGCATTTTGTTGTTATTTGAATTGTGAGTGTTTTTTGTGTTGCCCACTTGAGTATTTTCAATTTCAGGTGAAGTTGGAGATGGGTTTTGATTATAAGTCATTTTTGTGATTTACTTTGTGTGAATGAGTTTTTGTTTGTTTGGGTACTTATTTTGGTTATTTATGGGAGTAATTTTTGTTGAAATGAATGGTTGAGTAGGTAGATCTGTGTTGAAGGAGTGTGTTTTGGGTTTTTGAGCTAGAGTATGTCATAGCAATATTATTGAAATGTTAAGTAAAGGATGGATTTGTATCGAGAATGACATATTATCAACGTATAACATGCTAGAGCAGAATACATTGTCTAATATGGTTTTTATTATTTAAAATTTGACATGGAATGAGTGTTCGTATATAATTCTTTAAGGTCACTCACATTTGAGTGAACCTTCATTCTAATAAGCTATTCTCTTACTTATCAGAAAAAAAAAAAAATTAGCTTTGCTTTATGTCTTTAGTGTGAATTACCCTAAAAGTAGTTTACCTTATTCATTTTCTCAAATACTATTGGAACACATTTGTTTCTACATATAAATATTTTGAACTTTGAGGTAGTAAAGAACAATTAAACTTGCACGATATACATTAGAGGTAACGAAAAGAATTTAAGTACTTCCATTTATCTGGATTAAACCCTTCTCTTTCTTAATTTTTTTCCTCTTAGCCTTTCCTTTTTCTTTTTCTTTTTTCCCATTTCCTTAAGGCAGACCCTCTAGAACATAACTAAGATTGACCAAAAATAGATAAAAGTTTATTAAATTTTATATCAAATTCTAAAATATTGGCGTTAAACTTGGTGTCTCCAATTTGTTTCTCTACCATTAAATGACACCAATATTACTGTCAAATATGCTTGAAACTTGAGTTGGATCTTTGTTTGTTAAGTTGACAAATCAGCTAAAATAAGCTAACCATTGAGTTTTACTATTACACCACAAGGACCCTTTAGTCTGATGATATCTTGGTGGGTTCTCTTTAGTTAATTTGGTATTTCTATGATTGAGGAATATGGTGAAATATTTAATATTTTTTATCCTATGAACAAGTATAATTTTGGACAGAGAAAAAATATCTAATCATGCTAAGCCATAAAATTTTTTGCTTCCTCGAAATCTTTGCAGGTTCTAAGTTACCTAACATAAATATTTTACTACCTATGGAGAAGACACAATTTCTTACTCCCAAAGGGGAGAAGACAATCAATCTAGCAGGAAGGTGAGAAGAACTTGTTAGTAATTACAATGTGCAATTACAAGAATTTTCTTTTAATTCAAGTATATTGTGTGTATGTTAAGAAATTTAGACATGTGATTGCTTAAATTTGGTACATGTAGAAAAGTATGAGCTTATAGGCAATATAAACAAACTTGCTCTATGGATAACTTAACCAAAAAGTTGCATACGGTGATATAGCCATTTTTTTTTTAAAGACCAAGCAAATGTTCATCATAGCATTCTATGCAGAAGGAAAATAGAATTTAAAAGTTTTTACTAATGGTGGCATATTTAGAAAGATCATCCTAAGTTAACTGCGAATAAATTGATTCTGCTCTGTCACAAGTTAAAGGAAACAAGTTAAACTAATAGTGAAATTCCAATTTCAAAATATGTTTGTCATTAGTAATACTATATTCTCATTAGTAATACTAAAACTCAGTCTACAACATCAACCCTGTTTGGGCACTATGCATCATAATAGCCATTTCATATTATGAAAGCCATAGAGTAAATGAACAGAAATGAAGAGAAATGACTTGTAGGTTGGCTTGAATCCAAGTGAACACATTTAAATTTTAATAACTTTTATATGAAGAAAATTGGGTCAAACTAGAACCTGATATGACCCAACCTATATTGCCAAGTAAATAATCGTTAAGGTAGATTCAATTCCTAATCTTTCCTTTAACAAATCGATTTAGTATATAAATATGCTTTGCAACCTTTTTTTTATTATTTTTTTGAATATATACCACATTACGTTCAGTTTGGCTGTAAATTGTTAAAATTATTTAACTTGAGTAATTGCAAATTGTATTAATCTTAAGATATATCACATGCGAATTGAAATATATGATATTTTATCAAATTAAATGCTACTAATTAGTTGTCATCATAAATAATTATCTTGAGAAAGTAGAAACCAATTGGTGATGCAATTATTTCTATATTTAGAAATGGTCACTTCGCTTTTGTAGGAGTGGCAGCTTGTTTGAAGTTTACCTTCTTCTTTCTGTGGGCAAATAGTGTGATTGCTAAGGGGTGAGTAAAATTTGCTTCTTAATTCCCTTAAATTGAAAAATGATGTGTCTAAATTATTGCTGTGGTGGGTTGTTTTGAAGCAAGCGGGTGGCTTGCATGGAGAGAGAAGATGATATTTTTTATATTTGAAGTGTTGTTTGTTTTGTGAATATTGTCTTATTGTTCAATTTGTTGCCAATTTCTCATATTTTGTCTAAGTAAATACAGATAGTATGTTGTGGTGGGTTGTTGTTTGGGAGCAAGCGGGTGGCTTGCATGGAGAGAAAATGTGGTGTTTTTTTTTTTTATATTGGGAGTGTTGTTTGTTTGTGAATATTGTGTTATTGTTCAATTTGTTGTCAATTTCTCATATTTTGTCTAAGTAAATACATAGTGTAGGTGCACCTCATAATTCGGCACATATCAATGGATAAGAGTTGGATGGACGCTAAAAGGGGTTCCGAAGAATACGTCCATGAGCTTGACTCATTTGTGGAGTTTGCTACTCGCACGGCATGCTAAGGGAAGATCTCATGTTCTTGTCGGAACTGTAGGCATAGACATATGCTTGATGTAGAGGTCGTGCGTGATCACCTGTACTTATTTGGGATGGTGAAGAATTATAGAACTTGGGTGTTTAATGGGGAACTTGTGCCCACATTGACCACTACTTGTCGGAACTGTAGGCATAGACATGTGCTTGATGTAGAGGTCGTGCGTCATCACCTGTACTTATTTGGGATGGTGAAGAATTATAGAACTTGGGTGTTTAATGGGGAACTTGAGCCTACACCGACCACTACTGAAGGTGGAAGTAGTCATGTGCATGAGAGTTTGGATCAATATAGTGATTTCCATGGGATGCTGCATGACTTACACCCCATGCATGATATGGCACCAGCTTCAATGGACGAAGGTCCTAGTGTACAACAAGGTCCAGATGGTCATTTTGTGCAACAACCGGTTGAAGGTCCCAATGATGATGCAAAAAAGTTTTATGATCGGATACAAGATGTGGAGAAACCTTTATACAAAGGGTGTACAAAATTTAGCATATTCTCAGCCATTGTGGTTTTGTACCACTTAAAGACTCTTTGTGGTTGGACTAACAAATCGTTCACTCTGTTGCTCCAAGTCTTGCAAGATTTACTTCCTTCGGATGCTAAGTTGCCAAAAGATTGTTACGAGGCTAAGAAGATAACTACAGATTTGGGTTTGGGTTATGAGAAGATTCATTGTCCTAATGACTGCATGCTTTATTGGAAGGAAAAGAGTAACCTTGATGCTTGCCCACACTGTGAGGTATCAAGATGGAAACCAGCCGAGTCGCCTATAGCTGATAAGACACAGGCTTCATCAAGCAAGAGCAAGAAGAAAGCTGCAAAGGTCCTACATTGGTTCCCTTTAAAACCAAGATTGTAACAACTCTTTCTATGATCTGAACTAGCCACTAATATGAAATGGCATGCTACTGGTCGAACAAATGACGGGGTAATGAGCAAGGAAGTCAATTCCGTATCGTACCAGCCAGTGCACCGGTACAGGTACACCTCTTGTTTCGTACCAGAAAAAATATCGGCCGTACCAGCAAAATCCGACTATTTTGGCCGGTAAATGGATACCGGGCTGAAACAAAAAAAGCTTTTTTTTGGTGGGAATTTTGATATTTTTCAAGGGCAAGATGGTAATTTTTCTAAATCCTAATTCTAATCCTAACACTACCCACATAGCCCTCTTTCTTTCTTTCTCTCTCACACTCTCTCTCAGCTACTCTGTCTCTCACTCTCTCAGCCATTTTGTCTCTTGGCTACTCTGTCTCTCACTCTCAGGTAAAATTGTCTTAATTTTTTCTCTGTGGAATTATATTTCATGTGGAATGGTGATTCAGATGATGTGATAAATAAAAAATTGATTACTGTGTTCATGAATTGATAGCAAAATTGATTATTGTGTTGATATATATTGCTGTTTCATTCTTGATTTTGGTTAGCTTGAAATATTGGGTTAGTAATTTAAAACTTAGTATGATTATTAATAAAAAGGTAACTTAGAGTTATTAACAAATAATTGATGGTATATATGCAGTGTGAATTATGACTGAAAATTAATCAAGTGTAGCATTTGGCTCGGCTGTAAGATCTGAGGATCTAGCATGGGATTATGGTTGTGTTGTGCTGAATGCGAGAAATAACACCCAGTGTACTCTTTGATGTAAAATGATAAGTGGGGGAGGAAGTACTAGGCTCAAGTATCATTTATCTGGGATTCCGAGTGATGTTGAAGCATGTAAAAAAGTATCTGAAGATGTAAAATGGCAAATGAAATAGTTGATTAAAGATTTAAAGAAAAGTAAACAGAAAAAAAAAGAAGAATGAATAAAGAAATTGCAAATCCTTACGATTTAGAGGAGGATGATGATCATGATAAAGGTAATAATGCTAATGAGAGAGGGGGTTCAAAGAGCCATTCATCAATTAGTAATTATAACACCAAAGGGAAAGAAAAAGTTGGAGAAATGTCAAACATTAAATCCTTTTTTGCTCCAAGAGCAACTCCTGGTTCTCAACCATCCATAAAATCTTCTTTGGCCTCAAAGAAAATGGTTGAGAAGGCAAGAATTAATTTTGCAAGATGGTGGTACTTTAGATAGTGTAGCATTTATTGGACCTGGTTTTAAGGGACCTTCTTATCATGACTTGAGGGGGCCTTTATTACAAAAACATGTGGGTGGGATGAATGATTATCTCTTAGATGTGAAAAATGATTGGAAAGTTTATGGGTGTTCAATAATGTTAGATGAGTGGACAAATCAAAAGAAAGCTCAAATCATTAATTTTTTAGTGTATTGTCCAAAAGGTACCATGTTTCTTAAATCCCTTGATGTGTCAAGCCTAACAAAGGATGCAGATACATTGGTTAAGTTGTTTGATAAAGTTGTTCAAGAAGTTGGGGTTGAGCACATTGTGCAGTTCATTACAAATAATGATTCTTCTTACAAGTCTGCAGGAAAGAAGCTAATGCAGAAATATGGGTCATTTTATTGGTCTCCTTGTGCAGCCCATTGCATTGATTTAATGTTGGAAAATTTTTCAGATAGTAGATATTTTCCTATCATTGATGAAACCATTCAAAAGGCTAAAAAGATTACTAAATTCATATACAACCATGGCAAGGTTTTATCTTTGATGAGAAGCGACTTCACTAATGGTAGGGATTTGATTCGTCCAGCCATCACAAGGTTTGCAACTGAGTTTTTAAGTCTTCAATGCTTGACTAAGTTCAAGAAAGAACTTAGGCAAATGTTTACTTGTGATCAATGGGTTGAATCTCGACATGCTAGAGATGTCATGGGAAAGGAGGTGGCTGCAATTGTTTTGGAAGATAAAGAGTTTTGGTTACAATGTCAACAAATAGTGAAGATTAGTAAGCCTTTGGTTAGAGTACTACATCTTGTAGATGGGGATGAAAAACCATCAATGGGATACTTGTATAAGGCAATGGATAAAGCAAAGGAGAATATAAAAGCAAGGTTGAAGAATAAAATTTCTGCATATATACCATTTACTAGTGTCATTGATGCTAGGTGGGATAAACAACTCCATAGTCCATTACATGCAATGGGTTGTTATCTCAACCCTAGAATCTTCTTTAGGCCTTCATTTAAGAAGCAAAAAGATGTTACAAAAGGCCTACTTAGTACCATTACAAGGTTGGTTTATGATCCTAATGAGCAAGACATTCTTAGTTCTTAAATTGAAGCATACAAAAAGTCTTTAAGTGACTTTGGAGTGCCTATGACAATCCTCCAACATGAAAAACTAAGTCTAGGTATACTATATGTATCTATACATACATACATACATACAAACATACATATATATATATATATATATATATTTCATTTGAAAGTTTGTTATTTGCTTTGTACTAAATTAATACTTTCTTTTATTTTTGGAAGTTGCATGGTAGGAGCAATTTGGAAATGACATTCCAGAATTACAAAAGTTTGCAATTCGAGTGCTAAGTCAGTGTTGTAGTGCAACAAGTTGTGAAAGAGCTTAGAGCACATTTGAGTTTGTCCATTCCAAGAGGAGAAATAGGCTTGAGCATAAACGTTTGAATGACTTGGTATATGTTCGTTATAATCTATTGTTACGAGACATGTATGTTTTTAAATATATTCAACTTTTATTTTGAATGATTAGAAAATGTCACTAATGTATGATATTGATTTTGGTAGGAACATTAGAAGGACAAAGGATTACTTGGATCCTATAAGCATTGATAATATTGATTTAATGGAGGATTGGGTAGTTGAGGAATCTGAATTTCTGTTACTAACTGAGGAAGATGTGAATTGGGCTAGCATTGAAGAACCATTAGCAAAAATTGGAAGATGATGATGATGATGATGATAATGTTGTTGTTCTTGATGAGGATGATGGTGACAATGATGTTGTGTTGACAAATGCTAATACTCATGTATATTATGGTCCTGATGTAAATCCTTTTGAAGGATGAGAGTAGATGATCCTATGTAATTTGTGTTAATTATTTGTATTATTTGTTTTCTTTGTATGCAATGAACAATTAAGTTTTCTGTTTTTTATATTGTGTGTGTGTGTGTGTGTGTGTTTTTTTTTTAGTTGATGCTAAAGTTTAAAACTATGAATAATTTGTTCTTAATTAAAGTAATGTTTTATGGTAAACAGGAATTTTTGAGGTAATGTTTTATGGTAAATAGAGATTTTGTGTGTGCGTGTGTGTATATATACATATATTAAATATATAAAATAGCGGTAAACCCGAAACGGTACATCGGTATTGACCGGTATCCGAAATATATTGTATCGATGGCCAAATTGGTACAGCCTCTGGTACGGTATTGACTTCCTTGGTAATGAGGCATCTCGCTGATTCTGAAGCTTGGAAAGAATTTGATGATAAGTATGTAGAGTTCGCATCTGACCCTGCAATGTCAGACTTGGGTTAGCAGCGGATGGGTTGAACCCATATGGAAACATGAGTACCACGCATAGTACATGGCTGGTTGTTTTGGTTCCATACAACCTCCTTCCCTGGATGTTCATGAAAAGGTCTTCCTTGATATTGTCACTTGTAATTCCTGGTCCAACCTCACCTGGGATTGCTATATATGCGTACTTACAGCCTTTGGTAGAAGAATTAATAGAGCTGTGGGATGTTGGATTCGAATAATTTGATGCATCTTCTAATACCAAATTCCAATTATGTGCAACACTGATGTGGACCATAAATGATTTTCCTGCATACGCTGACGTTTTCGGTTGGAGTACGAAGGGTATGCTTGCATGTCCATGTTGCATGCATGATACCTAGTCTTGTTACCTTAAACATGGCCGGAAAGTTTGTTACATGGGGCATAGGCGATGGTTGGATAACGATCACGAGTTCCATGAAGATGGTATAAATTTTGATGGGAGTAAGGAGTTTAGATTGGCTCCAGTGACACCATCGGGCTTAGACATCATGCAGTAAACAGAGAAGTTAGTTGGACGTTGTCTTGGGAAGAAGCATCAAGCTCTTTATAACAAAAGAAAGAGGGGGGAGACGACATTGCCCTCATTGCTAATATGTTGTCTTGTTTATTTGTGAGTACTAGGTGAAGATGAGAGAGCTTATGGCAACGGGGTCACAGTTGCAGGGAGACGCCATTGAGGCTGGCATACTTTGGCAGCCCGACGATGCATTTAGATAGGTCATCGGTCCACAGAGAGGTGACCGTGTCAGAGGGGTAGGCTCTGGTCCAACCCCCTCTGGCAATCGTGCAAGTTCAATGGATGACAATACGCCACCTCCAACATCTACTACAACCAACCAAAGGGTTCAGGAGTTGTTTGCTCAAGTAGAAGCAATGAGGGAGAAATGCACTCGTTATGATGCCATTGAAGCTGAAGTGAGGTTAATGAGGAGGATGTTGACCTAACTGTACCCATCGTTTCCTACTATATCTATGGTAAGAAGTTTGAATTACAATGTATGTTGTGTGTCATATTTATTAGATATATGCATGTGCATGTTTATTAGATATGGTAATGTAGATTGTGGCCCCATGATAACGGCAAACATCATGCTTTTCTTTCCTTGAAAACACAGTAACATCTTCAATAACCATAAATCTATACCATGTAAGTGGAATGCCTCATTGAACAACTCATTGAAGATTATACCCATAAGGGTTAGATATAGTACAATTGTGTCTCTTGTTTAGTTCAATCTCTATCTATGCCTATTATGTATGTATGTCTTAGTTTTACTTAGGTTTCAAATGGGTCAGTCGCTCTCATGTAAAATAAGTTCATGTTGTCTTTGTTGTGGTCAGTATTAGAGTTTTACTGTGTCATTAATTTCATTCAAAGATGCAATCTTGTTGAGATATTATAGAGCAAATGGGTTTTAGAAGTTATCTTGAATTTAAAGTCACCCCATAAGTTTTTTATTTTTATTTTTAATTTTTTATGTTGTTTATTAAATTTTCATTTTAACTTATTTTAGTTATTAACTTTATTGTGGTTTTGTGACTGGGAGCTTGGAAAACATTTTCCTTTTCTATGTATTGATAGTTGTTTGGTACTTATTTGTAACTAATCACTTATTGAATCTTTTGCATAAATTGCTCACTAATCACTTTCTGAAAAATTTATTGAGACTAATACCAAGAAAATTTTGATACATAAGATTTTTTTTTTAATTTGTATTTGAAAATATTCATAAAATTCTCAAACGAAAATTCATTTTGAGTATAATTTTGATTGAAAACCTACCTTCAAATCTCCCTTGAGAACTCAAGTGAGTGACTGGCTATGGACACAACAAAGACAATACCTTTTTTCCAAAACCAAGTGACGACTGTCTTGGAGTTATAGCTTTGATTATTGCCATATAGCCGCTCAACAATTAGTTTCCTTTTAGCAAAATAAGACAATTGGGTTTATTTGAATTTGAGATAGAAGTAGAAGAGAGGGGAAGGAAGGATGGAGAGACATAAAATATTGTGATTTGTAAGACGTAGTAATTGATTGATACTAGGGAAGTTTGCTTTTATGTCCTGGTTGAAGAGTGGTGTCACTTTTGCTAAGTAGTTTTTAGTTTGTTTATTATGAGTGACTTTATGAGTGAGCTGAATAAGTTGGATAGGGCAACATGAGAGTGCCCACTTGAAGGAAATAAGTTTTTTTGCGTGTGTGTGTGTACTGGGAAATAAGTTTGAGAGATGTAACTTATTTAATTGAACTTATTTAAGGGTTCTGCTAATATAGAATGTAATATCTAAAACATTTTTCTCATATAACTTAATGTATTGCTTGGTTCTTTTTAGGAGAGTTAGAGTTAAGGTTTGAATCTTTCCTCTACACTTTTATATATATGTTTACCATAGTGTATTTTTTAGTCCACTTGGCTTATGTACAATATAGACTCTTTTTGTTAAGTGTAGTTATACTTTTATCTAAGTTGGTCATTTTTTAGCCTAACAAATAAATAAAAATAAACTCTCTCCTTAAACAAGCACTAGTCTAAGTACCTTACTGCAATTCAAGGATGTTTTTTGTGCCAGACCTACTTGTTATTTGGTCTGGACTGTGTGGTAAAAAGACTTGTTTTACTTTGTGGGGAGCTACTTTGGCTTGTCTTTTATGGATCATTTGGAGGGAAATAAATTTGAGAGTTTTTGAAGGAACAGAATATTCGAATGCTTGACTGAAATCTCAAATTTTGAGTGTGTTTTAATTGCTAATGTGACACTTGGTAGTAATACTAGTGATATTGTGTCATTCAGCTACTAATTTTGTTATTTAGTACACTAATCCATTGTGTGTTTCTTAATTCATAGGATGGTGACGATGATTTTGCAGTGGATATCCAGTCTCCGGGTGCTCAACGCTTATCATTTGATGATACGCAGTAGGCGATACTTTGGGCCCTATTTTGGAGTAGTTACTGTGACATTTTGATATTTATAATAAAGTTCCAAATTTTGATATATATACACGTCATAGTTGGAAACTTTATTATAACATTTTAGACAATTGGAATGTATTCTTTTGTGCAGGACATTCTATATAGTTAGAATGTATTCTTTTGTGCAGGACATTCTACATAGTTGTGTAGAATGTATTATTTTGTTCATAACATTCTAGACACTTGGGATGTATTATTTTGTGTATAACATTCTAGACATTTGGAATATAATTATTGATATGGTGTAATTAAATATATTTAGTTTGTTGGTTTAATATGGTATTGTATTTGCTATTGGAGAATATGAATTATGGCTTATTACAGTTGCTATAAAATATATATTGGAGAATATGTATTGTAGGTACATTACAGATGATAAAAAAATAAAAATAAAAATAAAAAAAGACCTATTACGGTGCTTTAAAAACCACTGGAATAGGGTATGAGCATAGGGTATGGACATATGTCCTATATTGGCAATTCTCAAAGCGCTAGCATAGGCAGAACCTATTGTGGCGTTTTAAAAGCACTGGTTTAGGTTTTTTTAATTATATCCATTGAAGACCTATACCAGCGCTTTCGAGAACGTTGGAATAGGTACTGCCTATGTCAGCGCTTTCAAAAGCACTGATATAGGTTGTATTCATATTTTCGTAAATACCCTATAGGGGCGGTTATAAAACCGCTGGTAGACCTATACTGGCACTTTTTAATAATAAAAAAAAGTGTTGGTATAGGCCTTAAAATCCGGCAGTACAAGTCTTCAAAGCTATTGGTAAAGACTATCCCGACACAAGTAAAAATGCTGGAACATGGTCTGAAAAGCACTGGGAACTATCCCAGCGCTTTTGAAAAGTGCTGGTACAGGTTCAACGACCCTATATCGACTATCATTAAGCAGCAGTTTGAAGTGCTGAAAAAAAAAAAAAAAAAAAAAAACACCAGGATATGCATTTTGACCCTATTCCGGCGCTTTTGGGGCTATCCCAGCGGTTTTTCGAACGCTACGATAACCCCATTTTTTTGTAGTGATCTCAACATAAAAGTAGTGTGCTTATGAAGAAGCCTTATTGAACCTTTCTTCATCAATCTTTTCTTGTGTGTAGAGTCTTCGTTCATCTAAAAATGTTCACATTGGTGTCCAAGATTTGTGCAAATCTAAAAGAGATATGGCTTGCAATCATGTAAGAAAGTATCTAATGAGATGTTTCATGTTTCATAGAGCGCTCTTCTCATATTTGGTAGACACTTTATAGTTTATACATATATAAAAATGGGCTTTGCATGAGAGTGTCTTATAATTTTATGTCCATATTTTTCGTTTTATTGCGAAAAATAGTTTTTACGACATTATGAGCCCGTTTGTTTAGGTGTTTAGATTGCTTAAAACAGCAATTTAGTGAATCTCAATTTCGGGCATACGTTTGGCTAGGCGATATCTGCGAGATTGCATTTTCAATTATGCAGATTTTTGAGATTCTGAAAATGCAATTTTCCAATGCTTTTTTAGCATTGCGCGATTTGGAAGATTGGGTTGCCGCTAATTGTTTCGGTTGAAAACCCATATTAGCCTCAACTTCAAGATAATATTTACCGAAATACTAGCCTATCCCTTCTCCATATATATATATATATATCTTATCAGTCATTAGTTCTCTCCTCATCAGTTTCACGACATTTGCTTCTTTCTTCTCTGTTATTGCTCAGTTGCTCTCTTTGATAATCATCATTGTTCTTCATCACGATTTCCAAGTAAACATTCTCCATTACCCATCTATAAATTATTATATTGATTTGGGCTCTTGCATGTTAGTTTAGATGACTGATTAAACTCAAAATATTAGAACTTACCTTGATTGAGGGATTTGTTGTTGCTGCTGTTTCTTTACTAGTTGTGAAGTTTTTAAAACAATTTCCGATAGATGGGGTTGATCAAAACCATTCGGATTGGATGGGATTAGCTTTTATTGCCAAGTAAAAAAGAACACACAAAATAAAAATCCATAATCCAAAGTTAAAAAAAAAAAAATGTAAGGACAAATCACAAACAGACAAATAAAAAACACTAATTTATTGTTAAAATTGTTTTTAAGATTAATTATTTTATGTCTACCAATGCTCTTTTGCCTATTTTATTAATTATAATTATAAAGATGCTAAACTAAAAGACAAAAAAATCACAACAATGTGAACAAACTACATTGTAGGATATTACAAATTTTACTATATAAAACTTACAAATTAATGTATTGCTAATTTTTTTTTTTAAATATTCATGGCTACATCAAATATGTAAATTTTATATAATAAAATTATTATTAACTTTAACATTTTTCATATTTATTAGTCTAACGGACACTACCATTTAGCCACTCGACACGAATTACTATCTAGTACTACCTAACACTAGAGCATTTGCATCAATCTTTGTAAAAAGAGAAAAGCTCCACATTTTACTCAATCAACTCCTAAAGTCTTTCATATCAGTCTATATATAATTATGTAAAATCCATCCACAATTACAGTAATTATGTAAATTATCTTGAGGACGAAGGAATAGAGTGGATAGTAAATTATTATCTGTGATGAAAGATAAACAATTAAAAAAATTAAGAAAAAAATTAATATTTTAATGAAATAGAGCTTAGATAATTTATATGACATCTTTAAATAGTGATTATGTAAAAATTAATTAATTTTTTTTAGAAATAGTTTCAATTTATGTCGGCCACTATTGATAATTAGTCTTTATTATTAGACAAAGACATAGATAAAGAAAGAAAGAAAGAAAAAAAGCACAACCACAACTTTCATCATTCAACAAAAGACGACAGAAATTCTAATGGCCCATTTGGTACATAAACTTAAACACATGTTTTCTGTTTTTAAACAATATTACACGTATTTTCACACACTTTTTCACCCACACATATTTTCAAAAAAACTGAAAATTATTATTTAAACACACGTACCAAATGGGCCCTAACTTTCTTAATTAGTCTATCACCTGGTACCCACGGTCTATTTGTATCCATTTTTATTTTTAAAGATAAATTAAATATTTGGTAGGGGTGACAAAATTGGAAACGATTTACGAACCTGATAGGACACGACACGAAATTAGCAGGTTATGGGTTAAGGCTTAATGAGTTTGTGTTATATTCGGGTTGACACGATTGACTCATTGAATAAATGGGTTATGTTAGTGTTCAACCCATGGAATTTGTTTGACCTGTCTGAGCCATTTAATTAAATGACATTTTACCAATTACCCTTCAAACCCTAAGTATATAAACTTATTAGTTGTTGTGGTTTATTTTTTTTTGACATATTGTGATTGATTATTTGTGATATTGAGATATACTTTAGTTTTGAATGATTATTTGTAATGCAGTTACTCGTTATTTCCATTTTGATAAAATCTAATAAACAGCTTGACATGACTAGCCCGTTTAATGAATGAGTCGTGTTATGGTTGAGGAATCTTAACTCGTTTAATAAACATATCTGGTTAATGTTGACTCATATAGTTGAATACTCATAAGTTGACACGACACAAACCCGACATGCGAACACAAATTCCCACCCCTAAAACTTGGTTCTTATCCTTTATACCATATCTTATTTTAGTGTATAATTTTTTAATTATATTAGGGTCTCTAACTTTTTAGTGCTGTGTTAATTTAGTCTTTGTCGTTATCTTTTGAATGAAAATGGTTGATGTTTGCCATGTCAGTAATTTTCACTAACAGCAAAGACTAAATTGACATAGTATTGAAATGTTAAGAGCCAAATTGACATATTTGAAAGGTTAGGAATTAAATAGAGATTAAATTAAAATAGGGTGGAAGGGAAAGGGACAAATTAGTAATTTAACCTATTTTTAAATATACTTTGTCTCCTTCTCTATCTCTAGCAGTTAGTAGAGAGAGAAAGAAAGATATAGAGACTAGCTCGGCAGAGAAAATGGACAGAGCATCAGAGAGAGAGAGAGAGTGAATTACCAGAAGTAGATCGGCAGAGACGATGGACAGAAGTGGTGGAGGTGATGAATCGGTGGTAGAGTGGAGCCTTGGAGTTGGAGGAAGGCAAATGGGAGTTGCGAGAGGCAGAGAACTCTCCACTGAGACTGAGACTGAGACTCAGACTCAGACTGAGGCACACAAATTGGGTAAAAACTAATAACTCCTGTTCTGGGTTTTCTGTTGTAATTATTTTGTTAAAATTTTTGTCTATAAGTGTTTTTTTTTTTCTTAGTTATTTGGATTTGTGAATTGTGCAAATATATTTGTCTAAATGTTTTTCTTTTTTGATATCTAACCCAACTGCCCAAAAGATAAAATTCTTGTGTATATATAACGTGGGTTGCGCTAGTATTTAAGATGTCAAGAGATAGTAGGCTAGTAGTAGTAAAAAAACAGAGCCTCTTTCTCTTCCATAATTGTATTACATGGTAACTAAAACTACACATTCCAACTAATTATTATGGGAGAAGTAAGTACCAAGCTTAGCTATAGCTCATTGGTTTTTTAAATTTATTTTCTTTGTTATAAGTATGCATGTGTTTATTTTGTCATAGGAATAATTAATATTTTGATTTAGAATAAAGAATATCAATGTTGTGATGCTTGGTTTGGATTGACCCATCATACTGAGTTGGGTTATTTGGACAATTGGTTAGATATATATTAACATGAGAGTTATGGTTTGTTTTTAATATATATATATATATATATATTTCTAGACTAATTTGACTGTAAAGGTCTTCTAACATACTTTACTAACATAAGTTGTATCCAGGAAACAGGTATTGTGGTGTTAATTAGTATATACGCCATGCACTATAATCTAGAGGCACTGTTGTTTGTTTGCCAACCTGCAGGACTCTAATATATAGAGGGAGATGTGAGGACTCTGTAGTGCGATTAAAATTTGTTATTAGAAAGTACTGCTTTTGTAATTAACTTGCTGTTATGTTGAACTTTTGAAAGGAATCGGGGAAGGATAGTCAAGAGAAGAAAAAAAACCATATCAAGGGGCTACTTGTTGCTGCTTCTGATTGTGAACCTCTATATCTAATTCGTCTACTTCGGGTTGCAATTTTGACATTTATCAGATATCACCTTGTTGACTGCTTTATTCTATATAAAGCTTTTATGATCTTCTATTTAAAGCTTTTATGATTTGTTTTGTAGGCAAATTTGCGTATTGGATTGGCAGAGCAGACCCTATTGGCCGCATTGGGCCAAGCTGCTGTTTTTGGGCCTAGTCATTTTCATAATTATTATTCTGCTTTAATGTTCTCATTTAGTTAGATTCTATGATTGTGCTTGCATCAGGCTGTGAAGATTGTTAAACAAGCATACGCTGTATTTCCTGTCTATGATAAAATTGTCCCTGTGCTTCTTAGTGGCGGTGTGTGGAATCTTCAGAAAACATGTAACTTTACACTTGGTGTCCCAGTTGGACCTATGCTAGCAAAGCCAACTAAAGCCGTTCTGGAGATTGTACGTAAATTCCAGGATACTGAGTTTACATGTGAATATAAGTATGGTGGAGAACGTGCCCAGGTGATACTACTTGGTCCAACAACTATCCACCAATTTTGTACTGTTAAGTGTTAATAAAATATGCCCCGTGCTATAACTTACTCTGTTTGGCACAGATACATTACACGGATAATGGTTCATTTGAGATATATAGTAGAAATGCTGAACGGAACACTGGAAAGTTTCCTGATGTTGTGTCTGAAGTTAAAAGGTAGATTTATGTTATAGGCAGCATTTTCTATCTGTTATATTGAGTGTATAGTTGAATAGTATCTAGAATAATCTCCATTGTATATCAAATTATGAGCGGTTGCACATTTCTTTGTTTGGGGAGAAACTTCCATCAGTGAAATAGATCCTGTATTTACCAATGGAATGTCAAAGCATTTTTTTTCTAACACTTTATCATCATTGAGTACCTTTCTCCACAATGTTATGTCACTAGATCCTGTGGTTACCAATAGAATGTCCAATCATTTTTGTTCTATCACTTTATCATCACTGAGTTCCATTTTTCACAATGTTATGTCATGTGCTAGCCTTGGGTATAACATTTGTATTTCTGTCAATTAATGTGGTAAGAGTTAGTGGTGTTCAGTATTTGTTTGCATGTTAAATTGTTAGTAGACAATTTGTCATCCTCATTGTTGCTAATGCCTACTATTGGTATGCAGGTTAAAGAAGTCACCTGTTAGATCATTTGTTCTAGATTGTGAACTCGTTGCTTATAACCGTGAAGAACAGAAAATTTTTCCCATCCAGGTAAAGTGTATTCACGTTTAATTGATGTATCTCTATATCATTCTTTATAGATGCAATGATTCAGCATTAATCCGGAATTCAGTCTCTATATCCTGTCAAAGTTCAGAAAGGAAACAAATACCTTAAATCCATAAAAATTTTTTTTTTTTCTTTTAATTGAACAAATAATTAAGAGATGTGTACAAAGTGGTCTGAGAGAGAGGAAAAGTTAGGACTCATTTTTTGGTTAAATAGCACGGGAAGAAGTGGGAACACTGAATAAAGTGGAATGCATATAACTTTTACGACAGTGACACCTTGACCCTATCTTGGAC
This sequence comes from Quercus ilex subsp. ballota, assembly GCA_032727855.1. NCBI lineage: Eukaryota > Viridiplantae > Streptophyta > Magnoliopsida > Fagales > Fagaceae > Quercus > Quercus ilex. The sequence continues at coordinate 36,737,162 of CM064915.1, forward strand.
ACTGCCTTGATATTTGTTTTTATGTTATTACATATTGATAAGATGTGTGACATTTCAATAGTTTCCCAAGTATATTGAAGTAATAGCTACATTTACATCAGCTCATTTTCTTTAATTCTTTCAGGCCTAAATATTCCTATTAAACTATGTTGCATTGTAGCTGGTCCTTCCAGAAGTATTGAGTTTCTGCAAGTTCAAAAATTTAAGATTTAGGGAGATGTCATAAAATAAAGTGGCAGAAGATAGTGTTCTAACTTAAATGCTGATTATGTATCAATGTGCAAAGGGCTATGCTAAATAAATCATTTTATTCTCCATGAAACTTTCTTTAGTTTTTAAAATCCTGCTTCTCTGGATTTGCACATGCAGTCTTGTCATGAAAGAATTATAAAAATTTATTTATGGTTTCCTTGATTTCATCATTTCCTGGTTAATTTTTGATACAAAAGCTTTTATGTTTGCATGGGGATTAGCCAATTAGCCTTGACTTTATTATATAAAATATCCATCCTGCTATTTGTGCTTATCCTATTGCTTAGCACCATCTATTTACCTGTTCTGCTTTTCCATCATTCTAAAGGGAAAAAGTAATTTAAACCTTTTGAAGAGAACTTTTGAAATATTTATTTTCTTTGCTTAGAGAAAATATCTAATTGTTGACCCATGGCTCACAATAGGCTTTGTTGAGCTGACTCAGTTGAGTGAAGGTATTCTTATCAATGAATTTTATGACAGATCCTTAGCACTCGGGCTCATAAAGATGTGGCTTTGGAGGATATCAAGGTTGAGGTTTGCATATTTGCTTTTGATATGTTATTACTTAATGGCCAACCACTTCTTCAGGAACAACTTAAAGTTCGTAGGGAGGTATGACCTTTTTCATTTTTTCTTATTTAGTGCTTTTTATTTTGTGTGTGTGTGTGTGTGTTTGTGTTTTCCCCTAGTATTTAATAGTATTAAATCTATTTTTGTTGTTTGTCTAGACGCCAATTTTAGTACTTTTTTTTCTGCTGACAATTTTTGCTTTGAAGGGTTTTGCATGTGATTGCCTTTCTTTATGAATATCTGCCAATTACATATAATGTTTCTTTCTGTGATATATAGGCTGTGCTATCTTTCTTTACCTCTTTGTATCAGTGTCCTAATCTTAAGTTCTTGCCTATTTTTTGTTGATGGTGATATACTGTCTCTCCTTATGTGTCTATGGTGCCTTTCTCCTTGCTTGTTATGACAGCAGTAATGGAGAATATCAAAGCATTTGTGAATTAGGTGAGTCAATATGTGGTTTGTAGCTGGTCACTGGCTTTTGAGTGTTTTCTACCTACTGATTTTCATTTGTTCTAATATTTGAATGTGATTGGTAGGCACTGGATTTTCCGAAGCAGATCTTGAAGAACGTTCTGCTAGTCAGTTCTGAAGTGATTTCTGGACCAAAGGTCTGTGCTTGGCTCTTTCCTTCTGATGCTCCCACTAAAGGGTTGTTTATAGTTAGGGATGGTATAATTCTACTTGTTACTTCCAAGTTCTAACATTCTTCTCATTTATCTTGCAATTCTTTAAGAGGTATTCTATTATAGATTTCCTTTATTTTTAATAAGTTTATAATACTACTTGTTGCTACCCCGGTTTGCCCTGGGTGTTGACACTTATAATTAAAAAAATATTCTTCTGAATTCCAGCAGTACTACCAGTATGATGAATCAGTGAAGCCAGCTCCAGATGTATGGATTAAACCCAAGGAGGTAACAATTTTATCCTTTTTGTTTATTGTAAATATTCCCTTTTGTTTTGGTGTGGTCGTGCGGTTTGGTGAACACCCTTAGTTTTGGGTTCAGTAATTGTCTGGGATGAAGTATTTTATACATACTGCACAGTTTGGATACAGTATTACTCAATTGACGACAAAAGTTGGGAGTGCAAATCATTGTTTAACACAATAAAAATTGTGAATGTAAATTTGCTTGATCTATTCTGGGATACTGTCGGGTTAATATTTCCCCCTTTACCTTTATCCTCCGTTTGGTTGTTGAGAAATTCGGATGATAAAGAAAATGTAAAGAAAATATAAATTAAAACACGTTAATTTGCTAATTTGGGTTTTTAAAATGCCGAAAATTGAAGAAACCTTATACCAGTAGTAACATAGATGATTGTAGTAGACTCACAAAAGTGCAACTCTTTTTCATGCATTAGTTGTGTGTAATTGTCTTCCAGGTCTAGGAGGTGAAAGCTGCAGGCTTGACCATTAGCCCTAATCATTGTGCTGCAGTTGGCATAGTGGATCCCGATAAGATTGATTGGATTTTTTTTTATATTTGACATGTTTTGTAATAAACACAATCTATAAGCTGCTCTCTTCACCATCTATATTCATTTGAAGGGAGTTTCTCTTCGATTTCCTTGGCTGGTACGTTTTCGTGGAGATAAGGAAGCAGAGCAAGCCTCATCGTCTGAGCTGGTGAACACAAGTCTTTATCATCCAATTATTTCATTATATGATTACAGAATAAAAGGGAAATAACTTAAAAATAGGAAGAGAAATTATAATTTATTTGTTCTCCAGTATCTTTAATACTTTCTTATTTTTAGGTGGCCGAAATGTATTATTCTCAAAAGCACACGATGAATGATGATGAAGATGATTGAGGAAAAGTCATTCGTGGAGATGTTTTACCGTGTAAAAGATCAACAGCCAATTTGAGTAGATATCCCAATGTGAATTTTTGGCATTCTCAATTGATGAGTGCCTTTGTCACTGTACTTGATTCTGACAATCTTTCCTGTATGTGCAGACTGCAGTTACAGCATTAACTGCCCTGTTAGGTAGATAATTTTTCCTGTATGTGCTGTTGCACAATCACAGTTTGTGCATAAAATTTCTGGCAATAGTTTGCATATTGAACTGACTGTAAACATCAAAAATAAAAAAAGATCCCAATATTGTTGCTTTTCTTGATACATTCAGGGCATTTGGACATCCAGTAATATTGAATAAGTGAATTTATTATTATCCCATGAGAGGGAGGTTGGGAGAACTTCCCGCATTAATTTCTAATTCTTGGTCATTGAGTTTCATGGGCAATTCGGATGTTTATTTAGGTTTGGAACCCTCTCTTTTTTCCCCTTTCAAACAAATCAAAATAATTGAAGTATTTTTATTTTGCATAATCCCTATTATTTTGGATGGATTATTCGTAACTATATATTTAGGGTCTGTTTGGATACTGCTTATTGCTGAAAACTAAAAATACTGTAGTAAATTAATTTTTAAATATGTGAATAGTATCGTGAGACCTAGTTTAAAAGTTTTTTTTTGTTAAATAAAGTATTTGTGGGTTTGGTGAACAGTGCATGGGACCTATTAAAAAACGCACAACGCAGTTGAAAACACTTTTCAACTCTATCCAAATGTTTACTTACAAGACAATTTACAAGATAAAGGTGATCAGCCGGACCTTTAATTAATTACCATATCTTTTGTTTTTTTACTTTTTTTTAATCCATAGGCCAATTTTGGGCAGAAAAACAAAATAGAGCTTGTTTGCTCCTAAAAGAAATATATTTCTTCAGTAATCTCCTGTGTTCCATGATTCTAAATAAAAAAAATAGAATAAAAATTAGGGTCTTAAACACAAGGGTTATGATTACCCTTGTGTTTTTGTTTTCCCCTAGTATTTAATAGTATTATATATATTTTTGGTGTTTGTCTAGATGTCAGTTTTGGTACTTTTTTTCTGCTGCCATTTTTTTTTTTTTTTTTTGGTTTCAAAGGTTTTGCATGTTATTGCCTTTCTTTATGAAAATCAACCAATTCATCATGCGACAACACAACTACAATATAGTTTATTATATGTGACAAAAAAATAACTGATGGAATCCGACATGAACATTTTAATGTTGTCTAAAGTATGTCATAAGATTATCAATCCGGCTTGAATAAATGTTTGAATCATGCCTGTTGGAATCTTGTTAAGTTATTGTCAGTAATTTTCTTGCCGATCATATTGGCACTTACATTTTAGTTCTTCATGATCCACTTCCCATGTATGTGTTAATTTTCATGCACCCTACATGGAGCAAGAGAAGTTAACAGTGGTGTGGGAATGGTGTTGACCATATTTTAATCCATAAATGGTTGTCCACCGCAACGGTTGGACTATGAGGATCTATGTTGCTGGGAGGGACCTTCAATTTGCAGTCGCAGCTGTGTTAACATAACGTGACATAAGTGTGTGTGTGGGATGTGTCTTATCTTTGCTTATACTACAGATACTTCTGTTTGTGATCCTTTGGTGCTTTTTAAATTTCGTAATCATATATATGCTTGATATGTATGTGGTGTGTTCTTCTATTCATACGATATTTATGGCCGAGACCACATATCGCACGTTTTGGCCTTCTATCCAAGCAACAAATGTTTGGATCTCAATAATAATAATAATGTAGTTAATCTGATGAACAACTTAAAGAATCAATTGTACTCAACAAGGTTCTTTGAGCAGTAACAGTAACAGAGGCATTGACTCTTACCTATTGCTGGTTTCCACAGCAAGGTGAAGCGTACAGGTAACCCAAAAAAAATTGAATGAAGTGGTACATGCAAACACAATTGTTTATTTTTATTGTTTTTTATTAACCAAACCCTGGTTTTATTTTCAATTACATATAATGTTTCTTTCTATGATGTATAGGCTGTGCTATCCTTCTTTTCCTCTTCTATCAGTGCCCTAATCTTAAGTTCAAGCCTATTTTTTGTTGATGGTGATAATATTGTTTCTCCTTAATTAGGTGTCTGTGGTTCCTTTCTCCTTGCTTGTTATGACAGCATTAATGATGAATATCAAAGCATTTGTAAATTAGGTGAGTCAAATATGTGGTTTAATTTGTAGCATGTCACTGGCTATTTAGTGTTTTTACCTACTGATTTTCATTTGGTTTAGTATTTGAATGTGATTAGTAGGAAATGGGTTATCTAAAGCAGATCTTGAAGAACGTTCTGCCAGTATCGATTCTAAAAAATTGATTTCTAAACCAGAGGTCTGTGTTTGGATCTTTCCTTTTGATGCTCCCACTAAAGGGTTGTTTATAGTTAGGGATGGTATAATTCTACTTGCTAGTTGCTACTTCCAAGTTGTAACATTCTTCTCATTTAGCTTGCAATTCTTTAAGAGGAATTCTATTATAGATTTCTAATAAGTTTATAATACTACTTGTTGACACTTCTAATTTATTTAAAAAAAAAAATCTAACATTCTTCTGAATTCCTGCAGTACTACCGGTATGATGATTCAGCGAAGTCAGCTCCAGATGTATGGTTTGAACCCACTGAGGTAATGATATTATCCTTTTTGTTTGTAGTAAATATTCCTGTAACTTCTTTCCCTTTTCTTTTGTTTCCCATCTTTTTTCTCAAAACCTGAAAATTGAGCATCTTTTGTCTCATGTCCTTTTTTCTGAATGCTATGTTTTGTTTATTGTGAATTTTCCTCGTCCCGTCTTTATACTTTTGTTTTCCATCTCTTAGTAGAAGAAGATAAAAAAATCAAATTAGTAGAAGTAATAGAAAAGAAATATTAATTAAAGGAGTATCAAAGAATGATACATATGTCCGTCCCTATTGAAGATCTATAGCTGACCTCAAATTTTGGGAAAAGGCTTTGTTTGTTGTTGTCCTGGTAATAGGAATAGCAAAATAACGCAAGTATTTAAAAAAACCAAGAAAGGTATCCAAATGTTCTCAAATTATGTGAGAAGTCTGTAGGTTGTTTACAAATTGGTAGAATTCTAGTTTGTATTTATCTTTGTAAGGTTTTGGCTTTCCCCCCCTTTCCTATGGTATCTTTACTAGTATTGGAGAGTCTACTGCCCTGTTTGGTACGTGAGTTCAAACATATATTTTCAGTTTTCAGTTTTCAAATAACATTACACATATTTTTATACACTTTTTCACCCACATGTATTTCTAAAAAAAATTGAAAACTATTGTTTAAATACACGTACCAAACGAGCTAGTACAGTGCTAGAGACATTGAAGATCAATACATGGATATATGCAAATTATTAATTTGCTCCCTTTGTCCCAAATATTTTGGATCCTCAATTCTATTTTGGGATATCCCAAAATAGCCTTATGTGAAAAAGTTAATAAATAAAATTCTTACTTTTTTTTTTTTGAAAAGAATAAAATTCTTACTATTATTTCTTTCTAACTTTTTTTTTTTTGAGAAACAAATTTCTTTATAACTTAAGTTAAGCAATTTTGAAAACTTGTAGGTTTTAAATAAAAGACAACGCATTAAATGACGTTCTCTTAAAAAGTTGAATTTTTACCACTGCTTACTCTTGGTACGGTGGTCACTCTACAAATATAAGTACTTGTGAGGTGTGGGGTGTAAAGGGTAAGGGACAGGGTTTAAGTCTCCAGGATGAAATTTCACATACATATACACTTAAATTAGACTAGAGTAGAAATTCTATCTTATATAAATAAAAAAAAAAGTTGAATTTTCTAAGTGAAATTCTCCTATATCATTAAAAAAAAGAAGTTGGTTTTTTGAAACAGGATTAATAATTTGGGATGGAAAGAGTATTATATTTTCATTTTGTTGTGGGTGCGGTAATTGTCGGGTTAGAGTATTTTACTATTTTATACATGCTGCACAGTTTGGATACAGTATTGCTCAATTGACAGCCAAAGTTGGGAGTGCAAATCATTGTCTAACACAATAAAAATTGTGAACGTTAATTTGCTTGATCTATTCTGTGAACGTTAATTTAACACAATAATACTAATTTAATTGTTCTACAATTTTTAGTTTCAACTCCATCTCCATGTATTTTGTTTGATGTTTTAGTATTATTCTTTATACTTTCTTGTTTTTATGTGGCTGAAATGTATTATTCTCAAAAGACACACAATCCCAACGATCACTATGAATGATGATGATGATGATGATGAAGATGAAGATGATTGAGGAACAGTCATTCGTGGAGATGTTTTACTGTGTAAAAGATCAGAAGCCAATTTGAGTAGATATCCCAATGTGAAATTTTGGTATTTACAATTGATGAGTGCCTTTGTCACTGTACTTCAGACATATGGCTCCTTTAATGATATGTAGGTTGAGGGAGTTAGACTATGATGTTATCTACACCAAAAAATTTCTTGATTTGAATTCGCTATGAATTCTGAGAGCCGTTCCCGTATCTGCAGTTACAACATTAACTACCCTGTTATGTAGAATTTTTTCCTGCAGCATTTCTGTTGCACAATCACAATTTGTACATAAAATTTCAGGCACTTCTTAAGATGAAAGTAGTTACAGTACCTGATTAAATTCAAATTTGCAAATAAAAATTTTTCCTTTATCCATAGGCCGATTTGACATTTACTTCAACATTGAACTGACTAGAGCTTGTTTGCTTCTAAAAGAAATGTATTTCTTAAGTAATCTATCCATGCCCCATAATTCTAAATCTTAAAAAAACAAAAAAATAATAATTAGGGTCTCAACCTCCAACAACGTTGCATACTTGCACTAGGGATTATGACTTTCCCACTACCACGCCACCATTATTATTGCCCTTACACGTGACAGCTTTTCATGTATTAAGAATTCTATGATAAAACAAAAGATCACTCAGGAATTCTATCAAACATTCTGTGTATAAAATTAATATATTTTGTTGCCTTTTATCCAAGAAAATCATGTAGCAAAATTAGAAGAAAAAAAAGTTTAAAATGACAAAATTATCATGTAAGCGATGGCTATGACAACTACAATCCTAAAACTGAACTACTTTTAACACATTGAAGTTTCTAAAACACACACTTGCCTTTTATCCAAGAAAATCATGTAGCAAAATTAGAAGAAAAAGAGTTTAAAATGACAAAATTATCTTGTAAACGATGGCTATGACAACTACAATCCTAAAACTGAACTACTTTTAACACATTGAAGTTTCTAAAACACACACTACTTCTTGCCTGTACCCCTTCCTTGAGGGCTTTTTGAGTGCTCAACCACTTTGGGAGTCGATGCCTGATTGTGGATTACTTATTCGATCATCATATATACATTTAGAAATTTGGGTATTTAACCGAAAATTCATGCAGTTGTTACTTCCAATTGGAGCCATAAAATAAGAGGAAGATATAATTGAAAGTTTCTTCTTCAATTAAGGGTTAATTGGCTTGATTTGGATGAAATAGATGTCACATTGAAGGAGTGTAATAGTAGGCGGTCAACAAAAACTAAAACTCTTCAAATAGAGAAGAGCAACCGGTGTGGGAATCCTAAAAGTTAAGAAGAACTGAAGAAGAAAGAAAACACTAAACATGGATAATTCTTTTTTTATGGATACTTCAAATTTTAATTGTGTATATTGAAAATTAATGAATTATTGAATTTTAAAAATTACTTGAGATTAGAAAAAAGAAAATGAAAAGTTGAAATTAATTTGAGTAAAATACACCAATCCAAATCTCCTGTATCATTCTTTCTATTTCATTCTATGTTCCACAAATAAAAACATGACAATGTCCACTTATTTAATTAAATACTGAATTTATGAATTTTCTTATTTCAATTCCTAAAATAAATAAATAAAAATAAGAAAACCCATCACATCCTCACAACCACCACTACCAACATCAACCTTCACTAGCGCCATCATCAAGAGGCTGTTGACACCATCAATGACATTGGTTAGCCAACAATCACCACAGATCTACACAAATTCATCCGATTGAGCAAATTAATCACCCGCAAATGAGAATCTTTAAATGATACTAGTATGTAACACGTGCTTACTGTTAGAATTATTTGCCCTCAAAACCAATATTATGCATTTTTTTATTTGATGATAAAAATTTATTTTCACATTCATAATTTTATAGGTATATTTCATTGTTTAAATGTGGCATGTGATGTCACCTCTGTAGAAAAATCATGTTAATGGTTAAGGAGCCAAAGACAGGGAGTAATGATTTTTCATAGATTATTAAATTGTTTTAGGTTGTGGATATTAATTGAATATTACCACTAAAGCCTACACTTGTTGTGCTGCTATATGATAGGATGATTTACTCCATCATTGAGGTAGTGACTTTAAGCAGACAAGTGGGTGCAATGTAACAAGTACATACACTGAATTGGATCCGATCAAGGACACCTTATGGAGCGATCACCGTTAATTAAAAGGTTGTCCTATCACAATTTTTCTATTGTCCTTAAACATGAGGGGTTTGTGTATATTTATTTATTATGCACATAACTTTGACAATGTCAACTGGTGATGCCGATTTTTAAAGGCTATATACAAACACGTTGGGTTATGTGTGTAATGAGTAAAATATATAAATGCTCAACAATGAATCCACTAGTCTCTAAAGAAGATAGTATATTCAGTTGATTTTCATATTGAAGTTGGACTCAAAACAAAACCGGCTGGTGACATTTTTCGAAAATGTTTTTCATATATATAATATTGTATATATATAAATATATATATATATATATATTTAAAGAGTTTTTTCAAAAATATTTTGGAGTCCAATAGAAATTATGAAATCAAGAAATTAAGGGTTACATGACAGTGATATTAATCCAATCATATTGGCTTGTGGGAATATAGTATGGTGGAAGGACATAAATATAAAATTGTAAGTAATGGGACCTCATTTGTAATTCTCTAATCTTTAGGGGTCAATTCCAATGTGTTGATGGAAATTATTGCAATTTGTAGAAGTTCAAATATTTTCTTGATATGATTGAGAAAATTAAGGAATATATTTGGAAAGAGTTTCAAGAAAAGTCAATAACGTTCAAAAAAGTTATTGATAAAATCCTACGGCTGAATATTAGGATCCCTAAGGATCCCACGTCTAATCTCTCTCTAGGGTTTTTGAAGTCTACTATAAAATAAGATTTTATAATATCATATTTAGTGGTTGGCCGTCAGAACTACTGAGTGATACTGCAGTCTTCTGAAAACTCAAAAAGAAATAGAGAGAGAGACGTGAATACCTTGGGAGGCAACACACTTGGGTTGCTAAGAGAGGTACGCACTTTGTTCTATTTAGAATCTATGGTTGTGTGGTGGATCTTTAAAAACAAAAATATAAATTTTTTGTTTTATATTGCTTCCGCAAAAGCTATCACTTACGCATGTACATGATGAATTGTAGTGGTGCTATTGATGTTAGTATGTGTTATAAAACATATAGGATATTAGTTTGACCAAGACATTTGGAGGTAATAAAATAGTTTTTTCTTACAATTTTCATGATATTGGTTATGCCAAGTTTCTCATTACACTACTATTATGTATATAATTATGAAAATCACTATTAGATACTACATATGCAATATTAATTCACAAGCAATGTCCGTGAAATTTTACTAAATACAACACAAAATAAAAGAATAAATTAGTTCAATAGTATCTCCTAAATTGAATAAGGATAGGTGCATGAGATCGTTCAGCTCAATTACAATTTGTTATATTCAAGATCCTAGCATACAAAATATTTGAATAGAAACAATATAAAAAATATGCACATTAGTTCAGAGAAAAAATAACAGCAAAATATAAACAATTTAATTTGTATGGAAAGCTAACAAAGCAAAATTCAATTTTGAATATAATTAAATTTTCTCTAAGCATTGGTTATATATATATATATATATATATATGATTATGCTTTTTATAGTTTATTTATATTGAACTCCTTATTTTCTACATTGAATATCTCACTTAGCACAAAAATTAAAAAACTTACATTAGATGAGACACATGGCGCAAAATTAATTCTAATTGAATTCTAATTTTTACACTAACTTAACTAACTTGTCATCTCCTAAAAAAAAAAAAAAAAAAAAAAAACTTGCCACAAAAATTTAAAAACTTAAATTAGATGGGACATGTGGCACAAAATTAGACTCTAATTGAATTCTAAATTGAAATCTAATTAAATTTTCTCTCAACCTATAATATATATGATGGGGATCAATTAAGGTTAACCCGTCCTTGGATGTTGTCCATGACCATATCATGTCCAAAGAAAGCAATCTAAGAATGACGGTGAAACAACACTTGTCCTTTAACAACGAAATGATCTGGTTCGGAATTCCTCCATGGACGATTAAAATATATGGAGGAGTATATGTATAGACATAGACGACTAAATTACACTTGATAAATCCTACAAAGAATTCTCCAAAAGTTCCACATAATCATACCACGACACATTGCTCTTACTATGTGGAAGGGACTCCTCAGACTTCGCTCCATATACCCCATTTTCTCCGTTAACCACCCATATCATCTATAATGACAGTGGATCCAAACAAGTAGACCCATTACTAACTCTCTATAAAAGGAAAAAATCTCATTCACCCAAGGTAAGCTCTAACCATTCACTATTTTCCATCCTTGTGTCCTAGAGAGAAAACTGACTTAACTGTCATAGGGTTATTGGCTAGGTCACATCGGTCACCATTGACAGTTTTTTTTTTTTTTTCAAGACTCATAGCCATGACCATAGCCCAAAGCACTACAGCCTACTGATTTTTGTGCATCATCAGTTGGCGCCGTCTGTGGGGAAGTATAAGGAAAAAAGTTTCTAAGTGTTAACTTTTTTGCTTTTTCCAAGACAAAAAGGTTGCATGGTTCGGACTAGGTCAATGGCCACTAGTCCAGGACACTAGGAGAGTGGAAACGCCTCCAGTCACCTAAATCATGCACCACCACCCCCTATGATTGTCCAACAACAGTTGCAGTCCATGACAGCAGTGATGATAGAACTGACAAAACAGAACCAGAAGTTAACTAGAGAAGTTAATAGACGACGTCATCAGCAGCATGGTGGAGAACAAAGCCAAAATTTAGAGAATGAAGAGGTTGATAATAATGCTGAAGAAGACCAATCCAGAAGCTCCGTCACTCGTAGAGTACCACATTTGGAGAGGGAGATAGACTAGATGAAAAGAGCTATGGAAGAGATGAAGGATTCCATGAGGAGAGCAAACCATGTGGATGATATTGTCCACAGGATTGATTCCCCCTTTATTGCATCCATCACAAGTCATCCCTTGCCTTCCAAGTTTAAGATGCTTACCCTAGACTCATATGATGGGACGCGTGACCTTTGTGATTATATTGCCACATTCAAAACAACCATGCATCTCCAAGGTGTTCTAGACGAAATTATGTGCAGAGCTTTTCCTACCACCTTTAAAGGCCCAACCAGAGTATGGTTTAGTAAACTACCGCCAAATACCATAACTTCGTTTTAGGAGTTAAGTAAGTTGTTCATCAACAACTTTGTTGGGGGACAAAAGCAAAAGCGTTCCTCGTCCAGCTTGTTGAATATAGAACAAGGAGAAAATGAAAGCCTGCGTACTTTTATCAGCCGTTTTAATAGAGAAGCTCTGTTGGTGGATGAGATGGATGACAAGCTTTTCTCAGCAGCTTTTTACAATGGAGTTAGTTTAGACTTGTTCATTCACAAGCTGTACAACGAGGAGCCTCAGACGATGGCTGAGTTGATATATTTAGCCCAAAGTTTCATGAATGCAGAAGACACAATTATTTCCAAAAAGAAGAAAAAAGGTGAATGATTGGAAAATTGCTATATACACCATCCAGAGCAAGGTCCTGATCCAAAGAAAGCCAAAATAGGGGAGAAAAGGGATCACGACGGCAAGAAAGTAGGGTCGTCTTCAGGACGATACTCTAAATACACTCCCTTGAATGCTCCACTTGATCAAGTATTAATGCAGATAAAAGACAATCCATCCTTGAAGTGGCTCGAGAAGATGAAAGGAGATCCTAGCAAGCGGAATGAAAGCAAATACTGTCATTTTCACCACGACCATGGACATGATATGAACAAATGCTATCACTTGAAGTAGTAGATTGAAGCTATTATTAAGCAGGGAATGTTAAAAAATTTTCATGGGCAAGACCATAAGGACAAGAGACAGCCAATGAAAGGTAAAGCAGAGGAACTAACACGCCTCCGCTTGGAGAAATAAGGATCATTGCAAGAGGTACATCAACAAGAATCTCGTCCAAAGCCAAGAAGACCTACCTAAGGGAAGTGCATAATGTTCAAATATCTGGATGACCACTAAGGATGATCAAAGAAGATGAGCCAGTCATTACTTTTACGGACGAAGATGCAAGATGATTGCACCATCCTTATGATGATGTGATTGTCATTACTTTGATGATTGCAAATTATACAACTAGAAGGGTGTTAATAGATAATGGGAGTTCAGTAGACATCCTCTACTATCTAGCCTTCCAGCAAATAAGGATTAATAAAGAGTTACTTCATCCAGTAAATGTGCCATTGATCGGGTTTGGAGGAATGGGGATTTTACTAGTAGGTACCATCTCTCTACTGGTCGTGGTTGGCTCTTACCCACGACAAATCAATAAGGAAGTGAATTTCCTTGTTGTAGATTGTTCATCTTCGTATAATGCCATTATTGGACGACTAACTTTGAATAGTTGGAGAGCTGCAACGTCCACTTACCATTTGTCTGTTAAGTTCCTAACGGAGTATGGCATTGGAGAAGTACAAGGAGATCAATTAGCAGCTAGAGAATGTTACTTAGCAATGATGGCCATGGACGAGCAGATGCAAACAATGAGCATTGAAGAAAGAAGAACATTGGCAAAGTCAATTGAGATATTGGAAGATGTACCTTTGGACAAGTCCAACCTAGAGAAGTTTACCAGGCTTGGAACAAGTATGGAGGAGAAGATGAAGCCGGAACTTGTTGGGTTGCTTAAACGGAGTACATATGTTTTTGCTTGGAGCCATAAAAACATGCCTAAGATTGACCCAAGTGTGATTACTCATCGTCTAAACGTGTCCCCGTCCTATAAAGCCTGTTTGTCAGAAGAAGAGAGTGTTCGCCCTAGAACGAGATAATGTCATCAAAGAAGAAGTCCATAAGTTAGTCACCGCGGAGTTCATTTGCAAAGTTATTACCCTGATTGGCTAATTAATGTAGTGATGGTAAAAAAGGCTAATAGCAAATGGAGAATGTGTGTGGACTTTACAAATTTAAACAAGGCACGCCCAAAAGATAGCTACCCTCTTTTACGCATTGATCAGTTGGTGAATTCAACAACTGGACACCTATTGCTAAGTTTTATAGATGCATTCTTAGGGTACAACCAGATTAAGATGGATGAGGCAGATCAGGAGAAAACATCATTCATCATAAGCCAATGTTTGTTTTGTTATAAAGTGATGTCGTTCGGTCTGAAAAATGCAGGAACTACTTACCAATGGCTAGTTAACCATATGTTTCATTCATAAATTAGGCGAAACATTGAAGTATATGTGGAGGACATGTTGGTTAAGAGCGCGAGGGAAATGTAGCATTTGGACAACCTTTAAGAAACCTTTGATACACTTAGGCGATACAAGATGAAATTGAATCCAAGAAAATGTTCTTTTGGAGTTATGTCAGGGAAATTCCTTGGTTTTATGGTTTCATAGAGAAGGATTGAAGCAAACCCTAATAAGATCCAAGTAATTTTGAACATGGAGCCCCCCAAAGAATGTCAAAGACGTCCAAAGCCTTATTGGACGAGTAGCTGCCCTTAACAGGTTTGTTTCAAAAGATACCGACAAATGTTTTCTATTTTTCAGAGTGTTAAGAAAAGCATTTGAATGGATGGACGAGTGTCAACAAGCGTTTGAAAACTTGAAGGCTTATCTTGCTTCAACTCCGCTGTTAAGCCCGTCTAAACCAGGAGAAGAGTTGTATCTCTACTTAGCAGTATCCCCTCATGCAGTAAGTTCAGCCTTGATCAGAGAGGAGGGAAAGGTACAGAATCTCGTCTACTACACCAGTAAAACTTTAAGGGGAGTAAAAGGATGATATCCACCAATGGAAAAGCTTGCATTTTCATTAGTGACAGCAGCAAGGAAGCTCAGACCTTATTTTCAAGGTCACATAACCAACGTCTTGATAGATCACTCACTAAAGAAGGCCATGAACGAGCTGGAAGTTGTTGGACGACTAATCCAGTGGGCAGTAGAACTTAGTGAGTTTGATGTGCGATACAAACCAAGAGAAGTGATAAAAGCTCAAGTCCTAGTGAATTTTATTGCTAAATTCACTCTAGCTAGTGGTAAGCAAGATGAAGACCAAGGGGCAAAGCAGTGGGTTGTCCATATGGATGGCTCGTCCACACAGCATGTAGGAGGAATTGGGATAGTTTTATGCTTACTAGAAGAGGATCATCTGGAGTATGCAGTCTGTCTACAGTTTCAGACAATCAATAATGAAGCTGAATATGAAGCCCTGTTTCAGGGCTTGGAGTTAGCTAAGGAGGCACTGATGAAGAAGTACTTGGGTAAAGTTAAGCAGTGTATCAAAAGCTTCACAACAGCCCAATTTTAGCAGATACCAAGGGAGGATAATATGGAAGCTGATGTCCTAGCCAAGATGGCATCTGCAGATGAAATGAGTGATCAAATCAAATTCCAGTACATCCTAAGTATTGATATTCTTGAGGTACATCAAATAGACGAAGTATCCAACTGGACCACTCCAATCATCTCTTATCTTAAAGACGAACTACTCCCAGAGGATAAGGAAGAAGCAAGGAAGCTAAGGGCGAGGGCAACAAGATTTATCCTTATGGACAAGGTTTTATACAAGAGGGATTTTTCTCCGCCCTACCTGAGGTGTTTAGATCCAAAAGAGTCTCTTTATGTCCTGAGAGACATCCATGAAGGGGCTTGTGAAAACCATTCGAGGACTAGATCCCTCGTTTATAAAATGATTCGCGCAAGATATTACTGGCCATCTATGTAAGCAAATGCAAAAGCTTATGTTAAAGTATGTGATAAGTGTCAAAGGTACAACAACATACCTAGGCAACCATCAGAGTATCTTACTCCAATGGTGGCCCTCTGGCCCTTTGCCTAGCGGGGACTTGACATCCTTGGTCCCTTTCCCATGAGGATGAGATAGATGAAGTTTTTAGTAGTAGGGATTGATTACTTTACCAAATAGGTGAAAGCAGAGTCCATGGCGAGAATAACTGAGCAAAATGTCAGAAATTTCATCTGGAAGAACATAATATGCAGCTTTGGAATTCTTAGGGTGCTCGTCTCAGACAGCAGATGCCAATTTGACAATACACCATTCAAAGACTTTTGTGAGCAATTGGAGATTAGAAATCATTATTCCTCACCCTCCCACCCACAGGCTAATGGACAAGTTGAAGTTGCAAATCGATCCTTATTAAAGATCATCAAGACCAGGCATTATGGGGTAAAAGGGATATGGCCGAATGAACTACCGAGCATCCTTTAGGCATACATGACGACAGTAAGGACTCCAATTGGAGAGACTCCTTTTAAGTTGGCATATGGAAGTGACGCGGTCATATCTCGTGGAGCTTGGTTTAACTAGCTACAGGGTGGCTCATTACAATAACGAAGAGAATGAAAAGCAGCTTTGTCTAAGCCTTGACCTTACGGACAAGGTGAGGATGGATGCAGAACAGAGGGTGGCTCATTATAAAAACTTGATGTCCAAGCATCATGATGCATTGGTGAAGCCAAGACAGTTCAACATCTGAGATCTCGTCTTAAAGAAGGTGTCCCTAGCTACAAAGGACGCCGTTCATGGAAAATTAGGGCCTAACTAGGAAGGACCATACAGAGTCATCAATTCCAAAAGACGAGGTTCGTACTACTTGGAAGCCTTGGATGGACGAAAGCTGGAGCACCTGTGGAATGTGGAGTACTTGAGGAAGTACTACCAGTAAAGAAGACTCGTCGGGAAGGTCAACATGGATGAGTCTAAAGATTGCTAGTGATTTCTAGTAGTTTATCTATTATCTTTTAGCACTTACGTTTTTCAACAGTATCTTATGTTTTCTAGCATTTGAATTCCCTAAAAAGCACTAGCTACTAGCATGTGCTATGGACGATGTCATGAACAACGTCCTTGTATATAAAGCAATTTGAATTCCCTAAAACAGGACTAAGTACTAGCATGGACGATGTCTTTAGACTGCTATGTACTAAGTTCTCTAATGTTTATAGACGATGTTATGTATAGTTATTGTATATAAAGTAGCTTGAATTCTCTAATTTAAGTGTTGTGAAATTAACATCCATATTAAATTAAAGACGTTTAATATCTCTGGACACGAAGATATATCGTCATGAGCCATACTTAGACGAGGAAAAGAGAAATTGCCATAGAACCTAAGGCAATAATGATAAGTGCAAAGGGAAGGAACAAACCTCCCAGTACAATCGTCCAAAAGCATGCATGCGACACTTTTTATGGGCAACACGTCCAACCTGCTAGATAGTCCAAGCTATGGATAAAAAAGAATAACCAAACAAAGTTCCAAGAATAAGTCTAAGGACGAGGAAAATATACATTCCAAAATGAAGTCCTAAACATGGACAAGAAACACTTGGAATTAAATTTGGCAATAACAATATGGATAAAAGTGCATTCATAAATAAAAAGGGTAGACGACTATTATCCAAAAACCCTTAAGAGAGTTAAGTCTAAACAAGGCAATTGTATCAAGACTCGTCTTTAAACATGTATGAGCCAAATGTACTTGGATAAACTTAAAGTGGTCCAAAACAACAGACCCTTTCTAAAAAAAAAAAAAAAAAATAGAAAGAAGAAAAACAAAAGCAAAACAACAAAAAAGGAAATAGATGAAATAAAAATCATTTCAAGGGGATAAACCACTGGAGGCATCGCCACCAGACTTAGAGTCGTCTTTAGCAAGCTGAGTAGAAGCATCGTCTTCAACATTAATGTCTTTAGAGCTCGTCTAAAGAAGAGAGCTCTCAGTAGCAACACGGAGCTTAATAGGGTTGAAGTCTATTTCAGGGAAAAGCTCAAGCGCGTCCATATGGAAATCTTCAAATCCTGCAGTGTAGTTCTTGTCCAAGAGGTTAGTGTACTCGTTGGATGCCTTGAACTCTTTGATGGCTGCTCCTTTGGCCTCTCCAAGAAGGGTATAGAGCTCGTCACTTCTTTTTTGCAGATGATCAAGACAAGTGTCCTTCTTAATAGTGTCCTTCTTAATAGCGTCTACTTTAAGCTCTTCGACGAGGTTCTTTAACTCCTTCACCCCTTCCTCAAGCTTGACCCTCACTTCAGCCTGATGACTGGACTCTATCTACATTTCATGAATCTTTGCCTCCAGTCTAACCTTTCATGGTCCAACTCATAAGCTTGTTTGGACACTGTCATAAAATTTGACGTAGCCTGTATAAAAAGAATTGGATGTAAGTTAAGTAGACAAATATATCAATTTATGGATGATTCAAGATGAAGAAACTACCTTGAAGAGATCATGAACTATGGAATGTTCAAATTCTTTTACAGACATGTCATAACACACATCAACGTCCTCTTCAATTGCAGGTTATTGGTACCTTTCCCAGGCAAGATCTTCGTTCTCAAGAAGATTCATAGGAGAGCTTTTGGGAGGTTTAGATGGGGTAACTTCAGGATTGGACGGCTCCTCGTCTAGGATTTGCACTGAAGGCTATTTGGCGGGAGCAGGTGGGACGACCAAACCATGTTTGACGACCCTAGATTTGGACAACTTCTGCTTCTTGGTTTTATGGCCTCGACGGCTTGGAAGACTCCCTAAGTCAATCGTCTTAGACAGAGTCTTCCTTTTATCCCCCACTACTAGACGAGGTTGGGAATGAGTCCCTTCTTGCATAGTTTTCTCGTCTGCCAATCCATTCCCCTTATTTTTCTTTCATAATTGCCATTCCTGCAAAGAAGAAAAATGTTAGAGTTTAGACGAAACAAGTAACAAAAATGCAAAGGAGAAAACTCATGTCTTCGGTTGGTAAGCTCGTGGGTAAGCACTTCTTCAGTAGGTTCAGGGCCAAGTCTCCAACTCGCAAGATGGCAAAGTGTCACTAAGTAGTGAAACGTCCTATCTGCAAAAGAATGAGCTCGTTGGACGCAGTTTAGATGGAATTTGGACAAAGCAGGTTGTCTTACAGCTGTTAAAAAAAGAAGAAGAAGAAGAAGAAGAAGAAGAAGAAGAAGAAGAAAAGGTTAGACAAGTACAACAAAAGAAATGAAATAAGTAGTTAAAAAGGGACATACCCTCTAGACAAAGATTCTCCATCTCAATAGTATAGGGAGGAAATGGATCCCTGCCTATCTCAACAGGGTTTCCTGCCCAAAATCTAGAGAGGAAGAAGAATTCCATCTTCCATTTCCTATCAAACATGAGGAGGGACTTCACCAATTTCTAGTTTGAACCCCTAGCTAAGAATTGGTAAAAACCTAGGGATTAACTGATTTTAGAGGGCTTGTAACAGTATAAGAACTCATCCATAGTAAAAGGATGTTTCCCATCAATTACTTCCCTCCACAAAACTTGCATAGAGACGATAAGCCTCCATGCATTGGGATTAAGTTGGTTAATTACTAAACCTAATCTAGAAAGTATTTCTCTAGCAAAAGAATTAAGAGGCAACCTAAGTCCTCCTAGAAGGTAAGCCTCATAGATACCTACCCCAAAATGAGGGCGACTACACCATTCACCACAGACAGCCAATTGAGGATTAAGGTTGTCTGGGATCTGGTACCAACTCCTAAGGGAAGTAAGTTTTTTCTCGTTAGTTTTAGAAGGAATGCCTATTGCACAGTTATACAGAGTCTCCTCTTCACTTGAAGAAGGAGACAAGGGGGCACTGGCGGATGTGCCAGCAAGTGACCTAGAAGCTATCCTCATCCTTATCTCCTATTGGAAAACGTCCAAAGGAACTCCAGGAACCCTGAATGTGTATTGCTCGTTCGTGGTGTTTCCCCCACTACTACTACTACTACTACTACTACTACTACTACTACTATCAGTGCTCCTACCACTAAGACTGCTATCATGGTACTCGTCTATCTCCCTATCATTACTATTGCTGGACGAAGACACTATGATTTCAGACATTTTGAAAAACTGAAGAAAAACCTAAAGACGAGAAAAAGAGGATACTTGGCTCTAAATGAGGATGACTAAAGACGGAAACTCCTAGACGAGGCGCCAGACGACAAAGGTCAGAGGAGAAAATATAGGAAATGCGAGAGGTAAGGAGAGGCATTTCACTATTTATAGGCGACAGACCTAGTCACTGAAACGACGCAACCAACCAAATGGAGCCATGTGGCACTTCCCTCGAAGAACGAAACAACATTATGAACGAGCCTCGAGATTGCACCACGTGTCAACATCAAGGGCAAGATCTAAAAAAAAAAAGAAAAAAAAAAGAAAAATTATTAAATCAAAATCAAATCGCCATAAATCAAAGCAACAATGACAGACAACACAAGGACGATGGCGCAACTGATGGGATCAATTAAGGTTAACCCATCGTTGGATGTCATCCATGACTATATCATGTCCAAAGAAAGCAATCTAAGAATGACGGTGAAACAATACTCATCCTTTAACAACGAAATGATCCGGTCCAGAATTCCTCCATGGACGATTAGAATATATGGACGAGTATATGTATAGACATAGACGATTAAATTACACTTGATAAATCCTACAAAGAATTCTCCAAAAGTTCCACATAATCATACCACGACACATTGCTCTTACTACGTGGAAGGGACTCCTCAGACTTCGCTCCATATACCCCATTTTCTCTGTTAACCGTTCATACTATCCATGATGATAGTGGATCCAAACAAGTATACCTACTACTTACTCTCTATAAAAAGGAACAAATCCCATTCACCCAAGGTAAGCTCTAATCATTCATTATTTTCCATCCTTGTGTCCTAGAGAGAAAACTGACTTAACCGTTAGAGGGTCCTTGGCTCGGTCACACCGGTCACTTTTAACAGTTTTTTTTTTTTTTTTTTTTTTTTTTTTTTTTTTTTTTTTTTTTCAGGACTCACAGCCATCACCATAGCCCGAAGCACTACAGCCTACTGATTTTCATGCATCATCAATATATACACACACACACACACACACACATATATATATATATATATATTTGATGTGCAACCCTTGATTCTTATTAAGCCAAAGTTTCTTGAAAATCATCCGTCAAAATATTTTCTAATGTATCTTATTTAATGCATTAGATGTAATTTGATAATGTTATGTTCGTACAACTATATTTTTCTTATGTAAGTAATATTCCTTTTATTAGATGTGAACTTATTTAATCTTCAGCATTTAACCTGACCATGTTGGTTTGTACATTCAGGGCAGTGGTTGGCTGACTTGTGGCATTAATGGCATCCGCAACCTCTTGGTGGTGGCGGCAGCAAAGATTGATGGTGGTGGTGGTGGTGGTTGGGATGTGATTTTTTATTATTATTTATTTTACGAATTGAAATTGGAAAAGTCATAAATTAAGCATTTAATTAAATAGGTGAACACATGTCATGCTTTTATTTGTGGAATATAGAGTGGAGTAAGGAGAGTGGTAAAAAAATATTTGGATTCAATAGTTCAACATTTGTAATTTGAAACATAAACATTTTCGTTTAAGATAAATAAAAAGTAATGGTTGAATTGTAATGGAGTACATCAATGGTTTTGTCCATAATTTATATTTAATTATTTTAAAATATATAGAGAAAAGATAAAGAAAAAAATGTGTGACATGTGAATGAGGTGGATTAATTAACAGGAGCGTAGAAACATTAAATGCTATACTTCAACTTTTTTATATTATTATATAGATGACGAGTTATGAAGACATTGTAATAAAGATATTTTGTTTGTTTTGGTTTAGTTCCAAAAGTAAGCAAAAGGACTATTTACTGACTTGTTAATGTAATTCAACTTTTTTTTTTTTTTTGGGAATAAATTTAATAGTTACAATAGGAGAGAAGGATCCTACATGTACTCCGTTGAAAATACAAAAAGATTGATGTCAATTGAGCTACATAGCTCTTGACAATATAATCCTACATAAATAGAACTGTAGAAGCACTTAAAGTACATACTTCAATGGCAAGCAATTACAGAACAAACATCCATTGGATATCATAGGAAAGCTCATAAATAGAAATGAAACTTCTAAACCATTTTTTTAAAAATATATTTTACCAAAAAATAGAGTTTATTTTCGACATAGCCGATGGTTGATTTAAACTTAATTAATTCAAATTTGGGTTATAATTAACTCAACTAATAAAATTAATCTTCTTGGAATTAGATTCGAAAATCAATTGATGTGCTCTTGACTTAATGATAAACAATTATCATGAAACATTGTGTGCCCTAATATATGAAGAATTATGGGCATTATTTCCAAGTTTAAAGAGTCACTAAACCGTACACATTCAAAATTTTTTTAACAAATTTGTTGTCAATTCATGGAATAATCTCTATGCAGTTGAAAATATCATTCAACGAGAGGGGGGGGGGGGGGGGGGTGGGGGGAGAAATCTCCCTGGATATATAAATATTCTGTCTAATATTCAACCACAAAATGAAAGACATGCAATAAATAACACAGAAGGCCTTCCAGTTCCCTCCTTTGCATGGTGATATCGATTGATGCTCATGAGGTCATGCATGATTGCATATATATATATATATATATATTAAAAAGTTAACCATACCTACATAATCACGCACGTATAACATGCTAAGTACAATCAGACAGATCAACTTCGAACACAAAGACATAATAATCTACGGAAGCAATATCCACTTCAAAAGATCTTAAAATTGTAAACAAAAAAGAAAAGAAAAGAAAAACAAGTAGGTGTGAGGTTCTTCACCCACTGCACGACCGAACAACAAACAAAAAAGGAAATAAGTGAAGCACTTTATAAGCTTTCACTCATTGAAAACCCTAATCCTAACTACCAAGTTAAGAAAAGGTGAAAGAAAGTTCAACCCTATTCATAATAATAAGGTGTTAAGCTTTTTTAGCTTTTTAAATTGTTTGAAGAAGTCAATACCCGAACCCCTAATCCTCGCGCGAAAACTTTTGTAAACTGCTTAGAAAGGATCATGTAAGGTGCGCTCTTGACTTCTGCCCATCTTGTATAAAGAAGAAATTCTTCATCACCTTAATTTGTTTCTCTTAATTTCCTTTCCTTTTCTTGCTTCTATTAATCACTGCAACAATTATACACAAACTGATGTGATTACACTGAGCAATACTATAACCTACCTAATTTTATATATGTAAACACCATTGTACATCCTTAAAAGCAACTTGCTAATAATTTTTTCAAAAGAAGCATGCAAAACCCCATAAATTAAAGCGAATACTCAAACGACACCCAAGGAAAACATCAACTACAAATACTTTTTTTTTTATCAAAGAAAAGGGAAGATATACTACCTTGAATTTAGGGTTTGTAGATCATGCGTTCTCGCAAGACAAAGAAGCCTTAGTCCTCTCAACGGTGCAAGCGATAAGGTTGTTAACAGTTGCAACTGACCCAAGAGAAAGTTTTGCTGTAGGAACTGAATCAACCAAAATCTGAAAAGCAACAGTGAGGAGAGATCCTCCAGATGTAGTAGCCTCACCAATGCCGCCTTCATGAGCCATTGTTCCATCAGGGAGAATAGCAAATCCTGAAGGAAGTAGGGCCACATAATCTGGATCTCCACCATTTAGTACTAAATTCATTGCAACAATATCAACTGGTGCATAAATCACGAAAGAGGCTGTTGGGTCAGTGCAACTCTCTTGTAATATCAACATGTTGCTCTGGCTTGAATTTGCACTCTACGATTTTATACAAAGGTTAATTAGTTGGGTATTTCATGTGAAGCACCATATGCGGAAATAGAATATGTTTGGGAACATTTAACAATGGATCCATCAAATGGAACTTACATTCACTCGAAGTAGAGATACGCAGTTGCCTGTTTCCCTGCCATTAGCAATATGTGCCATTTCTTGTACAACTCCACCATTTGAAAGAATGTCCCACTGTCACAAAGATGTCAAAACTCATTGAGTTTTTCCTGGTAAGGCTTCAAGTTTAATTCTTATCTTTTGGATAGGTAGTCTCATCTTAATTTCATTGTTTTGTATTTCCAACTCTTCTTCTATCAATATCCTCAATTTTAAGTGCATCTTAAGATACAAGATATGATTACCACAAAATTACATTACAAAATACATCCTTAAAAGATAGCCGAACTATACATTTGGTCCTCCAACAATGAGGGTAGTTTCATCTTCATCCATATACATTTAATTGGCTCAATTTGGTCCCTCAATTACTAATAGTGTTGATTTAGTCCCTTAAGTTTTAAATTAAGTCAACTTCTAAAGATAAAGTCAATTTTATTTTGAAAGTTGAAGGACCAAATTTTGACATAATTAATAGTCGAGGGACCTTGATTTTAAAAGGTGAAGGATCAAATTCACACAATTAAATGTATAAAAATTGTAGTAAATGTATAATTGTACCAATTATACAAGGATCAAAATTGTCGTTTTGCCTTAGAAGTTTTTTTTGGTAAATAAACATAAAAGTTTAAAGACAAAAAGAAAGGGATATGATATGATACACAAGTTGGCAACTTTGTTCAAAATCCAAAACACGTGAATTTCGATATTATATATATATTTTGACAAATGCTTTACATTGCATGTAGTCTAGTCAATCTCCAAAAGCGGTTATGTTCTTACCATGCAAAGTAAAGTATCTAAACAGCTTAAAGATATTTAAGCTATTTACATATCAGTTATTTACACTGTAATTAGCTTGTTATATGTAGAGATTCCTAAACTAATTAAAAATGGACACAAGTTAAATTGCCTTTATAATAAAGCCTAATGTTATGTGTTAGGCATGTATGCATTTTTTATTGCTGATTATTCAGTTGTTTTCAAATTAAAGATAGATATATATATATATATATATATATATATATATATATTCAGATTCAGATGCCAGTACTCAATTAGGTTCTGAATATTTATATACCTCGCTTCGAGAGTTCTCATCACGGAGAAAATCAAAAACTCTTTTTGGTGGAACAGGAAGCCAGAAGGAAGTAGCAGCACTTAGCACAATGCCAGGAGGTCTGCCTGGATCATCTATGCTCTTTCGGGTCATGACCCTTACATCATCTGCCCCAGTTCCAGACAATGTCGTCCATGTGTGTGTAGTAGAGGCACTCACTCCAGCACAAAAGCTTATCACCATTCTCTCAGCCAGTTTCAGCATACTCTTTCTTCCTTCTTGACTTGTTATGACTAAATTAAATAGTAACATATAAAGGGGGGGTTGGCAAAAAAAAAAAAAAACATTGTCAATGCATTAGTTTCAAAACTCAAAAGAGAATATTTCCACTAGTATAAAATTTTAACATAGAAATAATGGTTTATTTTTATTACCTCCAATATCACCGGTGGGAATGTTTGTTGCCATGGCGCTTGCAAGACGTTCACATTGTCGATCTAGGGTTGCTACCCAACGTTTTGCACCGAATGCATTACCTGAGCTAACAAGCTGCTTGTATAGATTGTGAACACCTCTATCATCAACTTCTATATGCTCAACCCATGTAACCTAGGGAATAGGACATACAGAAAGAGAAACAAATAATTAGTGTAAGTATGATTGATCCAGCTTATTATTATTTTTAACTTGGTAAAGGTGCAATTTCAAATTACTGAGCTAATAGGCACTAAGAGGACCATTAGAAAAGTGAATTGAAATCAGTCATCTAGCCTGACTATTAGTACCTTTGAATATCCATTGGGCATTTCTTGAATCAAACAACCAGAAGGCCTTCTTCGGCACCTCACTGCCGGACTAGGGCGCAAATTATCCAAGGAAACATCAACCACTGCCCAAGTACCATCAACATGCTGTTTACAGTACCTCACATAATAACTCTCCCGAGTTGGAACGAGGGGTGAGGGAACTTGGAATTCTGCTGTCATCTAAAGAATCAAATTTGAATTTATATCATTAGAACCAAATTGATTCAAAAGCATATATAACCAGAGACTCCCCTATATAGTAAGCCAAAGTTTTAGTAAAAAGAACAATAATACAATAGACATGAAGTTCTGTATGTACCACTTGCAGTGCACCATTATAATTTCCTGCCACTCCAGTTGATAATACTTCCAGAGTCATAGCTCTTGAGACAATCCCAGAAAACACAGTAGACCACTGACTCTGAATATAATAACAGAATGACAAAGCTTAATTAGGGCTCAATATTATTACTGAACTTTTGGATGATAGAAACCCTAGCTACCTCTCTTAACTGGTTTATACAAAAGAGAAGAATTAAGCTTACCACATCCATTAGAATCTCAACAAGGTTGATGTGGTTCATGATGACAACAGCAGTTTCTCGTGAAGCTTCACATTTGAAGCCGGATGGTCTTGGTCCAATCCCACGAGGAAATGTCCTAATATATTCATCCTCATTTATCATCGAGGTACCATCAAGATTTGTCATCCATAAGGGTTCCCCCATTTGAGCCATTCTGATTAGTTCCTCCATTGCTGCAACCGCAAGCTCAATGATCATAGGTTTATCAGCTTCGGTTGGTGCATTGATCGTCCTAAGAAGGTCTCCAGCACCATACATCTCTCCTCCAATGCCTGGCTGCCCACCAAAACTCCCAACTCCAAGGTCTAGTGGCCGGGTTGGGACCGGTGGAGAAAGAAGAGGGTAGTTCACAACTGGCTTGCCAACATACTTTGCAGCAATTGCTGAAATCCTATCAATCTGGATAACAACAACAACAAAAAAGGAATAGTATTTTTTATTTATTTATTTTGCGTATCTAACCTTAAACAATATTTACCAAAAATATCTCATATAGACAAAATAAAAATACTTGCAATTCTTGTACCTCTTCTCTTAATCGGGCATTTTCGAGTCTCAAATGATGTTCATCAAAGGACATCTCTCCTATTGCAGTTGGACCACCACAATTCGGACATGAGGCATTGCTAAGAGCTTCTCTATACCTCATGTTATCGGCCCGAAGCTTTTCGTTCTCGGTTCTCAGATTTGTGTTTTCATGACGCTCATGTTGGGTCTGTGACAATAAAATTTGGTGAATGACCAAGAAGCTAAAATTGGAAAAGGAAAAAAATTAAAGGGGAAAAAAAAAACACGTCAGAGTTGACTAATATAATGTAACCCCACTTTCCATTAAAGAAGAGTAAGGTATGGTAACTGCACGATGTTAGCATATTCTTAAAGTTTATATTTGTAAAGAACAGTTCACGATTATTAGACCAAAAAAATGGATTTTACCTTCATTTGGGTGCGCTTATTTTGGAACCAAAATTTGACTTGCAATGGCTCCAATCCTAATTCACGGCTTAGTTCTTTCCTTTGCTTGTCGTCTGGATGTGGACACTCCTTAAAGAATCTAAAAGAATGGCCAAAAAAACCCCATTAAAAATATAGAAAAAAGAAATTAAGAAGGGTTTAGATTTAAAAATTAAGATATTAAATTAAAAAAAAAATAGTTGCAACAATTTGAAAACTTGTTAAATTAAGTTGGAGCTAGCTAGCTTACGCTTCCATTTCCTGGATCTGGTGCTGAGTGTGGCGGTGGTAGCGCTTCTTTTTGTTGGGCCGTGGATCTTGGTCGTCACCGGAGGCACCTTCATGGTTTTCGCTACCAGATTTAGTAGCACTGTCAAATTCATCATCTCGAATTCGGGCTAAATCACTCTCGGATGTGTTTTGAGCCATGTCTAGCTGGTGGAGCTGACCATCCATCATGTTAGGCTGGAACATATCTACAGATCTTTAAGATTCCGAAGGCTTATGGTTTTTCAATCTAACAACAGAATGGAAAATCTCCACTCAAATGAAAGGAAACCCACATTTCCCAACATATATGCACAAGAACCTATTTCATTTACTTGTACATGAAAAAACCTATTTCATATTTGAAGAGAAAAACCCATGTTTAATTAAGTACTAGTATTTGAACAAAAATATATACATATATCAACAAGAAGCTTTGAAATACAAATCTCTCTCAAGAGAAATATTTTAGGCATTTTTTTTTTTTTTTTTTTGAGAAGGATTTTTCTTGAAATCGAAAATTAATTAGTCTCACTAGACCAAATCACTTAAATAATATCTTAAAGTTTCAAGTTCTAAACGTTCATGAAAGAAGAGCAACCCTTAATGAAGATTAGAAGATAACGAGGAAACGAACATAGACCCATCATTCTAATCAACATCATAATCCCCAAAAAAAAATTTAATTAATTAATTAACCTTTCAATATATATATAATTTAAAAAAAAAAAAAAAAAAAGGAAAATGGGATCAAAAAGCTTTCAACTAAAAAAGCCGATTTAAGAAACAAGATGAAGGGAGAACTGAAACACTGACCTGACCAAGGGTAAGTCCAGAGGATGATCCAAACCCATTTCTTCCGATCATAGACGGCATGTTGCTCGCCGGAATCATAATCCCAGCAGGCATATTTCACGACCCACAAACACTTCCCAAGCAGTATGTGTGTGTATATATATATATAGCTTTTGAATAGTACAAGTACTCTTACCTTTTACCCAGAAGAAAGGTGGACAGTTCTTGTCTTTCAGGGGAATCCTTATATAGATGGGATAGAAGGGTTTGTGTTTTGTGTTTGTGTTTGTTTCCTAGATTCTCTGGCAGTGGTCTTAGAAAGAGAGAAATATGGAATTTAACAAAGAGGCAAACGCTGACTAAGGTGTTCTTTAGGTCATGGAAAAAAGGGGTTTCAACTCTTAAGCCTATCTGTTTCCTACGTTAAAAAAAATTAAAAAAATAAAATAAAAATTACAATACCAAGAAAGATAGGGTTGACAAATTTGATACGGCTTTTGACAGAGACCAACATCATAGTAAACGAAACGAAATAAACATAACGCTCACGAAGATTTCGGAGAATCCAACTGTGCCTTCTCACTTTCTATATCTCTCCAAAAACCAACGTTTCCTATTTCTCCTCTTAGCCCTATCCAACCAAAAAAAAAAAAAAAAACGTTAAAAAAGAATGTAAGAAATATTACAAAAAGAGAGGGAACCTTAAAAAAAAAAAAAAAAAAAATAGAAGTGCATATATAAATGGTGAATTTTGCAACAAGTGAATTTTTTTTTGGGGGGGGGGGGGGGGGGGCGGTTGGCCGAGTCAAGAAGTGCTTAGAGAGAGAGAGAGAGAGAGAGAGAGAAAGAGGAGTGTGATATATAGTACGTGAAGATTTACTTGTAAAAAAATTTCACTTACCAGTGAATATAGAACCCCCTTGGAAAAAAAGGTCCAGAAGGAGAAGGATATCAGATCTGATTTGGGGCTAAGTTGTTGCCAGGAAATCAGTATTTGGGGCTATGAAAGTGGTTTTGGTAAGAGTTTTTATAGTAAGTAGAGGTATATATATGGCTTGTAGATAGAAATGGGGGAAAGAAAAGTGACACAGAGGAAATGGAGGAGGGGTAGTATCAAAGAGAAGAAAACACAGAGAAAGAGAGAGAAGATGTAGGCTTTAGGAAATGAAGAAGTAGAGCTAAGGAAGGAGAAAAGGGGAGCAGATGGAGAAATATGTGGCAGCGAGGAGTAATTGCAGAGCGTATTGAGAGGGTGCAATTGCATTTAATGGTTGGAGAAAGGTGTAATTGCAGAGAGAGAGAGAGAGAGAGAGAGAGAGAGAACATTTTTTTTTTTTTTTTTCCTGATTAAAATTTTTCTCCCTAGGAAAGTTTATGGTGCAACGAATGACGGCTACCATAAGTTTTCCCTAATCCCATTTAGTTTGAACTTAATTCTTTACATTCTAATGCAACTAAACTTTATCTATTTTTGTTAAAAGCATGTTGTTTAACATTTTTAGTGTTTTCTTTAGAGATGTTCATAGTTTAAATCCCTCTAAATCTAACAATCAGATAAAACATATCATTCTTTCTTTCTTCTTTTCATCATCATCATAGGGAAAATGATGAAATCACTTAATAAAAAAAATGTGCAATAAATTCATTAGTGTTCTTGATTTTTCAGGAGTAAATTATTTCAACCTTGTACAAAATATATAGAAATCATACTGTTAAAAGTTCATGAGGGCTGCGAGGCACAAAAGTTTATTCCAACAAATTTCATGTGTCATTTAATTCGTTAAAATCAAATAGATGAGAATATACGATGATAAGAATCTAATTTTCTTATTATCCAAAAATAAATAAATAAATAAACAAAATGAAAACCTAAAACATGAGGATACAACTAATTAATGCATGGAAGGCGCGCAAGTGGTGAATTTCTATAAAACACATTATCTTCCTGTCAAAAAAAAAAAAAAAAAAAACATTATCTTTGGTTTTGTTATTCATTTGGGAAGGGGAAAAACACTTTATATATGGGCATGCAACACACACAATTATTGTATTGTGTGTAATTTCAAAAATTGGTGTTTTATGATTCAAGTTTAGATTGAATGTTCCTTCTCAAAAAAAAAGTTTTGGATTGAATGAAACACAATCATGTTTACAACTAAAGAGAAAAATGAAGGGGAAAAAAAGTATAGGAAAAAAGAAATTCTGCACATCATGGGTAACGCCTAAGGGTTAACGTTCAGCCTTTCCGCACTGCAGATCTATCCTATTGTTTTCTTTGAAGAGTTCCGTACGGATTGCCTAATTCCTAAAAAGCCTAAAATAATTCAATTATGGTAAATTCCAGTACGCATAATTTAACAAAATGAAATATATATATATATATATATATATTTGGATAAAATAGGTAATTAATTTTTTTTTTCTAACTATCTAGTTAGTAGTTAAGATTTTGAAACTATATTTTTTACTAGCATTTGGAGTCTATGAGACTCGATTTAGGGTCTATAAATCGAGTTTTTAGGACTAGATTTTTATACATTGTTCATATTTGATGTGGCATTTTTTCCACGTGGTGTCTACGAGGAAATCGAGTCTTTAAGACTCGATTTATAACAAATACAATTACAAAATATACACCCAAAACCCAAAATACAAAAACGCGGAGAGAGAGAGAGAGAGAGAGAGAGAGAGAGAGAGAGAGAGAGAGAGAGAGAGAGAAGAAGAAGAAGAAGAAGAAAAAGACATGGAGATTAGCACTGCCCAGCCGCCCCCAGGTCGCGTTGCCGAGTCGCCCTCAGGCCGCGCTGGCCCAGGCCGAGTCGCCCAGGCCGCGCTAGCCCAAGCCGAGCGAGCCCAGGCCGCGCTGGCCCAGGTCGAACGCGCCCAGGCCGCTCTGGCCCAGGCTGCACGCGCCCAGGACGCGCTGCCCAGACCCGAGCAGATCTGGGTCTTTCTCTCTCTGATCTGATAGGTTTTTGGGTTTTTTTTTTTTTTTTAATCTGGATTTTAGGTGGTTGTTGGATAGATTTGGTTGGATGTTTTGTGTTGGCTAATCTGATTGTGCTGTTCTTGGATTTTTTTTTTTTTTTTTTTTTTTTTTTTTGTATTTCTGGGAATGGCTGAGAGACTTGAGACTTAATTTTTTTTTTTTTTTTTGCTTTGTAAATCGAGTATTAGAGACTCGATTTCCAGGTAGATGCCACGTGGAAAAAATGCCACATTAGATGTGAACAACCCATGAAAATCAAGTTCCAAAAACTCGATTTATAGATTCTAAATCGAGTCTCTTAGACTCGAAATGCTAATAAAAAATATAGTTTCAAAACCTTAACTATTAACTAGATAGTTAGAAAAAAAATTAATTACCTATTTTATCCTATTTTTTTCACAATACAATAAATTCATAAAATTGTGTAAAGATTTCCTAATTTCCCTGTAATGAGACAAATATATGAAGTTCATTTCCGTCGAGTATGAGTCCCTATCATACTAATCATTTACAGGTTTAAATTTCACGTTTTAGTTGGGATCATGACTTTCAGCCCATTAGGATGGTAATGCTAAGCATTATTTTTCGCTATCTTGTAAATAATAAGACAAGAATTTTAGTGATAAGATCATGTCATTGTAATTATCACAGACACAATATATATAAAAATAAAAATAAAAATAAAATATCTCAATTTCATTAGTACTCATCATCCTATATATTTTTCAAGATTTTTACACATGTTTCTTAGAGGATCAAGAGATTAAGCACATTCAATGCCGAAAAGAAAATGATGTTGGTCTCTCATTCATTAAAAAAAGGATTGTAATCCCTGAGGTATAATCATAAAACTATATGCCTCAATGAGAAAAATATTTTTTTTTTCTCTTTATTTCTTTTCAAAAAAAGAAAAAGAAAAAGAAAAGATAGTCTTCTTTTTATTATTATTTTTTTAATCCATAAGATAGTAAATTTTTTATTTGAAAAATTGAAAATATTTCATATTTTTTGTAATTCGATAATTATAATAAAAAATGAAGGATTTGAACCTTAAACTTCTCCATTGTAAACACCAAAAAATACCTGTTAATTTACAAAATTATTGGCAATGATGAATACAAATTGACATCATAATTTCTAAAATATGAAAAATCATGCAGATCCGGTGCAATACACTTTCTTTTTTTCTTATTCTTCTTTTTCCTTCTTTCTCTTAGTACAATAATTTAATTGGTGTGGTATAGACAATTTAACTATCTATTAGATTTTTTTTTTTTTTTAAGAAAAAAAAAAAGAGAAATATTTCGTGTGAAAAAATAAAAATGAAAATTTTCATGAATTAAATGAACCCAACAATGTACATCTTTATTAATGATTTCGATATAAATTTTGGTCTGTCAAGATAGAATATCATTGTCAATTATAGAAACAAATATGAAGGATAACCATTATTGTTCCAAATGTAATGCATTTATTAGGATGGAGAAGGTGAAACGTATAATTATACATGTATGACAATGAGCTGGGACTTTAAAGACCAACCCCAATAATGACCTTAAATTTTATAGAAAAGCATATAATCCTCATTGACTCTCCAATTTCAGACGCTACATATATATTCCATCTATCTGTTTTAGGGAATGTTGAAATATGGCAATATCATAAACACAAGGAAAGAATGATTTACACCAATAAGCACACTTACAACGATATACTTAATATTCTTACTCGCGACATGTTAATGTACGTGACTATTCCTTTGATATGACCTGTGCTAACTGCTACATAGCGTGAATACTTATCACGTTCCTTACTATAAAAAGTTTTATTAATTAGTCTTCTTACTTTTCACGGATCTTATGCCAAAAGCTCAATATATTTTCATGCATTTTGTCTCTGAATGAAGCAATGTTCTTTAGTCAATGCCCTTACGACTCAGCATGCATTCTTTGTCCCCTTCTTTTGGGGTTTAGTTCAGGAGTTCAATTTCTTTATTTACCCTTTTTTTTTTTTTTTTAATATATAGAATTATTTACACTTGCTTTAAAAAAAATACCCTTTCGATAATAAGTAATGTCCGTGTGAAAATAAAATCGATTTGTAGTCCTAAATAAGGAATTGAAATTAATATGGAGTAAAATAACTCATAAGTATCACCAAAAACCCACTAAACTAATTAGAGGTTCTTATTCTCAAAAAAAAAAAAAAAAAAAAAAAAATTAGAGGTTCTTATATTTTTATTTAGGGAAAAAAAAGGGGGCGGTTCATATTTTCTTGGATAAATCAAACTTATATTTTGGCTAAAATGATAAAAGAAACTTATTAGGAACATCTATATAAGACACAAAGCATGACAAGGTGATGAGAAAGAAATATAGAGAAAGTAAACATATGGAAAATGAATTAAGGTTTGAATATATGTGAGAGTGATTTTCATGAAGACTAGGGTTGGTGACATTGTCAACTATGGTTATTGATTTAGGTGAGAATGAGCCCAACCAGGTCTTCCGTGCACAACCTCTCTGCAATCTTCCCCATTAAATGACCCTGAGCAGGCTCTGCATGGCAAACCACATTTACTGCATTCATGCCACTCTTGCACACCTACCTGGAGTTCAAATATATACCCAAAATCATTGATGATATCTTAAACTTTACAATTCACGGGTTAATTAAATTTAAATGTAAAGTAAAGAATATCTTTCACAAATATCATCAAAATTAAACAATAAAAATAATTTTAAAAAATTACTAAAAGTTATGTGACGTAATTCTATTCATGTATGACTAAATTTTTATCAAATCTAAGAATGGTTGTAGATTATTAATTAATTTAAATAAACGATGAAATTTTAAAAACATTTTCAAGCTTTTAGTAATAAAATTCAATTGAATGAGCAATTTTAACTTTTGAAAATTCTGGTAATAGAGTTCATGCACCTAGAATAGAATTAGTTCAATAATTTTAATATAATTATATTATTATATTAAAAAAATATAATTATAGCATGGCGAACATATTGTTCATGTTGACAAGGAAAAGACATTCATGACATGTAGAATGCAAATTTTACAACACAGTACTATTTGTAACGTGAGAATAGGGTGGTAAATAAACCAAATTATTTATGATTTTTTTTATAAATTTGATAATTGAGGGAGGGAGATTCTATATCCTAGACATGTATGTTAGAAACACAAGGATTGATAATATATATATATATATATATATATTAACAATACATCATTAATATATCTACATAAGTGTTTTAAATGAAAATATTTTTTCTAATTAATTCAAATAGTATAAGTTTAAATATAACTTAGTTATTAATTATTATTGGCACATATTAATGAATTGGTAAAAAATTATAGAATGGTTTTTACCATATATTGGAAATAATAAATTAAAAAATTAGGTCACAAACAAGTTAAGTTTGTTTGATTAAAAAAAAAAAATTTATTTTTGAACATGTAACATTACATGATCATGACACACCATCAATTTATATTCAAAATAAAATTCACTGAATCAATTTTAAATGTTTAATACTTGACTCAATTCAACTAGTTTACAACCAAATGTGAAAAAAATTTATATTGTTTCATGTAAACTTGTCAAATGGATTGGTAATCTTGACTGAGTTGAGGTGCAACTCAATTGAGTTTGGGTCAAATTGAGTTTGGATTAAAATGACTTGTACTAAAAGAACTGTAAAAACTATGACTATTACCCAGTCTTTTCATGGTTGGATCAATCCAATATGACCTATATTTTTCTTTCACATGCAAATAGTAATAATAAAAAATTAAAAACTAAACTTGATAGTATTGTCTTTGTATTCATTTCAATATAATTAAGACGAACAAAAGAAATCAAAAATAAAAATTCAATGCTATATAAATTCTTAAGTCTACAAATGGTCCACTAAGCTGAAACATTTAAGTCTCCATCTCCTTAAAAGAAGTCTATGAATGTTGTTAGAAGGAAAATTAATATCTTAGAAAATAAAGGAAATAAAGAAAGAGTAAGAAGTGAAAATTTAAAACAAATTTATAGGGAATTAGAAAGCCAAAATCTCAATTAATTAGGTTTAGGTGGACCTATTTTTTCACTAGTCTAAAAATCTGTACATATATCCATATTTTTCTTAGAACATATATATTATCGGGTTCAATCCAACTTTGTTGGGATTGGATTCAGAGCCGGCTGAATGCTAGAGCAAGAAATGCGGTCGCCTAAGGCCTTAACTAAAAAAAAGGCTCTCAAATTTTAACCAATAGGGTTATTTATAATCAATAAATAAAATAATATTTTTTTACTAGATGAAAAACAAAGAAAAAAGAGAGAAAAATGCAACGTCCATAATATTTTTCACAACACTTTTACAACTAATGTTAAATAGTAGGTTGTTATTGGTGGCAAAAAAATAATTATAGTGATATTTTCAAATAGAAAACAAAAGGCAACTTAAAACCTACGATTTGTTGTAAAAAATATTGTGAATGTTGCACTTCTATAAAAATAATAATAATAATAATAATAATAATAATAAGAGTTGAATTAGCAAACTTTTACTAGTTTTCATCTAAGTCTACAACTAACACCGCTTTTTTACTTACCACTATCAATCTACCACATCAACAAGTATGAAAAATTTTGTCAAACTTTTTCTATCTATAAAATTTAAAAAAAAAAAGAAAAAATTCTACGTAGTTCATATTAATTAATAGTAATTTTGCATCTAATAGAAGATAATCAATTTTCGCCTTAAGCCCCTAAATGCATCAAGCTCTTGATTGGATTTATGCAAATACATCGCACTCTCTACTAAATAATCTTTGAGATAGGATCTATTGATGATCAGCTGCCTGTAGCTAGCGTCAGACTTATACAAGCTTTTCTTATACGTATTTTTTTTAGTTAAATAAAAGTTTCTGGCTAGTTATAAAAAAATAATAATAAGAATACTTTCGTAATATTTTCACAATAATTTTACAACAAAATTTAAGTGAAAAATTATTATTAATTGTAATATAAACTTTATCACTTGAGGGTCATATATACTCACATTTGGATCCGAGATCATTGGGGCGCGTAAAGAAACGTGAAAAAATGAGCGTGGGGGTTCGTGAGATATATCAGCCTCCAAGGCGTTGCCACGGTGGGACAAAGTCAAACGCTGCGTTTGGTTCGATGCAATTGTAAAGTGCCAAAAGAGCAGCAAAGTCGTAAACAACTAGTATTACCGTACTGGGGCGGATATATTCATTTATTACGCTATATGTTGTGATTTGTGAACATTGCGATATTCACAGCATGGTCGTGAAAGTAGATAGCATAAAAGGGTGGGTTTTTTCAGTCGCCCATGAATGCTATCCCTTGGTCCATGCTCCATATATATAGCATGAATCTCAAATTACATGAATACACGTCCTTTCAATGAAACTAATTAATAGCACTAAACTAGTAATTGTCAAAAAGAGAAACAAAATAAGAAGGTAAATGTTAATGGATGCCTAAAGGCATTTGTTAATGAATCGTTTTAAAAAACTTTTTATAGAATAAAAAAATTAATGTTTTGAAAGTTTTTATTATTTCTTATAAAAGTAGTGTAAATTTTTTTCTAAAATAGTTTGTTAATAACTACCCTAAGAGTACTTATTAGTATGACTCAAATAATTATAGTAGTAATAACATTCCATAATAAAAAAAATTGTATTTTCTTATAGTAAAAGTAATAGCGGGTCAAATCATGTTATACATAGTCTAATTCCAAGTAATATTATATGATTTAATAACTTTTTATTAACATAAAATTCAAAAAATCTCATTGTAGAATTATATGTTTTATATGTTCTTACCAAATGCACCAAATTTGATGTCAAATCCAATACTATTTACTATTCAATTGGGTTGGGTTGGGTTTAAGCTAAATACTTAATAAATTATGTCAGGTTTAAGTTACACTTAGTATAATTTTAAGTAATGTTCCATTACATAAATACATAATTACTTTATATTGAATTCATATTTTGTAGATCCTACCATTATATTACATGCGCTATATATTTCTACCATGCATGTTAAATTTTATGCTAGTCAAATATTTATTTATATCCTTAAACTCATCTTTGATGCATAGGTATAAGCTACAAAAACTTGAAATTTTGATAATATAGCTATTGATATTTGATTATCATGAAATTTAGTAAGCATAAGAGATATATTAAAAGAACATATAATCCAATGGTAAATTTGTCGAAATTTGCATCCAATAAAAAGATATTGAATGGTGTAATATTACATAATTTGCGGGTCTAGACTCTAGATTTAAATTACTAAATTTCAAAATCACAATTCCAGATTATGTATCTTATTGGTAATTGTGGGGCCAGCAAGTCAGACAGCACGGCCCACTTCGTTCCAGGACCGAAGGCCCGAGCTGAGGAGG
Source organism: Quercus ilex subsp. ballota (assembly GCA_032727855.1). Taxonomy (NCBI): domain Eukaryota; kingdom Viridiplantae; phylum Streptophyta; class Magnoliopsida; order Fagales; family Fagaceae; genus Quercus; species Quercus ilex. The sequence goes on from CM064915.1 coordinate 36,774,968, forward strand.
CGTCCAAGGTCCGAGGATGAATGTAAGAAGCCCAGGAGCCCAATAAGCCACGCCGAGGACGACTCTGTCCTCGGACATCCGACACCTTAAAGTAAACAGGCAACACCATCAATGGAGCCTTCCTGACTATTCGAAGAGCAGAGAGCAAGTACCACGCGCCAGCAATGGAAGCATGGTGGAGGAGCAAGTTCAGGACGAACTGTCACCTCCACATTAAATGCCCTCAACTAACGTCCTGGCCGCATTAATGAGGAGAGGACTCCACAATAGTGCCACCTTGGTTGCCGCAACCCACAAAGAGAATGGGAAGGTGGCTGATGGGACAGGCACTCAAGTAATGGTCTAATTCCTCAACAAATGTAGGGCTATGATCGATTGGGAGAGGGGTATATAATGTAAGGAACCCCCTTGAAGGAAGGGACGAAGATATGACCTAAGGAGTACTGTAGCAACCTGTATTCTCTGAGAAAACCTTGTAATCACTCTTCAAAGAAATTATAAGAACTCCAAGCCCTGGAGAACAAGTCCGAGGAGCATTATTACGCATCCCAATTCACGCTCAGGTTATCTAACCCACGTGTAACCATGCACGGTCGTTGCACTTCTCACTAACGCCTAGTTCTTGAGCTCATTCTCTATAAATTCATTGCGGGGCAAACTGGGCTGGGTCCACTCTCTCAACCCGTAGAAGTGCTCAAATCCGGTCCCTACAATTGGCACCGTCTGTGGAAATAACTCGTGTGTTAGTAAGGACAACAGCCAAGCATGGTGGGATCAGGCCCTCACCAAGGAAGTCCCCATCGACCTGAACCGGCCAAATCCCGGCACCAGGGTAGCTATGGCGACCCCGGGAGTGGTCAAAAGAAGGAGAACAGAAGATTTCGAGAGAGAAGCGTGCATACCTCAACAACTAGCGGAAGCCATACCTGTCGGGATGGGCACGTGCCCCAGAAGCACGACAATGGCCACGCCACGCGATCGGAGGAGGCCCATAGCCACGCATCCCAGAGACAGGATGATAAGGTGGCCATGCAGCGCAAGATAGATGATTTGAAGAGAAAGCTGCGCCGTGCACGGCGAAGATGGTTCGAACCCAGCCCTGACCTGCCCTCTGACGACGAAAGTGACGACGAATACAGGCAAAGGTCCAGAACACCCCCGAGCGAGACTTTCTCTCATGAGGATGAGCGCTACCAGAGGCGCAAGCGCGACAGCCCAACTCCTAGGGGCTTAGGGAGTGACGCCATGAGCAAGGCACTGGATCGGCTCTCTAAGTCGCCCTTCACGCGTCGTATAGAGGAGGCAATGCTCCCTCGGCAGTTCCAACAGCCAATCTTCACTGTTTACAACGGCAAAACGAACCCCGTGGAGCATGTGAGCCAGTTTAACCAGAGGATGGCTGTCCACTCTAAGAACGAGGTGCTGATGTGCAAGGTCTTCCCATCCAGCTTGGGACCTGTGGCAATGAGGTGGTTCAACGGGCTAAGGATGAATTTCGTAGACTCGTATAGACAGCTGACCCAGGCTTTTGGTTCCCGTTTTGTCACGAATTGCAAACCTCCTCGGCCCATAAGCGCGTTACTGTCCCTATCCATGCGTGATGGGGAGACTCTCAAGGCTTACTTGGACAAATATTGGGAGGTTTACAATGAGCTGGACGGCAAGTACGACGATCTCGCCATCAATACGTTCAAGAACGGACTACTAATGGGGCACGGCTTGAGGAAGTCCTTAACTGGTAAGCCCGCCACCAGCATGTGACAGTTGATGGATCGGATCGATAAATATAAGCGGGTAAAGGAAGATATGCTACAAGGCAAGGGGAAGGATAAGGTTATCCCTCAGGAGAGGAGGGATTTCAGGTCGGACAGGTATAACAATGCCCGCCCGATGAGGGATTTTGGTGGAGAATCTGGAGCGACCAATGCCCAACTATCAGCGCCGTGTTCCGAGAACTCGTACATAGGGTGCTGGAAAGGATAAAGAACGAACCGTACTTTAGGTGGCCGAATAAGATGGCTGGGGAACCTGAGAGGCACAATCAGAATCGCTACTGCTAATACCACCAGGACCACGGACATACCACGGAGGACTGCAGGAACCTCCGGAACTACCTGGACCAACTAGTTCGGGAAGGAAAGCTGAAGCACCTCCTGCACCATCCCAGTAATCATCAGGGCCAAACATACCAGGAGCCACGGAGGGATATCGCTATGGGGCAGCCTGTTGGCACGATTAACGTAATCCTGGCGACACCGGGAAGAACGGGCACGCGCCCTTCGCGAGTGTTGTCTGTAGCCCAACTGCCTGCCGAGGAGTCCCAGACAGAGCCGAAGAGGGCTAGGAGGAGTTCCCGCCCTCCCTTGAGCTTCTCAGAGGACGACAAGATTGGGACCACCCAGCCCACGATGACGCTTTGGTGGTCACCCTTAGAATTGGGGGCTACGACGTGAGGAGAGTGATGGTGGATGGTGGCAGTGCGGCAGAGGTCATGTATCCAGACCTCTACAAGGGGCTAGGGTTAAGATCGTAGGACTTGACGCCTTATAGCTCCCCCCTAATGAGCTTCGATGGAAAGCTCGTCATCCCGAAGGGCATGATCAAGCTGCCCATACAGACCAGCCCAGAAGTGGTGGAGGTGAACTTCATAGTGGTGGACACATACTCCCCCTACACAGCCATCGTGGGAAGGCCCTGGCTCCACACTTTGGGGGGCGTTGCCTCCTCCTTGCACCAGAAGGTGAAATTCCCATCAGGGGATGAGGTTCTAAAGATTCGCGGTTGCCAGCCCACAGCGAGGCAGTGCACGGTGGCTGTCATATCATATCGGCTTGACGCACAGCCCTCGGCCATTACTGAGGAAGGTTTATAGCAATCAAAGACCCCGGTAGCGCCTCCTGGTATAGCTGCCAAAGAAGCCAAATGTGAGGATCTGGAGAAAGTGGTAATCGGTGACTATCTGGAGAAATTCTTTCGGGTCGGGGCTCGACTGCCTCCCACTGAGCAGGTGGAGCTGGTTGAGTTCCTCAAGAACAATATCGACGTGTTTGCATGGGACCCCTACGATGCCCCAGGGATTGACCCATCCTTCATCTATCACCATCTCAACGTCAGCCCATCCATAGTGCCCAAGAAACAGTCGCCCCGACGCCCATCGAGGGAGCACGCTGATGCCATCAGGGAGGAGGTGAATAAACTTAAGCGTGCCGGGGCTATCAAAGAGGTTTTTTACCCCGAGTGGCTAGCCAATACTGTGGTGGTCAAGAAGAAAAGCGGAAAGTGGAGGGTCTGTGTGAACTTCACAGACCTAAATAAAGCGTGTCCGAAAGACCCGTTCCCCATGCCTCGGATCGACCAGCTGGTTGATGCGACCACGGGCCATCCTCGGATGAGCTTCCTAGACACCTTTCAAGGCTATCATCAGATACCACTGGCCCTGGAAGACCAGGAGAAGACAGCTTTTGTGACGCCCGTCGGGAACTACCACTACAAAGTAATGATGTTTGGTCTGAAGAACGTAGGGTCCACTTATCAAAGGATGATGACGAGGATGTTTGAGCCAATGCTGGGCAAAAGTATCGAGGTCTATGTTGACGATATGTTGGTGAAGAGTAAAGCGGTATCCGAACATCTGGGGGACCTCGGCCGCACATTTGACGTCCTGAGAAAGCACAAGCTGTGCCTAAATGCCTCAAAATGCTCGTTTGGGGTAGGCTCAGGTCTGGGATACATGATCACCCACAGGGGAATCGAAGTTGACCCTGACCAAATCAAGGCTATTCATAATCTGAAGCCTCCACAGAACCCCAAAGAGGTCCAAAAGCTTACTAGGATGATCGCGGCTTTGAACCAATTCATTTCCAGGTCAGCTGACAAGTGGAGGCCCTTCTATCTCCTGATCAACAAGTGGAAAGGATTTGAGTGGTCCGAGGATTGTGTCGTAGCTTTCCAGCAACTCAAGGAATACCTATCCCGGCCACCTATCATGTCCAATCCTGAGGCCGACGAGGTCTTGTACGCATACCTTGCTGTGGCGCCCCACGCAGTGAGCCTAGTACTGATACGGGACGACAGTGGCGTTCAAAAGCCAGTTTATTACGTCAGCAAGTCGCTGTATGAAGCAGAGGTCAAGTACCTGCCATTGGAGAAGGCCATACTAGTTGTGTTCCACGCCACACGAAAGCTCCCCCACTACTTCCAAGCCCACACAGTGGTCGTCCTAACCCGACTGCCCTTGAAGTCTGTACTTCGGACTGCCGATTATACCGGGAGAATCGGGAAGTGGAACACAATCCTTGGGGCTTTTGACATCAAATACATGCCTCGGACCTCCATAAAAGGCCAGATTCTGGCAGATTTGACGGCTGAGTTCGCCGAACCTACTGTGGAAGTAGCAGTCGAGGAGGAGAGCTTTGATGAGAAATCAGTTGGGGCAGTCTCCATCCCGGGGTCACCAACCTGGAAGGTATATGTTGATGACGCGGCAAACCAGAGGGGGTCCGGAGTGGGGCTAGTATTAATATCCCCTGAGGATCATGTCATAGAGAAGTCCCTGAGGCTCGGATTCTCGGCCACAAATAACGAGGCCGAGTATGAGGCATTGCTGTAAGGGATGGTCATGGTACAGAAGATGGGAGGAAAGTCGATAGAGATGTTCTTAGACTCGAGATTGGTGGTAGGGTAGGTAAAGGGAGAGATGGAGGCCAGAGATTCGAGAATGCAAGAATACCTGAGCCAGGTCAAGTGCTTGCAATCGGAGTTCGACCTCTTCAGCTTGTCTCATACTCCCCGGAGTGGGAACAGTCATACCGACTCATTAGCCACACTTGCAACTTCCTCGGCAGAGGGTCTGCCTCGGATCATACTTGTGAAGCATTTGGAGAAAGCGAATGAAGTGGCAAAGGGAGCGATCCCCATCCATCAGGTTGAGGTGGGTCCCAGCTGGATGGACCCCATAGTGAAATTCCTTAAAGACGATATCCTGCCCGAAGATAAGTCACAAGCTGAGAAAGTACGAAGAAAAGCTCATCGATTCTGGTAGTCCGAGGATCACAAGCTATACAGGCGTTCCTACTCTGGGCCATACCTGCTGTGCATCCACCCCGAAACAGCAGAATTACGGCTCGAAGAACTGCATGAGGGAATCTATGGGAGTCACACAGGAGGGAGATCCCTGTCTCACCGAGCCGTCACACAAGAATATTGGTGGCCGGGAATGCAGTAGGAGGCCTTGGAGTATGTCAAGAGGTGCGACCATTGCCAAAGGTTCGCCCCAAATATTCACCAGCCAGGAGGGGTCCTTAATCCTTTGTTCAGTCCCTGGCCGTTCACCCAATGGGGCTTGGACATTGTAGAACCTTTCCCCAAAGCGCCAGGGAATAAGAAGTATCTGTTGGTGGCCACGAACTACTTCACCAAATGGGGCGAGGCCGAGCCACTGGCCAATATCAGGGACGTGGTCGCAAAGAAATTCCTTTGGAGGAATATTGTCACATGGTTCGGGGTCCCTCATACCCTCATCTCGGATAATGGGCTCCAATTCGACAGCAAGGCCTTCAGGAGGTACTGTTGTGAACTTGGGATCACAAACAAATACTCGACGCTCGCCTACCCTCAATGAAACGGACAGGCAGAGGCTGTCAACAAGGTTATCGTCAACGGGCTTAAGAAGAGACTGGACGACGCCAAGGGAAGATAGGTAGAGGAGCTACCTCACGTTCTATGGACGTACCGGACTACACCCCAGCGGTCAACGGGGGAAACACCTTTTGCCATGACTTATGGTGCCGAGGCGGTGATCCCCCTGGAAACAAACTTCCGGATGCTAAGGACAAGCTCTTTCACTCCAGGCAGCAATGATGAACTGCTGGGGAGGAACCTGGACCTGGTGGCCGAACGAAGGGAACGAGCGATGATCCAGCTGGCCTATTACCAATAAAAGCTCAAGCAAGGATATGACACCAATGTGAGGCTCAGACCACTAGCACCGGGGGACCTGGTGCTGAAAAAAGTCGTTGGGGCTACCAGGAACCCATCCTGGGGAAAGCTGGGACCCAACTGGGAGGGCCCCTACCGAATTACCTCAATAGCAGGGATAGGCGCATATTATTTAAAAGATTTAGACGAAAAACCTGTACCTCGTCCATGGAATGTAAATAACCTGAAAATGTATTATTATTAATGAAGAAGTCTTTTCGGATTCCGATTCTTAGCCTATCACGATTATGTATCTCATGTTTGGACGGCCAGCCTAAGTGTTAGACAGAACCAAGGCATTGCATGGTCCTCGGACTCAAGCCTGTGGGGAAACTAACCACTCCAAAAAGGTTCAAAGTGTTAGACAAAACTAAGGCATTGCATGGTCCTCAGACTCAAGCCTATGGGGAAACTAAATACTTCAAAAGAGCCTAAGTGTTAGACAGAACCAAGGCATTGCATGGTCCTCGGACTCAAGCCTATGGGGAAACTAACTACTTCAAAAAATTCTAAGTGTTAGACAGAACAAAGGCATTGCATAGTTCTCTGACTCAAGCCTCTGGGGAAACTAACTACTTCAAAAAGATTATAAGTGTTAGACAGAACCAAGGCATTGCATGGTCCTCGGACTCAAGCCAATAGGGAAACTAACTACTTCAAAAGATTCTAAGTGTTAGACAGAACCAAGGCATTGCATGGTCCTCGGACTCAAGCCTATGAGGAAACTAATTACTTCAAAAAGACTCTAAGTGTTAGACAGAACCAAGGCATTGCATGGTCCTCGGACTCAAGCCTATGGGGAAACTAACTACTTAAAAAAGATTCTAAGTGTTAGACAAAACTAAGGAATTACATGGTCCTCGGACTCAAGCCTATGGGGAAACTAATTACTTCAAAAAGAGCCTAAGTGTTAGACAGAACCAAGGCATTGCATGGTCCACGGACTCGAGCCTATGGGGAAACTAACTACTTCAAAAAGATTCTAAGTGTTAGACAGAACCAAAGCATTGCATGGTCCTCGGACTCAAGCCTATGAGGAAACTAATTACTTCAAAAAGAGCCTAAGTGTTAGACAGAACCAAGGCATCGCATGGTCCTCGGACTCGAGCCTATGGGGAAACTAACTACTTCAAAACAATTCTAAGTGTTAGACAGAACCAAAGCATTGCATCGTCCTCGGACTCAAGCCTATGGGGAAACTAACTACTTCAAAAAGAACCTAAGTGTTAGACAAAACCAAGGCATTGCATGGTCCTCGAACTCAAGCCTATGGGGAAACTAACTACTTAAAAAGATTCTAAGTGTTAGACAGAACCAAGGCATTGCATGGTCCTCGGACTCAAGCCTATGGGGAAACTAAATTTTTCAAAAAGATTCTAAGTGTTAGACAGAACCAAGGCATTGCATAGTCCTCGGACTCAAGCCTATGGGGAAACTAATTACTTCAAAAGATTCTAAGTGTGAGACAGAACCAAGGCATTGCATGGTCCTCGGACTCAGGCCTATGGAGAAACTAACTACTTCAAAAAGATCCTAAGTGTTAGACAGAACCAAGACATTGCTTGGTCCTCGGACTCAAGCATATGGGAAACTAAATACTTCAAAAGAGCCTAAGAGTTAGACAGAACCAAGGCATTGCACGGTCCTCGGACTCAAGCCTATGGGGAAACTAACTACTTAAAAAGATTCTAAGAGTTAGACAGAACCAAGGCATTGCATGGTCCTTGGACTCAAGCCTATGGGGAAACTAACTACTTCAAAAAGATTCTAAGCGTTAGACAGAACCAAAGCATTGCATGGTCCTCGGACTCAAGCCTATGGGGAAACTAACTACTTAAAAAGATTCTAAGTGTTAGACAGAACCAAGGCATTGCATGGTCCTCTAACTCAAGCCTATGGGGAAACTAACTACTTCAACAAGAGCCTAAGTGTTAGACAAAACCAAGGCATTGCATGGTCTTCGGACTCAAGCCTATGGGGAAACTAACTATTTAAAAAGATTCGAAGTGTTAGACAGAACCAAGGCATTGCATGGTCCTCGGACACAAGCCTATGGAGAAACTAACTACTTCAAAAAGAGACTAAGTGTTAGACAGAACCAAGGCATTGCATGGTCCTCGGACTCAAGCCTATGGGGAAACTAACTACTTCAAAAAGATTCTAAGTGTTAGACAGAACCAAGGCATTGCATGGTCCTCGGACTCAAGCCTATGGGGAAACTAACTACTTCAACAAGATTCTAAGTGTTAGACAGAACCAAGGAATTGCATGGTCCTCGGACTCAAGCCTATGGGGAAACTAATTACTTCAAAAGATTCTAAGTGTTAGACAGAACCAAGGCATTGCATGGTCCTCGGACTCAAGCCTATGGGGAAACTAACTACTTCAAAAAGATCCTAAGTGTTAGACAGAACCAAGACATTGCATGGTCCTCGGTCTCAAGCATATGGGAAACTAAATACTTCAAAAGAGCCTAAGTGTTAGACAGAACCAAGGCATTGTATGGTCTTCGGACTCAAGCCTATGGGGAAACTAAATACTTCAAAAGAGCCTAAGCGTTAGATAGAACCAAGGCATTACATGGTCCTCGGACTCAAGCCTATGGGGAAACTAACTACTTCAAAAAGATTCTAAGTGTTAGACAGAACTAAGGCATTGCATGGTCCTCGGACTCAAGCCTATGGGGAAACTAACTACTTCAAAAAGATTCTAAGTGTTAGACAGAACCAAGGCATTGCATAGTCCTCGGACTCAAGCCTATGGGGAAACTAACTACTTCAAAAGATTCTAAGTGTTAGACAGAACCAAGGCATTGCATGGTCCTCGAACTCAAACCTATGGGGAAACTAACTACTTCAAAAAGATTCTAAGTGTTAGACAAAACCAATGCACTGCATGGTCCTCGGACTCAAGCCTATGGGGTAACTAACTACTTCAAAAGATTCTAAGTGTTAGACAGAACCAAGGCATTGCATGGTCCTCGGACTCAAGCCTATGGGGAAACTAACTACTTCAAAAAGATTCTAAGTGTTAGACAGAACCAAGGCATTGTCTGGTCCTCGGACTCAAGCCTATGGGGAAACTAACTACTTCAAAAAGATTCTAAGTGTTAGACAAAACCAATGCATTGCATGGTCCTCGGACTCAAGCCTATAGGGAAACTAACTACTTCAAAAGATTCTAAGTGTTAGACAGAACCAAGGCATTGCATGGTCCTCGGACTCAAGCATATGGGGAAACTAACTGCTTCAAAAAGATTCTAAGTGTTAGACAGAACCAAGGCATTGCATGGTCGTCGGACTCAAGCCTATGGGGAAACTAACTACATCAAAAAGAATCTAAGTGTTAGACAGAACTAAGGCATTACATGGTCCTCGGACTCAAGCCTGTGGGGAAACTAATTAGTTCAAAAAGGGCCTAAGTGTTAGACAGAACCAAAGCATCAGATGGTCCTCGGACTCGAGCTGACGGGGAAACTAACTACTTCAAAAAGATTCTAAGTGTTAGACAGAACCAAGGCATTGCATGGTCCTCGGACTCAAGCCTATAGGGAAACTAACTACTTCAAAAAGAGCCTAAGTGTTAGACAAAACCAAGGCATTGCATGGTCTTCGGACTCAAGCCTATGGGGAAACTAACTACTTAAAAAGATCCTAAGTGTTAGACAGAACCAAGGCATTGCATGGTCCTCGGACTCAAGCCTATGGGGAAACTAAATACTTCAAAAGAGTCTAAGCGTTAGACAGAACCAAGGCATTACATGGTCCTCGGACTCAACCCTTTGGGGAAACTAACTACTTCAAAAAGATTCTAAGTGTTAGACAAAACCAATGCATTGCATGGTCCTCGGACTCAAGCCTATAGGGAAACTAACTACTTCAAAAGATTCTAAGTGTTAGACAGAACCAAGGCATTGCATGGTCCTCGGACTCAAGCATATGGGGAAACTAACTGCTTCAAAAAAATTCTAAGTGTTAGACAGAACCAAGGCATTGCATGGTCGTCGGACTCAAGCCTATGGGGAAACTAACTACTTCAAAAAGAATCTAAGTGTTAGAAAGAACTAAGGCATTACATGGTCCTCGGACTCAAGCCTGTGGGGAAACTAATTACTTCAAAAAGGGCCTAAGTGTTAGACAGAACCAAAGCATCACATGGTCCTCGGACTCGAGCCTACGGGGAAACTAACTACTTCAAAAAGATTCTAAGTGTTAGACAGAACCAAGGCATTGCATGGTCCTCGGACTCAAGCCTATAGGAAAACTAACTACTTCAAAAAGAGTCTAAGTGTTAGACAAAACCAAGGCATTGCATGGTCTTCGGACTCAAGCCTATGGGGAAACTAACTACTTAAAAAGATTCTAAGTGTTAGACAGAACCAAGGCATTGCATGGTCCTCGGACTCAAGCCTATGGGGAAACCAACTACTTCAAAAAAAGACTAAGTGTTAGACAGAACCAAGGAATTGCATGGTCCTCGGACTCAAGCTTATGGGGAAACTAACTACTTCAAAAAGATTCTATGTGTTAGACAGAACCAAGGCATTGCATGGTCCTCGGACTCAAGACTATTGGGAAACTAACTACGTCAAAAAGATTCTAAGTGTTAGACAGAACCAAGGCATTGCATGGTCCTCGGACTCAAGCCTATGGGGAAACTAAATACTTCAAAAGAGCCTAAGCGTTAGACAGAACCAAGGCATTACATGGTCCTCGGACTCAAGCCTATGGGGAAACTAACTACTTCAAAAAGATTCTAAGTGTTAGACAGAACTAAGGCATTGCATGGTCCTTCGACTAAAGCCTATGGGGAAACTAACTACTTCAAAAAGATTCTAAGTGTTAGACAGAACCAAGGCATTGCATGGTCCTCGGACTCAAGCCTATGGGGAAACTAACTACTTCAAAAGATTCTAAGTGTTAGACAGAACCAAGGCATTGCAAGGTCCTCGAACTCAAGCCTATGGGGAAACTAACTACTTCAAAAAGATTCTAAGTGTTAGACAAAACCAATGCATTGCATGGTCCTCGGACTCAAGCCTATGGGGAAACTAACTACTTCAAAAGATTCTAAGTGTTAGACAGAACCAAGGCATTGCACGGTCCTCGAACTCAAGCCTATGGGGAAACTAACTACTTCAAAAAGATTCTAAGTGTTAGACAGAACTAAGGCATTGCATGGTCCTCGGACTCAAGCCTATGGGGAAACTAACTACTTCAAAAAGATTCTAAGTGTTAGACAGAACCAAGGCATTGCATAGTCCTCGGACTCAAGCCTATAGGGAAACTAACTACTTCAAAAGATTCTAAGTGTTAGACAGAACCAAGGCATTGCATGGTCCTCGAACTCAAACCTATGGGGAAACTAACTACTTCAAAAAGATTCTAAGTGTTAGACAAAACCAATGCACTGGATGGTCCTCGGACTCAAGCCTATGGGGCAACTAACTACTTCAAAAGATTCTAAGTGTTAGACAGAACCAAGGCATTGCATGGTCCTCGGACTCAAGCCTATGGGGAAACTAACTACTTCAAAAAGATTCTAAGTGTTAGACAGAACCAAGGCATTGTCTGGTCCTCGGACTCAAGCCTATGGGGAAACTAACTACTTCAAAAAGATTCTAAGTGTTAGACAAAACCAATGCATTGCATGGTCCTCGAACTCAAGCCTATAGGGAAACTAACTACTTCAAAAGATTCTAAGTGTTAGACAGAACCAAGGCATTGCATGGTCCTCGGACTCAAGCATATGGGGAAACTAACTGCTTCAAAAAGATTCTAAGTGTTAGACAGAACCAAGGCATTGCATGGTCGTCGGACTCAAGCCTATGGGGAAACTAACTACATCAAAAAGAATCTAAGTGTTAGACAGAACTAAGGCATTACATGGTCCTCGGACTCAAGCCTGTGGGGAAACTAATTAGTTCAAAAAGGGCCTTAGTGTTAGACAGAACCAAAGCATCAGATGGTCCTCGGACTCGAGCTTACGGGGAAACTAACTACTTCAAAAAGATTCTAAGTGTTAGACAGAACCAAGGCATTGCATGGTCCTCGGACTCAAGCCTATAGGGAAACTAACTACTTCAAAAAGAGCCTAAGTGTTAGACAAAACCAAGGCATTGCATGGTCTTCGGACTCAAGCCTATGGGGAAACTAACTACTTAAAAAGATCCTAAGTGTTAGACAGAACCAAGGCATTGCATGGTCCTCGGACTCAAGCCTATGGGGAAACTAAATACTTCAAAAGAGTCTAAGCGTTAGACAGAACCAAGGCATTACATGGTCCTCGGACTCAAGCCTTTGGGGAAACGAACTACTTCAAAAAGATTCTAAGTGTTAGACAAAACCAATGCATTGCATGGTCCTCGGACTCAAGCCTATAGGGAAACTAACTACTTCAAAAGATTCTAAGTGTTAGACAGAACCAAGGCATTGCATGGTCCTAGGACTCAAGCATATGGGGAAACTAACTGCTTCAAAAAAATTCTAAGTGTTAGACAGAACCAAGGCATTGCATGGTCGTCGGACTCAAGCCTATGGGGAAACTAACTACTTCAAAAAGAATCTAAGTGTTAGAAAGAACAAAGGCATTACATGGCCCTCGGACTCAAGCCTGTGGGGAAACTAATTACTTCAAAAAGGGCCAAAGTGTTAGACAGAACCAAAGCATCACATGGTCCTCGGACTCGAGCCTACGGGGAAACTAACTAGTTCAAAAAGATTCTAAGTGTTAGACAGAACCAAGGCATTGCATGGTTCTCGGACTCAAGCCTATAGGAAAACTAACTACTTCAAAAAGAGCCTAAGTGTTAGACAAAACCAAGGCATTGCATGGTCTTCGGACTCAAGCCTATGGGGAAACTAACTACTTAAAAAGATTCTAAGTGTTAGACAGAACCAAGGCATTGCATGGTCCTCGGACTCAAGCCTATGGGGAAACCAACTACTTCAAAAAAAGACTAAGTGTTAGACAGAACCAAGGAATTGCATGGTCCTCGGACTCAAGCTTATGGGGAAACTAACTACTTCAAAAAGATTCTAAGTGTTAGACAGAACCAAGGCATTGCATGGTCCTCGGACTCAAGACTATTGGGAAACTAACTACGTCAAAAAGATTCTAAGTGTTAGACAGAACCAAGGCATTGCATGGTCCTCGGACTCAAGCCTATGGGGAAACTAATTACTTCAAAAGATTCTAAGTGTTAGACAGAACCAAGGCATTGCATGGTCCTCGGACTCAAGCCTATGGGGAAACTAACTACTTGAAAAAGATCCTAAGTGTTAGACAGAACCAAGACATTGCATGGTCCTTGGACTCAAGCATATGGGAAACTAAATACTTCAAAAGAGCCTAAGTGTTAGACAGAACCAAGGCATTGCATGGTCCTCGGACTCAAGCCTATGGGGAAACTAAATACTTCAAAAGAGCCTAAGCGTTAGACAGAACCAAGGCATTACATGGTCCTCGGACTCAAGCCTATGGGGAAACTAACTACTTCAAAAAGATTCTAAGTGTTAGACAGAACTAAGGCATTGCATGGTCCTCGGACTAAAGCCTATGGGGAAACTAACTACTTCAAAAAGATTCTAAGTGTTAGACAGAACCAAGGCATTGCATGGTCCTCGGACTCAAGCCTATGGGGAAACTAACTACTTCAAAAGATTCTAAGTGTTAGACAGAACCAAGGCATTGCAAGGTCCTCGAACTCAAGCCTATGGGGAAACTAACTACTTCAAAAAGATTCTAAGTGTTAGACAAAACCAATGCATTGCATGGTCCTCGGACTCAAGCCTATGGGGAAACTAACTACTTCAAAAGATTCTAAGTGTTAGACAGAACCAAGGCATTGCATGGTACTCGGACTCAAGCCTATGGGGAAACTAACTACTTCAAAAAGATTCTAAGTGTTAGACAGATCCAAGGCATTGTCTAGTCCTCGGACTCAAGCCTATGGGGAAACTAAATACTTCAAAAGAGCCTAAGCGTTAGACAGAACCAAGGCATTGCATGGTCCTCGGACTCAAGCCTATGGGGAAACTAAATACTTCAAAAGAGCCTAAGCGTTAGACAGAACCAAGGCATTACATGGTCCTCGGACTCAAGACTATTGGGAAACTAACTACGTCAAAAAGATTCTAAGTGTTAGACAGAACCAAGGCATTGCATGGTCCTCGGACTCAAGCCTATGGGGAAACTAATTACTTCAAAAGATTCTAAGTGTTAGACAGAACCAAGGCATTGCATGGTCCTCGGACTCAAGCCTATGGGGAAACTAACTACTTCAAAAAGATCCTAAGTGTTAGACAGAACCAAGACATTGCATGGTCCTTGGAATCAAGCATATGGGAAACTAAATACTTCAAAAGAGCCTAAGTGTTAGACAGAACCAAGGCATTACATGGTCCTCGGACTCAAGCCTGTGGGGAAACTAATTACTTCAAAAAGAGCCTAAGTGTTAGACAGAACCAAAGCATCACATGGTCCTCGGACTCGAGCCTACGAGGAAACTAACTACTTCAAAAAGATTCTAAGTGTTAGACAGAACCAAGGCATTGCATGGTCCTCGGAGTCAAGCCTATAGGGAAATTAACTACTTCAAAAAGAGCCTAAGTGTTAGACAAAACCAAGGCATTGCCTGGTCCTCGGACTCAAGCCTATGGGGAAACTAACTACTTAAAAAGATTCTAAGTGTTAGACAGAACCAAGGGGTACTCGGACTCAAGCCTATGGAGAAACTAACTACTTAAAAAGATTCTAAGCGTTAGACAGAATCAAAGCATTGCATGGTCCTCGGACTCAAGCCTATAGGGAAACTAAATACTTCAAAAGAGCCTAAGTGTTAGACAGAACTAAGGCATTGCATGGTCCTCGGACTCAAGCCTATGGGGAAACTAGATACTTCAAAAGAGCCTAAGTGTTAGACAGAACCAAGGCATTGCATGGTCCTCGGACTCAAGCCTATGGGGAAACTAACTACTTCAAAAAGATTCTAAGTGTTAGACAGAACCAAGGCATTGCATGGTCCTCGGACTCAAGCCTATAGGGAAACTAACTACTTCAAAAAGATTCTAAGTGTTAGACAGAACCAAGGCATTGCATGGTCCTCGGACTCTAGCCTATGGGGAAACTAATTACTTCAAAAGATTCTAAGTGTTAGATAGAACCAAGGCATTGTATGGTCCTCGGTCTCAAGCCTATGGGGGAAACTAACTACTTCAAAAAGATTCTAAGTGTTAGACAGAACCAAGGCATTGCATGGTCCTCGGACTCAAGCCTATGGGGAAACTAAATACTTCAAAAGAGCCTAAGTGTTAGACAGAACCAGGGCATTGTATGGTCCTCGGACTCAAGCCTATGGGGAAACTAAATACTTCAAAAGAGCCTAAGTGTTAGACAGAACCAAGGCATTCCATGGTCCTCGGACTCAAGCCTATAGGGAAACTAACTACTTCAAAAAGATTCTAAGTGTTAGACAGAGCCAAGGCATTGCATGGTCCTCGGACTCAAGCCTATGGGTAAACTAACTAATTCAAAAAGATTCTAAGTGTTAGACAGAATCAAGGCATTGCATGGTCCTCGGACTCAAGCCTATTGGGAAACTAACTACTTCAAAAGATTCTAAGTGTTAGACCGAACCAAGGCATTGCATGGTCCTCGGACTCAAGCCTATGGGGAAACTAACTACTTCAAAAAGATTCTAAGTGTTAGACAGAACCAAGGCATTGCATGGTCCTCGGACTCAAGTCTATGGGGAAACTAAGTACTTCAAAAAGATTCTAAGTGTTAGATGGAACCAAGGCATTGCATGGTCCTCGGACTCAAGCCTATGGGGAAACTAACTACTTCAAAAGATTCTAAGTGTTAGACAGAACCAAGGCATTGCATGGTCCTCAGACTCAAGCCTATGGGGAAACTAACTACTTCAAAAAGATTCTAAGTGTTAGACAGAACCAAGGCATTGCATGGTCCTCGGACTCAAGCCTATGGGGAAACTAACTACTTCAAAAAGAATCTAAGTGTTAGACAGAACTAAGGCATTACATGGTCCTCGGACTCAAGCCTGTGGGGAAACTAATTACTTCAAAAAGAGCCTAAGTGTTAGACAGAACCAAAGCATCGCATGGTCCTCGGACTCGAGCCTATGGGGAAACTAACTACTTCAAAAAGATTCTAAGTGTTAGACAGAACCAAGGCATTGCATGGTCCTCGGACTTAAACTTATAGGGAAACTAACTACTTCAAAAAGAGCCTAAGTGTTAGACAAAACCAAGGCATTGCATGGTCCTCGGACTCAAGCCTCTGGGGAAACTAACTATTTAAAAAGATTCTAAGTGTTAGACAGAACCAAGGCATTGCATGGTCCTCGGACTCAAGCCTATGGGGAAACTAACTACTTCAAAAAGATTCTAAGCGTTAGACAGAACCTAAGCATTGCATGGTCCTCAGACTCAAGCCTATAGGGAAACTAACTACTTCAAAAGATTCCAAGCGTTAGACAGAACCAAGGCATTGCGTAGTCCTCGGACTCAAACCTATGGAAAAACTAACTACTTCAAAAGAGCCTAGGTGTTAGACAGAACCAAGGCTTTGCATGGTTCTCGGACTCAAGCCTATGGGGAAACTAATTACTTCAAAAGATTCTAAGTGTTACACAGAACCAAGGCATTGCATGGTCCTCGGACTCAAGCCTATGGGGAAAACTAACTACTTCGAAAGATTCTAAGTGTTAGAGTGTTGGGAGAGGCTAGAGCCCTACCTAGTCCTTGGGACATAAAAGGTCTGCCTATGCATGCATGCCTTCACGTTATTGCATTCACTGCCGTGACTGGCCGAGGTACAATTGATGTTAGAATTATACAAGTAAAAAAAGGGGGGATGGGAGAAAACGGATAACGCGCAAATGGGCAAACAGCCAGAACAAACGGAAAGAGAAATAAGAATCACATTGCATTAAATCCATAGAAGTTACATGATAAGCGTCACATTACAATGTAAAAAAAAAAAGAAAAAAAAAAAAAAGAAGAAGAAGAAAGATGCAAAAGACAAAAGAAATGACAAAACAAAGCAGACAGGGGCGCCGAGGGGCCTGCTTCTTCCACTTAATTTCTCCCCCAGTAGGTGGCTGGTCCATGGCAACCTCAGGGTCTTCTGAGCTTTGGCTAAGTGGAATGGCCTATAGAGGTACCGTAGGAATGGCTGCCTCCTCAGCGGAAGAAACCTGGGCTTCAGATGAGGACTTCGCAACCTCTTGGGGCGCTTCCTCGTTGGGGCCTTCACCTGATTCAGCTACCTCGGGAGGGTCACTCCCTTGGACAGGCTCACTAGTAGGTCCAGCGACCGAGGCTCCCTCACCCGGGGTAGTACCAGCTTCCTCAGCAGCCTCCTCAGCCTCAGAGCCATCTGGGGCAGCCTCACGGATGGCAGGGGGGTAGTACACACTCTCCTCCTTCCACAGGTCGGACGAGGCCTCGACCCCAGCTTGTTTGAGAGCCTCCTTCCAAACTTCAGAGGAGTAGCGCCTGCACACCTCGGGGACTTGAGACTTAAAGGCAGCTTCCGTCTTGGCCACCCCCGCAGCATAAGCTGCCTCCTCGGCTTCCTTCTTAGAGGCCCAGGCCTCCTCCCTACCTTGGTCAGCCTCAAACTTGGCCCTCACAGCCTCATCCTTGGCTCATTCAGCCACCTTCTTCGTCAGATCAGCAAGCAGCTCCTTTGCGATCTTCAGCTGCTCCTCTACCTCACCCAGACGCCTCGTCTAATCTTCGGCATACTTTTGGAAACCAACGAGGCCTGACACGGCGTTGTCCCAGGCCCTGGTCATCGCCTTCAGCTCCTCCCGGGCAGTGGCAAGGTCAGCCTCGGAGTTTTTGAGGGTCCGAGTGGCCTCCAAGCGTTTCTCACGCTCTGTATCCATGGCCTTTCCTTGGTCATGGGCCGCCTCCTCCAACCTATAGATGGCCTGGACGGCCTGCCAAACAAAACGGGTACGTAATGAACCGAGCTCAGAAAAAGGGAAAAGAAACTGAAGCCAGAAAAATCACAAGTGTTGAGGGTCTTACCATTCCCAAGTATCGCTTGAGGCTGAGGAAGACCTTCCTACTCGTCATAGTCCCCAGCTCCGCCATGTCTGCAGGGAGTAACAGGCACCTTTCCAGCGCGTCGGCCACATACGCGCCTTCACCCTCTCTAAAATCCCTGAGGGAGGAGTCATCCCTCAGAGATCCCCCATGGAGCATTGGGGCAGGAAGCCAGGCCTGAACCTCGGGCTAGGCATCAACCTATTTATCTTGGCTTTGTGAGCCTATCTTCAACTGTTTCAAGGGCCGCCGAGTATCGCTCCCTTCCTGTGTGGACCCAGATTTGTCCTCAATTGGCCTTTTGCTCTTATCATTTTTCTGCTTAGGATCAGTGGGCTCATGCCTAGAGGGCGAACTCGTCTGAGGTGGAGGAGGAGGAAGCCTAGACTGGGTCGAAGCCGACCTGCTCTGGGCAGGATGAGTCTTTGGAGGAGGAGGGGGAAGCTTTGGTTTAGACTTCCCCGGTTGGCCTTCGATTAGGTCAAGCAGGCTGGATTGGGGCTTCTTCTTGTAACCCATCTCAAGCCGAGGAGAGGATTCGGTCGTTAGGAGGTTCGCTTCGGTCAGGCGAGGGTCACCCAAGTCTCTTGGGGGGTCCTCGGACTGGTGGACTTGTTCAAACACGTCAAACTCGTCCTCGGCAGGGCCAAAGTCAGCAACTTCCTCTTCTCTCTCTAGGCTTTCTTCTGCGGCCTCTGCGAATCTATGGGGGGAAGAGGGGCCTGCTGATGCTACGCCTTCTGATGTGGAGGGCTCCTCGGGGAACTGGAACCCGTCCTCGGTCACAGTTATTTTCCGCAGCCGAGGGTCTTTTGCTCTGATCACGTACTTCAGTGCCGCAAACGATTTTTGAACCGGGGTGTATCCCAAGATCCTGTGAGCGGCCCTAACTTGATTATCGGCTTTGTTCACAAAAATCTCCGCCCTTAGCGCTTTCTGCAAGTCCTCCCTGTTGATCAGGTTGAAGTGGCGCGTGAAGGCGTAGGGATCTACAGAAAGGAGACGCATTCATGTTAGTAACCAAACGATGCAAAAAAAAAAAAAAAAAAGAATGAATGAAATGAATGAAGTAAACTAAAATCTGTGAACCCCCTCATACTCCTACTGCCCCACCTGGTGTCCCCTCCGTCGTTGGGTAATGAAGGTCATCGTGCCACTCTCTGGACACAATGAGAAAGTCCTTGTTCAGTCCCTTCTGGATTCGGGGAGGCACTGGATAAGCCGGACTCTGTCGTACCTTGTCTTCATGTAGTATGTCTTACCCTTCAAGCACTAGAGGTTGTAACACCAGTTTAGGTCGTGATGGGTCAGCCTTAGCCCCATCTTCTCGTTCAGGGCGTCCACACAACCCAGAATTCTGAAGACGTTGGTGGCACACTGGGTGGGGGCTAGCCTGAAGTACGTTAGGTAGCCCCTCATCACCGGTCCCATGGGGATTCTCATGCCACCTTCAAGGAAGGCAACGATGGGAATCACCTCCTCGCCCTCCTGCCTCCGAAGGTGCCACTCCCCTTCCTTACAATACCTCAAGCCCACGTTGCTGGGTATCTTATAGTCGGCGATGAATTTCTCCATCGCCTCCTCAGTATAGACATACTTCTTAAACCTACCCATCCTAAGTGATGCCTAAGAGAGCTAAGAAAGAGCAAATGAAAGAAAAGAAGGAATAAAGAAGAAGAGAGCTCGAAGAGAGATAGAGTGAGTTACAGAAATGAGGAGAAGCTCCTCGGGCAGGCTTTTTATGCTGGAGATGTAGGTGGAAGTTTGGCTGGACTCAGGATGTATGCGTAAGAGCTCTTGGTTGCGAGTAAACAGAGGGAACGGCAGTTTGGGTGGGTATTTATACCCCAAATCGAGGAGCTGGGCGGGTTTTTCCTCACCGTTGGATTGTCATCCTCCCATTGAACGTGGGGAGCACAGAGCCGTCAGAATTTAATGGAGGATGCGTTGCGTGCACTGAGGCGTCAGTAACGCGTCTTGGGTAGATGAAAAGACTCCAGCACTGACGTGGGACAGGACTCGATGGGACACGTCGCAGGCCCGAGGATGTCAAAATCCTCCTCTCCGCCCGAGGATGAGGACAGCAAGATTTTGAGGGACTATTGTGGGGCCAGCAAGTCAGACAGCCCGGCCCACTTCGTTCCAGGACCGAAGGCCCGAGCCGAGGAGGCGTCTAGGGTCTGAGGATGAAAGTAAGAAGCCCAGGAGCCCAATAAGCCACGCCGAGGATGACTCTGTCCTCGGACATCCGACACCTTAAAGTAAACAGGCAACACCATCAAGGGAGCCTTCCTTACTATTCGAAAAGCAGAGAACAAGTACCACGCGCCAGCAATGGAAGCATGGTGGAGGAGTAAGTTCAGGACGAACTGTCACCTCCACATTAAATGCCCTTAACTAACGTCCTGGCCGCATTAATAAGGAGAGGACTCCACAACAGTGCCACCTTGGTTGCCGCAACCCACAGAGAGAATGGGAAGGCGGCTGATGGGACAGACACTCAAGTATTGGTCTAATTCCTCAACAAATGTAGGGCTATGATCGATTGAGAAAGGGGTATATAATGTAAGGAACCCCCCTGAAAGAAGGGACGAAGATATGACCTAAGGAGTACTATAGCAACCTGTATTCTCTGAGAAAACCTTGTAATCACCCTTCAAAGAAATTATAAGAACTCCAAGCCCTGGAGAACAAGTCCGAGGAGCATTATTACGCATCTCAATTCACGCTCAGGTTATCTAACCCACATGCAACCATGCATGGTCGTTGCACTTCTCACTAACGCCTAGTTCTTGAGCTCATTCTCTATAAATTCATTGCGGGGCAAACTGAGCTTGGGTCCACTCTCTCAACCCGTAGAAGTGCTCAAACTCGGTCCCTACAGTAATTATTTTCTCTTAATAAATGTTGTCTCTAGGTAAATAGAAAATCTAATTATCATTTTTATTTATTTATAGGAAATGATAAATATATTATTGTTAATGAAAAGATTAATTAATTTTTGGGATTTGAAAAGAACAAATTATAGATGATCTATAATACTATGCGATGATGTACAAAATTGTCAGTAAGTTGATTATTACACGCACAGTTATTGGAGGTATTTGAAGAATAAAATGTGAAGAACTTATAGAGAGCATTGGTGAAGTGTCAACCAAAGATCCTTCAAAGGTTAAGTCAGTGACAGAAGAATCTCCAATAACTTTAAAAGTGTGAGAGTTAGGAAATTGCACGTACCTTGAAGAAGAGGAGGCTTGGAGCTTATATAGTGGTGTAAGGCTGACTGAGATCCTATGAACATAGGATCTTCCTTTGTAGGGAAGATACATAGTTAATGTTTCGAGATCTTTAGGCTTAATTTTCCATATTTGGAGGATATGAATATGTAGGAGGATCTTTGGACATGGTGCACAAGTTCTTTCCATATGGGAATGCAAGAGTGGAAAACACGCAAATGGTGTGGAACTAAGTATAATGAGTCGTCGGTATGGAGATGCTCGTTGTATCATGGGCTGATGGACGAGCCATATCAATTATCTCAAATTCATTGAAGTACGACGATTCCTTAGAGACTGGTGATGATTGTGAGCCTGACAACCCAAGGCGGAGCCTGACCAGGCGAATTAAGGCAACATACTTCTTTTATGAACAAAGACCCCTTAGAGGCCGAAGACCCCTCATAGGCTAAAGACCATTCATAGGCCGAAGACCCTAGGGTGTTAGTCAAAATTTTTAAGGGCTGAAAAATTATTCCTTATCACAAATATGAAGAATCCAAAATTTGAAATTTGAATTCCATTTGAAAAAAAAAAAAATCTCCAAAAATGAATATAAATGTTCAACATTATTTGGATTCTATTTTCTCTTTCTCTAAAGCAAACCCAGATGTTCAACATCCAAATTCCAATTTTTACTCTTTTTTTCACCCAAGGCAAATCTCAGTTTCTATTTTTTTTTTTTTGTCCCTTCAATTTCTTGGGGAAAAAGGGTAATAGTAGACTGCATGAGTCCTGAAACTGCCCTACAAATAGAGGCACTCAAATATTACAAATACAACAATTTAGCTCTCACATGTTAGGGGATCAGGGTCAAGTGGTCAACACCCAAGAGCAAATATTTTTAGGAATATTGTGATCAGAAGGAAGTTGAAGCTTAAGCCATCTCCATTTGGGATCGGGACAGTAGGTCATTAGCCAACCCTCTTAAGCTTCAACAATGAGAGTTGCACTAGCAACTACTTTCCTAACTCACCTCCAAATTGGGAAATCAATAGCACCATTGCATGGTCTAGCTTTTGTGCTATTAGCAACATGAATCTTTCTACAGGTATATTCCAAGAAAAAATGGGAGAGAGAGAGGTCAAATCCAAATGTTGAATATTCGCATTTGCAATACAAAAAAACATTATAAATGTGGAATCCAGATATTCAAAATCCAAACTTACTCCAGGTGAAAGAAAAAATTGAAAGATTAATTTGGATTCTTCCCATCTATAAATTGCTACATTCAAACCCCAAAAGCTTAATTTATTTTTTCATTAGTAATAATTTGCTAATTGTCCCCTGTCGTCTCTTGTGTTGTTAAAGAGTTCGGTTGATAGTGTATTTGGATGATGTTATGTGTCTTATTTGATTAGTATTAGGTATTTAGATGACTAATGTTGGTATTGTTTATGGTTGATTCATATAGGTAGATTAGATTAGAAATTTTTAAAAAATGATTCATTTAGATTTGGATGAGGTATGATTTTTTTGGGGATAAATTCTAAGAAATTGAAATTAATCTTCTTCATTTTTCTTTATAAAAAGAAATTGTATCGTGGAATTTAAAAACTCTTGGAGCACTTGATTATTCTCTAGACGTGTGTAGTCCTCAGTACACACCAGAGAAAGTATCCCAATGAAAGTGGCATGTAGATACTAGCTAAAAGTTTTGGACCCAAAATCTCATTGAAAGTTGACATAAAATTCTTATGTAATACAATAAGTAAATTGTCATGATTTCTTGAATTAAAAGTAATTTGTTAGATAGTATAATTGGGAGGTTTAGATTTCCCTTGAAACAAAAGTGTATTGTTCTTATTTCTCTTAATCAAAAGAGAAAAAAGTAAGAATATAATAGTTTAGAAAATCAATTCACCACTCACAAATCAATCTAATACTTGATCTGTTATGTAAGTATATAGAAATTGGAATCGGAACAGGTCTTAAAGGACTCCAATATAGAGCGATTAGAAGTTGAAATTAGCACTCTAGTTTCAGGACAACAACAAATATTCAAAAAGATGAAATAGCTATTCACTACGAATCTACGATGCATGCCAGCCTTAATCAAATTGCATAAAGCTCGCATGGCCAAGGTGAGACTGCTGGGAGGTACAACAACCGAACAAACGAGGGACCAATGAATTCGAGTTGTGTACCATTCCAAATTGTGTTTCAATGTCAATGAATACCTAACTAGTTGGAGTCGTCGAGTGGAGCAGTTTATTTAATTTTAAAATATTTTCAATGTTTGAAGATTTTCTGAATTCTTGATGAATTTTGGTATTGCTTCCGAAAGGGGCTAATTTAAATTATTCAAATTAATGCTCAATGGATGAATACTATCTATAAGAGGATTCACCTCTTTGAATTGGACTTTTATGTGGTTCAAAAATACCCTCATTAATGAAGGGTAACTTCTCTTAGAAATAGGGTCATAAATGTTAAATAACAAATTTTATTTTGAATAAAAAAGAAAACTCCTAAAATTTAGGATTTTTTTTCCTTCACGTTTATCTTTTTATTCCCTAAAATTTAGCATTTTTTATTTTTTTCATTTGGATAAAAGTAAAACACCCCCAATTTAAAAAATAAAAAATAAAAAATAACAAACTAAGAGAACTCTTAAAATTTAGCATTTTTTTTCCTCATGTTCATCTTATTTTTCCTACCCAAACTTTTCTATATATTACTACACTACTTTTAGACACACGTCCAAAAAATAAATTACAGTTACTGCTTATCTCTAAAGTTTATCATTTTAATTTGTTTGATAAAAAAAATATTTCCAAATTATAATAAATGTAAATTATTAACCTTTACCAAAAAAAAAAAAAAAAAAAAAAAAAAAAAAGAAGAGTCTTCGAGAACAAGATTGTTTTCTTAGAGGAGAGGAATATGCTGGTAATGTTTTTATAGTTTGTTATGCTAGATTCAAATAAGTTGAATTAGATTAAAAAATTTATTATAATAGATTCAAATAAGTTAATTTAGATTTTAATGAGTTAATTTAGTTTTGATTAAGAATGGAATACAATTTTTTTTTTTTAAATATAAATTCTAGGCAGATTGTTACTGGGAGATTTAAATTTCCTCCAAGCAAGCCTTAAGAAGAGAATAGTTCAAAAAATTAATCCTTCACTCTCTAGCCAATCCAATACTTGATTTGTTAACTAAGCATCTAATAGATGAGTTGTTTTCTTTAACTAATCATGTTTACAAAAATCTTCTCAAAAAAAAAAAAAAATCATGTTTACAAAATAAGTTTAAGCTAAAAGCCTAATATTACAGAGAGACCCTAGGACATCTCCTTTTTCTATTAATAATGTATAAAAAGAAATGTGAAAGTTATTTGAGAAAATTAAAAGAATATCTTATTTGTGTTGAAACATTAGATATTGAGTATTCGTTTGGATTGAAATGAAAAATTAAAATTATTTCACTATTCAGCTTATTTTTGTTACTATTTATGGATCTCGTTTTACTTTTTGACATTATTCATAAGCCCACTATACTATTTTAATTAATTTTTACTTTTATCTACCATACTTTCAGTAATAATTTTTTAATTTTAACAAAATAAGCGGTATTCAAATACCCTCTAAAAGTGAAATTTTTTTTGAGAAAGATAGTAAAATTTATATTTTATTCCGTTATAGTAATAGTAGGTTTTAATTTGGATATTACTCAGCAGGTAAAATAAAATATGTAAACTATATATATATAAAGAGAGAGAGAGAGAACTATGGAGTAGTTGGTTGAAAGCAGTTTCAACTTTTTCATGCTATGCTCATTCTTCTGTCATTTTGTGATTTAAGAGGTTTGGTTGTGACTTGTGACTTGTGTGGAGTGAGGAGTGAGGACTAGAGGACCAGTGCTTTAAAAGTTGACTTTGTGTTTACTTTAATTTTTTTCTTTCTTTTTTTATCCTCAACCAAATTCCTCCTTATTAAAAAAGTTTAAGCCAATCCCATATAGATACTTGGGAGTAGCACTGAGGCCGAGGATAGTCATATTTGACCAAATGCGCACACCATCTACGTCATGGGGTCCGAGGGACCTCATTATGGTATGGTGACCGTGACACACCTTTCTTTTTGAAATATATATATATATATATATATATATATATAGAGAGTAAGAATCGTACCCCATGTGCTGGCAGCTCATCTTTCAGAATGGGCCCTACTTATCTTATGCTCCGCATTGCTACTCTATCAGACGGTCCATACCCTTCTAAATAATATTTTGATCCTTTTTTTTTTCCACCTTCTTTTTAATTCTTTTATCAGCCCAGAATGAGAGCATTCACGTTAAACATTTTATAAAGTATAGCTTTTTACATTTTAAAAAATTATTTTATTTATTTTAACAACTTACTTCTAAGTGCGAGTTTGGATAGCATTTTTTTCCTGGCGTTGTGCGTTTGTATTTCATTTCTGTGCATCTCGTGCATTGTTTATGGGACTCGCAAGTACAGAATTCAACAAATGTAACTTTAAAATTGGGTCCCACGGCACTACTCATAAATTTAAAAATTATTTTGTTACAATGTTTTCAGCAATAAGCGGTATCCAAACAGACCCTAAATACACTCAAAATCAAATGTTCTATTTTAACATACAACACAATAAAATAATATATATAGCAGAATAAAATAATCTACCAAAACAATAGAATAATCTACCATAACAATAAATGAAACACAACAACGATTAGAACAACAGACCCACAACCCAATGCCACTCCAAACAACCCACACCCACAATCAGCAGACCACCGAATCAACCCATACCCACAACCATAAGCCACCCCAATCAACCCATCAAAACCGAATTAATCAACCCCGATCAACCCACCAAAACCACCCAAAATCAAATCACAAAACCCACCAAAACCTAGCCACACCTATTGAAACCCAGCCATACTTGCCGAATCACCACAACTCAGCCACCCCAATCAACAATAGAGACCCAGGAACCACAAAATCAGCCTAGACTCGAGAGAGACCTAAATAATACACAGACCCACAAACCATAAAATCGACCTCATCTTCTTCACCAGTTGCACTGAACCACTATAACCCAGCCACACCGGTTGCCAGAGTCAAATCATAGCTCAGCGAGAAAGAGGAAGATGGGGAGACAAAGAGAGAGAGTAAAAGTTGAGAGAATGAGCAATTAGAAAGAAAGAGAAAGAGAGAAAGGGTAGAGAGAATGAGAGATCAAAAAGGAGAAAATAATAAAAAAACATAGCAACTCACTGTAGTTAGGTGTAAAAAAATTATAGTATTTAACATGTTTGATAGAGCATTCGTAGCAGATGTTGCAAAAAAAATGTTATTTTGACATATCAAAAGCCTACTTTATTATTTTACCACATCATTTTACAATATCTCATTTACTAGATGTTTTATAATTTAATTCTATATATTAAAATAGTATTTACTACACATTAAAATAATATATTATTTCATCCCCATTGTCATCAACAACAGCAACAACATCAACAGCAACAACATCAACGGCACAACCACCAGCCACCAATATCCACTGCTGCAATAACACCAACAGCCACCATCGGCCATCACGCCCATAACCCACCACCACTGCCACTGTCACCGCCTATAGCCCACAGCCCACCACCACCCAGCTCAACTGAACCACCACCTGCCGCCTACAATTTAAAAAACAAACACAAAACCCATACCACCCCCACAGCCCACCATCACCCACAGCTCACCCATCATATCAGAACCCACCATCACCACCACTAAAACCCACCTCTACTGCAAACCAACCACCACAATTACTCACCAATATCAGATTAACCCAAATTGCAGCAAAAAAAAAAAAAAAAAAAAAAAAAAAAAAACCTATAACCAGAGAGAGGCAGAGTGAAAGGCAGACAAAGAGGAGAGGGAAGAGAGGGCGAGATCAACGGCGGCCTCGGGGTGAGATCGACGAGATCGAGCGTTGCTGAGCGATATTGACGACAGCTGGGCGAGATCGACAGTGGCGGCTTCAGAGGGTGAGAGAGATTGAGAGGAACAGAGGTAAGAGAGAGGGAACCGGTCAGTTTCGCAAACAAACCACTCCGAGTTCGCGCGTTTCCAAGAATCTATCCTCCAAGCCCTCGCCGACGGAGCGCGCTGTCGTCGTCGAAGCTATGCCGTCGTTGCTGCCGGTGAGCGTCCCGGACTAGTCGAAGATCTTGAGAGACGAGTACAGAGATAATAACTGGTACAGGGAGAAGAGAAAGGGAACCAGTGAGAGAGAAGAGAAAAGAAAAAGTGAAGAGAGAGGAGAGAGAAAAGAGAATAAAAAACTATAAAAATTTATACCATTTCTGTCCGAACCATCTCAAATTTGTAGCCGTGTTGCATAATTTTTGATATTTGGAACATCTGATAAAACTCTGTTTTTGTGTTTGGTGTGGCAAATGTGCCAAATATTTGGCATTTGTCACATTTGCCACACCTGCTGTGGATGCTCTAATGTGTTTTTTGTATGTTGGTTATTATTAATAGCATTTTTAACATTATAACGTTCTTGATATAAATGCTCTCAAGATAGCATTTGCACAATGGGAGAAAGGTAAATTTCATTTTTTCCATCACATATCTCTCCCATTCTAATAGAATTGAAAAGAAAATTTTGAGAGCGAGATATATATATGTTGATTGGTTATTAAGTAATACTGTAATAGTCAAAATTTTCTTTTGACTATAAAATCAAGTTTGGAAAAGTGAGATAACAATGAAGTGAAAAAATAAAATAAAAAAGATGAGTGAGACACACTTTAAAAAAAGAAAATGTTAATTATCATTTTCGGTCCTTAATTGTTGCTCCATTTTAAAAAATACTACTTACGGGTGTTTGGGGTGACCCATAAGTATTATTTTTGGTCCTTAATTGTTGCTCCATTTTAATTATCATTTTTGGTCCTTAATTATTGCTCCATTTAAAAAATAATACTTACTTTTTTTTATTTTTATACAAGATAGAATTTCTACTCTAGCCTAACCTAAGTGTATATGTGTGTGAAGCTTCCTCCTAGATACTTGAACCCCGACCTTTGCCTTCCATACTTCACAAGCACTTAGACTTGTGGAGTGACCAACGCACCAAAGGTGTGCCGTGGTAATAAAAATAATACTTACTATTATGTAATGAATGAAAAATTTTGAGGTGGCAAATGGTGAAAATTTAAATTAAAAAAAAAGGTGTTAATTGGATGCCATTTAAAATGCCACATTGCCTTTATTGAAAAAGAAAAAGAAGAAGAATAAGAATTCTATATACACACACAAAATTTGACAATATTCTTCACACCATGTTGAGTTGACAAGTTTTTACTTATTCTCATTTAGACCAATTACTGACAACCTTTTTATATACTACAAACAGTCCACCACTTTTGGGGGGTAATTATGCTCCATTCTCTTAAAATTTGGGGAAAGGACACTCCACGTATGTCAAACCTAAAGGAAAAAGAAATTCTCATTACTTGGAGGTTAGAAGAAATTAACACTCCCCTCACTTTTGTTTATATTAGTAATGAAATATTCTAAATTTTTATAAGAATTAAAAAAAAAAATTAACCATGGTTAATAAAAAAAAATCTCTCCATAACACTTGCAACGAAAAATCTCTCCATAACTCGTTGAAAAAAGAAAAAAAAATACACTTAATATTTTAAAATACACTTTAATTAAAAATTTAAAACAATTAATTTTAAATATGAAATAAGATAATTTTGGAAACTTTCTCTTAAGCAAGGACAAGTTAGTACACAACATTTTTAATATTTGATTTAACAAAGTTTTGTCAATCGGATGTCAATGGGGGAAAATATTTTTTTTTTTCCCCTTCAAGTTTAGGGTGGAATGTGATTTTTCCAAATCTCAATGGATAAGAGTGTAATTACAAAAAAAAAAAAAAATGGTAGCAATTTAAACTAATCCATGTGTCTTATCAATTGTGTGTCTTAGTTGTTGTCATAACTAGGACTTATAGTTATGCACAGAAACATTTAATAGTATTGATGATGGATTCGGCTTCTCTCCAGCGGCCAAGGCCACTGGACATGTTGGATTGCGGACACGTGTTCAAGACTAGACACATGTTTGTATCCTGACGGGTCCAATGGCCACTGGATAGAAGCCAAACCCATTGATGATTGGATCATGTTAACGAGTACCTTTAGAGCAACTGTTAATAAACTATTTCAGGAAAGTTTTGACACAATTTTTATGAAAAATATAAAAAGCTGTCAAAATAGTTAATTTTTTTTTTCCTTTTCCTATAAAAAATTTCTAAAAAGTACTTCCTAAACTAATGTCCTTAAAGCATCTATTAACATTTCCCTTGATAATTATGTAGCCTTACATAAATGAGTGAGGTGGTCATTTCAGTTTTCATCGAAAATATTATGAATGATAGAATGAATCACTTAACACCAAAATTAATAAAATTAAAAATAGGATATTTGACACAAAATTAGACTATAATTAAAAATTCATTTTGACTAATTTGAATTCTGATTGTGGTACTTTAATAGAATATAAGTGATTAATGCTACTTAGTTTAACGAACAAGTGCATAGCTAGATTTTTAACATTCAACATTGTATAATGGCACAATAGAGTTTAACGAACAAGTGTGGTAGTTCAGACAACTAAAGCCTATAATAGAATTTAATCGTAGCTTCAATGACTTACTCTTTGCACTGTCAAAGTGTCATGTATATTAAGCTTCTCATCAAGCCTTATTCCAATCAAGTTTTCAAAAAACTTGCCGCAGCCAAGAGGCAATGCTGTGGAGGAGCATTGTCTCGTACCCCAAATCAAAAGCAACCAAATCCCTTGGGAACGTGACGAACGCAATTTGCCTCCACTGTGATGAGAACGTGAACCTCAATACATATAGCAGGAAAACAGCCGAGGCAGGTGTTGTATATATAGGTATATACATGGATATGTTGTAATAATGATGTTTGAGTTTGGAGAATATGGTTTCATAAAGTGAAAATTTAAGTTCTGGAATTTTCTAAGTGAAAATTAGAAAATCTAAATTTTCTGGAATTTTCTGCATAATTTTCTGGTGACTATCTAGAAAGGTTGAAGAGGTTTCAATATTTGTTAACCGTTTTATGAAAAAATAACTAACTCTCCATACGTGCCTTTTCATGAAACATAACCCTATGAGTATGAATAGAGACTTATGTTCACTTGAAAAATAACTAACTCTCCATACGTGCCTTTTCATAAAACATAACTCTATGGGTATAAATAGAGACTTATGTTCACTTGAAAATAACTGACTCCACAAAAAAAAAAAAAAAAAAATTTTGAAAGAAACACAAGAAATTCTGTGATCATTCTCCAGAATTGCTATCTATAGAACCCAACATCTTCACTGTATCCTAGAGACAAATTTGCGATAACCCTTTAGTAACAAAAGTGTGGGGGGCAAATATTGTTTAAGAAAAACGATATAATGTCTCCAAGTTATCTATTTTCTGTCTGTCTTTTGTGTTAACCTTATTTTTCCATTATTACTTTGTGTAGTATCCCCAACAGCAGGTGCCAAGAAATTGGAACCACAATCAGAATCAGAGGAAAAGCTCTCAGTGTCCCTCTTTAATCTTTGTGATTTAGCACAATTGGTAGGAACTTGAAGCTCTTTGAGGATGATATCGTCCTCCGTATGCGCAACTGTACAGTCGATGCAAGAAGAGGCAACTGCCAATGGCGGTGCAGGCCACGATTGAGTTCTAGGAGTCTTTCTTTTGGCAAAGGTACACCATAGTGTAGTCAAAAGTGGAGGAAGACAAAGGTTTTTTTTTTTTTTTTTTTTTAATTATAAATTATTTTAAAGATCTTATGGATCCCAAGTGGCATCCAATTAGCAAAAATGTATTATTTTAATTCACCATTTGTGACATTAGACATTTTCATCAATTACTTGATGACAATGAATATATTGACACAAGAATAAAATGTTAAGGACTAAAATGACGTATTTAAAATATCAAATTGGTTTATGTAAAATTTCTTTTAATGTATTTCAGAAGAGATTTTGATTGAATTGTTTGCATTTTATGCGTATCAATTCAAGGGTTGAAGCTAATTATAACCATACTTTGTTCAAAAAATAAATGTTGCTAGAACTCTTGGGCTATCAAAAGATCATTGCCACAATCTGAATGCTCGCTTATGGAGTGACTGTGGATTTGTTATATCAATACTTTAGGATGGGAGAAAGCACCACTATAAAAAGCTTAAAGAGATTGTTAAAGCAAAGATTTCAATATTTTTTAAAGAGTATTTGAGGCCACCAAACAATAATGACATAACAAGATTGATAGTGTTTGGCCAAAACTGTGGATATTCAGGAGTATTAATTGGGGAGCATCAATTTTATGTTATTTTTTTAAGAAACCAGCCAACAAATTTATTGAATCAACAGATATCTTCTGTCAAACATTACAAAATTGGTAGCATCATTATGTATGTCTTCTAACCAAATTTAAGGGTCAAAGGAGTGCTTAGCCAACCTGGCAAGCTTATCAACTACTACATTGCCCTTGCGTTTTACACGAGAAAAGGAAACAGATCTGAAATTTGAGGCAGCTCGCCAAGAGTCCTGAACAATATGACCAAAGTTTGCCAAGCAAACTGAGTCAGATTGGAGATGCTTAATGACCACTTCGGAGTCCCCCTCAAACTCTACTTCTTGGAGCCCTATCTCTAGTGCAATGGAGATAGCTCTTCTGAAGGCCAGAGCTGATTGCATTTGCAATCATTGTAATTTATTGGATTTAACTAAAAAAGTAACAAATTGGAGGTATTTGCTCATTTCTCAATCATAAATGGGAAAATTGGTTGGTTTCAAAGATAAGGGAGGAAATTGTGAATACCCAAAACATAGATGGGTAAATCTACTTTTTCCCCTATTACACTTTTGTATATTTGTTAAATATAAGTAGGTTGTAATATTAGAAATTTGATTGGACAAATCCAATTGTGGAAAGTAAGGAAAAAGCATTTTTGCATTAGTTCGCTCGAGCGAGTGTCAAGTGAACATCAGGTAAGGTTCTTTGTCTAAAATTTTGATAGGTTGGCTTGAGAGAGATGTAAAGTGAGTGTTAGGCGATGATCTCTATTTGTAATTCTGATAAGTTGGCTTGAGCAAGATATCAGGAGAACTTGAAATATTGTGTTTTTCTATAGATTTTTTCGAGTTTTATTGACCCATTTGACATGGTTTCATGTGCCAAATGGCTAGAAGTGTTTTTAGCTATGTTTCGAAAGGGCATAACATCTAATTTAAGCAATTTTTACGGTGTCTATTCATTTGAATCCTCACTACATCTATAAATAGATGGTAAGTTCAATTATTTCTTGTAAGATAAATATTATTTTTCATCTAAAACCAATTTTATAAAGAAGTTCTTTAGTATTTCTAAATTGTTATTTGTAGATACTCAGGCTTTGTTGTATCTCGAAGACTATTTGCATGTAACCCGTTAGCAAACTTTTTGAAATGAGGGCAAATCAAATCTTAAAGACAACAACTATGCACCTTAAAGCCTTGAGTTTTATTCTTCCCTTCTCAACTATTCCCAACAATTACACTCACATCCCCTCTAATTTTATACAAGACACTCATATTCTCTAAAATTAAAATTATTTATCTTAGAGGCATAGGTTTGGAAAAATCTTATTATAGATCTTAAATTAATCAGTTGGAAAAAATTTATGTACAATACCTTAAGTGTAGCAAATTAGGTTTTTCATTAAAATTCAAATTCATGTGCATTAACCCATACAATACAAATAATATGAATTCAATTAAATTTAGTTATGTGTTGGAGGAATTCCTCCAAATTAAAAAGAAAACTTTATCCTTTCCTCCCAAAGAAAAATTAAATTCAGTATGGTTTTTTTTTTAATAATAATAATCTAGTTATGTGTTTAAATTTAATTAAGAATGTATTTTTTTATTTTATTTTTTTTTTTGAGAAAGAAGAATGTAATCTATTGCACCCAAAGAACATAAAGAAGTAAACCTAAGTTTTGTTCCAATAAAGTATTTCTAATTATCACTGCATGCAAGTATGCCCTAATTTACGCTCAATAATTGACATGCATTGACACAAATGGATCCGTCTCCAAAGAACCATGCTCAATTAAGTGTTTCGGGTCCAACGCCAAATTCATATCAATCATTTTGCTGCCACAAATTTAAGTTTCTTGAATTTTTTTTATCTTTAAAAGTTTCCCTAATTTATAAAATAATAAATAAATAAAAATCCACCCTATTTCAAATGTCCCTTCTGGTATAAATAGGAAGCAGCCACGTCGCCATGGGCCTCTAGCCACAAACTTTGCTTTCGGCTTTTCCCTTATGATATTAAATGGTCCCATTTAATATGTATGATGCAAAGACTTTCATTATATCCAGTACATGTCCAACAGCATTGATGTGAGTCACCCATGGTTTCTCAACCTTGAATTTATTCTGAAAAAGAAAAAAAAAAATGAAAAGCGATGGAAAGGGTAAACGACGATGATTTTTTTTTTTATTCTAAAGATTTTTGGGAGCCTGAATTTAATGTTGATTGACCTGGAGGAATTATGGTCAAAATTTCACTTTTCAGCAACCTCACATCTTCCAAATAGCATGTAATAAGCAAATGTCTGCTATATAAATTATTGTTTTTGTCATTGCAAATAATGGATATATAATTTGGTTCAAGAAAACGATATATTAAACTGTTAATACTAAAAGAATTTACGTATTTTTTGTACCAAAAGAGAGAGAGAGTTGGTGGTAGGTGGTAGTGGTAAACGCAGATTGCTAGCACCATAGTAAATGGTGGAGGGATATTGAAGTTAGTTTGCTAGCTAAGGTGTAAATTAATGGAATTGTTTGTGATGGTGGATTGCAAATAGGGACTGCAGCATTAATGTGAGTTTGTGTTCTTGTTGCATGCATTAGGTATTGGTACTAATAAGAATGAAACAATTCAATATAGTAGTAGCAGCAGTAAAAATCGATCTAAAATGATTACAGTATAGAAAATTATTAAGAAGAAATGAATGAAGCAATCGAGTATTGATATTGTAGTTGTAAAACGTACACCAATAACAGAACCTAAAGAAGATAATAAAACTAAGGAAATAAATGAGAAAACCCATGAACAGTGCTAGGTACCAATTCCTAGCAAACGAAGTGACAGAAAGAGACATTAAAAAAGGGTGTAGTTGTAATACAGTTTCATAAAAATTAATAAACCACAGTAAAAAATATAATTGTAAAAATAAGTGTTTGTTAGAAATAAATTATGATTGGAATGTGTAAAGCTTGGGCAATAAAATGGTTATTTGGGATGTGTAAAGTCTGAAATATGTAAAGTCTATAGAGCAGATGTATATCCATAATTGTACTTATTATTACAACTTTATCCTATGAACTCTACAAGCATTCTAAAGTTCTATGTATATGTGAGATTGTTTTACTGTTATTGTACACATTTAACAGATATAAAAAAGATTGTGGATGACCACTTGAATACAAAAGTTTATTAATATATATTTCCTATTTTCTTCTTACTTAGTTTTATATATTTCTTTTATTTCACAACACGTTATCAGCATAAGTCTCTACCCAATTTCAAAAGGAAGTTGTAATTCTATTGTTTTTGAAACATCAAAGGTTATTTGTGTTGTCATCTCAACTCACTGTAAGTTTTTCTTCCTAAGAATTAGTGTTTATTCTATCTTTTTGTTATTACATTTTATACTTATAATTTTAATGATTATTTTAATTGATTAAAAAAATTATGGGTTTCACGTTCTCTCTCTCTATATATTGTTAAAATGATTAGTGCTAAAACAACTCAATTATAGCTATAGTTATATGTACCGTGTATTAACAAACTTTGAATATGTATGTATTGTTTCGTTACAATAAACTATTGTATATGTATGTATAGTATTGTTTCATTAAAATTGTGTATGAATTTTTTTTTTTAGTTATTTAATTTCTTATGTAATCATATATTTGATATAGATGTCAAACCTTACAAAGCTTAAATTTGTTGCCCTTGCCATCTTAGGCAATGATTTCTTATCATGGATCCTTGATACTAAGATTCATCTGGAAGCA
Source organism: Quercus ilex subsp. ballota (assembly GCA_032727855.1). NCBI lineage: Eukaryota > Viridiplantae > Streptophyta > Magnoliopsida > Fagales > Fagaceae > Quercus > Quercus ilex. The sequence goes on from CM064915.1 coordinate 36,810,461, forward strand.
ATGAATCTTGATAAGATCTATGTTGATGTAATAAATCCAGAATATATTATTATGGATGGCAACATAGTATACAAGAAGGATTGTGCAAAAGAAATAATTTTTATTTGTCATTATTTACATAAAAATTGAGAACTTTACTATAAAAGACCCCTTAGGAGAATTACAAGTTCTAGAAGAACTTGATCATCCTAAAAGCTCAAAATGACGTGCACTTGAAGTTATAATAATCTAAAGGTGCAAGTGAGTTAATTTGGCATTTTAAAATCAGTCCACAATTAAAAATATATGATAGAAAACACATATATCATGTTTCGAATGTGCTTCTGCAGTAGCAATATCGAATGCATATGTTCATAAAGTATTATGAACTAATGTTTTATCTTGATTTTTTTTTTTTTTTTTTAAATGTAGTGGATATGACTCATTTTGATGTGTTGTTGATGGAAAATTTGATAATTTGATTAGTGATGGAAATCTCCATACAAATTAATTGTTTTTTATTATATTATTGCATTGTAATAAGTATTTTTACTTTGTTATATATTATTTACATTTAAAATAATAAAGTTTAATTTATATTTTGCATATATGAAGTGGCATGGGTTTTATGGGTAAAAATTAATTCCAAGATGACTAGTGATGATTTTGTCTAGCAAATAGTGCAACAACTCTTACGATTCTTAAAGATAAGAAATATTTTCAAAGTTTAATATTACACAAAGCCAATGTGAATACCATATTAGGTTCATTGAACTTAATTGAAGGCTTTGGAAACTTTATATTGATGATGCTTTGTATTCTTCTAAGTTTAGCAGAAATTTACTCAACTTTAAGGATATACGTTATAATGGTGTGGGTTCCTTTTTTGGTTAGTACCCAGGCCTAAGTGATAACGAGGATCTTGGGCCTCCAAAAAGTCTTATATTTGTTTTGATGGTGGATTGGGCTTGGTTCACCATAGCTATATTGGGCTGATTACGATCCAATTTGTGCACAAAGCATGGACTCTACAATAAATACACGTTCATACATGCAAACATATACATATTGTAAAATAAGTGGCCGAGGAACAGTAAATAATTATTTAAAATGTGCAAATAAGGACGTTTGGGATCCTCAAAAAATAAAGTGATATGTCATTGTATTGAATTTTTAGTACATTGGACCCTATTTCTCACTGGGATATGTCACGAGGTTCAAATAAGTTCAAAAGTCACAGATTTAGATAGCTTTTTGTAGGTTTCCAAGACTTGTGAAGTTTGAATCCCCTTGAATCCAAGTGTATTCTCAAGCATTTATCACAAGATCTCTCACAGTGTTTCTCTCTTCTCTCTATCTTTCTGAGGTTCAGTGACTCCCTCTAATGCTTCTTTTTGCTCTGATTAGTTGTTGCTGAATGGGTTTTGCTGATGTCTTGATTCCCTTTTTATAGTACCTTCCTAGAGTTTTTGGTGTGCCATTGATTCTCTCCATTTGCTGCCTTGGGTACCAGAACCAATGTTGTGTTAGCAACATTGGTGGCTGGTCCTTTCCTCATTTTCTCACTATATTCTTCTTTTGAGGTTTTCCTCCAAAAAGTCCCCAGCTGACCTTCCTCTTTTAGGAGCGTCCTGGGGGCTAACTTTTAATTCCTTTTTCCAAGGCTTCTATAGAGACTTTTTCAAAACTCATTTTTGGCTGCCTCATCCTTTGTCTTTTTCTTCAAATAGGCGGATTCCTTACTGTCAAGTTCAAAGATCCCCAGCTATCTTTTTTCATGGTTCACCTTCTAATTTTCCAAAGGTACCAAGCTTCCCTTCATCAGGTGCTCGTTCCTAAGTCATCATTTGTTTCCAAAGCCTTTTCTTCTGAGTTGTAGGCGGCTGATGGGACGTGTCTTTCTTCGTTCCTTGTGTCCATGAGCATGCTTCCCTAAGCTGTCCATCCCTCAGCTGATTCTCTCTTGTACTTCCTGAGGATCCCCTCCCTGGTTTTGGTAACTCCAAAGTATCCTGGTCTAGTCTCTTCCTGGGCTCCTTGGGAGCTTTTCTCACAAAGGCTGGGCCAAGCTTCCTCTGCTTTTTCTTCTTTCTCTGAGGCCCAGGGTCAATCATTCATGAGCTTGGGCTTCCTTTTACCCATTTTAAATGGGCCTTGGCTCATGGATTAGGCATTTCTTATCTTTGAGGGCCCATTAGTTTTGAATTTCAATACTTGTAATATTTTGGACCTCAACAAATGGTTATCATATTGAAACTAATAATGAAGGCAATGAAGAATTTCTTTATATTACTTCAATAGTATTGGGTCAAAAGCTCATATTTGAATAACTGTCTATTTTCTCTTTTGGGTTATATTATACTACAATGAGAATAGTTGAAACAAATGTTGCAATACACAAGAAGTGTTCAGACCCAAAGGTTTTTATGCTTTGACATGATCGTCTTGGACGTCCAGGATTAATAATGATGTGTTGAATTATTGAAAACTCTCACGGACATCCCTTAAAGAGCCAGAAGATTCTTTTACCAAGTGATTATCCATGTAGTGCATGTTCTCAAGGTAAATTAATTACCAAACCATAATCTTCAAAAATTGTTGTTGGATGTCCATCTTTATATTACTTCAATAGTATCAAATCAGAAGCTCATATTTGAAAAACTGTTTATTTTCTCTTCTGGGTTATATTATACTACAATGAGAATAGTTGAAACAAATGTTGCAATTCACCAGAAGTTTTTAGACCCAAAGGTTTTTATAGTTTGACATGATTATTTTGGACATCCAAGATCAATAATGATGCGTTGAATTATTGAAAACTCTCACAGACATCCCTTAAAGAATCAGAAGATTCTTTTACTAAGTGATTATCCATATAGTGTATATTCTCAAGGTAAATTAATTACCAAACTATCATCTTCAAAAATTGTTGTTGGATGTCCATCTTTCTTAGAAAGAATTTAATGTGATATATGTGGACCTATACACTCACACTGTGGTCCATGAAGGTATTTTATGGTTTTCATTGATGCATTAACCAGATGGTCACATGTATGTCTACTTTCTACTAAGAATGTTGCATTTGCTAGGCTTCTTGCTTAAATAATTAGGTTGCGAGCACGATTTCCTAATTATCCAATTAGGAAAATTCATTTAGATAATGCTAGCCAATTCACATCTCAAGCTTTTGATAACTATTGTATGTCAATTGGTATTGATGTTGAACATCCTGTTACCCATACACATACTCAAAATGGTTTACTTGAATCACTTATCAAAAAACTTCAAATTATTGCTAGACCTTTGCTTATGAAATCAAAATTACCCGTTTCTGCTAGGGTTATGCTATATTACATGTTGCATCATTAGTTCGCATTAGGTCAATTGCTTATCATAAATTCTCATAATTCCAACTGGTGATTGGCCAACAACCAGATATTTTTCACTTGCGCACATTTGGTTGTACTGTATATGTACCTATTGCATCCCCATAATGCACTAAGATGGATCCTTAACATAGACTTGGAATTTATGTAGGTTTTGATTACCCATCTATCATTAGATATCTTGAGTCTTTAACTGGTGATGTTTTTAAGGCACGTTTTGAAGATTGTCATTTTGATGAAACAATCTTCCTACCATTAGGGGGAGAAAAGTCATTGCCTGAAGCACGACATGAGATTACTTGGAATGTTTCGATGTTATCTTATCTTAATCATCGTACAAATCAATGTGAATTGGAAGTTCAAAGGATTATTCATTTGCAAGGAATTGCAAATCAATTACCAGATGTATTCACTAACAATAAGAAAATAGTGAAATCTCACATTCTAGTTGCTAATACTCCAGCACAAATCGAATTCCCTGTAGGACAATTAGTTAATACCGCAGCAAATGAATCAAAGCCTTACCTGAAGTGTGGAAGACTTGTCGATGTTAAAGATAAAATTCCCGAAAGAGAAGTACAAGAAAAACAAGTTGCAGCCTATAAAGAGGATATACCCATGAAACAGTGTCACATAAATAATTGATCTATCCAAAACTTATGAACAAAAATCTCCTGAAAATGAACCTCCTGAAGAGTTATCCTCTAAAGATGATCAGATACTTAAAAATAACGAGATTTCAATACATTATGTACATACAGGAGAAATATGGAATAGAAATAAAATTGTTGTCGACAACATATTTTCATATAAAGTTGCCCTTGATATTACCAGAAGTAATGATAATGAACATGAATCACAAACCGTCGATGAATGTCGACATAGAAATGATTGGCCAATGTGGAAAGAGACGATTCAAGAAAAATTAAATTCATTAATTAAACGTGAAGTTTTTGGACATGTAGTCCGAACACCTGAAGGTGTAATGCCTATTGGATACAAATGGGTATTTGTACGTAAATGAAATGAGAAAAATGAAATTATAAGGTATAAAATGCGACTTGTTGCATAAGGTTTCTCGCAGAGACCTAGTATTGATTATGAAGAAACATTTGCTTTTGTAATGGATGCAATTACATTAAGATTTTTTATTAAGCATGGTAGCAAAAAAAAATTTGGATATGCAATTAATGGATGTTGTTACAGCATATTTGTATGGATCATTAGATAATGATATTTACATCAAAATCCCTGAAAGATATAAAATGCTTGAAACATATAATTCTACATCCCGAATTATGAATTTATCAAGCTACAAAAATCCTTATATTGGTTAAAGCAATCTGGATGCATGTGGAATAATCGTCCCAGTGAATATTTTTTGAAAGAAGGATTTGAGAATAATCCAATTTGTCCATGCATTTTTATCAAAAAATCAAAGTTTGGATTTGCTATTGTTGCAGTATATGTTGATGATTTAAATCTTATAAGAACTCCAGAAGAGTTAACAAAAACAGCAAATTGTTTAAAGAATGAATTTGAGAGGAAGATCATGGTAAGACAAAATTTTGTCTTGGCCTGCAAATTGAATATCTTCCAAATGGAATTCTTATTCATCAATCAACGTATACAGAAAAAGTCATGAAACACTTTTACATGGATAAAACTCATCCTTTAAGCACTCCAATGGTGGGTTAGTCACTTAATGTCAAGAAAGATCCTTTTCAACCACAAGAAGATGATGAAGAAACTCTTGGTCCTAAAGTACCATATCTTAGTGCAATTGGTACTTTGATGTATCTTGCAAATTACACATGACCTGATACAGCATTTGCAGTTAACTTACTAGCAATGTATAGTTTTGCACCTACTAGAAGACATTGAAATGAAATTATGCATATTTTACGTTATCTTCGTGGGACAATTGATCTGGGATTATTTTATACAAATAGATCAAATTGACAGTTAGTTGGATATGCTGATGCAGGTTACCTTTCTGATCCACACAAAGGCCAACCACAAACATGGTATTTATTTGCTTATGGAAATACTGCTATTTCATGGAGACCTGTTAACCAAACAATTTTTGCTACTTCCTGAAATCATGTAGAGATTATTGCAATTCATGAAGTAAGTTGTGAATGTGTTTGGTTAAGATCAGTAATTCAACATATTAGTGAAAACTGTGGATTATCATCAATAAAAAATAGTCCAACAATATTATACGAAGATAATGTTGCTTGTATCACTCAACTTAAAGGAGGCTATATCAAAGGTGACAGAACCAAGCATATTGCACCAGAATTCTTTTATACACATGAGCTCTAGAAGAGCGTTGATATTGATGTCAAGCAGATACGATCATGTGATAATTTGGTCGATATGTTCACTAAGCCATTACTAACCGTGACTTTTAAGAAGATGGTGCACAACATTGGCATGCGTCGACTTAAGAATTTTTTTACCATGAGCAATGGAAGTTCTCTGTACTCATGAGAGGCAGTGGCCCGTTTGGTACATGTGTTTAAACACATGTTTTTAGTTTTTAAACAACATTACACATATTTTTATACACTTTTTTATCTACACGTATTTCCAAAAAAACTGAAAGCTGTTATTTAAACACACGTACCAAAAAGACCCTAAATTTTCTAAAGGATGTATGCTAATTGTACTCTTTTCCCTTCACTAAGGTTTTTTCCCATTGGGTTTTCCTTTGCAAGGTTTTAATGAGGCAATCCTAAGGCACTAGAAGTTATACAAGAATATTATACTCTTTTTCCTTAGCCAATATTTTTAACGAGGCATATTCTTAGAAAGTGGTCATCCAAGTGGGAGTGTTAGAAATAAATTCTGATTGGAATGTGTAAAGCTTGGGCAATGAAAGAGTTATTTGGTATGTATAAAGTCTAAAATGTGTAAAGTCTATAAGGGTGATGTATATCCATAATTGTACTCATTATTGCAACCTTATCCCATGAACTTTACAAGCACTCTTAGAGCATCGACATCAGTGGATGCAAAGTCTTGCAAAATGTAAAAAATCCTTCATTTTACACATTTTGACAAAAAAAATATCCACATCAGTGGGTGTAAAAATGTGCATAAATGCATAATTGCTACAGTAACCGTGCATATATGCACGGTTACTGTAGCATTTGCATTTATTATTTTATTAATTTTTTCTCTCTCTTGTCTCAGCTTCTTTTTCCTTCTCTCTTTTCCTTCTGGCTCCAACCCTCGCCTTCCTCGTCACCAGCCTCACCGTCCTCGTCACCGGTGCCGCTGGAATCAAGATGAAGAGATCGTTGAATTGGAGCTAAAATCTTAAGATTTGTGGTGGTGCAGGTGTGGGCCCGTGGAGGAGGTGATGAACGAGTTGGTTGGGAAATTTGTCATAGTTGTTCATGGTGGTTTGTGTGGTGGTGGTGTAAGGATTTGAGAAAATTTTGTTTAATTTGTCTTAAATCTGAGTTGTTTGGTTTGTGAGAAAATCTGGGAAAGTATTTGGTTCGTGAGAAAATCTGAGAAAATAAAATGGAATGTTGTTTGGATGTTTTCTGGTTACTTTATTATGAAATGGAGGATTGTAATTATTGTTTGGTTGATGAGAAAGTGAGAGAGAGGTGGATTGGGTCTGTGAGAGAGAGAGGCGGCGAGGGAGAGAATAATAAAAAATTGTAAAAGAATGAATATTTTATTGAATAAATGTGTAGAATAGATAGACTGATGTGGGTGTTTTGTAAAAATGGGTGTGTAAAATTAAAAAAGTAACTTTTTTGTGCAAAATAGATGGAAAGTTTGCATCCACTGATGTGGATGCTCTAAAGTTCTATATATATATATGTGTGTGTGTGTGTGTGTGTTTGTGTGTGTGCGCGCGCGAGCGCCTATGGGATTGCGTTATTGTTATTGTACACATCTAAGAGATATAAAAAATATTGTGGATAGCCACTTGAATACAAGAGTTTATCAATATATATTTCTTGTTTTCTTCTTACTTAGTTTATATATTTCTTTTATTTCACAACAGTGTTGACTAAGTTATTTGAAATTGCTCTTATGCTCATCAATTAACATAGGGATAAGTTTTAAAAACAAACCAACAAGCAAACTTTTGGGTGACTTTTTTTTTTTTTTTTTTGGGTGACTTAAACACAAGTGGAGCGGTAATTATTTTTATTTTTATTTTTTTGAAGCCAAACGAAGAGAATGTAGGGATGTATGTTTGGTTACATTCATTTAGGACTTACGTGGTACTATCTAAACCAACAGTCATTGTCTTTGCAATTACACAAGCCATAATTGACCTGCACTTATTTTTGTTTTTAATTACTAACAGCATATCTTATTCTGATCAATAATTCCTTGAGGCTCTTATGTTTATTCAATTAGGGAATGACTTTCTGATTCATAAAATAAATTTATTCCTGCACCTACCAATATGAATTTATGATTCTCGTGACACTCCGGTGAGCAATCTTTAATACTACATTCCACCTTTAGTTTTTTAGTTTTTGTTTTTTTCATTTTATTGCTACTAATTTGAGATGAAATTAACACATGCTAGCTAGGTATCCCGAGAGAATTTTATAGTCAGTGGGATCTAAAATAAATTAAGCTGAGATGAGCATTTATTTTCTCAAGAGCTATTTGGGTGATATTGATGAAAACTAATCGTAAACCTGCTTATTTGGCTTCATTTGTTTCAATTATTAGCCTTGTCCAATGCGCAATCTATATATATATACTTTTCTTTAGCAATGGAAATTAGTGACTGATAAATGAGTTTGAAGCTTACACTACATAAAATTTGGTTTTTTTAAGGGTCAAAACCCTTGAAAATGTTTTAAATAATAATAATAATAAAATAATAAAAATACAAAATAATAATAATAATTTTGAGAGTCCAGATGACCCCTCAATAACTCTTAAAGCATACGCCGTTGGAGACGAAATTTTGACGGCCTTTATGACCCTCAAAAACAAATGCTTTGTTTTTATTGAGGATCAGACCCTTGTAAAGGTATCGAAACAAAAAAGTTTTTGGCAGCTACCAGCTAGATTAATTGATACAAAATAGCCATAAAAACAGAGTTGTTTGCACAAATCTTATAGTAAAACTCTTCCCCCACCAAAAAAAAAAAAAACCTTAAATTCAAATCAAAACGCATTTGCGGGTCCACTCTCATGTATCTATCATGACACTAGTCAGCAGTGACTAGCATTGATTGTAAGTAACAACTCATGCAACAACTATTTTTCTTGTTTTCTTCTTGAATGGGTTATGCTGGAACAAATTGTTAATTTGTTGTAGGTCGTGGCGGACCTCTGCGGGTGAGGCCCATATGTCTTGGGGTCTCTTGGAGCTGTCATGGCCCTGAGTGCTAGGGCAATTGCCTCTCACATTAATCATCATAGACTTGGAAAATTCAAGCCCTATCAGATGAGATATCAAGATGGTATCTTGAGTACCCGTCTTATGGAGTGGGCCTCTCACAAATATGTGGGCTCTATAGGCATGTGGCCCACATGCTTGTGAGAAGTGCCCTTCAGAGGATGAAAACATAAGATATATATTTTTCCTAAAAGATTTAAGTCTTTCTTCTTCTTCTTGTTTTTCATTTTGTTTTTTATTTTATTTTTTCCGGTTAAAAGAAGACTAGGTCGACATATTCCTATTGAATTTGAATTTGGAGAGGACAAGATAAGAATTAGAAATCTTGGCAAACCACTACTGGTCTACTTAATTGGCCAAGTCAATGACAGAGTCACCGGCACAACTGAAGGTTTTTCCTTCTAGTCCCTTCCGGTTGCCATTGAATAAGCCAACGAATCTAGGTCAAACCTAAATACAGTTATGTTTATACAAAGAATTGTCAAACTAAATTTATTTTCGCACACTTTTCTCCTTCAGTGAAATTTTGCATTGACCAAAGAGTTTGACATTAGGTCCAAATGTGTCAATTCGAGACCCATTCACAATGTTCACAAAACAAGATGTAAAGAAATTAATGAGATTGTACTTTGTGGTAAGTTCATGGTTTAGAATTACTTATTGCTTAACTAGCATTAAGGTTCAAGCATCTTTTTGCATGCAAATTATTGTTGGGAATAGCGCGAGTTTAAGGGTGAAAAAAAAGAAAAAAAAAAAAAAAAAAAAAGAGGAAGGTTAGGAATAAACTGATGAAAAACTCAGTATCACAGACTGAGTAATAGTGAATAGAAATCACAAATAAAGATAAAGCACAAAGAAGAAAATATCTAAGAAACTGAGAGAGAGAGAGAGAGAGAGAGAGAGAGATGAATCTAGAAACTTGTATTAATCCCATTGAATTACATAAAGAACACTAATGCTCATAAAGCAGTCTATATACACCAAATCACTTAAATTGACCGACCGACCACATTATGCGGATTACAGTTCTGGAAAATTTTGTTAGTGTTCATTAAGCTAATCACCAACTAAATCGAGCAACTAAACTAACAGCCCTTTAAACAGACCAAACACACCGTTTCATTTAACAACAAAACAAGCTTCATTAGTCAAAACATTGCGTTTGGGTGCCACCTAGATTAATTGAAACGGCGCGTTTCACTAGCCTTCTTCTTCTTCTTCACAGACATAGAACTGTGCTCAACATCCCCTCTCAAACTGATGGGGGAGGAATCAACTAGAAGTTTGGAACGAAGAAAACAAAATGGAGGAGCAGAAAGGGACTTGGTAAAAATATCAGCAAAATTATCACAACCTAAGACAAATCCAATTTGTAATTGTTTGCGAAGAGCTTTCTCACGGGTGAAGTGAAAAACCACCTCAAGATGTTTAGTGTGAGAATGGAACACAGGATTAGCAAACAAGGCAATTGCTGAAACATTGTCGCACCAAATGACAGGAATGTGAGAAAGATAAAGACAAAGCTCCTTAAATAAAGTACGCAACGAAGACAATTCAGCTGCTGTGGTGGCCAAGGCACGATATTCAGCCTCTGTTGAGGAACGAGAAACAGTACTCCGCTTCTTAGCAGACCAGGATATAGGATTGGGCCTAAGAAAAACAAACAAGCCTGTAGTAGAGCGCCTATCTGTAGGATCCCCAGTCCAATTTGAATATGAAAATGCAGTGAGAGTTAATGGGCTTGGAGTAAAGGAAATCCCAAAATTTAAGGTGCCTCTGACATAACGAAGAGCATGTTTAACAACCTCAAAATGTGTAGTGGTAGGATGACTCATGAACTGACATAATTGATGCACACTGAAGGCTATATCTAGATGAGTGAAGGTTAGATATTGTAGAGTGCCAACCATGCTCCTGTATTGAGTAGGGTCAGAAAGTGTGACTCCATCATGGGGAACTAGCCTCGTGGAAGGGCATGAGGGTGTTTTAGTAGGCTTGGAATGTTCCATATGGAATCTGTGAAGCACATCAAAGGCATATTTGGACTGTGTTAGGGTGAGACCATGAGATGTCTTAGTAATTTGAATGCCCAAGAAGTAATTAAGAGGCCCCAAATCCTTAAGTTCAAACACTTGACCAAGAGCTGTAATCAAATTGTGAATCTAAGTAGAATCATTGCCAGTAACAATTATATCATCCACATACAAGAGAAGATAAATGATGGTATGATGTGAGTTGTAAACAAATATGAAACTATCTACCGTAGAAGCAATGAAGCCCAGATGAAGCAAATGAAATGTAAACCTTTCAAACCATGCCCTGGGTGCCTATTTGAGACCATAAAGTGACTTATGTAATTTACAAACATAATCTAGATGAGCAGAGTCAATATATCCTAGGGGTTGATGCATATAAACTTCTTATTTGAGATAGCCATGAAGGAAAGCATTTGACACATCAAGCTGTTTCAATTCCCATTGACAGCTCACAACAATAGCTAAGACTAGTCTCACTGTAGCAGGTTTAATAACAGGACTAAATGTCTCATAAAAATCCATACTTGCCTGCTGATGGAAGCCCTTAGCAAATAGCCTGACCTTGTATCTAGAAATGGTACCATCACTATTCAACTTAAGCTTAAACTTACATCCAACCAAATTAACATGAGGAGGAGCAGGAACAAGGGACCAGGCCTGTTGTCTTTGGAGAGCTTGAAATTCAGCATTCATAGCCTCACACCACATAGTATATTTAGCAACAATCTTATAGGAAGGTGGCTCAGTATATGTGTAGTCAATAGTGGCTTTATAACAAAGTTTGGAGGTAGGCTTGGTAATCCCACTTTTGGACCTGGTTTGCATAGGATGGCAATTTGAAATAGCAACAAGTAAAGGAGCTGGTATGGGATCAAGTAAGGGAACAACTAAGGAATCAGGTAAGGGATCAGGTATTGTAGTAGGTGTAGGATCAGATAAGGAATTAGACAATGAGGAAGAATTAGGTAAGATAGCAGAAGTAGAAAGAGTATTAGACAATGAAGAAGTAGATGTAGTAGATGAGACATAAGAGTATGACCTGATTAATGAGTAGGATGGAAAGACATAGTAGGAAGATTTGACTGGGAGACAGAAGATGGATAAGAACCAAGCAAGGAAGACTAGTTGGAAGAATGGAAAAAGAGCTGATTGGACAACCAGGTTGGTATAACAGTGTTATGAGAAGTGGTAGAACCAGGTGTAACAGGTAAGGAACTGGGAAATTTTGATTCATTAAAAAGCACATGTCTGGAAGTGTAAACACGATTCGTATGAGGATCAAGACGTAGATATCCTTTACAATGAGTAGGATAACCAATGAAGATACATTCCCTAGTTCTGGATTCTAGTTTATGAGCAGTATATGGTCTAAGATTGGGGTAACAGGCACCACCAAAATTTTTGAGATGAGTCATATCAAGTGAAGTGGAACAAGGCTTAGACCAAGGAGATTTCCAGTTCAAAACAGTTGTAGGCATCAAGTTAAATAAAGTAATAGCTATTTGTGCTGCAAAAGTCCAAAAGGAATAATCCAAGGAAGCTTGATTTTCAATGAAAATTAATTTGTCACCATAGCATTAAAATGAACAAATTTAGCAAGGGCTTCAGATTTAGATTTCAGTGGGTAAAGCCAACTAAATCTAGAATAATAATCAACAAACAGTATATAATATCTAAAGCCATTAACAGAAACAACAGAAGCAGGAACCCACTAGTCATAACGCACAAGTTCAAAGGGAAAAGAAGCCTTAAACTAAGAATTTGGAAATGGAACATTGTGCATTTTACCATACAAGCAGTGAATACAAGATTGATCAATATCATTGATATTATTCTATACAAAATTGATCTTAGGAAAGAAATAGTGGAGAGCTTGATCATTAGGATGACCAAGTCTCATATGCCATAGAGTTTTATTGAAATCAAATGACTTAGAAAGCTTATGACAGGCCTTAGGAGACAAGTAAAGCTGAGATGCTTGATGAGGATAGATGGGATAAACACCATCTTCACTCTTGCCCTAGTAGAGAATTCTCCCCATGTCCATGGCCTGGATTGAAATGATATTTTCATCAAAATAGCACCAGCAATTATTGTCATGACACAATTTATGAACAGATGCAAGATTGGATACAATGGATAGCACTCTAAGGACATTATTAAGCTGAATATCAGAGAAACAGGAAGAAATGAAGACTGTACTAGTATATGTGATAGGCAAGGTTTGACCATTACCAACTGTAAGATGATCCTGTGTGGTGTAGGGCTTTGGTAAGTTCAAATGATGAACGCTAGCTGTTACATGATCAGTGGCTCCACTGTCAGGAAGCTAGGGCTAATCTTGAGTGAGGTAGGCATTAGAAGTTGTAGCCATTGCCGCAAGCTTTGCAGGTGGATGCTTGCCTTGATAAGCATAGTCCATTCTATGATAGCAATCCAAAGCCAAATGACCAAGCTTTCCACAAATTTGACACGTAAGCCTATCTGATCTAATCCCACCAGAACTAGATTGACCTTGTTGGAAATGATTGAAAGGATGAAACTGTGAAGGTTGACCACTGAAACCTCTACCACTTCTGCCTCCTCTATTGTTAAAATTTCCTCTGCCTCTTCCTCTATTGTGGTTTTGATTAAAAAAATTGCTATTAGACTTTTAATTAGTTGATGTAGCCAAGGCAAAGATAGAATCTTTGACCTCTATACCTTCATTGAGAGACTCTTCTTCTGCATTTAGCATAGTTGAGAGCTCATCAAAACCAAGCTGAGTACTTCTTGTTCTAATTGCTAATCTGAATGCATTATACTCTTTTGGTAGTCCCTTAATTGCAATATGGAGCAATTCTTCATCATCAACAATTACCCTAACTACTAGCAACTTGTCTCTTACAACTTTAATTTTCTGAAGATACACATCAACAGTATCACTTCTCTTCTTCAAGTTATGCAACTCACTCTTAAGATTCATGATATGAGATCTTGAAACTAAGGAAAACCTGTTTTCAAGTACTTTCCAAACTTTCACAGCAGAAGCACATCCAACAGTGAGTGCAAGCATAGATGGTGATAAGGTTGAACTTATAAAGGTAAGCAAAGCCTTTTCCTTAGACTTCCAAATCAAAAAAATCTGGATTCACAATTGTAGTATATGAACTAGATAAATCCTTGAGAAATTTCTCAGGAATTAGTTGAGACTCTGCAAGCAACTCATACAGAGAATAGGTTTCAAGAACCATGGTGATTTGATGTTTCCAGACAATATAATTGCTATTATCTAGCTTCACTGTCATCATATTTGACATATTAGATAGAAGTAAAAGAGGCTGATTTACCAGATTAGCAACTAAACCTACTAACATGGAAGAGGTTGAGGTTGATGAAGACGAAGCCATTATTGAGCTTGATATCGCCATTAATGAAGCTTGATTAGCAGCGGTAGTTGCGTGCTCTGATACCATGATGAAAAACTCAGTATCACAGACTGAGTAATAGTGAATACAAATCACAAATAAAGCTAAAGCATAGAGAAGAAAATATCTAAGAATCTGAGAGAAAGTGTGAGAAAGCGAGAGAAAGTCAGAAAGAGTAGGAGTGAGAGAGAGAGAAGATGAATCTAGAAACTTGTATTAATCCCACTAAATTACATAAAGAATACTAATGCTTACAAAGCAGTTCATATACACCAAATCACTTAAATTAACTACCCACATTATGCGGATTACAGTTCTGGAAAATTGCGGAAAGTTTGTTAAAGTTGATTAAGCTAATCACCAACTAAATCGAGCGCCTAAACTAACAGCCCTTTAAACAGACCAAATGCACCGTTTCACTTAACAATAGAACAAGTTTCATTAGTCAAAACGTTGCGTTTGGGTGCCACTTGGATAAATTGAAACGGCGCGTTTCACTAGCCTTCTTCGTGGGCTTCTTCTTCACAAACACAAAACTGTTCTCAACATAAACTATGAAGTACATGAAATACCTAATCTTTCTTGTTGGGTTATAGATTGACCCTAGTTAATTAATTCAATTACTCAAGTTGATTAATTAGATCAAATTACATGCAAATTGTAGAGTCACACACAAATACCAAATAAACTAAAGTGCAACAGAAAATAAATTGACATAGTGATTTGTTGACTAATGGGGAAAACCTCTCGCAAGGCAAAAACCTCACTGGATGATTTTCATGTTACTATAAGAAATCTAACCATTACCCTGGTCTATCCCAAAATACCAACTTATAGTTGAACTTTCACTCCAATCCCCAATTGGATTTGATATTGTAGAGATTTCTTCCTATATGCTCAGATCCTAGTACGTGTCAGACTTCCCAGCAACTGATATTTGTTGTTGGATGCAAAGTTCTTCACTTCAAAATATGTTGAAGATCTAGAAGCACTTAGTTACAAAATTCTAAGGTGTATAAGAACGCAGTAGCTTTTCTAAGAATATATGAGTTCTCTAATTTGAGTCTTTATGTCTTTGATGACTTTGAAATAAACTTTTATATCCTCTAAGGGTTTAGTGAACGAAACCCTAGTAATCCAAGTCATCATGGGCCGAAATCCTGAATTGAGAATTCTAGATCTACGTAGCTCAATAGATCGAGAGGTGTTAAGTTAGTGTTAAGAGTTCTTCATTAAGTCTCGATAGATGCTAGTGTCGAGCTTCACCATTTCATTTTTTTCACTTGTTTCTTGGTTTAATTTTCATGTCATCAATAATATCACTTGTTTTGACTTATTGATAGGCCAAGAATATATTGAACCCTTTGGTAACTTAATCAAATTAATTAGCCAAGTGAAATAAATTAGATTCAATTACATGCAATAAGAGTGGTAGCACAAACAAATCACCAAATAACTAAATGCAGCAGAAATTAAATTTGATACAGGTGATTTGTTTATGAATGGGGAAAACCACCGAGGCAAAACCCTACCGGGTGAATTTAAGGTCACTACTCTTGAGAATCCACTATTATCAAAACAAGTGATTACGAGTAAAAGGAATCCTAGTACCTAATACCAACCTAATATTGAACCCTTACCCTAATACACAATTGGACTTGCAATGTAGTGAAAATCTCTCCTTTCAATGCATGGCTCCAAGTACATGACTAACCAATGGATGCACAGATTCCAATACGTGACTAACACATCAACTTGAGAAAGATGTTGGCTGCAAAGTTCTTCAGTTCATCCAGACGATGAAGATCAAGAAACTCCTTGGTTACAAAACCCTTGGCACAAAAACGCAATAACTTCTACAAGAGAAAGATGAACTAGGGCAAATGTTCTCTGATCACACTTTTAGTGTATAATCACTTTATATCAAGTTACATCACCTTTGACAGCCCTTAAAATAATCCTTATATATGTTTAGGTTTGTGAGAAAAGAAATCCTATACAAATAACTTGGATATGTGTGAAAAACAGATCTAGAAATCTGAATTTCATAATTCTCGATAGATACAGCTTTTGTCGAGAGTTTGTCGAGAATTATATATTAAATCTCGATAGATATATTTGTCGAGTTTTAATGAACAACATTTCTTCACTTGTTTCTTGGACAGACTTGCATGGCTTCAATACTAGACTTGAATTCTTGTTCTTTGAAGTATTAAACACATCCTAGATCTACCCAATTACAAGTAAAGTGCATTTTATCAAAGGATTATCCAATTCTACATGACATATGTTCTAACAAGTTTCACATATGTCCTAACATTCTCCCCCTTTGCCAATCCGTGACAAAACCACAACAAACAAATGAAGTATGAGAGAAGTCATAAATCACTAAACTCATAACCACTTGTCAAATATAATAAAATCTAATCCTAACACAAACTCTTGAAAAAATTTGCAAGAAGAGAGTTCATGGCATGATAGATTTTGACAACTTGTCTTTTTGAAACACTTTAAACAAAACTCATCAAGGCATCTTAGTGTGAAACAGAAATAAAAGATTGCATACATTAATAGAAACATGTGTATAAAGAGAGAAAAGAAACAACACATAGAGAGATAGGTGAAATGATAACAACAACATCATATATATAAAAGAGATATAAGTACAATGTTTGCTATCATTGAATGGTCACAAGACCAATGTACAAAAAGATAAAGTATCTAAAAAAGAAAGAAAAAGAAAAGATACATAAATCATCACTACATCCCTCAAAAAAAAAAAAAAAAAAAAAAAAAGACACTCCCCCTATCAAAAATGTCCTATGCTAACTCTCCCCTTAGATACATGATTACTCCTAACCCAAAACTACTCCCCCTTTTTGTCACGAATGACAAAGGTCAAGTCACTAAGAATAGGTCATCTCCTCATCACCGAAAGAGCTAGCATCCTCATCCTCATCATCATCATCATCACCATCATCGGAGCCATCATCATTTTCCTCGTCCTCTGAAGCCTCTAAAGAAGGAGTGGGAGATGGAGATGCGGTGAAGCCACCCATGCGAGCCTATCGTCGTGCAATACGACTAACACGAGTGTTCACTTGATACAACTCAATGGTGAGTGTATCAAGGAGAGCATCCATGCGCTTAAGCTGCGCCATGATAGTCTCAAGTGTCACACCACCCACAGAAAAAGAAGAAGGAGCGGAGGTGGATAGAGTGGAAGGGGTTGGAGGAGTCGCCGAATCGGTCCGTGGTTGCTTCAGTCGAAGTTGGGCCTTGCTCCGTCGAATAGACACCGTGCTAATGGCACCCATGACGGTGAAGTAAGAAGACTCGGGATAAGAGATAGAGGGATGGCGAATGATCCTCATGATAACAGAAGGAAAGATAAGCTTATCACGGGTCACCATATCTCTATAGACATATATAAAGGAGAGAATGAAATTAGAGGGAAAGTCTATAGTAAGGTCCTCAATGAAGGAAAACAAAAAGCAAGCACAAGGATCGGTAATGGAGTTATAGTGAGACAAGGGATGGAGAACGAATGTCATCACCATGTTTAGGAACCTCGAACCTTTTGCAAAACCCGAGCATGAGGTGTTTTGGTGCTCACTCTATGAAGAAGGTGTCTCATAGAAAAGAGATAGAAGTTCATCTTTGGACACAGTCCTCAGACATGGACACCCGGGGTAATTAGGACGCGATACCCTCAGAACATGTAGTACCTCGGAAATAAGCTTCGAAGTGACTACGATACGTGTACCTTAAACTTGTGTAACAAACCGAGGTATAGAGGTATCGAAACTGTGCATATTGGAGTAGAACTCCTATATGATCGTAGTGGGACAACTCATGAGTATCTCATATAGAGATTCCTATCCCCGACCGTGAATGACAGTGGGTAGAGTAGTATCGGAAAAGTCCGATAGAATCACGCAACGTTCCAAATGAATGCCACGTTTGGAAAAGTTCTTCGAGAAGTCCTGATGGGCCTTCTCATCACGGAACTGAACGTGAAGAGGAGTAGGATTAGAGGAAGATGCCTTGGAACGAAGAGGGTTCCGAGACGGAGCGGATTTGCGCTTGGGTGCCATGCGCAGACTATCCGAAAGAAAGAGAGAGTGAGAGAGAGAAAGGGAGACAAACAAAAAAGTACCATCATACAAAGTACCAAAAGATAGAAAAGAAAAGGTACATATGCATGAAATGTGCATGAGCATGTGACGTGCAAAAATAATTGCATCATGGTTTCTACCCAATTTAAACCTAACAGCACACAATCTTTCAACATATAAACACACATCTAAATGCATGAAACATTGTGAAAATGCAAATGGGATGCAATGCATGATCATATTACATCAAAAACATAACATCCAACCCAAAAATTTCACAAAATACTCATCAATTTTCGAAAACCCCAAAAATTTAACAAATACCCAAAAACCTAGGTCTAATGCATGAAATGCATGAAGAATGAGGGATTAGAGAAACATATCAAGTGATTTGAGACTTGATTAGGCCGAAAAACACGTGGATATGAGGTTTTGAGTGAGAAAAGGATGTTTGGGAGGTTAAAAGACAAGTTTCTATTGAGAGAGAATGAGAGAAATGAAATTTGAAATCGCGTTGAAGCTATTTAAAGAAATTGCAGCTCGATGAATTGAGGATCTATCGAGCACTAATTCTTGACAGATAAATTTGTCGAGGTGCTGTCGAGAATCTGTCGACGGCAAAAATACCTCGATGGATCAAACAACTATCGGCCAAACAAAAACTTTCTCGATGGATCGAGAATCTGTCAAGTAGCTATTGAGACAAATTCCAAAAAGCTTCAATGGATTGGAGATGCGTTAAGATCTGTCAAGAAAAGAAGCCCAAGGGTCTCAATAGATAGCTATCTGTTGAGATCTGTTGAGAAGCTGTCAGGCTTGATACAAACAGTTTTTCAAATATAGGAAAAACACAGAAATAAATGCAATCAAGCAAGCTACTCAACCAAAGATCCAAACAACATGTTAATCTCTCAAAAACATCTCTCAAGGAGATAAATGCAAAGCATTCATGATCCAGAAAACACACACACAAACACACACACACACACACACACACACACACACACACAACAAGTCTAACCAAGTTTTATATTTCAAAAACAAGTTAAGACAACTTATTGAATACACATTAACATATGTATTTCTTATGATGGCCAAATCACATTGTGTCTGCACATGTATCAAAAGTAGCAAAGAGTTTGCGTGTTGTGTGTGAAAAACATCGCAAGATTGCATAAGTGTCTCATGTTATGACGATTTGAGATATGAGAAAATCAATTTAACTCACACACAATCATAACTGCTTGATGGGGACTATCACCTTTGAGGTACATCCTATAACTCCCACATCTCTTGGAAACACGCTTGCAACCATATTTAAAAGCATTTTGTTTCTTTTTGCTTTTGATTTTTCTTTGCATATTTTTCTTTTTTGAGTATATCATGCATAGGCATATAAAAGAGATAAGAAATCCCCAATTATGTTAAGCTTTAACATCACAATTTTGCTATGCCGAAGCACACAGATCTAATTCATGATTGGTGGGCTTTAGTGGTGAGATGGTTATTTATGCCTTTCTCTTAGTATTTTTTAGTCATTCCCGTAAAAAAGAGTGATGTGAGTGTTAAGTACAAGAGATTACTTAATCATACTCATCATAAACACAAGCCACAAAGCTCACTTGCTTAATTGTGCATTGAGATGCTCATCTAAGTTACAAAAGATACAAAGTTTAGAAAATTTTGTTTCAATGGCCATCCAAGGTATACAAGTACCAATGTACACAAAACACACACTGTTTTTGTATTTTTTGATTTTTTCAAATTGTTTTTTTTTATTTTTATGAAAAACAAAATAAAGCAAAACCGAAAATAAACAAACAAAAACATGTTAAACAAAGCATAGCATAAAACTAGACTGATTCAAAACAAGAAAGCAAAACACACAAGTAATGCATAAACAAAAAGAATGAGAGAGATAAAAAAGTGACTAAATCACTTTGAGCCTTTTTCCTTCCACACCTTGGAAGAACCTTTCTGTTTGAAAAACCGTTGATCTGGTAGTGAGAGGGAAGAATTGAAACCGTTCAAGTTTGAAAGGAACATGAGGGCCTTAAGAAGATCTCCAAAAGGAGAAAAAGAGGATGGAAACTAATTCTGGTTTCTAGATGAGATCATACTATTGCTCTGTTGAGTGGCTAACCACTTGTAGCAATTTGGACAAGTATGCCCTGAAACTCTACAGTGATGACAGAGATGCTGCTTCTTCTCTTGAGACTTTTTTTTTATTACCCTTCTTAGTCCTAGGGTTTCTAGTCTCTTTCTTATTAAGCTTAGGGGGCGCTCCTAAGATAGATTTGCCTTTGTCTATGTTCTCACTAGCTAAATCAATTTTGACATCATTGTTCTCAGAATTAACATTATTAGCAGGTGAGACAAACACAGTAGTACTAGAAGAAGCAATATTAGGAGAAGAGAAATCATACCCAAACCAGTTCTATCAGAAACAGATTTTTGAAAGCTAAGCATCTCATTAAGCTTTGCACTGGAAGTCCTTTCCAACTGAGCTCTAACCTGTGACAGTTCTGCTTTAAGCTTCTTGGTCCTTTCAGTCAAGAAATTGTTCTCAAACCATAATACTCTAATGGTCTGATTAGCTTCGTCAAACTTTGTGGAGAACTCTTCTCCGTCAAGTTCCACTTCACTCAACTTCTTGGTGGCCAGCCTATATAATTTCTCATGCTTTTTGGAGACCTTGTACAATTTTGCATAGGTTGTATGGATGTCATCTTGTTCATCCATTTTCTCAAACTTAGACTCCACCAAGTCCTCTTCTTCATCTACCTTTTCAACAATCCCCTCAGTAGGATTCACTATGACAGTGAAGGCATTCAAGATTCCTTCATCATCATTGTCATCTAAATCATCCTTAAGCTCGGTGTCATTCAAGGTAGCAGCAAGGGCTTTGCTTTTCCCAATAGTCTTGAGGTATGTTAGACATTCTTGTTTCATATGTCCAAAACATTGACATCTGAAGTACTTCGGTCCGGAAGGAACAGTGTACTGATCGCCTTCCTAAGCATCCTTCTTCCCTCTGTCTTGGTTCTTGAACTGAGATGAACTGGACTGCTTACGGTCTTTATCAAATCCTTTTGCATTGGATTTATTCATGAACTTTTTGAACTGCCTTGTGATATAAGATTTCATCTTAGAATCTTCATCATTAGAAGACTCATCAGTATCACTACTTTTGGCCTTCAATGCCATGCTCTTGCTCTTGCTTGATTTCCTGATCTGAGTCAAACCCAATTCATAGGTTTGCAAGTTGCCAACTAGCTCTGTCAAAGGAATTTGGTCAATGTCCTTTGATTCCTCAGTGGCAATAATCTTGGCATGAAATCTCTTTTGTGGAGATCTAAGCACCTTGCTTACAATCTTGGGTTCGGGAATGGTTTCCCCAAGATTAAAGGCAGAATTCACTATGACCTTTAACCGGGCATAAAACTCATCCAAGGACTCATCCTCCTCCATCTTAATTTTTTCAAAGCTCGTGGTAAGCCTTTGAAACTTTGAATTCTTGACAGCCTTAGTCCTTTCATAGGTTGTCTGGAGGATAGTCCATGCTTCCTTAGTAGTTTCGGTGGAGGATATCTTCTTGAATTCCTCATTAGTGACTGCAATGAATAAAGTATTTAATGCTCTACTATTGAAGTTTGCCGCTTTGATCTTAGCATCATCCTAACTAGTTGGCACTTCCTTTGGCATGGTCCAGCCTATCTCCACAACTTGCCACACCTTCTCATCTAAAGACTGTAAGAAAACTCTCATGCATACTTTCTAGTATGCATAGTTTATGCCATCAAATAAAAGAGGTTTAATTAGAGACTGTCCTCTATCCATGACAAACAAGGGTCAATGGATCACACAGCAAAGATTAACTCTAATCAGAGTGTGCACGCTTTGATACTACTTGATAAGCCAAGAATGTATTGATCCCTTTGGTAACTTAATCAAATTAATTAGCCTAGTGAAATTAATTAGATTCAATTACATGTAATAAGCGTGGTAGTACAAACAAATCACCAAATAACTAAATGCAATTTAAATTAAATTTGACACAAGTGATTTGTGTACGAATGGGGAAAATCACCAAGACAAAATCCTACCGGGTGAATTTAAAATCACCACTCCCAAGAATCCACTATTATCAAAACAAGCAGTTACAAGTAAAAGAAATCTTAGTACCTAATATCAACTTACAATTGAACCCTTATCCCAATACACAATTGGACTTGTAATGTAGTAACAATCTCTCCTTTCAACGCACGACTCCAAGTACGAAACTAACCAATTGAT
This sequence comes from Quercus ilex subsp. ballota, assembly GCA_032727855.1. Lineage (NCBI taxonomy): Eukaryota > Viridiplantae > Streptophyta > Magnoliopsida > Fagales > Fagaceae > Quercus > Quercus ilex. The sequence continues at coordinate 36,833,081 of CM064915.1, forward strand.
GCACGGATCCCACTATATGACTGACACACCAACTTGAGAAAGATGTTGGCTGCAAAATTCTTCAATTTATCCAAACAATGAAGATTAAGAAACTCCTTGGTTACAAAACCCTTGGCACAAAGACGCAATAACTTCTACAAGAGAAAGATGAATTAAGGCAAATTGTCTTTGGTCACACTTTTAGTGAATAATCACTTTGCATCAAGTTGCATTACCTTGCATCACCTTTGATGACCCTTAAAATAATTTTTATATATGTCTAGGGTTGTGAGAAAAGAAACCTTATACAAATAACTTGGATATGCGTGAAAAAACAAATCTGAAAATCTGAATTTCATAATTCTCGATAGATACAGCTTCTGTCGAGAGTTGTCGATAATTATACATTAAATCTCGATAGATATATATGTTGAGTTTTAATGAACAACACTTCTTCACTTATTTCTTGGACAGACTTGCATGGCTTTAATACTAGACTTGAACTTTTATTCCTTGAAGTATTAAACACATCATAAATCTACCCAATTACAAGTAAAGTGCATTTTGTCAAAGGATTAGCCAATTCTACATGACATACATTCTAACAAGTTCCACACATGTCCTAACACTTATCAACACACTTCTTGATATCCTAAACACATCTTAGATCTACCCAATTATAGATAAAATACATTTTGTCAAATGGTATGTCAACATATAACAAATACGACCCTAACACTTCTACTAATTAAGAACATAGCTTAATCTTTTGGTGTGTTTGATTTAGATCGACCCAATTATAAATAAAGTGCATTTTGTCAAAAGATATGCCAACACATAACAAATATGACTAACACTTCTACTAATTAAGAACATAGCTTAACCTTTTGGTGTGTTTGATTGAAGACCTTGTATTTGTTGAAGATATTATGACTATGGAACTGTTCGAAGTTCCTAATAAGAGAATAGCAACTAAGATATAGTCAAGTCCTTAATTAATAGCATCAGCCACTTGTATCATTTCGAACTAGCAGTTATTACTATATTATTGAGTCAATAGACCAGTACTCCGAAGGATATTAAACTTGCAAGTCTTTTATTAGGACTTGGAAAAAGTCAGATGAAAAAAGTGGGTTGAGATACTTCTTTAAATGCATTTTCATAATATAGGTGTTCTTGGTGAATGATTTATTATGAAATTTAATCCTTCTCTTCTTAATGTAGTTGGCGTAGGAGACAGAGATCTCATTCCCTTTTGATAACAACACAAGTGCTTTAATGGACAAACTAAGAGTTTCAGGAATTCTTGCATTTTCTCTCACATTAAATGTTTTGTAGTAATTACAAGGTTGTAGGAAGATTTTATGCAAAAATTTATTTCGGTGCATAGTCAACAAAAGCAAAGAGAATTCTAGAAACAATGTTGGACCAAACAAGATCAATCTTATTTTACGTCTAAGTACTTTATCAACCATCAAAATTTTCCAAAGAATAGTATTTTATTGTTTTATAATAATTGGTACATTATTCCTAAATTAAGATTCATGTAAGCGTTTAATTGATTGATTGGTAATAAGGAATGTGGTGTCTAGCTATATGAAATAATTTCACACGATTGCTCTATTTCATTAGAAAATACTCTTTTCAAAATAAAATAAGAAGATTATTTTCTACTTCTTAACACTGAAACATATTTTAACAGCAGGAAATGCCAACCAAATTTTTTGTTAGATTTTTAGTCTATGTATTTGTAATTTTGTAGTAACTCTGTTCATAGTATATTCTCAAAAAAAAAAAAAAAAATCATAGTAGATTTGTTGTCGTAGGTCTCAATTAGGGGCCGCGCCAAATGTAGTTCAGGTGGTCACATGACCATCTTAACTTGCTTTTTTTTTTTTTTTAATATACCTTAAAAAAATTAAATTTTAAATTGATATGGGTCGTTGATCACCCTAGAAAAAAAAATTTTGACCACCCTAAAAAAACTTGAACACCTTAAATACAAATTTGAGCCCATAAAAAATTAAATTCAACTTCTCCAAAATTTTGGTCCGATGAATGTTGTACAAAAAAATTTTGAGAAATATTATGTTCATAACATTTTCGCAAAACTTCCGTAATAAATCTTAAGTAGCATGTTGTTATTAGTGGGAAAAAATAATAATTTCAATGGTATGTTCAAATTAGAACTAGTAAAAATTTACCACCTAGGCTTAATTGTGTAAGTGTTGAAAAAATGTTGTAGATGTAGCACTTTCAAAAATTGCCCAAACAAACAAATTAGCCTTAAAGCTCAAATTAAACATTTAATTGTTATTTTTTAAAATTGTGTATGTTTTCAAATGGCATATTTTAAAATCACTATTTTTTTAATTAAAAAATACACACTTTTCAAATAGCTAGTCTGTTAGTACCTGCTTTAGTCTTTAACTGAAATTGTTGGATTTATGTGATACATTTTTTCAAAAAGGTAAATTATTTTGCCTATATTGTTACTTATTTAAGCAATATGTTGGTAATTGAAAGGGAGATCAACAGTTTAATGATTGCTTAATTGTGTATATTGAAAAAGATATAACTAATAACATTGATCTATAATATCATACAATGAATTCAAAATATGAAAACTTGTGAAGGAAATTTTAAAACATTATGTATTTGTGTGTGTGTGTGTGTGTTTTTTTTATTTTTTTATTATGTTAATATGTTCAAGTTCTATTATTATTATTATTGTTATTGTTTTTAATTTTTTTTATTAACTACCCTAAAAAAAATTTCTGGAGCCACCACTAGTCTAATATATTCTATGAGATTATGAATATATACAATTTGCCATCTCTACCTCTTTGAAACGCAAAAAAGTAGCCATTCTTCACTACTTCGATTCTGGGCCTGTTTTGACTCATTTTGTAAAAAGCCCATCATTATTAACTCTGGGCCAGAAATGTCGAGGAGGTGCGTAAGACATTTTATCCAATTTTTGGGCTAAGGAATTGAATGCAACTAAGCTTCTCAGAATTCAGATAAATCAGAGCGGTCACTTCCCCCTCTCCCAAGAAAATAAGTAACTATATTAATAAATAACAAATAAAATGAATAAAAGATGAGTTTATAGAGTAAATGGTAAATAATATCTAATTGACATGAAAATTAGTATGAATGTTAAGAAGATATTAAACATGTAATTTAATGATGGGATTTTCAAAATATGAATTTTATAATAAGTTATTGAGTGTTATAACATTACTTAGAATTACATCAAATATAACTTGAATAAATCTCTCTCTCTCTCTCTCTCTCTCTCTCTCACACACACACACACACACACACATATATATATATATATAGTTTCATTTTCTGCCTATCTGTTTTTTCCCCTACAACTAAACGTTTCTAAGGTTCAAATAAATGAGTAAGACCACTTCCTCCCTCCCAAGAAAAAGTAAATAATATAATAAAAAGAGAAGGTTCTTTTTTTTTAGTACAAAAGTATTACTTGAGTCAATGGCTTGATGATGAAAGAGAAGTTTGGTTTGATTAGTGAGATGAAAGGTGAAAGAATTACTCTCTCTCTCTCTCTCTCTCTCTCAATTAGGGTCAAGGCAATCATATGAGAATATCATTCAAGATCCCCCTATGGTTTCAAAATTCAAAGATGACGAGGTCTAATGAGTGTTAAATTTTGGAATTCTAACTATTGATAACTATAGTGCGTGTATAATTTTCATTACTATGGTACTAACCTATGTGCAAGTGTTTCTCAAAAAGAAAAAAGTGCAAGTCATGCTGATATCACCTTTTGTTGCATACCGTTATAGACCATCACATTTATTTTTTACTTTTAACAAATGTTGATGTAGTAAGGTTTTTTTTTTTTTTTTTTTTTTTTGGAGAATCTTTGATGTAGTAAGTTGTAATTGGAGTAGCATAATTTTCACATAGCTTTCTATTGACGTTGCTTTTATTGATATCAATCACATCATACCAACTTAATAAGTGTAAATTTGGTTTTTTGTGCAAGTAGATAATCAACAACTAGAGGCCACTTTCTTCCATTCCTCAGACTCCATTGAACTCATCATTCACAAAAGAAACACCAGAATGGTATCTTAGGCTCGCCGCATGTTTTAATGAGAAAAAAGTCTGGGGCCACTTTGGAAGGACTAAGTCCATGAAAACATCACCAAAAGAAGAGCAACAATACAGTAAACTCAATAAGTATGTTTATTTGTCTAGTTTATAACACATCTTTTTCTCTTTATTGGCCGTATAATTGCGAAACTGAAACGGAATAGAAAAGATGATTTTACATTCCTTTTTCTTTTTCTTTTCTTGTTTTTCATGCTGAATTAGTGTACAATATTCCCATTTGAGTCTCTATTTTGCCGTCTATTGCATTACATAACATTCACGTAAGCATTTCATTTTATGGTAAATCATTGTACTACAAATTTGAAATAGGAACTTATGACAATGAATGCCATGTGACTTTGTGGACTTCGATAGTCGTTTTACTATATGCATATTATATTGGGCCATATTGTTATCGTTTTTGTTCTGCTGTCTATAAACTTTGACAATCCTGCCTGTGACGTTCACTAGGATCAAATAATTATGACCACACTTAGTGTCCATTTGGGATAAGCTGAAAATTTCAGTTTATTTGTAATTTCAGTTTATTTTTGCTACTATTCATAGGTTTTACTACACTTTTTGATACTATTTATGAGTTTCACTGTATTATTTAACTAACTTTTACATTTATCCACAGTACTTTCAGCAAAAAAATTTCAGTTTCAGCTAAATAAATTGTTCCCAAATAGACACTTAAGATTTTGTTTGTTTGATTAGAAATTTTTTTTAAGTATCGTACATCTCATGAGTCATGATGAGTATGGCAATCATCTTCTTGAAATGGTACTATCCTTCAATGATGCATGCGAGTTATGTGGTTAGACCATCTAAAATTTTAGTTTGGTAGGCAAGAGGAAAAGACAAGATAAAACGTAAAATTCATTTTAAAAATATTAATGACATTAATAAAAAAATAAATATATAATTATATACTGGTGAAACTGATAAATGTAAATTTTAATTTGTTTTTTCATACCTAGTTGAATTTATTCAATTGCCCTGAATGTTAATAAATAATTCATATTTATTAACAATCAAATTAAAATATTGATATCAACTCAAAGTCCAATTATATAATTTGATTCATTTATGAGAAAATAAGTCAATGTAAAATGTAAAATAAGTTAAGAATAGAGAAACATACGTACAAAGTTATATGTGTGTCTCACTAGTTGAAGCTTTTATAGAGAATTACGTAGAATTTAACCTTATTATGTGCTTAAATTTTGGATTTATTTAAAAAAAAAAATTCTTAGAGTTTGAAACTAGGAAAAAAATAATGGGATGGAACATAAAAATGTTAGTAGAGCAACTAGTGTTTTAATCTTTAAATGATACTAACGATATTACAAATTTTACTACATAAGCTTACAAATTAATATGTCAATAATTACAACAACAAAATTTTTTTATTTTAGAGAAAGGAAATGACACAAAGAAGTAATTAAAATGTTCATTTATTCCTATAAAAGAAATCATTTCTTATGTTGTTTAAGTAGTACTAAATATATTATTGCCACATTAATTTATGGTTTTTATAATAAAATTTGTATTACTTTTAGCCTTGTCTTTCATATTTGGGTGCTATATATAAATGGGTTTTTCTTTTTTAATTATTATTTCGTGGAGCCCGCTCATTCTCCTTGCAGTGAGAAAACTGTGAAATCAAGAAAACATATTGAGTTTTAAGTGGGACCCACTCATTACTTTTATTTGGAAAAAGAACTAAAAATGGTGCTCTTTTTCTTAAGTTGTAGGACGTTCTTTGACTTATCTCCTTATCACCGTCCGGAATTGTCAAATTTTAAGCACTATTACTACTTGTGAATTTTCGGGGAGGTTGCCACCCACCACCAAACCCACCCCCCCCCCCCCCCCCCCTCTCTAGACCCCTAGTATGGTTTGCTAGCTATTGATTTTCAATTTAAACTTAATCAAGCTATTTACTAATCAAAATTCAGTTGGCGGGTATCATGGATAACACAACAATAAATAAATCTCGACATACACATAGAGATAAGATGTGTTCATAGAGAGAAACCTGAATGACACAAAAACTTTTCGAGGCCTAGCCTAGTCAACAAAATCCACTATGAAAATAGTTGCACTACATAACGACTTACAAAACTTCTTTTTATGCACCATGCATGTACTGATCAATCAGACTCCTGCTGGCAATCGATTCCTTTCTCTTCTCTAGTCACCATATCCACAAGTTGAGCTGCAAACTGCACGATCAAGTCTTCTTGATCACGTCAAGGCCTCTTGGAGATTTGGGATTACTCCAATGATTCCCAAGAACCAAATAACATGAACAACTATGAAAGTTCCTTTGTGTGTATTGGATCTAATCTCCTCTCATAGAATTTGGCAATGATGAGAGGGAGAAGATAGAGAGAATGTGAAGTTTTTAGCTCTAGGGATTTTGGTCTCTTTCTATCTTGTATAAGCCCAATAAGCTTAGGCCCATAGTTGTAGGTTACTTGTACATCACACATTATCTACCTATATATAAGGCATACCCTTGTATTTTATTACATACAATTCAATACACAATCTTTCAGACTTTAACATGGTATCAAAGCTATACTGTTCTAACCCTTCGGTAAATTCTTGGTAGGCCGTCTTCTGTTGCTTTTCTCCTCGTTAGAAGAGAACCATAACCATCAGCCAAGATCTCAACTTCATAGGTTTTGCTCATCGCAACATTGCTCTGATCATTAGTCATCTGTAAAACCACATATACGGATCAACATATCGGAGAATTGTGAAACCAACCACATCGAAATCAGCCCGATACGACGCCGTATGCGCCTCCACTTGCCACCTAAAGATGCAGCACTCCGATACAAATCCCATGCGCTTACCCGCACTACGAATAAATCCATACACGGTCATGCTATAAAACGTGTTCTACATATGCTGGACACAGAAGTATGGGGTGATGTATGGAAAACTATAGGAAGGGCTATGGGAAGCTTGGTTTTGTGTTCAATCTAATTTGTGACCCAACCAGACTTGGAAGCGTTACGATTTTAAATTACTGATTTTGTGAGACTTAGTCAATGAAGCGGAGGTTTGGACCTGTTTTTAGGCCGTTTTGGAACCTTTTTTGGGGATATATATATACAGTTGCTTCAAATTATGGTGTGATGTATTGAAAACTATACTGCCACCTCTATATTTTTTCTCCCAAACATAATGAAATCGCTACAATTCTACGGACATTGGCATATGGTCAAACCACGTAAATCTTTGTGTCATGTGATTGTTCTTAGCATATATTTTTCTCTATTTTTCATTTCTCATAGGTTCAAGAATTAGGTTAAATCCCTAACAAAAGTAGCTCTAAACATCTTGTTTGAACTATAGTTTATTAATTTTTTTTTTCCTTTTTCTTTTAAAAGTTTTTCTAGATGAATGACATAGCCATGGATTTAAAAACATTAATGAACCAACTAGTTCAACTGTGAACTAGCCTATGTATATCAGTGGTGGCTCTAGAATTTATTTTTAGGGTGGTCACTAAGAAATTTAAATTATACAAAATCTAATAAAACGATAACTTAAATATTTGCTACAACTGCGAGTCGAGTCGCTAAGAAGAAAATTGTTGTGACTGCAAAACCAAAAAGAATATAATTGTCATCACTATCAAGGAGAACTGATAACCACAATATTTTTATTGGTACCATTTTTTAGGGAAAAATGAAATTAAAAATTATTTTTATTGAATAGGTTGAACAAGCTACAAATTTGAATATTTAGTAATTTTTATCTTTTTGTTTTATAATAGGCTTTTTATTGAATAATTTGATCATTTGATGTTGTTTGGTCTTGTCCTGTTTTTGTTTGGTTTATGTTTGTTGTTATCTGGGCTAATATTTATTATTGTTATTTAAGCTTTTTCTTTTTAATTTTATAAAAGGGATTAAGGATTATTTTTGGGCGGCAAAATTAATTTTAGAGTAATGCTACGTCCACAACATTTTTTACAATAAATCTTATGCCAAAAGTTGTTATTAGCGAGTAAAAAAATAATATCGTTATTGGGCACAAATTAGAATTCGTAATAGCTTACCACATTAGATTTATTGTAAGAGTATCGTGAAAATGTTGTAAATGTAGAATTATTCTTATTTTTATTGAACCCAATTTTTTGTAATTCTCAAGTCAAAGTATTCAACATTTTTATTATGGTGATCACAATAGGTTAGTTTAACATATAATAATTTTTTGGCAATTGTATATATGCAATTTTTTTTTTTGCAAGCCAGGTGGTCCTATGACCCCCCTAGCTTGCATGTGGAGCTGCCAATGTGTATGGTCCGGTTATCATGTAAAATCGAGGGGAATGGTAAAACTAGAATAACTTGTTTAACCAGTAAAATTGAACACCAACAATCAACTTATTTTTTCCTTCTGTTTTGAAAATTTTTTCAACAAATATTACCGAATTTTATAAATATATAAATTAACTAATTCAATTGTATTATTTAAAATTATTTATGGCATCATTGGTTCAACTATCAGTTCCACCAAAAAACCAAAAACCAATGCCCTTTCTGGTTCTTCACTTAGCCTTTAAAACCATGGGCATAGTACATGTGTCACTATGTAGGATATTGTACGACCAATACTTTCATGTATCTTGCCGTTCCAACCTATCAAAACTTGGCGGAGGATTTACTTGACTGGACATTTAAAAGAATAATATGAGTTTTTACAAATGATAAAGATTTCAAACTTGATTGTAATCAATGGCTACAACTCTACTCAATATCTTTTTATTAGATGCGAATTTTGATAAATCCACCATTGGGGATAACATTTTCTTTATTATATCCTTTATTCTTGCAAAATTTTTAGAAAATCAAATATTAATAGTTACGTCAACAATTAAATATTTAAATTTTAACTTTCTATAGTCTAAAATTATGTACAAAAAATAAGTTTGTAGATCAAATAGTAAATAATATCTGATTGATACGAAATTTGACATGTTTATTAAGAATATAAAGAATATGTGATTTAACGGTTAGATTTTCAAAATATATAGCCATATTAATTTTTTGGGTAAGGGTTGTATCCCTTGGCTAAAAGTTGTGGCCAAACTTTGTCCTTTTACAAATCACCTTATGTGATTGTTTATTTGAACTTTGGATTTTTTATTTGATCAATTAATCCCTACACATTTGGACTTTCAATAACAAACTATTAGATCTTATGTATGTACTTTTCATTTAAAATTGACAAAATTAATCACATAATGTGTTCATAATGTATTAGTTCTTAATAGAAAACACTAGTAAAGGGTTTAACTTATTACAAAACTAAATGCAAAGGACTAAATTGAAAATCCAATAACATCCCATAAGAATATAAATAAATAAAATAAAAAGATATGAAGAACTTATTATTGCGGCCATATTTTAAGCTAAAGATAGATATCAGGACACGTCCAAACAGAAAAAGGGTAAGCTGAGCATGATTTCCATCTCTAGAGGTTATTGGTGACGTCAGTCAAACAAGTTGTAGAGACTTACACTACTACAGAAAATTCATCTACGACTACCTTGGCAAAAAGCCACCCTTATATTGATTTGTTCCTTCAGAAATGGCAAGTAAACACGAAGTACAGAGATGATAATTGCTTACAGAACCATTCTAAGAGCCAATACATTGAGTAGGTTTATAAAAATAAGGTAGGAATTAATTGGTTACAAGTTATTGTTAATTAATTTACACCTCACTTCTAAATTCTTCTAGGTGAATCTCAGAGCAGCACTGTAAAAACCTATTTCCAAATGCATCTGATATGAAAACGTATGATCCAATTCCCCTTCTCTTTTAATTTACTTGTAGTTGGTATAGACTGACATAAAAACAAAAAAAACAAAAACAAAAACAAAAAAATCAGCAGAAATTACTGTATTTTTAATATTCTTTGAATTCAACAGAAGCTATTGTCAATTTTGTTCTTAATTTTCTTTGACCATAGAAAACTAATCTAGCTGTGTCATGTCTTCTTGACTTTTACCAATTTTATTGAGTCAAGGTCGCGGACACTCTTGAGTAGAATAATACAACATTATCTTCAAGATGCAAGGATAAGATAGGTATGTGAAGAGCATCATGAACCTTTACAAACAAAAGGAATAGCTCAAGCTGCGCAACAAAGAATAAAAGAAACATATCGGGGGCACCTAGTATACACTTATGTAACTATTTAACGTGGCATCGAATGGACTAACTTTTCTTTTATTCCGTCATGAAAGTTAGGCACGTATCTATATATGTAGTGCTTGAATGTGATTCCTTCTTTCTTTCTTTTTTATTTTTTATTTTTTTTTATTTTTTATTTTTTTTATTATTTCGTATGCAATTCCTTTTTAGCTTGTCTTCTTTCATGTTTCTTTTGCTAAATTTTTTGTACAAAGAATGTGTAAAGTTGTGATTTCCAACTATATTGTTAGCTTTTATTCTGTGCCAAATTTGATTGTAATTTTTTCAATAATTTTCCTTGTATGTATGTTGGTTTAATTGTAAGGGATGAGTGTAAGAGATTGGTGAAGAATCAAGCTTCAAAAGCTGTACAAGTGGATTTCACGATTGGATTGCGAGTAGCTCGTGAGAAGCAACCGGCGAAAAAGCCACGTGTAGAGCACATGACTGGAAGATGAAGAGTCGTGTCAGGCTGTCATTTTCGCAACTATCTCGCAGGAAGGGCCAACTAACTAAGGACCTGCGAAAGTCTTTGTTTGGCAAAAAGTTGTGTTTTTTTTTACCAAGTCTTTACCCACACTATATATACATTCATTACCCACAAATTGTAAGTAGTGTTTTTCAGATAAAAACCCTAAAAAATACACTTGAGAGTTAGAGATTGTTATACTCACAATCATCTACTCATTTGCTTGTGGTTTTCCTCAACTCTTACCTCTCCATCTGTAGATCTTTGAGAGGTTACTAGCCCAAACACTTACCACACTCATTCAAAGTGTGAAATGAGATTTTGGTGCTGCTGGGAAGCATTGGAATGAGCTATTCATTGGCGGATGTAATTGGGCTGAATTGCGGGATCTGTAAAGCTAGAGAAGACAAGGCTCTGAGAAGTCAGTTGGTAGCAGGAGCTTAGAGGGTCTTTTGTTATTTGTGTACTCGAACTTTTTTCTTTAGTGGATCGATTTTGACTTGGAGGGTCGCGGAGAGGTTTTTCGTCAAATTCTTCGGTTTTCTCTTCGATAACACATCTTGGTGTTATCTTGTATTTGCATCTCTCTTCCCTACTCTTTAAACTTTCATTTTATTGTTGATGATGGATGAATATGGTTTAGGGTAGTGTTATCGGTTCATTGCGCTTATTTACTCTTGTTCCACATTTAGTCTCAGTTAGAGTAAAAACAATCTAGCCGTAATTTTTAATTGAGGGTCTAAACAAGTTCTTGTATTTTAGCAAAAATCCGAGCTTTCAATTGGTATTAGAGCGGGTATACTTGTCAGATTTCAATATCCTAGTGTGATCCTAAACCCCAAGTGATATAGATAGATCTCAATCCCTTAATGCACCTCCCTACTTTGATGGGAGTAACTATACTTTTTGGAAAGTATGTATGCGTGCTTTTCTTTGTGCGATTGATGAGACGGTGTGGGATTCCGTCAAAAATGGTTGGGTAAGACCCATAACAACCAAATCCGAATGGGATAAGGCTGCTCTTGCATTGGTAAACGCCAATAGCAAAGCAATTAATGCTATTTTCTGTGGTGTTTCTACTAATGAGTTTTACAGGATTTCGCACTTGAAGACCACCAAAGAGGCGTGGACCATTCTTGAGACAACCTACGAAGGTACAAAGAAAGTCAAGGACACCAAGCTTCAAATGCTTACTACTCGGTTCAAGGAAGTAAAGAAAAGCGACGATGAGTTGTTTGATTTCTTTTATGGGAGACTCAACGAGATAGTGATTGCCAAGCTCAATCTTGGGGAGAAGATTGAAGATGCTAAGGTGGTGAGGAAGATTTTGAGATCCTTACCGAAAAGCTTCCGGGCTAAGGTCGCCGCCATAGAGGAAAGCAAAGATTTGGATGAAATAAAGATTCAAGAACTCATTGGATCTCTCCAAACCTATGAGCTCGGACTACCCTCTCACAAGTCCAGCAAATTACTTGCTCTCAAAACTATAAATGAGAGAATGAGTGATTCCTCCGATAAATATGATGTAGAGAAGGAGGTGGCGTTTCTTGCAAAGAGTTTTCGGAAGTTTCTCAAGATGAAGAAAAATGGGAAGTCGTTTGGCAAAGGAAAGTTCTCATCCTCCAAAAATGACAAGAGGGAGTTCAAGAAGAAGGATGGGAAAGACTCGCCATCCCCCCAAGGAATCGTGTGCTATGAATGTAATGGGCATGGACAACTCAAGAAAGAATGTCCAAACTACTAAAGAGGAAAGATTAAAGTGTTTGCAACTACCTTTAGTGACTCAAAAAGCTCAAATTCCAATGCGGAAGGAGAATGTGATAGTCAGGGAAACTATTCAACCTTCATGGCAATTACCACCATTGATTTTAGAGATGAGTTGAACGACTTGGTTGATGAGCTTGGTGTACATTTCGAAGGTGAAGAAGTTGATGATTCGGAAGATGAGAATGTGTACCTTAATGAAGGTAAGAAGAACATTCAACAAGTGTATGATGCGTTGCTTGAAGATTGTGGCAAATATGCCAAAGTTGCAAAGAATGCTGTTAAGAAGATGAAGAAAATTGAAGAAGAGCATAAGTCCACACTTGTGCAACTCAAGGACGTGAAATGTGAAGTTGAAGAGCTAAAGGAAGAGTTGCTAAATGCTTATTCTAAAATCAAGTTCCTTGAACTTGGAATAATCCAAGCAAATGTCAAAGTGGAGTGCATCTCCACCAAGAAGCTTGACAGCGTACTTTCTTCTCAAAAACCTTTGAATGATAAGTCCGGTTTTGGCTATACCGGTGAAGGAAGCTCAAGTAGCAAACCCAAGATGGAAGTAAGGTTCATGTTGGCCAAAAATGTAGAAAATCCCAAAGTGGAGAAGCCCAAGGTTAAGATCCCTGCTATTGTAAAGAGAACCATTGGTCTAAAACCAAAGGAAAAAGGGAAGTCATTATCCAAAAGTCAAAGGGGACCTTAAGTGAAGCATTTTTGTCATCATTGTGGCGTGTGAGAGCACACAAGGCCAAATTGCTTCAAGCTTCAAGCTCTTAAGGGGGCTAACTCTCTACGTGGCCAAGATAACTCAAGAAGAATGCCGAAGGGAAATCAAGCTAAAGGAGAAAATGAGGGACAACTCACTGGAGAAGTTATGGAGATGTTGAAGAACATTTCATCATGCCTTGCTAGCTTCACCCCAAGATTTGAGAGTTATGTCGGTTGTACCCCTCCTTCCAAGGATCTTACCCAAAACACTCATACAGTGTGGGTGAAGAAGGGTACTCATGCATGATCACTCACTATACCCATGCATTAATACTTCCAACGTATTAGGGTTATAGTTTCATGCATCATGACATATGTAATCTTCTTGTGTCATTGCTTCTGTTTTAAGCATGTTTTTATTATAGGTATTTGTTTGTTTACCTTATTTTTGTTGATCTTACTTTATTGCTTTGTTTTTTAGTGTGTTGAAAATTTCGAAATCCCGTAAAAAGTGAAAAATCTCAAAAAATTTGATCACTTATGTTGTGTATATCATATGTTGAGTTTGTCCTAGTAACTCTGTACTAATGGCGTAGTGCATTTACGAGCTTAACTTGTTATGTATGCACTTTTTTAAGTGTGAGCAACATCTAGAAATCTACGTTTGATTGTTGTAAATAGATCTTCAAACTTGTCATGAATGATTGGTCAATGGTCTTGCTTGATCTTGATACATGTGTAAACTTGTGCCTATATATCTCCTCACATTTTTTTTTTCTTTTTCAAAGAACTCTAAATGTCTATCTCTAAAAGGAGAAAAGAGCTAAAAAAGCCTTGCTTCGAAAACTAGTTTAACTAGGAAAATGTGGAGCAAATTTGTATTAAATTATATGGTGCCAAAGCCAAAGGCTTATTTATCAAAGAAATATCAAAAAGTTCATGGCATCGTTTTTCAAAAATTTGAGTTGTATTTGATCTAAAGTATGAAATATGGAAGCCAAATGAAAAGATTTCAATCAAATTGTAAACACTTTGGTGAGGGGTCATATATGTTCATTTCTACAAATGAGATAGGTCACTTGACTTCGTACTAGTTGTGTATGACTTGATTGAATTGATCATTAAAATTTCATACTAAACTATGGATTAGTTCATACTTGATCCGCACACACAATACACAAGTTTAATGTTCAATGAATGTCTATTTCATTTGTGTGATTGAACGTGTTCAAACATGATATGTGTATACTCAATTGTTTGATGATCAAACCCAAAAAGATTTTTGAGTATTTTATATGCTTTTGAAAGTGTTTTTGTATAACATTTTTGTCTTAAGAGTTTTTCCAAAAAGCCCATTTTGTTTTTTGAAAAAATCCTTTCTGAGGCATTTTCGCGAGTAAGTTCTTACCCACGAAAATGAGGAAGCTAATTTCCTATTCTTCCTAAAATTTACACAGAATGTTTCGCGACTTTCTCGCGACTCTTTCGCGAGAAGCAGCTTCCCGCGAAACCTATCTTGTGCTTTAGAGGCCATTTCGCGAGTACCTTACCCGCGAAATGAGCGGATTTTCAATTTTTAAAAGCCAAACAGTGACAATTTTTCAAATCATCTCTTTTGCCTCCTACGTGCCTCTCTAAACCCAAAACACATTTTCACTCAAAAACTCAACCAAATCTCAATAATTTTCATCCCTAAGACTCATCTAAGGTATGTTTTCATACTTTTTCATTCTTGAATCCTTAGATTAAGTCTTAGATTTTAGGATTTCTAGAGTTGTATTATTTAGAAAGGGGCTAGGAAAAACTTATTTTCTTGTCAAATTTTTTTAATTTTCTTGATTGGGTTGTGTCCCATTGTGTTTGTTTGTATTTATGTTGGCCCCAAGTGGCATTTTAACATGTATTTAGGCAAGATTTCCACATGTTCATGCATTATTTTACATGCTAGTGATTTTTATGCACTCTAAGTGGTTGATAAAATTTGAATAAATGCCCAAATGGCATTTTCTCATTGTTTTGCACTCCGATGAGTACCAATTTGTGGGGATTACTATGTTTTTACATGCTTAACATGTTTTAAACATTAGTTGTGTGTTTTGCACACTTTTCTAACTACTCATGCATCTCACATGCACACCATAAGCACACTTGACGCGCACACTCGATCACTTGAGATGTTTTGCATTTCACTCAATCTATGTAAGTCTTGTTAGACCTTTAGCACTTAAAACATGATCTTGTGACGTTGTTTTATTGCTTTTATGCATTTTTAGGACTTTCTGTTCCTTTTTTTTTACTAACTTGTGTCTAATCAAGTTTGTCTCCATGTTTTTGTTTGTTTTTGTTTCTTTGTGTTGGTGTTTGTTTTGCAGATGTCTCCTATTAAGAAAAAGGCTACAAAGAAGTCTTCAAAGTGTACCCGCACCTCCTCAAATTCATTTCGAAATGACGATGCTAGCATGACCTTCCTTGATCACTACAAACGGGCCTCAATCATCCTAGAGAGGGCTATGGACTTAGAGTCCTTAGAGGGCACCTTTATTCCGAATGTGTTCAAAGAAAGGACATGGACAAAGTTGCTTAATTTGATGGGCGATGTGTTTGAAGATATCATTCAGGAATTCTTCGCCAATGCCATTATGGAAGGTGATCACATCAATTGTTGGCTAAGGGGGAGAGATTTCTCAATCTCAAGGGAATTAATTCAAGAGATCTTGGAGATTCGACCGATGACTCCGAACACATCTCTATAATATGATGAGAGAAAGGAGAAGCTTGAACCCATCGTGTGGAAGTTCTTGGTGGACAACTCAAGAAAAAGGCCTTGCATACCATTAAGTTCACCCCAGAAATGCTAGCTTTGGCCTATATCATGATCTTTAACCTCCATCCGGTGAAGAACTTGACGACTTTGTTAGCACCAAGGACCATATTCTTATTTGATCTCTTTACTCATAAGGAGATCGACATTTGTGGTCACATTTATCACATTTTCATCAAAAGCATCACAAGGACAAATGCAAGGCTAACTCTACCATTACCAAGCCTTGTCATATCTCTTATTTTAAGGGCAAGGGTGAAGATTCCAAGTGGGCTTCCAGTCATGGAAAGGGAAGACCCTATTAGTGAGTAGACCATCGTCCGAAACAAAGCTCACATCCCCAAACCAAGCGTCGGTGTTTCTCAAATTCTGAGGGATGATGCTGCAGAAGAAGGAGGAAAAATTGATGAGGAAATTGAGCATTTCACTTCAGTCCCAGAGGATACTGTACAACCTTCTTTCCAAGCACAAGCAAGAGCACCCGATCACCTTGATAATCTAATTGGAAGGGTTGAAAGTTGCATATGATTCTAGCTTCACATATCAACTACTCCACGACTCAATTCACATACCTTCAAGGCCAGATCACTGCCCTCTCATCTCAAGTTGATGACTTGATGCACAAATCAGAGCCAGAGTCAATTCGGAGTCCAATGCAATCTAGTACCTGGCCATTCAGGTCAAAAATTGGGAGTAGATCATAGCTTGAGGGGGAGTAGTAATATTAGTAAAGCATTGGTTTATTTTGGTTGTTTCTAGTTTACTTTATGCTTTTATAACTGTTGGATGTTTATAGTGCTTTCGTTTAAAGATTTCATGTGCTTTAGTTTAAAACTTAGTTTTCTTTAGTATTGTTTTGTATCTTGGTTTTTATAGTCGTGTCTTGATGCTTATTGTTTTCTATTGCTTGATGCTTTAGTTTCTTTAATGCATCATGTGTTTGTTAGACATGCAATTCATTTTAGCATTGCTCTTAATTGCATTGCGTGTCCGAATGATCATTTACTTGATAAATGTTCATTGTAGTCATTTCATAATGATTGTTTATGTTTGATCAAGTTATGCTTATTGTCATATATCCCTTTAATATTTTGATCACATTTTACTTGTTCCTTATACGTACCTTGTGTTCTACTTGTCTTTAAGCTTAATGAAATTTTGTTATTATGTGCAAATGTTTCAGGATACAAGTGTTTTTGGTACAAGTGTTTCATAGCCTTTAGATTTAGGTGTGAGTGAGTTTTGCCTATGTTCCCAAACTTACGTTTAAATCTAGAGTCTGTTTAGGGATTTTGTCACGGAATAGCCAAAGGGGGAGATTGTAAAGTTGTGATTTCCAACTATATTGTGTTGGCTTTTATTCCGTGCCAAATTTAATTGTAATTTCTTCAATCATTTTCCCTGTAAGTATGTGGGTTTAATTGTAAGGGATGAGTGTGAGAGATCGGTGAAGAATCAAGTTTCAAAAGTTGAACAACTAGATTTCACGATTGGATCGTGAGTAGCTTGCGAGAAGCAACTCGTGAAAAAGCCACATGTAGAGCACATGACTGGAAGATGAAGAGTCGTGTCAGGCTGTCATTTTCGCAACTGTCTCGCGAGAAGGGCTAAACCCACAAAAGACCTGCAAAAGTCTTTGTTTGGCAAAAAGTTGTGTTTTGCTTTACCAAGTCTTTACCCACACTATATAATACCCTCATTATCCACAAATTTTAAGGAATGTTTTTCAGAGAAAAAACCCTAGAAAATACACTTGAGAGTTAGAGATTATTATACCCACAATCATCTACACATTTCCTTGTGGTTTTCCTCAACTCCTACATCTCCATCTCTAGATCTTTGAGAGGTTACTAGCCCAAACACTTACCACACTCATTCAGAGTGTAAAGTGAGATTTTGGTGCTGTTGGGAAGCATTGGAAGGAGCCATTCATTGGTGGATGCAATCGGGCTAAATTGTGGGATTGGAAAAGTTAGAGAAAATAAGGCTCTAAGAAGTCAGTTGGTAGTAGGAGCTTGGATGGCTCAAGTATATGGGGTAGACTAGGATTGGAGGGTCTTTTATTATTTGCGTACTCTAACTTTATTCTCTAGTGTATTGATTTCGACTTAGAGGGTCGCGAAGAGGTTTTTCGCTGAATTCTTCGGTTTCCTCTTTGATAACACGTCTCGGTGTTATCTACATCTCTCTTCCTCACTCTTTAAGCTTTCATTTTATTGTTAATGATGGATGAATATGGTTTAGGGTAGTGTTATCGGTTCATTGCGTTTATTTACTCTTATTTCGCACTTAGTCTAAATTAGAGTAAAAGCAATCCAGCGGTAATTTTTAATTGGGGATCTGAACAAGCTCTTGTGTTTTAGCACAAATACGAACTTTCAGAATGAAAATATATTTTTCCTCTTCCAAATTGATAGTCTCCCTCTTTCATTCAGATATTCTCTCTGTTTGTGTTAATCATATCAAAGCTTGCTACCCATCTTATCAAAGTTTAGATGATAAGAAGTCAGATGCAAGTAATTCAAGATGAGTTTGCTGAAGAGTAAATGAAGACATATGCTCAGGCAAAGAGGCAGAGCATTGGCAGCTTTGTGAATGAACTTACTAATTCACTAAACGACTACTACATCTGATACAACCTGTAGTTTTAGTCTTGGATTAGTTGATTGTTATGTATTGACACATGTAATGTGATGATTGGTTGTAGATAGTTAATCCGCAAATTATGGAGGTAGTTTAGAGTTAGTTATTTTGATTTCCTTTTGTTAAATCAGCTATATAAACTCTTGTATATCATTTTGTTAATTAATACAGAAAATTACTGAGCTTCTTCAATCTTGATTCTCTCATTCTCTCTAGTTTCTCTATTCTGCAGAACTCTGTTTTCTGTTACAACTAAATAATAAAAAATCATTCTTCTTTTGAGAGTTTGTACGTAGGTGTGAATCATTTCACACTGAATTTGGGTTAGGTTCCAGCCGCCTAACCCATTATTAATAGGTAAAATACAAACACTGAAAATAAAATTAATAAAGCCATGATCCAATCATTTGGTATATATATGAATCTGAAAATAAGGCAATATTAAATAAAATCATGGTTCTCTCAAAAAAAAAAAAAAAAAAATCATGGATTTCGGTGTTACCTCGTTGTAGGGAATAAAACTTTACCGAGATGCACGTTGGGATTAAATTTTTTATTTTTTTAATAAATTTCCCTCTCTTTTCTTTTAGGAATTGTTCAAAATGGACACTAGTCTTGTTGTCTAAAGTAGGTTGGTAGTCACCTTCAAATTTGCGTAATGGAAATTTTGTTTAATTAGAATCTTTGCCTCTAACAATAGTGTGGAAATGTAACTTGCGTGATTATTTTAATAAAATTTTCAAATTATAGACCAGACTTTTTAACATTGGCGACTCTAGGAATTTTTTTTAGGATAGTCACTAAGAAACTTAAATTATACAAAATTTAATAAAGAGGCAATTTGAATATATTAACGTCACCAAAAAAAAAAAAACACTCAAATACATGAAATATTACAATTTTTTTGTACTAACAAAGAGAATAAGAAAAGAAAATAGATTAATAAAAGATAAAGTGCAAATTGAAAATGCTGATATGAGAATAATAAAGTGACCACAACAATTTCATAACAAATTTTATACAACAAGTTGTTTGCCTGTTATTGGTAGGTAAAACATGTCAATATTGAACCTAAATTAGAAATAGTAACAGCTTATCACATAAGATTTATTGTGAAGTTATTGTTAAAATGTTGTGGATGAAGCATTACTCTTAAATTTATTGAACTAAAATTCTTATGATTCTTAAGTAAGAGCCGCCAGTGCTTTTTAGTGTTAGTGGTTTTTTTTTTGGTTAGCATTGCTGGGGTTTGTATATATTTTTTATTACAGTATCAAATGTTAATCTGAGGGTCTTATTTTTATTTTTTTTATTATTGGTGATGGGATCTAAGTTCTTTCTTGATATGGGTAAATTTAAAAATTAATGCGTTTCACACCAAATAATTTTTTACATTACTTACCAAGTGGCAAATATACATTTTAAAAAAGAAAAAATTATATGAAAAAATACGGGTCAACCCATAAGCCAATTGACCCAATAAGTTGACATCTACACAATATTGACATACCAAAAGAAATAACAGAATTATAAATACCTAATTAGATTGCTAATTTGACAAAGAATTAAAATTGATTAAAAAATGATAATTTAAAAACTTATTTCATTGCCGGTAGAATAAATCTGTTTCTGCTTATGACATTGCTATTGGTGAAGAAATAATGAGGTCCTCCCTTTATGAATAAGGAAGTAGATTTGTGATTTCTGAACATATCCTTGTTTTTTAACATTTTCGTAACGAGGAAACCATACTAAATTGACAATCCATAGAACATCTGACCAACTGCTTTATTATGGAACCAATTCTTTTGTTAGTTGCTTTGAGAGAACAAAGGCCTCTTAATTTGATAAATGAACTACTTTAAGGAGTACAAACCTCCAAGTTAAACTAGCTAACACTATATAACTTAGAAAATCATGACAATTCTTTATTCATTATCAACATTTGAATTTATAGAAGACTGGCTTTTAATTAGATAAAAGGATAATACTAACTTCATATAATCTATCAAATAAAACTAATCATAATTTATCCTAATCTAAGCTAATTTATTTGAATCAATAAAAGATATCCCTATCATTATTTATGCAATAATTTTCAAAATACATTAGACTCATCACACTTTCCCCCTCTAGAAAGCATCCTTGTCCTCAAGGGTTTTCTTCTTATTCTTCCTCTTATGACACGAAATATTTATCATTTTCTTAAATGTAGGCCTTTTACATTTGTAGATATCGTATTTTGTTTGTCCTCGATTTGTGTGCCAGACTCCAAAATTTCAAAAATATTAACTTTTTCTCCACAGGACCTCGGAAACATCTAGATTGAAATGGGTCAACCCGTTCGGGCAGTGGATCACTCAAAGTGCCATTTCGGGTAAAATTGACCAAAATGCCCCTAGTCAACCCTAGGTTGACCGAAAGTCAAAGTTGGTCAAAACCATCACAAAACAGCATTTATCATGTTTTTACATCAAACCCGAACTGCTCAAAGATTTTCATCAAGTTTGACCCAAGGTTGACACTCGGGAGTCCCAAAAATGCTAATTTTGATCTGACTATCAGAACAGGTTGAAACCAGCGTCATTGTAAATATTATTGAATTCCTTTTCCAACGAATATTCATGGGTCAAAATTAGAGTTAAAATGGTTGAGGTATCTTGAAAACCGTCCTGGACGCGTCAGCTTGTTTCTTGAGACCCTAACCTTTGATCCAACCGTTGGAATTTCATTTTCTTTATTGTTATGGAAACTAGACATCCAAATCTTTCCAAGGACATCAAGATTAGCTCAATCAAAGTTCGGGAAGACATACAAATATGCGATCAAATTCAAAACTGGAAAAAGTCAAAGTTGCTGATGTCAGCATTAGACTCAGTAGCTATAAGTTGAACAGTCACAAAAATTCTATAAATACCCCTAGACCCCCATTAGATAAAAAAAAATAAAAAATAAAAAAAGAACTGATTTTGGCATTTCTGAGTAGATTCTCTCTCTTTTCCTCTCTAAATTCTATTCCAAACACATTCAAAAACCTTTGATTTCTCTCTTTTCTCAACAATCAAGAGATAGTATTCTTGTACTCTTTTTTCCTCTCCTTGATCTTAGGACCTTGGATTTGAGGTTTTATGGGTGTAGATGTAGCTTTTTAGCTACTATCTACACTATTTGCTTTATCTTGCTTTATAATATGCTTTATTGCTTTCCATAATATATCTGAATGTTCAAATAGCGTATAAAACATTATGAACGTTTAGTCCCCCAATTACAAAAATATCAATTCAAGCTTAATGTCAAACAATATATGTGCGGAAAATAAACATAAGCTAATAACAGAATTAATAAACAATCTAAACCAAATAAAATCACATCCACAGCAGAAATTAAATGGCAAAGATTAAGGGAAAAGAGATGCAAACACAAGGACAACACAGAAGAGGAAACCGAAGCCCTCGGTGTAAAACTTCTTCGCCGTCCTTCAAGCAATCAATAATCTACTAGAAAATGTAGTTGGGATACATAAAGAGCAATAGACCCTCCAAGCCTAATCTACCCAGTGTACCTAAGCCCTCCAAGTTTCTTGCTCCAACGAAGTTACGCCCAACCTTTGTCTTTTCTAACTTACCGGATTCCACTATAGCCCATAGCATCAACCAATATCAAGTGGTCCCTTCCTAACTGCTTCCCAAGCACCAAATAGCCTTCTCACAGATATGGGTATGGTGAGAAAAGGATTTGGGTAATGAACCTCTCAAGGATGTAACAATGAAAAGCGTGAGAGTAGAGAAATTTGAAGAGTCTCTATGTAAAGATTGTGGATGAGTCAATCTTGTTTTTCTCTAGGGTTTCTCTCTCAAAATTCTCTCTAGAAGCTCTCTACATTTCGTGGGTATAAGGGATATTTATACTAGGGTGAGAAAGGAATACGAAGAGTCAGTTTTTCCAAAACAGAGCTGGTTGGCGACTTGGCCTCGCAACTTGATTGAGTCGCGAGTTCAAGCCGCGAGCTAACTGAATGGCCATTTTGGACTTTTTGTCTTGTAGTGTAACAGCTGGCATGACGGTTCAACTTCTCTGCATGCATCGCTCGTGTGCATCATCTGGCGGGTTGCCACTCGCGAGCCACTCGCGAGTCCCTGCTTCAATGCACATTCTTGAGCATTTCTTCACACTCTCTCACTACCCTTACATGATTCCCACATAAATACAGGGTTTTTAATTACTGAATTACAAGAAAATTGGCACGGAATAAAGCTAACAAGATGGTTGATTAAATTTAACTTTACAATCTCTCCCTTTGGCTATTCCGTGACAAAACCCAACAACAAACTCTAGACTTAACGCGTGAGTTGGGAACAGTTGAACAAAAATCACTTACACCTAACTCTAGAATCTGTGAAACTCTTGAACCATAAGAACAAGTATCTCTTGAAACACAATAACACAATATGATCATTGTATGTAGAAAATTTATAATTCATACGGAGCAAGCATAATGCGATCAAGCAAAATGGAAATACATAATAAACCATGGCTTGACCAAAAATGAACAATCACTATAAATAGTGATCACAATGCTTATTTACACATGGAATGAACATCCAAACATGCAAGCTAATAAGCTCAATTGCAAAGTATTATTTGCATGTCCAACACTCAACCAATGCAACAACACAAGGTAATTGCATTAAGGATATAAAATCCAACACAGGGCACAAGAGTGACGTATTTAAAGAAAATGCATGACATTTAACAGTAAGTACAAAAGTTGCAAAGCATGAGTACAAAAATCTTGAAAGCTTACAAAAGCAGAAGGTACAAATTATAAAGTACTTTCCTTATCATATCACTCCCCCTATCATGGATTATAGGAGCTATGATGAACTTAGAACATATATACCTGTAACCTGAAACACTTGCACAAAACACATTAGACCCTCAAGGTAAAGCAAGTAATAAACGGACAAGTATAATGTAACAAGTAAATTGCGATCATGTAAACATGTTGTGAAACATATGAGCAACTTGATCAAACACCTGACAGTCATATGGAAATGACTACAATGATCACATAGCAAAGCAAATGATCATTCGAACATGCATTCAATGAAGCATAATAGCATAAGGATGTATGCATGTCCAACATACAAACAAAACAAAGTTTTCTTATTAACATAATGTCTTCTCCCCCTTAGTATATGCATCTTTCCTATGGAATATCTCTCCCCCTGCAAATGTGCACGAGGGTCATATAGAAATGACAAAAACTCTCTGGTATACTTTCTAGAGTATACTCTCCCCCTTTTTGTCAAGAATAGACAAAGGGTCAAGGAAAAACAAGGGCAAGAGATGAAGGTACGAACAATGATAAGGATGCATGAGGGGTGCAAGATGAATGAGAAATGAAGCTCAAACACAAGACAAAACATAATGCTATAAAGCATAAGGTAAACATGACAAGCTAGGATAAGGCAACAAGGTATAGACCAATACATGACAAGGGTAGCAAAGGTGTGTGCAAGAGGTCGTTATGTGCAATGCATAACCAATGCATGGAAAATCCACATGTGGGGCAAGGTGTGTTAACTACACAGCCAATGATCCAAACATGTTCCTAATGAGGAAACATGAGAAATCACAAAGTTTGATACTCATCGGAGTCCAAACAAGTGAGAAAATGCTTAAGAGACATTTTATCAAACACCTAGTGAGCACACTATGAACAACAATTTGAAACAATGCATGAACATCATGAAATCTACCCTTAATACATGCTCTTTTCACCACAATGGGCCAATAACCAAAGAAAATCATCAAAAGAAACCAATCCCATGTAAAAATTTGACAAAAATTAAGTTTTCCCAACCCCTATGATGAAAATCCCAATCAAGAGTACAAAACTCTCCAAACATATTCTACGAATCAAAAACAATGAAAAGAGTTTAGAATTACCTTAGAGATGTTAATGGAATGAAAAACCATTCAAATTGATTGGGTTTTGATGTAAAAATATTATAAAAAAGGTTTAAGAGAGGATGAGAGAGGTTTAAAACAGGTTTCCCATGAAAAAACTCTTTAAAAAGCTGTTTCTGGACGTTTTGCGACTGAGTGAGTAGCGAAAATTTTCGCGAGTCACAAGATGAGTCGCGAAAGCTTCTGGATGAACTCACGACTTGCATTACGCGACTGGTGAGTCGCGAGATGAGTCACGAAAATTTTCGTGAGTTACGTGAGTAGCAACCGAGTCGCGAGGTGAGTCGCGAAAAACTAAGGCACCTGTTTTTCAACACAGAACATGTTTAAACAATGAAAAACAAAATAAGCACTAAACATGAACACAAAGATTGATTAAAATCACTTCCAAAAACATATAAAATGATCAAAAATCTTTTTGGATTGATCCATATATAGTTGAGCACACACACATCACATTTAAACAAGTACAATCGAACAAATGAATAAGGCATTCAATAAACATTAGGCATGTGTGTTGTGTGTGTGTGTATCAAGTGTGGAAAAGTCCTTAATCTAGAATGAAACTTCAATGATCAATTCAATCAAGTCATACACAACTAGTACTAAGTCAAGTGGTCTATCTCACTTATAGAATTATGCATATATGACCTCCCACAAGAAAATGATTACATATCTTTGAAGCTTTTCTTTTGGCTTTTTTACAATTCATAACATTTGATCATTTTTTATCTTTACATCTCTTTTTGAAATCGATGCCTGAAATTTTTTATATTTCAATTTGATGAACAAGCCTTTGGCTTTTTGGGGCATCATACATTTTCATAAAAATCGCTTTTCCTTTTTCCTAGTCAAATACTAGTATGTGCGACGGCTTTTGTAGCTCATTATCTCTTTTCATTTTGAGATTTACATTGGTTGAGCTCTTTAAGCAAAAAATAAATAAATAAATAAAAGAGTGGGAAGAGATATAGGCACAAGTCTACGCATGTATCAAAACCAACATGACTATTAACTAATCATTCATAACAAGCTTGAAGATCGATTTACAACAATCACACATAAATGTCAAGATTTTTCCCACAAAGATAGATGTGCATACATAACAAGCTAAGCTCGTAAATGCACTACGCCATTAGTACGAAGGTATTAGGCCAAACTCACATGAGATATGTGCTCAAACATATACGATCAAAATTTTTGAAATTTTCACTTTTTATGTGATTTTGGATTTTTACTCACACAAAACAAAACAAAAAGTAAGATCAAAACAAAACAATGCATATAAAGAAATGCAAGATGCACAAATACATGATAATGAAGCATCTAATGCATGAGGGGTCCTACAAAGATTGAAAGAATTAGATCAATGACCAAAAAAGCAAAAGGCTCAACCATAGGAACCCTTCCTCATCAAAACGGAACGATTTTTTAGAATAAGTGTCTCAAGAGAAGTGAGACGAGGGTTGGAAGAATAAGAACCGGAGATGCACATAGTCAAGGAGTTAAGAGCATTAAACACTTTCTTTAACAACATGCTATTTTCACTCAAATCCAGTTTACCCTTTTTAGCACAACTTCCAAGAAAATCAAGTTTCTCTTTTCTTTTGATACTTTTAAGAGCATGAAACTTAGAACAATGAGGTCTTAGATAACCAAAAGCACAACAATAGTGACACACAATGTGTTTAGGTCCACTAGGCTTTTTGGGAAGAGATCTAGCAACATGGTTTTGTTCCCTCTTCAACTTATGATATTGAGGTCTTATATGACCAATCACACCATAATGGTGGCAAGTTGGAACAAACTTAGATCTATCCACAGCCTTAGGTTGAGACCTAAACGGAGGCTTTGACTTAATAGCCTTTTTCTCCACCTTTTGATTTCTTTTGTGTGGAAGAATGTACACCGATTTGTCCTTTGAGGTAGAACACACAATAGGCACAAAATCAGGTACCACAACATGATTATAACAAATATTTTCACCATTTTTAACAACAGGTTCAGCAATCAAACACTTGGCATGCATCTTAAGAGATTCATTTTCACATTTTAGCTCATCAACAAGTTTGTTAGGTAAAACAAGTTTAGCATCCAAGTCCATATTCAAACATTCAAACTCTTTCAGCTTTTCAAGAGAATTTTCAGCAAGTTTCTTATATTTTTCAACCAATTTGTTGGATTCATTGAGCTTAGCAATCAAATCATCATTTTCACAAAATAACTTACTCAAATCCTTTTGAAACTTCTTAGCATTTTTCTTCAAGAGTTTGATGTTAGGAATATCAACAACACCCAAGGATTTATGTAACATAGCATGACAATTATAAGGATTATCACTTATAGAGGCATTTTCACAAACACGTGGCATACTGCATTCATCAACATCCAAAACATGCATAGAGGCATACAAAGCACTATCCATGGCAAATAAACACAAGGGGTCAAGGATCACACTTAGGTATTTAAACCACAACAAGTGTACCTGCTCTGATACCAATTGAATGTTCAAATAGCGTATAAAACATTATGAACATTTAGACCCCCATTTACAAAAATATTAATTCAAGCTTAATGTCAAACAATATATGTGCGAAAAATGAACATAAGCTAATAACAAAATTGATAAACAATCTAAACCAAATAAAATCACATCCACAGCAGAAATTAAATGACAAAAATTAAGGCAAGAGAGATGCAAACACAAGGACAACACAACGATATGTTATCGAATAGGAAACCAAAGCTCTTGGCGTAAAACCTCTCCGCCGTCCTCCAAGTGGTCAATAATCTACTAGAAAATGTAGTTGGGATACATGAACAACAATAGACCCTTCAAGTCTAATCTACCCAGTGTACCTAAGCCCTTCAAGCTTCTTGTCTCAACGAGGTTACGCCGAATCTTTGTCTTTTCTAGCTTACCGGATTCCGCTATAGCCCATAGCATCAACCAATATCAATTGGTCCCTTCTTAACTTCTTTCTAAGCACCAAATAGCTTTCTCATAGATATGGGTATGGTGAGAAAAGGATTTGGGTAATGAACATCTCAAGGATGTAACAATGGAGAGGGTGAGAGTAGAGAAATTTGAAGAGTCTCTATGTAAAGATTGTGGATGAGTCAATCTTGTTTTTCTCTAGAGTTTCTCTCTCAAAATTCTCTCTAGAAACTCTCTACATTTCATGGGTATAAGGGGTATTTATACTAGGATGATAAAGGAATGCGAAGAGTCAGTTTTTCCAAAACAGAGCTAGCTGGTGACTTGGCCTCGCAACTTGACTGAGTCGCGATTTCAAGCCGCAAGTTAATTGAATGGCTAGGCTAGACTTTTTGTCCTGTAGTGCAACAGTTGGCATAACGGTTCAGTTTCTCTGCATGCTTCACTAGTGTGCAACATTTGGCGGCTTGCCAGTCGCGAGCCACCCGCAAGATCCAGTCGCGAGTCCCTGCTTCACTGCACATTCTTGAGCATTTCTTCACACTCTCTCACACACTACCCTTACATGATTCCCACCTAAATACAGGGTTTCTAAGTGCTGAATTACAAGCAAATGAGTACGGAATAAAGCCAACAAGATGGTTGATTAAATTCAACCTTACAATATCTGTTGCTTTATCTTGCTTCCTAACATGTTTTATAGGTTTCCTAGCATGTCTCCTTACTTTCTAACATGTTTTATTACTTTGATTATGTTGTCTAGCCTTCCTGGGCTAGGATATGCCTAAATACTATGTTTGTACTTAGATCGATATGCCTAGGTGCTTTTTGCCATGTTTGTGCTTAGATCTACATGTTTATGTGCTTCTTTTGCTATGTTTGTGCTTAGATCTATATGCCTAGGTACTTTTTGTCATATTTATGCCTAGATCTACATGTTGATGTGCTCCTTGCCATGTTTATGCCTAGATTTACATGTTGATGTGCTCCTTGCCATGCCTTTGTGTCTAGATCTACATGTTGGATGCTATGCCTTGTGCTTTTTATAGCCTTTTTTTTTTTTCTTTTTTTTTTTTTAAATCTCTTGTTATGCTTTTTCTTGTGTTTTGGCCCTTAGGTAGGGTGTAGATCTAGATCTTGTGGTCTAGGCCTACATCTATACACCTAAGCCTACATTAAAGGATTTGGATCATTTCCTTTATGCATGTGCTTGCTTTTATGCTTTATATCCATGTTTGCTTGCCTAGATCTAGATTTTTCCATGCTTGGTGCCCTTCGTGGGCTTGTGCTTGTTGGTCTTTGGGGCCACTTGCTTGTGTGGTTGCATTCGTCATGCTTGTGGCTTGTTTGGGTGAGACCATTTGTGAAACATATCTCCATGATGTTGGTTTGCTTGATGCATACCTTTCTCCACTCTGTGCAATGATATGCTTGCCTTGCTTGCTTTGTGCCACCCGTTTGGCTTTCCTTGTCTCTTTGCATCTTTGCACGCTTGCCTACATGTTCATGCATGAGTCCTTGTGCTTGCTTATGTCATCAAGCCTAATTTCTACTATCTCGTGCGGGTTCACACCCGTCTTTGATACACAAGACCCTGAGTCCCTTTTAGGAATTTTGCTTGAAGGCAAGGAGGCCTAGCCTCCTCAAGTGGTTCTCTCTTTCTCTTAGCATTTTCTCTATAATCATGTATTAGGGTCTCTTTTCCTTGTACCTTTTATCTTTCCTACACTTTGCTTGGGCCTTGTTCCTTGGGTATGGCAATTTCTAATTTATATTTCTTATACCTTGTTATGCCGTACCCTTGGAACGTTGACAATGTCTACTTTACTTTCCTACTCTGTGTGATAACATTGTGCATGATGTATGTATATCTATATATGCTTGTATGTAGTGATCGTGCACTTTGTATGATGGACTCTTATGGCTAAGTGAGTGACCCTCTCTATTCACAAGTGCTCTTGACCTTGTAGTGTGGGTATGCGCCCAAGACAATTGTTGTAGGTGCATATTCACACTATATTGTGTGAGTGATCATCGCATTGTGATTGTCTCAATTCATGTCACTTGAGTGACATTGGTTTCCCTGTGTATGCGACACACATCAATACACTTGATGCTTTAAGGGGCTCTGACTTGTCCTAGCATAAGCATGTTGGGACGCACCACATACATAGGCATGAAACCCTACCGGTGCGCTATAGCGCACCAAAAGCAAAACTCAACCGAATTTTCGCCGCGAAAATGGGGCACCTCCATTGTCGTATTTTCACAATGAAAGCTTGGTGATAAGAGTTTTGTGTGCTATGACGTGCCTGAGGTGAAGCACTGCTGGATTTCTGCTGTGAAAATAAGGTGAAATGCTACTAGATTTTCATCGTGGAAATTTGGCACCGATTCAAAACACACTAGGGAAGCATCGATCAAGACCACACCCATTTCGAAACCAAACCTCAAAGCCCAATTCCGTTTAAGCCCTAAAAGCTAATGCCAAAAGCTCGTTTTTAATTGTCAATGTTCAAAAATTAAGATTTTATCAAAGCAAAAGACTGTCTACAAGTATGCATTGTGGGGTGCCTAACACCTTCCCCACACGTAACTAGACTTCCGAACTCAAGAATTAAGATTTTTTATCCATTCATATTAGTTTAGGAAAGACAACATTTTTCTTAGTCTAGGATTGGAAATAAAATCAAATAGAGTCAGGTGACCAATCACACCTTAGAAAAAACCCAATGATTGATGGCAACTTCACTTACCTTTTGTAACTCTATTAAAATTGACTTATTTTCCAGTTGCACACCAGAGGTATACCTTTCTCCAAGGAACCCGAGCTCCTGGGCCCGCAAAACTTTCCGCGAACACGCACAAGTGTCATCGCAGTGGGTGGTCGTACCGCCACGAGGCATCGATAACATTGACTACATTGAAATTTACACCCTTAAAGTTTATGGTAGTTTTAATTTTTTTTCTTCTTAATTTTCAGAATTGAGATCTATACTCCTAATGTTTCACATCATTTGGATTTAAGTCATTTCGTCCATGCACCATGATGAGGTGTCTGTTAAGTGACAACTTAACTCAAAACGACGAAGTTTTATGGATTTAATATTTGAAACTTTAGAGTGAAAAACCAAAATTACCAGAAACTTTAAGGTTGTAAATTGAAATTTAGTCAAAATAATATCTAACATGGCATTAATTGGGTTCATGATGCAACTTAGTTTTGAAATGAAAAACAACATCATTTTGAGCTTAGTTGGCACTTAAAAGACGCTTCATTACATTGATAGAATTATTAATCCAAATGATAAGTAATGTTAGGTGTATGGATCCAAATTTTAACACGTTAGGGTCAAAATCAAAATTATTCCAAACTTTGAAGGCGTAAATTACAGTTTAGTCGTTTAGATAGATGTGATCTACTTTCCTTTCCTGCCTTCTTCAAGTTTTTTTTTTTTTTTACCCCTTAATTTTATTTATTTAAAATGACATGTAGCTCTCCTAGGTGAACAATGTAGAGATATGAGTGTCCGAACTTTTTCTTTTTCTTTTTTTTTGTGTGTGCGACTATACTTGTCCACACTTTGAAACTCTTCTCTTTTTTTTTTTTGGTTTTTAAGTTGCACGAGTCTTGAGTTTTCCTACCTTTGAATGATAACACAATTCAAACTCATTAGTTCTTATTGGATGGTTCGATGGTTGGACCTCTACTTCTCACCTCGGTTGTGCGAGCTTTTTGCGTGATCACAACTTTGGTAGCATTTTGTATGATTGGGACTTTGGTTACCTGCAAGTTGATTAAGGCGGGAATGCATTGCGATGATCATTTGTTACATCTCTTTGAATATTTTTTGTCCTGAAGCCAGAATGCCAACCTTAGCTTATACCAATTGTTCTGGACCTAATACTTTTTTATTGGTTGCTTCTTGGGAATCAAGACTAGCCAGAAGTACTTCCTAATTTGATAAAATGACTACTTTGAGGGAGTATATACCTCCAAGTTAGACTAGCTAACACTTGGTAACTTAGAAAATCATGACTATTCTTTATTCATTGTCAACATTTAAATTTATACAAAACTAGCTTTCAACTAGATAAAAGAATAAATACTAACTTCCTAGTATAATCTCTCAATAAAACTAATCATAATTGGTCTCTATCCAAAATAATTTGTTTGAATAAGTAAAACAAATCCCTATCATTATCTATCCAATTATCTTCGAACTATATTATACTCCTAACAATCCCATCTTACCTCCTATCATATCTTTCACTGATATAAAATGCTGCAATTATAACTACCATAATATCAGAGAACATGAATTCCTTTATTTTGAGCACCAACCAAAGAGGATATATATAGGCACCTGAGGTTAATTCCCAGAATCCTTAAGCTAGTTTGTTGCCTAGCATATTTAGTAGCATTTAATGTATAAATGTTCTGTGTGGAAGAAGTTTATCAAGTCCTATTAATCGTATAAAAACCCTCTATCCCACTTTTGCATTTTATTTTATATTTCACCGATTACAACTTATCACCTATTCTACTTTCTTTATAAAATAACTAAAGTTAAGAAAAATAAAATAAAAAACAAGACACATAACATATTACAATTAGTGGAGTATATAGTGAATTACATAAAAAATCGGAACAAGTATATATATAATATTCCCTACTACCCTAAGTCCAACTTACTTTGGAAATTCTGATTTGCAAATTAAGCCAACTTGAGGTTTTCTAATCAGGCCCTACGTGGAACTAACATTGAATCAGTACTCAGGTAAAGCCGGCAAGGGTTGCTGAAATAAGAAAAAGTTTAGGACTACAAATTTTTTTATAATTTCTTGCCACAACTGTGACGTGACAGAGTATGATTGGTAAAGAAAAAATAATAAATTCATGTGTATGTGATGGTCAACCACTCACAGTCTACCACATCAAAATTATGACAAAAATATTGTAAAATAATTTGTGGTCCTATAACTCCTCCCAAATTATTCAAGTCATTTATTTGTTATTCTTATTGACTCACTTATTGATATGGTTGAAAGGTAAGTCCTAAGTCCTAACAGAGAAACAAGCTGCCAATGCTGTGTGAAAATCCCCTTCCCTCTGAACCACAAAGGTCAACCCCTCTCCTTCTATTATTTGATATATTGTTTTTCTTGCACGTTCTCTCTCTCTCTCTCTCGCCTTGGTATTCTGTTGCAACCGCTGATTAACTTCCTTCACTCTCTCACATGGCCCACATAAAGATTCTACAATATGGGTTACTTTTTCTTTTCTCCATTCTTTAATCTTCTTCTTTTTGTGTGTGTGTTATAAATCCTTCTTTCTTTACAAAAGGCTTCTTAACTCCCTGGCAAAAAAAATCTAGTCTATCTCTCTTTTTATTTATTTTTGTTCTTGTTAGATTGATGGAGAACTCTTATAATTCATGTATGAATAATACCAAAGCTGTGGCCTGTAAAGGAACCACAGACTGTGTCCCTGAGGAGAGTGGGTGGACTAAATACTTTGAAGATTTCTCAAATTATAGAGAACATAGTTTCTCTTCTTGTCTTGATAACTCTTCTTTGGTCTCTGATGCTGATTCTTGTGCCTTATGGAAAAAATCCCATAACAATTTAAAGCTTCCTAAGAAAACAAGGACCAAAATCATTTCTGTTGATGATTCTTTGGAGGATACTGCTAGCTCTCCAGTTAGTAGTCCCAAGGTCAGATATATATGAACCATCTTGTCAACTTTTATTTTCTTTCCTCTTATTGTGATTCTCTCTCTCTTCTTTTACATCTTTTTCTTTTGCTAATATTTTCCTTAACAATCTTTGTGAATAGGTTAGTGATTTGAGCCCAGTAACTATGCATCCAAGAAAGGTAGATGATCATATTATTAGTTCTCTGGTGATATTTTCTTTTTTATTTTTAGATTATAAAAAAAAAAACACTAAGGACTAAGATTGGTTTGATGTTAGAAGCTAAATATGTATTTTGTGGTTGTGATGATTTTTTAGGGAAAGGGAGATACTTTAGAGCATTATCCAGAACTGCAGGCAGATGAAAAAAGTGAGGTAAACTATAGTGGAAAGAATATTAATGACTGTACAGATTTAAGGAACAGGGGGCTGTGCTTGGTTCCTTTGTCCAAGTTAGTGAACTATTTTGGTTAATTTCATTGTTATTAGAACATCTCTCTCACTCACTCTCTCTCTCTCTCTCTCTCTCTCTCTCTCTCATGTCTTCCTTGGAAAACATCTTATGAAAATGAACAAGGAAACTTCCTGCCAATATTTTATTACTTGTACTGAGTTTTAAACTCATCTCTCATCATCTGTAAATTAAACTAAATCTTGTCCATGTATATATCTTGTGCGTTTTATGACTTTATCTATATACAAGAACAAACTGAGACAATATATCTCAAAGCATGTGGATATCATTTTCATTAGCAACAGTACTTATTCATGAGGTTCTTTTGGAGGGTAGATATAACAAAGTATTACATAAACAAAATAATTACAGAAGGCATAAAAAATATAAAAGATGGAGAAGTAACAGACTAGAGAATATGTTAATAGTAAGCTGAACCAGGGTCAAAATTCTCAAAGGAGTTCTTTTTCATCATACATGGACTACGAGAGCTTTGGTTGGACTTGGTCTTGCATATCTAGCCTATAATGGTGGAGCAAATTATATTGTATGTAAGTTTAGTTAAAAGTCATTTCAATCCAAAGATATCCCTAAGTGTCCAAAACTGTCATAGACATGGTATTAATGTTAAAGAAGGTACCAAAATGTGGTAGGAAAATCATTATTCAGAATAGTAAGAAGAAGAAGAAGAAGAAGAAGAATTGGTGATGAAACCCTTTCTGTTGGCGCATTATAATGTCATGTAAATGTATAAAGCAATTATGTAAGTTCCAATGACGTGGCTCTTTTTGCTTGAGTGATGGTGGGAATATTCCAAATTTTATAATGTGTTATTAATCACTAAAATATTTAAGAAAAATGTTAAAATTATTACAAATTTTACTACAACATGTTTACAAACTGATGTAATTTTAAATATAATCGATAGACTTCAATAATCTAATAAATGAATGTTTAAATTGTTCTAGTAGTATTAGTGATATTGGTTTATAAAACTTTATATATATATATATATATATATATATAATTTGATAGTTACAACGGAAAAATAGAATTTGAATTCTATATATTTTCATTGACAACACTAGAAGATTCAAAGCTCTTGGCTATCGGATTACAAACTTTATTTAATAAAAATTTGTAGTATATCCAGCATCTTTTGTTTCTTCCTATATAAAGTAAGAAAATCAGTACCCATAG
This sequence comes from Quercus ilex subsp. ballota, assembly GCA_032727855.1. Taxonomy (NCBI): domain Eukaryota; kingdom Viridiplantae; phylum Streptophyta; class Magnoliopsida; order Fagales; family Fagaceae; genus Quercus; species Quercus ilex. The sequence continues at coordinate 36,868,083 of CM064915.1, forward strand.
GATGCCAGCAGCTAATCGATAACGCCGGTTTCATTTTGTTCCCTTTTATTCTTTTTACTAACTACAACTCATCTTAGCAAAATGCATTGACCCCACCATAGGAGATACACTAATTAAGTTTATTTTAAATAATATGGTAATGGATGTGTAAATTATTCAAGAGTTATACAATATTATTCAAGTGGGTATTGCGAATCAAAAACAGAATTTGAAAGCATGTAAGTTCCTTGTACCCTCAAAGCAAACGATATACAAAGTATATATAAACAGCAGTTGTAAAAAGAAAAGTAGATTGATAGGTTTAAATATTAATTCATCTCCAACATCTTGCAGGCCATTGAATTAAAAAAAATTCAGAAAGAAGACCCCTCCATGTGCACAAGCATTAAAAGGCTGGTGAGCACAGAATAGGTCACAGAGTTGTTAAGGACATTCAGCTTAAATCCCACCATTAATTCCTCTGGTTGACTCTTTCCATTACGTTCTTCTAGATCCTCTGAATTCTTTCTTTCTTTCTAAGCTAATGATGATAATTTAATCGGATCAGAAAGTAAATTTATAATAAGCTAATTAAGATGGCGACGCTGTACTTAGTGCTTTTATTCTATACCTAATCAAAGGAAAATGCAAGTTTAACTTGTAACGTGTCTTAAGCAGGGTTCATTACGTGTAACAGTTGCTCAAAACACAAAATCAATGGTAGAAACTGAATGGAAGAAGCAGTGGCAGCTATCATTTTGATTTTGTGTGCTTGGTTTAATTGTCAAAATGGAGGAAGAAAATTCATGAAAAAAATTTGTATATTTCCGACTTTTTTTTTTTGGAATACGATGGAGTATTGTATGATATACATATCGCAGAGAATGTCTAAAGGCAATGCTAAAAAGGCAATGTTTGCCTAAAGTGATATTCATCATTGCTCGTGAGTAACTTTGCAAACAAATGGGTAAAACAAATAAAATCATTACAAATTAGTATTAATCAATACAACAAAACTAATGTTATCTTTTTTCTTTTCTTTTCTTTTTAATATTTAAATTCAACCATATGATTAATTAATTAATTCAAGTCATGATAAATTTTAATCGAAAAAAGTAAGATATAACACTTAACAAACTATACTTAAATTTTACATAAATAAAAAGCTATATGTTATACATACAACAACAAATTCTTTCCAATAAAAAAAAATTAAAAAAATTCTTAGTGGATTCTACTTTAATCGTCAATCTCTCCCTAGTCTCTACTATTGCTATGTATTAATTGCAAGAAAAGGCATTGTTGATAGAATCGATATCAATATCCATGCACAGGTAGTCATTATGAAATTTATCAGAAAAAAAAAATTATACAATAATGTTGTATTCACCCTTTTCATATGATAGGTTTTTTTTAAAATTTTTTTTATGGGTCACATGATAGTTAATTCTTCTAATTAAATTTATAGTGTGACTTATTATTCATATGAGAGGGATTGTACATGAACTAGCATAAAAATTTTCCTAAAAAAATAGGGCATCTTCGCAAGTCAAGATTACTTTGAAAATTTTTAAATGACCATATTAGACTTTTTCTTAGAATCCAACTCCCTAAAAATATTTTGACCGGGCTTAATTCATACTCTAGAAAATTCGGTATAAACACATGTATCATTCATAATTGTTTGACTGAAAAGCTAAAGAATGGAATCACTCATGGACTAAGTGGGGGCCATGGCCCTCCTAATAAAATAAATAAATATATATATATATATATATATATTCTGACAAAAGAATTATATTTGGTTCCCAAAATTGAAAATTTCTCCACAAATTCAAAAAATTAAAATACTCATCTAGCCCATTCTTATGACCTCCCAATATTTTTTAAAAGAAAAAAAAATCATTTACGTACGTAATAAATCTCTAAATGCTACAAATATATATATATATATATTTTTTTTTTTATAAACTTGTTTAATTTTTTTTATACTCTAATTATTATGTTTGACTTATAAAAAAAAAAATTAAGTATTTAGCACTTGGATTTTTGTTGTTGTTTTGGATCCAAATCTGAAATTCTGGGATTTATGTGCGTATTGCAAACTGACTCTACCTAAACCATTCGGGCTAAAGATCTCCTCTTATTTAAGTCATTGCATTATTTCCAAATTTTGCTAAATGTGAGACATGTGACGTTTATTTAATTTTGTGTGGTTTATATGATTTTTTAAGACCGTAGAATTTTTTAAATTTCACATGTCTCACACTAGTTAAAATTTTGAAAGAAATTGAGGATTTAAATAGAAGTGAAACCTCTTCTAACAATTCATTTGGGTGCTGTTTTTTACTTAGCAACACATTAGAGGACTATTAGACATATTATAGAACACAATGCTAAGCAACTGAGACTGAATAGTTTTGATTGAAGTTTTGTTTGTCGACTTGGGCCTTCCTTTTTACTTAGGAACTTTAATTAGTATCTTAGTTAGAAAAACATTAGACATATAATGATATAATAAATATATTCTTTATTTGATTCGTAGATGATGAAAATCAACTTCAATATTTGACTTCATCACCATGAATATTGTTAAAACTAGAACTTCACAAAAAAATGAAAAATGATTTGTATATTAAAAAATAAATTGATACGAAATTTAATACAAACTCAATAATATCATATATATAATTAAAAGAACATGGGTTCCATTTTAATAGATGATTAAGCAAAAAAGTATTAATAAAAAAATTGATTTGTCTCTTTTATTTTATTTTTACTGCTTCTTTCTTTTAGATAGGCTTGAATTTAAAATTTGACATCAACTTCATGATGGTTGCTTTTTATTATTAAGCCAAGACACCACTTATTTTTTGGTATAGCTGGGATTTGAATCCAAGTCTCTTATTCGATAAGAGACAGTATGAGTTAAATTAACTATAACCCACTATCTCTGTAATATGTTAATAATAAATAAATGCCCCCCCCCCCCCCCCTAAAAATAATGTATAGATGCTAGTTTGATTTTCATATATTAATATAGTTTTAAATCTTATTATAGTTCATATTCTTGAATGTGAAATTTTTTTGGTTCATACTTTGGCCTTGAAGATGAAATCCTACTTTCAAGCTTGAAAATTCTATCAATGATTAATTCATATAGCTAGGCCAAGAGGCCCTTTTATATATATATTAGGGTAAAGTATATGAAAAACCTCATAGTTTAATAAGTTGTATACATTAAACCCTACACTTTTAAATGGGACATGTTGAACCCCAAACTTTTATAAATGTACCCAAAAAAAAAAAAAAAACCCAAACGAATCCCCCCACACACACCCCCCCCCCCCCCCCCCCCTTCACACCATTAGTCCTCTTAACAGTAGAATTGAAAACAAAACCCTACCCCGAGAGAGAGAGAGAGAGAGAGAGAAGTAAATCCACCATTTAAGAGGACTAATGGTGCAAGAGTGGGATTTAATTAGGATTTTTTTAGGTATTTTTGTAAAAGTATGGTTTGTAAAGTGTCTCATTTAAATGTATTTCAATGATAAAACTATGGTTTTTTTTTTTTTTTTTTTTTTTTGGGTGCCTTCCTCTATTTTTATTGCTATAGAGAACTTGAGAAAATTCTAAAAAGGTTTGGGAATAATGAACCCTTCTTTTTAGCACATGGCCCGCCTCGGTACCATGAGTTGATATAAGTTAATCATCTATGAATGATATATGTATATATACAGGACCGAAATGAAATTATTTATGATTATTAATTCTCGAGAACAATTCAATTTAGGGGATAAGGTTTGTATATGAAGTTTTCAAGTCATCGTCATAAGTTATGTGATATGAAATTTGAAAATTATTATGAACATCTTAATGTACAAACAATTTAGGATTATTGGAATAGATCAGCAAAAGTTTGTAATTGGATAAGCATTAGACTAGTGGCTTTAAATTGATTAGCGACTAAAGTTAGGTGGCCAATCACGTAGTTAACAACCATTAATATGTTGATCTGATTTAAATTTATGGATCGGTAGATCAAAGGTTTTACTCGGACTCATTTTGAAACATTGGTTGTCTTCTTCTTCTAATGTTTGAAAAGACTTGTCTTTTTTTTTTTCTGTTCTTTTTTTTAATGAAGAAAAGACTTGTCAATATGCTCTGTAATGATGAAATAGAAAGGCCTGGGCATAAAATGGGTAGCCCACTTCAATGCATATATGTGTGTGTATTTATATATATGAATATATGTGTATATACATGCAGCTTTCGATTCCTGTGCAATATATGGGTTGTGATAAAAATTAATTAATTAATTAGAGATATATAAAACAAGTTAAGGCCAAAAAACATGATGAGTTGGGTATTGCTAGACCAAATCATGAAGAAAATTATATATATATATATATATATATATATGCTAGAGTATAACTATGAGAATTATATATTGTTCAATACTATTGTAAAACATGCACCAATTGTCTATAAGTTCTAAGTATGAAGTTGGAAAGAATAGATTAGTGTATCGAAATTTATAACATTTTAAATTGAATAAGGTGCTTTTGGTTTAACCCTTGTACTCTGCCTTTCAGAAAAGACATGTTTCGAAAAAGTATTAAATAAAAACAAATGGCCAATTGGTATCATGTGGGAATTAAGAAAATGACTACCCTAAACAATATCTCTAAATTTCTGTTGTCACATCATTATCTAATACAAGTGCCTCTTTAACTGTTTGATTAGATACCATTATTACTTTTTCTCAACAAAAAAAAAAAAAAAGATACCATTATTACTTTATCGAAAACAAAAAATAAGTAAATAAATAAAGATTTGATACCATTATTTATATCATTTTCAACACATGCCGGCCTTTATCATGCGGCTGTAGAGAGACCTTCATAGCTTGATTATAACTTAACAGGGTCATATCATACTATATATCAATTTTTGTTTTATATTTTTGTTCTCAATTTTTCTTGTTTGCTTAGCATTGAGTGTTGTGACTGATTTACCAAAAAAGGTTTGTGACGTTCCTCAAAAAAAAAAAAAAAAAAAATTGTGACTGTTGCACGCTGCTTAGATAACGAAAGATTTCCAATTAATTATCTTATATTATATACTGCAAAAAATACCTTAATTAAAAGTAATTTCTAACTCTTCCTCAAAAGTGGGTTCCAATTAGCTCAATTGGTAAAGTTTTTTACAGTTGAATGAGAGATATGGAGTTCAATCACCACTTACACAAAATCGGTGTCATGGTCTGATAATAAAAAACTATTATTAGGAACAAACGTCATAAGTTGAAACTCTCCAAAAAAAAATCTTTCTAAAAAAAAAAAAAAGACAAATTTTAGCTATAAATAAAATTAGTTGTAATCTTAGGTTACAAACTCACTTAATATACAACTCCATCATTGGATTACATTTTCTTCTTATATCCTCTATGTTTGCAAAATTTCAAGAAAATTAAAGATCAATAGTTATGTCACCAATAAATTTTTAAATTGCAAGTTTTTGTAATTAAAAATTATGCATAAAATATAAGTTTATAGATTATATAGTAAATAATATCTGATTAATACAAAATTTGACATATGTATTAAGAGTGTAAAGAACATGTAATTCAACACTTAGATTTTCAAAATATGCAGTAATATTTATTTGGGTAAAATATCATTTTCGTCCACTTTCAAAAGTTCTATTTTCGTCCCTAAACTTTTCCAAACGTATTGATTTTCGTCCCTCCTATATCCGCACTCAGTCAAGGCCACGTCAGCATCCGTCAAACGGAGGGACGAAAATCAACACGTTTAGAAAAGTTTAGGGACGAAAAACAAACTTTTGAAAGTTTAGGGATGAAAAACGAACTTTTGTGATAATTTAGGGACGAAAAACAAACTTTTGAAAGTTTAGAGACGAAAAACGAACTTTTGAAAGTTTAGAGACGAAAAACAAACTTTTGTGATAGTTTAGGGACGAAAATGATATTTTACCCTATTTATTTTATTGAGTGAGTTTATAGTTAAGGTTACAACCAATTTTGTAACTAAATTTTATCATTAAAAAAAAATGTGTGATTTATTACTCCGCGTATATGCATAAATGTTGAAGTATTCGATAGAAGACGTGCCCAATGGAGCCTCCGTATATTGTTTCTGAAGTAGGACATTTAAAAAAAAAAAAAAAATTTGGATGCCTTGACCTTACGTAATAAAGAGGTGGGTGGGATTAGATATGTTGTTGATTCGAATTTTTTCTTTGAATACAAAAGGCCAACCAACGAACCATTCGCTGCCTCCAACAGGCTGGCATGTATTTGTGGAAAAATAATACTCCTATCAAATTTAAGATAATACATAATAGTATTATTATATGATAGTAAAAATGTAAATTAGAAGGATTCTATTTTGTGACATTAGCACCTTAATTAAATGTCAAAATTGTAAAGGGTATTAGATCATTACATGTCGGCTGAAAAGAAAAATTACAACTCATCTATATTTATTGGATTAAAGTCATCCAAGAGTAAACAAATTCTAATTAAATTATGTTTAAATTTCTCTATACATTATATATTAGTTTTTATTAAATTATGTTCAATTTTATATATATATATATATATATATATGTATATTTATATATTTTTTTAGAGAGTTTCAACATATGGTGTCTGCTCCTGATGATAGCTTTTTATCATCGGACCAAGATACTAATCAGTTTTTTGATGTAAACAGAGATTGAACCTCAAATCTTTTATTCAACCATCAGAAATTTTACTAGTTGAGCTAACTGGAACCTACACACCAATTAATTTTAGGATTAAGCGGGTTTCGAACTTCAGATTTTTATTCAAGCTAAGACACCAATTGATTTTAAAATTAAGCGGGTTTCGAACCTTAAATCTTTTATTTGATAATAAGAGAATTTACCAATTAAGCTTTTTTTTTTTTTAGTAAATAGTAATACTTATTAGAATATATACGAAAATAGTAATATTAGTGTTTAAACTGGGTTTATAATACATTATATAACCAAAGTACTGCTACAAAAAGGCCTAACATTTGTAATTTACCAATTAAGCTAATTGAAACTCACAGTTTTAATATATTTTCATCACATAAATATTGAATTTAATTTTATACATTCACATTTAGTACTTATATAATTGTTTTTTTAATAGAGGTCGTTTTTTATGGGTATTCTCGGTTGCTCATTTTTATTTGCTTTCCAATTTTGGACTTTTGAAGCACAAAATGACAACAAAAGTTTGCTCAGAAAAGAAAATGTATTAGAAAAAATGTCATTTACCATCAATTGTGTTAGGAAAAGTAACAAGGTGGGGGTGACTCATTTGTATAGTTATTATCAAGTCAAAATTTAAACACGTAGTTGTGTTAAAGCATAAAATACATATATTATTATATTCCCTAATGACAATTAAGGTCAATGTAATTTTATTTTCTAATTTAATAAAAGAATCTAATGTACTAGAACCTTTTATTTTTTAAGTTTGATTAGAATCGCCTACAACTACCCGAACCTTACCCCTAGGGAGGTGCCAATAGACTATCTTAGGATAGGTTAATATACTATACTTAAACTATCTATATCTAAATTTCACCATTGTTTTTCATTACTTTTATCACATGGGTAAACTATGTAGTACAGATTTATAGGCTATTATGCATTGTGTAAAAAATTGTGCAGTCAAGGACATAAAAACCCTAATGACGGCTACGCGTGATTCTCGGCCATGGTCATGGCTGAGTTGGGCGGCCAGAAAAATAGATAGAATGACTTGTTCTGTTTTTGGAATTGGGATTGGAATTGGAATTTTTCCAAATGAAGCCCACCATGAGCAGGAAAGAAAGATGATGAATAATAATAATAATAATAATCAATAATCATTGATTGATAACCATGTGCAAGCCTGTTGAACTTCGAATGTTGTCCTTTCAATTGATTTGAATTTTGTTTTGGTGATGTAATTCCTTTTGACTTTTTCAAGGAAACATCTTTTGTAATTTGTAATTGAAATGTCCCCGTGACTAGCTAGAAAAGAATTGGTGGCAGTCAGTCACTCATTTTGGTCCCGTGATTAGAAATTAAGGCATTGTTGTAGTCATTTTACGGGTAACAGGACCACCTCACCTGAGTTGCAACCTTTAGATTATTATGATTATCATTATCCCATCAATCTAATTTTCTCTTTTGCTTGCAAACAATGTACCCATTACTTTCCATCCAAAAAAAAAAAGCACCCATTATTATTATTATTATTTTATTTGCCGGCTTTCAATCTCTACAGTATTAAACAAAAACATTCTTCTCGAATAAGAAGAGCATAAAATCTTGAAACAAAATCTTATATATCTTTTATAAATGGGGGTGGGGGGGGGGGGGGGGGGGGGTGGTGGTGGGGAGAGAGAGAGAGAGAGCAACGAAGGAAGAACAAGATATTGGTCTACATTCATTCATTCAAAAACGCTCAAAAATAATGCTTATATTATTAGTATTAGTAGGTTAATTAGAGGAATTTGGTTATCACTTTTGATTAAAAAAATATTTAAGAGGAATTTGGCCCCCTAGTTTTTTCACTACAGTTTGTTCAAAGCTTTTTGGTTTATGTGTACATTCACTCATTTGCCACCAAGTTACAACCAGCCAGTAATAAGGGTGTACATGGTTTGGTACAATGCGATTTGAGGTATTTTCATTCATTGCACAGTAAGGTGCGATTTTAATAAATTTATAAAAGAGAGAGAATGAGAGCATAAGACTCTCAATCACGATGACAGTGGCTTGGTGATGGACTGACCATTGGGTAGGCGGTGTGAGGCAAAAACACTGGGGTTTGATATGAGGGAGAGCGAGGATTGAGAGAATGACTCCATGAAAGACACTTGATTGTCTTCTTTGAAATATAACCCTTTTTTGAGTGTCATCGTCTCACGTATAATATATTATTTTTATATATAAAATAATACACACACCTATGAACTGGTGCAGTTTAATTAGTTTAGTTAATTAGTAAACAGGCTTCGAACCTTAAATCTTTTTTTCTTCTTTTTTTTATGATAAGAATACTGTAACTTTTATTATGAAGAAGATAAATTCAAAATATCTTGAGCTAATGCGGACTCAAGCATACTAGGATTTTCCTCTATCTATGTGATATAAGTATCAATGCCTTAGGCATATTGAGCCAAAATGTGTGTTGGTCAATTTTCTTGCCACTTCACATGACATAGTTGGACCGTTCTATCTCTTATTTTATCACAAAAGACTTTCTTAGTTAATCTAATTAAAGCACACAAGTCATGAAAGCTAAAATCTCGTAATCATCTCATACTTATTTAATTATTTATCTCAGATTTATGACTTACAAAAACAAAAAAAAAGTGAACATACTTCATTGGTGAAGCTAGAGGGAGGGGGGTTGGGCCCCCTAGCTTTTTGAAATTCCCATTTGCGGTAAAAATAAATTGACAAATACTGGTTATTCCCCTCTTAAAATTCACTTCGGCCCTCTCTGATATTTTGAGAGAAAAATATATATTGGTTAGTGCCTTTTACAGCTTGCACATTTTGCACTTCTCTATGTTCTTTTACCTAATTTTATAATTTAATTAGTAAATATTGATTTGTTATATGTGTTGGGTTAAGATAACTTAACCTTGGTTAATTAATTAAATTACCCAAGTTGATTAATTAGGTCAAATTACATGTAAATTGTGAACGTACTAACAAATTACCAAACAAACTAAATGCAGCGGAAACTAAATTGACACGGTGATTTGTTGACAAATAGAAAAAACCTTTCGCAAGGAAAAAATCTCACCGGGTGAATTTAAGGTCATCACTTCCAAGAATCTACTAATCAATAATCAAACGATTACAAGTATGAGGAATCTTACCATTACCCTAGCCTATCCCAAGATACCAACCCACAATTGAACCTTCACTCCAATACCCAATTGGACTTGATCTTGTAGTAGTCTTCTTTCCTTTGATGCACAAATATTCAATCTGTGACCAACTCATTTGCACGAATTCTAGTACATGACTAACTCTAACAACTTAAATGATGTTGTTGGCTGCAAAGTTCTTCACTTCATTAACAATGAACATCAAGAAGCACTTGATTACAAAACCCTATAACGTACAAACGCAGTAACTTTTCAGAGAAAAAATTAAACTCTTGGACTCTGTATCCGTGTATGACGGCTCTTAAAATAAGTTTTATATATGTTTAAGGTTGTGAGAAAAGAAACTCTAAACAAATAATACAGTATGAGTCGAACTTCAGATCTAGAAATTCTGAAATCGTAATTCTCAATAGATCGAGCTTGTGTCGAGCTTCCCATTTAGTCTCGATAGTAGCTATCTGTCAAGTTTTAATGAAACAGCTTTTCTTCAATTGATTCTTAGATCAATGTTCATGTCTTTAATACTAACACTTGATATGTTTGAACAACATATTTCTTGATATATTAAACCCAACTTAAATTTATCCAATTACAAGTAAAGTACGTTTTGTCAAATGATTAGCTAATTACATAAAAAATTATGATCCTAACAATATGTTTGGTTGTTTGTATTTACTCTTACTATTTTAACAAGTTTTAGTACACGAAAGAAAGTAGGTTGGCTTGGCCCCTTTAAGAAAAGTTTTTGGCTCCACCACTGACATACTTTGTGTGAGTTTGGATACAACGTTTGCATCTATGCGTTTGCATTTGTGCGTTTTTTAGGGAGTCTCGTGCACTACTTTTTTCAGCAAAAATAACTTTAAAACTGGATCCCACGGCATTATTCATACATTTGAAAATTATTTTCTACAGTGTTTTCAGTTTTCAGCAATAAGCAGTATCCAAACAGATCCTTTATATATCATAAAAACTAAAAAGTCATATTTAAAATCCCATTGCCCTTCTTTTAAAAAAATTTATATATATATATATATATATTGAGGGAAAAGACAGAATAAAAAAATTTTTAATTTTAAAAAAGAAGAAGAAGAAGGAAGCCTTTGCAAACTTTAAACCGTATTTCCTTTCACAATGGCAATATATTAAAATATATACATACTTATACATATTTATAGAATTGAATCGTGATCTCTCATTATTTGTTGAAAGGAAAACGACACTCGATCGATCGAAAATCATTAAACACAAGAATAAGGATCTATAAGATTTAATCAAGGATGTTCATTTAAAATAGGGAGGATCACAAAGATTTTTAGTATCTATAAAATCATTTGACACCAGTTACAGCCGGCCATAAATCACAAAAGACTCACGTTTAAACAAAAAAATTGTGCATCTAGACTCAAACACGGGAGAAAGGGAGGGCATAAGGAAGCATGCAAATTTTGTTTTTCAGGTCCAAATAAAAACTCAAAACATTATATATATATATATATGTGTGTGTGTGTGTGTGTGTGTGTGTGTGTGTGTGTGTGTGTGAAAAAATAATTAAATAGAATGTGAATGGTATACTGATAAAAGTACCAATTTCTTTCATATATGTTAGGTCTATAGTTTATACGTTGGCAAACCTTGAACAAAAGTAAATCAAAGATGAGTTTTGAAGAGTAATTGATATCAGATACTATATTTAGAACAACTCAAGAAGATTGAAGTACATAATTGATTTCTCGAAACTTAGCTCGACACATGTCAATCAATCAAGATTAGTCTCAACACATGTCAATTGACTGAGAATTGCTGGACCAAAATCCAATTAAGGCTCATTGAGTCAACCAATCTTTAGTGTTTCGTTACTGAATTATAGGAAAAAATTGGCAAATTCCCTTTTTGAGCAAAAATTGTAGCATTTTGCCCATTTTTCAAAACTAATTAAGGAAATATCCCTCTTTTGTAACTCGATTTGAGATAAATTGAGTTTAAAAAAAAAAAAAATTCTAGAGCTCTATAACGGCATTTTAAGAAGCCTATAGTAACGTTTTAAAAACATATAGTGACGTTTTGTAACTCGACCTCCATGAAGTCGAGTTATAGGCAAATTTTTTTTTTTTTAAACCTATAACTCGACTTCATGGAGGTCGAGTTACAAAATGCCACTATAGGTCCTTAAAACGTCACTATAGACTCCTTAAAAACGCCGCTATAGAGCCTAACTTGATTTATCTCAAATCGAATTCCAAAAGAGGGGCATTTCTCTAATTAGTTTGGAAAATGGGGCAAAATGCTACATAATTTGCGCAAAAAGGGCATTTGCCCATTTTCTCCCTGAAGTATATAAAGACTAATAATGGATAACCAAACAGAGTTTCAAAGAGTTGCATTTTGTATGCCTTAAGTTTTTGTAGCAAAGTTCTCCCATGCCATCAATTGAAGAAAACGATATCAGGACCAGTGATCAAGGTAAATTCGTTACACACTGTAGGAATTATATTAAAAAGTAATAATTCAAGAGAAACAAATTTAATACATCTATCAATTAACAAATATATCATGTGCATATGTAATAAAAATCAACAATAAGATGTGAGAAATTTACGTACTAAATTATATTATTCAAGGACCTCACAAGCAATTAAGATGCTCTCCCCAACTGGTCAGGATTAATAAAAGCTTTATTTCCTCTTCTCACACCCTTGCAAGTGTGGCCTTGATAATATATATAATATTCAGAAAGGACATGACCAACCATAAAATCATTTCTATTGTAATAACAATTCATGTAACAGATATGTTACATTCATTAATAAACAACTTCATTAATTAGATTCATTAATGAATAAGTTCATTAGCATGTCATTACTTTTATAACTTCATACTAACACATGGATTCATCTATCATTCATATCCAGAATCACTATAATGACAGCACCTCTTATAAGAGGCCAAGTTATAGGCAATGACACAATAGATTTATTAAGGCCAACACTCAACGTGCATGAATCTCATTGTGGAAAGACTTCCGAGATTATTATGCACTAACCATCGAAAGACTAGCCCTTATTATCTTCCATAGTCTGAGCAATTTTAATTTGCACCTCCTTCCACCATGATCCAACAATGTACCTATCAGAATAGACTACATCATGATGGATATGGTCAAGTCAAGGACTATAATGAAGTGATTCATAATCTTAGTCTACAATATCAAGTAGACATATTTCAATATTCCAATATTTTACATGATAAAAATATTACAAAATTTCACAAGAAATTTTGAATAATTAATTATTGATAATAAAATATCATGTTGGGCCACATTATTCTAACACACACAAATCACAAAGAATTTCTGTTGTAAGAATCTTCAAGAGGTTTTTGAAGTCACGAATTAAGTGTTCATGTGAACAAAGTCCTTTATAGAAGAGTCCAAAGATTTAAGTTGCAAGATGTCAGGTTATTAAGTACTACTTGGTGTGGCTATAAAATTATGGTTAATTTTTCTATGAATCTTCAATTCTGTTTTGAGGATTTATTTCCTTGGGGGTTGGTGATAGGGGTGGAACCAGGAATTTTTATTTAAAGGTGTGGGGGAGTAAAACTATTGTATTAATATGCAATTAAAAAATAACTCATAGTAATATATATATATATATATATATATATGGCACAAGATTATTGTTAGAAATTTGTAATAAGTGTAATAAAATACTAACAAATCACCAAAGTTAATTGTAAAATACTAATAACTTCATAAATCACTTTTATTGACACATCAATTTATAAACATTTTGTTGTAAAATTTATAGTTGTTTCAGCCTTCGTTTGGGAAACGCATTTTGCGCATTTGTCAGTGGAAGCTTTTTTTTTTTTTTTTTTTTTTGTGGGAGAGTGCATTGTTCACGGAACCTACAAGTATCTTCATTTAGCAACTTTTTCTATAAAATTGAGTTCTATGGCACTATTCATACATTTAAAAATTATTTTACTACAATATTTTTAATTTTTAACAATAAACGGTATTTAAACAATCCCTTAACATTTTTCTTTAGTAGGAAAAGATGAAAGAAGCTTCTTAAGGAAGTTAAAAGCAAAAGTTATGACTAAAAGTTAGTAAAAGTTAGGGGTAAAAGCAAAAGTTATGGGATATAAATGACGTGTTGGGAGGGTAATGGAAAAGGATAATGAAAGGAGTTGGGATTTGGGGTGGCAAATGGTTGACATGTAGGGGGAGAGGGCCAAAGTTTGTCCTTGGGATGACCAGGGAATTGAGTTTCACCTACTCTTAGACTACTGTTATAGGGATTTTAAAAAACTTTTAGGGGCCATGGCTATCCCCTACTTACAATGTAGTTCCGCCCCTAGTGGATGATAACCCTCAAAGAGTTTTTTCGCTTTAGAGTTTTCTCTTCGTATTCACATCATATGTGTTTTTTACTTTTTGCGTTTATTTATATTTACAGTAACAATTAAACATAAACATAACGTGCAAGAATAATAAAAATCAATTTGACTTAATATCTGATAGAGAACTCACAGCAAAAATGTCAAAAAATATAACTTTTAAGTTTTAACAACTTAAAAGAAATTACTGTGCATTCTTGATGTGGTAGTCTTAAACAAGTATAAATATTTGTAAGGTATGAGAAGTAAAGATTGGGATTCAAGTCTTTAGGGGGAAGTTTCACACACATATACACTTAAATTATACTAGAGTAAAAATTATATCTTGTAAAAAATAAATAAAAATAAATAAATAAAAACCTAAAAAACTATTTTATCTATTTTTACAACTCATTTTAAATACACCAAACATCAAAGCTTCAATTTTAACATACAATACATTAAAATAATATAAATAACACAGTAAAATAATATAACAACCCAATAAATAACAGTCACAGCCGCCACCATAGCCACCAAACCCACACCCAAAAATCAACCACCACCACCACCACCACTAGAACCACCAATCTACAAGACCCACACCTAAAATCAACCACCCCCACCACTAGAACCACCAAGCCACAAGACCCACATTCAAAATCAACCACCACCACCACAAGAACCACCTATCTACAAGACCCACACCCAAAATCAACCACCACCAAAGTTTAATCTCCGAGAGAGAAAATCAAAGGAAGACAAAGATGAGGAAGTTTCAGTTGCAAGGTGGTTCGGCCAAAGAAAAAAAGCAAAAGATTGAAGGAAAAAAAAAAGAGAAGGGAGGAGCAAGTGGTTCGGCCAAAGCAACAGAGCAAAAGAGAGAAAGAGATACGTCTGAAAAAAGAGAAAGATAGAAAGATAAAATAATAAAAGAGGAGAGAGAACCGAATAAAAAAGTATTTTTTGTTATACCATCTAATTATAGTGACGTGTTAGGGATAACAGCTCACTGTAGCAATCACTTAAAAATTTATTGCTTTACCTTCTTTGCTTTAGTGTGTGTTTTTAGTGTTTTAGTTGCTAAAATGACTATTTAATTATTTTAGCAATTTTATTGTGAGTACTCTTATTTTGTAACGAATAAAAAAGTATTTTTTGTTATACCATCTAATTATAGTGACGTGTTGGAGATAGCAGCTCATTGTAGCAATCACTTAAAAATTTATTGCTTTACCTTCTTTGCTTTAGTGTGTGTTTTTCGTGTTTTGGTTGTTAAAATGACTATTTAATTATTTTAGCAATCTTATTGTGAGTGCTCTTATTTTGTAACAATCGGAGTCTAAAAATCTCCAACAATTTCTATTCATTTTTTTATAAACTCCCAAATAATAAGAAATTAAATTACATTTCATCTTATTCAATGTCATTCTTTTATGATTAAATTTCATTCCCTTCCATTTTTTTATAAGTCCCAAAACATAGTGGTAGTGAACAAAGGTTAAAATCTAATTGTCTTTCAAAAATTCAGATTAAGTGTCCGTTTGGCAAAAATTATTTTTGTCAACTTATTTTACTATTTAGCTTATTTTTGTTACTATTCATGGGTCCTACTGCACTTTTTGGTACTATTTATGGGTTTCACCGTACTATTTCTTCTAACTTTTACTTTTATCTACAGTACTTTCAGTAAAAAGTTTTCAGTTTCAGCAAAATAAGAAGATCCCAAACGAACCCTAAATACCATTTTTATCCTTATATTAAAAATTATATAAATATTATGTAAATACTATACCATAAAATTACATATTTGGTTCATTTCCATTTATACTTCTATAAACTCCCCGGCACACTAGAAAAAATATATTTATTTCATCCATTCTATTCCATTTTGTTACCTTCTTTTATGATTTACCAATTCTATTCTATAAAATCTCAAAATCATAGTGGATCTTATCCTGACTTAAAAGTTCATATTTACGAGGTAAGATGTGCCCAAAAAAAAATTCATTTGAATGATGTAAACATAAAATATTTTAACCAAACATATAATAAATAAATAAATATATACACACACAACACACATACACATGATCAAAGAAGTTGCAAAAGGAGGCTTAAGAAACGAGTCAACCTGTTAACACAAAGTTATAAAAAAAAAAAAACAATAAAGAAAACAAAAAAACAATAAAAAACAAAAGAAGATCCAAACCTAAAATTTTTTGGACCTATAGGAAAAATGAGTCAACCTGTACCCGAATTGAAATGTTTGGTTAGATCGGATCAACTCACAACCCAACCCGACCTGTTTTTAGAGAAGGGAAAATTTTTAATTAAATTAAAAAAATGTTGCTTTTTATATTATTTGAAGGTAATATGCAAATTTTGATGATTTCTCTTGGTGAAAAGAAAATTACAATTGGTTTTCTAAGCTCTCTTTAGTGGCAAGCAATCTCTTAAGCATTCATATAACTGTGGTTGCTTATGAATCAACTTTTAGAACCAGAAGTAAAATTCATACACATTATCTATCTTTTCTTTTTCTTGAGAATGTGAAAGATTTGATATGAAACCGAAGTTGGTTATATGGATTTAAGGGTAGTATTTAAAACATTTATAGATTTTTCATAGTTATAAAATTTTAATTTTTGACTCATTTTTATCGTAATAAACTTTTTTATTTGTAGATGAAGATACTAACAAAATTACTCATCAACTTGAGGTTCAATTCTCAAGTATGAATATTTCCACTAATGAATCTAGTACTAATATTGAATATAGAGTAGATTGAAGTGCAATTCATATAAAAGATTTACTTATTTTTCTTGATCTAAAGTGTTATGTTTTATCCTTAAAACTTTATTTGTTTAGTTATCTTTCTAAGTAATATAACATTGTTATTATTTTATATGCAAGAGGTGCACCTTAATAGATTGATTACTTGGTATGGTCCATAATATTTAGTAATGTTTTTCATTGTTTTGTTGTAATGATAAGATTTGTGAACTTTGGATTGTGTAAACTTAAGTATTTATGTATTATGTATTATTTATTTTTTGTTATTTATTCTCTTATTTTAATTGAAATAAAGAATTAATTTTTTTTTTATTATGTGAAAAAATACAGGTCAACCTAATTGATCCAAGTCAATTTGCAACCCATTTAAGATGACTTATTTCTAATGCAAACCTAATCAACCCGACTCGTTTACCAAGTCTAAAATTTGGCTTGGAATTTTACTCTTAAAATTCTGAGAAAATCTATGGACACAACTTTTGCCTCAAGTCAAATGTGGCCGACTGTAAGTAATAGAAAAGAAGTTGTGAGTCCATGTGAAAGTGATAGACAATTGCTCACAATCGAGCACGTTAGAGTTATGGTCGTCAAAGAACTTTGAAGTATTTAATAAACCCAAATAAGTTAATTTAAAAATGTGACCAATCCTTTTAAAAAATAAAAATAAAAAGACCAATCAAGAGTTCTTTAAATTTATCTCTAAAAAAAAGAGTGCTTTAAATTTTCTATCATTTACCTAAAAGAAAGAGTTAAATTAAGTAAAATAAATTGGGATTTAATTATCTGAATTAGTATTGTAAGGACCAGATTTTAATTCCCAACCCACTACATGGATGCACTTAGGCCCAAAAAACCCAAAACAATGAATTTATAGAAAATGTGTTGGATAACTGGGGTTTAGTAAATCAAACAAACACTAGAATGGGTTCAGCTGATGGGAGAATGAAAGGAAGAAGAATTGTACTGAAGAAAAATAGTCCTCGGCAAAGGTCCGAGGATGTTTGTTCTTATATATATTGTTCTTAAATTGGGTTATAAATTTGGTTCCTGGAAGCTACAGTCCTTTTCTCTTCAATTTCTGATCCCTCTTTTTGTTGCCTTCTCTTGGTTGTCCTCGAATTGGGCCACAGACTCGTAACACGAATAAATGATAAGCTCCCGGGTCCAATATCCCTACAAGTATAATATATTTTTTTTTTTGGGTCAAATAAGGGAAACGAGGTTGAATCACTCTTATATTAAAAGGAAATTCATTAATATCTTGACATGTTTGTATACTTATTTTAAGCGAGATTTAAACTCTAAATCTCTTATTCGATTACCAGAGTTTTTATTTGTTGAACTAAATAGAATCCAATTAGAATTTCGTACAAATTTAAGTGTATAATAAATTTCTGTCCCCTTAAAATGTGTTGACCAAAACGTTAGTGCAGAAGATCACTTGGAACCTTCTTTTTTTTTTTTTTTTTTTTTGGAGAAGAAGACCACTTGGAACTTAGTGTTGAAAAAGTGTTTTCCATACCCAACAACAACAAAAAAAGGTTAGTAAAAGGGTTTACTGAACTTTTATTTGTGTTGAATTTTGGCCCACCATGAATTGGGGTTGGCATTTGTTCTCATTCTCTTTAAGTAATCATCGGAGGTTGCAGGCCTGTTCTGAGTTCTGACCAATAATAGAAAGTTTGCAGGCCTGAAGAGATTCTGGGATTGGCGAGGTTTCAACTCGTAGAATTCCAGCCCATCTTTTCTTATTGGGGTGGCCCATCAACATCACTTAGGCTGAGTAGTTGTTGACAAACTCTTAAAGGATCACATCAAGTAATGGAAACACCACAAAATGGAATCATACCAAGAGATGTAATTGTCAAAGACAAATCAAGGAATAAAATTCAAAGAAGATTTCATTTGTCTTTATATACTATTATATATCTTCAATTAACTTCGGCTGTCATGGAAAAATTCCACATTGCTATAAAAGGAGGATAGATTATGGGCTAAGATACATTGTATACATATTAGTCAATGTATGAAAATGCTTGTTAGGTAAAACCTATATTTTAGTAGGCAAGGTTCGAACCGATGTCCACAGCTCGATGGAATAAGATAACGAAATGGTATGATTTGATTGTTCCATTTGTCATATATGACAAGCTTAAGTATTATTTAATTGACATATCATCACAATATTAACATAAGGGCTTTCAGTCAAAACGAACTTTTAACTTTATGGAGCAAAATCAAAATGACCTCAAACTTCATGAGTATATTTTACACTTTAATCTCTTTTTTTCTTTTTCATTTTTTCTCTTTTAAATTTGATTGAACACTATAAATTTCTGTTAAAAACATTTAGGGTGTCAGTTGAATTACAAGGCTCTTAACTGAAATATATTCATTTTCAAGGAAAATAAATAGGTTACAGCTTAAGGGCATCAATGGGCCTTTAAGAGTTGCGAGAGACTATTTGTTGTTACATTTCATTAATTTTGATATCAAAAGTAGGCATTTACAACAAACGTTTCATCCATAGGTGGAGGGAGTGAGAGCCATGGCACCCCCTGAATTTTCCAAAAATGCCCCTCCCCTCTATTTAATGTTAAAAATTTAAAATATTGAGTAAATTTTTGGTGATGGCCCCTTTTCATTTTTTTTTTTTAAGTATAAATGCTCTTTAATTTATTGTTATCTCCTTTATTTTCCTTTTAATATTTACTTTTTTTGTCATATATAAGTCATTAATTTTAGGAGCATTTATAGTATAAGTTAATTAAATATATAAATAAATCTCTTTAGTAAAAGATTTTTGTTGTTTTCCAAAATAAAGTCATACACTTTTTTTTTTCTTTTTGGGTAAAGAAGTCATACACATTTATATAGAGACTTAAAGCTACTAGTACAATGACATATTTGGCTTGGCCCTTCTTGAGAAAATTTTCTGACTCCGCCACTAGTTTCATCTAAGCATAACTAAGAAAGCTCCTGGCCAAACCAAAACTGTAATTTAACTAATACAACCATCTTATTGATACAATTGAAATGAAAAAACAAAAGGCATGTTGAGAATTTTGAAAGAATTTATCCCTCTACATAAATAGATTAAAAAAATGCTCATATTTCTATTATTTTAATAATTTAATAGTTATAATGGACGAAAGAAAAATTTGAACTCTAGATGTTCCCATTAAAAACATTATAAGATATCATTTAGTTAAGCTACAAAAATCTTGACATAAAATAAGTATAAAAACAACAAGAATTAGTTATACCTTGAGTTTGGACTCACATATGGCCACACTTTTCTTAGATAACACAAAAACAGTTATATTACAACTATTATAAAGGGTAGCAGGGCGCTTGAAGATGTTCATCGCAATCACTTTCCCAGACATAAGGGCTGTTGAAGTCAAATTCAAGGTCCCAGCTGCAAAATCAATCCAAAAGTGGGGATCCTGCATTAACCTAACAGGCATAATTGCCACAGGAGATGTCATGTTACGTTTCTTGTGTGGTGGCACATATATGTCCATAATTGGAGCTTCCCCTACAACTTTCCCACGAAAAGTGACGGAAGAGGTGGTGTTTTTGTACCTGAAGACTCCATAGTTTGGGTTCTCAATTGTAATAATCGAGTCTAATGTGATATTATGTGTTGGATACAAGAAGGATGTAACTTCAATGTTGGAGCCAGGGTAAAGGGTGATTATGGGGTCTCTAGGCTTGAAGATGGTAAAGGCTAAGGTTAAGATGACAATGACAATGATAACTATGAAAATTGATGTTACACCACAGCATAGTTTCTTCTTGCCAACACCCATGTTCTCAGATTAACAATAGACTTGAAGAGATTTTGCCCAAGAGAAATTTTAGAAGATGATGCAGAGTCCAATTAAGATGGATATGGGATATATAGTGAAGCTGATGTTAGAAAAGGCTGGTATTTAAAATAATATTAGCTGTTGAAGAAAACGGGGAAGTTATGGCAATCTTATTAAATTTAATTGATTTCCCTTCCGTCTAGTATATTGTATCTTGAATGCTAATTATGATTTATGACCTGAGAGAGAAACATTAATTTTAATTTACATTTTGAGATTTTGGCTGGAATTTTTGAATGCACAAAAAAATGGAAAATGTTAAAGATATTAGTAATTTTAGTATTAAATGTTTAGAAATTAGCAAGACAATGAGTGTAATTTATGTGGCATCCATCAAGAATGTAATAAATATAATAACTTTCTCAATCTTATAAATCAAAAGCTTCTTTTTTCTCTTTACAAATCAAGTCTTGTTCATATAGAATCAAAATTCCTAAATAAGACATAATAAACTTCTTTTTTTAAAATATAGCTTTCTTTTTTTAAAGAAAATGACTTTTATTTTATTTTTTAAAAGAAGAAACACTGAAATTTTATTCAACACCGTTGCCTAGCCAATTTTAACTTTTTAAATAAATATATATAAATTATATAAAGAATTTTGAACTTTGTAAATGCACCACAAACTCCACTCAAAAACTATGATAGGTTGGTAACTTTTAGGATAAATTATATTTTACTACTCTAGATTGTACTTCACATTGCACTTTGCACCATAAACTTTTTGAATACACATTTTGCATCTTAAACTATGAGAATTTATATTTTACCACTCTAAACTATACTCCTGATTACACTTTGCATCTTAAACTTTGAATTTCTGTCCAAGTTAACAGCAAACTTAACGTTGATGTGCAAAGTGTAACAAGGGTTATAGTTTGGGGTTAAAAACGTGCATTCGAAAAGTTTAGAGTACAAATGTAATATAGAGATAGTTTAGGGTGGCAAAGCGTAATTTCTCCTAACTTTTAAGAAAAAGTGTGACAAGTTATATACGTATATATATATTTACTTTTGGCATTTGAAGCTTGGGAGTTTTGTATTTTGGCCCTTTACATCTCAAAATTTTCGTTTTAGCTCTTCATGTTTTATTTAGTTTTCTATTTGGCCCCTACATTTCAAAATTTTCATTGTAATGAAGAGATAAACAAAAAATTGAATAAAGCATGAAGAGGCAAAAAGAGAAAATTAAATAAATAAATAAATAAATAAATAACTAAAGCAAATATGAAGGGCCAAAATGAAAGCATTTATTTTCATTTATTTTCAAGAACAAAGTTATTGTGGGGTGGGGGTGGGGGTGGGGGTGGGGGGGTGGATAAGGACAGGAGTTCAAGTCTCCAAGAAAGAGTTTCACACACATATACAATTAGATTAGAGTAGAGTAGAACTTCTATCTTACATAAAAATATATATATTATTATGTAAAATGAATTTTTATGGTTAATTTTATAAAATTAATATTAGAAATAATTGTAATATGACATTTTTACTCAAATTATGTTTTAACAATTATTGAAACAAAATGGTGAAAATACAATTTTGGTCCCTACATTTTGGGCTAATTCACATTTTGGTCCCTCCTTTTTTGAAGAGCTTATGTTGGTCCCTAAAAATAAAAAATCTTTACTGTTTCAGTCTCTACCATCATCTCAGTAATGAAAATTATCTATGTGGCAAACAGAGTGCACTACTGCATGTTAAATGCTGACATGGCTAATAAAATAATAATATTAATAAATTTTATTTGGAATTTTTTATATGCCTTGTTAGCATTTTCTATTTTTTGAAGCTGCCATGTCAATATTTAAATTAAAAAAAAAAAAAAAAAAAACTTAATCGAAAAACTATAACAAAAAATGAAAAATAAAAAAACACAAACACAAATGCAAAAATTAAAATATTAATTTTCTTTTATTTTCTTAGCAACCAAACATGCAAAAACACAAACACATACAAAATCTCATATCAAAACCATTTGTTTCTTACTATTTCTTCTCCAAATTCAACCCATTTTCAATTCCTCTCTACCCCACCTTTTTCTAATTCTCTCTTCTTCACCTAATCCCTTGCCTTCTCCCTACCCCTCTCTTCTTCACCTTTGCTAACTATCGTTAGCCAATGCTGCCACCCCAAGTGGTGGCTCTCAAACCCACCACCATTCTAAGCAAACCAAGACAACTTCGGAAGTCATGATTTATAACTATGTTTTATGTTGACTTTAATTCTGTGTCAAATTTGATTGTAATTTTTTTCAATTATTTTCGTGTATTTTTGTGGGATTTAATGTAAGGGTTGTGTTTGAGAGTTTGGTGAAGAATTTGTGAAGATGAGGATTTCGCGACTAGCTCGCGACTGCTAACCCGCGAAACATGCCACGTGAGAAGCACACGCTGGAATTTGAAGAGTCTTTGATAGATTAGATTTCGTGAGTCATTCACAACTCATGCCAAATCGTGAGTGACCCATGAAACTCTCTGTCTGATTATTTTGGAGTGTGCCTTTTCTCATTCCTTTACTAACACTATATAAACCCTCATTACCCACAAAATGTAAGAAGAATAAGGAGTATTCACAAGAAACTTTTAAGAGAGAAAACCTTAGCCAAACACTTGAGAGTTAGAGATTGTTTACCCACAATTCTCTATATCATATCTTTAGAGTTTCCATTTACTCTTAGCTCTCCATCTACACATTCTTGAGAGATTCTTAGCCCAAACACTTACCTCACCCATTCTAAGTGTTGAGAGAAGTTTTGGTGCCTACAGGAAGCATTGGAAGAAGCCATTGAGTGACGAATGCAATCGGGCGGAATAGTGGGATCCAGATAACTAGTAAAGACAAGACTCCGATAAGTCCGTTGGTAGCAGGAGCTTAGAAGGCTCAAGTACATTAAGTAAATCAGGTCTGGATGGTCTTTTTGATATTCATGTACTCTAACTTATTCACTAGTGGTTTAGGCTTGGAGGGCCGCAGAGAGGTTTTTCGCCGAATACTTCAGTTTTTTCTTCAATAACACGTCTCGGTGTTATCTTGTATTTGAATCTCTCTTCCCTACTCTTTAAGCTTTACATTTATCACTTATTGTACTTGCTTATGGCTTATAGTAGAGTTCAAATTTATTGTGCTTCATTTACTCTTATTCCATACTTAGATAAGTTAGAGTAAAAACAATTAAGTCGTAATTTAAAATTGAGGGTCTAAATAAGCATTAGTGTTTTCACACTAATTGTGCTTTCACAGCTCAACACAGCTAGCTGACCTAATGGCTTCCAACTTGTGAAAGAGTAGGTCAGGGAGAGAGAAGATGAGGTAGGTGTGTGCGATGTGAGTGATATTTGGGTCTTCTTCACCTTCCTTTGCCTCTACCCTCTCTTCTCTTAACCTAAACCTCTCTCTCTCTCTCTCTCCCTCTGCCATATGCACGAGGTGGAGCTTCCTCTCTCTTCTCCCATAGACTTTGTTTCTGATCTAAGGTGAGAGAATCAACTAGCCATCAAGTTTTAAACTGGTTGCAAAGAATTTTTTCAGATCTAGAACTAAGATTTGTAAAGGTTGATTTGGGGTTTTTTTTTTTTTTTTTTTTTTTTCTAATTTCATTTTTCTAGGTTGTTGTTCATCATGTTGTGAAAGGAAAAAAATGATGTTGAAAATCTATTGGGTTTGTTTTTGTTGCTGGCTCTTCATTACGTTCATATGCTAAGTTTGATTTTTTTGTTCATCCATATGTATAAAATTTTCTCGATTCTATAGGTTTTAGATTTGCTAGAGAAATGTTTTTTGTGTTTTTTGTGTTTGAATGACTTTATGGGTTTTTGATTTTCAATGCCCAATAATTCAAAGAAATTTTCTGAATTATGCAGGGTTGGATTGAATGATTTTGTGCATTTTCTAGGTTTGCAAGTGTAGGTTTTCTGGGTCTGACGGTCTATGTTAGGTTCGATTTTTTCCTAGTTGATTATTTGTTGGTAATCAAGTTGTTTATTGTGTTAAAATTTGCTGAGGTTGATCATGAGTGGTTAGGTATGTCTTGATTTGGTTTTGTATATTCTTTTGCATGTTTGGTTGTTAAGAACATGCAAGAAAAGAAAAGCCAAACACGTTCTTTGGGAAAGAACATGAACCCAAAACATGAATATTCTTCCGAAAAAAGTTAATTTAACTAGACTGATTTTTTTTGTTTTGTTTAAATTGTCTGACATAGCTTTTTTTTTTTTTTTTTTTTTTTTTTTTTAATTTAGAAAATGCTGTTATGGTGTTTAAAAAATGCCAAATAAAAATTTTTATTATTATTTTATAAGCAACGTCAGCATCCAATATGCTAACAATGTACTTTATCTGCCACGTAGATAATTTATGTTATTGAGATGACGACAGAGATCAAAATAGTAATGATTTTCGATTTTCTAAGACCAACATAGGCGCTTCAAAAAAGTAGGAACCAAAATGGTAATTTACCCAAAATGTAGGGACCAAAATTGTATTTTTGCCAAACAAAATCAAATAAAAGGCAAAAGCAAATTTAATATCATGCAATCAAGAATACACACACACATATATAATTATTGTCCAGGCTCATATTCTTATAGTTTATATTTTTTTGTCTTTTTATTAACATGTAATATAATTAAAACTAATTCCCAAAATATTATAATGCAATGAAAATTATACATTTTCTATAAAGATAATTTCTTACAAGTATTTTAAAATAAACATATATATTCATGCATTGTGCGAAACATCAACTAGTTTTTTTTCTTTTTCTTTTTTTTTTTGCTAGAACAAAACATCAACTTGTTATCTAATCAAATCACAAGACTATTAATTAATTCATGTTATTAAAAGCACACTTGTTTACTTATTTAAGTCGACACATTGTGAATTGAAGGAAAATTCTATCTTCTAAAGAGTTAAATAGCCAATTGGCCTATACTTGGGCCCCTATGAAAAAAAAAAAAAAAAAAAAAACCCACAGAAACAAATTTATGCTATAACTATAAGCCATTCAACCATGGTTGGATCAACCAATCAAAAAAATTGCTCACAGATTCAAATGGTTTCGACAACGTTGTTTAGCTTAAGATTTGGTCAAATATGAACAATGCAAAGTTGCCAAGCCCGTTTGAGGCCAAATCTCCCCTTTTAGCTTCTCACTACTTAGATTAGTGACAGCTGCTACCTTTATGTGGCTGAGATCCCTCACAGCCCAAGCACAACCACGAAATTATCATGAGCATGACCGTTGAGCTAATAGCGCATTGTACGGGCCTCCTGCTAGGGCCTGCTACGCCAAAAGTGAGAGAAAGCCCATCCTTCTCTTTCCTTCAAGGTTTGCTTAGTTTTTCATACTTTCTATGTTTCTAGAGTTTATAATTCAAATAGTACGTCCACATGTTTAGAATTAGGGTTTCTCTTAATTATAAATATGTTTCCATGCTTTTGATTTATAATACTAAAATCACATGTTCTTGCATCCAAGATTGAGAATTATTTTGTTGATTAAGGTTTGTTTCATAGATCCAAATTGCTAAAAAGATCTGAGAACTTCCTTTTGATCTAAAATTCTCAAACTTGTTTTAAGAATGAAATATGTTTCAAAATCAAATCTTCTTTTCTAAATTGAATCTCTTTGCAAAATCTCAAAATCCATTTCAAATTAAAGATTGTTTTCAAAATCAATTTGGATCTATGAATTAATCTTACTCTCAAATTTAATTCTAGGTCTAAGAACGTAATAAGAGCATCAACATCAATTATGCTAAACAAATGCTATTTCCACACACCAAAAAGTTACTTTAAATATTTTAACACATCATTTTACGATTTGTCATTCATTAGATGTTCTATTTTAATATCACAACACATTAAACTACTATAAATAACACTTCTACAGAATTAAAAAAATAATAATAATAATAAAGCCAACACCACCGTACACAAGCACAATCCTCTGCCACCACCCACATGTGCAACCCACCACCCCCACCCACAAGTACAACCCACCACCAACCACTAGCATTATAAACCCTCCACCACCCAATACTACTTTATTAAAAAAATTTAAAAATAAAAAATAAAACCCAAAATTAACACAAAACTCCAAAAAAAATGAAGAGGTGAATAAAAAATCAACCAACTGAAATCAGCCCAAAATCACCAAAACAAACACCAACCCACTGGAAAACTAAAGACCCAAAAAACCCAGCAAACCACAACCCACCAAACGACCCACAAAACCCATCATCGCCACCAATAAAGCTAATATATTCAGCCTAGCAACCAAAAACCAACGCCAACCCACCTATCACCGCCACCAGAGAGAAATGAGAATGGAGAGAATCCATGAGGACAAAGTCACCATCGTGATGAGTGGTTTTAGGCGAAGCAGAAACCGTGGTGAGATCGATGCTTGGCGAGACGACTATGTGTGGAGATAGGCGGCTTGAGAGAGAGAGAGAGAGAGAGAGAAGCTTACATAGGGAGAGAGGAGAGAGAAGGGTTAAGAGAAAGGGAGGCAAATGAAGAGACAAATTTATGAGAGGAGAGAAAAAGTAGAAAAAAAATTATTTTTTTGTTTTAGCATTTGTGTCTATACCGTTCCAAATTTGGAACAGTATTGTTCACTCATGCCAAATTTTTTAGCATTTAAAACATTTGATGTGAGAGGTTTTTTGGTGTTTGGTGTACCAAATGCCAAATATTTGGCATTTGACACACCTAATGCTAGTGCTCTAACATGTTCACATGTTCTAGATTAGGGTTTATCACACATCACACACATATTCACCATGTCTTTCAATTTCAATTATTTGCATGCCTAGGATAAGATTTCATCATGCTTATCAATGTTTGTTTCACTCTTCAATCACTTGTTCTTGGATGCTATAATTGTTTGAATGATGTGATATGGTTATTGGCCACCAAAGTCTAGAAAAGTGGTTTCACTAGGCAGGTTAGGTGCCTAGCACCTTCACAATCTTGTAACCTAGCCTTTGAATTTAGATTAGGATTAGTAGATTAGGCTTATCCTTGTAATCTTCTTTTTTTAGATTGTAAGTAGGGATCAAAGCAATGTATTTTTGTTTTAGATTGCATCAAGGACCAAAACCATGTAATTCTCTAGTTATTATCAAAAAGGTGTGTCCTTTTCAATTCATCAATACAACGATGTACTTTTCTGTAAGGACTCAACTTGGATTGGACCCAAAATAGAAAAGGGTGTTTAGTCCAACAAGCCCAAACAATCAATTTTTAGAGAGCGGGTGAAAGAACTAGTTTTATTCTATAGAAAATATCATGATCGTTACTTGGCAAAGAACATTCAAAATTAACCAAACTACAAAAACTGTCCTCAGCTAAGTCTCCGGTGTTTATTTCTTTTAGGGTTCTATCTTCCTGATTCACAAAGTCTTCCAAAGTCCTCCAAATGTCTCCCCCCTTTTTTTCTTCCTTTTTTCATGTTATATACCACGCTCCTCCCATCATTTTCACCGTACACGTGTAGGTTATATTCTGAGAACTCCTTCTTGTCCCATCTAATAACTCCCAGAGTCTTCAACTAGCAGCCATAAGGCTGTTTGACTACTGTTCAGGTATCACTTCCACATTAATGCGGCTAGAGAGTTAGCTGGGAAGTATTTAATGTGGAGGTAGTAGTTTTAGAAGATATTTGTTACCTCTCTTATCCCATATCCGTTTCTCAGTTACAATACAAACTTGCGGACTATCCAGGGTAACAAAATAGTTGCATCGACCTTGGGCCAACATTCCGAGATGAACCTTATCCTCGGACGCATTTTGGACTATTATGTACAATCTCCACTTCCTTTTCTTATATTATTCCCACCATGTCCTCATTTAGCCATCCTTGGACGGATTAGTGTCCTCGGACTGGGCCACTGGGTCATAGGCCCACTTCCTACAATTTTACCAATACCTTTTTAAATAGCTGGCCTCACATTTTCAATTTGGTTTTCTTATTTTTTCAATTAAATAAGTGGCAACTCCATTATAAAACTCTTAACCTAGGGAGGCGAATAACACCAGTAAGATCCCCTCCGCTGTCTTTTGAGAGGCTATAACATGACTTCACCTCATTCGTGTAGGACATGACCAAAACCTACAATTTTTAGGTTTAGGCCTGGGGGCATGGTCTCATACATTTCTAAGGCAAAAAAAGGGTGTGTTTGCATAATGCCACAAGCACAAATAAGGTATAAACCCCAAGGTAATGGTCCACAAGATGAACATGAACCCCACTATTTGTTCCATCCAACAACAAAACTAAAACATTTCCCTTAAACAAAATAAGGCTACTGTAAGGTTGAATTTAATCAACCATCTAATTGGCTTTATTCCGTGACCAATTTGCTTGTAATTTAGCACTTAGTAACCCTATATTTAGGTGGGAAAATTGTAAGGGTAGTGTGTGAGAAGATGTGAAGAAAAGCTCAAGAGTGTGCAAGAAAAACAGAGTCTCGCAGTTAGGGCTAGCGGGTGGATCGCGACTGGCAAGCCTCGAAAGGCAGGCATGTGAGAGGCACACTGGGAAGCTGAAGGGTCGTGCCAGCTGTCACGCTACAGGACAAAAGTTCCAGGCTGGCCAGGCCGTTACGTCGCGACTGGAACTCGCGACTTGGACAAGCCGCGAGGTCAAGCCGCGAGTTAACCCTGTTTGGCAAAAACTGACGTTTTGCATTCCCTTCTCACCCTACTATATATACACCCTTATACCCACTAAATTGAGAGAGGTTCCAGAGAGAATTTTGTGAGAGAAACCCTAGAGAAAAACAAGATTGCCTCATCCCCAATCTTTACCTTAGAGACTCTTCAAATTCCTCTACTTTCTTCCTCTCCATTGTCATACCCTTGGGAGGTCTTTTACCAAACCTTTATCTCACCACACCCACGTCTGTGAAAAAGGTTCATTTGGTGCTTTGGGAAGCAGTTTGGGAAGGAACCAATACACATTGGTTGATGCTATGGTCAAGTAGTGGAATCCGGGAAGCTAGAGAAGAAATAGGTTCGGCGTAACCTCGTTGGAGCAAGAAGCTTGGAGGGCTTAGGTACTTGGGTAGATTAGGCTTGGAGGGTCTTCTGCCGTTCATGTATCCCAACTATATTCTTTAGTGGATTTTATCCCCGCTTGGAGGGCGGCGAAGAGGTTTTACGCCGAGGACTTCGGTTTCCTCTTCGATAACATATCGTGTGTTGTCCGTGTGTTTGCATCTTCTTTCTCTTTATCTTTGCCTTATATTTGCTGCTGTGGATGTGTTTATATTTGGCTTAGATTGTTTATCAATTCTGTTATAAGCTTGTTATCATGTTCCGCACATTAGTTGTTTGATATAAAGCTTGAATTGGTAATTTCATTATTTGGGGTCTAAATGTTCAAGGGTGATTCATACATATTTTGAACTATCAGCTACAATGAAAGTGGTTAGCCAACATAGTAACGGTTAGGATGCCTAATAACAAGTGGAGAATGTGCATGAACTTCACTAATCTAAACAAAACTTGCCCCAAAAATAGCTATCATCGTCAATGCAACAATTAGATTATTGACTTTATAGTAGGACAAAAGTTACTAAGCTTTATGGAAGCATTTTTAAAATACAAACATATATTAATAGACAAGGTAGACCAAGAGGAGAGTTGTTTGTCACTAACCATGATCTTTATTACTACTGGATGATTCCCCATGACCTGAAGAATAGAAGGGCCACCTACCAAAGGTTAGAGCACAAGATGTTCAAAGATCAAATAGGAAACAACATAGAAGTTTATGTAGACGACATGCTAGTGAAAAGCAAAATAAAAAGGTCAAACACTTGAACAACATAACAAGTTCATTTCTTGGGCTACTAAAAATCGTCTTCCCTTTTTCAAGGTGTTGAAGAAAGCATTGAGTAGATGAGTAAATGCCAAAAAGCGTTTAAGAACTTGAAGGTTTACTTGAGAAAGCCTCCACTGGTCAACTCTTCCAAAGCTGAAGAGGATATCTACATCTACTTGGTGGTCTCCCTAAATGTCATAAGCCCGACCCTCATTAAGGAAGATGAAGGAATACAAAGTCCACTTTACTACTCGAGTCGTTTCTGACGGGTAAAAGAAGATAGATACTCTAGCATGGAAAAGCTAGTCTTTGCCCTGGTCACAATGGCGCAAAAGCTTAGGCCATACTTTTGAGCCTACACAGTTGTAGTGGGGATGAGTTAACCACTAAAGAATGCTATAAACAAGCCTGATTCCATTGGAGAGCTAGCTTAGTGGGCTATCGAGCTAAATGAGTTGAGCATAAAGTATTACCCCTAGGATTGCAATTAAGGCATAACCCCTTAACTGATTTCATCGTAGAATTCATTACCACAAAGGACAATCCAAGTTTAATAGAACAAGAGGCACCTAGATGGAAACTTAGAACAAGGCTTATCCACAAAAAGAGCGATGTTATACACTTAGAACAAATGGCTTAATACATGATGTGACTTGAATTTCCAGACACTAATAATGAGGTAGAGCATGAAGCGCTCAATACTCTATTTAAATTGGCAAAGACACTAAGAGCAGTATCTTTGGTCGACCATAATGATTCACATTTGATCGCTTGACAGGTCAAAGAAGAATATGAAGCCAAGAAACAGTGGATGAAGAACTACTAGGGCATAGTACACCTAGGTAGGCCTTTGATAAACTCAAGCTCAGCTAGTGTTCGAAATAAAATTAAATGAACAAATTTGAATTTTTAATACTTAAATTGACTCGGTTTGTTTACAGCCCTACAAATATGTGTATTACTTACATATATTGTTTTAGTAAGAATTTGTAAATAACACTCTTACAAAATTTTCTATCAAATGGTGAACCGTATATTAACAATGTAACATTCTAACAAAATTTTCTATCAAATAGTAAACCGTATATTAACAATGTAACTTGTTTCTCAAAAAAACGAAAGGAAAAAAAAAATATATATATATATATATATATATATATCTTAGTAGTCTACAAAACAATGCAACTTGTTCCTTCAAGCAAAATAATAATAATAATAATAATAATAATAATGTAACTTGTATACACATGGTATTATGGAGAATTGGGTCCATTTGGTAATGTTGTTCTAGTAATATTATTTATATGTTTTGAAAATGCATGTGGGTGAAAAAGTATAAAAATACTTGTAATGTTGTTTAAACAACAAAAATTACTGTTTAAATACCCCTACCAAACACCGTATTTATCACAATTATCAAAATGGCTTCCTCAAGTCTATTTTATGTGTTAGTGAAGAGAATGTTTTTGAGGGTAAAGAAATAAATTTAGTTTGTGACAACTTGAGTTTTTGTACGCGTCACGCGTGGCGTGAGTGAGTTGTCCGTCTGTGTGTCGTTTTAGTCATCTTTGGATCGCCGGCCAACCAACAATAACATAATAACATTGTATCGATATTATATATTTATTATAGTATTATTAAGTTATCTCAAAAAAAAAAAAAAAAAAAAAAAAGTTAACACAAAGCTCCCATGCTCCTTGTCTTTCCTATTCGTTGAAAATTTTCTTGCTCTCTCTCTCCTCTAGCTCTGAATCTGTGATTTTCAAGATGAACGACCTTCTTACGGTACTTGTGTTTCTCACTTCTTTTCAACTTTTGTCATTTATGTGTGTATATGTGATCGTTTTGTGTACTAGTGGATTGAAATCACTGTCTTTATGTTAACCAATCCTTTTCAATGACTGGGATATTAAAAGTGATGATTTTGCTATTTGGGTTGGTTTTTTCTGCTCTGTGTATGACTGCAAGATTGGTGTTGTCTGTGTTGGATTTGACAGTCTGTTTTATGATGATGAATTTATAGTCTAAGATGCCTTTATCTGTGAATTCCATGTAAAATTGAGCCTTTTAGGGAATACCCACTTGGGATTTTAGAATTATTTACAATTAGATGGCTTATATATCTCCACCACCTTGAGTTTATGTGGTTTTCTTCATTGATAAAATTCTCTAACTTGAATTGGCAACCAAACTGAGCTAATGGTACTGCTCAATAATTTATGCATGTGAGTAATTTATTTGACTATCATAGCACCATTATCTAAGACTTCAGAAACTTATTCTCTTGAAAAGTTTAGAGATTGAATTGAATTTGGATGGGAGAGAAGAGACTGCTTAATTTTGAAACTTTTGAGTTTTTTTGTTTGGGTAATTTAATTGTTGATTCAGAGATAAATATGCAGAGCTTTTTTCTTTCAGGTCAAATGTTAAAGAATTTTCATTTTTGCGTGCTTTTGTTCTGGTTTAGGATTCATTTGTTAGTGATGCCAAAGGTCAGCCTTCCAGAGAAAATGATATCGAAATGGGAATGCGTGTTCCAGGGAGCAATCCTGATTTGGGAATGGGAGCTTTCAATAAGCAGGTATGTCCTATCTATGATGATCTATTTCCTTTTGCAAAGCTTAGATGAGAAATGGAAATCCATCACATTTGATAATGTTGAATTTTATTTGATTTTTAGTGAACATTTATTAATAGTTTACATTACTCAGGCAGGGCAAGAGAAATCAAATTTGCATGTGATTCTCTTTCTACTTCTGTTATTTTCCAGCAGGGAAAAAAAATCTAGCACTGTCATCTTCAATTAGATTTTGCTTTCTAACAAGTTACTTCCCCCCCTTCTCTCCTTTTCCTACTGTTCTTTGTTATTAGATACAAGAGACTGAGAAACAGGTGGAGAAGCTCTCCGGGCTTCTTAAACAACTGAAGGTATGTTGATTCTCTCCCAGGGCTAAATTCTGTTTGGGTTTTCTATTGAGAAGTATATAAGCAATGTTTCTGAAAACGAGATCTGATTCATGTAAAATTTCATTGCCTTTTAGTTAGTAAATGTGTTGCATGTGCTGTAGTGTGAAACCTTTTGGTTTTGGTTTTCTAAATCTTTCATTTTGGTCTACCACTAGAGTTCACACATGATGAAGTCTATAGTTTTATTACTTGATCTCTATGGCTCCTAATAGGAATAGTAGTAGCACCTAATATTTGTCATCCAGAGCAAAGGTTAAGCTGGAAAACCTGTATGGTAGGCATCGAGTTCAGTTCTTCAACTTCTTAGTAAAGCCACCCTGCTCACGATAAAATTAGGAGAACTGTAACAGGGTTAAGAAGGACAAGATAAATGTCAGAAACAATTTTGGAAATTTGATTAAAAACTCTAAATGATTTTGTAATTATTTCAAATTTAGTTGGATTAGATACTGATCCTAGTGACTGGCCTTCTACCTGGATGGCCAACGGGATGGTTTCTGTTCCAAATGGCACAATGGTTTAACTAGAGAATCTCTCAGATGGTACTTTAAAAACAGAATGTGAAACTTTTGTACAGGATGCTAATGAGGAATCGAAGGCTGTTACAAAGGCATCTGCCATGAAAGGTAACAATATTTCCTATATTGCTTACAATTGAAAGGCTTGTATTTGGAACAAAATGTCACCTCATTATCATTTTATCAAAAGTTGGCTATGAGTAAGTTGCATGGCTAAGTATGAACCAACATAGGCAGGTAGTTGATAATGTTCATTCAATATTGGCCAAAGCACAGATTGATATTTTGAAAGCCTGAACTGTGGCACAAAGAAATAAAGCATTGGCAGAAAATTGGCAAGAAGATTTTGTTAGAATCCATGCCTTCAGGGTCCCCTGCGGATTTGTTTTACAAAATCTTGTCTATGCCTACTGACTTAGCCAATTGATTTTAACTTGGGGAAAACTCTTAATAACTTCTACAAGATGCATTAAGTTTACCAGTTTTGAGTATCTAATTTATCTTTGAGCTTGTTTTGTAGAATTATACTCATAACAACACTTACTGTTAAACTATATTCAGCTATTAAAAAGCGGATGGAGAAAGATATTGATGAAGTGGGAAAGATTGCACGAAATGTGAAAGGAAAACTAGAAGCCATTAGCAAAGATGTAATACCTTGATCAATTGTGTCTAAATCTGCTAATTTCTTCTGAGGGTCATTACCCTCTTTAAGGTTACTGACTCTTCATTATTTCCAGAACATTTCCAATCGACAAAAGCCTGGATGTGAAAAGGGAACCGGTGTAGACAGAGCAAGGATGAATATGACAAAGTCCGGCACGAGTGCAAATATTTAACTCTTAGAGTGCTTCTGAATTCCTTTCTTTAGATAATCTAGCAAATTGACTTAAAATTAATTTTGAATGGCAGTGCCTTGATGAAGAAGTTCAAGGAGCTAATGACAGAGTTCCAGGCATGACCACATCTTATGATTGTTAATGTTGATTTTAGTTTCCACTGTCTTCTCATTTGTATGGTACGTTTCAGACCCTTAGGCAGAGAATCCAAGATGAATATCGCGAGGTTGTGGAGAGAAGAGTCATGACAGGTTAGAAAACTTCTGCCTGCAATATGAAAGATGCAAAATGACAAAATTATGAGTTACATGTTAAAGCAATGGTGTTATAGTACTATCATTGCTTTTTTGAGTTGGTGATAATGTTTTTATACATTTTTGTGCTTGTATGATTTGATTGAGCAGTCACAGGAAACAGACCAGATGATGAGGTGAGCCTGAATCCTTCAATTGTGCTTTGAGGATTGATAAATTTGGATATTATTTTAATTGGTCAAATTGTAATGACTTTTGTAGACAATTGACCACCTGATAGAAACTGGAAATAGTGAGCAAATCTTTCAGAAGGCAATGCAAGAAGCAGGACGAGGACAGGTGTGCTCCTTTTGATATCTAACATGAAATATATCGAATAGATTTCCTTCTGTTTTCCACTTTAGTTATAGCCCACCATTGATAATTATTTTTGGAGGCATCTTACATTGTCATTGCTTCTTTTACTGAACTTTAAAATCATAAACACAAGAAATGACATTGAATATTTAACAAGCACATCCTGGAATGGGTTTGTCGTATTTTGTGTTTTAAATAAGATCATAAATAATGGCAATGTTTACTTATCAAAAAAACTGCCAGTGTTTAAGTTACGTCAAGGTCAGTTTGCCATATGAAAAGGTAGAATATTCAAGTGACTTGGAATTTGTGATGGAGCAATGGGAAGCATGTTTCTTGTTGAGCTCCATTTTGCTAGTAATCAATGATAGAATGAACAGAGTGTTGGTATAGTATTTGGCTAACATGGCAATCTAACTACAGAGAGTTTATTGCCATGTTCTGATCTAGGTTACTAATAATTTCCCATCAAATGGATTATTTAGGTCTGCAGTTAATCCTGCCTCCTCCGACCAGTCTGATTATATACCTACTGATGAAAACTTTAATATTTATTTGAATTTGTATCTTAATCACTTCATCATGCTAATAATGTCTCAGTGGATAGCACAGAAACTTGTCTTGAAAAATGAGATTTGGATGAATGACCCTTCCCCTGTGTCCCGAAAACCCACCACCCACCCAAAGAGTGTTTACGTGAATTGCCCAGGCCTGCAAGTTGCATATTGAGGCTGGACAAGCTTACTTATATATTTGCAGCTTAATTCCGGTTATAAGGAGAATTTTCCCACAACCTTCTTGACTACATTATAGCTTTATTATGCTTAAAGGGCACAAGGAGAAGAAACAAAAGACAAAAGGGGGTTAAAAAAGCCCATTAATTATTTTTTGGGCCATGGTTGCAGGTGCTAAACACCGTTGAAGAAATTCAGGAGAGACATGATGTTGTAAAAGAAATTGAGAAAAAGCTGCTTGACTTGCATCAGGTATATCTACAGTTGAAGTATATATAATACACTACGTGAAATCAGATTTCTAATACAATGTCGAAATAATTTGTCAGATTTACCTTGATATGGCAGTCTTAGTCGAGGCTCAAGGAGAGATATTAGATAACATCGAAAATCAGGTTTGTTTCTGCTTCTATATCATCAAGCATGTGGGTCTGTGCATGTATATGTATCATCGAAGAATATGCATTGCTTGGTATTGGGTGTTAATAGGAACCTTGTCCAGGTTACAACTGCAGTCGATCATGTCCAAAGAGGGACAACTGTACTTCAAAATGCAAAGAAACTCCAGAAGAACTCCAGAAAATGGATGTGCATTGCCATTATTATTCTCTTAGTAATAGTTGCCGTTATAGTTGTCGGTGTCATCCAACCTTGGAAGAGTAGCAACGGTGCTTGAGTCTACCCCGTTTTGTTTCTTGTCCATGTAATATAGTAGAGTTGGTTTCCAAACTTGTCCATGATTTTACTCTGCCTGTGTCAGCAGCACTTCTTACCTCTTTGTTGTGTCTTTTATTTATTTATATATTTGTTTATTTTTTGAAGTTGGTTTGATGTTGGTGGTGTGCTTTGTGGACGAAGGATTTGGTACTCCTCTAAATACAGTTTTTATAAATTGGAAGTTTGATTTGGCCTTTGCTGGCGACATGTTATTTTTCAATGATTATATCTTCTTCTTCTTTCTTGTGTGCGTGTGTTTTTGTTCCTTGTTTTCTACAAAAGGAGGGTGAAACCAAGATAATGTTATCCGCCAAAATTTTTAACTGACTAATCTGTATTAAAAAAAAAATCCATCTGAGATTTACTTGTCTTGGTATCTTTCGTTTTTCTTGAGCTCTCTTGCATCTACTGCCTTGGTAAAATCAGGTGCTACGGAAAAATAAAATTACCAAAAATAAATAAATAAAAAGGAGAAGAGAGAGAGAGAGAGGTGTTGCTTTTAAATACTTTGAATATTACCAGTCTGGCAAGAAGGGGTTGTCATCACCTACTAGATTTTGTTATTCTGAATGAACCCTTGATGTTCAACTCGTCTTAGGTTTTTTATGTATCATACTAGTACTGCACTTGTGAGTATAAATATTATCATAATTATACGAATCACAATAGTCTTACTGTTCCAAGTACCCAAATATACACGGTTTTTAGCAGACTTATACTGCACTCCTGTTGTTTCTACATATCTCCGTTTAACTTTTCTATATTTACCTAGAAGATTGATATTACCATCATTATTATACACATCACAATGGTCTTGTTACTAGTATTAAATTTTTTTTTTCTCAACTTGTAGTTTTTATGTAAATTGTTACTGACTCTAATTTGCCATGCTTAAAATTTATAGTCATTGTGTCAGTATTTAACCTTAATACAAAATACTGATCCCAAATAAAAGAAGGAAAAAAAAAAAACTTAAGAGGCTTGGTTTTCTCTTTCATTTCCCTAAGATTATTTCATTTTGAGAACTGAACACAGCGAAGAAAGATAGTTAAAATAAAAACCTTTTCATTTTTTCTAGGGCAAGTGAAACAAAAACTTGTCTCATAATGCAGTAATGCGCCATTTTTTGTCGCCCTCACATATAGAGACGCAACCCAGCCCGCAAGAGAACAGGGGCATAGGGTAATAGTCACAAATCATGGCAATTCTGCAAAAGCTTTGACCAAAAAGATTCCACTAATCGAAACCATAACTTTAAGACGTTCATGAACTTCTCATTTGTGATCATTGCATGGCGTATTGGTTGACATTGTTTACTTCGTGTTTAAGACGGTACTTAATGTGTTGTCCTGCTATTATAATGCCATGTTCCTCCCATTTTGGGTTATAGTAATGCTTTCTACTATTATTTGAATCGTTGGATACAGGTGACTAATGCAGCGGACCATGTAAAGTCGGGTACAGATGCTCTCCAAACTGCAAAGACTTTGCAAAGGAAGTCTAGAAAGTGCATGATGATCGCCATTATATTGCTCCTGGTTATTGCAATCATCATCGTACTCTCTATTCTTAAACCATGGAACAAAGGAAAGTGAACTTGTATCTGCTGACTCTTTCTTACCAACTTCCCCATATATACGATTATACATACAAAAACCAATAAGATTACAACCATTACATTGCGTAATGGTTTCTTTCTTTCCTTTTCAATTTAATTGCATCTCTGTATACCAGTTCTTTTGACATTACATATACACAAATAATGGAAGAATTTTTTATTTTTGCTTATTTCTCTCTGTGCTTCCTTTTTGGTTGGGGGGAGGGGTTGTGACAAAGACATAAAGAAATCTAGCATTTTTGCAAGGCTCTCCAGACTCACCATCCATTTTTTTTTTTCTTTGCTTTGGGTGGGTTGAACAATTCAAAAACCATATATTCAACTATTGATTTCATGCAAATTTAGGAAAGAATATCAACTGCTAAAGAACTCAAGTCAGGGTTTATGGACGGCACCCTCTTGAGGTAAGTTTCAATTTTTCTGCCCCTAACCGTTAGTAAATTAGCATAAATAATGAAAAATGATTATACAAAAACTCCACATACACAACGAAAGGAAAAGAAAAGAATGGGGTGGGGGGAAGCTGCAAGAAAAACAGCTCCTTTTACGGTGTAATCCAGGGTTAGCTGTGGCATGAGTCTATATCTTAATCAGTAGACTTAGAGCATTACAAAACAAAGAAAACTGGTATCTGAAACTCTGTCAAATCAACCAATTGATGCAGGGCAACCACAGAACTCTGGGGTTAAAATTGATAGATTTTTTGTTGTTGTTGTTTAGTTAGTTAGTTAGTTAGTTAGTTATAGACGTATCCAGTGGGTTTTAAGCTCATGACTGTCCCCTCCACCTATTCTTGTGAGATGAGGAAATGCAATTTGAACTAGAGCTCATTAAGAAATTGAAACAAAATTAGGGAAACAGAAAGCATTGACAAAACTTCTGAAATTCTACTTTGTTATATCAATAGTAGAGGGAATTAATCCTAAAAATTAAATCTGAAGGGAAAAAAACTACTCCTGGAAACATGAACTCATGGAAAAACATCCTTAACTAAAATTGGAATCCATCATGGAAAATCTTGCAAGACTGAACATTCTCCCTGAAGCATGTCCAGCAAGGTCACAATGTTCTAGCTTCCACCACCTCTCCATGTTATCTAGTTACATCAGTTCTTCAACTATAATCTCTCAATCCAATTTAATTGTTCTCCATCTTTGAGATCTTTTTTATGTAAAAGTTCTCCCTCAATATCTTATAATTTACTTTATCCAAGAGTTCAATGAAGTGAATAAACTATCCAGAAAGTGTCAAGACTTTCCACACTTTCTATCTATGTCTGAATCATCTTCCATCTTCTTTCCCTAACCATCAACAAAGTTCTTATTCCTGGCCTTCCTTCAATTTACTTAATACTTGTATAGGGACATAACAACAATCAAGGGCACAATCTCAGCTTTGTTCAATGGCCTTAGGTACACAAAGATGTCAAATACATCAATCTACAGAGTACTAAATAGATGAAGCATACTGATATATTGCCAAAAATCTATGACTTTCTTTTCTAATATCTATTCTAGAATGGAATGTTCTAACAACTTCTTCAGAGATTCTCAGAACCATTCTCATTTGATAATGTGTTTTACATATGAATTTAATTCAAATAATTTTTTAAACCCATGAACACCTAAAAGGATTTAAAATCAATACATACATACACACACAGACAGATTAGTGTGCATTTCAGCATACAATGAAAAAGAGATGAGAAAGTAAATTCCTCTATATCTTTTTTTTTTCCAGTGAGTGCATATATATATATATATATATATATATCTTGAGTGAATCCTGTGAACCAAAATCACCTCAGTTGTAAAAAGTTCAAAGCAATCAAAAGCACCTTGGGCTGCCTGGCTGAGCATTGAGCTGTGTCCATGTCTACTTTTGCATGATAGCTCTTAATGGAGGAAATCCAACCACAGTAAAAGCTTAATAATACTAGCACAAATGCAGTAAGATATTACTTAGCAGAGTCAATAGATAATGGGTTAATAAAAGGCATTGCGTGTGGGTATATGAGTTCGTAGTCATTATGTATAAAGCACATTTGTGCATGTGTGCGTGTGTGCGTGTGTGTGAAAGAGAGAGAGAGAAAGAGAGAGAGAGCCATAAACTGGACAGTTGCAGATACAGCAAATGGTCAGTGTTTTATAAACATGATTTAAAATGGCAAGTTCCTGGTAGAATATAAGGAAAACACAGCAAAAAACTGGAACTAAGAGCATATAACAAATTACAAATTTAATAGCATCACACTGGAATTCGCAAACTTTCATATCCTGTTTTCAAATCAGTTCATTTGTCCTTGAGAATACCACTTCATTACTACAAAGGAAATTTGTTCCAACTGAGACGGTGAGACCAAGGAAGTCAAACACAGTGTAAGCACAAGATTCCATGCGTGCACTGCTAATATCACAAATTCATTTAGTGGTTGTCCTACATGCTATGAACAAAAAATTCTAGTTTTACAAATTCATTCAGTGGCTCTCCTACATGCTAAAAACAATTGAAAATGCATTTGACATACCTACCATCAGTTATACACACAAAAGATGTGCCAGACAAAGGTAGAGGACAATGCATTTTATACCCTACCGTTCAAGATCCTAAAATGTGATGATTAGATCACAAGGAGACCATTCTGACAACCAACAATGATTTTCTGACAATTTATCTTCTTGATCAAATGAAAAATGGGATTTCGCTCACTATCTAGATTAAACTAGCAAGCAGTCACTGCAACTTTATTTCCTCATTGTACAATAAAAACCCAGATTCGTAAATAAGAGACTGAAACAACGAGCCAATGACCTTAATATAGGGTTTATTTATGGATAGTGAAACCTACCAAAGAACTAAATGATATGTAAAGGATTTATTTGTATTTTTTGATGAGTATATATAAAGGATTTCTTGTCTCCCCAGATCTAAGCATTATAGATTTAAGGAATGAAAGGGAGGTTGTTGTCCCCCGCCCTAAACCGAACAAATTCCAAATTGCTATCTACAATAAGAAAATTTTAGATTTTGGACTCCAATAGTTATCGAGTGGATTCATTCCGCCCTTTACTTACAGGTAGGACAAGATTGACCCTCCATCAACCATCACTGATAAATTAAATTGCAATGTGTGGAATTTTTATCTCGAAATGAGAAGTACACTACATATTAGAGACAAAATCCAAACCGCGTATTATGATACTATAACAAGCAACCATTAATGCGAAAATCATGGACTAATGGGACAGGAAGAATTGAATCTTAAAACGAAAAATTGTTTATATTGTTCAAATCAATAGATGGATTTTTAAGCGTTATGAAATATGTGGATTTGAAATTATTTTTTTAAGTGTATAATATACATAAAATTTGTGTTTTTTGTTGGAGAAAAATCCTCAAAACTTAAAATCCATCATCCTTTGTTAAAATTTATATCAAGTGAATCTCTTGAATTTGATCCTCAAATCCAAATGCAAATCTAATAAATACAACTGATTAGTAATAGTTCAGGTGAGTTTATCATTCTCTTTATTAAATCTAAAGTATAATTAGTCAAATCTAACAAATTATAATATTGAATAATTGAACGAAGACCAAGTACTATATAACCTTAAAAAAGAGATTTGAAAATTACAAGAAGAAAACTGTAAAGTCGAAAAGGTTGAAGATTCATTACCTGCTGCTAACGCGTTGACAGTTTGTAGAAAAACCTAACCTCTGAATCGTCTTGTAGAGAGAGAGAGAGAGTGAAATGAAAGCGAAACTGGATCTTAGTCGCACCGCAAAAGCCAATCAGAGAGAGAGAGAGAGAGAGAGAGAAGAGGCCTGCCTATTGAAACGCCACACAGGAGAGCCTTGTATAAACTAGTCGTATTTATTAATGGCTCGTGATAAAATGTATTTTTGGGGTTTTTTTTTTTTTTTTTTTGAGAAATTAGGGAAATCATCGTTTGCTTATTTTAATAAAATTTT
This sequence comes from Quercus ilex subsp. ballota, assembly GCA_032727855.1. NCBI lineage: Eukaryota > Viridiplantae > Streptophyta > Magnoliopsida > Fagales > Fagaceae > Quercus > Quercus ilex. The sequence continues at coordinate 36,910,862 of CM064915.1, forward strand.
AATACCAATTTTATTAGAAATATAGACATATGTAAAATAAGTTAATTCGTTTTTTTTTTCCTATAGGAAAATTTTAAAAATAGTTTCTAAAAATAGTTAATTATTTTTTAGAAATAGTTTTTAAAAGTGTTAAGTCTATGTGATAATAATAAATAATCATCTTAGCTGCAAATCTATAACATAGCCTACATAGGATAGTTGTGAAAAATTGTGTGATATTAAAATTTCCAAAGAGGTTCAAAGGTAACTCTTAAATTGTCATCAATTTTCTTCGTCATGGAGATAGTCTCCATTTTACTTGTGGTCATTTGGTAAAAGACATTTTGTCCTATTTTAATTATTTTCATTGTTCATCCTTCTCTTATGTTATAGGTATGAGAATGCTTTAACACATATCTTAGCTAAGATAGTTAGGCTTTTTTTTTTCTTTTATTAGTTTGGATAGAGTTCGAATAACTAGTTGAATAAATTTATGTTGAACTGTTTCTTAAAAATAATAATAATAATAATAACAACAAATTACATCTATATTCATATCCATGATTCTCTTCATTTGATGGTTCACATTAAATATTATAAATAAAAATGTATTTGGGACCGCATTATTAAAATTTTAATATGATTTTACATTCAGTATACTGTCAAATCCAATAAATAAAATTTTATAAAAGTAAATTAAGAATATGAAGGAAATGATATCAAAAGTCAATATTATTTTAATGAGGGTCAAAATTTCATTAAGGATTACTAATTCATCATTATTTGAATCTCTCATTGTCATTTTGTCTTCTTTGTTCATCTTTTTTTTGGGTGTGTTTTTCCTTTAATGTGGGAATATCCTTGATCAGAGTTATTTTTGGGAAAAATAATTTTAAAGGTCCAAAAGGGGTGAACAAAGGAAAAGTGTATAAGTTAGTAGAATTGATGATCTCTCTTCATCCCATTTTTCATTGTTCATTTATGGCCAAACATGTAGCTTCATGTATTAAAAATCAAATCAACTTAAAATTTTGAGAATCTATCATAGAACTGAAGACAGGTTAATATCATTTGACAACATGGAAATTAGCTTAGGGCTCAAATGAAGAAAATATGGACCTAGGGCCTCTAGAATAGTACATGGATGTGGCTAACGGGCTAAGTTCTCTAAAAGAAATAAAGATGGGGCTAAACCCCAAAGAAAGAACAAGATGGACCTTAGGGTCCTATAAAGAACGAGAAGGGCTTAAGCTTACTCATTAGTTAGCACTCACAAATATTGAGTGATAGTGGACTTTGCCTTTATCAAGTTTTAAGAACGAACTTCCCGTTACCTTCCACTTTAGATCAAACTCAAATCCAATTTCAATACAGAAAAAGTGATTCCATGCAATCATCGAGAGACATCCACAAAATATGGGAAAGAAATTGAAATGCTTAATAATGATAGTATTTCAAACCAAATTACAGAAATTTCGCCCCAGACAACTGCTATGAGCTAAAACAAGAAAAAACAAGCATCATGTGGCCCAAAATCTCCCAGAATGAACCAACTGCCTATATGAAATTATTACAACACATTATTCTTATGAGTTCGAATATATATATAATTTGGAACTGGGAAATAATCCCAGCTCTCAGACCAAACTCAACATATATAAGGTAGCTCTTTTACATTCTTGCCTTGGCAACCACCAGAGGTCCATCAACCGTGTCCACAGCACCTGGCCTAGTCCATTTTTCTTTGAATTGCTCCTCAGTCACACCTGGAAAAAGATGAAAAATAAAAAGAAACATTAGCAATGTGCTTTCATATTTTACTCAGGTACATTTATATGGAAGGAATTAGATACTTACCTTTGCCCATTGCAGCAGTTGAAGAAATGCCTCCCTGGACAGTCTTGAGGTACTTATCATAGTAGTTTGCACCAGACCATTTTTGATGAGCAAGTGTGTCAACCCCATTGTTCCTCTCCTCCCTCTGGATCCTCTCTACATAAGCCAACATTCCCCTCCTTGCAAAATCCCTTGCAAAGGTGTCAGTCACAAGAGCATCGGCATGGAAACCAGCCAGAGTTATAAACTGCCAACAGTAGCCCAACTTGGCAATCATAGGAATGAACTCCTTCATTTGTTCATTGGTCATTCCCGATGCATCCCAATTGAAAGAAGGTGAAAGATTATAAGCCAACATGATCTCCGGGTGCTTGGATTTCACCCCCTCAGCAAACTTGGTGCATTCTACCAAGTCAGGACTTGCAGTCTCCATCCAAAGAATATCAGCATGTGGAGCAAAAGCCCAGCCACGGACAACAGCTGCCATCACAGACCCTTTGAACCTGTAAAAGCCTTCTCTGGTTCTAGGCAAGTCCCAGTCCCAGAACAGGTTGTTGAGCCCCAATCTCTTAGCAACCTCGCGCGCTTGCTCATTTGAGAGACACTTATCATAACTAGAATAATTCGTCCACTCATTTACTCTCCTTATCTTCTCATTCTCCCCAATGTTCCTATTCTTAATGGCATCCACAACACAATCAGAGAATGTCTTCAACTGTGCCATTGATATCCATTGGTCTTCAAGAGCTTGAAGTTCAACTCCTGTTTTACCAGCAGCCATTGCTTCTGCCAAAAGAGTAGCCAAACTTTTCCCCTTAAGGTTTGGATTTGTCACACCCAAAATAAACTGATGATCTCTTGGGTCAATATTAGTTTGGATCAAATTATTAGCCGCGACTGCATCAGTCCTAGCCACCAAAATTGTCTCAACCCCCATGACATCAAATTGCAACCTTGCAGCCACTAGCCTATTGACGTGTTCACTAGTGGCAACAAGGACTTTTCCAGCCATGTGGCCGCATTTTTTGGTCACTGAGGACTGGTCCTCAATGTGAACTCCAGCTGCACCACGTTCCACAAAAAGCTTACAAAGCTTAACAGTTGCTGTGAAGGCACCAAATCCAGTATCCCCATCAGCTATGATTGGTTTCAAGTAATCAATATAAGGGGTTCGAGCTCTCTCTTCTCTGCTCATGCTCATTCTTGCTTCTCTTTGCTTTCTATCATGGTATTGTTGGGCAAAAAATAAATGTTCCACTTTGTTTGGGACAGTGTCATAGGGGTAGTCAGCAAGGTCTGGACCAGGTTCATTGGTGGAGGTGTGGGTGGATGAGCACTGCCAACCAGAGACATATACGGTGTCCAAATGCTTGGCCATCATGGTCACCTGGACAGGATCAAGTGCACCAAAAGTCCTAGAGGCTGTGCCATTGGCTTGGTGGCTCTTGAGAGTTCTCCATAGCTTTTTCGCCATTTCATTCGAGCCATAGCTTTGCCTGAGGTTTCCTCGTAGTGACACAACATCTCTACCCGAATATGGACGCCTGGTTAGCTTGAACCTCTCGGTGTTCCACCATGCTTGCACCTCTGCAATTTCAGCTTCAAACCTTCCTTCTTCCTCCATTATCTATTTACAAAATTAATGGGACTTATAAGTAATAGTCCCAAACTCATCTCACAATAATGTGATTACATTGTAATATATATAATATATTTTATCTAAGTAAAGAAGTCTATATCTTGATTGTTTTGTATACATAATTTTTTTTTTGGCAAGGAAGCATACTGCACTTTAAAAAAAAAAAAAAAAAAATTCTTATTGCACTTTATTTTCAATTATTATATATGACATACGTTATAATAGAGTGTGATATGCATCAAAATACAGTTAGAAAATGGAAAATGTATAATTTTTATTAGAACATGAAAATGAATTTTGATGATTTCATATGAAAGTTAACATTATTTTGCATTTTTGGAGAAGTTATTGAGCAATTTATCCAAAATTCGTTTCCATTTATCACATAAGTACTATTAAACAACGTTATAACAATTTATATTTTGATAATCACTAAACTCATATATTACAAAAAATTGTCTCTCCAAAACATATGCTAATTTCTATTTTTCCTTTCCATACAATTTAAAAAAATGTGAAAAACTAAGGAAACTAAATGTGTAGTTGATTTTAGTCAATCAATAAATAACATAAAAGGGGTAGGGGAAAGTAAACATATTCATGGTATAATTGTTTATATATGTCCATATTTGTTTTTGTATATGTTAATACTTTTGTTTTCTAAAATATTCATGTAGCAACTATATCTTGTTTGATCTCTCCCAAGTCTTCAGTTTTAGCCAATTCACAACATATAAACCAATGATCATGAAAAAATAACCTAGCAAGATGAAGTCAAGCACAATTTCTAAAATTTCTAAATTTGAACAAATAGAAGATCAAGATTATAGAGAAATCGAAGAGAGAGACATAGAGAGAGAGGTGCCTTTGATAGTAGATTTCAAAAACAAATATGTAGTGATAATTAAAAAAAAAAAAAAATACTATGCTTATTGGTTTTAAGAGAGATCAAAAGAAAACATATATAAATATAAAATATAAAATATATATATATATATATATATATATATGTAGGGGAAGGGAAAAATGGTATACATGATACAGAAGTGTTGTAGGAGGAAAGGTTAGGGAAGAGGAAGAGACAATAATATTGTATGTTTTGGTAATTGAAAAATGTATTTATAACTAGTAAGTTGCATAGTGTGTGTGTATAAACTCATCAAATCGAATGTGGTAACATAAGTAGAAAGTTTGAATAGAGGACTTTTGGGGTACCATATAGGTTTATGAGAAATTTGAGACTTTTCATATTATTTTTTTTCCCAAAACTTTTTATCGGAGAAAGTAATTTCCTTCATAAATGAGAATTTTATGATTTTTTTTCTTTTTCCTTTTTCAATTAGATAGAAGAAATATATAGGTAGGGAATGACTTCTCACACCCAGTTATACCAAAAGGGAAATTGTAAGGAGAAATTAATTATTTTAACTCTTGCCTTTTAGGTTACTCCCGCCCCCCCTCCCCCAATTTTTTTTTTTTTTGACTTTTTAGTTATATATATGTGTGTGTGTGTGTGTGTGTTAGAAATAATTTAAGAGGAAAATTATACCCACTATAGGGTAAAAATAATTGATTGTGTATTTAAAAGAGCTAATAGTGAATATTTAAGTACATACTATCTAAGAATTATTATAATAGTGGAATTTATAGTACGCAATTAAGAATATTTTTAAGTACAAAAGAAATGCCTAGTTGATTTCCTACTATATTTATCTATTATATTTCTCATGTTATTTCTATCACTTTTTTGTATATTTAAGAAGTATGATGGATTGAAGCGCAACATATAATAGCCAAATTGAACTCAGAATTAGATATAAGATATAAGTTTAATGTTTTTTTTTTTTTCTCTCTCTCTCTCTTGAGAATTAGATAAGTTTATTTAGCCTAACTAAGATAATATGATTTAATTCGTGTTGGATATATATATATATATATATATATAATATCTATTGATTAGCATGATTTGACTTAAGTTGCAAAATTTCCTAACAATGAGATCACATCGAGGTATATGCTTCAATTGAAAGAATTTTTTTAATTCTAAAGTAATGGACATTGATATCACCCTAGAAAACATAAAGCAATATTGCATGCATGTCCATAGTCATAAAATGGATGCAATAGTTCAACATTGTAAGCGTCCCAAAGTTATTTCCTTAAAAATTATAAATTGTAAGATTTTTTTTTTTTTTTTTTGTGAGAAGATATATGATAAGAATTAGAGATTAGATCTCATATATATATATATATATATAACTTTAGTATGCCTGACTTCCTTAATGTAATTTACATCATAATTTGTCGAAAGATTAATGAAAATAACCATATAAAGCTAAGTTATAATTCCAAATACAAAGAAAAAGATGAACACCATACAGTCCATAACTATTAATTAGAATATTTTGTTTCCTCTTCCAAGTTATCCTAAGATGTTAGAACTTAGCGTAGATTTAGATGAGATTAAAAGAAAATTAGCAAGAATTTATGCCGTATTTAATTTTAAAAATTTTACCAAACCATTCAAAAAATAAAATAAACAAATGCAAGGCAAATGATCATGTACTAAATCAATAAAACATATTCCAATTCTTTAGACACAAAAAATTTTAATGTGTAAAACGCAATTATGTAAAGAAAAATTGTAAACATGAATACAAAGAAATAGACTATCAATTAAAAAAAAAATCCATGGTATTTACAACCCTGGAAAAGAAAATACAGTACAAACCTTTACATCGTAATTTGTTGAAAATTTGATGAAAATAACTATATAAAGCTAAGTTATAATCCCAAATACGAAGAAAAATACGAACACCATACAGTCCATACCTATCAATTATAATATTTTATTTCCTCTTCCAAGTTATCCTAAGAAGTTAAAAATTAGCATAGATTTAGATGAGATTAAAAAAAAATTAGCAAGAATTTATGTAGTGTTTAATTTAAAAAATTACAAAGCCATTCCAAAAATAAAATAAACAAATGGGAGGCAAATGATCATGTACTAAATCAATAAAACACATTCCAATTCTTTAGACATAAACAATTTCAATGGGTAAAATGCAATTATGTAAAGAAAAATTGTAAACATGAATACAAAGAAATAGACTATCAATTGAAAATTGAAAAAAGAAAAAAGAAACATGGTATTTACAACCCCGGGAAAAAAAAAATCCATTACAAACAATAAAAATTGCAGTAGAAAAGCAAAGAAGTTCAAGTGAAGAAAAAGAAAAACTGACCTCAAATGTACTTTCCAATTCTAGTTGTAATTTGGTGACTTTTGATGTGGAGAGAAAGCAATTCAAAATCTTTATATAAAAAATTAAATCGGTGAGTTTTAAATCAGTGGGTTTTAAATTCAAGGGGAGGCAATTGACTGTTTTGATGGGGAGAGAAACCGTTTGTTTGTTAAGGAGATGAAAATTTAGAGAGAGAGAGAGAAAGAGAATGATTGATTGCTGAATTTAAAGCAATTTGGAGTCAATGGGAAATTTAGTAATAGTATAAAAATTAGCTATTTGTTTGATGGGAATATGATGAGTTGAGAGAGAAAAAATGGGATTCATTTAAGGAAATGAAAGTGTCGTGGTCAACTTTATTATTGGTTGTGTTATAGTCGGTCCTATTTGGTTAAGGTATTTGAACAACAGTTTTGAGTGTTTAAATACTGAAATTGTGGACCCAAAAAAGCAACGTGTTTGGTAAGGGTGTTTTTTATTGGAGTGTTTGAATTATGTTGCTCATTTTAGAGTGTAAAAACACTAAATTTAAAAAACTCCTCTTATTAGTGTTCAATTTTAAAAAAACGTTGTTCAATGACACTTTTGTAAATATGTTAAAAACCATGGGACTCACTTGATTAGACAAAACCATGTGCTTGTCAAAATAAAATCAACACATACCAAACACACAATTATCTTTTTTCACACACTAAAACATGTTATTTGAAACATGGTATTAAACACATTTTTTGCTTTATGAATACTATAAACACGTGTTTCCACAATACTTTTTAAACCACAATTTTTATATCATTTTAAACAACGATACTAGAAATCTCCAACCAAATGAGTCAATATTTAAATTTTCAACTATCTACGGTGACTCTTTGTTTATTTAGACGATAATATCTTCTAGAGAATGACTCATTTTTCTAAAATTATTTTGTATAAAATTATATCATTTTTCTATATTTGATAATAATCTTAAATAAGTTAAAAAACAATCTTCTAACTTCTCTTCTTTAGCTTGTTGTGAGATAGTGTTGTTTTCAAAAAAAAAAAAAAAAATAATTGGTTGTGTTATAGTCAATGGTCAATGTTTAAATTTCCAACTATCTATCACTATATGAAATATTTTCTTACTACTTTGGTTTTTGGGGATAGCATAAAAAATTTAGAGACAGATCCATGTAGGCTAAACTAGAATATGCATTAACCACTGTTGGGAGTAACGAACTAAAGTTTGAATATAAAAGTTACAACTATATAGGCAGCCCAGAGAGAGGGAAATACAATATACAACTCGTTTCGATTACTTTACTGTACAAAATCAAAACCAATTCCCTAAAGATATTCCAAGTGTTTTAATCAATTTTTTTGGTAAGCAGTAAAAACTCAAAAAAGGTCATATATATATATATATATATATATATATGAGTAAACTACATATTTGATCCCTATCTTTTACAGCATATTTCAATTTGGTCCCTAACTTTTCAGTATCGTGTCAATTTAGTCCATGTTGTTATATTTTGGATGAAATTTGATGACATTTCAAATGGCCAAAATAAAATTTCAGTGTATTGTCACAGGAACAATAGATTTTTTTTAGGCTACCCATTAAACGCGTCATCAATTTTCATCCAAAAAATAATTGTAATGACTAAATTGACACGGTACAGAAAAGTTAGGGACTAAATTGACACAATTGAAAAACTAGGGATCAAATTGAAATATAGTGTATAGGACAAGAACCAAATATGTAGTATATATATAACAGAATTTTATGTAAGATCTTTTGAAAGCCAAATTTGTTCTTTATATAAAGTTAGCAGTGAGTTTTATCATAAATAGTGCAATACATGATAATTATGCTCCCCTTTCTTACATAAATAGTGAGTTTTATCATAAATAGTGTAATAATGCGATAACTATGCTCCCATTTCTTACATGAATTCATTAGCAAAAGTCCAAAAACGTAGGACTGATCAGGGGCAAGACAACAAACTTAATTATCCTAGGATTTGGTCTAAAATGGGAGATTTTCTTTTGAGGCTGTTTTGCGTCTTTGGACAATGTCACACACATGTAAAAATCACATAATCTTGCATTAAATGCTAAGAATTCTAAGATTGTGTTCAACCAATGGGATTAAGGCAGGTATTAAGGAAGAATCCTAGTGTTGCAACTGAAATTTGGACTCTAGGAAATAGGATTCAACACCCCAAGCCAGGTGTCAAAATTTAAGTCCACTTCAGAGGGTTCTGCTGGAGATCCCTTTATACCCTCCAAACCACATGTTTCCAAATTTTCCCCTTTATGATTCATGGGCTTGGTTCATGAACCAATCACATACATTTTTAGTAATAAAATAAACTATTTGGTTGAGGATTTCATGAGCTTGGAGGTCTTGGTTATGGCTTTCTTGAGTTGTGACCAAAACTTGGGGAACAATGGTATTTATTAGCTTTTAGGTGTCAGCCTGTGGTACTGTTCATATCAAAGTTGACAGTGGGACAGGTGGCCAGCTCCTAATTTGGTTTGAGAGCTTGGTTGCTTCTTAAGGTGACCTCCAGCGGAAGGGAGAACTGAATGGAGTTCTCCAACAAGGTCAGTTTGCACACATGGGCTGTTTTGGCTGAGATTTCTTGTTGGGCTTGGCCATGAGGGCTGAGTATTTTGGTAGGCCTCTGACCTAGTGGTTCTCTCCACTTGACCCTATCCTTTTGCTTTCTCATTGTGAGCCCTACAAAATGGACAAAGCTACCATATATTGCCATGGATTTTTATTCCATATCATGGGCTTTAGTTATTAGTAGAAATAAAATGAATCAATGAGCTTTAATAAATATTTATGATAGGTTTTGGGTATTAATTTCCATGGGCTTTAAATAACAACTTGTATAGCTTCTCATAATTTTTACTATGGATTACTTTGTAAATGATATTTTCTTTGGGGCTTTTTAAATAATGACCTCCAATATTTTCTTGAGAATAATACTTACCATGGGTTTTAAATAGAGGCAATATCCATGGGTTTCAAATAAAATATGGTAACAACCACTATAATGAAATAATGTGATATTCCCATGAGTTTTTCTATAGATAATCATAATATGCTTGTAAGCTGAATAACTATCATGAGTTTTGGAAATATATATTATGAATGTTGTGATTTAAGATAAATAGTGTCCATGAGTTCTTATATAAATTCCATGGGTTTATATTATGGTTGAAATAAATAAATGTCATAAGTCCAAAATAAGTAATCATGACTTTCCATGGGCTTTTATATTAGTAACACAAATTCATAATTCTCCATGGGCATGATATATGTTTGCAATGGGTTTTGGAAAAATGGATAGTGTTACATAACATAAATAGTTACCATGGTTTTATAATATGGTATGAAATAAATAAATATTATGGGTTTAAAATAAATCATAACTTTCCATGGGTTTTTATATTAGTAACACAAATTCATAATTCTCCATGGGCTTGATATATGTTTGCCATAGGTTTTGGAAAAATGAATAGTGTCACATAACATAAATGGTTACCATGGGTTTTATAAGATAGATTTCATAGGCTTGTAATATTGTAGTAATAGGTTTAAGAACTTAAAACATTGTTAATCATTGGACTTTAAGTGAAATATTTATGATATAGTATTTTGGCAAGTATTGATAACTTTGGGCTTTTTACAAAATAGTGTCAAGTACCTAGCTTGGACTTTTAATATTGCCAATGAGGATTAGGCTTTTGATATATTGCCAATAAGAATTAGGCATTTGAAATATTGTCAAGCATTAGTAGTCTTGGGTTTTAAAAAAAAAAAAGATGGGATGTGTGCATTGGGCTTGTAAGGCTGGTTTTGGGTTTAGTAAAAATAATGATAATAAAATTAGATAAGATATGAGTTTTTTAGGTTTTTTGTGATAGTTTATATCATGATCCAATTTAGATAATAAGATATGAAATATTTGTGGTTAACATAATAATAGGACAAAAAATATTTAAGAAAATCCAATAACTTGTTAGTGGTGTTTGAAAATAAATAAGTGGTATTTAAATAAAATTAAGTATAAAAAAAATATACCCTAACAACGTGGAAAAAAGAGGAGACTAGCATTGGTCTATCAAGATAGACCAATGCTAGTTGCCTCTTTGAAGGGGCAGCTAGCACTAGTGTATCATAATACACTAATGCTAGCCCCCCATTTTCCACATTCCCCTATAAATGCCCCCCATTTAAAAAAAAAAAAAAAAATATATATATATATATATAGAGAGAGAGAGAGAGAGAGTTTTATGAAGAAATAAAAGAAAAAATAGTGGAAAAAAGGAGTGAAGTAGAGAGAAAAATCATAAAAAGTGAGGAAATTCTAGAAAAGTAGCCTTAGAAAAAAATTCTCTCTCCTCTCTCTCTCTCTTTCTATGAAACCCTACACCGAAACAGCCTCATCCTTTTCTTTTTGTAATCTTTGTGGGTAAGGTTTTTTTGGATTGGTTAGTTTCTTAATAACTAAACTCATCCCATCCCTTTTACTACCGTAATCATCATTTTCATATATATATATATATATATATCTCCTCTTTACTTTGTGTATTTATCCTTTACTTTAATGTTTATATTGTTGTTGGCTATTATTATTGTGTTGGTATCTCTAGATAGGTATTGGACCATCTCCTAGGCTATGTATGGGAAGTACCTTTAGGGGGTAGAAATCCCATCCCACCTAAGCATCTAAGGATTTTATTATTGCATTTTAGCATCTTGTCATCCCATTTACTTTCAAGCAACCCCCATTCCCTTTTAATATCTTGTCATCCCATTTAATTTCTTGCACATCTCCAATCCTCCTTTATTTTATTGTACTTATATATTTACTATATCTAGACACCTAAAAGAGAAAAGATTTTATACTATCTCTCTTAAATGGTTTTTAAACCTCCATTAGAGCACAATATGGGTATTTCTCATAAGAGTGGTGATGGCTTAGAACTCCAATTTCTTTATGCTGAAGGATCCATAAGGCTTGAAAGATATTAAAATCTATTTAAGGGAGAAATAAAAATAATAATAAATAATAATAAAAACCTTTTAATCAACATTTCAATATTCCAAGTTCTTTACTTTTATATCATTTAAATTCCAAGTATTTACTTATATGCCATTTAAATTTCAAGCTCTTTACATTTTATGTCATTTAAAACCTAAAGAAAGAACAAGATGGACCTTAGGATCCCATAAAGATCGAGAAGGGCTTAAGCTTACTCATTAGCACTCACAGATATTGAGAGATAGTGGACTTTGCCTCTTTCAATGTTTTAAGAACGAACTTCCTGTTGCCTTCCACTTTAGATCATTCAATACAAAAAATTGATTCCATGCAATCATCGAGAGACACCCACAAAATATGAGAAAGAAATTGAAATGCTTAATAATGATAGTATTTCAAACATATATATATATATATATATCGAATTAAACCAAATTACAGAAATTTCGCCCCAGACAACTGCAATGAGCTAAAACAAGGGAAAAAAAAAGGCATCATGCGGCCCAAAATTGCCCAGAATGAACCAATTGCCTATGAAATTATTACAGCACATTATTCTTATGAGTTCAAATATATATATATATATATATATATATATATATAATTTGGAACTGGGAAATGTTCCCAGCTCCCAGACCAAACTCAACATATATAAGGTAGCTATTTTACATTCTTGCCTTGGCAACCACAAGAGGTCCATCAAACATGTCCACAGCACCTGGCCTAGTCCATGTTTCTTTGAATTGCTCCTCAGTCACACCTGGAAAAAGATAAAAAATAAAAAGAAACATTAGCAATGTGCTTTCATATTTTACTCAGGTGCATTTACATGGAAGGAATTTAGATACTTGCCTTTGCCCATTGCAGCAGTTGAAGAAATACCTCCCTGGACAGTCTTGAGGTACTTATCATAGTAGTTTGCACCAGACCATTTTTGATGAGCAAGTGTGTCAACCCCATTGTTCCTCTCCTCCCTCTGGATCCTCTCGACATAAGCCAACATTCCCCTACTTGCATAATCCCTTGCAAAGGTGTCAGTCACAAGAGCATTGGCATGGAAACCAGCCAGAGTTATAAACTGCCAACAGTAGCCCAACTTGGCAATCATAGGAATGAACTCCTTCATTTGTTCATCGGTCATTCCCGATGCATCCCAGTTGAAAGAAGGTGAAAGATTATAAGCCAACATGATCTCCGGGTGCTTGGATTTCACCCCCTCAGCAAACTTGGTGCATTCTACCAAGTCAGGACTTGCAGTCTCCATCCAAATAAGATCAGCATGTGGAGCAAAAGCCCGGCCACGGACAACAGCCGCCATCACAGACCCTTTGAACCTGTAAAAGCCTTCTCTGGTTCTAGGCAAGTCCCAATCCCAGAACAGGTTGTTGAGCCCCAATCTCTCAACAACCTCACGGGCTTGCTCATTTGAGAGACACTTATCATAACTAGAATAATTCGTCCACTCATATAGTCCCCTTCTCTTCTCATTCTCCCCAATGTTCATATTCTTAATGGCATGCACAACACAATCAGAGAATGTCTTCAACTGTGCCATTGATATCCATTGGTCTTCAAGAGCTTGAAGTTCAACTCCTGTTTTACCAGCAGCCATTGCTTCTGCCAAAAGAGTAGCCAAACTTTTCCCCTCAAGGTTTGGATTTGTCACACCCAAAATGAACTGATGATCTCTTGGGTCAATATTAGTTTGGATCAAATTAGCCGCGACTGCATCAGTCCTAGCCACCAAAATGGTCTCAACCCCCATGACATCAAATTGCAACCTTGCAGCCACTATCCTATTGATGTGTTCACTAGTGGCAACAAGTACTTTTCCAGCCATGTGGCCACATTTTTTGGTCATTGAGGACTGGTCCTCAATGTGAACTCCAGCTGCACCCCGTTCCACAAAAAGCTTACAAAGCTTAACAGTTGCTGTGGAGCCACCAAAGCCAGTATCCCCATCAGCTATGATTGGTTTCAAGTAATCAATATAAGGGGTTCGAGCTCTCTCTTCTCTGCTCATGCTCATTCTTGCCTCTCTTTGCTTTCTATCATGGTATTGTTGGGCAAAAAATAAATGTTCCACTTTGTTTGGGACAGTGTCATAGGGGTAGTCAGCAAGGTCTGGACCAGGTTCATTGGTGGAGGTGTGGGTGGATGAGCACTGCCAACCAGAGACATATACAGTGTCCAAGTGCTTGGCCATCATGGTCACCTGGACAGGATCAAGTGCACCAAAAGTCCTAGAGGCTGTGCCATTGGCTTGGTGGCTCTTGAGAGTTCTCCATAGTTTTTTCGCCAGTTCATTTGAACCGTAGCTTTGTCTGAGGTTTCCTCGTAGCGACACAACATCTCTAGCTGAATACGGACGCCTGGTTTGCTTGAACCTCTCCGTGTTCCACCATGCTTGCACCTCTGCAACTTCAGCTTCAAACCTTCCTTCTTCCTCCATTATCTGTTTACAAAATTAATGACTTATAATGCCATAATGATACAAGTGCTTGGCCTTATTGAACACTGTATGATAGGCATTAGAATTTAATTTAAGCAAATCCAATAGAAGAAAGGCCAAGTTGTCCCTAGGGAGGTTCGCTAAGACAAAGAGACTCCAGGTACATCTGCCTCTGCTAAGTACGTTTACATAAACTCTCTCCACGTACGATTTCATGCTTGTAAGCAGAAAGGGAATTAATTTTTAATTCCGTAAGAAGAATATTTTATATTTCAAAGGTTTGTAGGGAATTTTGATTATTATATGAAGAAAAAGAACCAAAAAAATATTACATATACTCCGTAAAAACACATAAGAGACTTTTTCTACTGTTGCACCTGTGTATTACTTTTACTGTAATATTTGCACCTCTTACAGTTGGGACCTAAGATTTTGTCCAAAAACACATCATGGGTATCGATTTCTCAAACCCAAAAATCAAACTCATAAACACATGATACTGATTATACACACTAACACACAAACACAAACCCACAAACATGTTCATCCACACAATAAACCTAAAAATTTCTTCTCCAAACACAAACAAAACTCAGAAGTAAGAAATAAAAGAGAGGAAAGGGGTGGAGAAGAGGGATGGAATCGGTCTTGCATGTCCTTTCCTGCGTTCTTGATCAGCGCCGCTAGGTCATGAAAGAGGAGATCGGCGCCGCTGCTGCTCGTCAAAGGTGATCTTGCAAGCTGGGTGACAATGGAAATTGGTGCTGGGTGAGGTGGAGATCGACGCTAAGTGGATTTCCTTTGCTGGGTTCGTCAAGGGTTTTGGGAGAAACAGGGCTAACCGTGACCGACAAGCATAAGAGTGAAGAAGAAAGTACAGGAAGATGTTTGGACTCGGTGAGAGGAAGAGAATGGAGGGGCGGAGAGGGGTTTATACCATGTGTTTGGGTATTGGGGGAGAGTGATGGAAAAAAAAGAAAAAAAAAAAGGAGAAAAGGGGATTTATGGGGAGAAAGAGGATACATGCGACTATGCCAACCGTGAGCCTGACATGGAATAGGTCTTGCATGTCCTTTCCTGCATTCTTAATCAGCGCCGCTGGGTCATGAAAGAGGAGATCGGCGCCACTGCTGCCCGTCAGAGGTGATCTTGCAAGTTGAGTGACGGTGGAGATCGGTGTTGGGTGAGGTGGAGATTGGCGCTGGGTGGATTTCCTTTGCTAGGTTCGTCGAGGGTTTTGGGAGAAACAGGGCTAACCGTGACCGACAAGCATAAGAGTAAAGAAAAAAGTACAAGAAGATGTTTGGACGTAGTGAGAGGAAAAGAATGGAGGGGCAGAGAAGGGTTTGTACCGTGTGTCTGGGTATTGGGGGAGAGGGATGAAAAAAAAATAAAAATAAAAAAGGAGAAAAGGGGATTTATGGGGAGAGAGAGGATACACGCGACTATGCTAACCGTGAGCCTGACATGGTGCTCAAGTAGTGGGTCCCACAAACAATACAAATTTTTGAGTTATGAGAGGTTAGAAACAGTGTGCCAAATGTGCCAAGAGTAGGAAGTTGGGGTATTTTAAATGAGAAGTGATGAGTGGTAAGAATTGAGTGATAAATGACGAGTGAGGACATTTTTAAAACCAAACAGCCCCTTAATCTTCTAAGATGCTTGGTACAAGATGTTTTGTGTTGCATATGTTTAAATGCAACTAAAGGTAAGAAAATGAAAGTGTTGTTGTCAACTTTATTATTGGTTGTGTTATAGTCGGTCAATGTTTAAATTTTCAACAATATATTGTGACTTTTGTTTATTTTGATGATAATATTTTTTTAGAAATTGAGTTATTTTTTAAAAATTATTTTCTATAAAACTATTTTATATCTCTATATTTGATAATAATCTTAAATAAGTTTAAAAACAATCTTCTAATCTTGCTGTGAAGTAGAGTTGTTTTTCAAAAAAAAAATATATATTGGTTGTGTTTTAGACTTATAGTCAACAATCTATTTAAATTTCCAATTATTTGTCACTATATGAAATATTTTCTTACTACTTTGGTTTTGGGGGATAGCATCAAAAATTTAGAGACAGATCCATGTAGGCTAAACTAGAATATGCATTAACCACTATTGAGAGTAACGAAACTAAAGTTTGAATATAAAAATTACAACTATATAGGCAGCCCAGAGAGAGGGAAATATGATATACAACTCATCTTGATTACTGTACTGTACAAAATCAGAACCAATTCCCTAAAGATATTCCAGATGTTTTAATCAATTTTTTTGGTAAGCAGTAAAAACTCAAAAAAAGGTCATATACATAACAAAATTTAATTAATAGAATGCACTATTATATGAGATGAGAGAACTATATAGGCAGCCTAAAGAGAGGAAAATATGATATACAACTCGTTTTGATCACTGTACTGTACAAAATCAAAACCAATTCCCTAAAGATATTCCAGGTGTTTTAATCAATTTTTTTGGGTAAGCAGTAAAAACTCAAAAAAAAAGGTCATATACATAACAAAATTTAATTAATAGAATGCACTATTATATGAGATGAGAGAACCATATAGGCAGCCCAGAGAAAGGAAAATATGATATACAACTCGTTTTGATCACTGTACAATACAAAATCAGAACCAATTCCCTAAAAATATTCCAGATGTTTTAATCAATTTTTTTGGTAAGCAATAAAAACTCAAATAATGTCGTATACATAACAGAATTTAACTATTATATGAGATGAGAAAACATCGGGATTGATGTTGTCATACAAAAATAGTCTGCTACTTTGTAGTTAATCGAACGTGATTTATGTATCTGGGTGTGGTTCATCCACATAGTCTGTAGTTGGGCAACTAGAATTAAAATTGTAATGCAACAGATTAGCTCAAAACATATGCAAGGCTAGCTCATTGCATGAGTGCCAAATTGTTGAATTATCTTGAACCATAAGCATGGCTCAAGCTATCAAACTTCCAGTGAGAACAGACCAAGAGATTCGAGAAGAGAATTAAATAAAGGCTTTCTGGCCAGTGTGCTTACCATTGAGGGCACTGAGTAAGATGCAGCCATGGCAGAACTTTTTCTTTGTATGAAATATTTTCTAAAACAATAAGAAGTAAACAACTAAGTAGGAGAAGTTCATGCTGAACCTCTTCCAAGTCCCTCAATTTATAACGCAAAGGGATACTCACATCCCCTTGTGGGGAAAAAAAAAATAGTAAAACCAATGCCCTTCTGGATAAGAAAAGTACAAAAACCAAGAAAATTCACACTTCATTTCTCTCAGTTATGTTTATCTATTAATCTATTACATAAAACCTTTGTCATTGTTATCTTTTCAGAAAGTCAGTGACACTCGTCTGAATGGGAGCTGCATTGATTTGCTCTTTGCAGGCACGTAGGTGATGGCACCACCTATCCTGTGCCACCATGATGTTCGTCTTTCGTTCTGGTGATGTCACTCCTTTATTTAATTTAATAGCCAACTGATTCTGTTTTTCCTGTTTCATTTGTTTTATTCTTATCATTTTACTATGTTAATTTCTTTATTCCACACTGATTTTCTTGTTGGCAACATCTTATTATTATTATTATTATTATTATTTTGAGCCAAGCTCCAATTACTATTGACGAGTTACATACTAGCTTTGTTATTTATAGACCCATATAATATACTGTATAATTTATTCTCTATGTATAGTATTTCTGTATTATATGATTACTTTTGATTTATATACATGGATTGATTTAAAATTACACGTTGTGTAATTATAAATAATATTACATCATCTTTTTTTTTTTTTTTAAGAAACCAATTACATCATCTAATAACATGTTAAATCTATATTTTGAAAACTCATTATTGGATTATATGTTCTATATATTCTTAACATGCATGCCGATTTTTATGCCAATCAAATGTTATTTACCATTTGATCTATAAACTTATCTTTTAATCATTATTTTAAACTACAAAAACTTGAATTTAAAAATTAATTAGTAACAAGCATGGAGAATGTACAAAGAAAATGTAATACAACTATGAATTTATCAAAATTTGTATCTAATTAAAAAATATGAAGTGGTATAACATTACTTAAAGTTACACCGAATGTAACTCAAAGTTATACCGAATATAACTCTCTCTCTCTCTCTCTCTCTCTCTTTATATATATATATATATATATATATTGTATGGACCGTGAATAACGGTCTAGCCCGAGCTCACAACCCACTCCCCAAAACCGTCCTATCCCGTCCCGGAACTAGACCTAGCCTAATCAAGCCCAACCGAGCACCTAGACTACGTATCTCTCATCATGCCAAGAATGATAGATAATGCTTTGGGGGAATCCACCCACCAAGCATTAACTAGCGTCTGGCACAAGTTCTAAAGAGGTCGTGTCAGCAGTATGCAATGGGTCCCCTCTAGTCAGAAATATAGCACAAAAGGGCCCATAGGCTTGGGGAAGACCCCCCTTAATCATGACAATCCCATTAAGGAAATGATACAAATAAGGGAATATAGACACAAATTAGGAGGTTCAAAAAATTGGGAAAAGGGAGACATGAGAGTAGCGAGGAAAGACATCCTGGGAGTTAAGAAATCATGTTCGAATTTCAAGGAAATGGCTCAGCTACATAGTCGTCACCTCAGTTGAGCTAAAATCAAGAGAGCTTAGGGCCCTAATAACACTTTAACTCCATTAGTAACCTACAAAACCATTTCTTAGACCTCCCATTGTGAAATAAGCTCAACCCAAAATACAAGTAAATTGGGGGGTCTAAGCCCAAAAATCCCAACACCATTGAGCTGAGCCACCACATGACTAAAATAGCTTCTAATCTTAAGTGGCTTAATAAGTAATTTGACCTCAGTTCTATCTAGTTCAATAGAGTTAGATGATTTGAACCAAACAAAGGTCACATCGTCCAAAGGACTCAACCTCAGGTCCTACTCTACATCAAGATCTTAAACGCTTGGCCATGACCTAGGTGGTGATTGCACAGGTTAGAATTGATACAAGTTAGTTCCAATAGTTATAAATTACTTCACTCTCTATTTGGATTTGATTATAATAGCCCCTAATCTAAAGTGGTTGATCTATATAATCTGACCTCAATTCTTTGTAGTTCAATAGTTTTAGATTATGAAACGCAATACTCTTTAAAGCAGAATCGATACAAGATAAAATATGCCACTATTTTTTTTTTGTTCCTATGAGAATCTTAAGTATGCCAATAGTTTTATATGATAATAAATAATTATTGGGTAAACTACATATTTGGTCCTTAACCTTTACGTTATATGTCAATTTGGTCCCTAACCTTTCAAATGTGTCAATTAAGTCCCTAACCTTTTAGTATTATGTCGAAATAGTCCTTACCGTTAAATGATAGATGAAAAATGCTAATGTGGCTAACGGCCAAATAAAAAATCATTTTTATGCCACATCAAATGACATGAGTCATACATGGAATAAAAAATAAAACTAAAAAAATTTAGTTTTAAGAATCTGCTTTAAAAGTTAAAATTATTAAAAAAAAAAAAAAAAAAAAAAAAAAAAAAAAAATCATTTGAATCCCAAACACCCTTCAAACCAAAACCCATGACAACCCTTCTCCTCCGTCGCTTTTCAAACCCCAAGAAAACCATCACTATGCAGTTGAGACTTTGGCATCAAATAAAGCTGTACAAATAGCATGGGTGACGAGTGCAAGAAAGTAAGAAATTGTTTGAGGAGATGAGGATGAAGGCTCAAGGTACCCATGCCTCTGTCGCCAAACCCACTTACATCGTCGCCTTATTTTCAGTTGTGTATGCCACATCGTCGTTGTCTTTACAGCTTGCATCGTCATTGGGCTTAATATGTTTAATCTGTTGGGGTGCTAATTGGATTAAGCATCAACGCTAGCTAGTAGTTCCCTTGCTTTGTTGCCCAGAACAAAGGACAAAATTGGTCATGAAATTGCATATTTTAAATTTTAGTCATTTTCCTAGTAGATCAACAAGTAAGAATGTTTTTCTTGGTTTTGAAAAGTTGTGCAGGAGATGGGTTGCCGTGGGTCTTGATTTGAAGAGTGTTTGGGGTTCAAATGATTTTCTGTTTGGATGCTAAGAAAGTGATGAGAATATTCTAGAATGATTTTACTTTATTTTAAATTTTAAATTTTTAAAGCACGTTGTAATTTAATATAATGGATTTTTCAACAAATTCTTAATTTTTTTTTAATATTCCATGTGGCATTACGCATGTCGTTTGATGTGGCATAAAAATGATTTTTTATTTGGGTCGTTAGCCACATCAGCATATTTCATCCATCATTTAACGGCAAAGACTATTTTAACACAATGCTAAAAGATTAGGGACCAAATTGACACATTTGAAAGGTCAATGACCAAATTGACATATGACTTAAAGGTTAGGGACTAAATATGTAGTTTACCCATAATTATTTGATTGATACTGTTCACTAAAGCCATATATGTACACGATAATAAATGCAGCATGTTTGGCCATACTTTTTTCTCATAGGAAAAGGGAGATTTTTACATCCCAAAAGACACGCTTGCATACTACACAGACACAGCGTGTGGTTTTATGGTAGGAATTTTTGTCCCAGCACTTAGAGAAGAGTAGTTTGAACGATAGCCACAGTAAGGCCTGTGTGGTACATGTGGTATTACTCATTACCGTTACATGGCATAGGGTTGATAAGTCCACATTAGAGACCCCATTTTATTCAGCAAAAAAAAAGAAGAAGAAGAAGAAGAAGAAGAAGACAGGCCTGCATTGTGGCAAAATCCTCGTTATTTCTCACATTTTTTTAAGGATTGTCGATACTATCTTTTTTTCCTGCCCAAATTCATGCATCAAAACAAAGACAAAAAAAAAATTTAGAAAATGTGCAAAATCATGAATTCCAAAGCCAAAAAGGCTAAAAATAAATACAACATGCTTGAACAGTAAATCAAAAAGTCACAACATTTGAAAATTTTATTTTACAAAAAAATATGATTAATACCTTAACCAGGTATATCAAAAAGTTGACTTTTTGATCCGATTGTTGGATCGTGTCAAATTTTGGACCGTCTCATAGAGAATATTTTTCCCTTCGAAAGCATAGTTTACATGCCAAAATTGGAGTTAAAACGGATAAGATATCACAAAAATACTGAAACCCTAACAAAATCTTCACTATATTTTTCAAGAAACTGGCAGTTTTTTACCAACTTCACACAATAAATTGAACCAATTGGACAAAAACTAGAATGAGCAGGCTGGACCATCTTGAAGAACAAGATCTTAGCTAATTTCACAAAAAAAGGCTCGACAATATTTACTTCAAGTTGGAAGATATGAATTTTTCAAGAAAAAACATCTAGAATTTTTCAGTTTTTCGTCACCTTCCTTCCGAGCGCGATATCTCAACAATCGTTACTTCAAATCGAACAAGGTCAGGACCATTAAAAACTAGACAACCAGAGCTTTCCGTTCATATAAAATTTGTAGGGAACAAAGCTTAGAAATGCCTCCAAAAAGCTGCACAAAGACTGGGCCAAAAATTAGAAAAACACAAATAGGGCTGATGACATGGCAAAAAAAGGAGGCTAGCATTAGTGTATCAAGATAAACCAATGCTAGCTACCTCCTTGAAGGGGCGGCTAGCACTAGTGTATGGGGAATGTGGAAATGGGGGCTAGCACTAGTGTATCCAGGTGTAACTCTTAAAGTTACACATTTTTTAAACCCTTAGAGTTACACATTTTTTAAATCATTGGATTTAAGTAGATCCAACGGTCAAAAAAAGGGAATGTGGAAAATGGGGGCTAGCACTAGTGTATCTGGATACACTAGTGCTAGCCCCCATTTTCCACATTCCCCTATAAATACTCCCATTTTTGGATGAGATGGGTTCAAGTTACACCTGGTGTAACTCTTAAAGTTACACATTTTTTAAACCCTTAGAGTTACACATTTTTTAAATCATTGGATTTAAGTAGATCCAACGGTCAAAAAAAGACCCTCATTAATGCTAATATTCTAATTGATCTCATTTATTATCCCTTATTTAACACATTTCATACCTATCTCTAAATAAATAAAAAAAGTCTACGTCTCTCTCTGCTCCATAATCTGCTCTCTCTTTCTAATTTCTTCATGTTCAGATTCATCTTTTTCCAAACATACATATATATGTTAATCCAAGAAAAGACTAAGTAAAATTTTGTTAACCTGATTTAGTCATCATCTATAATCTAATTATTAAACCTCACACTATCATACGTATGTATATGTTGACTCTTTTCTTTTGATTGATGAAAGCTGCTAAAAAAAATATATAACTTAATGCATAAAATTGTCATGTTGACGAGAAGAAAACACTGAATCATTATTGCCTAGAAATTAAAAGCAAGTGATTGGGTAAGGGTGTTTCTAGATGCACCATCAAGAAATAATGACTGATTGAAGGGCGTAGTCGTAATTTTCTGAAGTAGCTAATGAAAGTATCTTTTGGAAAAAGATGAATCTAAACATGAAGAAAATTTTTATTTCTGGAGTGTTCATGTTGATGAGGCAAGGAGCATGGTGTTGAGATTGGAATTAAGAGAAAGGCAATGGAATTGAGTTGGAGAAAAGCAATGGAGGAGAAAAAGAGAGTAGAGAAAAATGTGATTATGGAGGAGAGAGACGTAGAATTTATTTATTTATTATTATTATTTTTTTTTTTTTTTGAGTTTAGAGATAGGTATGGAATGTATTAAATAAGTGATAATAAATAAAATTACTTAGAATATAAGCATTAATGAAGATCTTTTTTTGATCGTTAAATCTACTTAAATCCAATGGTTTAAAAAATGTGTAACTTTTTAGAGTTACACTAGGTGTAACTTGAATCCATCTCTTTTTGGATATATATATATATATATATATAAAGTTTTATGAAGAAAAAATAGAGAAAAAAGAGTGGAAAAAAAGAGTGAAGTAGAGAGAAAAATCATAAAAAGTGAGGAAATTCTAGAAAAATAGCCTTAAAAAAAAATTCTCTCTCCTCTCTCTCTCTCTCTCTCTCTAGGAAACCCAACACCAAAAAAGCCTCATCATTTTCTTTTTGTAATCTTTGTGGGTAAGGTTTTTTGGGATGGGCTAGTTTCTTAATAACTAAACTCATCACATCTCTTTTACTGTTGTAATCATCATTTTCATATATATAAAAGTCTCTTCTTTACTTTGTGTATGTTTATAGTTGCTTTATTTTTATGTTCTTGTACATATTGAGTATATATCTAATCGTTTACTTCAATGTTCATTTTGTTGTTGGTTATTATTATTGTGTTGGTATCCCTATATGGGTATTGGACCATCCCCTAGGCTATGTATGGGAAGTACCCTTAAGGGGTAGAAATTCTATCCCACTTAGGCATCTAGGGATTTTATTATTGCTTTTTAGTTTCTTGTCATCCCATTTACTTTCAAGCAATCCCATTCCCTTTTAATTTCTTGTCATCCCATTTAATTTCTTGCACGTCCCCAATCCCCCTTTATCTTATTGTACTTATATATATATATACACTATATCTACACACCTAAAAAAGAAAAGATTTTCTACTATCTCTCTTGAATGGTTTTTAAACCTCCATTAGAGCACAATATGGGTGTGTCTCATAAGAATGGTGATGGCATAGAACTCCCATTTCTTTATGTTGAAGGATCCATAAGGCTTGAAAGAGATTAAAATCTATTTAACGGAGAAATTAAAAAAAAAAAAAACCTTTTAATCAACCTTTCAATATTCCAAGTTCTTTACTTTTATGTCATTTAAAGACTTGCTTTTATGCCATTTAAATTTTAAGCTCTTTACTTTTATGTCATTTAAATTCCAAGTCTTTACATTGTTGTCATTTAGATTTCAAGCTCTTTATTTTTCGGGCTATTTATTTATCTATCCCTTTACATTTCTCATTAATAATGTGCCATAAAATAAATATGCTTGAAAGTAAATGAGAGAAAGCATGGCTAGTTAGCAAATTTACAATTTTACACTCCCGTGAACGTTCAACCACCCAGCTAAATTCTATCATCTTCCCTAGTGGTATTCACCAAATTGGAAAACAGCACCAAAATCTTCCGCAAAATAGCATAATCGAACTGCACTGTAAGTTGCAGCGCAGTTTGCGATTTTATAATGAGAAAAACGCACAAACCGCATCACACCATTTTTATAAATTAATATATTTATTTTTTTTAGTATTAAATATATTATTAGTAGTTTAATAACCCCAGTTTCCAAATATATATATATATATATATATATACTTTAATAGCCTTAGCAAGTGTTGATTAGAAAAGTCAGCCCAAAATAAAGAAAAACTAACTCAATAGTTTAAAACTTAACCCAAAACAAAGGGAAAAATCAGTTTTGCGTTGGGCAGGAAAAGCTCAAATTTGGAAAATATACCAACTTCAAACTGTTCAAACTGCATTTTAAATACCGCATCACACATGTGACCGTAAAAATGAGGTGTGGTGTGGTTATGGTTTTGGCTAAACTCTAAATCACACCGTATTACACAGCACCGCACATATGATCGCAAAAATAAAGTGCGATGCGATTATAGTTTTGGCTAAACCGCACCATAAAGTGCGGTATTAAAAATTGTCTAAAATCACACCACACTGCACCACGAACACCCCTAATCTTCCCTATCTTCTTCTACTTTTTTTGTCATTTTTTGCAAGATTTCTATTAGGTATCGGCCAGCCAAATGGTAAAATAAGTTAAATAACATTTCATCTTGTTTTTTCTATAGCGTGCCTGTTAAAATAAATTAGTCAAAAAGTTGAATAAGAAAAATGATGTTGAGTTATATATAAATAGCACGTAACCCATGCAAACGCATGGATGCATTTAAAATTTAACACAATTTTTATTATAAAAATATAAATAATTAGTCAAATTATTATTTTTTTTTTAAAATAGCATGTAACACATGCATACATATAGATACATTTAAAATTAAACGCAGTTTTTATCATAAAAAAATATAAATAATTAGTCAAATTTTTTTTAAGTAAACGTAATTATTCACATATTAAAATTCTTACCCAAATTTAATACTACATATAATCATTTTTTTCTAATTTTTAATAAGATAGAACATGTGGTGATCTTTATTGTGCAGTGATTTTTATTGAATATATGTGATTGGGTTTTTTTTTTTTTAATTATAGTTCATTAATATTAGATTTTTAGTAGTTTGCACTTATTAACTCACTTGGCACAAAAATTAAAAAACTTAAGTGGATAATGTGGTGTGATCCCCATATAAATTTAGACACATGGCGCAAAATTAGATTCTAATTTTAAATTCTAATTTAACTTTCTCTAAGTTTTACCTATTAATATATACTAGCATGTAACACATGCAAACGAATTGATACATTTAAAATTAAACACAATTTTTATTATAAAAATATAAATAATTAGTCAAATTACTAATATAAAAAAAATAGCACGTAACACAGACATTAATGCATATGTATAGATACATTTAAAATTAAACAGAATTTTTATCATAAAAATATAAATAATTAGTCAAATTACTTTTTTAAAAGTAAACGTAATTAATCACATATTAAAATTTTTACCTAAATTTAATACTACTTATAGTTTTTTTTTCTAATTTTTAATAAAATAGAAGGTGTGGGGATTTTTATTGAGTATATATGATTTTTTTTTTCATATAGTTCATTAATATTAAAATTTTAGTATTTTGCACTCATTAACTCACTTGGCACAAAAATTAAAAACTTTAAGTGGACACAGAGCACAAACTTAAGTGAATAATTATGGCGTGGTCCCCACATAAATTTGAACACATGACGCAAAATTTGATTCTAATTTCAAATTCTAATTGAACTTTCTCTAAGTTTTGCCTAATAATTTATATATAGATTAGTTAAATTATTTTTTAAAAATAGACCTAATTAGTCACATATTAAAATTCTTACTTAAATTTAATACTACTTATGATCATTTTTTTTCCGTCTAATTTTTAATAAAATAGAACGTGTGGTGATTTTTATTGAGTATATGTGATTTTTTTTTTTTTTAATTTTATAGTTCATTAATATTAGATTCTTATTATTTTGCACTCATTAACTCATTTGGCATAAAAATTAAAAAATTTAAGTGGACACATGACACAAACTTAAGTGGATAATTATGGTGTAGTCTCACATAAATTTAAACGCATGACACAAAATTGGATTGTAATTAAACTTTCTCTAAGTTTTGCCTATTAATATATATATATATATATATATATATATATTTAGCAAAAAAAATTTATATATAACATATGTAATGTGTTAATTAAAAAAATTTTCTTTTTTATGTACTATGTAATAAGGGTAAAATAGTAAATTACTACTAAATTATCTTTTTCATTCTCTCATTTTTTTCTCAACCAAAAAATGAAACCTATATATTTTTTTTATCCTTATACATTTCCATCGTTTATACTAAAAAGAAATTGTGAAAAACTAAATCTTTTCTATCCTTTTAACCAAACTAAGTATGGACTTTTTAGGACTACATTACAACTCAAAGTCAAAAACCAGTAACCAACCAAATTAGAGAATATGAACAATTTTAGCGAAATGATGGAATGACTAGAAAAATATGCTAAGACAAACCAATTTGATTCTAGGTTGGTTGACCTATCAACCATCAAGGAAACCAATATTTTTGCTTGTGTAGGGTTAAATTTGAACCCCACCCTCTTTTTATGCTCCCGGCCGCCACGACTTGCGGTCAATTTTAAAAACATATCAGTATCGTGTTAAGGATAGAGCACTCGAACATTAGGCTCAAGCCAAAAACCCAATGGTAATTAGTGTTCTATTTTCTCCTTCCGTGGCCATAACTTAACCACATTAACCTCTCCCACTCCCCCCTACCCCTGTTTTTCCTTCCTGCAGATTACTAAGCCTCTCTCTCCACGTGGCTATAGAGAAAATGTGACACATTAGGGAAGATGAAATTAAAAGGCAATATTATCAATTGTGTCAAATTTGGAGGTTAAATAGATAAAGAGTCTGGCTAAGGGCACACATTAAGCCACTCATTTTTTAAAACATTTTCTCGAAAATTGAAAAAGCTGTCAATACTTTTTTAATTCTCGAGAAAATATTTTCAAAAATGATTAATTATTGTGTGCCCTTAGGACACACATTAGCAAAATCCATAGATAAAATAGAGTAGTTCCATAGTTATTATTGTAATATAGATAGAGTTGTTCTTCTTTTCCAGCCAATAAAATATTTCTTGGAATTATTGTGCAAATAGTGTATAAGTATTAAGTCGTGGGGCATGAACAAATATATTTTCATATTTTGTACACCATTTTCCGTGTGTTTGTTATTGCGGTGACAACATACAAAACGGTTGGGAATTTGGAAATTGGGATTCCCGAGGAGGTGAAGGATAAGCCCATCTCAAAGCAACTTGCCAATATATCCTCAAAAAAAAAAAAAAAAAAAATTCCCCTTTTTATTTTCCATCATGCTCTGCCGCCAATGATACCAGAAATCAAATTAACTATCTTACTCTTTCTTTCTTTTTAATTATTCTTTTTATTGGAATTTTTTTTATTTTTTTTATTTTATGACTTTCACATGTAACTAGTAGACACACTGCCCCCTTATATAATTGGACCAAATATTTGGATCGAATTAAATATTATGTCATATTCGCCTAAGAAAGGAATATGGTAATATTCTTATTTTTGAGAAGGGAATATGGTAATATTTAAGGATGAAAAATCATTCGGGAAGCTTTATAAACATAAATGAATTTTCATCAAAAAGAAGGTTACATGATATAATTCCTAAATTCTAAAAGTAAAGTTGCGTAGCTCAACCTTCTATATATATATATTTGTTGTTGTTGTTTTTAACAAAGACATTTTCTAAGGTTTCAAAATTTTTCACTCTCAACGATGAACGATCGATATAAAGAAAAGAAAGAAAGAAAAAGTCACATTTAATTTACTTGTCATAATTACATAACATTAAACAAGAAATTATTGCACTTTAACCATTTTTTGTCCTTTTTTTAACCTTATGAAGTAAATTCCATTAATTAAGAGAACCAAATAAATTAATTGTAATTCACATAGATTTTTTTTTTTTTTTTTTTTTTTGGTGGTAAATTACAGTGCTTCACCTCAATTACACTTAATTCTATGAACTAATTAACGGAAAGTTTTTTTTTTTGAGAATCCATTAACGAAAAGTTATAACTTTGTTTCTATGTTCCTCTTGCTGTTTATTTTTTTGGTTAAAATTGGCAAAATTTAGCATTAAAAAACCAATTTACTCCTCTCCAAAACATATGATTAAGGGGTAAATTGGTCTTTAAATACTTAAATAGTTAACAACAAAACAGGCATCATAAGGTTGAGTATAACATTTTTAGAATTGGGGGTCGATTGTGCAATTCAATAGTTCAAAAGATTAAGTATAAATTTTTTTTCTTTTTGGGAAGAAATTCAAGTATAATCACGGTGATAATCTAGGGTTGGAAATATATTATTTATCTTTTTTTTTTTTTTTTTTTACTAATTATTAACTCATACATCATGACTAAATCCTTTCTCTGTGTGATTAGTTACTCATACGCATCACGAGTCACGACTAATGCTCCTACATCACATGTTTCTCAAAAATAAATAAATACATCACACATATCGGTGTAGACTGTAGACAAATTTAAAGTCTTAAATAGTGGCATTCAAATGCAGTCTAAATTTGTTGGTTTCTAAATACGTGCAAAAGGATTGGAACCGTGCATCATGGGATTTTGTATATCCTGTACCCGACCCCACAGTGTGTAGATCCCGCCTCCTTGTGAGGTACCCGACATATATGCTGGGTAAAAGGATATACCGCCTTGCGTCATGGACATGGCATGAGAGGATATGCATATGCCTTGCAATTATTCTCACCGTCTCAAACGTGTGTAAGAGATGAGGTGCTCTTGGACTGTAGCTGATTTTCTAGAAAATGACGACGGTGGGGTTGGAAAAAATAGAGGAATTCATAGACTTTGCTTATTGGGATTTGTAAACATTCAAAATTGACAAAGTATGGCGGTCCCGATTTTGCTGGTGGTGATCCTTCAAAATTGTAGGGTTGGGTTTTGAGCATTTCGAGGAAAAAGAACCTTAATATACCCCACCTCACATTTCTTTGAAGATTTGTATCCCTCTTAAGAAAGTGTGAGAAGATTTGTGTTGATTGAATTTCCCATGTAGTAATTTTTTATACCATTCATAAGTAAATAATAAAATATATATATTTAATAGCTGTCCATTCATTGGGAAAAAAAAAACATTTGTCCATTGTTCAAAGGTATTAAGTATGACTATGACTAGGGTTGTCCATGGGTCGGGCCGGGTCAGTTTTGGTCCCAATCAAGAACCGACCCACCGGCGTCGGGTGGAAGGTGGAGGGACCCAAAACCGACTGCCGATGTCAATCGGTCGAGTCGGTTTTAGGTTCAAGTGATGCTCAGGTTGGTTCGGTCGGTGGAGAGATTTGTTGGATCCTACAAACGTCGTCGAATTCTGCAAAAGCTTCGTCGGATTCTGCAAAACCTCACTCCATTTGCACCGAAAATCGTCGAAATCAGCTTGGATCTCTTCAAATCTCGCCGGATCTCACCAAATATGGTCGAGATCTCGCTAAAATCAGCTTGGATCTCACCAAATATGGTCGAGATCTCGCCGAAATCAGCTTAGATCTCCTCGAATCTCGTCGGATCTCACCAAATATGGTCGTTATCTCGCCAGATCTCCTCGAATCTGAGCTTGATCTTGCCGGAGTTGGCCGGCATTGTATATATCATCAGTCGGGTCGGGTGGCTTAGGTTTTGGAGAAGAAAACCGCCACTTGACCCGCCGAAGTCGAGTCTTGGGCGTGAAAACCCATCACTGACCGACGGGAGCGTCGGTTCGGTCTAAAATCGGGTTGGGATCGGGCGGGTTCTCCGGGCTAGCGGGTCTGAGTCGGGTTTGGACACCCCTAACTATGACCATTCACCCTCCAAAATCAAAATTGAAAAAATTATTGTGCGTTTGGGTTAAGATGAAAAATAAAATTATTTCACTATTTAGCTTATTTTTACTATTATTTATAGGTCCCACTACACTTTTTGACATTATTTATGAGCTCCACTGTACTATTTCAACTAACTTTTACCTTTATCTACAGTACTTTCAGTAATAATTTTTCAGTTTTAGCAAAATAAGTGGTATCCAAAAACACCCTTAATATAATAGAGGAGGACAAACGTATTTCCTATTTCAGGGAAATTTATCTTATACATTGTATGTATAAAGCGCATGAGAGCACGCCTTATGCATGTAAGAAGTGCACTCTATATGTCTAACGCACAAGATACCTGCTCGTGTTTTAGAAGTTACATAAGATGTATGAATTCAAAATTCAAATGTAATACACGTTAAAATTTTAGATAT
This sequence comes from Quercus ilex subsp. ballota, assembly GCA_032727855.1. Taxonomy (NCBI): domain Eukaryota; kingdom Viridiplantae; phylum Streptophyta; class Magnoliopsida; order Fagales; family Fagaceae; genus Quercus; species Quercus ilex. Next base: position 36,941,612 of record CM064915.1, read on the forward strand.
GATATATTATAGAATAAAATTAATTCTTTAATTATGCATCCATTAAAATGATTTCAGCTTTCAATTTTAATTATCATATTAGTTAATTTTTTTTCTCAAAAAAAAATTATCATATTAGTTTTGATAAAGTAGATTGAAGTTAGGCAAAAAAAATTTGTTCCTCAAAAAAAAAAAAGGTTAGGCAAAATTACCATTTTGGTATCAATCGTTTGGTCCTTGACAATTTCAACTTGAAATCAATTTGATTCCTATCATCAACTCACTAATTAAAAATGCCTTCGTGACATACGACATGCACAATTAGTACACTTAAAGCTTATGTGAAACATAAAATAATATTTTAAAAAATGCCACATAAGTGTTTGATTTATTTAAAGTCAACGTTAGAAAACAAAAACTAAAACAAAACAAAAAAAAAAATACAAGAATTAAAAAATATATATTCATATCATACTCATCAAAAAGAAAAGAATAGGGGGAAAAAACTTGTCCATTGACTCCAAGGCGAAGTTAGAATTTCAAGCTGGGGAGCAGGAGATAAGTGGAAAAAAAATGCAAATAAATGTCCATATAGTATTAACAAACTATCAACGAAGACAAATACATAAAATCATTGTTTCTTAATTTATAGATTTACAAGTTTTCAATTATAAATTAATATAATTTATAAATATTAGTTAAAGCATTATGTGCTACCACCTAGCAATGTGGGCAAGTGACAATTTTATTTTGATGAATTTGTGTCACATATTTATTATATTATGTATTTCTTTTTATCTCTATCTTTTTGTCACTTTTATCTTTGTCACTCGCGGCCTTACCCCCACTACTAATTTATAATGCAATAACTTTTTTTTTTTCATTTATGTTTGTTATCTATTTCCTAATATTGCCCTACTACCAACAAACAACAAACAGTCAAAGTGCCAAATGATTTATATATAGTTTTATTATAACTATATATAAATCCAACTTACATCTCACTTTCTCAATTCAGACACTCTCCCACTTATCAGCTAAAAAAAAAAAAAAAAACTTTGAGACAAATAGAGACTCCCAAGTCCCAAACACAATCACATATTCAAATTCAAACACACACACACACAATAACAACAACACAATCAAAGATTCACAAACATTATAAGGTATGGTCTATGGAGTGTGGATAGAAAAATTATGTCAATGTTATGTTAGGTTTTGAAGTTTAAGGAGAGAAAAAAAAATACTTGAAAGGGCATATCAAAATTTTGGAATGGAGGTGGAGGCTGCAATGGCTAGAGACGGCAGTGGATTGGGCAGATCAAGCTGTCGGAGGCGCTGCACTGCTAGAGGGCTATGGTGGAGTCGTGTGTGGCTGACAGCCTGTGTTGTGCTCTCTCATCTCTGTCTCTACTCTCTGTCTCTCTCTCTATCTCTTGACTTTCTCTCTTTCTTTCTTTCTTTTTTTTTTTTTTTTTTTTTAAATCTAAATTGGTTTGTAGGGTTAAGGGATAATGGGTTTTTAAATTTTGTTTGGGTTGGGTTGGGCTCTTGGTCTGGGTAATGTTGACTGGGGGTGTTGGTCAAGCTTGGGCTAGGGGGACTAGGAAGGGTGGGCTAGGCTTTGAGTATTATATATACCTAATTTTTTTTTTTTTGGGCTAGGGGGGCCTAGCCCCCTACTGAGTCCGTTCCTAATTGACTCCATTCTTCAATGGTATGACTATGATCATCTAAAGTTAAAATTGAAAAAATTAATACAATCAAGGAAGAGAATGTATTTCCTATAATATGTTTAAGGGAAAATTATCTTATGCACTTGACACATAGAGCACACCTCTTGTAGGCATGAAACATATGTAACACACCTCTTACAGGCATAGAGCTCTTCATGCCCAAATGAGGCACGCTCCGTACGTCCATATCATAGTTATCAGTATCCCAATCCAGATTTTAGGATCCTAAGATCCTACATCTCAACACCATCCTGGATCTCTATTGAGGTCAAATCTGTGTAGGATCTTGATCCGAATCTTATAGGATCTCAATTCTATAGCGATACTAAAGATCCAGTGACATTAAGGAAAATTCAAAATTCTTTTCTTTTTTTAGTCCTCCAAATGGAGCACAAATGCCCTAAATTGATAAAAATATGTAATAAACAGCTTAGCCTAGTGGTCATGGCCCAAATTGATTATAAAAAAAACATATATAAAAAGCAAAAATAAAATAAAACCCTAAGGCTCACATATGTAATAAGTAGTCACCTTAACAACGTAACCTAATAAACAAAATCACGGAAGACAGAAGAGAAAAGGGGAGACTAGAGTACTAGAGAGTTGATAGCGAGTGCAAAAAGCTGAGAATCCGATAGTGCAACCACTGTGAAAGAGACCATCAACATCAACAATGATTTTTTTTTTTTTTAATTCCACTGTTAGTTGCTTACTCATGAGATGTATTGGGTATCAATTGCTTTCTTTTATTGTGATCAATAAAATTATAATTGATATAATGTGTTCCTGGCTAGTGTGTGACTTAATTCCTCATAGTTATTTGTTGTTATAGGGGAGGATTTTGTTCCAACCCCTGCAAGCTAATTGTCCTCTTTGGGGAGCCAAGCCCGCAAGGTTTTGTTCTGAAGGGGTGGGATTGTCCCACATCGCCTAAAGATGTGCCCCACTCATGGCTTATAAGCCCTTGGAGCAACCATGAGTGTACCACTATTAACATTCTGAGTGCTAGTAGTGGTACACTCATGGTTGCTCCAAGGGCTTATAAGCCATGAGTGGGGCGCATCGTTAGGCGATATGGGACAATCCCACCCCTTCAGAACAAATCTTGCGGGATTGGCTCCCCAAAGAGGACAATTAGCTTGCGGGGGTTGGAACAAAATCCTCCCCTACAGTTGTGAATTGTGATGGCTTCATTTTCTAAACTAATCTTATGAGAAAAATTTTGTTTCTAGTGAGGTAGTGATAATGTCTTTAGGTGACATTAGTGGTAGTGGCACTGTCACTTTCCCTAATACATCTACACCTACTCCTTTGAAATTTGTTTATGTATTTGTAATTTGGTACTTTAATTTTTATTAGTAATGCCACTAATTTGTATCAAAAATTACTTTTTCCAATGTTTATTTAATATATATTATGAATTATAATTATGGGTATTTTTTAGTATTTTTTTTAATCAAAAGGTAGGATCTTACGATCCTCATGTTGATCCTATAATCCAATCTACAAACCATGTCACCAATCCTGTGTAGGATCTCAATCCTGATAACCTTGGTCAGAGCACAAGATATCAATTCATGTTTCAGAGATTACATGAGTCATATGGATTCAAAATTCAAATGTAATACATATTAAAATTTCAAATATGTTACATAAGGAATAAAATGAATCACTTAATTATGCACCCGCTAAAATGATTTTAGCTTTCAAATTTAATTATTGTATTGTTTTCTCTTAGATTTAAGTTGCTTGTCAAATTTCAATTTTTAAAAAACAAATTTCAATTTTCATTCTCATCCTCATCATGTCTTTGCTTGTTTCATTTTTCAGATACACCAATGAAATTCCCAAATTGGCCCGAAGACAAGAGGTGCAACTATATAAAGATATTTTTGGCCTTTGGAATGGGGGTGTGGGTACAAAATTTAGATTTTGCTCATTAGGCTCTAATCTCATTTTATATAATATGCATTTGATAGTTTATAATTTTGTGTAATCAAATGCAAGTTCTTTTAATTTTTAATTTTTCTCTTAGGAGATGTGGGCGGCGTTTGACTTTGATAGGGTAGATCACGAAGTTTGAGACTTTGGGGTGGTGAGATTGTTTGTATTATAGGATTTTGATGGAATGGGTTGTTGGATCTGGTACTTGGGTTCTATTCAAATTGATGAGAGTTGTAAATGTTATGGGTTGTTGGGATAGATTCTTTTTATTGCTGGTGTTGAGGACACTTTAGGCACATCTTTGGGCCTACGAAAATACTATCTCAAAAAATAAGATAGAATCCAAAAAATTCATTACTTTACATAAATTGACAAAAGCCAGCCCATAAAAATTGGTTAATTTTGGTCCCATGTTACCAGCCCAAACCCCATGAATGTTATGCATCGATAGCTCAAGCCCATAACATCATACACTAGCAACTTCAGCCCCAAAAGCCATTAATGTGGCCCACTCATTTGGCGAAATCAGCATATGGGGTTTTTTTTGGGTTAAATTAAACCCCCACAAAGTCAGCCAACACAGTTAATATGTTTGGGCTAAACCCGCACATGAGGAAAGCCTAAATAAGCCCTATATTATCGACGCCAAGGCCCATGCATTTGGGCAACAGAATCTCAAGACCACTTGATGAAATTGGTCAACTTGGGCCCACCAAAATTAGCACCAGCCAACCAAGGCCCACAGTTAGGATAAAAGCCAAGATTAAATAAGTTGCTACTTCATTATATGGACCAAGCCCATACAAAAGAAAATGAGACCAAGTAAAGAACTCATGAAGTAAAATTATAAGTGAAAGTTTAGTTACAAAATTATTCAATATCTTTTTATTGAAGGTAAATTTTGACAAATCTACCATTGAATTATATATTCATCTTATATTCTCCACTCTTGCAAAATTTTTAGAAAATTAAAGATCAATAGTTATCTTATCAATAAATTCCTTAAATTACAAGTTTTTGTACTTTCAAATTATGCATAAAATATAAACTTATAGATCATATAATAAATAATATCTAATTTATACAAAATTTGACATGTGTATTAAGATCGCAAAGAACACACAATTTAATGGTTAGATTTTCAAAATATGTAATAATATTTATTTTTGAACCTGTAATAATATTTATTTTATTAGATAAGGTTGTAGCCTAATTTAACGATTAGATTTTCAAAATATGTAATAATATTTATTTTATTAGGTAAGGTTGTACCCTTAGACTACAACTAATTTTATAACTAAATTTTGTCCATTTTTTTAATTATGCTTGAATCACTTCAAGACCCGTTGAATGACGGGAAAATCAATAACACCCACTGGGTATTAGCTTTCCTCATTATTGAGCAATATTCCTCCTTAAAAGCTAATTCCTTGCTCGTTGAAACTTTTTTTATTATTATAAAGTTTCAGCTTATAACATCTACTTCTGATGACCGTACTTTTTATTATCAGACGTAGACACCAATCGGCTTTTGGTGTAAGCGGAAATTAAACTCCTGATCTTTTATTCAATCATTAAAGATTTTATCAACTGAGCTAACTGGAACCTACTTGGTCAATGAAACTTTGTTACACAACAAATATAATTTTGGACAAAGTTTAGTTACAAAATTGGTTGTAACAGTCTAAATTTATATTTTATGCATAATTTGAAAGTATAAAAACTTGCAATTTAAACAATTTATTGATGAGATATCTATTGATCTTTAATTTTCTAGAAATTTTGCAAGCATGAAGGATATAAGATGAAGATGTAATCCAATTTTGGATTTTTCAAAATTAATCTTCAACAAAAAGATATTGAATAAGGTTATAGCTAAGGTTACAACCAATTTTGTAGCTAAACTTTGTCCTTAAAAAATAAAAGGAAACCCAAAACGTGAAGAAGAGATTAAAATAACTCTAAAAACCAGAAACCACATCATACACGTACTTGGTTGCTCTTCAAGATAACAACAATAGAAAGACCACAACCTAAGCTTAATCTTTTAAGTTTATAGTATTCTAACATATTAAGGGTAAAACTTAGATACATTACCAATTACATTAGATTTTTTAATTAAATTCAAACAATTGGTTACATTGACCAATATGATAAGAATAGTTTTATTTTTTCAAAAAATAATTAAATTCAAAATAATCAAATGTTTGAATTCAATTGGGTAATTTAATGTATGAAAAATGCTATGTCCACAACATTTTCACAATACTTTTTACAATAAATCATAAATGGCAAGTTGTTACTGGCTGTTATTGATAGGTAAAAATATAATTTAAGTGATAAGTTCAAATAATAACTAGTAACAACTTACCACCTTAAATTAATTTAACGATTTGTTGTGAAAATGTTACCAAAATATTGTAGATATAGAACTTCTTTTTAATGTATTGTACATAAGGTAATGTGTCTAAGTTACGCCCTTATAATTAAAACTTTACTTAGGTATTTTCAAGTGAGAATTATAAGGTGTTCTCAGAACACAATGGCATTTCCTTTCACATTCATAGTGGATTCACCTTGAATCTGAAAAGAAAAGAATACCATGCCATGGATTCCAGAAACACCTAATAATTACTCCCAATAATTACTTTTATCTTCTCCTCATTTTGTATTAGAAATGACAGTATTGTGGAAGATGGATGCATGCAAGGTTCCTACAGAATGAAGATTGATGTGCGGTTCCATGGATGGACGCTAGTTGTTTCGTGTCCATATTTTCATGCGTTTTTTTTTTCCAATTGCTTTTCATTCCATTATTTGTTTGGATACCGCTTATTGCTGAAAACTGAAAATATTGTAGTAAAATAAATTTTAAATGTGTGAATAGTGCCATAAGATCCATTTTTAATGAAAGTTGTGCTGAAAAAAGAAGTTTGTGACATCCCGTGAATAGTACACGAGACCTACTGAAAAACCATAAATTTTGTTAAAACGTGTTTCTCAGAAAAAGAAAACGCAAACGCAATGCTTTTCAACACTATTCAAACAGATACTAATTTTTTTTTTTTAAGAGAAAGGTAAAGGTTTCCAAACTTAGTAGCTAGTGAACTGCATAAACTAACGGTCTTTGCCTATGACTAGCTAAAAGAGAGAGTTAATTTGTGCCTTGTGGTCACTGACTTAAAAGTATAAAATTTGCTTTGTAATTGGTCTGAGTTTCCTTTTCATGATTATTATATCTCCTTCTTAACGGTGCTTTTGACGCAAGGGTCATGATTGTGTAGGAAGTACCTTTCCAAAGTGCCCTTGGAATAATTTTTGATAAATAAAGTGCCCTTAGAATATGAATGCAAGATTTATTTTACAAGATTTATTTCTTTTTTGGTTATGTTAAATACTATAATTTTCATTGGGTTGATGACTTGCAGTTTCTTTTGCTTTCTTCACAGAGTCCATCTCCCACAGAAGACAGAACAGAAGTGCCTCATTGGTCTTTGTTATTTGGAATTTGCATTTTGAATATATCATGAGAGCATATAGTTTCCTATTTCAGTTATACATGCAAAGAAAAAATTCTTTCAAAAATGAACTTCTTTTGGAGGGAAATAAATATTAATTAAATATAGGTGTCGAACCAAGAGCTTCAAATAATTAACAATCATATTGGTTTTTTTTTTTTTTTGACGAGAACAAAGTTTAAACAAGTCTTACCTTCATCTAACCACATCAAACATGTCTTCCTCTCACTCACACCCGTACGATTTAAATGTGAATAAAATGCGTAAATTGTGCATGCAATTATAGACATAGTATGTAAGAGTATGTGAACAAATATTTACAGCTTTTGCATTAGATTTCATTTGTTAAAAACCCGGCCGCCGCGGCGTGGGGTGGGGGGGAGAGTAACCTTATGCTTTTCTTCATCCTAGACTCCTAGTCAGTGGACCAGTGGTGAAATCAAATCATCTTCCTTTCAGTTGTTCATATTACAGAAATTGCTGTGAGGTAACAAGACATGGGGCAGATATTTCAGTTTGGATAACCTGAATCCTTTGAGATGACTTACATATATTGAAACAATAAATCCGACAAGGGGCATTACCATTACTCTGTTGTAAGGTAGACTCTGTACAAGATCCAAACTAATTTTTGTCAGAGAATGTGCAGTGAACATAAGATTATATTACAAGCTAACTTTACTATACAAGCTAGCTTTACTATTTGATTACTTTAGGGTATTAACGTTCAAATGATAGAAAATTATATTGGAATTCCACACATTCATCACCATACCAGTAAGAACCCATTGTACATATAGTTGCTTTAGCAACATGCCCTATTCAGTTAAGGGTTAAAAAACCCATAATACGGTTTCCCTTTTTAGGCAAAGGAATTTGAAATATTCCACACAACCAAACTTTACTAAAACCCCCCCCCCCCCCCCCCCCCCCCGCCCAAAATTTTCCTGCTCTAATGGAGAAACACCACCCATATTTTGGCCTTTCATTCACTTGTCGAGTATCTTGAAGTCCAGTACTTCTCAATTTCCTCTGCTGTTCTTCCAGGAATTCTCCCAGCAATTAGAGTCCACCTAAGGATTTGCACTATTTTTCTCATAAGCTCGTTGAAACTTCAAAAAGTTACCAAGAAAAAAGTGTGGCAAAAAAACAAAAAAGATAGAAAAGCATGCCCACCTTTCACCAACCAGGTTAAACATCCTAGTGATAAGGGTTTCCTCATCTTCTGAGAATTCAAGCTTGGAATCTTGGCTATTACTTTCCCCTGCAACAAAGGGAGAAAAGTCATTAGTTTCTAAATATATAGGTTCAGAACTAAGATCCACTTATTTTAGTAATTAATCCCAGAGAGAGTTTCTTTCATGTTTAATAAAAAAGACCAATTATTTTAGTGGTATATCTTTGAAATAGTGATCTGGGTCGGAAGCTAGGAAGACCTAGAAGGCAAAAGACACTTTCACAGAGAAAAAACTCAGCAAATAGAAAACTGTAAAACCATGAGTAAGAATAATCTAGGTGTGTTATATTTTCAATTGTGTACCTACTGAATCCACAAAAAGTCATCATCAGAAAACTAATTCAAGTCACACACCACAGTTGAAGGTGAAATCAACAGTCAAAGAATTAAAAAGAATTCAGCACCAATTTCAAACGGGTACCTCTAGAATCCACGGAAGACTCATCTGAAGTGTGATCCAAGTCAGCCATTTAGGAGTTGAAAATGTAAGACAAACTCAAAGGGTTACAATTCTTTCACTAGTGAAGCTATAAGAGGAAACAGAATAGAGTAAGGCCTGTTGAATTGAGAGTAGTCATTACGTAGTATTAATAGAAGAGGATAGATTCCAAGGAACATGGTCTTCATGGGTGGAGAAGAATGGGCGGTGAGAAAGAAAGTGAAAGAAGAATGGTAGTTGATAGAGAGGACTTTAGTCTACGTTGATAGGTAGTTGAACACTTCAATGTTGGTTGGTGTAGATTTTTGCAGATTGGCAAATCTTAAGTGTTGATACTCACACTCACACCTCTATACAAATTCTGTAGTAACGCATAAAAATTTAGTGAAAAATACTAGTTATTTTAGTAGCAATCATTTAATCCATGATATTTTTAATATGTCATTTTACAGTTAATTTTGGTTAATGAATTGATGATAGGAATCAAATTAATTACAAAATGAAAATAACATGATTTCTACAAAAATGTAATAACCAAATTAATAATGATCTCAAATACAAAATCAAATAGTATTTTGCCAAAAAAGTGAAATGACACAAAAAAGGGGTGCTGGGTACCATAACTAAACATCTATTAAGTTATGGGTTCCAATTAGCTCAATTGTTAAAGTTTTTTATGGTTGAATAAAAGATTTAAATTCAATTATCACTTATACCAAAAACTAATTGGTGTCTTAGTTTGATGATAAAAAGCTATCATCAAGAGCGGACGCCATAAATTAAAACTCTAAAAAAAAAAAAAAAAACATCTATTAAGTTATTTGTTGTGGAGTACAGTATTTGATCTTTTTATGATGGAATAAATATGGGGTTATGATCCTATCTTGGATGGCATAAGTAAGAAGAAAATGTAAGAATAAATCTTGGAATCAGTACATCATCTTTGCCTGAGACCCTTAGATAGCTGTGGGCCCTGCATAGGCTGCAATGTCATGGTCAGGGTTTTGTCAATGCAACATGGATTGGTGTGAGCAATATACACACAAATGGATCCTCCACGGAAAATGTTTGGTAAAGAATTAGGTTATCCTAGTTGTGTTTTAGCATTAATTTAGACGCTGCCAAATGAAGATACAAACATACCTTAAGAGACCATAGTTAGTGATGCTCATTAAAATATGCGAGACAGGTTCCATCTGATTCTCAAAAAAAAAAAAAGAAACAGGTTCCATCCTGTCTCACTTTTATTTTATGTGGCCTTTTTCTTCTTTATTAGTAATATTTTATTACCCTTTTTCTTGCTTTCCTTATCCAATTCTCTCTCTCTCTCTCTCTCTCGTGTCCTTTTTCCTCTTTATTTATTTTTCTATGCACTCTCAAACCCCAACTAGAGAGCGCAGATGACTATCAGATTTTTTTTTTTTGCCGAATAGATTACTATCAGATATTTAAAAACTTATGGCTATTAAGTTTTAATATCATATTCATATATATATATATATATATATATATGCTCTTTGAATTTGAGTTCACTTCTAGATTAATCTCTAATTAAAAAAAGGCGTAAATGCACTTTTGGTCCCTACATTTTGGACCGATTCTTGATTTGGTCGTTAAATTGATTTCGCTCCTAGGTCAATCTTTGATTTCAAAAAAATCGTTTTTATTTTAGTCTTTGCCGTCAACCTAGTAATAGAAAAATCTAAAGTGGTAAACGAAGTGCATAGGTGGCATGTTAGATGCTGATGTGGCTAATAAAATAATATTAAAAAAATTTATTTTGCTTTTAAAAATAACAAGTCAGCATTTTAATTAATAAAAAATTTTAAAAAAATAAACTGAAAAAATTCAAAATCAAAAACAAAAATAAAACAAAAAAAAACTTTTTCAATTTTAAATGTTGAGAAAACAATTTGTAGGCTTGTAACAACTATTTCAATTTTTCTTGAACTTTCTTAAGAAACAAACATTAAGTTAACACCCCTTCTCATTCTAGGCTAGCTTGTCTATGTTTGTGTTTGTATCTATTTCATTTTCTTCTTTCTTTTAAGATAAACCAAAAAAGGAAAAATCAAAACAAAAATAACTTAATAAATAAATATTATTGGTGAGTGTTTGTGTCTATATCTTTCTTTTTTTTTTTTTTTTTTTTAGATCCTCTCTTTCTCTATCTCTTGGTGTGTATTTGTGTTTGTATCTTTCTTTTTCTTCTTTCTTTGTTCAAACTTTCGATCCCTCTCTCTCTCTCTTAATCTCTGACTTTTTCTCTCTCTCTCTAAACCCGACTCTCTAATTTCTGGGTTTTTCTAGTTTTCTATTAAGTGGTCGGTAATGAAGGTGGAGATCAGTGTGGCCATGGGTCTTGGATTATGGGTTTGGTTGGAGATGGAGATGGAGATGGCTGGGTTTGGTTGGAGATGGCCAGGGAGATCGGTGCGGCTATGTTTGTGTTTCGGAGATGGAGATGTCTCGGTGAGTTTGGTTTCGTGTTTGTGGTTTTTTTTTTTATTATGTGGATTTGTATGTTTATTTTTTGGATTTATTGGGTTTGATTTAATAGAGGTTTATGGGTTTGATTTCTTGGATTTATTGGGTTTGATTTACTGGATGTTTATGGGTTTGATTTCTTGGATTTATTGGGTGGTTTATGAGTTTGATTTCTTGGATTTATTGGGTTCGATTTGGGGAAGAACATGAAGTATGAAGTTCATGTCCTGGGGAAGAAGAAGAATAATGTTCTTTCGAAAAATAATGAAAAGCAAAAATAAATAAATAAATAAATAAATTAAGGTGTTTTAAAAAAAATTATTTTGTTATTTGTTTTTTAATTTTCTGAGATGGCTTTTTTATTTATTAAAATGCTGACATGGATGCTAACGTGGTATTTATTAATGTTATTTTATTAGCCACATCAGCATTTAACATGTCACCTATGGACTCTGTTTGCCAACTCAAATTTTTTTGTTACTGGGTTGACGGTAGAGACTAAAATAAAACGATTTTTTGAAATCAAGGACTGACCTAGGAGCGAAATCAATTTAGAAACCAAATCGAGAATCGGCCCTAAATATAAAGACCAAAAGTGCATTAACGCCTTAAAAAAAACTTATATATTACCCTCTCCAATATTAATTAATAATCTTAACATACTCCTTTTATCAACATCAGTTAAAATCTTTCCGTTAGTTAGTCCAACCATAAACGACATTGCTTTGAACGGGGGAAAAAGTCATTTTCAGGTGAATTAACGACAAAAATGTGATGAAACATAATGGAAGGGATATTTTAACATTCTTGTAGAAGTTGAGGGGCACGTTAACATTGTTGTAGTAGTTGAGTGTGGAAGTTATACATTTTGAAATTAAAAGGGACTAATTTAGAAACAATCTCAAATTGACAAAGATAATTTGGCTTTAAAACAGTTTAAAGCTATATTTTCAAACATATTATATGTCAATTTGTAAGATTATTTATGTGTATTATTTAAATAAGTCATGTGACTTATTAAAAAAATTATGTGATTAAATTTACATATGGATAATCTATTCAATAGCCACATAGTAGACTATAAGAAAATAGCTGTAAACTTATTTTGAGCCAAACTTTTTCCGTCCGAAATTTCTAAAGAGTGTAAGTAGATTTTAAAACAAAACTTAAAAAAATATACCCTACCATGTTTTTTTTAACAAATCAGTGTAACTACATGACTTCGCAAGAATCACAACCAATGGCATAATAAATCAATGATCTGATGGTTTGTCAAGATTCTCAACCAATGGACTAATATTATCTTAGTTTCCGTCCCTGCATAAGGATTGTGTTTAAAATCCCTTCAAATAAAACTACATGACTTCATAGTAAGAAAGTAAAGGGCAAATTACAGTAAACCCACTTAGGGTTTGGTCTGTTTGCACCTTGCTTACTCATGGTTTAAAATTTAACACTTTACCCACATGTGCTTACTCTGTTCAATCTCCGTTACCCACCTCTATAAAAATCAAGGGTAAAAATGTATTTTCTCTTCCCTTTTATATCTCTCTCCTCCAAAAACAAAAAATAACATAAAAACACAAACAAATAAGATCAAAGAGGGGATTTTACAGAGAAACAAGCTGTGTCGAAACAAGATCAAATTAACAAGCCAACTCATTTACTTCATGATTTCTCTCTCTCTCAAACTCATATTTATCCCTTTGTTCCACTGCACCGAAAGTCAATCTGGATTGTTGATCTAAGTAAATTAGCTAATCTCTCTCTCTTTCTCTCTCTCCAATGGTAGTGTTGAAGAGACCGAGTAGACACCACAGCGAAAACCTAGATCGACCACCACTATCTTTACTTCATGGGTTTTCAAATTTTATATATATATATATATATATATATATTTTGCTTTTGGGTTGTGGGTTTGATAATGATCTGATTATGGTAGGGTTATGGATTGTGGCTTGCGGTGGTTGTGGATTGTGGGCGAGGTGATGGTGGTGCTAAGTTGTGGGTTCTGATAGTGGTTGTGGTGGCTGTGGGTGGACAAGAGAGAAAGAGAGGATAAGGGCAATCAGATTGCAACACTTCGTGGGTTTCATTTTTTTTTTTTTTTTTTTTTTTGTGGGTTTGATTTGATTTTGGCTTGCTACTAGTGGTTGACCTCCATGGCAGCCGTTAGCACCACTATGAGCCACCGCTATGATAGCCAAGCCATCGTACAAGCCACCATCAATCTCTAGGTCAAAGCACTCGACCACCACCACTGGCAATGATGAATGACAGTGCTGTTTGTCTCTCCCTTCCTTTTTTATTTTATTTTTCCCTTTCCATTTTTGTAGTTTCCCCTTGTTTGATTTAGTTTTCCTGTGATTGAAATTCTCTCTTTGGTTTGTTTCTATTTTCTATTTAATCTATGATTGGGTCAAAAACATTTTTCACTATAGTTTGGATTTTAAAAATGAGAGGGATTTTGGGTATGGATTCAGAGGATTTAAAGGGTTTTGGATGTGTAACTGAAAATTTTGAACTATATTTACAAATGTTGTGTTGTGTTCTAGGTTTGAAATTTTTTTTTAGGGGAAATTGCAGTTAACCCACCTGTGATTTGGCCCATTTTAACAATGCCCACCCGTGGTTTGAAATTTGTCACTTAACCCACCTAAGGTGGCCTTCGTTAAACCCCCGTTACCTACCTCTCTCTTTTCACCGTTAAAAATAGGGGCAAATGTGTCTTTTTCATTATATTTTATGTCTCTCTCGTCTTTTCTGCCCTTCTTCTTCTTCTTCACATAAAACATAAAAGAAAACCCATACACCTACAGTCACAAACAAATCCACAAATCCATGTGAACATACACCCACAAATTTGCTAGCCTTCCACTGCTAAATCCAAAAATTGACTACATAATTCTTCATAAAACAATCACAAAATAAAACTCTAACCCTCTTTCTTTTGCTGGGTTCTCTAAAAAAAACCCAGATTTGCAAGTAAAAAAAAAAAATTTGCAAAAAAAAAAAAACCCAGCAATCTGTTCAAATTTTTTGGGTTTAATGGATTTGTGGGTTAATGGGTTAATACTGCTACAGCCACAGATCCAGCAGCGAACCCAACTCTGTTCAAAATGGCGCCACTCTGAACCGGTCCAGGAGCTTCAGCAGGTGGAATACTACTGTGTTGGCGACGGCTGCAACTGGACCAACTCTGTTCAAAACCCGATCCGAATCTGTTTGTGCCTCCAAACACGATCTAGACGATGGCAATACTGTTTGCCTTTGAGGAAAGATTCGAGGTCAAACTTTACCTTGTTTTTGAGATCTTCTTCCATGGAGATGGTTTCAAAAGTCAAAGGATGCGTGAAAGGAATAGATCTCCACCATCCATTGCCTTGCTGGTCTTTGATGTTCATGTACATCTTCAAATCTTGAGGCTTTACCTGTTCGATTTTGACGGATACCGTGTGGATGTGTTGGAGATAAGGTCGGAGGATTCTGCGTTTATCGGCTTTTCTGAGACTCAAAACGAAATAGTTCTTGGAATTGATCCAGTTTTTGTTATATACTATTCATTTTTTGGGGATTTCACTTTGGCAATCAAAATAAAGAGAGAAAGGGATTATGGATTTGGGGATTTTTGGGGTTCTAAGGTAGAGAGAGAGAGGGAGAAAACTTGTTCCTTTTTTTTTAGGGTTCTAATTCAGTTCTAATTTTGGCTTATATAGTAAAGGAGATTTTTTAACGGAAATGGCAGAGGTGGGTAATGGGGGTCTAACGGAGGCCACCTTAGGTAGGTTAAGTAACAACTTTTAAACCACAGGTGGGCACTGTTAAAACGGGCCAAACCACAGGTGGGTAAAGTGCAATTTTCCCTTTTTTTTTATTTAAGCCATGTTCTAAGAGATGCATATCCTTGGGTTTGAAGTAGCCCATTTCAATCTTGTTTGTTTGTGTTTTTTATGCTGTTTTTTGTTTTTGGATGAGAGAAACATAAAAGGGAAGAGAAAATACATTTTTATTCTTGATTTTAATGGAGGTGGGTAACGAAAACTAAACATTTTGAAACACAAGTAGGCAAAGTACTAAGTTTTAAACCACGGGTAGGCAAGGTGCAAACGGGCCACACCACAGGTGGGTTTCCTGTAATTTACCCAAAAGTAAATTAATAATCCAAATTCATGTGAATATGAGATATCCATTGTTCAGACAATTTAAAAAGTTCTAGGATTTGGACTTGTGAATTTAGATTTAGGTGTTTAACTCAAAATACCTTGTTTGGATAGTTTAAAAGGTCAATGATTTGGATTTGGGCTAATTCCACCAAGATTTTAAACCCTAAAATATTTGAATTTGAAATAACATATAATCCCTTAGGATTTTAGAAATCCTTAACCATGCTAGAGAAACTTGAATTTTTTTTCTTCATTCTTTAACCATGTTCATATAGAGATCACAATTCCTTAACTATGTTCACTCGTCCTTTAGAAATGTGATCTAACAAATTATTAGAGTATTAGTATTAGGACTTTTAAAACTCCCAAAATTTTATCCTTCAAAACAACAAAAAATAGCTCACATCCAAGTTCTCAGACTCTAAAAATTTCACATATAAAGTTTATTGTAGCATATCTTACTTCTTTTTTTATTGCTCTCTCTCTCTCTCTCTCAGACCGGCTTTGGTGGTTGATGGTTGTTGGATTGTGGGTCATTTGATGGGTTGTGGGTTTTGTGTGCAATGGTGGCAG
The DNA here is from genome assembly GCA_032727855.1 of Quercus ilex subsp. ballota. NCBI lineage: Eukaryota > Viridiplantae > Streptophyta > Magnoliopsida > Fagales > Fagaceae > Quercus > Quercus ilex. Next base: position 36,957,688 of record CM064915.1, read on the forward strand.
TGCTTTTTGTGGCTGGTGATAGTAGTGGCAGTGGTGATGGTTAGTTGTAGAGGTGGATGGTTGGGTTTTTGTGGGTCATTAGTATAGGAGTGGTGTTGGTGGTGGCAGCGATGGCAATGGCAGTGGTGGTGGCTAATTGTAGTTGTGGCAATGGTGGTGGCTACTTGTGGAGGTGTATGGTTGGGTTTTCGTGGGTCATTTGGTGGGTTGTGGATTTTGTATGTTGTGGTGGTGGGTTGTTTTGGTGATGGCAATGGTTTTTGTGGTTGGTGGTGGTGGTGCCAATGGTTGGGTGTGGTGGTGGCTAGTGGTGGAGGTGGATTTGTTGGGTTTTTGTGGCTCGTCTGGGTTTGCTGGTTGAGAGAAAGAGACAGAAAAATGAATAGTATTAGGTGTGATGTGAAAAATAAAAAATGAGAAGTTGGGTGAGTTCTGAAATGGTGTATTGTGAAATGAGTAATTTTTTTAGAATAGATAAAGTAATTTTTTAGAATGTAAAATGAGTAATTTTTTTAGAATTGCATATGCTAATGCTCTTAAAAGTGGAAAAATAGATTGTGAATTTTGAAGCAAATACCTTCAAAGATCACCAAACACGTGTGGTATTTTTTTTTTTTTTTTGAGAAAAAATTTTTTTTTTTTGCTACATATGTCCTTTATAATTTTATTATAATATATGATAAGGATGTTGTGCCCATAATTTTATTTATTTATGAAAACCCATAATTTCATTAAAATACATAATTGGAGGATGTGGAATTAAATCATATGATTTGGGACCAAACTCTATCTTCTCAACCGGACACATGATGCAACTGCATTTATTTATTTATTTATTATGTTACACAATAACTTCTTATTTATCATCCATAAGGACCATAACCTTATGTTTTGGAAATATCCAAAACCATAAAAATAAATAAATAAAAGTAAACACTAGATAACTCAGTAATCATCTTTAAAAAATAATAATAATAATAATAATAATAATCATCATCCAAATGATAGCTTAGAAGATTGAGTAACTCGTTCATAACCAAGAATTTAAACTACTGTGGCATACTTGTTTGAAGACTAATATGCAGAGTACAACTGCAGGATGATGGTCTCCAGATTCAAGTGAGCACATACATTGATTGTTGATTAATGGATGAGCCACAAACTATAGGTAAATGCAGCATGTATACTTCATACCAATGACATTTTAATACTGTAAACAAAAATGGTAGGTGAGACTTGGGAATTTTGACGCAAGAATTTGACAGTCTTGATACTGCTTGTTAAGATTTAAGAACCTTTACTCCACAAAAAAACGTACTTGGAAGCGTAAGTATGGTGTTCATCCCGTGTTTAAATAACCCTAGGTCTTTTCTGTGAATTTCTCTGCTCTATTATCAATTTTATCATAGCTGAATGTGGCAATACCTAATTAAGTGACATTTGATTAATGCATGTAGTTAAGTGACAATTAAATCAATTAGACATTTAAATACATCCAATCAATGCACAATCATCTATAGAAAACAGGAAATTAGTATTATGGATTAAGGTATGGATAAAGGCTTTGGTACAATCCATAATGACCCTCCCACATAACACAGCAAGTAGCAGAACTACCAAATTGATAACAAAGTCACATGTATTATGGCTACAGTCTTAAGGTTCAGATCATAAACTATCCACTATTGCGTGACGAGAATAATGTAAACCACATATGGAGATTTGACCTGCAGGCTGCAGCTATTCAAAAACCATGAATCTTGATATTTTCCTTCTTCACAATGCCAGCCTGTAAAGAAGAAAACATAAAAGGAACATTTACATGAACCACAAATATACAAGACACAACTTAAAGAAAACAACAGTGACAATATTAAACCTGCACAAGGAAGGTGGAAACATTCTTCCTCTGATCTCCCTGAAGTTGTATAACCTGCATGCAGGAAACGATGATGTTAAAATTTTGTTTGATTCTTAGAAAAATAAAACAAAGCTACTTAAGGTAATGCTGCTATTAAAAAAATATGCAAGTAACAACAATTCTGCAGTGCATCACATGAACAGTAAGGTGTACAAATAGTCTACTTTAAAGCTATTCAAAATTTTCTGTTTTTTTATTTTTTATTTATTTTTAACCTACAACTTCACCCTTCCCCTAGAACTTATAAGGGAAGGAGATGCCAGTTGAATTAAGAGCCCATTGGAAATTTTCTAAATTTTCTGTTACATTTACTTTTCATTGATGGTAAAGAACATGGCAAAAAATATAAAAAGCAAAAAACGAATTCCCATGTCACCAGTGTAATAGAAACAAACCTGGCCTAGCTCTGGATCCTGGACAACAGTACCATTACAGCAGAACTCTTTCTTAAGGTCCTTTAGTATCTTGTTATAGCTGTATTCCTTCTTCAACCCTTGCACAGTAGTCAAGCTTTTCCTCCCATTACGCTGCTGTACACGCACATGAACATACTCTTTTGTCCCAGCACCCGAGTCCTCAGCATTTGCCTCAGCAAAGGGATCTGCCCAGTTACAGAACAACCACTCAGATTATATCCAGGGTCAAGAGACATATATCCTTGGCTTCTGATTTGTCAAATCAATAAACGTATTCATAAGGGAAAAGAAAACCTACCAAAAGGAGGTGGAATCAGAGGGTCGAGTCCAGACATGAAACTTGGCTGTTGGAATTAGAAAAGTAACCAAAAAAATCCTTTGTTTATGATCAGAACTGCTGAAAACTGAAATAGAAGGTAGACAAAACTCAATTGATCAAAATCTAGATTTGACAAGAACTGACATCTGTCCAGAATGACACATTTAAAAGATACATTAATAACAATATCATTATATGCTTGTAAGTCCAAGGTGGATGGCGAGGTCATTGGTTGAAGACCCACTGGATGGGCGTGTTACTCATTAATAATAAAAAATAAAAAATACCATTCTCTGCTGCTTCTTTTTTTTAATTAAGTAGTTATCAATGTTTATGTTAAGTATATAAAGAAGGAAGAACAAACTTTCAAACAACACAAGAAGCCACTAGGGGTATCATTATAACTGAACAAAGTAAACTTCAAACTTAAATTGGGGTCTGGAGAACAACAGATATAACATTTTACCAAAATCAAGTTTGTCCCCCCCATCATTTTGTTACTATAATATAAACAAGACAATTTACATAAATCCCTAAATTAGCCCCATTCACATAACCTTCTTAACTATTTGAAAACAGCTGCACACATTTCCATTTTCTTCATCCAACTTCATAAAAGGCCAAATCCTAAATAAAAGTTTGGGCCATCATTTTTCCCAAGCCTTGCCCATTCCTTCCTGAACCTGCTGTACTAAAAGACTATAGTTTAGAACAAACCTATCCTTACTATTGCAATTAGTATTCATCATTTTACATACCAACTCATATCATCCAGCTTTCTTATCTTGTCTTCATTTCATTGCTTGACAATATTTTCATGAATGCAGTCACTCATTTCTTATAGTACCCTTTCATCTCTTTTTACTCATTCATGCCATCTTTTTTTGGTTCAGCTACAATCACTGAACCTTGACTGCCCAGCATTGTATACCAAGAATGCTGACCACCTTAGCCATCTTAGACAACTCCCTTTTTTTTCTTTTCAATCTAGCTGATAAGAATAGGATCCAAAAAACTACTTTCACTTCACCTACCCAACTCAAATCCACATGCTCTATGCTTAAAAAGACTCCCACCCCCCAACAACCCAAAAAAAAAAAAAACCCCTTCTCTTTTTCTTTTTTTCACAAATAATGGGAACAGACACATTTAGACGTGTTTCACAAGTACTTGGAGTAAAAAAAAAAAAAAAAAAAAAAAAAAAAAACAGATACTTCCCAAAAATAATTTTTAATATGATCCACTCCCCCAATCTTCCATGTAGTTTTAAAAAGTTAACATTTCACGTTTCTTCAACCTAAAACCAAACCTTTTTAGAGTCAATAGTCAACTGCTAAAAAATGGCCAAACCTTACAGCATTCTTTGTTTATCCTAAGAAATTATTAAACTTTTATTCATAAAATTTTATAGCACAAATCCTTCATTTAGATTGGGGTGGTCCCAAAAAAGTAGATCCCATCACCATAATTAATAGTATAAAATCACTTCTGAACTTTCAATAGAGGCTCTTATTTCATATTTTCTAGACTGGATTGCTCTATTCTTAGACATGGTTTTGTTAAAACACACACACACACACAATAAACCAATTCAATCTCCAGAAAAATAAATAAAATAAAATAAACACACACAAGGCAACCCTGTAATTGATAGCTAAATTGTAAATTATCTACCCCACAAGTATAAGTATGACCCTACAGTGACAAAAAACTGAACCAGAATCTAGTTTAGAAGTTTAGAATACATCAATAATCAAAATACCAAAATTTACCTAAACAGTAATATAGAAATAATAAAACCATCCGCAAATTTTCATTCGTTCTTCTCCTAAATTTATCAATTATTCAACAAACTCCTATAACAAACAAAAAATGATCCCATATTCAACCCTGGTTGTCTTATCAAAATAAAAAATAAAAAAATTAAACCCTGGTTGTCCTCTATACTTATTTGACATAACCAACTAGACAATCAACCATCGCATCAAACACAAAAACACTACTTAAACTAATTAAGAAACCACAATCAATATATAATCAAATATAAAATATCCCAAGAAACCAAAATACTCTTCTTCTTTTTTAAGTACTCACAGATTCCTAATCCTGCATGTGACGCAAACCCAACACAAAAGTTTCAAACTTAAAAAGCATCATTAGGAGAAAAGCAAAAGCAAAAGCAAAAACAAAACCAAAAGCAAAAAAAAAAAAAAAAAAAAAAAAAAAAAAAACCCAGTACAGAATACCCTTTATCCAAAAGAAACCAGGAATGACATGGGATTTATAAAAAATCAATACTATGCACTAAAATGAAAAAAAAAAATAAAAGTAAAGAATTATGTAGGTAGAATTATGGAACATGATAAGTTAACATAACAAACACAGAGACGTGTGTAAACATATACAACACATAAAATCAAATAAGGCAGGCTATAAAAATAAAACTTGATTAGGCAACAGAAAACAATCTAATAGAAAGAAGAAGAAGAAGATACCAGACAGAAGAGGACGGTGATTTTGAAGAGCTAGAGACAAGAGAGAGATAAGAGATATGTTTGTTGTGAGTCGGAAAGACTTTATAACTACAAGCTACAGACAAAAAGTCTCTGAGCCACTCCACTCAACTCGGTTTTCTTTTCTTTTTTTTCCTTATTTAAAAAAAAAAAAAATTGTGTGAGAGAGTTTTTGACGGTCTTTATTACGGGGGAGAGAGGAATGGACGGTGGTGATGGGAGTTCACCTGTACAGCGTTGGAGTCAAGGACTCAAGAGTACGCACACACTACACTACATTTGAGCAAGCATATGATACCGTGCGTACTTTGCACGCTTGGGTCCCACTATTGACTATTGAGTTGTGTCTATTGCAATTTGCAACAGAAATAGTTATAAAAAAAAAAAAAAAAAAAAAAAAAATTTGCAACAGAAATAGTTTTTACTTTTTTTAACGACTCCTTTTAAAAATTAAAATGTTCACTTTTAATCTTAACTTTGGATTTTTTTTTTTTTCTTTTTGAAGAATTTTTAATTTTAGTATCATTTCACCGTCACCTTTTTGAGTGCTTTAGCTAAATATTGGCCAAATTAGAGTTTATAGGCGTGTAAGTATTGTCCAAAGTTAAGCTACTTTATCTATTTAGAGAAGAAATAAAAGAAAAAATGAGTAAAAGTGGCACACTAGGTGTCAAAATAGGTGAGAGAAAATTTGTTGTAAATATGGCATACTAGGTGCTAGGTAAAGTCTCTTATAGTCGAACAAGAAATTTGGAGTTCGATCTTTGTTGATACCAAAAATCAATTAATGTCTTGATCTTATGATAAAAAGTAATCATCAAGAGTGGAAGCCAGATGTTAAAACACCCTAAAAAAGTGTTGAAATAGATGAGAAAAAGAGAGGAGAGGGAGTGACAGCGGAGAGGGATATATATATATATATATATATATATATATAGGGACAGACTCAAGATTTTAAGCTAGCGGGGGCTGAAGTATAACGAAAAAAAAAAAAAACTCTAAATAGACATCCATATAGTATTAAAAAAAATTAAATTTTGTGTTGTTTATATATACATTAAGATGCAATTATTTACCAACAAAGACAAAAACAACAACAAAATAATGTTTTTTTTTTTTGTAATACTAGGCTAGCGAGGATTTTTTTTTTTTTTTTTTTTAAGTTAGAGCATTCATAGTGGTGATGCTAAAAATTTTAGCTTTTACCATATCAAAAAGCTACTTTATCTATTTTACCACCTTACTTTACAATACACCTGATATCAAATGTTCTATTTTTTTTTTTCAATTCATTTAAAATAATATAAACAACTCATTAAAATAATAAAGGAAGAGAGAGAATTTGAGTTTTTTAATTGAAGAAAGAGATATAATTTTAATAAATATTGTATTTTATTTTTAACAACTTGATACAGTCAACTGATATTTATACCAGTTTATTGTAGTTGCAAAAAGTTTAGCTTTAACTTCTCCAATAACACATGATTTTTTTGTTCTTTAGTGGTAAAATAGTTTTTTTTTTTTTTTTTTTGGTTAAAATACAATCACCATTGTGAATGTTTTTATTATTTTTGGGTTGGATAGTTGATATTTGAGTGAGGCTAACTAAGCTTATTGAGGCGAAAGGAGCTTAAGGTTTTGGAAGGGGGACTGACTGACTACAAAAATTAAATATATAATAACTTTTTTTTTAAAAAAATTGACCTGGGGTGCCCAGGCCCCCTTGGGCCCCACCTGGGTCTGTCTATATATATATAGGCATTGGAGAAAATTTTAAAAATCAGCTCATTTTTGTATTCGGTTTACGTTGTAATTTTAGTGGTGTATATCTTATAAACTCTTTTCTGGAACAAATAAACTCTTTTCTATATATCTTATTTAGTATTCTATTTCAAGAAGTTGTGGGTTACTTTCAAATACGAAAGGCTCCCTACGGTGTGCTACATCTGTGGTAGACTGGGCCATGATGATAGACATTGTGTGGCCACAGAAGCAAGGCAAATGACAGAATACCAGTATGGTGATTGGCTTAGAGCTGCTGGGGGATACAAGGGAGGTCAGAGCGTAGCAAAACCGGGAAGGGAAGAGCGCCAACCATCGAGCAATGAGAGCGGGCGAACCAATATTCAACCGGCGGTGGTGGAGAAAGCAAGTTTTGAAAAAGGTGGTGGCAGCAAAAAGTTTGAAGGTGACAAAGTAGCAGAAAAGCAGGCGTCCTGGGGCGGAGTAGGCGATGATGACAGGTCAGGGAGTCAGATAGCTAGTCGCCCAAGCGGATGTGACAATACTGAGGTAAGCCCGGCAAATACGGAGAAGGAAGAGGCTTCACGATCTACTAGGAAGAGTTTGAATTTTGAAATACTTAGCAATATTAAGGATAACACGCCAAAGAATGGGCACTCAGTGGTGGGCCTTAAAACAAGTATTGGGTTTGAGGAGTCTGAAGTCACAAGCCCAGTCAAGTCTATTTTAGAACCTTTGGCACGTGACGAGGAAGGCTACTTGGATATGGGCTCTAGGAAAATTATAAAACCCAAGGCCAGAGGAAATTTAAAAAAGCTTGCAAGGGAGAAAGGCCCAGCTGATGATGTGATAATGACGGGCCAGGAGAAAATAGCTGGTATTAAAAGAGTTGGAGAGCTAGAGAAATTAGAAGCAGAGGAAAGTAGGAAGACTAAGAAGAGGTATGGACAAAACACGAAGGAAACGGCGGTGGCTGCTGAGCAGCACCGCTGAGAGCCATGATGGCCTTATGCTGGAACTGCCGGGGACTTGGGACCCCCCGGTCAGTTGGAGCGCTGCATAACCTTGTGCGGCGCTGGGATCCCGAGGTGATCTTCTTGACAGAAACAAAAAAGAAGATTGCTGGTATGAAGAAGGTAAAGCTGAAATTGGGTTTTGTTAATGGTTTCTATGTTCAAAGACAAGGAAGAGGAGGCGGTTTGGCTATGTTTTGGAGAAAAGAGATCAATCTGGAGATTAAGAGTTATTCAAAATACCATATCGATGCAGTTGTAACAGAGGAAGTTTCTAGTTTCAAGTGGAGGCTAACGGGCTTTTATGGTCATCCCGAGACGCATCGGAGGAAAGAATCTTGGCGGTTTCTAGACACGCTGAATAGTCAATTTCAGCTGCCTTGGCTTTGTTTTGGTGATTTCAACGAAATCCTCTCACAGGAAGAAAAATTGGGAGGACCTCCGAGGCCACAACATCAGATGGAAGCGTTCAGAGACATTGTCAGTAAGTGTGATTTTATAGATTTGGGTTTTTCTGGTTTTAATTTTACCTGGTGTAACCAACAAGAGGGGAATAATAGAGTTTATTTGAGGCTGGACAGAGCTTTTGCAACTCAGGACTGGTTGGAGCACTTCTCAAATATAAGAGTGCAGCACCTAGAAGATACAACGTCCGATCACTGCCCCATCCTACTTACTGATTCAAAAGGCATTCATGGGCGTGGAAAACGCAGATTCTTTTTTGAGGCTATTTGGGCCAAACAGTCTGATTGCAAGGAGTTAATTGAAGAGGCCTGGGGGGTAAGTACAAACCTCCATGATCCAAGTGGCTTCAGTACTGGTCTTAAAAATTATGCAAGCTCCCTGTCTAAGTGGGGTCAGTCAGCCTTTGGTCAGATTCCAATAAAGATAAAGGAGAAGCAAGCTACTCTAAGTGAACTAACAAAGGAGGACACGGCAGGACAAAATGGGGCTGAAATCAACAGGTTAAGGAAGGAAATCAATACTTTGTTGGATGATGAGGAATTGTGGTGGCAACAAAGGTCAAGGGTGCAATGGTTGGGGGAGGGTGATCGTAACACGAAATACTTTCATCATCGTGCTTCAGAGAGAAGGTGCAAGAATACAATTACTGGTTTGTGGAATGATGAGGGTGCATGGTGTGAAAGCAAGGAGTGTATAGTCAAGACAGTTATTGACTACTTTGAAGATATCTATACCTCCACTCACCCGACACGTGTGGCGGTGGTTACTGACCTGATTCCTACCAAAGTGACCGCGGAGATGAATGCTGCACTTATACAGGAGTTCACCATGGAGGAGGTCAAAGTAGCCCTTGGACAAATGCATCCGACCAAAGCGCCCGGCCCAGATGGTATGTCAGCTATATTTTACCAGAAATATTGGGATATTGTTGGCTTTGATGTTGCTAATATGGTGCTAAATGTACTTAATTCAAATGCATCTATATATGATATTAATAACACTTATATAACTCTTGTTCCAAAAGTAAAAATGCCTAATAGAATGAAAGATTTTCGTCCCATTAGTCTCTGTAATGTAGCTTATAAACTGGTCTCCAAAATGCTGGCCAACCGCCTCAAAACAGTTCTGCCTCAAATAATCTCTGAGAATCAAAGCGCCTTCCTCTCAGAAAGACTAATCACTGATAATGTGCTTGTTGCTTTCGAGTTGATGCATTATTTGGAGCATAAGAAGAGTGGAAAGGATGGCTATATGGCGGTCAAGCTGGACATGAGCAAAGCCTACGATAGGGTAGAATGGGATTTTATTGAAAAGGTCATGAGGAGGATGGGTTTTCATGAAAAATGGATTGGATGGGTGCTGAAATGTATAACAACTGTCTCATACTCCATTCTAATTAATGGGGAAGCTCATGGGAATATCTCCCCAACTAGAGGACTGCGACAAGGGGATCCCCTTTCCTTTTATTTGTTTCTTCTCTGTACGGAAGGCTTCTCTGCCCTTATAGATGATGCAAGTAATAGACAAAGGCTCAATGGTATCTCTATATGTAGGGGCTGCCCTAGTGTCACACATTTATTCTTTGCAGATGACAGCCTGCTTTTTTGCAAGGCTGAAAAGAGGGAAGTCAGCAGGCTTATGGAAATCCTTGAGCTCTATGAGGCAGCTTCGGGGCAAAAAATCAATACAGAGAAGTCCTCAGTTACCTTTAGCCACAATACCTCTCTTGAAACAAGAAATGAGGTTCTGGGCATCTTGGGACCAATGCAAGACTCAAGGAAAGGGAAGTATCTCGGTCTCCCATCAGTAATTGGCAGGTCGAAGAATCAAGTCTTTGCAAAAATAAAAGAGAAGGTGGGGAAAAAACTCTCCGGATGGAAGGGAAAAATGCTCTCAATGGGTGGGAAGGAGATATTAATCAAAGCGGTTACCCAGGCAATCCCAACTTATACCATGAGTTGTTTCCAACTCCCAAAGGGGTTATGTGAGGACTTGGAAAGGATGGAGAGGAATTTCTGGTGGGGGCAGAGAGATCAAGAGACTAAAATGGCTATGGTTAGTTGGGGAAAAATGTGTAAGCTAAAAGCGCTTGGGGGTATGGGTTTTCGTAACCTTCAAGCATTCAATCTAGCAATGCTATCTAAGCAGGCATGGTGTATCCTTATGAATCCTTGCTCTCTGATCGCGAGAATCTACAAAGCTAAGTACTTTCCTTTTTGTGATATTCTAGGAGCAAAGCTTGATTGCAATCATTCTTATGCGTGGCGAAGCATATACAATAGCTTAGCGGTTATCAGGAGGGGTACGAGGTGGAGGGTAGGCAATGGTAAAATGATTCACATATGGGAAGATAAGTGGCTGCCTACCCCAACTACCCATAAAATCTGCTCCCCCCAACAAGATATTGGAGATTTTCCAATGGTATCATCTTTGATTGACGAGGATACAAGGCGGTGGAAGGTGGACAGAGTGAAGAGTTTTTTCCTCCCTTTTGAAGCTGAAACCATTCTGAACATTCCCCTTAGCTACAGTCTTCCGAATTATAGCATTATGTGGATGGGGAATAAGCGTGGTGTCTTCACTGTTAAGAGTGCATACTATGTTGCTCTTCCCCTTGTGGAAAAATCTGAGGTTGGGGAGTGCTCAACTAGTGATTGCAGGACTCGCTTGTGGAAGAAAATGTGGCAGCTAAGGCTCCCGGCCAAGATCAGAATTTTTTCTTGGAAGGCTTGCAATGACGGGCTGCCTACTAGGCTTAATTTGGCCAAACGTGGATTGAATATTGAGCCCAAGTGTCCACTCTGCGAGAAAGCTTTTGAAAGCACCAACCATGCTTTAATACATTGTGACAAGCTTGGGGATGTTTGGTGGAATTGGCAAACTTGCCCGGTGAACCTTTTGGGGAGGGATATCAACTTGGTAGATGTCGCATTGGAAATGTTGGATGCACGTACCCCACTGGACCTGGAGACCTTATTTGCAACTACCTGGTCCATTCGGCATAACCGGAATAAGGTGGTTCATGAGTCTAGAGGCTCTTCCCCCTCCCAAATTTGGAACATTGCTAGGCGCACCCGTGAGGATTATAGAGATGCTGTTGCATGTTGCATTCTGAAACAACAACCACCTGATGTGGGCTGGGTCGCCCCCCCGCCTGAATATTATAAAATAAATGTTGATGGCGCTACTGCGGGGGAGAGAAGTTTGTCCTGTGTAGGTGTGATTATTCGAGATAGTAGGGGCTTGGTGATTGCTGCAGGTAGCAAAGTTTTGAATGGGGCTTATGATGCGGAGGTCACGGAAGCTCTTGCTATTGAGGAAGGAATCCGATTGGCTAAGGAGATGGAGTTGGTCCAAGTGATTATTGAGTCTGATTCAGTTGTGGTGGTTGATGCCATTAGTGCAGGCAATTGTAATGGAGAGCTTGGTCCGATCATTTGGGGTTCTTTAGAGCTCCTTCATTCTTTTAAGAGCTGGAAAGTGAGGCACCTGAAAAGGGACTACAACAAGGCAGCATATGATCTGGCACAAGTGGCTAAGGCAACTGGAATATCCCAACAGTGGAAGGGTTTAGAGCCCCCAATGATCCAGAGGGTCCTTCTAGTGGATAGGGCCAAATGTTAAATGTGTATATGTATTATGCCTCTCTTAAGGCCTCTGTTTGTATGCATTTTTCTGGTTAATGAAATATCCAGGTTTCAGTTTCAAAAAAAAAGGAGTCCCAAGTGAATTAATAAGAAGTGTGAAGTATAAAAGTGTAAACTCCTTTCTTTCTTTTTTTGTTGATAAACGGTTGCTTTTGTTATATAAATAGAGACATGCATGTGAGGTAATTAGATTATTAGAGGGAGAGCAGGGCAGCCAAAGAGTGCCGCTGGAATAATGAAAAATAAAAGAAAGAGAAACACAGTGAGAGAAGATGATTAATATATATATATATATATAAAATTTCTTTTGTTCCAGCCAATTTGGAGAAAGCAAGAATCATGTTCTTTTTTTTTTTTTTTTGGATAACCAAGAATCACATTCGTTGGTAAGATAGTGATACTTCTTTTGTATTGTAGACGCATTAAAACCTACATTCATGATTGAACATTTAAGGTACGAATTTTAAGAATTCACAAGCAATTTTAAATCCAAATTGATGGATGTAATTTTAATTTTAGAGTTATTGCATGTATTGGAAATCTAGATTTAAAGTGAGAAAATTTGACATAGAGAATTTTTAGAATGATGATTAATTTTCTATGTGGTTAAAATTATTTGAATCTTTGTATGTTTACAAAAAATTCGTGGGTCCTATTTGGTATATGGAAGTCTGATGATTTTTTTTATTGGCTACGGAAAGTGGTTTAATTGCTCTGTTATGTTGTTGATCATTGCTGCAAACATGTACAAAAGAAATAGTTATATCCAAACTTAATTGATTAGTGTGGATGAATTTTGATTTCCTTCGAATTTTGTTCTTCTACCTACAATCTTACAGGTCTATATTTGTTTACTCTAATTTTTTTTTTCCATCAAATTGAATAGGTTTTGTGTATTTTTTGTCTTTTGTTTAACCTAATTTCCTAAAGTTTTATCCAACTTATATGGTTATGGTTTGAAAATCAATCATTAAACATGCTTAATATAGTAAAAAAAATTATCACAATTTAATATTTTTTTAAGATTAAGAAGACAATTTGTTATGCTATTACAATCAACAAAAATCAAGGACTTGCCAAGTCCAGTGTTCAACCACAGCCAATTGCACGAAGGACCAAAGATTTTAATAAAGAACAATGACAAATAAGAACAATGATACATTGAAAATATAGTGTATAAAGAGGTATTCAATGATCTCCCAAAGGTAAAACTTCTAACATTTTTTTTTTCTTATTAATAAAAACTAATAATTTTCTATTGAGGTTTTATCATTTTATATTTAATGGTTGCTATACCAATACAATTTATTCCTTTTGTTATTATAATAATTATTTATTTGGTAATTGTTTCTTTTATAAAACATATATTCTATAAGCTTATGATAAAACTGTGGGCCTTTAACTAGTATGTATGTTTATATATATATATATATATATATATATAAATAAGTGGCACATGTCAAACAGTTCAAGACATGTGTTTAGGTGTAAAGAACCCCCCCCCACCCCCCAAAAAAAAAAAAAAAAAAAAAAAAAAATTCCCCCGATTTCTCATATGGTTGTCACTTGTATGAGATCCAATTTTGGTTTCTACCCAAAAATAGACATATGCTCAAATTTACAAAAGCAATATCATCTGCCTTAAATTCAGGCCATATGCTCAAATTTTTAATTTTATGCATACTGCCTTCATACCAAAAATAGACATCCCTAGAAAATATTATGTTATAGGCCGATAAGCTCGTGTAATTTCCTATATAAAATAGTATTCAAAATCCTAGCCAACAGGTTACAATTTATTCTTTTGTATGTTATTTTGGACTCCCTAAATGCATTTATATGAGGACATCTTATCTTATTACTGGTAATGCAGTGATAGTTTATCAAAGGTTACACAACATGCGAACTAGATGAAAAGGCAAATGGCACCGAAATTGAACATGAATAAAGATTATGATCGGGTAGAGTGAAATTTTTTTTGCAGGCATGATGCAGAAGATGGGGTTTGATTTGAGATGGATGACCATAATCATGGAGTGTGTCTACAACATCATATTTAGTCATCATCAATGGGTAACCAAGAGGCTACATCTAACCATCCTGGGATATTCGGCAAGATGATCCTCTCCCCTTGTAACTTTTCTTGATTTGTGCCAGAGGTCTCTCGGCTTTATTGAGAAAAGCTGAGGTAGACAAAAAAATTCATGGCTTATTAACCTGTAAAAGACAGCCCTAAGGTCTCCCACTTGTTATTTGTAGATGATAGTTTGGTCTTTAGTCAGGCTACAACCGAAGAAAGTATGAACATTTCGCAAGTCTTGTACTATTATGAGAAGGCCTCTGGTCACAAAAAATAAATAGGGAAAAGACAACTATTAAAAATACATCAAGGATACCATGATCCATGATTTAAACTACAAACCAGAACAAACACGGGCTCTCAGTGCTAGTGTAAAAGAACGAGTGATGAAGAGGTTGTAAGGGTGGAAGTAAAAAACCTTATCAAGAGTAGGAAGGGAGATTCTTATAAAACAATGGTCCAAGGCTCCAAGCAATACCCATATACACCATGTCCTGTTTTAAACACCTAAAGGCATGGTATGATGAGCTTAATTCTATGACAGATAGATAATGGTGGGGCCAATAAGTAGAGGAAAAGAAGATTCATTGAAAAAGTTGGGAGTAAGTAGTGCAATGCGAAGACAAATGGAGGACTCGGCTCTAAGGATCTCCATTGAAAGACAATGCTTGGCAGATTCACCATTTTATCGAGTTTGTAATGAAGAAGTGGAATCAGTGAAGCATATTCTTCAGACGAGTCCGATGGCTAGAAATGTTTGGGCTGTAGCCAGAGGAAGATTCATAAGTGGCCCACAGACTTGGAGGATGATTTTTATAAATTATTTCAACATCAACATGGGAATGTAGACGTACAAGAGGCAAGGAATAGGAGTTTGTATACTTGTAAGAGAAGAACCAGGTGTTAGTGCCGTGAAAAGGCCACTGAGGCTAGTCTTCGTTGTTTTGTTGTGATGTCAGTTAAGCCTACTGCTTTATGTCCACTACTGGCAGCGGCTTGTGTTTTGGTACTACTTTCATATACTGTTGAGCAACTAATCATATATGCATGTAATAGATTGAGACCATTCCATTCGATACATTAGATATCAACGCCAATAAGTCTAGTGTATTTCATATTTTTGTCCCTCAATTATCTCAACTTGTCAGCTAATATACCCAAAATGCTTTGCATAACAAAATTACATTTAAAAAGAAAATAAATTTTTTATCCCTCGCTACTGAGAGACTAGTACCACTTGCTGAGAACATGTGCCATATTTCTTTGATTGATCAAATGTATTTGCCTTGGTAGAAACGCTATCATATAGTTGATAAATAGCAAAAGAGTGAGTGGGGTTCACAAGATGTTATACTTTGTCTCGAAAGCATTGGTAATCTTTCCAATACAGTATGCAGCACTCAGAGGGTAACCGGAAACTGCAAAAATGGTAGATGGTTATTTAGAAACAGAAATATAATGTTCATGTTCCAAGAGTAATTGCCAAACCAGGATTCTGTTGCCAAAAGCAAAATAAAATGAATAGATAATGCTAAGATGCCCAACAGGTTACTATCATAGTTTATTCTTCTTCTTCAGATAAAAAAATGAAAAAGATACAGCAATTAAAAAAGAAAAAAAAAGAAACAAGAACCTCAAAGTTGAAGGAATAAGTTTTCAAGCATTGTTCAAAAAAGGAAACCATGGAATACTTTCAACCCTACCTAGAATGCTCAATCTTAGACAAATGATGATAAATCACATGAGCTATATGCTCTGATCATCTTAATTCATAACAATGTAAATATTTCATGTTGACTTCCTTGAAAGCTAATATTCAAGACAAATTCTCAAGCTTTTGACCTTAAACAACTTGAGAGAGCAAACAGAACAAGTATTATACAAGTAATTAAAACATCAAAACAGATATATTTTGATTGGAAATGTTATAAATAACATTGTATGCAATTTTACTATGACTGTAAACAATTTGTGTCCCTAGAAGCTAGACAAGAATTATGACAATTTATTATAGCAGCTCAGACTAAGCAAGTATAAAATGTCAAATAACCTTAAAATCCTCTTTGTAAGGGTGCTTTTTGGTTCAATATGGCATTGGGGACATTACAATTCAGGGTCATATTGGTTCCAACCAATGAAGACTATGTTTATCACCTCACCTAATTCTATGTTAAAAGATATTTGAATTTTTAACTGAGTACAGACATAATTTTAAGTTTAACAACATAGATAGTGAGTCAATTGCATGCTTTTGCATATGTGCATGGGCAGACCTGTCCATCAAACCAAATTTTTTTTATTGTGGTGGATCTGGGTTCTTACTAACCATGTTTCAAGCAGGAATGATATATATAAGGTGAACCAACTCAGGTTCATGCTGGGGTTGGGATTGAGCCACCCTTGTGCCCATCTGACACTGCTCATAATTCAATGGCTTTCCACTTTCATAATTTAAGAATCATGAAAATTTGATTTATGATAGATTGCAAGGAGGCAGTTTTACAAGAGAAGAGAACCTACTGAATGCTCACTTAAGGACAAAGAGATAACTGAACTTCACAGAACAGTAAACTTTCCTGTGCCCAACAAATGATGCAGCTGATCTGCATTGGGTGGAAAAGAAAAGGTGAGAACTACCTCACCTGATGCACCTTGCAGATGGCAAAGGCGGTATATCTTTTGTAAAGGAGTAAGGACATATCAGCTGCATTTCTATCCCTAGGCAATCTTCTTAATCAGATATTAATATTGAAACCTTAGGCTTCGTATGGTTGGAGGATGGAAAAGATGTGAGATAGAAGAGATTTAATTTTCCCTCATGTGTGTTTGGTTGGGGCTAGAAAAGTAGAGGGTTCAGGAGGGAGGGAAGGGTAGATGGTAAGTTCCCATCACACCCCCCCCCCCCCTCCCCCCAGTTTTCTCCTCAATTTAGGTTGAGTTTTCACTCCAAATGGTGGATTCGGGAAGAAAATACCCGGCCCCACTAAAATCACTCTCCACTCCCCTCCCCAACCAAACACACAATGGTAGTCAGCAGAAACTAAAGCCACCTACATCCTCCATTTATAGAAATTAATTTGGATGGTTGTCTAACTCAAATTTGCTGAAACAGATGCTCACAAACATGCACACAGAGGAATGTGACTATCTGGAATTTCTACAAAAACAGAACCATTGTATAAGAAAGCAATGTAGTACAAACTTACTTGATATAAAATCATCAGCATCCTCCCTATCAATTTTACCATGGGCCATTGCACCAACCTGAAAACACAGAGTATTCGGTAAAAAATCTATAAGTTTTGGTCACATAACACTTGTGTGTATAGTTAAAGTTATTTTGAGCTTACCACAAAAACAAGATCAACATCACCGGTGCCCGCAGAGCCCACATAATTGTTTATATTAACCAATTTTTCGGAACTAAATGACAAGCCTGGTATCAAAGCAAATATTAACTTCATTTCTAGTATGAAGTAGATAACACAGGAAAAATCATACAAAATAAGCTCACCTATTTTGCGAGAATTGACAGGAAGATACCGGCTTACAGGGTTCTTGATCACACGCAAAAGTTTCTCACGCTTACCAGCAGCAGTGATACTCAATTTTTGTAGAAGCTGCACTGCAAGGTAGCCAAGAGGAGAAAAGCAACATCAAATAGAGCTCTCAACCCACACACACAAATGTTTCTCAAAAAAAAAAAAAAAAAAAAACCCACACACACAAAACAATATTAGCATGCTTTTGTATGTTGAGTTGAGAACAGTACAGCTTACACATAAGACCACAGAAATGCTTGAATGTCCTTGGAAGACGAGCATGTGGTTTAACTTCAAAAAGAACACCTTTCTCTGTTTTCACGTACACAGCTTGTACCATCCCACTCTTATTAAGTTGGCTATCCAAAATCATTAGGAGAGCCTGACGACAACAAGGCCATAAGGTCATGTATGGTTCAAAGAAGTAGAAAACACGAGCAATTATTGAAGCATAGTGTCAACCCATAATTGTGAAGTTCACTAACCTGATGAACAACGTCAGGCCGGTAATCAGAAGGATTTCTGTTATTTTTCTTCAAGAAATATGAATGGTCATCTGAGTTCAAAAGCTGGTAACTCTGTATGCATAAAACTAGTTATCAAAAGCAGGAAAAAAAAATTCGCACAAAGCAATAAAACAACAATTACAACAACAACAAAAATCCCAATAAATGCCATATTGAGTCAGTTAAACCCAATAACCTGAGAACCTACATAAGATTTTGTATATTTTGTGACAAGAAATTATAAAAGAAAGCAATGCAACCAAGCCTAATAAAGCCCCAATAAAACATCCAAAGCAGAAAACCTTTCTTGTAACTCAAAATAAACTTCTCTTTTGACTTATACATGAACTTTCAAACCCAAAAAGAAAAAACAAAAGCAAAGAACAAAATACACAAAGCCTATAAAAAAAATAAAAAAATAAATAAACAAACAAACAAACAAAACCTAACATAACCCACAAGGAAAATGCTAAAATCCAAACCAGAGAGCCTATAACCCATTAAAAAAAACTCCACAAAACCCATACCCAAAAAGTTTCATCTTTTACAACATACATAGGGAAAAAAAACCAACAACAACAGCAGCAGCAACAACAAATTCAATATAATTTACAGACCTTTCCAACTTTTGCGACTTCCAAAGATGCCTTTTCAAGAATGAAGATGAGCCTGCCTTTGTTGGTATTATTCTGCTCACTTGGGGCAACTGGAATACCCTCAAGGTAATTCACCACCTCCTTTCCTTCTTCCTCACCATCACTTGTTTTCTCTGTAATGGCTCTCTTTACATCTTGCTCTCCGTCATGCCTCTCCTCCCTATTTTTTCGCTTCTTCCCTTTCACTGCATACGCCCTCACCATTTTGGGGTTTGGAGAAGATGAGTATTAGACTTCCTGGCACCAATGAGAAAGGTTGATATCACTAGGAATTGACTCTGGCACTCATGGCAGATATCACTAGAAATTTCCAAGTTCACCCAACAAATTTTAAGATTAGAAAGGTTGCATACACATCACTCTCTCAACATGATCTCTCCCTTCAATTCACAAGCTTCATAAATTGTGTACCTAAAGCTATGCTTAGAGCTATAGATTTAAAGCAGAGCATAGGCATTTGTGAGCACTCTTGTCACAAGACTGGTTAAGACGAATATAGAAAAAATTACAACTAGTAGATACCACCATTCCACCATGTTAAATATGGAACAAATTATAGTAACTTCGACTTAAAAGATTATTTTGATGTTTGTACCACAAGAGCAGGGTAATCAATCAATAGCAAGTCAATCGGAATCCAAAATTATCAATCAAACAATTATAACCCTTTACATGAATATATTAAACTTCAAAACCCACACAGGATTAAAATCCTTAAATACTTTTAGCCAGACCCAAGAGAACCAAGCTAAAATTAAGAGCTAACAATAATGGTTCATGTATGACACCCATGTTCATGTGCTAACAAGAGGCTGCAAAAATTAGGTCCATCACAAACACAGCCATGGAAGTGTCCCATGTATTGAAATTAGCAGTTATTTGTGAATAAAACAGATAATTTTGAAAGTAAATTAAAAAATGAAACCCCAAAGCCAAACCACTTTTTTTTTTTTTAATAATATAATTCACATGTAACATAAATCGACTGAATGTGCTGAAAATACTATAGATTGAAATTTTGTTTAGCGGAGAGATGTATCTGTATTTGCAATTTTCTTTTTCAGTTTTTGAATACAAATTTTCAAACTTCCCCCAGCCCAAAAAAGAAAAATCACATGAAAAAGTTTACACTACTCGTAGACATTCCAAGAGTCCAAGAGTTCACATGCATGTAGCGGGTGGATGAATTAGGTTGGTAAGCATTTATCAAATATTTGAAATCTTATTCCTTTCTGTTTGATATGGACATTATGAAGGAAAGAAATTGGCGCACTTTTGAAGATTCGGAAAGCACGAGACTCAATTGTTAGCAAATTTTACTAGTTCATTATATCAGTGGTCTTTATACATGGGATTTTACGAATAGTGATTCCATGCCTTTTTGTAGATTATTATTTCAATAAAAAAAACTATTCTTACCTATCAACCAAAAAAAACAGTTCACATGCACGCACGGATGCACTAGAAAAGAGGAAAAACAAAGATTAACACAAATTTTCTTTCACTTTAGAGAAGCTACTAATAACAAATACTACGTACATTGACATATAGAAGCGATAAATAAAACCACAAACAATAACAAAAATATTTCCATAATTCGACGTATCAAATAAAACTATCATAAATATTCGTAAAGCATCAAATAAAGTAAAGGCCTTCAATGGAGTCTATAAAAACATCCTCAGATACAAAACAACTACACAGGATTCAGGGATTAATTAGCCTAGCCCTACAGACAAGAGGTTTAAGCCTTGGTTTATTGATGTAGAGAAGAGCCGTGCCTGAGAGAGAGAAGAGGCGTACGTGTATGAGAGAGTGAGAGAGAGAAGGTAGAAGACAGAGGAGAGATTTTTGTTTGTAGATACCTGGTTTGGTTTGGTGTGGTGACTTGGGACTGTTGCAAACTTTGCAGCAGCCTTAAACCCTAAGAAGAAGAAGAAGAAAGACAAAACAGAAAACACTCTTCAGATACCTTAGAAAGCTCGAAACAATAGGCGGGAGCTCCAGAAAAAATCCGGTTGTTAAATAATATAATATATATATATATATATATATATAAGACTTTGGATTGGGCTTGTAGTAGTGTAGACTTGAGAAAAGCCCACAAAACTAATATTTATGAAGAAGTGTGGCCCAACCCATAACTATTCTGTCCGTTGAATTTGTTTTGAAATCACTCACTCGGTTTCTTGCGAATGTTCCTGGTTGAATCCGAAGTTGTCGGCTGCCACAATAATTAAGGATCTGGTTGAGGAGGTGTGGAAGATGAATTGGCCAGAGGCTATGATTTTACATACATGTGTATGGGTGAGGAGAGGAATAGGGTTTTTGAGGAAATCTGGATCTGACGGCGAGAAAATACTAGTAAAGTCTGGGAATTATAGATAAGTTGGCTCAATCGCACTAACTCAGCTCAATAGCTGAAGCATGATATCGGACTAAACTAACTATGATTTGGGCTTTAATTTGAACTATGCCGTTGGCCTGTTGCACTATTATTATTGTTCTTGTTATTATTATTATTAATCTTGTTAATTTAGCGGGCTCTTTTTAATTTTAGTGAATTTAGTGGGATTCTTCTTTTAAAAACTGGGTTGATTAACATGAACTCTAGAGATTTAAAAAGTAACTATATTCTAGAGTTCATAATCATAAATTCTTCACTTTATTAATTAAAAAACTATTTAAATTTTCCCACATTATCAATATTTTTTAAATAAAAAATATATATATATATATATATATAAACACACATTTTATTATCAATGATTTGGTAGAGTCTTTTGGCTAAGTATTGTATAAATTGAAATTTATTTGTCAATGGTATTGCCGAAATATTTGCCCAATTTTTGGCCCAACTGACTTGACCGAAATTGACCTGACCAACTAACCTGATCAAAATTGATTTGATTGAAATAAGGAGAGAGAAAAAAAATTGAATTGTGGCAATGTCATTACCGAGAGAGAGAGAGAGATAAATTGTGGCAATCTCATTCTCAAAATAGAGGGGAAAGGAGAGAGAAAAAAAATTAATTATAGCAATCTCATTGCGAAATAGGAGAAGAGAGAAAAATAATAATTAGAGGAGAGAGGGAAAAAAAAAATTGAATTGTGGCAATCTCATTGCCCCCGAGAGAGAGAGAGAGAGGAAACTTTGCACAACACTCTGGGGCTATTTTGGTCCCTCCCAAGCTCCCCCCTTTTCTTTTGAGTTTTCTCCCCGAATTAGGGAGATAGCATTTTGATGGGTTCAGGAGAAAACACCCAGACCCCATCAATTTTATCCCTTAAAATCTACCTAACCAAACACCCTAAAAAAATAACTTTATCTCTCCCCCCCCCCCCCCCCCCTTCTTTTCCATCCTCCCTAAAATTCCACCCAACCAAAACAGAGTCTAAATTTTTACGATCTAAGCTACTAGGTTTAGAGGTTTATATCTGCATGTAATATTATATCCAACAAGAGTCTTGAATATTCTTGTGGTTGTCAATTGTTGTGTAGCACGTTTTTCCTTCAAGCTTAGAATAGACAACAACTTCAATTGATTTCACTCCTTAGTTTGGATTGAAACTTGGATCGAATGGGTAGCATCTCCTTGGATCAGTTGGAAAATAGCTTTGGAAGTGTTCTGTGATTTTTGGAAATTTTGGCAAAATAGCAGTAAATCTCTAATAATTTTGGAGTGAAAATGGAACAAAGGTTTTCTTTGTGTCAATTTTATGCTAGAGAAGTCATAAACTTAAGGCTTTTAAGGGGGCATTGCCGCCACTTAATGGCTCTTTTTCCAAAAGCTCTCTAAAAAATTTCTATGTGCTTTAAGAAGGAGAGGACTCCTCTATTGATAAATGAAGAAAAAGAGCTATTAAGTGGCAGCAATGATGAATTAATTCTGATTGGATATTAATTGATTTAATTAATATTAATTATATGTCAAAATCTCATTGGTTTAAATTTTAGAACAATAATGTAATTAAAAGTATTGAAAAAAATTCTAAGAGAATTATGACTTTTGAATTTTTATTAGTGTCCTTGAAATACATATAATTGATTTGAATTTAAAACTTCTAAATATCCTTGGATTAAATCCAATTAGTCAAGAGTTTAAAATATTGCTTCAAACTCATAATTATCTTCTCTCTCTCTCTCTCTCTCTCTCTATATATATATAATAGGATTAAATCCAATAGGCAATCACTAAAGAGTTTAAAAAGTTGCTTCAATAATATTTACTAAGAAAGGCAAAATGGAAGGCAACACCTGGAGTAACCAATTTCTTCCCCATCACATCTAGCTAGTAGGCTTGAAATGAATGGATAGGATTTTTTGGGTATTATATAATAGGACCTATATGATTTATATCATTCCTTGATAAATTTAATTTCCAAATTCAAAAAAAAGAAGATGTCATTGTCAAATTAGACACTTCATTTTAAAGAAACAAATATCAGAGATTTACTGCTTCTAACAAGCTTCTAACAATGAGATTTACTGCTAGTGGGACTAGGACCACTAGTTTGAGAAAGCTCATTGTTACAAGCTTTTACAATACTTTATACATTGAAACAAAAATCATATATCCTTAAATACATTAATTTGTTTTCATTTAAACAAATTTATTTATTTTCATTTCCTATTTGTAATAAAGGAAATTTTAATTTTAATACATTTTCAACCAAATTTATGGCTTTGTTTCTAATTTCTACTATAAATTAATTAATAGCTTTTAAATTTCACTTATTTCTATTTTAAATTGTTCTCTCTTCTTCTTCTTCTTCTTCTTCTTCTTCTTCTTTTTTGGGAGAGAAAAGATAGAATACTATTATTGAGTAAAAACCATTGAAATACAACATTAATGAAATAGAAAGCTTACAAAAGCCAGCACAGGTAACTGAGGTAAGCATGACAGCAAAATGAAAATAGTAAATTGTTCTCTTTTTAATTGTTCATGTAAGAATTTTATGAGCTTTATATTCATAAGTTGAAAAATCCCAAAATGAATTCAACCAATTTTTTTAAAAAAATTATATTAATTGGTCAGGTCGAGTTGACCTGAACCCGACCTGAGACCCAAAATAAACCTGAGTCTTTGGCCCAAGCCTGACCTGATCATCCATCAAACCCGCCCAAGACCCAGCAATTTCGACTTCGTTCAAATGTTTATGGACATATGTCTTAGGCACAGGCACAGGCACAAGGTTTCCTCTATGTTTAAAGTCAACTGAACCATTCATATGCAATAACAATTAGTGTACACTAATTCAAATCAAAAGTTAATTGGAACATGAAGTAGTGCAAAATAAAAATAACTCAAGTTATGTGGCAATTGATGCACCATGTTAATTTAATGCATGTGGCAAGATAATTGATTCCACAAACGAGAATTAACGAGTTAATTGAAACAATATGTGTAGGTTATTGCATTCCACATTATGTTTTTCCGTACATATAGCTAGAATTCAACAATTATTGGTTATAACTTATAAACAGGATTTTCAAAAAAAAATTACTTTTCATAAGCTTTAAGAAGTCTTTGCAATTAATGTAAAAAAATGTAGTCATTAAACTATTTTATTTATATAAAATAAACTTTCATCAACCAAGAGAGAACAGGTTTTTTTTTTCATAAGAAACATATAAACAGAAAAATTAACTATATATATATAAAGTAAAATAAAAATGAAATGTAAAGAAACATGGTAGTAGTAACCAGAAAAGAACTTGAGTCTCTACATCACTCACCTTTAAATAAAATTCCTGCATATCAGGAAAGGCTTTCAGAAGAAATGTCATCTTCAGGAGGTGAAATTCCATATCTCCATAGATTAATAGATGGCATATTTTAACCTTCCTGAAGAGGGTTATATCTGTCATGCTGTTCGGTATGCACTGTATCAACGCACAGAAACACGCTGTCAGTGCTAAAATTACCAACAAGCTAACCTTCACATTAAAAAATAAAATAATGATAAAGTTCTTTATTATTATTATTATTATTTTCTCCTTTCATTTATTATTCACATACCAAATCAATTGTGGAGTTAACAATTACTGTCCTCAAATTGGGAATATCCTTTGCAAGCTGACTGAAGATATATTGCATGTCTCTTTTCTGGGTTACTGTGAAATTCACTGTTCATAGCTTGGGAACTCCAATGAAAGAAAATTTAAAAAAGGACCTTTATATATAAAATATTGGAGATTCATAGCAGACAGCTCAAGTTCCTCCACCCCAGAACAAGGAGGAAATATGTAACAACCTCAACTAACGTAATGAACCAAGAATGCTTAATTTAAGAGGAAGGCCACAATCAATGAAATGCAAAATATTAAGGTTCAAACAACCATGAAAAATACTCTGCAACTCATGTAGGTCTAAGGATGTATTATGTAATGAGAGTTTTTAAGCAGCTGAATTGGCTGACGGAATTTGTGCCAACAGACATCCTACCAAGCTTATGGCCCGTTTGGATGTTTAAAAAATAAGAGGAAGTAGAGTAGAGAGAGGGAGAGTAATTTAATTACCTTATTTGAAAGCTTTTTAAAAAAAGAGGAGGGGGGGTTTCAACTGCCTCTAACCCCTCATTTTTAATTCTCCCAAATTAGAGAGATTTGAAGTGAGAGTAGAGTAGATAAATTATTAACTAAATGAATTCCCCAATTAACTCTTTCTAAATTAACAAAATTACAAACCGACTATATAAAATAAATTCATGTTATTATTCACGTTATTTCTCTCTTTAGTCTCAAATTTCTCTCAACTCTCTCAGCCTTGAAGACTCCTCTGCCTCTCTCTCACACGATTTCTTCCACACTTCACGCTGTCTCTCTCTCACACAACTTCTTCACAATCAATCGTCTCTCATGCCTGGATTTTTCTTTCAGAAGTAAACTCTGTTTTTCTTTTTGTTTCATGGGTTTCTTTTGAGTTGGATCAAATAACTATGTTCTTGAAATTGTGATTTTATTAGGTAATTTCTTATTAATTGTGATATTATGGGATAATAACATGTTATTTGTGGGTGGGTTTCAGATCTGATTGCTTTTTTTTTCTTAAA
This sequence comes from Quercus ilex subsp. ballota, assembly GCA_032727855.1. NCBI lineage: Eukaryota > Viridiplantae > Streptophyta > Magnoliopsida > Fagales > Fagaceae > Quercus > Quercus ilex. Next base: position 36,983,565 of record CM064915.1, read on the forward strand.
TTTTAAAGTTTCAAAGTATTGCACATAACATGTTTGATAAAGTGCTTGAGTGAGTCTAGATTGTGAACTTGCATAAATTTGTATATTGTAGCTATATATGGATCTGTGTTTCTTATTTATTTTTATTGGGTAATTTCTTGTTTTTTGTGAATGAGTTTCTAATTTGGGTAATTTCTTGTTTTTTTGTGAATGGGTTTCTAATTTGGCTCCTCCTAAGCCCCAACCACAATGGTACTCTCTCAGCTTTGTGATGTTCAAGTTTGAACTGGAAAATGAATCTGATTTATGTTTTTGGCATTTGGGTTTTGAGAAAACTGTTAGCTTTTAGCTTGAAATCATGTTTGCTTTCATTTTTCCATGTTGTTTGGTTGCTAAGAAATAAATAAAGGAGAATTTTTTTTTGTTTGTTTGTTGTTTATATGATGTTATTGTGCTTACCCATATGCTGGTTTAGCTTGAATCTAATGATTTTTCCTGTTCGAATATTATTATATCGTTTTTTTTTTTTTTTGAAAATATTTGATTTGAAATCAGCTTAAGCAAACCAATTGAAACAGATGGTTTAAGTAGCTTAGAGGCTTTGAATCTATTAAAGATTTTCTGGGTTGATTATATTTTGTTGGAATTTTTAATTGCTGAAGTAATATTAAAAGAAAATAGCTCAATTCTGTTTGAACAATAGTATTATAGATGATTGTCTTCTTTTTACCCAGAAGACAATGGTTTAAGGTTTATATGTTTCGATGTGCTGTGATAGTGTGTATTGGAGTATAGGGTGGTTCTATTTGTAATGGTATGGAGATCTTATAATTTTGGTCATGCTATGTTGGGTGGTAACTAAAGTTGTGATTCCAATTGGTTTGATATGAATAGGTTTAACCAATTTTTTGGGATGTGTACATTTTGCTTCTAAAAATGTCAATGCAACTTAAGAGTGGTAGTACTTGTGCACTGCTTTATGGGTCTACTTTGTAGTTTGATATCCTAGGCTGTTGTTTTATTATCATATTTTTGTGAAAGCATGTGTTGCAGTGGCGATATTTTACACTGGTCCAAAAGGAAAAGTTTATCATGAAAACATGCATTAATGTACAAGAAGATGGACTGCTCTGATTGATTCCTTTTGATTTTCTGCATGCAGGGTGTTGCTGATCGTGTTTGTCTTGGTCTCATTTCAACCATGGATAATGTGTAAATATGGCCTTTTACAGGGGACCACACTTGGAAAGCGGGAGTTATTGATAGTGAATACATTTTTTTTTTAAATATTAAATAGTAGGTATATATTTAAGATTTTAGAAAATAAGCCCAAGAAAAATTATATTTGCCCCCCTCAACTTCGAATCCTAGTTCCGTCCCTGCAGACTGCTATGATGTGTTTAAGAATGGATTGCCCCCCCCCCCCCCCCCCAAAATTTTTTAAAAATATTAAATAGTAGGTATATATTTAAGATTTTAGAAAGTAAGCCCAAGAAAAATTATATTTGCCCCCCTCGACTTCGAATCCTAGTTCCGTCCCTGCAGACTGCTATGATGTGTTTAAGAATGGATTGAGTGGTTTTGCTTGGAGTCCAATCACCAAAATGTGGAGTGCTAAACCGGAAGTTTGGGAAAGTCTAATCCAGGTTTGTCACTTATACTCTAGGAGTTCATATTGTTTCTTGTGGTACATTTTATAGGCTGCTGCATAAATGAGGTCCCTTATGTTTTAATATTATGTTAAGCTTCCTCTTAACCTATTATAAAATAATTGTGAAGGAAGTTTTTGTTAGTGACTGTCCTCTGTCCAATGCTAGACTCTGTTCTTCATACTAAGTGTGGACTAGCATTACATTATTGTGAGTTTGTTATGGTATTGGCTTAATGATGGTGATGCATCTAGTTTGGCTATATATATATGTGTGTGTGTGTGTGTGTGTGTGTGTGTGTGTGTGTGTGTTACTTTGTAGAAAGATATTTCTAAGGATTAATAGAATTAATAGCTTTGTGTGTAATGGGTTTATTTTGTTGTCATTTTTTAACTGGCTAAACCTAAAGAAAGAGCTTAAGAACAAACCAATTCCAAACTACGACAATTTGGTTGAGCTTTATGGAAAAGATAGAGCAACTAGAGAACAATCTAAAACTGCATCAGAGATGAGGCAACGGTGGGCTACTTCAATCAGAAAGGGCTCTACGGAGAACATTGAAGATATTGATCATTTAATTGCTCAAAATGAAGTTACTTTAGAAAGCTGTGATAATGTGGGTGATAATAATGTGGGTGAAGCCTCCTCAAAAGCCAAAAAGAGAAAAACATCAAAAAATGAGGACATGGAACAAATTATGGGAGCAATTCAGGATGTTGCTTTAGCAATGAGAGAAGGAAATTCAGCACTTAGAGAAGGAAATTTAATTTTTGAGAGGAGCTTGGCACGTCTTCCCATTCCTGAGCAAGACGTGTTCCATCTCTTGGATGAGATAGGAATTGATTCTAGATTGCGAATGAGAGCTTATCTCTATCTTATTAAGAATCCAGATATGTTGAGAGCTTTTATTGGCTATCCAGTGGAGGAGCGTAAGGAGCTATTGTTCACAATGATGTCTATTTCTTAAATTTCTTTAATAGTTAGACAGGTAAATGTTCCAAAACAATTTCAGCTTCTAAAAACCTTTTCAATTGATCATTGAACTGTAAACTCTTGGGATTAATTTTTCTTCGGCACCAGCTTGTGTTTATTTTTAGTTTTGCTTTCTGAAACAAGTCTGTTAGCAATTACAGATATGGTCATAGCTCATTGTAACAATACTGTATACTGGTATAGGTGCTAGTTTGAATTGTCTTGTTATTGTATAGCTTGTGTTTACTGTTTATTTTTAGGTTATGTCCCTAGTTGTTCAATACTATTTACTGGTATAGGTGCTAGTTTAAATTGTCTTGTTATTGTATAGGAATTTCAGCCCCTGGTTTAATCTTGTTTGTAAATGATTAGGCTCTCTTTTTTGGCCTGGTCTAGACTTGCCTTAGTTGCTGGACCACTTGAATCTTGATATTTTTTATTGAAAGTTTTAGACCCTGTTCTATTAAAAAAAAAAAAAAGATTTTGCTTAATTAGTTAGATGGACAAGGCATTCTCAATGGGTTCTATGTTTGGCAAATTCCAGTATCTCATGTCATGATTCAAAGTGGCATTGGTTCCTAAACGGATAAGTATGATCATGAAAAAAAATGTTTCAGTGTATGAAATTCTACATTTTTTTGAGAAATTATTGTCATTTGTTTTTATTGAAATCTGTGTGCTATTGCTCAGTATTTAGTAGGGATATTTTCTTGAGAATTTTGAGTTGCTTTCTTTTATGAATAGTAAGTGGGTAAACACTTGAATTTAAATTATATAGTAGGATCTTTTTTTTTTTTTTTTTGAGTTAATTCATAGAGTCACTCTTCCTAACTTTTTTTTTTTTTTTTGGTTCTCAATTCTTCTCCGAATCCTCAAAAAATTAAATTTACATACTAAGAAAAATAAAAAATATTAAAAATAATAATAATAAATGAAAGAAACACTCAAAATTCAATATTTTGTTGATTTTTTCAGTAAACAAACAAACCAAATTTTTTTTTCTTATTTTAATTATTATCAATTAAAGATGGTTTTTTTTTAGTATTATAAAAAAGCAAAAAAAATATTTAATTATAGGCCAATATTGATTATTTACTTCACGTTAGGAAAAAAAAATTATAAAAAAAAATATTACATACTATAATCATAATTATTTAATCTAACAAATTAATCATAGACCAATGTTACAAGTCCATTTTTTTTTCCATAAAAAATAATCATTTCCTCTCATCTTTCTCATAATTTTTAAAATATCCAAATAAGAAGAAATGGCTAATTATTCCATTTTTCCTTACTAATTTTAAAAACTTCCAAATAAGATGGAGGATAATTATTCTCCTTTACTCTTCTCCCGCTACTCTCTTCCCTCTCTTAACTTCCGAACAGGCCATTAGAGTCTTTAACTTGCACTCTGTACCTTGAGAAAGAAGCTCACAACAAAACACATACTTATCAATTGTTCTCCATTCTGAACAGATAAGCAAAGAGTAAGTCGTTCTGCACCCATTCCAATGGCAGATCTGATCCATTCATCAACGTCGTTTTTGTAGTCATTCCCAAGACGGAAAGAGACCACAAACGAGACTATCCTTGTACCCTGCATAAAACTTCAGGAACTGATTTACAGCTTTTACAAATTTATCATTTTCTTCTCTGGAGGGATCTTTCTTAAATCCGTCAAATGATATATCATTTTCATTGTAGAGGAACATGTTTTACCAATTATAGTGGAGTTTAGATCTGGATGCACTGACTCTTCCCCATCTATGTGATAATGTGCTTGTTTTGACAGCATCCCTCAGTGTCAAATGTGAGAGAATGCAAGCAGTGGCGGAGCCACATGTGCCCTTGGGGGCCTTGCCCCCTCCAAAATTTTTAATTTTTTTTACAATTTAAGTATATTTTTATAAATATTTAAAGGTTATATGAAAAAAAAAAAAAAAAAAAAAAAAAAAGAGTCCCCCCCCCCCCCCAAAAAAAAGAAAGTATAGATCAAATAATTTAGTAATTTTTCCAAAAAAAAAATAGAGTTTAGAGTTGATATACAATTGCAATATAATGAAATAGTTAGGTAGTAAGTTTTGTGAGTAAGGGTCCGTTTGAATATAACTTATTTTGCTGAAACTGAAAACTGAAAATATTGTAGCAAAATAATTTTTAAATGCATGAATAGTACCGTGGGTCCCATCTTTAATATTTCTTTTCTGAATAAAGTGGTTGTGGGTCTCATGAATAGTGTGTGAATAGTGATGAATAGTACATGAACAGTAAAACTTGTCTCCAAAAGCTGAAAAAATGAAAAAAAAGCAAAAAAAAAAAAAAAAAAAAAAAAGCAAAACGCAAACGCCAGACGCAATAATAATTCATATCCAAACCCACACTAAGTGTGTGTTTGGATGGTGCTAAAAAGCACTATCCTGCGTCTGTGTCTGCGTTTTCCTTTGTTTTTTTTTTTTTTTTTTTTTTTGAGAAATGCATTTCAGCAGAGCCAATACACTTCCAATGGGTTCCGTGCACTGTTCACGGAACCCACAAACCTCTTTTTTCATCAAAACTTTCATTAAAAATAGGTCTCACGGTAGTATTCACCCATTTAAAAATTATTTTGCTATAATGTTTTCGATTTTCAGTTTTCAGCAAATTAAGCGGTATCCAAACACACCATAAATAGTGAAAGTGTGGAACCCCTGATTTTTAGCTCAATTTCAATACCAATCAATATGTTCAAACCATTCAATATTGATAATATATGCAATTTGGTTGAAATTTCCTATTCTCAAAATTTTATCAAGAAATAAAAAAGCTCATATGATACTTCAATTATAACATTATGATATTGATTTGTCAAACATGGATGAAGTTTTGCAAACAATTTATATATTTTATATTTTTACACACACACATATATATATTATGAGGATATTTTAGGGAAGTGACTATTTTTTATTTGAGTTTATCTTGACAGAATATATAATTCGGCCCCCCAACTCAAAATTTCTGGCTTCGCCACTGAATGCAAGAAAGAATATAATCAGGTAGCTCACTGATGCGATCCCTTCCCGTACTACTGAAACCCTACATAATAACAATCAAACAAGTTTCAGGTATTAATTAGAGCTTGCCCTAGTATAATGTTACCAAACTCGTTAAAGCCATTTTAATATAAACTTGGAGCAGGAGCTTCTCTGTCTGTCTTTTTTAATTGATGTTCTTCTTCTTTAATTCTATTCTATCAAACATCAAACTTTTACGCAATTGTTTGAGTTCCATTCAAGCAATTTATTATAATTGATGCCAAGGGCCATTCATCATATATTAAAATTTTAATATGAAAATAGGTGAGTGTTTTGTAATGATCAAACTAGTCCCACATAACAAAAATACTCGTGTGTGGTTTTATATCATGTTGCAACATCATCTATAAGTGTACAACCAATTAAGATCCAAGCCAAAAGGTTCCAAGTCTGAATACACTAATTGACCAATTTCAAGCAGCATTTTCCCGGGGAAAGCATTGCTGAAAATGTGCTTTTAGCACAAGAAATTGTCAAGAATTATCATAAGGAGAAGGGTCATGCTACGTTTGCTTTGAAAATGGACATTATGAAGGCAAATGATTCAGTGGAGTGGCTCTTCTATTAAATTTTGGCATGACTTGTGGTGTGGGGGACTTTCTTTAAAGGATAACTTCCCAAAACTTTACAGCATTGCTACCAATAAGGATGCTTCAGTGGCAGATTTGTTCTCTTTCAAGGAATAGTTATCATTGGAATGTCAGCTTTGTTCAACTAGCGCAAGATTGGGAGTTGGAATCAGTTGCATCTTTCTTGGATCTTAGATCTAATCTATTCCGGTTTGGTGAGATGTAATGAAATGGATCAGCTTTGTTGGAATCCTTCTCCAAAGTAGACTTTTGATGTCAGCTCCTATTATGAGGCTTTCTTTCTATTGCCCAAATATATTTTCCTTGGAAAATCATATGGAAGCCAAAAGTACCAACAAGGGTTAGTTTCTTCCTTTGGACTGCCGTTTTGGGATGGATCTTAACTACTGATAACTAGAGGAGGCGTTGAGTTGTGATTGACAGGTGTTGTATGTGTAAGAAAGATGAGGAGACTATTGATCATTTACTTATGTACTGCCCTATAGCTAGAGAGTTGTGGAACTTGGTGTTTTCATTATTTGGGTGCAATGGGTGATGCCGAGTGAGGTTGTGGATCTTCTAGCTAGCTAGTCACACAAATTCAACAAGCATAGGTATGCGCCAATTTGGGCCATGATCCATCATTGTCTCATGTGGGGTATTTGGAGAAAAAGGAATGCTCATACTTTTGAAGGAGATGAGAGACCAATTCAATCATGACTTGAAGCGGCTCTTTCTCCAGACTCTTTATGAGTGGACAAATGCTTCAGGTGTTTTTACTTTTGATTCTCTTGTTGATTTGCTTGATTGTTGTAATTTTCATACACTTTAGTTTTTCATTGTTGTGTCCTTGGCACACTACCTGTGTGCTTTGGTTTTTTTGTGTTATTTTCTTTTTATTCAATGAAGTATTCCTTACTTATCAAAAAAGAGTTGTTGCTTGGGTCATCAAAGAGTGTATAACAACTCCTAAATTTTCAATAGCTTTCATTTGGAGTTAGGAGGGCTATATTAAAGGGGGAAGAGGACTTAGGCAAGCTAATCCATTATCACCATACCTATTTGTGCTAGCAATAGAGGGTTTTCAAGGAAATTGATTAGTGCTTCCAGTTTGTTCAAGTTTCATTCCAAGTGTGCTGAATTAAAGCTATCACATCTTTGCTTTATAGGCGAATTCATTATATTTTCAAGTGTTGATGTTAAATCAGTTAGCATAATACAAGAAGTCCTTGAATACTTCAAGAAGTTATCAAGATTGAAAGAAAATCCAACCGAAAGTGAGGCTTTTATGGCTGTTGTCCCTAACTGAAAAAACAAATTCTGGATATTCTAAATTTTAAGGAGAACAAGCTTCCAGTGAGGTACCTTGGGGTACCCTTGATCTCTAAAAGGCTAACTGAAAAAGATTGTTAGCCTTCGGTGGACAAGATTACAGAACGAATTCACTAACAGGCTACCAAACACCTCTCATTGTTGTTTAGCCTTCAAATCTAATGGTCCAAGATCTTTATTTTACCTAAAAAGGCAGTAAAGAAAATAGAGCAGGAACTCAGCAATTTTCTAATGAAAGGTACTGGAACTGCTGCATAAGGAGCAAAGGTAGCCTAAATTGTGGTTTTCAAGCCAAAAAAAGAAGAGGTCTGGGTGTTAGGAGGCTAGAGGAATAGAATATAATTGCTATTATGGCTTTTATTTGGAATGTATTTGCTCAAGCAGGATCTTTTTGGGTAGCATGGGTTCAGATTAATCTTCTAAAAGGAAAAAGCTTTTGGGCAGTTAAAACTCCTCAAAGCAGTACTGAGAGTTGGAGGAAGAATCTATAGCTTAGGAGCATACAAGAAATTTGGTGAGATTTATTGTGGGAACTGGTAATAAGATTTTTTTGTGGCATGACCAGTGACATCCAAATAGAATCTTATATCACAGATATGGACACAGGGCTATTTATGATGCAGCTAGCAATCTCAATGCTAAGGTTTCAAGTATATTAGTGGAAGGAAATTGGTTTTGAAACCAGACTAGATCGTATGGGCTGGTGAAGTTAGAGTTGGAAGACAGGCTTAATTCGGTTCCTTCCAAATCAGGTAGGTATACTTGTGCAAGAACATGGGATTTGGTTTCCAAGTACAATTCCTAAACATGCATTGTCCTTGGCTGGTTGACAAGTCAAAACAGACTCACTACAAAAGATAGAATGCTGCATCGGGCCCTTAAAGGAGACGCAACTTGTGTCTTATGCAAAAACATATTAGAGAGTAGGGATCATCTTTTCTTTCAATCAATGCTCTTTCTCCAGGAGAATTTGGTAGAATCGTATGCTCTGGTGCCATGTCAAACATCCCAAATTTAATTAAAGAGAAAAAATCTGAACTCAGTTGTTTACAAACTTGCTTAATTTTGGGAAGGTGTTTGAAGGTTTTTTAGCTTTTCATTTATTTATTTATTTTAGAGTTTGGGTCAAGATGTGAATAAGTGATATAATATAAGTTGTTCTTGTGGGTTCACTTAGCTCAAGTGGTAATGTTTTTTGTCATCAAAGGAGAGATAAAAAGTTTAATTTCCGCTTACACTTTTGGTGTTTTGTGTTGAAACCAAAGTGGTCAATACCGTACCGTACTGGACCGAAACGTAAATGTTTTGTATCAGTTTAAATACCGACCAATTTTGGGCATTTCAGCCTATACAGAAATAAGTTTTTTTTTTTTTTTTTATTTTGTAATTTTTGAATTTTTGTAAAAACAGAATGGTAACTTATTTGCATTAGCTTATTAATATTATTTGTCTTCTTAGTATGCTAAAGTCTAAATTTTTGAAGTTTTGTAAGAGCAGAATGGTAATTTATTTGCATTAACTTATTAATATTATTTGTTTTTTTAGTATGCTAAAGTTTAAAATCATGAATAATTTGTTTTGAATTAAGGGAATATTTTATGAAAAATTATTATTATTATTATTATTATTATTATATATACAATAGCGATAAACCCGGTCTTCACTACGGGAATTTTTTTTTTGGTTAAAAGGAAATTTCATTCAACTGGGCCAAAATGGCTAAATTAGTGGCAGTAAGTCTACAAAAGTTCTCCCCTTGGTTCCTGGTTCAAACTACCTAAAAAGAAATATATAAGTTGTTTTTTGGGCTGTACTGATATCTTTAGATGAAAATTTGCACTATTCATTCATCGCCAAAAAGAAGTTAAACAAAACCATATTGGTATCTTCTCTAATGAAATAAATTTCATGCAATCCCACTAAAAAGGAATATACGAAAATTAAAACCCAAAAGAATAAGAATACCGGAATCCCAAAGAATACCTCCATAGAATTTGTTTTGCATGACTTGCTTCATCATTATGATTGGCAATCCAGAATAATACACAGCAAATTATGTTATGCAATCCCACGCAAATCCTGTATTCGCACTCCACACTCCACAGCTTCTATGCCGCACTGCACCCCGTGTGTGTGTGTATATATATATATATATATATAAAAGGGCTTAATGGGCACCAAAGCACTCGTCAACGGTGATCGGGCCCGTTAGGGGAACTTGAACCCATGACCAAAGTCTTGTTAACCCAAGACCTTTGTCAATAGATCTTTTCCCTTTATTATTATTATTTTTTCCTTCTCTGGAATTTTTTTTTTTTTTTTTTTTTTTGGTGCTAACAAACACACGCAAAGAGAGAATAATAATAATAATAAAATATGAAATTTCAAAATAATAAAATAAGAAAAAAAAAATTATATTATGTTAAATTTTCCCTTACATTGAGGACACGAACATTTTTTATAAAAGAAATACTAACAAGGCAATTATTGTCTTGTTTGTGAGTAATACTTTGGCAAAGAAACTCAAGGTTTTAAAATGGGTTGAAGAGGAGGTTGATATGTCTCAAATCCGGGGAAGATTTATTAGTTAAGGGATGAAATTCAGAAGCTCAAATATCGGGAAGAAACTACGTGGAAGCAACGATCTCGCAATGCTTGGCTAAAGGAGGGAGATAGCAACACATGCTACTTCCATTGCCGAGCAAACCAAAGGAATCAACGAAATTTTATATCATGTTCGGAGGATAATGCTGGAGTGTGGGTAGAAGATGAAAGCCGATTGGGTGGGATTGTTGAGGACTATTTCAGGACTAATTTTCTTCCTCAAACCCTTCGAATTTTAACAGTATTTTGCAAGGCATTCATCTAGCTATTACTAAGGAAGCAGCTGAGTTGTTGGGGCATGATTTTCATGCTGATGAGGTTGGGGTGGCGCTTAAACAAATGGCTCCTCTGACAGCTCCTAGACCTGATGGGATGTCACCTGTATTTTATAAGTCCTTCTGGCATATTGTTGGGGAGGATGTCACGGCAGTGGTGCTCAAAGCCCTCAACACAGGTGTGGTTCCAGATCCCTTAACTCTACTTTCATTGCTTTAATTCCTAAGATAAAGCATCCTAAGAAAGTTTCTGATTTTTGGCCTATTAGCCTGTGCAACGTTGTCTATAAATTGATCTCAAAAGTTGTGGTTAATCGTTTGAAAATTTTTTTAGCTACAGCTATCCCTGAATCTCAAAGTGCTTTTTTGTCTGGACGACTTATAGCCGATAATGTGCTTATGGCCTTTGAAACACTTCATTATCTTAAAAAGAAAACCCAAGGAAAGGTGGGTCAGATGCCTCTTAAGCTCGATATGAGTAAAGCTTATGATAGGGTAGAATGAGAATTTTTGGAGAGAATCATGCGGCATTTGGCCCTTGGAGATAGAATGGTGAACCTTATTATGTCATGCGTATCATCTATTTCTTATTCCGTGCTCCTTAATGGTCAGCCTATGGGATTTATTAAACCGGAACGAGAGCTACGCCAGGCTGATCCTTTATCGCCCTATCTTTTTCTCATGTGTGCAATGGGCCTCCAAAGCTTGCTACATACAGCAGAGATGGAAGGTCATATCCAGGGTGTAGCTATTTGACGGAATGGGCCTAAGGTCTCTCATTTATTTTTTGCTGATGATAGTATCTTGTTCTGTCGTGCAAAAGAGGAGGAATGCTAGAAGATACTGGATATTTTGGCTATTTATGAGAGAGGGTCAGGGTAGAAAATTAATCGAGACAAAACTAATAATTTCTTTAGTTCCAATACCATTCTAGATATGAAGGATCGGATCCAAGCTATTTTGGGTGTTCCTGCCATTTGCCAGTATGAAAAATATTTGGGTTTACCAGCTCTTGTGGGTAGGGTTAAGAAACAAAGCTTTATTTATATTAAGGAAATGGTGTGGAAGAAACTCTAAGGGTGGAAGGAAAGACTTTTGTCTCAGGCTAGTAGGGAAGTGCTCAGCAAATCAGTCATTCAAGCGATTCCCACGTACACAATGAGCTGTTTTAAGCTCCCAAAAGGTCTGATTAAGGAGTTGGAAATCATGATTCGTAAATTTTGGTGGGGGCATAGCGGAGGGAACAGGAAGATTCACTGGGTTAAATGGGATAGACTTTGTGAGGCTATGAAGGTTGGTGGTATGGGGTTCAAGGAAATTGAGAAATTTAATGATGCTTTACTGGCCAAATAGGTTTGGCGGATGATTAATAATCCGAATTCGCTTTGCCATCGTGTGTTCAAGGATTTTTTCCGGACTGTTCCATTCTTGAAGCAAGAGATTCTATTGTGGGATCCTATGCATGGAAGAGCATTTTAAATGCTAGGGATGTCATTAGAAGGGGTATGGTGTGGAGGGTGGGGACGGGGAGAGGGTGAGGATTAAGGAGGATAGGTGGTTGCTGGATAAAACAAATGGATTGGTTATTTCCCCGCTTTCCCAAGTGGCAACGAAGACAAAAGTTAGTTATCTCATTAATCAGGACCAAGTCAGGTGGAATGAGGAGGTGGTGCGAAATTTATTCCTTCCACATGAGGCTGATTCAATTCTGGCCATACCATTGAGTTTAAGGCGACCCCCTGATTGTATTGCTTGGAAACACACTCCCTCGAGTTTGTTCACAACTAGCAGCGCTTATAAACTGATTGAATCCTGTGATTCCATGTCCAATGCAGGTAGCTCAAGTGCAGAAAATCAGAAGAAGTTCTGGAAGAGTTTTTGGCAACTCCGGGTGCCAAACAAAATCTAAAACTTTGTTTGGAAGGCGTGTAATGAGGCGCTACCAACAAAGATGAACCTGCACCACCAGCACGTCACAGATTCTGACATTTGTGACCTGTGTGGAGAGCTTCCTGAGGATTCTGTTCACCCTATTTGGACATGCAAGGAAATAGCTGGTGTCTGGTCTTCCTTGGAATGGTTCCACCAAGCTATCCTTGTTCAACACGTGAATTATAGAGAGCTGTTGGTCAGGTTTATGCCAAGCCAAGATGATTACAAAGCTGAGATTTTTACTATAGTTGGGTGGTGCGTGTGGAATAGGCGTAATGCCATTCACTTCAACCGAGCTGTCCAGCCTGTGGATAGTATTTGCAGGGAGGCTGGTAGTATTCGACAAGAGTTTCTTCAAGCTCAAGAGGTTAAGCTAAGCCCACCACGTCCTCAGGTGATTCAATAGTGGCGACTCCTTGCCCCAAACATTTACAAGATCAATTTTAATGCAGCGGTCTTTCGAGCTTCGAACCTGGCGGGTGTGGGTGTGATCGTGCGTGACACCAGGGGTGATCCGATTGGGGCCCTGACCATGCCTATTCCTATCAGGCAGTCTGTGGCGGAATTGGAGGCTTTGGCATGTCAGAGGGCAGTTCAGTTTGCTTTGGAGATTGGCTTGACTCAAGTGGTGGTCGAAGGGGACTCTGTTACTGTCATTGAGGCGCTTCAGAATGGTATGGGTCAGTTTGCCAACTATGGGGACATCCTTGATGACATTCGGTTCCAATCAACTTGTTTTCAATATGTTGAATTTTCGTATACTAGCCGTGTATGTAACTTTGTTGCTGATGCTAGTTCTGGTGTAGGGATTCAGGTTTGGTTAGAAGACTTACCTGAAGACATTGCCCCCCTTGTCTTTAGAGATGTTCGTTAATTTTGGTTTTAAATAAATTGCCCAGGTTGTTGGTCTGGTTTCTCAAAAAAAAAAAAAAAAACAAGGCAATTATTGTCTAGAAATTTTTTTTTTATGTCAAAATTTCTATAAACATAATCCAAAGAAAAAAAAATTGATAGTTTTTTATTTTATTTTTTATACAAGATAGCATTCTACTTTAGTCTAACCTAAGTGTATATGTATGTGAAGTTCACTCTTGGAAACTTAAACCCCGATCCTTACCCCTCACACCCTACAAGCACTTATACTTGTGGAGTGACCATCACACCAACCATCGCATTAAGAGTGTGAGATGATTTTAATAGTTAAAACTTAAGAGTCTTGTAATACAAGTGCCACCTCATAGTGTTTTCACTTCCCAACAAGATATTAATTAAGTGGGTAGTGTTGAAAATATTACAAATATTACTAATTGAGCTTACAAATTGATATGTCAAAGTTGTCATCAATCACAAAGAGACAATTCAAATATTCATTTATAAGATGATTAAAACATGCTAATCATATTCATTGTCACATCAGTTTATAAGTTTTACTATTTATGTAGTAAAACTTGTAATATCTTTAGCATTTTCCTAATTATTTCTCTATGTAAACATTTTTTAGTACTCCAAGTAAAATAATAATATTAAAAAAAAAAAAAAAAAAACACAGACTTCAAACTTATAAGGTAACTTGTCTCCATAATAATGTAATTATTATTCTTCCGCTTTTATAGACTACAAGGGATAAAATTTAGACTAATTGTCCAAATCCCCAAAATTAAAATTTAAAAAAAAAATCGTGATTGAGATTTACAACAAACATTCTATGAGAAAGTCTAAAGATACAAAAATTTGACACCTGCAGAGGTTTTTGATTTTTTTTTTTAATTTTTTTGATATATCAAAAATGGTGGGGGGCAACCAATGTGACTTCTTTACTTGGGCGTAATTATAGTAGCACCCTAATCACTCCGAGCAGGACCCCATACTCCTGGTCAGTTAAGTTAGGTCGATTGTTTTGGATGGAAATGAGATATAATGACTACTAACACATAGCTAATTGCTGAGTGTGATATTAGTGGTAGACCCCAATGAAAACCAGTACAAACTTATCATCTCAACTGGTGTAAAAAAATGTTGTCAAATATTTTGTGCATCTAATGTAAATGTAAAAGCTAAAAGTACCTTAATTTTAGTAATAACTAATAAAATCTCTATCGAAATACTTAATTACAAAAAACTATTAAACTTTTCCAAATATTTGGAAATTTCATGACCCATCAAAACCACTATATTTCTTTTTTACAATCACTAAATTCATTACCTTAATAAAATGAAAAGTCCCTTTAATTACATTTAAATTCTAATATTAAAACCCATATTACACTTTTTTTTTTTTTTTTTTTGAGAAACAAAAACCCATAATACTCTATCATATATTTTGTTTTCAACTATTCCTTATACAAGAAAGCATTACAATGCAAAAGTGGTAAAAGGTTGCACTCTCTATAAACATATAAGAGATAATGTTTTATATTAGAAGAACTAAAATCACCCATTCGCCTTTTCCGATAAAGAAATGTTATGTCCACAATATTTTCACAACAAATCTTAAGCGGCAGATTGTTACGGGTTGTTATTGATGGGGCCAAAAAGTAATTTTAGTGATACGTTCAAATTATAACCAATAATAACTAACTACCTATAAATTGTTGTGAAAACATTGTAGACATAACACTTTTCTTTCCAATAATATCACTAATTGTAAAAATGGTAATAGAAGATTACATTAATATTACAACATTAAAGTTTCTAAAAAAATACATATTACAACATTAAAAGAAGGTAAAAATTTGAAAGTTTTTCATTATATATAAAGAGCTAAACGCAAAACAGGAAATCGTTTGGTAGCGCAATTTTAGCCGAATTGCGTTTACAAATCACACCATATTTGCGGTTTAAAAAAAAAGAAAAAGAAAAAAAAGGCAGATTTTCAGAGCTTTTTCAATTCGCGCTATTCAATCACCAAAATAGCGATTATTGACCGCACTTTTTTTCATACAAAAAATTTGTCCACCCCCCCCCCCCCCCCCCCCCAAATACTAGTATATATTCTGGTAATATGTTCTCTCTCAACAATCCTTCTTCCCCAATTTTCCACTTATCACCTCTAACTCTGGTCCTCTACTCCTGTACTTCAATTTTTTACGTTCTTTATTGTTGGGTTTGCCTCCAAACCTCAAGTAAAATTATTCTTCATTCTTTTCCTTGAATCTTTCCTATAGATTTGGGCTTCTACATGTTGGTTTAACAACTTATTTCAACAAAAACTTTGACTTACAAGACTATCACATGTATTTAGTGGTCGCTTTCTTTCACCTTATTTGACAAGTTTTTAGTTTTTATATACAACTTTTTAAAACCTTAATTTTTCAAACTTTTTTAAAGTATAAATATATTTTAATACACTTTCAGAAAATAATAATAATAATAATAATAATAATAACAATGAGCTAATCCTGCACTTAGTTTTTTTTTTTTTTTTTTTGAGGGTCAACCCTGCACTTAGTTAGTTTAATGAATTATGCCCACTTCATTTTCATTATTGGGGAAATTACACTTTACTACCCTAAACTATACCTCATGTTACACTTTGCACCCTACACTTTTTGAATGCATGTTTTGCACCATAAACTATGACTCTTGTTACACTTTGTACCTTGTCGTTAAGTTTGTTGTTAATTTGAACGAAAATTCAAAGTTTAGGGTGCAAAGTGTAATAAGGAGTATAGTTTAGGGTGGTAAAGTGTTATTTATCTTTTGTTTTTAAAGCATGGAGAAGAGGGGCAGGTAGGTCTTTTCACGTAGTATCATATTTTTCCATCCAAGTTAATAACAAACTTAATATCGGGGTGCAAAGTGTAACAATGGTCATAGTTTAGAATGTAAAAAGTGCATTCAAAAAATTTAGGATGCAAAGTTTAACATGAGATATAGTTTAGAATAGTAAAGTATAATTTCCCTTTCATTATTTAATATCAATTATATAATAAACTAAATTATCAAAAAATTAAAAAAAATTAAAAATTAAACAACCTTGAAGGCTTGAACTGATGACCGGTCTAAACGAACAAAAATCCACAAAATCATAACTTTGATAAACTAACAACTTTATTTTCTTTGAAAGAAGTAATAAAACAATTATATATTTATTCAAAATCAAAAAAAATTATATATATATATATATATATATTATTTTGCCTATAAAGGGGGGTGTCCCTCTTAGATGAAGGCATCACTCAATTTTCCTAGTTTCAAATTCCATATAGTTTCCAAACTGCTTCCTAAGCTTGTAACCTTTTTCCATTCTAGTTCAAAGCTTTGTATCTACTATTATCTCTTATAAGTGTTTAAATCTATTATTAAAATCTTACTAAAATACCTATTGTTATTATTTTAAGCTTTCCTATTTTCATCTTTTGAAATTGATATGATTGCTCTATTTGATGAATTTAAATTTGCAAAGAACAAAGATAAGAGAAAATCTTATCATGCTACTTTTGATCAAAAAGAAAAAGATCATGTTAAAAGAAAGTGGAAATAGAAAATGCATGAGTTGCAAAAACATATTCTGTTTTTTGATTTTGTTAATAACAATTATATTTCGAAAAATATTTCATAAAAAAGTTTGAATATGGTAAAAAAATCAATTTTTGTTAAGGAAGATAAGACTATTGTTTGGTCTAGTCATCTGCCTCTTAACATGGTTCTTATTAACTATAAAAGGATTGAAGTAAAGGCCTCACACCACTCAATAATTTGTTAATGAATTTATATTTTAAAAATTTCACTATTGAATTATATGTTCTATTTGTTTTAAACATACATGCCGATTTTCATACCAATCGAATATTGTTTACCATTCAATTTATAAACTTATCTTTTATGCATTATTTTAAATTACAAAAATTTGAATTTATACAATTAATAAATGACATGATTATTAATCTTTGACCACCTCAGAATTTTATAAATATAAAAAATATATAAAAATAATATAATGCAACAGTCAATTTGTCAAAATGTATCTTCAATTAAAAAATATTAATTGGTCTAGCATTGCTAGGAGTAACGGCACTTTACGTTCCTCGCTCTCTCTCTCACTCAATTTCACTCTCTACGGACTAAAATTCACGCACAAAGATGCACTGTTCTCCTTCTTTCACTCTTTCTAACCCTCTCTAAAGCCGTCGAAGATGAAGACTTGAGCTTTCTTGAAGAGCCGGCGAACGATACCTTTTCCGCTCTCCGTTCAGATCCGGACCATTTCCAAACTCAAATAACAAAACCCATCTTCACTTTTCACTCTGTAAATCCCGTAATCATATAAGAAACTCATCACCGACCTCATCGCCCACAACCTATTCGATTAAATGCTTCTTTGACAACTTGTTACGAAATATACTTCTTCTATTGATTTTTGAGGTTTGGGGTTGTTGATATGGCTTTAAGGAAGAGACCATGGCAGAATGTTACGGGGGACTTGATTGGATGCGTTATGCACGCAAGGTTTTACAGCTCTAAGGTGGACTTTAACAAGCTGAGGCCAATGATTCTAAAAAGAATCGAAAGCCGAGCCAAGGACTACCCGGTTCGCGGCATGGTTCCCGTGGCCCAGGAGGTACTTAGGGCCCGAGCAGCCCTCTACCAAGGCGTCTCTACTCTCCTCAATGTCTTTCCTGTTATGACCTGCAAGTAAGTCCAGCTCGAGTGTTCATTTTTTTTTTATATATGTTTTGAACAATAATTTGAATTGTATTTGTTTGTGCTTCAACATTTTAACATGGAAACAACCTAAATATTGCTTCTTGCTATCTTGTCAAAAATGGGGTCATTGATGTGTATGATTTTGTTCATATTGCTTAATATGTAATCGTGGTTCATTTATACGATTTTGTTGATATCTATGAACTGTGTATGTGAACGATTTTGCCACTCTGTATTGCATGTTTTTAACAATTTTTTATATGACGATTTAGACATGTAGTTAATTAGTGCTGGAAATCTAAGTTGGTCTGACTCGATGTTGATTCAAATGTGCTGTTAAGTGCCTTGTAGCTCAACTAGCACCTCCTGGTGTTTCCAATGGAGATGTCCAGGTTCAAAATTCTCCCTCTCCCATTGTAACTATCAAATGTGTGCTGAACTATAATTTATAATTATGTTGCCAGCCTATCTCAGGTGCTGAAAATATTAAGAACAATAATCAGAACCATCTGCAGAACCTGAAATAACAAAACTATGCGCAGACATATCACTTATCAAAATGCATCCTATGCAGCAATGGTCATTGATAATTACTATGAATATAGTTGATTACCATGTGCATCTTTATTGTGAAATTTTTATGCCTGTCAGGCTGTCACTACAAATTAGCAGACATTACCCAACAGTTTTTAGGCAAGCATTGGTAAACAAGCTCAAGCTGTCTCTAATTTTCACTTGAAGACTTACTTTCTTCTTAATTGTTACATAATACCTGCACCCCATGGTACATGAACCCTTGACCTCTGCCACTAACTCACTCTTATGAGGGGTGGAGGTGACATTTAGCCCAAAGGTCTTTGTCATATGTTCACTTAAACTCTTGAAGACTATTTTTATTCTACAATAATTGATCTAACTTGGCTGTGATACCCCTAACTTCACTTTAGTACATGCTCTATTTCTTCAAAGAGAACGTTCATCCTAACTTCATGCATAAAGTACCATTGCAGGTTTTGTCCAGAAGTGTATATTGGTGAGAAAGGTCATTTAATTCAGACTTGCTGTGGTTACAAGCGCCGTGCTAAGAATCGAGTTCATGAATGGATTAGTGGTGGTTTGAATGATATACTTGTTCCAGTAGAAACTTTTCATCTGCAGAACATGTTCCAAGATGTTATTAAGCACCAACAAAGGTTTGATTTTGACCGTGTTCCTGCAGTTGTTGAACTGTGCTGGCAGGCAGGAGCCAATCCATATGATGAAGATATGTGCTCCAGCAATTGGAACTTGGAAAATGTTTCTGCTGCTATTGAAGGAGCTGAGTCTTTGTCGCCTCATGAACTGAAGTTAATTGCCAATAGAACTCTAAGAGCATGGGAGATCCTCAGAACTGGTGTACAGAAATTGTTGTTGGTATATTCAGCAAAAGTCTGTAAATACTGTTCAGAAGTTCATGTTGGGCCATCTGGACACAAGGCTAGGCTCTGTGGAGTATTTAAGTATGAGAGCTGGCGAGGAGCCCACTTCTGGGAAAAGGCAGAAGTAAATGATTTGGTGCCTCCTAAGCTTGTATGGAAGCGGCGGCCTCAGGATCCTCTTGTGCTTGTGGATGCACATAGGGATTTTTATGGACATGCACCAGCAGTTGTGGATTTGTGCACACAGGCTGGCATTATTGCACCAACAAAGTATCATTGTATGATGAAAGTGCAAGGTTTGTCAGGACCTGCTCAACTCAAAGGTTGAAGCTGGCTGTGAATTGAATTCTGTGGGTTTGGCTTTAAGGAACTTGGTCTAGTACAGTTCAGGGTACAGAGCTCAGGCCAGAGTCTGACTCACTTGCCTTAAGAGTTTCTGGTATGTCTCACACATGGTTTTGTCATTTTTGGTACCAGCAGAAAATTTTGTTAGCATACCCAGTATCTTAATGAAAGTTATAATCATATTTTTACATCTAGTCATAGGTTTAATGATTAAGTTTGTACATCGTAGTTGATAATATTTTTTTCCCATGTATAAAATAATTAAATTTTACTACTCTTTCTTCTAGGGGAATGCTTGTCCCCTTAGGATCCAAGCTGGGAATTTTGTGCTCTTATCTTATTTGGTAGTTATTTGATTCCAAAATGGGAAAGGTATACAAAACCCCCATGTAGTTTCTCTGTAAAACATAAAATCCATGAAGTTTTGAGTGTAAACGGGTCCGGCTCCCCTCCCATTTAGAATCCTCATGTTGTCTTCTGTTTTTGTCTAGATGAGTGACACTTGGCAAATGACACATCCAAAGGTTAAAAAACACCCATGTCAATGATGGGTTTTCTCTCAATTTTTGGGTTTTTCTTTCATTCTTTCTTCCAGTCTCTCTCTTTGACTGTCTCTCTCTCTCCAACATTTTCACAGTCGTCTAATAATCAAAGGTGCCAAGATCATAACTTTCTGGTAAAAAGGGGTAAGAGTGGGACAATAGATGAGGAAATCAAAGAAGAATAAAATCTTTCTGCCAAAAGCCAAGGACGCTCTATTGTGCAAGGTGGGTGTTAAAGCTATTGTCCTCTGTTTGTAAAGCCATTTTCATTTTTCTTGTAAAACCATCATCTGTTCTATCTCCATTCTTAATTTTAATATATTTTTTTCTATTGTTTTGAGTAGTTGTTTGGCCGCATAATTTACTATATATTGCTTATTGAAGACCTAACACGTTATCACCGAATGGCCAAATCGATTCAATGTCAAAAACTTCAGTTGATCTTTATCCCTCCATTCTTTTCTTTTCTCAAGTTCAGTTGTATATTGTGATTTGAAAAGAAAGCAAACTTGGGTTTTCTCTTAGCATTCAGAATTCACTTTTACCCAACTTCTGATCTTGATGCCTCTAATATTCAAGTGGTGATGATAATGTTGGAGAGATAGATAGAAAGAGGCAGAGAGACAGAAAGAAAGAGAGAAAGAAAGACCCAAAAATTGAGAGAAAATCCATAGTTGACGTTGGTTTTTTTAAAAAATTTTTTTTTTTTAACCTTTGGATGTGTCATTTGTCAAGTGTTACTCATCTAGACAAAAAC
This sequence comes from Quercus ilex subsp. ballota, assembly GCA_032727855.1. Taxonomy (NCBI): domain Eukaryota; kingdom Viridiplantae; phylum Streptophyta; class Magnoliopsida; order Fagales; family Fagaceae; genus Quercus; species Quercus ilex. The sequence goes on from CM064915.1 coordinate 37,004,659, forward strand.
AAGAGAAAACATAAGGATTCTAAACGGGAGGGGAGCCAACCCAGTGTAAACCACACCCCACAACCCCCCCCCCCCCCCCCCCAAACACAAAAGAAGAAGTGGTATTGCTTTATTTGTAAACCGTTAAACATCTATTAAATAAAAAATGAGTTGCCCATGTGATGATACTTCATCTTTAGAGCTGCGCGGGGTTTGTGTAACACTAAAAAATCTAAGGCGGGTTACATATGTTTTACCATTGTGGGGTTTAGTGTTGGACTCAAAACAGGTCAAGTGTACAGTCAAAACTTTAACTCTTTAGGTAGTTTTGTCTGCTAAGGGGAAGTTGTGAGGTGTTTTGTGTTTATTTTCCCTCCAAAATTTTCAATTTAAATTCTCAAAAGAAATCGGTTTCTACATTGGTGGATGTAGTATTTCATGATGTTTTCAATTGAGATGTCCAAGTTCAAATCCCCACTCTCCCCACTACTGAATTATCACAAAAGAAAAAAAAAAAATCGGTGGTTGTAACAACCTAGAGACTCCAACATCAACATGACGGGTAAATGGGAGCTAATTAACTTATTAGAAACTGCAACATGGAAAGAACACTTCATTCGAATAAATAGGTTCTCTAGGTGCAGGTTGTTGATCGTTCACAAAATCTACATGCTTACTTTTTTATCTACAACTTTTCTGGTCAGTGTCTTCAGTCTACTCACTAATCTGCCTTGGTAAATTTGGCGTAGGAATTTGTTGCCCAGAGTTTTACACAAAACAAAGGAGAGTGCTTCTGTACTATACTACTCTAAAAAAAAAAAAACAGTTGAGACTTGAGAGCTATGTTTCACAAAAAGTAGAAGCAGGGTTGGCCCTTCCACTAGACCAATTAGGCCATTGCCTAAGGTCCCCAAGTGGAATGGGGGGTCCCAAAATTTTGAAAAAGAAGGGGTAGAAAAAAAAAAAAAATATATATATATATATATATAGGTTCAGATGAAATTTCTAAAAATCTGATATATCCTTATGACCAAAGAATAAAAAAACTGGAACATCCTTGTAAACATTGGTACCCCAAAACATTTTTTGGTTTAAACAAAATCAATTATTTCAAAAATATCATCATTAACCTCCAAACGAATAAAAAATCAATTGGATAAAATGCAAATCCGGTCTAAAAAATTACCCATAAAACAATCTCAAATCAAAACAAATCAAAATTTTCAAATTCCTAAAATTTACTCATACCTTTTCTCTCTCTCTCACTCTTGTTTTCTACCTCTCTCTATTAGCTAGATGATGATAGTTTACAAAAATACTGTCTTAAACTTGAATCTTTTCTCAAACATGATATTTATTATGATATTGATGGTTTAGAATTATTTTCAAAGTTAAAAGTTTTAAAAGAAATTTTACAAATAAAATCATATACTCCAATTGACATACTAAATTATATAAAAAGGTTAGATTCATTTCCAAATACATGCATTGCTTATAAAATTTTACTAATAATACCTGTTACAGTTGCTTCTACAGAAAGAAGTTTTTCAAAATTAAAATTAATAAAGTCATATCTAAGATTGACAATGTCTCAAGAAAGATTAAGGAGATTAGCTATACTATCGATTAAAAATGAGATGTTTGAAGAACTTGAATACAAAAATTTAATTAGTCAATTTGCATCTCAAAATGCAAGAAAAATAGATTTTAAATGAAATATATTATAATATAAAAATATTAAATAAATATTAATTTAATTAATACATAAATATAATATAAAAAAAGCATCATTTTAGTTCTCCCCTAAAGTCCCAAAATGTCTAGGGCCGGCTCTGAGTAGAAGTCATTAGTTTGAATCTTCTGTCCTCTCTCTTTTAGTCAAAAATATATAGGATAAAATTTAAGTACATTACTTAGGTGTTATTCCTTAAGTTCTTTTCTTAAAATTCAGTCATGTCATGGATAAATTAGCAGTTTCACTGCCCTTGATTTCTTGTTAATTTAAATGTGGACAAAATTAGTCAACGGTTACTTTTAGGTTCTTAATTATATTTAAACATATAAGAAGTACAAATTAGTATAACTGTAACCTTTCCATGGACAACTAAATTCAATGCACTAATGCCATTGGCCTCAGTAGCCTATTGGCACCCAAGTACCTGTATGACCTGTTGCTCGGGAGTTCTAGCCCTCGCAATCAACTAGCAAAAAAAAAAATCAATGCTTTATATTTAATTGGAAAACTGAAAGTACAGCGCAACGCTTAAGAAATTATACTTCAAGTTTTTCCCTTTAAACATTAATGTAATTTCAATTTGGACCCTCTCTATTTGTAATCACAACATTACTCGCCGCAAACAAACTCTTATTAGCCTCACCAAGTTGAAGACCAATATGAATTGGGTTAGTCCTGCTCATAATTTTTTATAGTTCTAAAAAATAAAAATAAAAAATTTAAATTTAAAAAAAAAAAAAAAATCCCTCATCTAATTAAATGGTTTAACTTTAAACTCCTCCTGACTAATAACTTTTCATTGCTTTAACGACCATCAAGTGCGGGTCCAGATCCTTTTTCTTAGTGCAGGCGTTGCAAAGTTTAGACTTTAGAGTAAGATATACAAGTAACGGAGAGAATTAATACATAGGATCCGAAATTTTTTAATGCTATAATTTTAGCCGAGTCAGGCTCTAATTTCACTTTGCTTAAGCCTTTTTACACTATCAACTACTCCCATCTCTTATGCATGCTTACAAACTAACTAGCGAGAATGCTGCATGCGTGAACACCTTTCAAGTTCTACGTGTTGTGTTGGCCTTAGAGTAAGGTTAGTCTCTTTCTCTTATGTTATGGATGAGACTGAAAAAAAAGACAAAGCCTTTCAATGCCTTTGGAAATGAGGGTGGTAGTGGAGAACTTGACAGGAACTCTCTTCTATATACAAGTGGGTAACGATGCCACACTTGCTGATCTGAAGAGGGAAATTGAGGCTCAGCAGAAGCTCCCTTGTGACCGTCTGATCCTCATTCTCGACAACAATTGCAGCCGTCTGATGAACGTCGATGGAGATGGGATTTCACTTGTTGATTGTGGGGTCCAAGATGGCTCTCATATTTACCTCTTTTTCAATCCTCTTGATGATGGGTCCAATCAACATTTTGTGTTCAGTTGGCCTGATTGTCTCTTGGGGTGGACACAGGAATTGAGAATTGCCTAGTTTAAGTGATTTAATTTTAAAAAACTTGTTGTATCTTGTTAATTATATAGATGAGGATTACAAGTTTGTACGAAGGGAGTGCTGTGTAACAGAACCATTAGCTTCAAGGATTTGTAAGCTGACAATACTAGTAGCAACCATCAAGTTTCTTCTATTTTTCCTAACATAGAATGCTAGGATTGGCTTTGTGTTCACTTTTCTTTTCTTTTTCTTTTTTAAACTCTCTTCCTACTTAACTCTAACTTAGTTAATTGTTGGTTTTAGCATAACTATAAGTTTTAACAAATGATGCTTATCCTTTTTGTTGGTTGATGGTAAGGATTGAATCCAAGACTTGCTTCCATTTTTATCATCGATACTCCAAGCAAGCGTGCACACACAGTGAATGCATATAGATATGCTTATTTCCTTCTTCCATTTGTTTGGCACGAAAGGTAGAGCTATCCCAAGAGAATCAAGCAATTCAATATAAATGAAAGAAAAAAAACTGAGACCAAACCATATTAATTAGGAAGTATCATTGTTTTCCACATTAATAGTTTCCAAAGTTTTTTGATGATGATAAAGCAAATACTCTTTGGTGTTTAAGCATAGCCTTCATGGATTCCTAAATAGATTCTACATAACATTTATTCTGGACTTCTGGTTTAAAATTATTTATAATAAAAAAAACCATTTATTCTGGTTTAAATTTAAATTCCAACCATGCTAGGCATAGAAACTTGTAGCATCTCAATATCCATTTCTACTGATAGTTCCTTTGAACACATAGAGAGGGTCCCCGTTTTCAACACCATGCCACCGGAGGCTGCAATTGTCACGCATAATCCTCTGCTTGTGTATAAACAAATAATCATCAATGGGAAGAATTTTTTTGCTCAATAATAATTGCCTCAAGTCATTTACAGTGCATGAATCCTTCAATTCCACAGGAATGCTGGCAGCATTAAGCAAACTAGAAGAAGTTTGCACCACTAGACTTAGTCTTTTTGATGGAGGTTCATCCCTTAGACGATTTAAAGCCTTGAGGAACACAATTATTTCTGAGAATTCGTGTATGCCATACTCAGTAAGATTGCGAAAGTCTTCTTGTAATTCTATCCCACAATAGAAAAGTGACATTCTTTTGATGGGTGTGCCATCAATGATGTGAATTTTCTCTTTTAGACTACGCACAGTTTCTGTTGTGTCTACCTCTATGTTAAACTGCCTAGATGAGAATTTCACTAAAATTTGGATTTTACTACAATGGTTTAACGGAGGTAATATAATCATGGATTTGAAGGTGAGTTCAATTTTTGTACCTTCAGTGACAATTGGATAGTCTTCCATGTCAAGTCCATCCATCAACTCCCATCCAGATACTGAGAGAGTTTGTGAAGCCACAGGGACACCTAAAAATTGTTCTATCTTCATTTTAATTTCAAGAACAGGTTCTTGGAGACCCACTTCCATTACAAATTCGAGTGTCCTTGTAACAACGACTACCCTCATTGTGTCACTGAAATGGAGCTCCTAACAGAGAAAAAAAAATTAAGGTCTTAGAGTTAGTTCTATAGAACTTTTAAGGTTCCTTCAATGGCAATTAATAATTATATAACCACAAAATCATTTATTTGCTTTCCATAAGAAGGGATTTAAGTTTTAAAGTCATGTAAGGAGAATGAGTGAAGTATTTGTATGTTAGCTTCATTCTGATAGCATTACTGTTTTCAGCAAGACTCTCTCTCTCTCAAGCAAGAGCAAGCATGCTGCTGCATGCATGTATGTGGTAGGCTACCACATACATATTTTGTGGTAGGCTACCACAAACAAAAATTGTGCTACCACTGGTAGCACAATTTTTGCAAAACCTGAATGCATATTTTTGTCCCAACCACCGATTACACTTGAGCCAAAGCCAAGTGGGGGAAATTTGTTTAAAACTACCATGCGTCTCTAAATTCATCTTTGAAGAAAAATTTGGAGCTGTTTATGAGAATATGTTTTTTTATTTAATTTTTAAAAAGCATATCACATTTGATGAACTGATGTCAGTTCCAAGAAATCTCATGGCCTACAATAAGGAGTAAGGCTACCTACTATGACCTCTCCCAGACTCTGCAAAAGTGAAAGTTTTGTATACTGGGTACGGCCTTTTTATGCTTAACATTGCTGTTAATAGGCCACAAACTGAATGACCCCCTTGTGATTAAACCAATTAATTAATTAGCCAAGTTATTAATTAATCAATTTAACATGCAAATACGTGAAAGTACAAACAAATCACCAATAACTAAATATGCAGCGGAAATTAAATGATACGGTGATTTGTTTACGAATGGGAAAAACCCTTGCGGCAAAAACCCCATCGGGTGATTTTCAAGTCACCACTCCCGAAACTCCACTATTATCAAATCAAGTGGTTACAAGTAAAGGAATCCCAAGTACCTTACCAATCTACAGTTAAACCCTTACCCCAATACCCAATTGGACTTGATCTGTAGTGACAGTTCCCCCTTTTGATGCACGGCTCCCAAGTACGTGACTAACCAGTTTGATGCGCGGATCCCAGTACGTGGCTTACTTCTTTGCACGAATCCAAGTACGGGACTAACTTCACAGCAACCCCTTGATTGTTGTAGTTGATTTGCAACAGCTTCACATAGAAACACCAATAAGATCTTCAATGTTGGTGCAAGAGACTTTGCTTGGTCATAAAACCCAAAGGCGTACAAGAAACGCAGCAAGAACTCTTTCTTCTGTAAGAGGAGGCTAGGGTTTCAAAAAGAAAACCTTATGAAGCTCTCTAGGGTTAGGTTTTTCTTTTTCCACCTCCTTTAAATAGGAGCTTTAATGGGCTCTCCTATTCCAAATAGGTTTACACAAACCTTGGGCTTTCCTTGTCCAATAAGGATTATACAACCTCATAAACAAATAGCCTTTTAGATTAAAAACGTTGTGGCTATAATCTGAAAACCCGTAAGCTCGATCGATTGAGACATTTATCGAGTTTTAATGAATCTCGACAGATAGAGCTTCTATAGAAAAGGTATCGAGACCTGCAGATTGCACTTTTCTTGAGCAGTTCTTGAGTAATCTTCATGTCTTCAATTTAACCACTTGTGATGATCATCTTGAACCTACTTAGATTTACCCAAATACAAGTAAAGTGCGTTTTGTCAAAGGATATGCCAATTACATAAAAATATGTTCCCAACAATCTCCCCCTTTGGCAATCCGTGACAAAACCACAAGAGTACATTAAATATCCTAGAATACATCCTACTCAAGATTACAGAATAAATAAGCCTAGTCTAAAAGATCTGAACCTTGGAAGTTGCGGTAAGAAAAAGATTTGGAATCTTGACTTGGCTTTAACTTGTCTTTCCTGAAAGGCACTAAACAAAACACATCAAGGTACCATGTGGAAAATAATGACAAGTTAAATAAATAAGAAACATGTGTATAAAGAGAGAAAAGAAACAACACATGTGAAACAAAGAGTGAAACACATACATCATCATCAAATATAGAAACAACACATGATGTATGTAAATGGTTACAAAACAAAAAGATACACAACACAAAATATATGTCAATATCAATGTGTATACACAACACAAAATATATATCAATATCAATGTGTATCAAACTAACTCTCCCCCTTAGTTAGTTACATCAAAAACATTTCTTCCCTTTAACATGAAGTTCTCCCCCTAAGTCTATTACTCCCCCTGAGGAAAGACATTCAATTCTCAAATTTCTCCCCCTTTTTGACACGATTTTCAAAGGGCATAAAAAGCCAAAAGACATGACAGGAGACAGATAGAAAACTGACAAAGAGGGAAACGAGGAGAACAAGGAACCATAGACCTACAAGAAAAAGAAAAACAAGATGCTATGGACACAAAAAAAAAAATGCAACACAGAAAAAATGAAATGCATGCAAGGGAAACTCGATCGATCGAGAGGTGTCGAGACAGGTGTCAAGAAAGAAGGCAAAGACACAAGAACAGAAGCTCGATCGATCGACCAGGTGTTAAGAAGCTATCGAGAGGTCAGAAACTTTCTCGATCGATCCACCATGTGTCGAGGAGGTGTCGGGATTGCGATAAGAAAAAACTTGAGAATCTCGACAGATAGCAAGGTATCGAGGAGGTGTCGAGCTAGCTTTTAAAAACAGTTTTTTGAGAAGAGAAAAACACAGACATGAATGCAATCCAACATGAACCTCAACCAATGATCCAATCAACATATTAAGCTCTCAAAATCATCTCTCATCAAACAATTTAAGCACATGGATCCTCAAAAACACACACACACACTAAACAAGTCTAACCAATTTTATATTTTAAAAATGAGTCAAGACAATTTAGTGAGCATACATTAGCATATGTAAACACTTGTGATGGCCAAATCACATTGTAGCTGCACATGTATCAAAAGTAGCAAAGAATATTGCGTGTTGTGTGTGAAAAACATCGCAAGATTGCATATGTGTATACATGTTATGACGATCTGAGATATGAGAAAATAACTTTAACTCACACACAATCATAACTATTTGATGGAGACTATCACCTTCGAGGTATATCTTATAACTCCCACATCTCCTAGAAAACATACTTGCAATCATTTTTAAAGCATTTTAATCTTTTTGCTTTTTATTTTCTTTGCATATTTTCTTTTAAACATATCATGCATGGGCATATATAAGAAAGAAAAGAAATACCCAACATATTAAGCATAAACATTGCACTTTTGTTATGCCGAAGCATACGGATGTCTTTGACATTGCACTTTTGCTATGCCGAAGCATACAGGTGTCTTTGACACTGCACTTTTGCTATGCCGAAGCATACAGGTGTCATATTATGATTGACGGGCAACAATGATAAGATGGTTATTTATACATTTCTCTTAGGATTTTCTAGTTGTACCCGTCAAAAAGAGTGATATGAGTGTTAAGTTCAAGAGATAACTTAATCTTACTCATCACAAACAAGAGCCACAAAGCTCACTTGCTTAGTTGTGCATAGAGATGCTCATCTAAACTACAAAAGATACAAAGTTTAGAAAACTTTGTTTCAATGGCCATCCAAGGTACATAAATACCAAAATACACAAAACACACACTGTTTTTGTATTTTTCAATTTTTATTTTTTTTAAAATTTTTATCAAAAACAAAAATAAGCAAAACTGAAAATAAACAAATAAAAACATATTAAGCAAAGCATGATAGAAAGATGCAAATGCATGAAGGCATAATAGAATGCAGATGCATGAAAGCATGATTTCAAAAGCAGATAAGAAACCAAGCAAAGAGAGTTCTACTTTAGATAGAAAGAATTAAAGTAGAGAACAAACAGAAAAGACAATTAAGTCTTAGGATCCTTTATCATCCACACAGCACGAGTCCTTGGCCGTGAAGATGAAAAGACACGTGTCCTAGTATGACTACTAAAGGACATAAAGGAATTAGAATTCCCCTGAAATTGAGTTAAAAAGTTCAAAACTTTTAATAACTCACCAAGAATAGGTACAGAGCCTTTAGACAAAGCATGAGACCTATTGGACACTCGCTTATGAGAAAACAACTTGAAACAATTAGGGCGAGTGTGACCAAAATCACCACAATGGTGACAAACATGAGTAGTTTTAGAGCTACTCGACTTCCTAGAAGGAGGTCTAACCTTAGAGGTTGACAACTTAGGACAATTTGGCCTAATATGATCAACAATATGACAATGATGACAAGTGGGGACAAATTCAGAATTTTTATTCAACCTAGGAGGAGTTTTAGACATAGGTTTAGAAACTTCAGCGTTAACATCAGAAATTTTACCCTTGTCTATCCTAGCAATATTAGCCTTCAACTCTTCATTATTCCTTTTAAATGGGGTAATATAAAAATGTTTTTCTTTTGAGTTAGGCTCAACAACAAGTTTGACACTAGTTAATTTTTCAACTTCAGTTTTAAATTCAACTAGTTGCTCTTCCAAACTCTTAATTTTGTCCACCTGAGATAAAATTTGATTTTTAAATTCTCATTCAAATTATTGGCTTCATCCAATTTTGCAATCAAAACATCTTTTTCAAGTTTGACCTTTTTAAAATTAGCTTCTAATTTTGTAGAACATTCAAGAGATTTCATACAAAAATTATAAAGCTTGCAATAGGCATCTTGAATATCATCATCATCATTCAACATAAGATCATGCAAATCAAAACAATCAAGAGTTTCCATGAAAATAGGGGTCAATGGATCACACAGCAAAGATTAAAACCTAATCAGAGTGTGTCTGCTCTGATACCACTTGATAGGCCACAAATTGAATGACCTCTTGTGATTAAACCAATTAATTAATTAGCCAAGTTATTAATTAATCAATTTAACATGCAAATACGTGGAAGCACAAACAAATCACCAATACCTAAATATGCAACGGAAATTAAATGACACGGTGATTTGTTTACGAATGGGGAAAACCCTTGCGGTAAAAACCCCACCTGTTGATTTTCAGGTCACCACTCCGAAACTACACTATTATCAAATCAAGCGGTTACAAGTAAAGGAATCCCAAGTACTTTACCAACCTACAGTTGAACCCTTACCCTAATACCCAATTGGACTTGATCTGTAATGACAGTTTCTCCTTTTGATACACGGCTCCCAAGTACGTGACTAACCAGTTTGATGCGCGAATTCCAGTACGCGGCTTACTCCTTTGCACGAATCCAAGTACGTGACTAACTCCACAGCAACCCCTTGATTGTTGTAGTTGATTTGCAATAGCTTCACATAGAAACACCAATAAGATCTTCAATGTTGGTGCAAGAGACTTTACTTGGTCACAAAACCCAAAGGCGTACAAGAAATGCAGCAAGAACTCTTTCTTCTGTAGGAGGAGGCTAGAGTTTCAAAAAGAAAACCTTATGAAACTCTCTAGGGTTAGGTTTTTCTTTTTCTACCTCCTTTAAATAGGAGTTTTAATGGGCTCTCCTATTCTAAATAAGTTTACACAAACCTTGGGCTTTCCTAGTCCAATAAGGATTATACAAACTCATAAACAAATAGCATTTTAGATTAAAGACGTTGTGGCTATAATCTGAAAACCCGTAAGCTCGATCGATCGAGACATCTACCGAGCTTTAATTAATCTCGACAGATAGAGCTTCTGTCGAGAAGGTATCGAGACCTGCAGATTGCACTTTTCTTGGGCAGTTCTTGAGTAATCTTCATGTCTTCAATTTAACCACTTGTGATGATCATCTTGAACCTACTTAGATTTACCCAAATACAAGTAAAGTGCGTTTTGTCAAAAGATATGCCAATTATATAAAAATATGTCCCCAACAGCTGTCATGTTTCACATGCTGTGTTGGATTGGATTAAAAAAACCTTTTTTACATCCATGAAAAAGGGCTTTCTAGACTTTACATCTAATTGAATTGTGGGAAAGAATAGCATGAGATAAAGGGCATTTCCGATTTTATCTGAGCTACGAAGCCTATTGCAGCATCACAAACATTTCTGATTTCACACCAGAATCCTATGCTTAGAATTAAGTTGGATTGAATGATCTAACAACACTAAAATATGTAACTGTCGAGTATGGAAGAAAAAGGTTTTTCTCCTTAAGCTTTGTTGGCCCGGCTAATACATTTGATAATTGCTACGAATCTAACAATGTTACACGTCTCAAATTCTCAACCAGATTCTTCTTGAGAAGCTGCAATCAAGATAATTTCTTTCTATAGCTGCACTGCAGCATGTGCATATAAAGTCACTAACATATCTTTATTTGACTTGGCTATTCCCCCTTGAGGACCTTTCATTCACTGCCAACCAAAAAAAAATCTGTAGTTAGGTATGACTTTGTAATCCAGGCAAGGTCAAACTACTCTCCTTACCTTCCTCTTGCGTCATTCCATGTGATAGCTAACTGATAGATATTTTCCAGCTTTAGGATGGCCCTCCTAATGCTGATCATCATGATCACAGATGTTCATTGACCTTCCAATTTCTTCTTCTTATTTTTTAGGAAAACAATTTCATTTTTCCTTTCAGTAAAAATACAGTGATGCATGTAACCCGTCAAAATATCACACAAAGAGGGTTTATGAGATAAGACAAAAATAGAAAAGGGAATTTACAAAGAAACGTCATTTTTTTTTTTTTTGGGTAAGCTGCAATTTCATTCAAAAACAGAAAGGATGGGCACTCTGCCTTACAGATAGAGGCTAAAGCTCTAGGCAAATTGTCCTTATTGAAATAGAAAGACTCAAGAGAACTAAGGGAAAGCTTTGCAGTTGCATGTTCAGCAGCATTGCAATCCCTTTTGACCCAACAAAAGTGACAAACTGAAAATAAATGCTTAAGACATAACACATTATTGATAACATTGCTAATGGTCCATGCTGGGGAGATGTTTTCGGAAGTTAGCAGATCAAAACAGCCCTTGGCATCTTCCTCAAGGATAATACGGTTCCAACCTTCCTCTCTGAGAGGCCAAGAATGTATTGATCCATTTGATAAATTAATCAATTAATTAACCAAGTTAATTAATTAGATTCAATTACATACAATAAGCATGGTAGCACAAACAAATCACCAATAAAACTAAATGTAGCGGAAAATAAATTTGACGCGGGTGATTTGTTTACGAATGGAAAAAACCACCGAGGCAAAACCTCACTGGGTGAATTTAAGGTTACTATTCCCGAGAATCTAGTATTATCAAAACAAGCGGTTACAAGTAAAGGAATCTCAGTACCTTATACCAACCTACAGTTGAACTCTTACCCCAATACACCATTGGACTTGTAATATAGTGACAATCTCTCCTTTCAATGCACGGCTCCAAGTACGTAACTAACCAATCGATATACGGATCCCAGTACGTGACTAACACACCAACTTGTTAAGGATGTTGGCTGCAAAGTTCTTCAGTTCACCCAGACGATGAAAATCAAGAAGCTCCTTAATTACAAAATCCTACAGTGTACAAACGCAGCAGCTTCTTTAATATAAATATGAAGTAAGGCAAATTGTCTCTGGTCACAATATACATGAATAAAACCTTTGCATCAAGTTTCATCAACTGAGACGGCCTTAAAATAATCCTTATATGTGTCTAAGGTTGTGAGAAAAGAAAACCTAAACACATAGCTTGGATATGCGTGAAAAACAAATCTGGAAATTTAAATATTGTAATTCTCGATAAATAGTGTATCAGTCGAGCAACTGTCGAGTATCGGGCTAAAATCTCCTTTTAAACCTCAATAGATACAATCTGTCGAGCTATTTGTCAAGTTTTAAAATACAGCATTTCTTTATCTGTTTCTTAAACAGATTTGCATGACTTTAACACTTAGACTTAAACTCTTGTTCCTTGAAGTATTAGACACATATTAGAACTACCCAATTACAAGTAAAGTGCATTTTGTCCAAGGATTAGCCAATTCTAAAAGACATATGTTCATAACATGCTCCACATATGTCCTAACAATCTCCCCTTGGGCAATCCATGACAAAACCACAACAAACAAATGAGATATGAGAGAAATTATAAATCACTCAACTCATACTCACTTGTTGAATACAATAAAATCTACCTTAACACAAACTCTTGAAAAACTTTCCAAGAAGAGAGTTCATGGCATGGAAGATTTTGACAACCTGTCTATCTAAAACACCTTAAACAAAACTCATCAAGGCATTTTAGTGTGAAATAGAAATAAAAGATTGTGTACATAAATAAGAAGCATGTGTATAAAGAAAGAAAAGAAACAACACATGGAGAGATAGGTGAAAATGTGATAAAAACCTCATCAAATACATACATACATATATATATATATATATATCAATAATGAATACACAGTTTGCTATCACTAAGTGGTCACAAGACCAATGTACAAGAATAATGTATCTAAAGTAGAAAGAAAAGAAAAGATGCAAAAATCCTCACTACTTCCCTCATAAACAAAAACACTCCCCCTAACAAAAATATCATAAAATATCATATGCTAACTCTCCCCCTAAGTATGTGACTACTCTCATACCTAAAACTACTTTCCCTTTTTGTCATGAATGACAAAGGGCAAGTCACTGAGAAGCAATCATCTCCTCATCGCCGGAAGAGCTAGCATCCTCATTCTTATCATCATCATCATCACCGGGGCCACCATCATTGTCATCATCCTTTGAAGCCTGTGGAGATGGAGATGCGGTGAAGCAGCCCAAGATAGCTTGCCATCGTGCGATATGACCAACACGGGTGTTCACCTGACACAACTCATCACTAATAGTGTCAAGACGAGCATCCATGCGCTTAAGCTGTGCCATGATGGCCTCAAGAGTCACACCACCCACAAAAGAAGAAGGAGCGGAAGAGGCTGGAGGAATCGCCGTCTCAGTCCATGGCCGCTTCAGTCGAAGTTGGGCCTCGCTTCGTCTAATGGACGCGTCGCTGATGGCACCTATAATGGTGAAATGAGCAGACTCTGGATAAGAGACAGAAGAATGGCAAATGATCCGCGTGATAGCCGAAGGAAAAATGAGTTTATCACAGGTCGCCGTATCCCTATAGATACCTATAAGGGAGAGTATGAAATGAAAGGGAAAGTCAATGGTAAGCCCCTCAAGGAGGGAAAGCAAAAAAGCGAGCACGAGGCTCGGTAATAGAGTTATAGTGAGACAAAGGATGAAGAACAAATGTCATCACCATGTTAAGGAACCTCAGACCTTTTGCAAAGCCCAAGCATGAGGTGTTTTGACGGTCACCCTATGATGATGGTGTCTCACAAAAGAGAAACGAGAGTTTGTCTTTGGACATAGTCTGTAGACGATGACATCTGAGGTAATCAGGATGTGATACCCTCGAAACGTGTAGCACATCGGAGATAAGCTCTGGAGTGACTACTATATGTATACCTCGAACAGAAGTGATGAAACGAGGTATGGAAGAATCAAATCCGTGCATATTAGAGTAAAACTCCTGTATAATCACGAAGGGACAACTGACTGGGATCTCACAAAGAGATTCCCAACCTTGACTGTGAATGACAGTGGGTAAATTAGTATCGAAGAAGTCCGATAAGATAACGTGGCTTTCCGAATGAATACCACGTTTAGAGAAGTTCTCCGAAAAGTCCTGACGGGCTTTATCATCACGGAACCTGACATGGGAGAGAGTAGGATCAGAAGAGGATGATTCCGGGACGGAGTGGATTTGCGCATGGGTGCCATGCGCAGACTATCCGAGAGAGTGAGAGACAGAGAGAAGTAGAAAAGTACCAATCAACAATAATATCAAAGGAAAGAAAAGAATCGTACATGTGCATGAAAAATACATGAACATGTGACATGCAACAATAAAAACATCATGGGCTCAGCCCAATCCAAACCTACCAGCACACAAGGTTTCAATATACAAAGCACACATCTAAAATGCATGAAACATAGTGAAAATGTAAATGTGATGCAACACATGAGCATATAGGATCATTTAAACATAACCCAACCCAAAAATTTCACAAATAACTCAACAATTTTGAAAAACCCCAAATTTTTACAAAAAACCCAAACCTAGGTCTAAATGAATGAAATGCATGAAACAAGAAAGAAAACAAGATCATACCAGCGAAAGGAAGATCAATCTAGGCCGAAAAACTTTATGGTTTGAGGTTTGGAGAGAGAGAAAAGTGTTTGGGAGAAGTTGGATAGGTTTTTTGGCAATAGCGATATGAAAGAAATGAGATTTGATTCGCTTTGAAGCTATTTAAAGAAAACCGTAACTCGATGGATCAAGATCTGTCGAGAATCTATCGAGCACTAATTCTCGACAGATAAATCTATCGAGGTGCTATCGAGAATCTGTCGACGGCAAAAGAACCTTGATGGATCGAACAGCTATCGAGAAGCTATCAAGCAGACAGAAACTTTCTTGATAGATCGAGAATCTGTTGAGAAGTTATTAAGACAAATTCCAGAAAGTTTCAATGGATTGAAGTTACGTTAACTTCTGTTGAGAAAAGCAGTCCAAAGGTCTCGATAGATAGCTTTCTGTCGAGATGGGCAAAAACAGTATTCCAAAAAAGAAAAAAAAAAAAACACACAGAAATAAATGCAATCAAGCATGCTACCCAACCAAATATCCAACCAACATTTTAAGCCTTCAAAAACATCTCTTAACAATAAAAAATTCCAACATTTAGATCCAAAATACACACACACACACTAAACAAGTCTAACCAATTTTATTTTTCAAAAACAAGTCAAGACAGTTTAGTGAGTATACATTTACACATGTATTCCTTGTGATGGCCAAATCACATTGTACCTGCACATGTATCAAAAGTAGCAAAGAATTTTGCATGTTGTGTGTGAAAAACATCGCATGATTGCATAAGTGTCTTATGTTATGATGATCTGAGATTTGAGAAAATCAATTTAACTCACACACAATCATTACTGGTTAATGTGGACTATCACCTTCGAAGTACATCCTATAACTCTCACATCTCCTAGAAACACGCTTGCAACTATATTTAAAAGCCTTTTGATGCTTTTTGCTTTTATTTTTTATTTTTTTGCATATTTTTCCTTTTTGAGCATATCATGTATGGGCATATAAGAGAGAAGAAATTACCCAATTATGTTAAGTTTTTGACATTGCACTTTTGCTATGCTGAAGCATACAGATGTCATTTCATGATTGGCGGGTTTTAGTAGTGAGATGGTTATTTATGTCTTTCTATTAGGATTTTTTAGTCATTCCTGTCAAAAATAGTGATATGATTGTTAAGTACAAGAGATTACTTAATCTTACTCATCACAAACACGAGGCACAAAGCTCACTTGCTTAGTTATGCATTGAGATGCTCATCTAAACTACAAAAGATACAAAATTTAGAAAACTTTATTTTAATGGCCATCCAAGGTACACAAGTACCAAAGTACACAAAACACACACTGTTTTTGTATTTTTTTTTTTTTTTCAAAATTTTTTTTATGAAAAACAAAATAAAGAAAAATTGAAAATAAACAAACAAAAACATGTTAAACAAAGCATAGCAAAAAGAGAGGGAAAGAGAAAAAGTGACTAAATCACTTAGAGCATTTTTCCTTCCACACCTTGGAAAAACCTTTTCGTTGAGCAAATATTTGATCCGGTGGTGAGGAGGAAAAATTGAAACCATTCAAGTTTGAAAGGAACATGAGGGCCTTAAGAAGATCTCCAAGAGAAGCAAAAGAGAATGGAAACTAATTCTGGTTTCCAAATGAGATCATATTGTTGCTTTGTTGAGTGGCTAACCACTTTTAGCAATTAGGTCAAGCATGTCCTGAAACTCCACAGTGATGACAGAGACATTGCTTCTTCTGTTTAGACTTTTGGTTATTGCTCTTCTTAACCCTAGGGTTTTTAGTCTCTTTCTTGTCAAGATTAGGGGGTGCTCCTAAGATAGATTTACCCTTACTTATGTTCTCACTAGCTAAAACATTTTTCACATCATTATTCTCAAATTCAACATTATTAGCAGGTGAAACATACACAGTAGTACTAGAAGAAACAATATTAGAGGAAGAGAAATCATACCCCAAACCAATTCGATCATAAGCAGATTTCTGAAAGCTAATCATCTCATCAAGCTTTGCACTTGAATTCCTCTCCAACTGAGCTCTGACTTGGAATAGCTTCGCTTCAAGCTTATTAGTTCTCTCAGCCAAGAAATTGTTCTCAAACCGCAGTGCTTCAATGGTCTGATTAGCTTCATCAAACTTTGTGGAAAGCTCTTCTCGATCAAGTTCCACATCACTCAACTTCTTGGTGGCCAGCCTATATAGTTTCTCATGCTTCTCAAAAACCTTGTACAATTTTTCATAGGCTGTATGGATATCATCTTGATCGTCCATTTTCTCGAACTTAGAATCCACCAATTCCTCTTCATCATCTACTGTTTCGAAACCCCCATCGGTAGGATCAACTGTAGCAGTGAGATTCCTTCGTCATCATTGTCATCTAAATCATCCTCAGGCTCAGTATCACTCAAAGTAGCAACAAGAGCCTTGCTTTTCCCAATGGTCTTGAGATAAGTTGGACATTCTTGTTTCATATGTCCATAACCTTGACATCCGAAGCACTTTGGTCCAAAGGGAACAGTGTACTGATCGCCATCCCTAACATCCTTCTTCCTTCTATCTTGGCTCTTGAACTACGAAGAACTGGATTGCTTACAGTCTTTGTCGAATCCTTTCACATTGGCTTGTGATATAGGATTTCATCTTAGAATCTTCATCATCAGAAGACTCATCAGTGTCACTGCTTTTGGCCTTCAGTGCCATGCTCTTACTCTTGCTCGATTTCCCAATTCTAGTCAAACCCAATTCATAGGTCTGCAAGTTGCCAACCAGCTCTGTCAAAGGAATTTGATCAATGTCCTTTGATTCCTCAATGGTGGTGATCTTGGCATGGAATCTCTCAGATAGAGATCTGAGTACCTTTTTAACAATCTTGGGTTCGGAAACGGTTTCCCCAAGATTAAAGGCAGAGTTAACTATGTCCTTGAGCTTGGCATAGAACTCATCAAATGACTCATCCTCCTCCATCTTTATCTCTTCAAAGCTCATGGTAAGCCTCTGAAGTTTTGAATCCTTGACAGCCTTGGTTCCTTCATAGGTTGTCTAGAGGATGGTCCATGCTTCCTTTGTAATTTCGGTGGAGGATATCTTCTTGAATTCCTCATTCGTGACTGCACTGAATAGAGCATTCAATGCCCTGCTGTTGAAGTTTGCTGCTTGATCTTAGCATCATCCCAATCAGTCAGCGTTTCATTTAGCTTGGTCCAGCCTATCTCCATAGCTTGCCACACATTTTCATCTAATGACTGCAAGAAAACTCTTATGCGTACTTTCTAATATGCATAGTTAGTGCCATCAAATAAAGGAGGTATAATTAAAAATTGTCTTCTATCCATGACAAACAAGGGTCAATGGATCACAAAGCAAAGATTAACCTTAATCAGAATGTGTCTGCTCTGATACCACTTGATAGGCCAAGAATGTATTAACCCCTTTAGTAAATTAATCAATTAATTAGCCAAGTTAATTAATTAGATTCAATTACATACAATAAGCATGGTAGCACAAACAAATCACCAATAAAACTAAATGCAGAGACACGGATGATTTGTTTACGAATGGGAAAAATCACCGAGGAAAAACTCCACTTGGTGAATTTGAGGTCACCACTTCCAGAATCCACTATTATCAAAACAAGCAGTTACAAGTAAATGAATCACAGTACCTTATATCAACCTACAGTTGAACCCTTACCCCAGTACACAATTGGACTTCTAATGTAGTGACAATCTCTCATTTCAATGCACGGCTCCAAGTACGTGATTAACCAATCGATGCACGGATCTTAGTACAGGACTAACACACCAACTTGTGAAGAATGTTAGCTGCAAAATTCTTCAGTTCATCTAGACGATGAAGATCAAGAAATTCCTTGGTTACAAAACCTTACGGCATACAAATGTAGTAGCTTCTTCAAGAGAAAGATGAAATAGGTCAAATTGTCTCCGGTCACAATATGCATGAATAAAACCTTTGCATCAAGTTTCATCAACTGAGACGACCCTTAAAATAATCTTTATATATGTCTAGGGTTGTGAGAAAAGAAAACTTAAACACATAGCTTGGATATGCGTGAAAAACAGATCTGAAAACCTAAATTTCGTAATTCTCGATAAATAGGGTATCTATCGAACATCGGGCTAAAATCTTCTTTTAAACCTCGATAGATACAATCTGTCGAGCTATCTGTTGAGCTTTAAAATACAACACTTCTTTACTTGTTTCTTGAACAATTTTGCATGGTTTTAACATTTGGACTTTAACTCTTGTTCCTTGAAGTATTAAACACATCCTAGATTTACCAAATTACAAGTAAAGTGCATTTTGTCAAAGGATTAGCTAATTCTAAAAGACATATGTTCATAACATGTTCTACATATGTCATAACACTCTCGAGCTAGCTGGACACCCCACAAAATTGCGTGCGCTTCAGCTAGGATTGGGGAACTTTTTCCAAATGTTTTTGCCCAGATTTTTAGCACATCACCTCTGCCGTCTCTTGTGATGGTTGGTGGAGCTTGAAAAATGCAGCCACAAATACTACTAGGGGCGGAGGGAGGGGGGGTCAAGGGGGGCACTTGCCTCCCTGGCCATCTCAAAATTTCTCAAGCAGTAGTGGTGTAAAATGCAATAAAAGTCTCTACTTGATAGTTGACACAAAAGACAATCTACTTTTTCTTGTTATTTATATTTATTATAGACAATTTTACATTCACATGGCATCACTTTTTTTATATAATGGGTCCCATCTGATAGTACTTTTTTTTTGCACACTACTTTGCCAACTACGACTGAAAAAAAAAATACTTAATTGGACTTTGAAAGAAAAAATTTATGTTTATGTGTAATGTGCCTACTTTAACGCCTTGGTAGTTGGTTTTTAGCTTACAATTTTTTCTCTAGTTATCAACTTTTTCTGTATCAAACTTGAGTTTTTGCTATAAACTCGAATTTTAACGACATAGAAAAGTAAAAATGTCTATATGAAATTTTAGAAGCATTCATGGCATTGAGTTTCGTATAACCGAATAGAACTCATAAGCATATTGCTATATTCCTAATATTTTTACATTGCTTTATTTTTCCAATTTATTTTAAATATCCAAATTACATGTTTAAATTGTGTGTATTTAGTATCGATGAATTTATCTTAGATTAATTCTACTTTCAATATTGTCTTTTAATCTTGCCCCCCTAACTCGAAATTCTAACTCCGCCACTGAATACTACTACTTCCTTTATTTTTTCTTTTCTTTTCTTTTTTTTTTATATATCTTTCCTAGCTTGATGTCAGCATTTGCTAAAATATTTAATATTGTCCAAAATCAAACATTAATTTATCAGTAGGACAATGATAAAGTGAAAGAATGTCAATTTACACACCATCTCATTGCGAAGATACGATTCATAACTCTAGGGAGACTATGGCTAAGCTTGTTTCACTTATGTTCCTCCAAGTCCTTCTTCTTGTTGTCTTAGACCTCAATAATGGAACTCAGATTCTATAGGAAATACATTTACATGTCCTAAAGACAAGGCTATTGTCAAAAGAAAAGCACAAGAGTACATTTCTCGAAAACCAACTCTTGCTTCTACTTTACTGGGACTACATTTTATGATTGCTTTGTAAGGGAATTCTGTCTAGGAATGCACTTCTTTCTTATGTAAATTTTTGAGATTTATAAAATTTCGATGTTTCAGTTTTCCACTGTACTGACCATCATGTTTTCATTACTTTCAAGCAAGCTGCATAAAGAAGTTCCTCTCTTCCATATGCAATTGCATTCTCATATTGTATTTGAAACATCATGCGTAAAATTTGGTTAAAAAGATAAGTAACACATTAAATCATTATTGGTAGTCATTGATAACCAAATAATAAGCTCCATATATTGTCAATAATGGCCATTGATGATTAAAATTAGCGTTCTTCTCTTTCTCTCTTTTTTAACGGTTGAGACTTGTCATAAATCAAAGACTGGGAAATTTCTTAGAAGTTCTGTGTAGTTTGTTTGCAGGGATGTGACGGTTCTTTTCGATTGAATCACAAAAAGGGCAATCAAGCTGAGAATGAATGGAGGTACTAACTTTGTTTCTTGTGGAAACATCATAGCTTTGGACCTTTGCTAGTTTGTGATGCCTTAACAAATTGTCCAACATAAATTTTAGGGAAAAGTACACGAAACATTCACGAAACACAAAACATTCACTTCTGTCCTCCCAAATTGAAATTTTGCTTGTAACACTTGACTTCCCTATGGAATTTTTTTTTTTTTTTTTTTTAATGCATAAACAAATTTGATTGGTTCACACTAAACTGTCGAGGTTCTTATGGTGTAAGACAAAACTCAATGTAATTTTGTTTTATGTAAAAACTTAGAATTGCATTTTCACATAAAACAACATTACAAGAGGTGGTTTGTGTTACACTAAAAAACCGAGGGGATTAAAGGTTGTAATATACTTAACTTCCATATTTGAGACATGTAATACTCTTGAGACTTAATTTCAATATGTTTTAGAGAAAAACCTTAAAGAGGTTTTGTCTTTCTCGCAAAATTTTGTGAAATGAATGTTGATCACGTAAACAGAAATTTATTTCAGATCAGTGGACCACGTTTGGAGGTTTCCCAAATCCCACTGTACAACAACTTGGGACGGTATCAATTATTGATGCCAAACAAATATGCCAGCTACTACTACCAACATATCGACACAATTATTACTCAAAAAAAAAAAAAACATATCGACACTATTAAAAGCAAATTTTAGTGCAGTTAGAATTATGATTAAATTATTATTTTTTAACAAATTAAAACTTTTAGGACATTACTGTAATAATTTATTAAGTGAAACAGTTTAAGCATAAAAAAAACCTTGTGATTCTATTGGGTAACTTGGTATTTGTATTAAAACTTTCCAAGTGTTTTTTTTTTTATAAAAAACTTTCCAAGTGTTATTATGGAGCTCTATAATAAGTTGTGTTATTTTTGCCAAGATCAGGATCACACGCCATTTGAAACTCTTATACTGCTTTTGTCTTCAAACATTGATTGTGCACAATTTCTCTGGCAAAGGTGGCACTGACCCGACTGGATCCAGTCCAAATGAATTGACTGAAGAAGAGATTAATTAAGGCATTTAATACTAGCTAGGTACAGCACCACGTTGAGATGGACCCTAGTCCCTAGGTAGAAAGAGACAAATCATTTGGTGAGAATTATTAACACTTGGAGTCTGGAGGGAGGTTCTACCTTCGCTAGAGATTTTAGTATTTTACTGTTTCCACAGAGATAAGATAAGATCACTCAGGACAATTTTTTCAAATCACCACGTTGATTTTGTTTTTAGCGCCATTTGTCACTTTAAGTAACCGTAATAAAGCTACTTTAATTCTTATTCTTTTTAGGCAAACAATTGTTGCCTGTGAAATCTCCAGCCTGATTTGAAGGGTCAGACACAATTTGGATGGCCCAACCTCCTTTTAACCTTTATGCTTTAGAGTTTTTGAATAGGTTGAATTATATATTTTAGCATTTTGCTTTTGCTTCAATTATCGCGGCAATATTTTCAGAAGGAACTTAATTTAGTTGATATAAAATGGTTTTCAAACTACATAGCCGCCATTACGCATTAGGAACATATAGGTGAATCTCTATCTAATAAAAATACAACTGCATGGCAATAATGCATACGCAAGAGGAATTTTTGTTACTTTATCACCAAGGATCCAACATGGTCCTTTGTACTAGTGTCAATGATCAGATCTTATTGCAAAGTGATTATTTTCTGACTTCAAAAGAAAAAGAGGAACCAAAAAAGAAAGGCAATCTTCCAATTTCCAGGGTCCCCTTATGGTTTCTAAATTAAAGAATGACAGGCCCACATTGATAAAAGCAAGCTTTGAATAACCCTTAATTGCTGGCATATATAATGCCTTTTTCTTTTGTGATTCTGCTATTTGCTTTCTTGTCACCACCTCTTTTAAACTTTCCTCAAGGAATTTTCATGCTGGACACTCCATTATTGAAAAACAATTCCATAGGAACTTCTTTTGATAATTAGGAATAGTAGTACACTTTAAAATATAGCACACCACCACAAGTTAGGAATCCCGCCCCTATCCCTAGTTTCCATAATTTACAGAGTTGTCCCAAGAAATCATTGCAAAAAAGTTTCATTCTATAACAACTAAGCGACAATCAACAACAGGGTCAGCTGTAAGCAATGCACATTGAAAATGAGTCCAACATGTTCAAAATTCAAATCAAAATTTCTTTTTGACATGGTAGGAATGAAGAAGTGAATTATTTTGACCGCATGCACACTATCGGATATGTTTTGACCGGACTGCAACGAAAGTAAGTACACAGTAAAATTTTAGCTCCTAGGTGTTTTTATTTATTTTTTTTTTTTGGTTGAGATAGTTTTAATATATAGTGTCCACTTTTGATTATAATTCCTTATCATCAGATCAAGATACCAATTAATTTTGGTGTAAGTAGAAATTAAACACAAAATTTCTTATTCAATTATCAAAAACTTTATCAAATGAACTAACTAGAACTCATAGTTTAGCTGCTAAGTTGAATGAGCCATGCTTGGATACTTAAATCTTAGTAATTTATGAGTCACCAATCACATAAAGATAAAGGTAATTAAATAAGAAAAATGTTAACAGATGCCCTAAAAGTATTGGTTTAGGAATTATTTTAAGAAATGTTTTGTAAAATATTTTACATACTGCTGATATGGTGAGTTGTTATTGTAAGTGAAAAAAATAATGTTAGTAATGGATTCAGATAAGAACTAATAAAAATTGGTCACATTAACCGTTTATAAAAATGTTGTAAAATAATTTGTAATAAATACACTAAGAGCTATTCACTTTTTTTTTTTTTAGAAACACTAAGAACTAAGAGCTAAGAGTTATTCATTGATTATAGAAGTGACACCAATCACATTTATTTCCATTACTAATTTCTAAGCATTTTGTAGTAGCTTGTTTTACAATTTTTCATGCTGAATTTGGCTTAATTGTCTTCAACTTCGTTATATAGTAGGAAACAAAGAATGTCTTAAATTCTTAATTAGTGAAGAGACTTTTTTTTCTCAAGGAGATGGGCCTAGGCGGGCGGCTATTAACTCTTCCAGTGTTTTTTTTTGGGTAGTTTTTAATAACTATTTAAAAGTTTCATAATCCAAACCTTATCACATCCATTGAAGTTGTTTTTAAATCGAATTGACAGTAGTGGATCGTACAAGTATTTTTCCGTTACGTAAACAGAGAAATAAAGGACTGTAGAAACACCCCCCCCCCCCCCCCCCCCCCTCCCCCTCTCTTCTCACTTTCCCTTGGTTTTTCAACACAGAATTGTTCTTTTAATAAAGGACTGTAGACCCACCCTTCCCTTGTTATTTCAACATAGAATTGTTCTTGTCCAAATGCTTTAAATTTTGAATTCCTCGAAATATTCCTTGACGCTCCTAACAAATTATAGGATATATTTTATAGAAATTGTAACTTTTACCCCCTTTAGCATTGCTTGGTTCCTTTTAAAATCCCTTTCTTCTTTCTGATTTTATAGTAGAGGCGTGCTCATGTAATAAGAATTCATTCCCTTAAAAAAAAAAAAAAAAAAAAAATTGCTAACAAGTACCCTTAGAGCACTCGTTAATAATCCATTTAAAGAAAGTTTTTATGAGAAACGAAAAATAAATAATTAATATTTTGACAGTTTTTTTCATTTCCCATAAAAGTGATATCAAAACTTTCCTAAAATGGATTATTAACAAGTGTCCTAGCATGACCAAAAAAAAAAAAAGAGTCATGTTAACGAATGTCTTAGGATATTAGTTAACAATTCACTTTAAGAAAGTTTTAACATCACTTTTATAGGAAATAAAAAAAACAGTCAAAATATTAATTATATTTTTTCTTTTTCTATAAAATTTTTCTTTAAATGAATTATTAACTAAACCTCTTAATCGTTATGTGTCACACTTTTTAATTTCTTAATTGTCTATTCTATGTCGGCATACCATGTGGGTGGCAGAAGGCACCCAATATAATAATAGGTTAGGAAATTAGACAGCTCATCAGTTGTAGGAGCGGGTGAGTACATTTTTTTTTTCTCTCTTCTGTCTTTGTGTATGTAAATTTTAGTCCTTAGAGCTATATATTAATTTGCTTTATCTACCAAATCCATGTTCTTATGCTAACCACCGTTAAAAATTGTTAAAAAATTGTCATACACACTCAAATTCATGTTATAAACTTTTTTTTTTTTAAACCTAAATTCATGTTATAAACTATACATAAAGCAACCAATGATTCTAATTTTACATGTTACCGTTTAGAAAAAAATATATTCAATCAATACATGCCTTAAGGCCCTAACTTAGGGACTTACTATTCTTGTCGTATAAGGGGGCAGCCCTAACAAATCATATTATTTAATAGTCAATTGTATATAAAGTATGATAAAGTTTTACCCAGAGCACATGTTGGTTAGCTAGGTGAATCGACTTTGTTCAACTTGCTTCTTGCTTCTTATCTATGGGCTGTGGGCCCGTGGTCCTGTAGCTAGAGGTTATAAATCTCCCCCTTAACACCTTATGGTTTCCAAATTATAAGTACATTTTTGCTTCCTCTCCTCCAAAGAAGTTCTTTTGACATACATCGTTTCCAAATATAGTACTCAGACTTGAAAATGGGGGGGATAAGATGTTTTGGGATAGCAATCTTAGTTCTTTTAGGATTTCTAGGCTCAACACAAGCTCAACTGCAGTTGGGTTTTTACTCTAAGAACTGCCCAAAAGCTGAGAAGATTATTCAAGACTTTGTTAACCAGCACATCCACAATGCTCCATCATTGGCAGCTGCCCTCATAAGAATGCACTTCCATGACTGCTTTGTCAGGGTTTGTGTCGACTCTTTTTATCTTCTCACATGAGCTTTTTTCCACACTGCTTTTCTTAGCTTATTCTTCATGAGTGTTTTACTATATATGAATGTAAAGATATTGCCTCTTTTGGTTGTAGTTACTAACAGAGAAGTTCATGTTTTTGCCTCTTATTCAGGGGTGTGATGCATCTTTGCTTCTGAACTCAACCTCAAATAACCAAGCGGAAAAGGCTGCTACTCCAAATCTGACAGTCAGAGGTTTTGACTTCATTGACAGAGTGAAGAGCCTAGTTGAAGCTGAATGTCCTGGCATAGTTTCTTGTGCAGATATCATTGCTTTGGTTGCAAGAGATTCTGTTGTGGCCACGGTGAGAACTCAAAACAATTTTATTCTAGCTCTATCCTGCATATATACATAACTTTTTCACCACAAATTTTATAATTTCTGAGTTGATCAACCGCGAGAGATCAACTCAGCTATGTTTACTGTGTACTACTCACAATTGACTAACTCCACAATTATAAAATTTATAGTAAAATAAAAATTGTGTCTTGGGCCAACGGGAGAGCCAAGGGTGGTGAGAGCCCAAAAACTCATATTTTTTATTTTATATATATATATATATATATATAAACACACAAAATCTAAAGGGTGGCGAGGCGGACCTCCCCAAAAAAATGTCAGGCAACCATGTGTGAGTATCGATTTTGCCACCTTACATATATATATATATATATATATATAAACACACAAAATCTAAAGGGTGGCGAGGGGGACCTCCCAAAAAAAATGTCAGGCAACCATGTGCGAGTATCGATTTTGCCACCTTACATATATCGGAGCAACCACATGTTCATATAAGTACAAAACATATTTTCGTCTTTTTACAACTAAATTAAAGTTTAACGGGTCCAGTTTCAAAAAAAAAAGTTCGATGGGTCCCACTTCAACCTCATAGTTTTGTGCTTGGAAACGCTTTCACTGCATTAGCGGTTTACCTCTCTCCGCCCAATTCAAAGATAACTAATGTTATCTTATCAACACAAATTTTTTTAAACAAATTTCATAAAAGTTGAATTTTTTTTTTTTACACGTATTAAGAGTCTGTTTGAATGCAATTTATTTTATTAAAACTAAAAATTTATTATTAAAAATTGTAAATAAAAATAAAAATTAGTTGAAATAGTACAGCGGAATCATGAATAGTAACAAAAATAAACTGAATAGTAAAGTAATTTTAATTTTTTATTGGTATATAAATATACACTAAGTATTAAGAGTCTGTTTGAATGCAATTTATTTTATTAAAACTAAAAATTTATTATTAAAAATTATAAATAAAAATAAAAATTAGTTGAAATAGTATAGCGGAATCATGAATAGTAACAAAAATAAACTGAATAGTAAAGTAATTTTAATTTTTTATTGGTATATAAACATACACTAAGACTGCGTTTGGATAGGAGGGTTTGTTGTTTAAAGTTAAGTTACGTTTTACTCTTTTTTTTTTTTTTTTTTTTTTTTTTTGTTGGCCGCACTTGTTGACTGGGGGACAAAATTTACTGTGCATGAACAGTGTGTGCACTGTTTACACACTGTTCATACACTGTTTATGTATTAAAAAATATTAAAAATGAGTCTCACAATACTATTCACACATTTAAAAATTATTTTGCTATAGTGTTTTCAGCAATAATCAGTTTTTATCAACTTTCAGCAACAATAAGTGCTATTCAAACGGACCCTAAGTTGTTAAGTTGATATTAGTCTTATTTGAACCAATCATTGAATCATTTTATTGTTTATCATTTACAACTTGCCACTAAAATGATTGCAAAAGATTTTGTAAAAAAAAACTATTAGATTTATTATTTTTGAAACATATACTTGTGGTCAATTGTGATATTTATATACTTGTGAAAAAAAAAATCACAAGATATATATTTGATATCCTTAGTGTTTACAATAATGATCTTCCTATGATTGAATAATAATACATCCTTCGGGGCTTTTTCTATAAAAAAAAAGATATATACTTGTGAAAAAAAATCTTTTGTTTTCTATATTTCAATACTATGAAATATATTTATTTTGTTATTAATATTGATTAATATTTTTTAGATTAATTTTAGTATCAATCTTGGTTTCCTTGAACTGAAATATTCATGGCTCTACCATTGTTTTTTTTAAAAAAACTAATAGGGTAATTACGCATTTGAGATTTTACAAGATAACACCCTCTAAATATTTCATGAGATAACACTTTCCTCTTGATGTTTGTATAAATGTAACATTTAAGTTTCCATTGAAAAAATATATTTTAAAAAAATCATATTAATTTATACATGCCTTAAGGAAGGACTCTCATTCATCTACAAATATTAAAAGTGGAGAGTTATTTCGTCCATAATTTGGATAAGAATCTTTCATAAAAATGGAATATATTGTTAGTAAAATCACAATTTGAGAGAATATGAACTTAGTTGTTGCATTTATACAAAACTTGAGAGTGCCATTCTTCGACAAATCCGAAGAAATAAAAGTGCCGTTTTGAAAAAAATGATGGTATTTAAAAAAAATAAAACCATAATCTTTCTTTTTATGAGTAAGGGAATGGACCATTTTTACTAGTTTCTATGTTATATATGTTTTGGACAGGGAGGTCCATTTTGGAGAGTCCCAACTGGTCGAAGAGATGGGACAATCTCTAATAGGTCAGAAGCCAGCAACATCCCACCTCCAACTGGAAACTTCTCCACTCTCCAGACACTATTTTCCAACCAGGGTCTTAACTTAACTGACCTGGTCTTGCTCTCAGGTAAGCTAAGCGTTGTAATTTCCTGGCCCTTGTTTCTGTCATATACTAAATTAATCTATATTGATACTAATACATCATATTAATCAATTTTTTTCAGGTGCTCACACCATTGGTGTGTCTCATTGTTCATCATTTTCAGCCCGCCTGTATAATTTCACTGGTGTGGGCGATCAGGACCCAGCTCTAGACTCTGAATATGCTGCCAATCTCAAGGCAAAAAAGTGTACAAATCCTAATGATAATACCACAAAAGTTGAGATGGATCCTGGAAGTCGCAAAACATTTGACCTTAGCTACTACTCACTTCTACTTAAAAGACGAGGTCTATTCCAATCCGATGCTGCTTTAACTACCAACCCCACAACTAAGACTTTCGTCACAAAACTACTTCAAGGACCAATTCAAAATTTCTATGATGAATTTGCCAAGTCCATGGAGAAAATGGGTCGTATCAATGTTAAGACCGGGTCAACCGGTGAGATTAGGAAGCAATGTGCAGTAGTGAATAGCTAGAATTCTTTTTTTTTTTGTTCTTTCTTTAATTTGGTGGATTAAATTTCATGGTTTGCGTACCATGCTAGTTTGAAATTGTTTGTTATATTAATTTGTTGTGTGAATAAATGGACAATAGATGGATCGTACCAGTATTTTTCCGCTACGTAAGCGGAGAAATAAAGGACTGTAGACCCCCCCTCTCACTTTCCCTTGGTTTTTCAATATTTTCTGAATAGACAGAGAAATAAAGACTGTAGACCCCCCTCTCACTTTCCCTTGGTTTTTCAATATATTCTTAATAAAGGACCGTAGACCCACCCTTCCCATGTTATTTCAACTAGAATTGTTCTTTGTC
The DNA here is from genome assembly GCA_032727855.1 of Quercus ilex subsp. ballota. NCBI lineage: Eukaryota > Viridiplantae > Streptophyta > Magnoliopsida > Fagales > Fagaceae > Quercus > Quercus ilex. The sequence continues at coordinate 37,034,058 of CM064915.1, forward strand.
CAAATGCTTTAAATTTTAGATTCCTCGAAATATTCCTTGATGCTCCTAACAAATTATATAGGATATATTTTGTAGAAATTGTAACTTTTACCCCCTTAAGCAGTGCTTGGTTCCTTCTAAAATCCCTTTCTTCTTTCTGATTTTATAGTAGAGGCGTGCTCATGTAATAAGAATTCATTCCCTTTAAAAAAAAAACATGCCAAAGACCAATTCATAATTAACACACTTTATTCGTTATGTGTTACACTTTTTAATTTCTTAATTGTCTATTCTATGTCAGCATACTATGGGTGGCAGAAGGTACCCAATATAATAGATTAGGGAAGTAGACACCTCATCAGTTGTAGGAGCGGGTGAGTACATTTTTATTTTTTATTTTTTCTCTTTTTTGTCTTTGTGTACATAAATTTTATTCCTTGGAGCCATATGCTAATTTGCTTTATCTACCAAATCCATGTTCTTATGCTAGCCACCGGTAAAATTGTTAAAAATTTGTCCCTATTATATACATTCAAATTCATGTTATAAACTATACCTAAAGCAACCAATGATTTCTAAATTTACATGTTACCGTTTAGAAAAAAAAATATATTCAATCAATACATGCCTTAAGGCCCTAACTTAGGAACTTACTATTCTTGTCGTATAAGGGGGCAGCCCTAACAAATCATATTATTTAATAGCCAATCTATATATATATATATATATAATAGGTAAAGTTAAGAGAAAATTCAAATTAGATTTCAAATTGAAATTCAATTAGAGTCTAATTTTACGTCACGTGTCCCATCTAATTTAATTTTTTAAATATTTGTGCCAAGTGAGTTAATTCAACGTAACAATTGGATTTTAATTAAAGTTTAATTTTGCGTCACGTGTCTCATCTAATTTAAGTTTTTTTAATTTTACGTCAAATGAATTAATTTAGTATAAAAAACGAGGAATCCAATATAAGTAAATCATATAAATATATATATATATATATATAATTTTTGAATGATTTTATATTTATAATTTTTTTTTTGTATAACTAAAAATAATTTAAGTTTATAAGTCATTTATGTAATATACTGTGCGGCATCCAAATGCTTGAGCCCATTTGGTCTAGGATCTCCACTACAAGGGCACAGCACATGGGCCCAGCCCTTACTCACCCAAAAGCCCAATCTGTACCTACGCATGCCAGGGGCCCAAGTCTCACTACGAAAGACATGTTCGGCAATACTTTACCGAGCATATGATGAAAGTTCAACGAATAGGCACATCACCCTCGTTTGCCCGGCTAGACTCTGTGGAACGTCACCGCCGAGCTGTCCACGGGAGTGGGAGGCAAGTTCCCAGGCCACCTAAACTTAGAATCCCACTTATCATCACTTCTACTGGACCTCCTGTCACACTAAGCACGAAACGTCTCTGCTGAGCTATCCACGGAAGTGGAAACCAAGTACCAAGGCCATCCAAACCTGATCTCCCACTTACTGGCGACCCTACTAGACCTTCCATCACACTAACTGCGAGAGCATTAAAAGCCTCCCCCTCAACTTTGAGCTATAAATAGAAGAAAAGGATAAGAAACTGGGGTTGGAAGGAGAGAGAGAGGAGCGAACAAATAATAGGAAAGGCAGGAAAAGCATTTTGAGAAGGGTGGAAGTGAAGCGCCAAAAGAGAGAAAAGTGATCTCATTGAGTCTCCTTGTTGTGAACGACCCAGAGTAGGAAATCCTTACCCAACATACAAATAAGTTGTGAGCACAAGTGGGACTCAGTCCATCAGTCTCATTTGCATCCCGCATAATTGGCGCCGTCTGTGGGAATCTCCTACGTTGCTGTGGTTCAGCTGAGGCTCGCACGCGAATAGATGTCCGGAAGACGTTCTAGGAGTGATGCTGAAAGTGGCTCGGTGGGATCCTCTCGGGGGTCTTCCTGGCGAGAGTGAAGGCAGAAGGGGCGTGAAGATAGGCATCATGAGCGAGAGGAAGAAAGTCTCGGACTCGGAGAGGGCTCCTACCAAACACAACGGACGGTGTCCGGTGCTTCAAGGCATAGGCGGTTTGATGACAGGGACGAAGAGCTTGAACGGTTGCGCAGGTTGGTGAGAGATTTAGAGTTGGAGGCAGAAGACAGGCACCACAGAATGGGCCAAGACAATCGATTAAGAAGACCAGGCGTTGGGGAAGAACGACAAGGAATGGAGTCCAATCAGTCTGGGTATCGCCATCACCGAGAGCGCTCACATTCTCAAGAGTCATGCTTACATAGGGGCCGAGGATGAGACCGATCACGTTCGAGGGATTATGCAGACCGAGGCTCAGATTCTCCAGAAGAAAAAAGGCCCCATAACGCGGCTATGGACGCAATGAACCGTGCATTACGCAAAGCTGCTTGGTCGCCGTTCTCAACTGACATTGAGCACACCCCAATGCCAGACAGATTCACGCACCCTCCGTTCAACTCCTACGACGGGAAGACGAACCCAGTGGAGCATGTCAGCCACTACATCCAAATGATGTTGTTGCATACCCGGAATGACGCGTTGATGTGCAAGGTATTTCCCTCGAGCCTGGGCCCCACCGCTTTGAGATGGTTTAATGGTTTACAGAGAGGTTCCATCCACAGTTTCGTCGAGTTGATACAGGAGTTCGAAGTCCGATTTGTCACTTGTAGCCATGTACCACAACTGGTAGATGCACTACTATCCATGAAAATGAGGGTTGAGGAGACCCTTCGTAGTTACGCCAGCCGATATTGGGAACTTTACAATGAGATCAGTGGAGGGAACGAAAAAATTACTGCGAGCACTTTTAGGATGGGATTGCCCGAGGATTCCAGTCTGAGGGAATCGTTGACTAAGAAACCTCCCGAGGACATGAGGCAACTAATGAGGCGTATCGAAGAATATAAACGGCTAGAGGATGACCGGCTACAAAGCAAGGGTAAAGCGCCAATAATAAATCATCCCCGGCAGAATAGTTTTCCACCAAGGGTCCGAGGGAACATGAGGATTCAGGAACCAGAGACGCCGGCAGGGGAGGTAAATGTGGCGTTTAAAAAGCCGGTGCATAAGATTTTAGACAAAATTAAGCATGAACCCTATTTTAGATGGCCGAACAAGATGGGTGGCGACCCCTCAAGAAGGAACCAGGGCCTGTACTGCACTTACCATAAGGATAAAGGACATACCACCGAGCAGTGCCGAGTATTGAAAGATCACCTTCGGCAGCTGGCCAGGGCTGGGTATTTAAAGGAGTTTGTGACAGACACGGAGGACTGAGGAGCAGGGCAAGGTGCTCCACATAGGGGCAACCCACTCCCACTCCCTCTCGAGATAATTGAAGTCATCCACGCACCTCCAAAGAAATCCACCACGACAAGGAGGAAAGGGGTGTTGACCGTAGCCCCAACAGAGAAAAGCCATGACGGGCTGTCATCCAGGAAGAAGATAAAGCTTTCCAAGGAACCTATCGCCTTCGATGATAGCGATTTAGAGGGAACAGTCCAGCCACACGATAACACGTTAGTAGTCAACGCCCGGATAAGCGGCTTCTTGGTAAAGAGGGTGATGATAGATCAAGGAAGCAGAGCTGACGTTATGTATCTGGACTTGTTTCGGGGGCTCGGATTGAGAAGTGGGGACCTCTCTGAGTATGGTACACCCTTGGTCGGTTTTGACGGCAAAATCGTGATCCCTGAGGGGCAGATCTCTTTACCTGTGAATATGGAAGGTAAGGAAGTGGTGGTGACCTTTATAGTGGTAACATCTTTCTCCCCATACACTGCAATACTAGGAAGACCGTGGATTCATGAAATGGGGGCTGTCCCGTCCACTTTGCATGTGAAGGTGAAGTTTCCCACCGAGCACGGTGTTACTGTGGTAAGGGGAAGCCAGTAGACGGCGAGATAGTATTTGGTTGCATTAGTTGACTGGAGGAAAGAAATAATCAAACGGGGGAAGCATACCAAGCAGGAAGAAGCGTAACAAAATGACCTATTATAGCAATTACTGAGTCCCTGAGGAGAGAAGGGGGATAGTCGTGTCGAAGAAATGATGAAAGTAAGGATACTCCCGGACTCCGACAGGTGTTTTCACATAGGGGAAGGTATGGATGATGAGGATAAGGTAAAAATGTTGTTACTCTTAATACAGAATGTGGGCGTGTTTGCTTGGAATCCATATAAGGTGCCCGAGGTGGATCCCGAATTCATTGTTCATGGACTCAGTGTTGACCCATCGTACCCACCCAAGAAACAGAGGCCGAGGAGATCGGCCAAGGAGCATGCCGAGGCAGTAAAAGAGGAAGTCCAAAGGCTGAAGAAATCTGGAGCAATAAGGGAAACCTTCTTCCTAAAATGGTTGGCAAACATCGTCGTAGAGAAAAAGAAGAACGGCAAGTGGAGGGTTTGCGTGGACTTTACAGATCTGAACCGAGCATGTCCGAAAGACCTATTCCCCGTGCCGAAGATTGATCAGCTGGTTGATGCCACGTACGGTCACCCAAGGATGAGTTTTCTGGATGCCTTTCAGGGGTACCATCAGATCGCCCTGGAACCTGAGGATTAGGAAAAGACGGCGTTCATCTCCCCGGAAGCCAATTATCATTACACAGTGATGCCCTTTGGGCTAAAGAATGCTGGGGCTACTTACCAACGAATGATGACGAGGATGTTTCGCGACAAAATAGGACGCACGGTCGAAGTGTACATTGACGATATGGTGGTAAAAAGCAAGCAGGTGGTGCAACACACGAACGATCTTCGGGAAGTATTCGAAACCCTTAGGCGACACAAGTTACGCCTTAACGCCGAAAAGTGTGCGTTTGGTGTGAGGGCTGGAAAATTCCTAGGGTATCTGATCACAAGCCGGGGAATAGAGGTCAATCCCAATCAAATCAAAGCAATAAAGAGGCTAAATCCACCGAGCAATCCAAAAGAAGTACAAGTTTTGACCGGGATGCTAGCCGCCCTCAATCGATTCATCTCTAAATTCGCGGATCGTTGCCGACCTTTTTACCAGCTTTTGAAGAAATGGACAGGATTTTTATGGAACGAAGAGTACGACAAAAGCTTTTCAGGATTTGAAGGATTACTTGGTACGGGCACCCATGCTAGTCGCGCCAGAACCTGGTGAGGATTTATTCATGTACCTAGCGGTGTCTGAGCACGCCGTGAGTGCCGTGCTGTTGAAGGACCGGGGGATCCAACAACCCGTGTATTATATCAGCAAGACCCTGGTTGATGCCGAGAAGAGGTACTTACCTCTAGAAAAACTAGTGTTGGCCCTGATCCATGCCATGAGGAAGCTACCGCATTATTTCCAGGCCCATACAATTTATGTATTGACCGAGTATTCCTTACAGTCACTTTTGAGAAGATCTGACTTCACGGGGCGAATAGCAAAATGGGGGACTCGGCTTGGCTCTTTTGACATACGATACCGACCGCGACATTCGGTGAAGGGCTAGATCCTTGCAGATTTTTTTGCTGAATTCTTGCCCACGAATAGCGGAGAGATGATTTGCCGTGTGGAGGCTCGCCCGTGAAGAGTATTTGTGGACGGGGCCTCGAGTGCCCCGGGAGCCGGAGCCGGGATCGTTATTTTTTCTCCTGAAGGGATTCGGTTGGAGCACTCTTTTAGATTGGGATTCAGGGCCTCCAACAACGAGGCCGAGTATGAGGCCTTGCTCGCCGAACTAAGATCAGTATTGGAAATGGGTGCTCGGAACGTGGAAGTATATTCAGATTCTCGGTTGGTTGTCAACCAAGTACAGGGAAATTTTGAAGCGAGGGATCCTTGGATGAAAGCATACTTGCGTGCGGCAAAGCAGATTATAAGCAAGTTTGTTACGATGAAAATATCCCAAGTGGGACGGGCGCAGAACAGACATGCCGATTCCTTAGCCACACTAGCATCGTCAAGCATTGAAGATGTCCCTCGGCTGATCAGAGTAGAACTTATAGCCGAGCCGAGCATTCAGGTTTCCAACAACATTGCTGTTAGGGTGGATAATGTTGCCACAGTTTCATCATCTGCACCGTGTTGGATAGATCCCGTCATTGCTTTCCTGGCCGAGGATAGAGTCCCTGACGATCAAAAGAAGGCCGGTAAGATACGTCGGACGGCAGCTCGATATTGGTTGTCAACAGACGGCAAGTTCCACCGAAGGTCTTTTGAAGGACCGTACCTTTTGTGCTTGCGCCCCGAGAAAGTACCGGAGATTTTGGCCAAGCTACACGATGGGGTATGCGGGAGTCACGTAGGAGGGCGCTTACTGGCACATCAGGCGATGACCCAGCGATTTTGGTGGCCAAAGATGCAAAGGGATGCCGTCGAATATGCTCGCAAATGTGAACGATGCCAAAAACACGCCCCCTTAATTCACCAGCCTGCCGGTCAACTCAATCCGGTCAACAGCCCATGGCCATTTGCACAATGGGGGCTGGATATTCTCGGGCCGTTTTCGCGGGCAACTGGGAACCGCCGGTTCATGATTGTGGCCGTTGATTACTTCACCAAGTGGGCGGAGGCCGAGGCTCTGGCAAATATCCGGGATACAGATGTGAAGAAGTTTGTGTGGAAGAATATAGTCACGAGGTTTGGGGTGCCGGAGTCGTTGATATCCGATAATGGGTTGCAGTTCGACAGTAAAGCTTTCCGCACTTTTAGTGTGGATCTTGGCATCAAAAACAGGTACTCTACCCCGGCGTACCCTCAGAGCAATGGTTTAGCTGAAACTACAAACAAAGTAATCTTGAACGGGTTGAAGAAAAGGCTGGACAGCGCAAAGGGGAGATGGGCCGAGGAACTGCCGAACGTTCTGTGGGCTTACCGAACTACCCCCAGGAGATCCACGGGGGAAAGCCCGTTTTCCTTAACTTATGAAGCGGAAGCTGTTATACCAACTGAGGTGAATCTATGCAGTGCATGGGTCGCAGGGTTCAATCCCACCCAAAACGACGAGATGATGGTCGGACTCTTGGACAGGTTGGAAGAATGCCGTGAGGCAGCAACTGTACGACTCGCGGAGTATTAGCAAAAACTCGCCAGGAGATACGACCAAGGTATAAGAACCAGGGAGTTCAGTGCTGGAGACTTGGTCTTAAGGAGGGCTGTAGGGAATATGCGAGATACCAATGCAGGGAAGTTGGCCCAAACATGGGAAAGGCCTTACAGGGTTACCGCCATCGCCGGCGCAGGAGCGTATTACTTAGAAGACCTGGATGAGAGACCTTTGCCTCGGCCGTGGAACATTCATAATTTGAGAAAGTTCTATCACTGATCGGCTGTATAATGAGTAAAAAGTTGTTTGAAGTACCTCAATTATATCTAGCTAATGAAAATGGTGATGTTTATTCAGACAGATGACTGTTATTCTATTTACCGAGAATGTGGAAACATCAAAATTTTATCCTAAGGATAGAAGCCTGACTCTCGGCTTGATGTACATCGCCGAGCAGGTGTAAACCTTAAGTTTTTATCCTAAGGACAGAAGCCTGACTCTCGGCTCGATGTACATCGCCGAGTAGGTGTAAACCTTAAAGTATTATCCTGAGGACAGAAGTCTGACTCTCGGCTCGATATACATCGCCGAGTAGGTGTAAACCTTAAGTTTTTATCCTAAGGACAGAAGCTTGACTCTCGGCTCGATGTACATCACCGAGCAGGTGTAAACCTTAAAGTATTATCCTGAGGACAGAAACCTGACTCTCGGTTCGATGTACATCGCCGAGCAGATGTAAATCTTGAAGTTTTATTCGAAGTAAGGAATCCCAATTCCCTGTTCAACCTTTATCACCAGGCAGGTAGAAACCTTATTAAATTTTCCTAAAAGCTGAAACCCGTTAACCGAGCCAAATCCCCGTCTTATGACGAAACAGGACTTAACTTCCCGGCCATTATAACACAAGCGTAGAACAAAAGAATGACAATAATTATTCCAAAACTAAACCATTATATTAACTATGAAATCAGTGTTCCGGCCACAAAACACGACGGCCATTTAAGTACTAAGCCCGGTAGAAAATTAATTGTTTAGTCACCACAACCCAGTGACATAGGCAAACTGACCAAACAGCATAAATAAAGGAAAAGAAAAGGGAAACTTTCTCAAACCAAGGGGCCACGGTTTGGCAATCAGGGAGCAGAATCTGCAGGTTGTTCTCGAGCTTCGGTCTCGATGGGTTGCTGCTGCGCCAGAGTCTGAAGGGGGACCTGGCCAAGCTGATCTCCAGAGCGGGGATGGCTAACCACTTCCGTTCCTTCCATCTCCATATGAGAGTCAATCTGCTCCACCAATTCCCTCAGGCTGGTCGTCTCTTCTTCATCAACAATCCCACCAGGGTTCGGCGAGCCAGGTGTTGGGACCGAAAATGGGATCTGGCCAGGATTCCTCAAAGGAGAGTCCTCAGGGACCCCCGAAGCCTGTAAAGCGGCTAGCCAACCCTCCTCAAAGCCAAGTCTCTGAGCGTCCTGTATGACCGGTTCTGCTAAATTCTCCGCATCAGTGAATCCCTCATGGTACCACTTATTCTCGCTCGCCTCCAAAGCCGCTCTCAGGTCAGCCAGCTCCTTGAACCGTGCATTGAGTTTGCTATCGGCTTTTCTCAACATGAGCTCAGTTTCCCCTAGCTGGACCTGCACTTCCGAGTATTTCTTTTCCGCAGCCACCTTTGCTTTCTCTGCAGCGGCAACCTTCTTCTCCGATGTTGCAGTGGCCACGGCCTTTTCCTTTGCATTCGCCTCAGCCACAGCCTTTAGAGCTTTCTCCCGGCCAGCGTCCTCGGCAAGATCTGTGACGCGCCTATCAAGTATATACGCCAGTTGCGCGGCCTGATAAAGTGTCATGAACGGGCATTAAAAAAAAAAAAAAATACAAACGGAAGCTTACCGTGATAGTGTGCCATTGCAGCCTTCTCCCTATCGATTCGACTGTACCTTCTTCGAAAGCACGCACATCCTCGGGCAGCAGAAGGTCGCGCACCAAGGTCTGGGCGATGTGACCACCTGCCCCCTTTCCCCAGACGTGCACACTTGCATCCGAGGGAAGAGGTTTGCCGTCCAGAAGGAACGAGGGCTGCCATGCGGGTAGGGCACAAGAAGAGGACTCCACGTGCGACCCAGTCTGGGCCGTGGGTTCACGAATCACAATGCCGCTGGATGGCCGAAGAGGAGTCTTTGAAGGTGCATCACTCTGGCCTACGGGGGTCTGGTCGATTGTACGCTGCCTCTTTCGTTGCCAACCAGGTGCTATCAGCGGCGGAGGAGTGGTTTGGCCACAACCTTGGGGCTGTTCTTGCTGCTGCTGCCCGATAGGGCTGGCTCCAGGAATAAAACGGCTGATCGTCATCATCTTCAGAGTCACCATGTCTTCACCTAGGTCGTGTTCGATTTCAGGAAATCCGAGAGATTCGCCAACTACTTCAGTGTCCGAGGTCGAGGCTTCTTGGTCGACGGGAGCTTCTGGTTGAACGGGGGCTTCTTGTTGAATTTGCTCGTGTGCACGTTCCCTGAGAGCTCAGGACACGCGCTCAGCTATCCTGCACAGGCTGGCGCTCGTCAGAGCAAATATACCGAGGACCGTGGTCACGGGCCTCACCTGCTGTAAACTTAGGGGGGAGAAAGTTCGCATGCCGAACGTCTATGTAGGACAAAAGTGGGCTGTCAACTAGCAGGGCTTGACTGAAATTTTGCCAGGTAGAGTACACGGGGTCAACCCCGGGTATAAGATGAGATGCTCGAAGCTGTCCGTTCGAGTGAACAAAAATCTCGGACCTAAGTACGAAATTTAAGTCCTGTACATGCACAGCCCTAATGTCCGGGATGAACACTCTACCGTCTGCAATAACCAACACAGATGAGCGTCAGAATAGGCAAAATGTTTGCAACACGAAGTATACGTACTTTCGCGCATGAAACTAAATAAGAAATGAAAGAAGATTAATGATCAGGGCGAACCCACTTCGCGCCTAGTAAGCGGACAGGGGAATTCACCGACAAACCAATTGCCGCGCACCAGAACGAACTCCCTAGCAGAATTCCTATTTGAGTCGGGTAGGCAGGAGATCAGCCGTACCCTTATGTCTCTAACTTTCAGATAGTAATTTGTTTTCTTATTCCCACATAAACTGTACATATGATTTATGTCGTGCTGATTTAGCTGTAAACCAAATATCTGGTTCAACCTACTCACGCAACTCACTAACCAATAAAAGTTAGGAGGAAGCTGGTCTGGGCACAACCCATATTACCTAAGGGTGTTTATTATAAGAGGGTCTACAGGAAACCTTACCCCACCCTCCAAGATAGCCATTAAGGGAAAGAAGGCAGTTTTGCCCCCTCTATGAAGACTGATCTCGCTCTCATGACAATACGCCACCTCCACATTGCTAGGGATGTTGAAGGCCTGCCAGAAAGCGGCTAAGGCCGCAGCCGTATCTAGAAGATATGAATACCCCATCCTAGACCCTAGAATTAAAATCGAATGGAGATATGGAAGTAAGAGTCAAGTGTAGAGAACTTACTTTGGGTTCTAAGGAGGGAGGAAATTCTGGGCTGAAGTATGTGGATACAGATGAATGCACGGCAGAGAAAGAATCGCAGAAAGTAGAGAGTGAAAAGTAAAAGAATGGTTTGGAGCGGACCTTTTATAGTGAACCCAAGACAGATGGGCAGCAGTTAATCAGCCATTATGAGGATTAATTAGCAAGCCTTGATGATTCCAACATCAACTGAAACCTGCGCCTCCTCGATTCATGAAGCGTCAGGCAATGATGAGAATTGAAACGAATGGCCAGACTCAGCGCGCCTTTTGAGGACGCATTAATGGGACTCTGGAACGCCCCAGACGTCGCTTCACTAAACTCATAACGTGCGCCCTTTGGATTCCTTGATTCACGCCGAGCGCCGGGCATGAATCAAGTGAGGGCTTATGTGCGGCATCCAATGCTTGAGCCCACCTAGTCTTGGAGCTTCGCTACAAGGGCACAGCACATGGGCCCAGCCCTCACTCGCCCAAAAGCCCAATCTATACCTACGCATGCCAGGGGCCCAAGTCTCACTGCGAAAGACATGTTCGGCAATACTTTACCGAGCATATAAGGAAAATTCGACGAACAGGCACATCACCCTTGTTTGCCCGGCTGGACTCTGTGGAACATCACCGCCAAGCCGTCCACGGGAGTGGGAGGCAAGTTCCTAGGCCACCCAAACTTAAATTCCCACTTATCATCACCTCTACTGGACCTCCCGTCGCACTAAGCACGAAACGTCGCTGCCGAGCTATCCACAGAAGTGGAAACCAAGTCCCAAGGCCATCCAAACCTGATCTCCCACTTACAGATGACCTTACTGGACCTTCCATCGCACTAACTGCGAGAGCATTAAAAACCTCTCCCTGAACTTTGAGCTATAAATAGAAGAGAAGGAGAAGAAAGAGGGGGTTGGAAAAAGAGGGGGAGTGAACAAATAATAGGAAAGGCAAGAAGAGCATTTTGAGAGAGGAGGAAGTGAGACACTCAAAAGAGAGAAAAGTGATCTCATTGAGTCTCCATGTTGTGAACGACCCAGAGTAGGAAATCTTGACCCAACATACAAATAAGTTGTGAGCCCAAGTGGGGCTTAGTCCATCAGTCTCATTTGCGTCCCGCACATATATCATGACTTTTGAGTAGAGTTGTGGTGTGCTTTTATATTAGAACTCATTTTCCTCTCCCTTGTGTGTGTGTATGTTTGTTTCTCAAAAAAAAAAAAAAAAAAACTATGTAATATATATATATATATATTAACTTTTTAAAACCAAAGTTTAGAGAAAATTTAATTAGAATCGAAATTAGATTTTGCTTTTGTTAGTTTTCCATATAAATTAAATTGTTTAGATTTTTTGCTTTTTGTTTTTTTTCCTGTAAACTAATGAATTGATATTGTATTTGTAGTATCTAATAGTGATCTTCAAAATTATATTTAATAGCAATGTAATAAGAAATTTGGCGTAAATGAAAATTATAAGAAAAAACTATTTTAGTACCTCCAAATGTCTTAGTCGAATTATGTCCTATATGTTTAATAACTCAAACTAACATTAATAGTATTACTACAATTCATCATTCCCATGTTTAATCACTAGTTACACCCTAGATGTACATAAAGTATGATAAAGTTTTATCTGGAGCACGTATTGGTTCGCTAGGTGAATCGACTTTGTTCAACTTGCTTCTTATCTATAGGCTGTGGGCCACAGGCCCTGTAGATAAAGGTTATAAGTATCCCCCTTAACACCTTATGGGTTCCAAATTATAAGTACATTTTTGCTTCCTCTCCTCTAAAGAAGTTCTTTTGACATGCATCGTTTCCAAATATAGTAACTCAGACTTGAAAATGGGGGGGATAAGATGTTTTGGGATAGCAATCTTAGTTCTTTTAGGATTTCTAGTCTCAACACAAGCTCAACTGCAGTTGGGTTTTTACTCTAAGAACTGCCCAAAAGCTGAGAAGATTATTCAAGACTTTGTTAACCAGCACATCCACAATGCTCCATCATTGGCAGCTGCCCTCATAAGAATGCACTTCCATGACTGTTTTGTCAGGGTTTGTGTCGACTCTTTTATCTTCTCACATGAACTTTTTTCCACACTGCTTTTCTTAGCTTATTCTTCATGAGTGTTTTACTATATATGAATGTAAAGATATTGCCTCTTTTGGTTGTAGTTACTAACAGAGAAGTTCATGTTTTTGCCTCTTATTTAGGGGTGTGATGCATCTTTGCTTCTGAACTCAACCTCAAATAACCAAGCGGAAAAGGTTGCTACTCCAAATCTGACAATCAGAGGTTTTGACTTCATTGACAGAGTGAAGAGCCTAGTTGAAGCTGAATGTCCTGGCATAGTTTCTTGTGCAGATATCATTGCTTTGGTTGCAAGAGATTCTATTGTGGCCACGGTGAGAACTCAAAACAATTTTATTCTAGCTCTATCCTGCATGCATACATAACTTTTTCACTACAAATTTTATAATTTCCGAACTCAGCTATGTCTACTGTGTACTACTCACAGTTGACCAACTCCACAATTATAAAATTTATAGAATTAAAAAAAAAAAAAATTGTGTATTTAGCCAAGGGTGGCGCGCGAGAGCCCAAAAACTGATATTATTTATTTATTTTTAATATATATATATATATATAAACACACAATATCTAAAGGGTAATAAACAATTTTGCTCTATACATGTCACGCAACCATATATAAAAAATCTAAAGGGTGGCGAGGGGGACCTCCCCAAAAAAATGTCAGGCAACCATGTTTGAGTATCGATTTGCCACCTTGCATATGTCAGAGCAACCATATTTCAGATAAGTACCGATTTGCCACCTTGCATATGTCAGAGCAACCATATTTCATATAAGTACAAAATATATTTTCGTCCTTTTACAACTACATTAAAGTTTAATGGGTCCCACTTCAGCCTCATAGTTTTGTGCTTTGACACGCTTTCACTGCTTTAACGGTTGACCTTTCTCCGCCCAATTCAAAGATAAATAATGTTATCTCATCTACACAAATTTTTTTTACAACAAATATCATAAAAGTTGACAAAATCTTTTTTTCATCTATTGAGTTGTTAAGTTGATATTAATCTTATTTGGACCAATTACTTAATTATTTTATTGTTTATCATTTACAACTTGTCACTAAAGTGATGGTAAAAGATTTTGTAAAAAAAACTATTAGATTTATTATTTTTGAAACATATACTTTTAGTCAATTGTTATATGTACTTGTGAAAAAAAAAATTCACAAGATATATACTTGATATCCTTAGTGTTTACAATAATGATCTTCGTATGATTGAATAATTATACATCCTTTGGGGCTTTTTCTATAAAAAAAAAAAAGATATATACTTGTGAAAAAAAAAATCTTTTGTTTTCTATATTTTAATACTATGAAGTATATTTATTTTGTTATTAATATTGATTAATATTTTTTAGATTAATTTTAGTTTTAATCTTGGTTTCCTTAAACTGAAATCATGGCTCTACCATTATTTTTAGAAAAATTAATAAGGTAATTACACCCTTGAGATTTTACAAGATAACACCCTCTAAATGTTTCATGAGATGACACTTTCCTCTTGAGGTTTGTATAAATGTAACATTTAAATTTCCATTAAAAAAATATATATTTTTAAATAATCATATTAATTTATACATGCCTTAAGAGCATTCACAGCAGTGAAGGTAAAATTTTAGTTATTTAGCTACACAAAAAGTCATTTTATCTATTTTAGCTACACATATGCTACAGCAGTGGATCTATTTTAACTTTCAACACAATAAAATAATATAAACAACACAATAAAATCATATAACCACTACAATAAAATAATATATCCCACTCCAAAAAAAACATACACTAAGCCGGCCACAACCACTCTACCATCAGCCACAGCCACAACCGCCACCACCACCAACACCAACACCACCACCACCAGTCCACAGCAGGCAAAAAAAAAAACTCAAATCTCCAATTTTTTTCCTCAACCCAGACCAAACAAAATAAAAAATCACGAGAAACCCACCCGATCGGCGAGCAAGCTCTCCGATCGGCGACGTGGGTCTAAGGCTGATTGGCGGCAACACCCACACCCACCACCACGAAACCCACCCGAGCCACCCACTGATGCCGACAAACCCAGCCACCCACCTACGAACCCAGCCACAGCCCACGCGAGCAACCACCACCACACCACAGCCCATAGCAGAAAAAAAAAAAAAAAAAAAAAAAAAAAAAAAAAAAAAAAAAAAAAAAAAAACAACCAAGTAAGGGCGAGCCACGCACCGACGAACCCAGCCACAGCCCACGCGAGCAACCACCACCACACCATAGCCCACAGAAAAAAAAAAAAAAAAAAAAAAAACAACAACAACAACTAAGTAAGGGCGAGATGGGTTAGCGGCGTGGATCGGCGGCTGGGTTTGCGACTTGGATCGGCGGTGGGGTCTGCGGCGTGAGCCGGTGGCGTGGGTCGGCAGCTGAGAGAGTTGAGAGAGAGCTGAGAGAGAGAGAGATCAGAGTTGAGAGCGAGAGAGAGGTAATATTTTAATGGGGGCAGAATAAAAAATTAATTAATTTTTTTAGCTCTAAGCTACAGTGCACATCTATTTATAGATGTGCACTGCAGTAAGTCATCTAAAAAAAATGAGTATAGCTCCACTACTGCAGGGTGTTTTTTGTGTTTGTAGAACAAAATTTTAGCAATATAGCATTATAGCTACACTGCTGTAAATGCTCTAAGGAATGACAGTCATTCATCCACAAATATTAAAGGTGGAGAGTTATTTCGTCTATAATTTGGATAAGAATCTTTCATAAAAATGGAATATATTGTTAGTAAAATCACAATTTGAGAGAATATGAACTTAGTTGTTGCATTTATTCAAAACTCGAGAGTGCCATTCTTCCACAAATCCGAAGAAATAAAAGTGCCGTTTTGATAAAGAATGATGGTAGTTTTAAAAAAATAAAACCATAATCTTTCTTTTTACGAGTAAGGGAATGGACCATTTTTACTAGTTTCTATGTTATGTTTTGGACAGGGAGGTCCATTTTGGAGAGTCCCAACTGGTCGAAGAGATGGGACAATCTCTAATAGGTCAGAAGCCTTGAGCAACATCCCACCTCCAACTGGAAACTTCTCCACTCTCCAGACACTATTTTCCAACCAGGGTCTTAACTTAACTGACCTGGTCTTGCTCTCAGGTAAGCTAAGCGTTGTAATTTCCTGGCCCTTGTTTCTGTCATATACTAAATTAATCTATATTGATACTAATACATCATATTAATCAATTTTTTTCAGGTGCTCACACCATTGGTGTGTCTCATTGTTCATCATTTTCAAAC
The DNA here is from genome assembly GCA_032727855.1 of Quercus ilex subsp. ballota. NCBI lineage: Eukaryota > Viridiplantae > Streptophyta > Magnoliopsida > Fagales > Fagaceae > Quercus > Quercus ilex. Next base: position 37,049,948 of record CM064915.1, read on the forward strand.
CGCCTGTATAATTTCGCTGGTGTGGGTGATCAGGACCCAGCTCTAGACCCTGAATATGCTGCCAATCTCAAGGCAAAAAAGTGTACAAATCCTAATGATAATACCACAATAGTTGAGATGGACCCTGGAAGTCGCAAAACATTTGACCTGAGCTACTACTCACTTCTACTTAAAAGACGAGGTCTATTCCAATCCGATGCTGCTTTAACTACCAACCCCACAACTAAGACTTTCGTCACCCAACTAGTTCAAGGACCAATTCAAAATTTCTATGATGAATTTGCCAAGTCCATGGAGAAAATGGGTCGTATCAATGTTAAGACCGGGTCAACCGGTGAGATTAGAAAGCAATGTGCAGTAGTGAATAGCTAGAATCTTTTTTCTTTCTTTTTTCTTTCTTTCTTTCTTTAATTTGGTGGATTAAATTTCATGGTTTTGGCACCATGCTAGTTTGAAATTGTTTGTTGTGGTTTTGTTATATGAATTTGTTGTATGAATAAATGTGCTTCATTGTAGTTTTCCTTTCTTTATGTTCTTGTAAGAAAACCAAATAAAAGTGAGAAAAGCTGTAATGGATATTTATGATAGATGGAGCTCCTTCTCTAAAAACTCGAATTGAACCAGTATTCTTGTGTCATTCTCGTTTCATTTTAGAACTGATTTTTTGAAACTGGCTCTATTCTATTCTCAAGCACTCTGCAAACGCTTCTTTTTCTTACTTTTGGCTGTCGTGGATTAAATGTTTATGAGGGCTACATAGATTATAGAGTAAACGTTGGGTTATATTTTGAAAAATGCTACATAATAATACCAGCAAATCCTCTTACTTCTTGCAAAACATGTACCAACTAATAAAGCACACACCAAAGTCTTGGCCATGCAAATTTTGTATAATTTGTTGGGTTCATGTGACACCCTTTGGATTCTAGCGCACACATTTTGTCAAAGCTCATTTATGAGCTTATTTCAAGATTCTTCAAATTCAGCTTTCTCATTTATTGTGAGATGACCGAGACTTGTGAGAAGTCTGACTTCTCTTAATGAGAAGTGATCTTGGGGTGTGACTTGTGTTCAGTGAAAGTTTTTACTAGACACGTTGGATGGTGGATACGTGTCCACACTATCTAACGTGTCCAAGAGTGGACACGTGTCTACCATCCAACATGTCCAGTGGAAACTTCCACTGGACACAAGCCGTGTCCGTGATCCTAAGCATGTTGTACACGTTGAAGAAAAAGAAAAAAAAAGAAAAGAAAAAAAGGCCGTTCGGCCGGTGTGTGTGACAAAGAGAAACACACGGTGAAGAGCTAAAGCAAGAGAGAGCCATTCAGCCATTGTGAGAAAAACACAAATCAGAGCTTCAGGAGGTGCAGTCCGAAAAGATAGAGAAAAACAGTGAGAGTGTGAGAGAGTGTAAAAGAAAAATGAGATATTTTTTTTCTTTGCTTAAGTTATACACAAGAAAGATAAATTAGTGGAGTTCTTATGGAGTTTTTGACTGCTACAACTATAGAGAGTTGGAGTATTCAAATGAAAATTTTGTTACTGATTTTGTGGTGAGATTGTATTTACTCCTTGAGATTTATTTGATATATATCCAATTTATTGTGGACTCAAGTTTAGCATAAACTTGATAGTTGTAATCTCTATTTCATATTGAATATTTTTCAGAGCTGCCCCATGGTTTTTTCCTCTATACTAGAGAATTTTTCACGTAAAATTTGGTATTCTTGTGTGATTGTATTTATGTAATGCTTACTGTAATTTATTTTGTTTTCATAAAATTACTATTACTTGGTAGTTATATATATTTAATTCACGACATTGACGGGCTCTCAAAAAAAAAAAATTTCACGACATTGACGGGAGTAGGATTTTTCCCCAACATAATGTGTGTGTGTGTGATGCTAAAACTTGCTAACATCGTTTTCACTTCATTTACTAGATCGATGCCCTTCACAAGATATTATAGGAAACTATCATAATCATAAACCAGAGACACGTTGACTAGTAATGGCGGTACGCTAATAGCGTGTGATTTTAAATCGACAGCAATCTCATTTCTCATTAAAGCCTGAAGGCAACTACAAACAACTAGTCTCTATAGGCAACAGCACGCCATGTGTTCTAACGGCAAGTCACTATTTCACCAGCTTGTCATTGATGGCAGAACTTGGTTTTTCTTTTTCTTTTTTTCTTTTTTTAAGAAGAAAATTTAGGAAATCAATTAATTGCACGACATGCACTTTGTTACACACTTTGTATTATTACAATGAACATATTTGTTAACTTGTTAAATTACATTCAGAGCTGGCTCTACCATATAAGCAAGAGAGGCCGTTGCCTAAGGCCTCAGGTGAAAAAAGCCCCCTAATTATAACCAATAGGGCTATTTCTTTCATTGTAATAGTATTAATTAAACTCAAATATTAATTAATAAATAAAATAAACAAGATCGTACCCAAGCCCACTTGCATTTTCTTATGTGAAAGAGGTGTTTACTTTATGAAAGTTCAACCTTCTTTCTTCTATTAGAATGCAAAATCAAAAAGGCCATCATTGAGGCAAACGATGCAATAGCTTTGGTTAGAGCAATGCCCAAAATGTCATAACCAAATAATTGTTTAGCCAATGATGAATTTTGCGCCACGGAATGGATCAAAGAACTGAACAAGTTTCCAAATACCAACAACAGCTCTAGCACCCATTGATTTTGCACATTCTAACATCTTGGGTTGATAATTCTTGTCACGCTTTTTTAATTCACAATTTTTTGTTATGGATAAAATTCTTTCTATCTGACAGGACAAACAAATAAGAAGGGACGGTTCTTTCATTGCATTGATAGAATGTGGTACACTCATCCTTAGGCCAAAGGCTTATAAGGCATGGGTGGAAAGCGTATCTTCCCGATGTGGGATTGAGCAAATCCTTGAAGATAGGCACAACGCCGTTTCCAAATAGGACAATACCTAATTGGGGGCCGCGACGAAAGTCCTTCCACAAGTATAATATAATTCAACATTCAATTTTTTTTTTAATTTGTTAAATATTTTTTAATTGTGCCATTAATTAGTACAAGCTAGAAAATTAATAGTCTACCAACTTGTTTATGGAGTGGTTATTTTTGAACCTACTATTTCAATTTATACCGTGACTATTGAATATGCATTCAATCATAAATATTATCAAAATTATGTTTCACAACAAAATGAAAAATGATTAATATATACGATTTAAAAATTGTTGGGACAACAATAAATACCTAGTCCCCCAAGAATCCAAAAAATTAAATTTGCCAACTAACCCAAATTTCTGTCTAGTGACCCTCTTCACCATCCCCCACCACCCCACCCCCCCCCCCCCCCCCCCAACAACCCCCAAAAAAAATACTAGCAAAACAAAACCAAAATTGTATCACAAAATAAAAATAAAAATCTCATCAACCCACGAAAATGCAAATGACTTATGAGTTATGATTGTTTGTTTCACATGACAATTTTTTAAAAAAATATTATTTAAAATTAGAAGAGATCTTTAGGATTTGGATGCTACCATACTGTCTAGTTGTGCTTAAAAGATTGTTTAGGTATTCTTTATTTGTTTTCATCAACAACATGACTTTTCAATTGAGGATCATAAATGGTTAGGTTATTTTTAGCTCAACCAATTAAGCATCGTTAATTATTAGATTACTTTTAGCTTAACTTTGAATCCTCAATAGTCACATGAATCTTTTTTTAGACCACTTTTCTCTAAAACCCTCCAAACACTTAGTGCATAAAAATGTGTTAGTTAAGTTACAAAACTCTTCGCAAAGTCATATAAATCTTTTAAAGTCAATGATATTTTTCTATTAGTAATTAAATCAAGAATATTTTGCCAACTAAGGCTAACTTATGTCATCGGTGAGTCCTTGATGATCCAGTATGTGAGGCTTGTGGAATGGGAGCAGAAACTTGTGTTCATCTTTTTTGGGGTTGTGACCGAGCTTGTGAGGTTTGGAATAGCATGGGCATTCCTTTTGATGCACAAGAATTGGCTTTCCCAAAGTTTGTGGACTTTATTTGGCACCTAATATTTGGGGTTCGGGTGGGACAGGAGTGCTGGAGTTGGTGGCCATGGTGGCATGGTGCATGTGGTTTAACAGGAATGAGGTTCGGTTGGGAAAGCCAAGGCAGCAAGGTTTGGCAATTTTGCAGCGAGCTCGTTTCCTTCTGGATAAATTTCAGATTGTTAACCTCATGATACATTCAGCGAGGTTCAACAAAGATGCTCAATGGTCACCTTCGAAAGCTCCTTTGTATAAACTTAATGTTAATGGTGCAACATTTGAGTCTTCTCATTCTTCAGGTGTTGGGGTAGTGATTCATGATTTTGCTAGAAGAGTAGAAGCCGCTTTGAGTAAAAATATACCTGCTAGGCCCATTAGAAATTGAAGCCAAAGCTTTGGAGGAAGGGGTTCATTTTGCATGGGATGTGGGAGTCCAAGGTTATCTTTGAATGTGACTCAAAGATTGTTTCTGACGCTGTGAATGGATCGTGTGAACCACCAATAACTATTCGCAATATAGTTGAGGGGATACAGCGTAAGTTAAAGGATTTCAGGGGAGTACAAGTCTCTTATGTTCGACGGCAAGGCAATCACCCTGCTCACATCTTAGCTCAATATGCTAGGAATTTAATTAGTTTTGTAGCTTGGATAGAGGAAAATCTTATTATGATTGAGTCAACTTTGGCTCAAGATGTAATGTTTTTATCTTTTTCTTAATAATGTTACGATATTCTTATCAAAAAAATAATAATAATAAGTTTTATCTATAAGACTTCACATATCATGAAACTTACTATTGAAAATAGAACTTCACCGTTATGAGTATAATATAATTCAACATTCAATTTTTTTTTTTAATTTGTTAAATATTTTTTAATTGTGCCATTAGTTGGTACAAGCTAGAAAACTAATAGTCTACCAACTTGTTTATGGAGTGGTCATATTTGAACTTACTATTTCAATTTATACCGTAACTATTGAATATGCATTCAATCATAAATATTATCAAAATTATGTTCACAACAAAATGAAAAATGATTTTCGATCGGGATCTTTGATCTTGTATAATGAAAAAAAAAATGCTATGAAGTTTAGTATAAAGTTAATAATAGAGGGATTTAAAACAACATTGAGTTTCATTTTGAATAATTACATATAATGAGTTGAGATGTATCAAGAAACCCATTTTTTATGATTTTTTTTATGATATTTTGTTAATACTGAATATAGGCTAATTTATTTTTCATGTATTTATTTATTTTTAAATTTTAAGATATTTTTAAATTCCTGAATGGGTAATATTTTTTAACAAGTTTTGGATCCTTAAAGATAAATTTTGGTTTTATTTTTATTTTTATACTAGGCCCAATTCGAAGACATATCTGGGCTTGAGCTGATTTAAAAGCCTTAAACTTCATATGAACTATACTTTCCTTTTCATCTGTTTCTTCGGTCCATGGTCATTTTCAAATTAGGTTGCATAATAACTGGGCCTCCCGGCTATCCACTCATCTAGTTCAATCATTAATAGGCTCCAGGGGAAATTTTGGGTGAGACGAGACTCGCCAGCGTCTATTAGGGGTTGTTTGGATTTCAAGTTTTCCATCACCCATCACTGGGTTTTCATCACCCATAGCCCAAAATACCGTGGACCCCACCACAAGGTGCTTGTTTTGCTTTGCTTACTCAGTGATGTTTCCATCACTCGATTCTCTAGTTTTTGAGTGATGAGATACCAAAATTGAAAACACAATTTGGGAGTTTCTAAAAACAGAGAATAGAGTGAGACGGCATTTTCATTAATTTTTAGCAACGAATGGGACCCACTATTTAGTGTCTTGTCTAATCACTAGCTCTCTTTCTTCTTCTTCTTCTTCTTCTTTTTTTTTTTTTTCTTTTTCTTTCTTTCTTTATTCTTCTCTTCATATCTACTTCTTTGTTTCTTCTTTTCTTTCTTTTTTCTTTCTTTCTTCTTCTCTTCATGTCTATTGCTCTATGTTCAGTGTTTAGTGTTTAGCTTTTACTCCCAACAGCTCTCTTTCATACCAGACCAAACCCATCTACACAACCCAACATATCCCATCTTTCTTCTTTTCCTCATTACTGCCCCATCTTTAGAGTAAACCCCTCAGCCTAGCCACGTCCAGCGACGCATCTAATCTGATCCAACTCGCGACGGCCCCATCTTAAACTGGAGAAGGACGACGGCGACACAGAACCCACAAACCACCTACAGAGACCCAATTGTATGAACAAAGCCACATGTACCACCTACCGAGACAATAACATCTACGACCAAAAAAAAAAAATCAATCAATCAAGAAAAAGACACCCAAGTTGGAACAATGGTGATCGGAACTCAAATGGGTAAGGATTGGACGGGATACAATGAACAGCGACGAGTTCAAGCATCGAAGCAGTTGTTTGTGGGTTAGATTTTAGTGATGAGGAGGGAGGAACAAAGCCAGAGTTGCATCGATGGTGTTGGCGCACTTGGGTTTCAGACATTTTCTGAAATTTTCATTACAGGGGAGTGACGAACTGGGTTTTGGTAAAGTTGGGTTTTGCTTTTGGGGTAAATGGGATGAGGAGGGAGCGGGTGGGGTTCTTATGGATTTCCTTGGCTAGGTTCATCGAGTGTTTTGGGAGAAGATGTGGCTGAAGGGAAAAAAGTGGTGAAATTGGTTTGCCTTGAATGTATACGCGGGTAGGCTAACCGTGAGCCTGACATGGTGCTCAGGCAATGGGTCCTACAAAAAGTTAAAGTTTTTGAGATACCAGAAGTTGGAAGCAAGTGCCAAACATGCCACCAAAGGAAGTTAGGGAATTTTCAGTGATAAGTGATGAGTTATAGAGTGATAAGTGATAATATTTCAGTAATGAGTGATGAGTGAACATTTTTTTTTACCCAAACAGCCCCTAACTTTTTCACTAGTGTCATTGTCACATGGGAAGGTGCAAAATGTGTTTGGTTTGATTAGGGTCGTAAGTGAACCAAGCTATTCATGAATAATTTGGGCTTGATTTGATTAAAAAAAAACTCATCCATGTTCAATTCTTTATAAACAAATCAAGCTTTAGTCTTAGTTTTAAAATAAACAAGCCGAGTCCTAGCAAAAAAAAATTATATGTGAACAATAGAGCTCAATACAAAACAAACGAAGCTTAAGATTGTTTATAGATTTGAGAAAAAGCTTGATATGTGTTTATTAATGATAAATATATTCATTATACATACATATATATATATATATATATATATATATATCCCAATTCCCACATGAGATCACTACCCATAAAATTAAATTTCCCATTCTCTCTAAACTTATTAGGCACCACTTTAATTACAATTTTTTTTTAATTCAAGTGGGCCACGTGTGGTCCTTTCCCATTCAGCATTTCATTCTCTCCCTTGTGATTTCCTTAAGTTGACTGGCTCTATAGTTCTTTTTCTTTCGGTAAAAATGAAGAAGAAAAGACTCCCCTTCCATCTAAATCTAATTCTACTAAGTCCAAAACTCTGTCTCTCTCTCTCTCTCTCTCAAGAATTGATTCAATCAACAGCGTGGTGGTATAGTGGTGATGCAAGGTGCTTTGATCTAGTTTGTGGACATGGTGAAGCTCCAATCTAGTTTGTGAAGTTGGTTGGGCTTCGACCTAGTTAGTACAAGATGGTGTGGCACTCGGTGGTTCTTTCTCTCAGTTGCTCATGGTGGAGATATGGGCAGAACTCATGGCGGCCTCATTTTTAGTTTGTTTGAGCAAATCTCTTTGTAAACTTCCTTTTGGTTTAAATTTCTTGAAATTTATGCAAAACTCATAGACATCTTGTTGGTTACATTTTTTTTATAGTAGCTTAGCCTTGTAATTTGAAAAGTATGTTGTTTTTGTTTACTTTTTTATTTTTGGAGATTTAAGCATTTGATAATGTATTGGGTTAAATAATGGATATTAAGCTTAAAACTTGATATTAAACTTGAGTTTGAGCTTTGATATTGAACTCAAATAATGAATTAAGCTAAGTCAAGATGAGCTCAAGCTTTTGGGCTTTCTAACGAGTTTAAGCTTGAACACTTAGACATTTATTAATGAGTTGAACTCAAGCATGCATAACTTGAAAAGGCTCGGCTCATTTATAACCCTAATTTTGATTGATTATCCAAAAAATAAGGGCTATACTTTGATTGTTTGAGCTACGACAATGAACAACGGTTGTAAAGTTGTAACTTGAAATTGTAAGGACTTCACCTTTTATAAAAATTAGGGTAAATTACGAAGTTAATCCTTATCCTTTACACCATTTGTCAATTTAGTTTCTAACCTTTCAATTGTATCAATTTAATCCTTAACCTTTTCGATGCCATGTTAATTTAATCTTTGTCATTATCTTTTGGATGAAAAAATCTAACATGTCAAACAAAATAATAAAAAATAATTTTCTATGCTATAAATTGCCAATTGTACCGACACGTAGATTAAAAAAAAACCCAAATTTCACATTGAGTCAAATTACATTTCCTAAAACTTTCTAAAATTTGTAAAATTCCTAAAAATCTCCCTTTCTCTCGTTAAGACATCTCCTCATCTCTTCTCCCTCATCCTCACACTCATAAACTTGAATATCTGAAGTTGTAAACAACGAGGATGGCGCTGCGTTCTCTCTTCCGACAGCTTTGAATAAAGAAAATCTTAATTGAATTGAAGGTGAAAATATTGGGAAACACTTATCTATCTTTCTGAATCAAAGGTGATAATATTTTATGAATGGTGGAGACTGTGGACCCTTTTTTAAGTACCAAACTCATAAGTAATAGCTAGGATCTCTACAAAAGGTAGCAGATAAGTTTTTTTCTCTTGGTCATTATGAAAGAGAGAGGAATTCTTTTAGGGGTATTTTGAGATTGGAATTTGCTTCTATGGTGGTTGAAAATCTAGGTGTGAATTTATTTTTTAGGCCTAAAGGATGGAGATTGATTTTTATGAGTCTTATAGGCCAAAAGGTTGAAAATTGTTCTTTTTGGATGCTTACTCTTTCCATAATTTTAGCCATCTAGTGCTTTGACATTGTATCTGAAAGACCATTTGGGTTTGCTATCTGTGATATACCAATCATCAGAAGTAAAGAAGAAAGCTGGGAAGACATTGCATAGTCTTGATAGATTTCTGCTCTACTAAATATATGCTGCATCGATTTCTTTCTGTAAAATTTGAACAAATCCAATTTAATTATTTGAGTAATGCTTGGAGGATGCAATGACCAATTACTTGTGCATCTTCTGGATTTTCCTTGTTGCTGATGGAGTGGAATGAGAAATCCTCCTCACAGTGGGAGTGGGAGAATCTGTTCATTGTCAATGCTAAAGCAACTGAAAATTCCAAGTTGCAAGAAAGATAATGGGGGTATGAACGTGAGGACGAGAGAGAAGAGATTAGAGATGGAGATGTGGACTATAGATAGAGAAAGATTTAGGGATTTTACAAATTTTATAAATTTTTAGGGAAGGGTAATTTGATCATATGTGAATACAAAAATAGGGTTTAAAAAAATAAAATAAAATAAGATGTGGTGGTACAGTTGGCAGTGACATGACATGAAAATCACTTTTTATTACATATCAGATTTTTCCATCTAAAAGATAACGACAATGACCAAATTGATATGACACTGAAAAAGTTAGGGATCAAATTGATACAGTTGAAAAGTTAGTGACCAAATTGACAAATGATGTAAAGGATATGGACTAATTTTGTAATTTATCCTAAAAATTAAATTGTAAAGTTAAAGTTATTTCGAAGACACCCAAGTAGTAAGTTCAATGGATTTAAAGAATACACTATAAACCTAGGGGCTCCAAGTTCCATACACCACATTATCAATTTAGGGCGTTTCGATGTGTCACATGAATTGAACAACTCTTAATAGACTGGCTAAAGCCTAAAAGTTTTGGACAACTCTTCATTATTAAAAATAAATAATAAAAATAAAATAAATAAAAAACCCTTAGAGCTGACAATGTGCTGGGTTTGGTACGTTTGTGATGCATGAATTTCCAGGCCCAAGTACCCAATCTAGCCCAGTCCTACAATATCGGAGCCCTATCTAAAAGTCCAACCATCTCTTATCTCTTATCAGCCGCCGAGGAAGTAGGAAGTAGAAACCACAGCACAGCCAGGCCCAAGACCCAAAACCCAAAACATATCATAAACTCCACAAACCCTAATTTCTAACATAGCCGCTTCAGCGCTTCCTATAAATTAGACACAAGAGAAACCTTTTTCGTAACATCCTCTCTCTCTCTATATCATCTCACCTTATTAGGGTTCCGAGGATTTTTCTAAGACTCCGTCTTCTTCAGGTTTTTAGGTTTTAGCTTTGCTCTATCTGTTTTTTTTTTTGGTCTTCTTATATAAATATGTCTCTGTCTCTGTATGTGTTTGTTTAAAGTGTGCGGTGATGAGGCTATTTGTGGACTAGAGTTTCTGATCTGGGTTCTTCTTCCCATATTCTGATTACAAACCCTTGGCTGTCTGAGCACATTACCTCCTCTATTTCTCTTTATTTTTTGGTTTTTAATTTTTTTTTTTTTTTATATTTGTGTATAAAAGATGCATGATTTTTTGAATTGGGCTAATGATGATAACTTCATTATCTTAGCGGATTTCGGTGAGAGATTTATTTCGATGATCTGAATGTTACACACACTGAAGCCCCCTAATAATATGTATGTTGTCTTTTAAATATTATATAGTTTCACTCTTTTTATTTTTCCTTTTAATTGTTAAATTTGGTTTGTGGGACTTGGTTGCTATGATGAGATTAAACACTTGGATAGTGTTTTGGGCAGTGGACGAGACCCAAAAGGCCTCGCCGTGAGCTCATTTTATTAAAACGACTTCTCCTTCCACTGAGCTCTAGTCCCAACAAATTCATTGCTCAATTTATGTAATTGTGTGCTATATGTGTGTTTAATCGAATCTTTAAAGGTTTGAATGAGAATAGATGATTTATGCAATTTTGAGTTATTTGGAAAATGATATGTGAATGGGTATCAATTTGCGCCCATTACCAATTCTGGAGGATAAATATAGTTCCTCTTGATGTAATGGCTCGGGCGCTATATCAAATTGTGGCTATCCTGATCAATGGTTCTTCAATCCCATATGATCCTGGAAACACCTCATACATTTATTACATGGAATCTTAACTTCCCCAGATTAGACAAGTTATGATGAAGCTTTTATTTTTTATAAAAGAACTTTATTTTGTACATTTGTGTCGGAAGTTGATTGAGAGTGCGAGGAAAAAGCATAGCTCTATTTTTTAATGGGATTCAAAGGTCATTTGATTCATACGTAAATCAATTAATAATCAAAATCAAATAAATGAAGTATAATAATTTGGAGTAAAATTTTTTGTATGCGTACCTCAAAACAAATAATTGAAATATATTTTACAGCTAGGGACTTTATTTTTTTTAGAATAACTTGATAAAAGAGTTTCATTTAATATTCAAATGCTTAATTATATCTTGAATGATAATTATTTGAAATTAAATTTTCAACTTCATTATGTATATGATTGTCAGCTAAAAGTTCAGTATGTTTTCCCGTTTGAATTCAAATGAAGGACCATTTTATGGTTTTTAAAGTCGCATTCGTGCTAAGGGAGTTTATGAAATCAATTACATATGGCAGAATTGAAATCAATTTTCTGAGGTAGAGAATGTAAAGTATTGGTAAAATCTGTAAAAAAATTACATATGACAGTAATGGAATCAAATTTCTGAGGTAGAGAATGCAAAGTTATGCAAGAAAGATATTTGAAAACCGGATAATTACAGGTCATCTATTTCATTATTTTCTATTAGTAAAACATAGAACATTCTTAAAACGGTTAAAAACAACCGAGGGAAACTTTGTCCTACAATTCTAAAAACCAATATTGTCACCCCAATTTCAGAAATTTTTTTTAACCAAGTAGAATTCTCTAATTCCATCGTTTTGCTTTATTTTGTGCATCACCTAATTTCTAATGGATTTGGACCTGGTGATCCATTTTAAGTGTAAGGAGGATATGACCTCTCAAAAACATTTGGAATTCTGTACTTGGAATTTTGCATTATTGTACTCCTTTTGACATATTTTTCTTAATGATTAAGCTTGATTCTTTACCTTTTTGGTTTGAACTTAATTTATGGCATATGAACAAAAGCATGATCAAAATCCGACCACTAGTTGGTGATTTAGAGACTCAAAAGTCCTTAGTCTAGAGCTAAGGTAGAATTTTGTTGGGAAGGCACAAGATCATGGCATATACAAGTGGTTGAAGAAGAGTAGATCGCCAAGATAATCAAATTGTCCTCAAGGGATTGGGCAATTGGAAGATCACCCTTGATGTACCGGCTAAGAACTAATTGCTCGTGCTATCCTTGCTTCTAGAGCAAAGACAGACTCAAGATTTTAAGCTAGGGGGGCTAGAGATAAGTGAAGAAAAAAAATTCAAATACGCATCTATATAGTATTAATAAACTATTAACTAAGATAAATACCCAAAAATCATTATTTCTTAATATATTAAGATATAATCATCTACTAACAAAAACAAAATACACAACACTTTTATTTCTTTATACAATCATCTATGAAAAGGGAATTCGACGCTTTTTCAAATCTTCAAAATCATCTACGATTGGATCCAAACTAAATGTCGAATCTATATCATTTTCAATGTATAACATCAAAGAGTTTGTTAAAAAATCATTTTTTATTTTGTTTCGAAAGTTAGTTTTGACAACTTTCATAGTTGAAAATGCTCGCTCTGTAGTAACAGTAGAAACTGGAAGAGTAAGCACAAGTCTCACCATTCTATAAACAAGTTTGTAGTGCTCTAAATTTCCAGTTCTCACTAACCATTAAGACAACTCAAATAAACTTTTCAATTTTTTGAACTCTGGATCTTGGACTACATTATGCTCAAAATGATAAAGCTCATTCTCCAAAACTTGTTTGTCATAATCTGTGAAATCTTGTGGATAAAAATTCTTTACCAACAAACAAAGATCACTACTTCCGAAAGATTTTAATGCCTCTCGAGATTCTAAAATTGAGCTAAGCTTAAGTAACTCCATTGCATCTTCATTAAACCGATAATTTAGTTTCTGTAGTTGAGAATCTATTGTAGTATAAAAAATATTTACTCGATAGTGATGCTCAATTGTAACGTTATCTTGCCGATTACGAGCTTGACCTCGCCTCGCAACATAACGAGCATTCATATCCAAGATATCAATGCAATGCTTCTCACAAAATGATATCACAGTGGTGAGTAAGCCATCCCATCTATCACCTCTAAATTTTTGGATAAGTGCTTTAGAAGATGAAACTAAATGCATGGCATTTAAAATGCCTTGAGATTGGCTTTGCAAAACTTGACAAAGTTTATCAGTGATCTCCATAGTTTCCTTCTCAAGATGCAAGATAAAGACAAATTCAAATGAAGTTAAACCATCATAAGCTGACTCTGCTTCTGCCCAATGTTCTTCATCAATTGCATCATCAATTATATTTTGTAAAACTTCAATAGCTGAAGTAAACATCCTTAATAAGCTAGAAACTGATCTAAAATGTGAACTCCAACATGTTTCTACATGTCGTTGTAAAGTGCCAATTTGATTAAATCCACTTCCAGTTTCAAACTCTTCAAGATCAATCAAACGTGCTATTTCATTAGCATTGGAAACTTTCAATTGCTCATTGCGCTTGCATGAAGCATTAATAATTTTGATCCGAAAAAGCAATGTAAGAAAAAAATGACTAATGGGAACAACTTGTTTTGATGCTTTTACTAATGCCAATTGTAAGCAATGTGCAAAACAATGGATGTAATAAGCATATGTGCAATAATTCAAAATCACAGCTTGTAATCCATTTCACATACCTTGCATGTTGCTTGCTCCATCATATCATTGCGCTCGAATATTTTGTATATCTAAGCAATGTTGAGATAACAAAGAATATATCCCCTTCTTTAAGGTTAAAGCCGCAGTGTCAACAACATGAATAAGCCCAAAAAAATGTTCTTTCACAAAGCCTTCTGTATCAACATATCTAAAAACCACAACCATTTGCTCTTTCATAGACTCATCACTAGCTTCATCAACCATTATGCAAAACTTTGCATCACCAATTTCTTCCCGAATGGCCTTCTTCACTTTGGCTGAGAAAACATATAGAATTTCCTTTTCAATCCTAGATGATGTGTAGGTTGCATTTTTGAGAGCTTTTTCTATTATTTCAGCAACCTTCTCATTCCAAAAAGTCACAATACCCAATGATTCAAAAAAGTTCCCACGATTTAATGAACTAAAACTTTCATCTTGACCTCTAAAAGCTATAGCTTGAAAGGCAAGATATCGAACAATAAAAACAGAGGCCTTCAGTTGCAACCGATTATTTGTAATTTGTTTAGTAGTGAAATGATTAACTACCCTTTGTAAATGCTGCCATTGGTTCATCAAATCCTTACACATTTGCTCGACAACTCTATGAGCTGAGTTAGGATCTTTTCCTATATGACCTTGAAAATAACAATCTTTGCCCCCAACCTTTCTCCAATTTCTAAATCCACCAACAATGAATGTATTTTGTCCCACTACCCCATTTGAATTATGAAAGACAAAGCAGGGTAGACAATAAGCTGCATCTATCGTAGGAGAATATTCAAGTCACGTTGAATTAAATCCAAACCAGGAAGCTTGAAAGCTACGATTGTGCTTTCCACTTTTTTTGAATGTCTTTGGAGGAGGTTAGTGCAGGCCTTTTATAATGTAAGCCCGTCGAATTTTATCACGTTGATTAACATGATATTCACATATTTGTTTGCGTGTTCCGGGATCATAATCCAAAGAATCAAGGTCAATTCTTTGGAATTGAGTTTGAGAAATTGGAACATCCACATTTTCTAGAATTGGAATAACAACATTAGTTGTTGGCAATTTGAATTTGAAGTTGAACATTTTCTTTTGAAAAAATCAAGCATTGTAGTTGATTTTTTTCACGATGTACAAATAAAATAAGAATCATATAAGAATCACCATTATTTTCTTAAATTTGTGTGACAATTTTCTATATTATATGATTTGTTTTTTTCCTTTTGTCTTTAGTCTGCCTTTATTTATGTCTCTGTGTTTGGTCTGCCTTTATTTATGTCTTTGTGTTGTCTCCATCTTTCTAACACTAACCCACTAACCCAATGAATCCCACTATCAACACTAAAAACTTTTCTTTAACTTTACCTTTTTTTGTTGCTGTCACTTGTCCGTTGCCCAACTCCACTTGTCCCTATTATGCCCAACTACCAGTCAACAAAGAAAAAACTAATCTCTACAACTACAAACTCTACTCTCTCTTTCTCTCTATCTCTATCTCTCTTATCTATATAATAGAGTCACAAACACAGAGTGATAGAGTCACAAAGCCAAACAAAAAAAAACAAAAAAAAACACTATAGATTCAATTCACAATCAATCAATCACCAACATCAGTTCAGTTCATCACTCATCAGTAAAAACACAAACGTGAAACACCACAAGTCTACAAGGCACAAGCATAGTTTCTGTGAATCTCAGATTCTCAGATCAGATCACAAACATTTTATATTTATTAGGTTTTGAAAGAAAAGATAAGAGTAAATACCTGTGAGCGGCAGCGGCAAGTGGGTCTCGAGCAACCGAAGAGAGCGGCAAGTGGGTGTCGCGTGGGTCTAGCCGGCGTGGGTACTAGGTAGCAAGATCAAGATGGGTCTCGCTCTCGTAAGCGTCACAGCAACACGATGACACAGCGTGGGCGTAGGCGTGGGCGGTGGCATCACAGTACTCTCTGTCTCGCCTCTCAGTGCTCTCACTTTCCTCTCTTTTCTTTTCTTTTTTTTCTTTTTTTTTCCTTCGTTTTTTGCTTTCTCCGTTTGGTTTTGGACTGCAGAGAGCTGAGTTTTTTTTTTTTTTAGATTTACATGGGTCATAGGCTCCTAGGCTAGGGGTTCATAATTTTTTTTTTTTTTTGGCCTAAAGGGGGCCTGGGCCCCCTTTAGCCCCCACCTGGGTCCATCCCTATTCTAGAGGATTGGATATCCCCTCTATTTGCCCGCTTTGTAATGAAGCTCCTGAGTCTTGAGAGACTGCAATTTTGCTCAATGTTTTTGGAACTCTTCTCCCCTTATGCAAGCTTCATTGTTTTATGGAGCCAATTCTATGGACTGGTTGCGGTTAAATTGGGGGCATCATCTTCTCTTTTGGAATTTGGCATTTATGGCTCCACAAAAATAGTGTCGTCTTCTAAAATGAGAGGCTACAAAGAAATTTGAAGATAGAGACGTTATAAAAAGCTATTAAATTTGCCTATATCACCATTAGTGGGAAGCTTTGTTCCTCTCGTACCATGATCGAAGTCAAATGGCTTCGACTTCTTATGAATTGGTATAAATTGAATTTGGACGGATCTTTACTTGGTAACCCTTGGCTGGCAAGGGGAGGAAGGTTGATCTGAAACAACAATGGAGAATAGGTCAAAGGCTATGCTAGAGCCATTGGGTCAAAGGCTATCCAAATTTTAATTACGATTTGATTAATTTTAAGTAACAATTGGTTAATGTGGAATATAAGTGATTAGCAAATTAATCAACTGAAAGTATCAACATGTGCATAGATAAACATAATTGACAATCAATTAAAAGCATAAGGAGTAAGGGAAAGATAACGCAAACACAAAATAACAGGCGATATCTTATTAAAAAGGAAAATCGGAGAACTAATAAGAACTCAGTAGTTCTTAATCAAATAACAAAATTAGCTATGGTAGTTATTCGAGGGAACTAGGTTAAGAATAATTTTTTTACAACAGTTGGTGATGTACACTTCTATAGCAACCATAATTGCAAGTAATGCAATTGCTATGCAACTGGTACAACAGCCTCCCTATACATCAAGGGTGATCTTCTAATTGCCCAATACCTTAAGGATAACTTGATTACCTTGGTGATGTACACTTCTTCAAACACTTGTATATGCCATGATTTTGTGCCTTCCTAATAAAATTCTACCTTAGCTCTAGGCAAGGACTTTTAAGTCTCTAAATCACCCACCAATTGTAGGATTTTGATCATGCTTTTGTTTCATGTTAGCAATTCTATTTCTTTCAATTCCTTGACCTTGGATTGATCCTTAGAGACCTGGTCAATGGACTCTAAAGTCCTTAAATCTTCTTCAGTCACACCTTCTAACTTCTCCATTCTTTCATCTTTGGTTATTTCTATGAATTGATTATGTGACTCTTGTTTCTTTCATGGTCTTGAAAGTTGTTGAAACTTGGGTCGTTGTCTCTTTAATCCTTAATGGTGTTTCTAAACTGAATTTTTTTCGAAAATTGCTTCAATTGTTGCTGCAAACTTTCCAAGAGTTTCCATGTATCCATTTGTTGTTGCACTTCATGGTCATGAGCCCTCAAAAGTGCACCCGTACATGAAATTGGTTTAGGCTTGATAATACCCTCCATAGAACCAATGCATGATGTGGATATCTTGTGAGAAGAGCTTCCACAAAAGTCCCCCAATTGATGAAGTGACCAGCTTCTTCAACTTGTTGGAACCATATTAGGGCTTCTCCCTCCACATACCAAGAAACTGTAAAGATCTTGTTGTACCAAGGAGTTCTATGATAGGTGAAAAATTATTTGCATGGTGAATCTAACTGTAATGAAATTTTCCATTGAAAATAGGAAGCTTCATGGCTTGGTTCTCTTAGTTCCAAAATTAGGTTCTTGAAGGAAGTTTCTGCTCAACAATGAAATTGATTTTGTTGTAGATTCTAGAACTTGGACAGGTTCTAGGCTTGGATTTCCTACGAAATATGTTTGGAGAGATTCTAGAATTTTGGTGTAGGTATACACTCACTTCAATGGAAGCAATCTTGTCATTGATTTGGAAAATTGATCTGGTTCTTATTATGGTGGCAAGAAAGTGGCTTTGATACCAAATGATAAGAACTCAATAGTTCTTAATCAAGAAACATGAATTAGCTACGGTAGCTCTTTGAGGGAACTAGGCCTCTTAGAGTACAGTAGAATAGAGAAAGCAAAGAGAAGAAAATTGCATATCATTTTTCAATGTCCTTTTCTACAATCCATATCACCCTCTTATAGTTGAGCTATTTGCTATACATTGGTACAGTTGTGGATTCTATTATACAATCAGTTTAGTTTCTTGACTAACTAACTAACTAACCGACCACACTACTATTACAACTCATTACTAACTAACCCTTCAAGCTATTTGGTACAATAGTAAAACTCCTATCAAGAACCTAGCAGAAAAACCTCTTTGCAGCCTGACAAGCCGAAATAATCCACCAGAAAATCAATCGAAGTACATGAATACACAAAGACCCTCCAAGCCTGAGTTACCCAAAATACTTGAGCCCTCCAAGCTCAAGTTACTTACGGACTTCACAGAGTCTTATCTTTACTGGCTTTCTATTGCATTTTCCAAATATTGGTATGAACCCAATGCTTCTCAATTGCTCCAAAACATCTCTCTACACTCATAATGTGTGTGGATTGTGTTTGGGCTCATCATAGGATATGGAAGTTAAGAGGGAATAGAGTGAAGAAAACTAAGAAAAATGTGTAGATGTTTGAAGGATGACAATCACTAACTCTCAAATGAATTTCTAGGGTTCTCTCTAAAATTCTTCTTACAATTTTGTGGGTAATAAATGTATGTATAGTGTGAATGAAAGAGACTAAGAGACACAGAAAAACAGTTGTCAAAATCATTGTTATTAATACCGTTTCGGACCCCGTTTCGGTTTGTCCAGTGGAATGGAATATTTCGGTACCGGCCGATTTTGGCGTACCGTTTCAGGGTGTTTCGGGGTTCTTAAAAAATAATTTATATATATTCTTGTTGAACATAAAATTGTCAATTCTAATAAATAAATAACTAAATATCAAATAATACAAATCATTTAGTCTTAACTCTTAAGTCTTAAACATCAATATAACATCACACAATAAGAAGATTTACAAGACAATAACTAAATATCAAAAAATACAAGATTTACTCCTCCTTCTCATCATCATCCATGAGAGAAGGATCAAATTCATTATCAAAAGAACTCCCAAGAACTACCAGCACCTATTGGACCTTTACTTTCTTTTTCTTTCTTTTTTTTTTCTTTTTTTTTTTTAGGCCAAAACCGGTACCGGCCGAAATTTGCATCTCGGCCGAAATTGGCCGGAATTGACCGGAATGACCGGAATGGCCCGGAACGGCCCGGAATTTGACCCGAGGTGGAATGTGGGGTATTCCGGTACCAGTTTGCATACCGGTACGAAAAACTCCGATTGTTCCGGCCGGAACGGAACAGAATTAATAACAATGGTCAAAATGCCTACCGACTCGCTGGCATACCCGCAAGCCAATCGCTAGCCACTTGGCACAACAAACTTTCAAACCTATGTGCCTCATGTGCTGCTCACATGTCGTCTAGCGACTTGAGACACAGTTGCCACCTATCACTAGAGCTTTTGTTTTGAGCTTTTCTTCACCAACTTGATACCAAATCCATATACAATAATCCTAAAAAATACAAGTTAATGATTGAAAGAATTACAATCAAATTGGCATGGAATTAAAGCCAATAAAATTGACATGAGAAAAACATAACTTTAAAAACTCAACTTTTATCACAATTAGACTCAACTTCAAATATTTCTTATCATCTGCCATTGTTGTGAACCAACTCTTTTTATCTAGCTCCAAATGGAATAAACTAGCACATAATTAATTTTCTTCTATGGGAATTAAACCTACAACTTTTGTCATAACTATCCACGTGTCCGACCATGAGTGGTGGAAATAAAGTGGTTTGTCCATGTGAAAGTGTCAGACATCCAATCACAAACTGTCACCTAAAATGATTGTGGCGAAAGTTATGACTTAGTTTGTATACAGTTAATCATGATAAGTTCACTATAATTAATAATAAAAATAATATAATAGTGTATAAGGTGAGTGTCTATATGCGCCTAGGGCCTTCCATGTTAAGAGGCAACTTCATGAAGCACCCAGATCAAGAGTAAAGCCGAGGTTTGAATTAGTTACATGTATACAGTACCTTGGTGGCATATCAGTATTACGTTCCTTATTCATCATTTGGCAATAAAATGAATTCCAGATACTTCTGGGAGACTCTGGGCTTTGGGGAAAATTCCTCACCTTTTCATTAACACAATTTTCCTGGGTAAATTTCAGCTGAAGAAATCCTGATCAGCCCAATATCTAAAGGGAACTTTGATTATAATTTTTTGTGCTCTCGACCATGATTTTCCAACAATTATGAATCACTTCCTGCAAACTAGCCTTCCACGTTACACTCCAAGGCAATTGCACACTTACAACCATGCCTGCATAGAAGCAATTCTGATGAAGCTTATTTCTTAATAGCAAGATAGATGCCCGATACTATGGCCACCCCTGCAACTGCAACACCAAGAGATTTGAGAATCTTCACAGCAGCAGCAGGTTTCGGCGAAGGAATTCCCATAAGATCCTTCACCTGCAGAAACGGGGAATAAACTCTCAAGCTTGGAAGTCTGAAGTTGTATAATAGAAAATCTTATCCAAAAGGATCAAAACCATTTTCGGAAAAGCAAAAGATAATTCAGAGAGCAATCTGGTGCCTTTAAGGATGAAGATCTATAAAGGGGAACCAACTGAATGGTGTCTCTGCAAGTATTTTTAACATTCTTCAGTGCTTATGGACTGGTTTATAGGGTGTATTAATTTTATATGTTAGAAAAAGTTCACTAACCACAACAGGCTGCATCCAATGTTTCTTGATTCCTTGCAAATGTCCCTTTCCAACAACCGCTACCACTGAACTATGCTCGCTAGCAATTTTCAGTAATGTAGATGACATGTACCTAGAAACACAGGAAGATTAACCACCCCAAAAAGAAAAGACAATCCTAGAGAATATATTGAAAATCAATACAATGAATAGTAAATGCAGAACCCTGAATTTCTAAAAGAAAAACATGCAAACATGTTTTGTAATTATTTCATTGTGGAACTATATCTACTGCCTTTATGAGCGCTCACACCCCCAGAATCTTAATAGGATGAGCTGGCTTGATAACACTAATCTCAGTTTCATGCATCTACAAGACAAAAAGCCCTATATATAAATAAATACAGACAAACACACAAATACAAATACATGCTTAAAATGAGATTGAAACAGTATATGTCCAGGGTTTTCTTTCCAAAAATACTTTCATTGAGTAAATAGTTTTCATTGTTCATATTCTATTTTAGATATTGATTATTAGATGTGCCCAGGGTGATCTTTCCAAAGATGTTTATTTTGAGCCAACAGCATCTATTATTCATAATCCATATATAAAAATTGACCATTTAATCCATTTCAATCTGGCCAGAGGAGCTTACTTATCATTTAAGGCATGGGAAAATGCATCAGTTTTAAGTCCACCAAATTCATAACAATAAAATGGTGTTAAGCATACATCCTGTCATATATATATATATTTTAATTAGAAAGTTGTCCCCCATCCATATTTATATATTCTGCAACCAAATTTGAAGTAAAGCAACATAATATTATCATATATGGGGAACAATCAACAGCTTGTAACTGACTTACAATTTCAATCTCTAGGCTATGCACTCTATGATTTTCAACGATTTCAGAAACAGTGTAAAAAATGAAGTCAAAGCCAATGAGCAGGAATAAACAATAGATGAAGGTGGGGGTACAACAAAAATATGAGAAAAGAAAGAGAGCAAATTAAAATCAAGGCATCTGCTCCAAATCATACAAGCTTCAAACAATGAGCTTTCTCAAAATGGTGGGACTGGGACCAGCATGAAAACCAGTAGTTGACTTAAAATTTTGGAAGAGATGTAGAATGAGAACATATAGACTAATCAAGCAGAAAAAAATTAGGAATAAAAAAAATTAAACTGTAGAATTGGGTGAAGCCCTCCAAAATTAAAGACTTTAAAAAGAGAATGTCCCATTATATGAATATAAACAGATTGACAATCAAGAAGAAACTTGTGTTTAGACTACACTTTAGAGATATCTCCTGCGTTACCCATAATATTTGGAAGTAAAGGACCACACCAAACTTACCCCCCCTCCCAGGATCCCTCTTAAGTGGGACCATCACAATATAAAAAGCAATAAATATTATTAAAGAGATGAGGGATATTTTGATTTGAACTTCTTCTTCTTCTTCTTCTAAATATTATTAAAGAGATGAGGGAAAATTTAATTTCTTAGTAAGGTCCAAATCAGCGAGGTAATTTACCCCATCCCAAGTCCCAACTCTTACCTCTAGATACAAGGTTTAGGAGCCACTGTCAAAAACTGCAAATCAGTATCTATTTTTGCGATAAGTAAAAAATAAAATAAAATTGAATTTTGTCTAGATCTGCAGATAGAGATCAAGCCACTTGAGTTGACCCTCTCTCTCTCTCTCTCTCTCTCTCTCAAAAGATCTGCAGACAAGAAGTATGGCCATCAGATACACATCAATGTCTGCTATCCTATCCATGATAAGAATCTTTCTGAACATTCCTTTTATACTATTTTTGTCCAGTAAATGCAATAATAGATGCAGAATCAAACATAAAAGCTGGAGCCATAAAGAAGAGAGGAAAAAAACTAACAGATAATATACCTCAATATTCATATTAGGTGCAAATTGCAAAATTTCTTCAGTCATGAGCGACAAATTTGCAATATTTCAAGCTACCTATTTACTTGGGTACTTTTCCAAAAGTATATTTATCATGGAGGGGGAAACAACAATGCTATTCACGATAGCTTCAATTTTTCTTTCTATCTCTCATAAAGTCACTAGCACTAAAAAAAATGATATGGGATCATCTTTTGACATAAAAACACTAAGCTTCAAAACATATATGAAGCCAAAAGATACTCACCGATCTCGCTCATGTACAAGGGTTTCCATTAGGGTGGGAAACTCCTTGCTCATCTCTTGAATCACTAGGGTTAGCACGTCAACATCATCCATTTCCTTCAGCTGAAGATTAGAGAAAATTACAATTAACTAAATTCAGCAACAAAAAAATGAATTTCTAAATTCATATAGATACATACCATTTGGTATTCCTACAAATGGCCATAAAATATGAAAATAGGAATCCTAGTAATGATGATAAATTATGAATATAAGAAAGCTTACCATTTTATTAAGATCCTCAGGGCTTGGTAAAAATACTGCTTGAAAAAGTAAGGAGTATAGTAGTTTTATCTTGTGCCACAATGGCATTTTTGCCCAAGTCCTCCGTATTGTAATCTGCTTCAATCAAAATCAACATTATACTAAGGTAGTCCTTAAATTGTAAAAAGATAGAGGGCAGGGTGTTGTTAATCAAGCTTCAACATGAAAGTGCATTATATTAAAGATAGACAATTCTTATACTGCAGAAGATTCAAATAACCTTTTTTTTATAGGTACTTAAAAACTTTTATTGAAGATTGAAAAAGAGCACACTGCAATGTACATAGGCAGTGCACTAGGGGTGCTACAAAATAACCCCCTTTATTTTTTATTGCTACTGGTAAGTTACACATGCATGGTGGTCCTTGAATCTACAACCTCATCCTCTACCTTGCTTTTTACAAAGGGAGGCACCAGCATAATTGCAAAAGCAAAGATAAAAGTCATCCTCCAATAAACATTCAACATGTAAGCAAAGTTATCGACAAAATAAGGCCCGACTCCAAAAGCCAAATGAATAGCAAGTTTAGGTGAGAACAGAACATTATTTTTATATTTTTTTACAGAGATGAGAACACAACGTTGAATAAGCTATAGAAACTGGGAGAGCACCAATAATAAATAACATAATAATCACTTGAAACTAAATTTTTAGAAATGCCATAAATTTTGCAAAAAGCAATAATAGAAGCAATCCACCAATAAATATTCAACCTGTTAACAACTTTGTTGACCATATGTTATGACAACAGGACACACTTATATACAGCCCTAGGTTGGTTGTGGAACAAGCTATTCATACAAGGAGCACAGCACGTAATAAGCAGAAAGTGTACTGACATACTTATCACAGGATTAAATCTCATGACTGGTTTTGAGGTTTTCATGGATATTACCACTTATTTCTCTCTCATAGAGATTATTGAAACATTCTTGGCCCTCAGAATAGCAATGTACTCAAACAAAATTAGATATTAACAATAACACCAGTTGAAACACTTGTGAGTAATGTATATTTTATTCATCCAAAGAGTGGAATATGGCAGGGATAAAACAGGATTTCAATACAAAGGGGTAGAGTGGGGGTGGGGTTGGGACCTTGGTTGATAACAAATTAAATGCACCAAAGTAAGATTATGGAAGAAAAAGAAAAAAGAAAGTAAAGAATGGAGACAGGAATTTTAGGGTGGGTTGAAATACACACATGATCCATGGACCACAATGATTAGAATTCCAATCAACAACAACAACAACAAAAATCTTACCTGCACTGGACGGTCCCCAAGAATCACCCTGCCACCATATTTCATTGCTTCTTCATATGCAACACGAAACTCAGTACCAGGAAAAACCTCAAGCTTACTAGCAACCTAATAGAAAATCATGAATATAAGTTCTTTTGTTTTTTTATTTATTTATAAGTAAATGGAAAGTTTTATTGATAAGAGAAAATAAAATCTACATCCACAGTACACAGAATGAATAGAGGGTAGATGGTCAAGACAGATAACATAAGTCTAAAAATTCCAACAAATTAGAACAAGAATGACTACTCCTAGCAGTCATCTGGTCATACAAAGTCCAGAGCAATAACAGCTTTAGTTCTGAAGGTGAAGACTCGAACCCATCAAAATTAGATGGTTTTGTTCTCTCCAAATAATCCACATCAAACATGGAGGAATAGCACCCCCAAACAACAGCACGACGATGCCCACCAAAATCCCCTTCCAACACTCCATTAAAGCCAAGACATTTTGAGGAATTACCCATGCGCGCCCAAATATACCAAACACCATGGACCAGATATCATAGGCAAAAGATCAGTGAATTAGTAAATGATCTACACACTCACCACTTCATTTGCACATACAACACCAATCCACCACGCATACCCACCTCTTAGGGAGGTTATCTAAGGTTAGAATCTTCCCTTAGCAATTGTCCACACAAAGAAAGACACTTTACTCGGAACCAAGGCCTTCCTAATACTCTTCCATGGGAAACTTGTGAGATGCTGAGAGGACAATGCCTTATAATACAACTTAACCTCAAAGATCCCACTTTTAGTAAGGCTCCATCTTGAGCAATCCTCACCCAAATTTCCAAGCTTGACAGAATACAGATTTTCTAGGAAAAGCACCAAGGTCTCCACTTCATAATCTTGGCAAGGCCTTGTGAGATGAACATCCCAAAAAATATTCCCCGAACTGGTATTCAAGTACTCCGCTACTACAGCATTCTTATCTCAGGCTAGGTGAAAAATTTCCGGAAATTCATCCTTAAAACTTATATCACCACACCAACAGTCACACTAAAAACTAATAGCAGTACCACTGCCTACTTCCAACCATAGATATCTCACAAAGCTGTCCCAACCTCTTCGAATATGCTTACAAAAACTCACCCCATGTGCTTCTGACAATTCCCCCTGGTTCCAGCCTCCCCCACTGCTGCCATATTTTGAAGCAATAAAATTAGGCCAAAATTCCACCCTTTCAGGAGCAAACCACCACAACCATTTACCAAGCAAAGCACAGTTAAAATATATCAGATTCTGAATACCCAATCCCCCTTGTTTGATTGGTTGGCAAACTTTTTTACAATAAACTAAATGGAATTTAGACGAGCCATCCAAATTCCCCCAAAGGAAATCCCTTGGCAATTTATCTAACCTTAGATAAGTTAGGAGCATGAATAATTAAAAATTTCCCATATACAATATTATGAAGAGGAAGAGTGCAAAACACATAGGCATAGAGACACCAGTTTTCCCCCTTCTGAGTGTGTGTTTGGATAGGCTTAAAATCCAACTTATTTTCACCACCAGCTGACGGCAGAATGCGTAAAGAAAGGATTATTCTCTTTGGAAGCCTACGGCTAAGGCAAAGCCCAAGAATAAGTGTCCATGGTAGTTAATTAAGTTTTTATATTTTATTTGGTTATTCTTGAGTCAAAAGTATTTTAGTAATTTTACAGTTTTTGGGTATGGCCCATAGTTATAGGCCATGGGTTTTATGAATAAGTCTTATTTAATTATGAGTCTTTATGTATGGGCTTTGGTTTAATTTATTAGGGTTAAATAGTAGTCCTTTTACTATTAGGATTGCCGACCATATTGAACATTTCTATATGAACCTATACTCTGAGCAGCAAGGGCAACATCCTTTCCCAGATGTATTGGATTTTCCAAGGATTTCAGGGGATAATGTGGATTGGTTAGAGAGACCCTTTGAGGAAGCTGAGATTTTTGAAGTCATCAAGGAGTTTAATGGGGATAAATCTCCTAGGCCTGACGGTTTTCCGATGGCTTTCTTTCAAGCTTGCTGGGGGACTCTCAAATCAGACATCATGGCGGCGTTTCACCATTTCCATGTTACAGGTCAGTTTGAAAAAAGTTTGAATGCAACTTTCATTGCTCTCATTCCTAAAAAAGCTGCAGCTATAGAAGTAAAGGACTTTTCGGCCTATCAGCCTTGTTGGGGGGGTATATAAAATTCTTGCTAAAGTTTTGGCTATTCGTCTTCGCATGGTTTTAGGAGAGATCATCTCAGCTCCTCAGAATGCCTTTGCTCTAAATAGGCAGATTCTTGACTCCGTTCTTATTACTAATGAATGTCTTGATAGTAGATTGAAGTCTGGTCAGCCAGGGTTGTTATGTAAATTGGACATAGAGAAAGCCTTTGATCATGTGAACTGGAGATTTATTACTCAGGTGCTTGAGCGTTGTGGATTTTCTGATAAGTGGAGGCGATGGATTTCTTTTTGTTTATCAACAATTCGTTTTTCTATCCTTATTAATGGTACTCCCCATGGGTTTTTTGGAAGTTCAAGGGGGTTGCGGCAAGGTGATCCTTTGTCCCTTTTGTTATTTGTGTTGGTTATGGAAGCCGTCGGTAAAATGTTGGATAAGGCTGTCCATGAAGGTCGTTTGTCAGGTTTTAGTGTAGGTGTTTCTGCTGGAAGATCTTTGATGGTTTCCCATCTCCTTTTCGTTGATGATACTCTAATTTTATGTGATGCTAATATTGATCAAATGCTGATTCTCCGTATGGTGCTCATTTGGTTTGAGGCTGTGTCTAGTCTAAAGGTAAATTTGGGTAAGTCTGAGCTGGTGGTTGTGGGAGCAGTTCATAACATGGATCTTTTGGTGGCTGTCTTAGGCTGCAAGCAAGGGTCTCTCCCAGTGAAATATTTGGGTCTTCCTTTGGGGGCAAAATTTAAGAACAAGTCAATTTGGAATCCAATTCTAGAGAAGATGGAAAGAAAATTAGCAGGTTGGAAAAAATTATATTTATCCAAGGGAGGTAGAGTCACTTTAATTAAAAGCACTCTCTCAAATCTTCCTACTTACTTTCTTTCTTTATTCCCTATTCCTGCTTCAGTGGCCAACCGAATTGCTATCTTCAGCAGGACTTTCTGTGGGGTGGCCTAGGAGATGAGCCCAAATTTCATCTGGTTGATTGGTCTACGGTGTGTACTCCGCTTGCTTCAAGTGGGTTGGGGATTAGGAATCTGAGAACTTTCAATGTAGCTTTATTAGAGAAGTGGTTATGGAGATTTGGGCAAAAAAGGGATGCTCTATGGCATCAAGTGATAGAGGTGAAGTATGGTTGTGATTGGGGTGGTTGGTGTTCTAGCTCTTCCTTTGGTCCATATGGAGTCAGTTTGTGGAAAAATATTAGAAGGGGGTGGCACTCTTTATCTCAGTTTATTCTGTATGAAATTGGACATGGATCAAAAGTGCAATTTTGGCTAGATAGTTGGTGTGGATCTTCTTCTCTCGCTGACCATTATCCTGAATTATTTAGGATTTGTCGTAGAAAAGAGGCAAGTGTGGCGGATCTTATGAGGTACACCAATGGAGTCCTCCATTGGGAGATACATTTTTGTAGGGATGTGCATAATAGGGAATTGGAAGCTTTCAGGAGCTTCATCAATAACATTTATAGCACTCCTGTAAGGGGGATCGAGGAGGATAAGAGATGTTGGCTGCCTTGTAAGAGTAAGGGGTTCATGGTTAGTGCATACTACCATATTCTAGTTGGCCATAGTGAGCAGTTTTTCCCTTGGAAAAGCATTTGGAAGCAAAAGATTCCCTCTAGAGTGGCTTTCTTTGTATGGACCGCTGCCTTGGGGAAATGTTTGACAATTGACAATTTAAGGAAAAGAAAGGTTTGCATTTTGGATTGGTGTTACATGTGCAAGTGTAATTGTAAAAAACGATCTATTCCTTCATTGCCTGTTTGCTTAGGAGTTGTGGGATATGGTGTTTGGTTTATTTGGAGTTTATTGAGTTATGTCAATGTTTGTTGTTGGGCTATTTGCTTGCTAGCAAGGTCGATTTGGTTGCCATCATAATGGAGATATATGGATGGTTGTTCCTCATTGTTTGATGTGGTGTATTTGGAATGAGAGAAATAGTAGGTGTTTTGAAGACAATGAGCGTTCCATGCCTAACCTCAAGCTTCTATTTTTCAAAACTTTATTGGACTGGTTCTCTGTGTGGAGAAACCATCCTTTTTCGTCTATTTTGGATTTACTTGATTTTTGTAATGTTCGTTTTTTATATGTTCACCCTTGTATACTCCCTGTGTACTTGGGTGTCTCTCTCTTTTTAATATCAATGAATCTTTATTACTTATCAAAAATATATATATGGTGCTCAATGTATTCAAGGAGTAGAATGAGTTAATTAATAAAATTGAGTGTTTTGAGCAATAGGCATGTTGGCCTTTGTTATTTCTTTCTCCTTCTCTCTTTCCTTCTTTCTTTCTAAGGTTACTGTTCACACAGCCCTAACTTCTCTCTAATTCTTCTTCTTTCGTAACCCTAAACCCACCACAACTAAACGTAGACAAATCCCTAATTTGTCCTACATCACCAGCTTATGTACATTTTCATAAAGCATCAATTTTTCTAGGTACTGCTTTACTTTTACCTACCTTATGTTTTAAGAAAAATAAGCCATCCCAAGAATCACCCTGTTAATGAATGATAGAGATGCAAGACATAGAAACATGCCTTGGAAAGAAACCAGCTGTAAAGTATTCCGAAGATGTTATGCTTTTTCTTCCACATGTCTACCATCTCTCCCATAGTTGGTACCTGTAGAAAAAACAATGAGTACATGCTCATGCAGAAACTTGCAGGTTGTACCGAAGCGTAAGAATAAATCCGGCTGTACACACACACAAAGGTATGCTAAACAAAGAAATTAACAGCCAATAGAAAAATATTAAGTTGTCTCTTCAGTTAATAGTTTAACCATGTGCACATGCCTAATAGAGACGTAATCAAGGCAACGAAGCCCAAACGTGATCACTGTCTAGCAAGCAGGCAAGCACACATGCCTGAGCGTGTGTGCACATATACACTCACTGTCTGATGGATTAACAACTGAAAAAACGAGGAAAAAAAAAAACCTTAAATGACTTCTTACTTTTTCTTAGTCACAAAAGTAGTAGCACCCTATATAAAAACTACAAATATACCACACTAACACACTGAGAAAAAAAAAGGTATCACTAAAGCAATATAAAAATCCTTACTAACAGATAATGCACACTATAATTCTGGAAAAGGTATTACAAGAGCAACTTAAATACAGGAATAACTTTTTTCTCTTTTTTTATAATAATTTGACAGTTGGGAGAGGGGGGGATTTGAACCTTGGACATTTTTGTTGGAAACACTAGAAAATTCCAAATAAGCTACAAGCTCTTCGCATAAATACAGGAAAAACTACAAGTCAAAATTCAAAGGTAGGAAAAACATCTTAGGAAAATGAGCAAGTACAAAAGATCCAAGACACAGACCTTTATATTCTGGGGGGTAAGCACTGCCACTCGGCTCGAGCATAGTTCTAAGAAAACAACCTGTAATCAACAAACAAACATTTGCAAACATAAAGAAATTTCAACCAAGAATTTTTCAACATTATAACAAGACTTCAAAACAAGTCCAATGCAGGCACCTAATCTGACCTGCTAAATGACCCATCCATCAATCAAGTGTTTTATATGAGTTTCAATAGAGAAAGCACCTGTGGTTTCAAATAACTGATTATAGCTTCCACTTCTCTGCATGATTCCTGTAACCCACACCAACAAAAATCAGCATAGCTATCAATCGCTCTCCACATCACTAAAGAACAACACCATTAATCTTATTCTTCATTAGTTTCATCATTACACAATCTACTCAGTAATGATAAAGCAAGAGATCCCTTACCAAGAACTCATTGTTTAGTTGGTCTCTTGTTTCTTTTTTATGATTCTTTGTGTCCATAATCATGAACATGAAGTAATCCTCTTTTTCAATCACTATTATAACTTATCAAAAAAAAATGAAAAAAAAAATTTATGAGTAAAAAAAAATCAAGAACTTCCTCTTTATTTTTAACAAAATGTATACATAAACATAAATACAATTAGATTTTATTTTATTTTATTTTATTTTGATAAGCAAGAAAATAAAAGGACCCCCACCCAGGGTGCCTCAACAATAAGGAGAGTTTCTAGACTAACTGTAAACCCAAAAGTCTCTGATTTGACTCCTAGTTGAGGCATTTCACGATTTACCTGATGCTTGCTCAGTGGGGGTGTGTAGGCATCCAGAGTTTGCCCCTCAGGGGTGGTCCCACTAGCCCACACCATGAGGGGGATCCTTGTCATCAAAAAAATAAAAAAAGGCTACTTCATGCAAGGAGAATTAAGTAGCAAAAAAATATATGCAAAAAACAAAAGAAAAAGGCAAACTATGTACAAATAAGAAGAGAATCTAGAAACAGCAGAATGGAATCACTAGATATGAATCCCCAAGATCCATCAAATGTTCCTGATCCTCAAAAATGCGACTGTTATGCTCCCTCCAAATAATCCACATAACAAACAAGGGTACCAAATTCCAAATATTCGAAGCATTCTTCCCCAACCAGTTCCTCCACCCCATCAATAAATCTCACACCTTCTTTGGGAAAATCTAGGAGACTCCAAAAGCTATAAGAGCAAAACTCCACAACTTGGAAACCCCCTCACAATGAACCAAAAGGCGGTCAACATTCTCCCCACTAAGCCTACAAACACAACACCAATCTACTAGTATAAGCCCTTGCCTTCTCAAGTTATCACCTGTAAGAATCTTTCCCCGTGCAGCCGTCCAAACAATGAAATCTCTTGTTTATTCTACCATGAAGTAATCTTCATTTTCAATAAATATTATTACTAATCAAACAAAAAAAAACGTATCTTCTTTGTTTTTAACAAAATGTATATATAACATGAATGTAATAGATATACTGCCAACAATCTAATTATATTAAGCCAATGAAATCTTGTTAATTCAACCATGGAATTAGGATTTTTCTCACTAACCAAACAGAAACCAAATGAGAATTTTCTCGGAGGCCAAACAAGAACCAATCCAGCGAATTACCTGAGACACGTGAGCTGTGCCAACCAAATAGACATCGCAGACGCCACCCTCGGCAGTAGATTCGCACGTGAGAGCCAGCACGCTTCTCGATAGTTCCTCCGGAAGAACTTTCCTCTGCTCAGAGTTATCAGCGTCGTGGCTCGTCGAAACGACGTCGTCTTCGTCATCGTCGTCGTCGTCGTCGTTCTCTCTCAGTGGCTCTTCAACATTGACGATGCTCTCGCTGAGGGAGTCGTCGACGGTAGGGTTTTCGATGTGGACGAAGTCCTCGCCTTCGGCTGCGGCAGCGGCGGCGGCTGCTTCACCGGTGGGCGCGTGGGGGTCCATCGCCGGAGGAGGAGAGTGGGGTTTGCGGCGGTAGGAGGCGGTGGCAGAGATAGTAATTTTGGGGATTTGTGGGGGTGAAAAGCGTGCGAGGGTGAAGAAGGTGTGGCTTTGGACAGTACGGAATCGGAGGGAGCGTGTGTTTGTCTTGGTGGTGAAAAAGAGTGACTCGGCCGAGTTGAGTGAGTTGGTCAGGTGAGTCAAGCGAGTCATATAAAAAAAATATAATTAGCTATACTACTCTAGACTGATGTGGTGAGTCCGGAGACAGGGCTACTTGGCCATATTTGTTGTTGCATTGCGTGTAAAAGCTGCATTTAACTCTGTTTCCACGTCTTTCTCAAAAAAAAAAAAAAAAAAACTGTGTCCACGTGTCTTTTTCTTAAAAAAAAATGTGTCCATGTGTAATTATTAGCGGTATACAAATATTTAATTTATTTATATCTCAATCTAACTATTATTTAGGATAAACTACATAATTGGTCTCTATCCTATATACTATATTTTAATTTGATCCATAACTTTTTAATTGTATCAATTTGGTCCCTAACTTTTTAGTATCGTGTCAATTTAGTCCCTACCGTTATCTTTTGGATGAAAATTTATGACGTGTTTAATGGTCAAAACAAAAAATTAGCTTACGTTAATGAGACAATAAACTTAAATTTTATTTTGGCCATTTGTTATGTTAGCAATTTTCATCTAAGATATAACATGAGGGACTAAATTGACACGACATTGAAAGGTTAGGGATCAAATTGACACAATTGAAAGGTTAGGGACTAAATTGAAATACGATGTAAAAGTTAAGAACCAAATATGTAGTTTACCCTATTATTTAATTGTCCCTAAAAAAATATATTATTTAATTAATTTAGTTATTTATATTAACTTTTTTTTAGAGAGTTTCAACCTATGGGTTATAGCGTCCGCTCCTAATTATAGGTATTTATCATCAAACTAAAACACCAAATAGTTTTTGGTGTAGACGAGAATTGAATCTTAGATCTCTTATTCAACCATTAAAAACTTTACTAGTTGAGCTAACTAGAACTCACTTATATTAATTTATCTGATAAGAACAGATTCTACAATTATTTAGAACAATATAAATAAATAAATAAATAAAATGTCTAAAATTGATATTGCACAAAATGTTGTGTTCAAAATCTTTACCAATATCTACTGTACCCCTCAAGATATTTGTGTGTGAAACGAAAGACTACACACCCAATAAATAAATAAATATATATATATATATATCTACGTGGTTTATCAGTTTCTATAATCTCTCTTTTACATAATCTTCTCACACCCCCTTTTGCTCTCTGTGTCTATGTCTTTCTGGGTCTACGTCTCTCCCATAGTTGGTATCAGAGCCATATGATTTGTTTCTCACTCCTTTGATTAGTATACTTTGATTATTGTCCTGATTAGTATGCTCTGTGATTTACAGTTGCCACAATAAGTGGATCCTCTGTATTACTCACATCAGAACACTGGACTTGATAATCAAGTAGAACACTAAGGAGTTTGGTCCTAAAAGATTCAAAGAACCTTGTTTTCCATAGTAACCTTGTGGACGTTTAGGCTTGAGTTGGCGTTTAGTCCTGTCAGGTCTTGGCAAACAGTTCTTTCCCAAAGAAACGATCATGGCAAATGCATCTTCAGAAATAGCTAATACAACTAGTTTAGCCTTTGACCTTTCCCTTCGCAAATCTACTGCAAATAGGCTAGAGTATCTGTACGAAATTTCTCATATCCCTGAAGATAGTAAGATTCCTATTACTGATTTCCCTATTGTAAATCCTTACACTGTATTTGATAAACCCCAAACTTCTTTCAAGCAATCCATAAAAAGGTTGTTAGGTCCTTCTCGTCCTTCTACTGTTAAAGAATATGTTCAAGCCTCTAAGTTTGACCAGTTTAATATTCCAGTAAGTGAAACAGAAAATTTCATTACTCTTACCCTTCCCAGAGAATTCGTCATTCCATGGCAAAAGCAAGGGTACACTCATCTTCATTTTGGTGCAGTAAGACTGGCACTAACCTTCCATGGAAGAAAGGGACTTCCTATAGCCTCTAGAATTTCACTCCTTGATTCTAGATTTCTAGAATACCAAAATGCGGTTATAGGAACTGTTCAAACCACTCTCAATGCGGGAACAGTTTTTGTTACTCTTTTTCCCAACTTCAACATGTCCCTCAGAGACCCTCACCTTTGTGATGCTCTTAAAGTACAAGTTCAGATTACTGGTGCCTTTCAGGTGCAGGATACATTTGCAGCCACCCTTTATTATCAGCTAGCCTATAGACTGCAGAATCATGCTTTTGATATGGCTGTCCCAGATCTAGCTCAGTCCAATGATGCTCTACTGATTCAAGTTGATCCAGGAATGACACCAATGTGTACATTTGTTCCTAGACAACTGAATAGGGAACAAATGACATCTATCTTTCCAGAATCTTGGATTACAAGATATGAGATGCTTCATCAAGTAACTAAACCAATTCAGTCAAACGAGCCTTTCTTCATCAGAAAAGCCAATGGAGAAGTAGAGACAAGATTTCTAACAGCTCCTCCAGAAAAGAAAGATGTAACAGTCTTTCCGACTCAAATGGCAATGCTCCAACCGGTTTCATATGTTGGTGAAAATGGTCTTAAAATTACAGGATTTAGTAAAGAAGGAAAGCCTTGTTATGAAGGAAAATCACTTTCTGGCCACATATGGTGGGATGTTTGCAATTGTACTGACTGCCAAGAAGAAGAGGACTTTGAAGAAGACAATTCAAGAAAGAAGAAGAAATCTTCCCAGCAAAAACTCAAAGAAAGGTATGAAGCAGGAGATCCAGAAGTTGACCTCCTTGGAGAATCCTCTGGTAAGTTTGATTACTGTGTCCTTTATCCCAGAACCAAGAAGAAGAGCCTCCCTTCTCCTTTCCCATGCAAAGAAGAACATGATCAAAACCAGAAACCTCCATTAATCCCATATTATCAAAAGATCCTTCCCCAGATATCAAAATGTCAACCCCTCCCCATTAGCCAAAACCATGCACAAAGACCTCCACCATGTTATATGATCGATCAAGTTTTACCCTTCTACTCACAGAATTTCCCTCCATTAGAAAGCTTTGATCATCCTCAAACCAACACCAAACATGTGTGGAAAATCAAGAACCCTGTTGGAGTTAATCCAGATGGAACCAAGAAGTAAGTTTCCTCAGCAGAAGCAGCTTTAAACTGGCAAGCAGAAAATGCAGTAGCTCAAAACCAAGTTCTGTCAAAGATCCTGGATAATCAACAAAAGATGGCTGAGGTAGTTACCCATACTTTTTCCTCTTCAAATCCTCTTATTGAGGACTTAAAAAAGAAAATCAAAACAATTGAGGAAGAGTTGGCAACTATCACATCTACAGTCAAAGATTTATCTATCTCTTTTCCTCTTATTGGACAAAAAGAAAAAGAAAGAAGACAGTTGCTGTTACAACTCCAATCAATGGAAGGACCCCAGAAGGAAATTGCTCAGACTCCTCCAATACATGTTCATATGCCCCTCCAACCTCGCCAATCATTATATAAAGATCTGTCCATACCATTAACCTCTCCTTTTTCCCCAACCTCTCCCTACCAGAATCTTCAACCATTAGCCATAACACATCCTGACCATAATCCCTTTAAACCAAGTGGAATTTTCCCTGCCATAACCTACAATGTTCTAACTCAACCAGAGTCCCAAAGCAAACCTTCTCCTATCAAGAAAGACAAAGAACCGCTGTATCAACCTCCTGATCCTACTGTTGGTGCTTCCTCAAAGCCTCCTGACATGAACATGTTAGCTGTAGATCCTGACCCCCCAAACCCAATCTCATCATTCCTCAAAACCCTCACCCTGGCAGATTCAAGGGAACCTTTTGTGCTCCCTGTAATTGAGGATTCTGAATTAGACCTGTCAGATCTTGGTCTAGAGGAGGTGTTTATGACAGAAGCAGAACCAAAGGAAGAAGAGGAAGATGATGTTCTCAGACCCAGACAACCTCCACCAATATTTCCTCCACCACCCATTATCCCAGAAAACCAAACAAGCCTGACTTATTCATCAACCACTGACTCCAAACATCTGTTCACTCTTGACAATATACCTCCCTCAAAATGGCATGAAGAGTTTTTTAATATGTATTCTTGGTGTATAGCGGAACTTCAGGCCCCAAATGCCACGATTTTCCAGATTATTGCCAAATTTGTAGCAAGGATCACAGGAAGACTGCAAGAATGGTGGATTAATCTAGGGGAATACAGGCAAAGACAGGCAGCTCAATGTAATACCCTGGAAGATTTTTTCACAATAATCCATAATGAGTTCCTTGGATCTGTAACTCACTACACTGAAGTAGCACGAGAAGAATTTCTACTGATGAAATGCTGCTCATTTGAAAGAAGAGATTTGGAGAAACATTTTGACAGAATGTCAAGAAGATATTACTCTTTTAATGGCATGGATGATGTCAATTCGAAGCATACTTTCCTCAATTCCCTTCCACAACCATTAGGAGACGAAACTCTTCGCATGATGAATCTCCAAAGGATAACTTTGCAGCAAGCCTCTTTGGGAGAAATTTATCAGCATGTGCTTATTGCCTTAGAAAAACTCTGCAACCAGAGAAAATTTCTTTTAGAAATCAATAAGATCCATGGCAAACTCAAGGATAATTGTAAAAAGAAAGATTTGCAGATCAAGTGCTATGACAAGAGTTGCACCTGCTCAACAAAAAGAAAAGATCATTTCAAAAAATATTCCTGGAAGAAACAGCACTATGCGAGTCAAAAAAAGCAATCCTTCCGCAGGAAGAAATGGAGATTTCTTAAAAGAAAGCAGTTCAGAGGAAAAACTTCAAAAGTTTGTTTTGTATGCAGAAGGCCGGGACATTTTGCAAAAAATTGTCCAAAAAGTGAAAAAGCAGCAAAACTTCTGGAGCAAGCACAGATTCATGCGGATGATACTCCTTTTTCAGATGTAGAGTCTCTCTTTTCATTGGATGATGAGTACTCGCCTCAAGCTCTAGCAGTCATGGCTTATTCTACTTCGAAAGAAGACTCTGATCCAGACAATGAAGAAGATTCAGATCCAGAAATCCAAACTATCTTTACATCACAGCCCATTATAGCCCCCCTAACCAGTCCTACCCCTATAGCCCAAGTAAGCATCCTCCTTGATACTTATGTTAAACCCATCTCAGTAATAGCTTTATTTGATACAGGAGCAGCAGTAACAATCTTTCATCCTAAAATATTACCCAAAGAATGTTGGTTACCTCATCACCAGATGTTCAGAGCAGCAAATGGAGAAACATTTTTGATCACCCTCAAAAGCAAACCCATTCTCATCAGAATATTCCCAACACGTACCATTAAACATCAAGTCCTTGGCTCCCCCCTCACAGGTAGAGACCTTCTTATAGGATTTGACCTCCTTCATCAAATACCCAGTCTTAGATGGTCTTCAAAAGGACTCATGCATAAACAACACCTTCTTACCTGGACCCAAGTTCCTCATTTATTCTCGGTAGATCCTTTTGAGTCCCTAAAATTCCAAATTATCAATGATTGTTGTGCAAACAGCCACTCTGAATTCCTCCTTAAAAATCCAAACCCTTTGCGGCAAAATCCAAGTTTCTTCATCCATTTACCCTTCAAGAAGAATGAAGACGTTAATCCCACAAAAGCCAGTCATAGAGGGATGAATCCAGAACACCTAACTTTAGCCAAGCAAGAGCTATCCACCCTCCTTTCTGAAGGACTCATTGAACCTACAACCTCGCCATGGGCATGTGAAGCTTTTTATGTCAACAAACATGCTGAGCAAGTACGAGGAAAACTCAGACTGGTAATCAATTACCAAGATCTCAACCATTTCCTCGCAGATGACAAATTTCCCCTGCCAAATAAAAGTGCTCTTTTCCAGCATCTTTCAAATGCCAAAATATTCTCAAAGTTTGATCTCAAAGCAGGTTTTTGGCAACTTGGAATCCACCCAGAAGAAAGATACAAGACGGCATTCTGCATTCCAGACCATCATTACCAATGGACTGTCATGCCTTTTGGTCTTAAAAATGCTCCATCCCAGTTTCAAAAAGCAATGGTAATACTGTTCCAGCCACTCTTGACGAATGCATTAATTTATGTGGATGATATCCTCTTGTTCTCAAAAGACGAAAAATCCCATGAAAAGTTACTCACTGAATTCTACCAGTTGGTAAGATCTCAAGGGATAATGCTTTCAGAAAAGAAAATGGTTATCGGACAGTCTTCCATAGACTTCCTGGGAGTAAACATTTCAGAGTGAAAGTATACTTTGCAGCCTCACATAGCTGTCTCTCTTGGTGAATTTTCAGACAAGCTCACGAGTGCCAAGCAAATACAACAGTTCCTTGGAATTGTCAATTACATGTCAGATTTTATTCCAAAGATATCCAATTATAGGAATTGTTTGGCTCAATTACTGAAGAAATCACCTCTAGAATGGAATTCTGTTCATACAGAAGCAGTCCAACAACTGAAGAAATTGGCAGAAAAGCTCCCCCCTTTGCAGATTCCAGGACCAGGAAAACGAATACTGCAGACAGATGCTAGTGATGAATACTGGGCAGCATCTCTTTTTGAAGAGATTAATGGCAAAAGAAGTATTTGCGGATACAAAAGTGGTGCATTCAAGCCTTCAGAACTTCATTATCACTCCACTTTCAAAGAAATTCTAGCAGTCAAACATGGGATTGAAAAATTTCAGTTCCATCTCCTTGGGCATAATTTCCTAGTAGAAATGGATATGTCTTCTTTTCCCAAAATGCTTCAGTTCAAAAGGAAAATGCTTCCACACCCCCAGTTACTCAGATGGTCAAATTGGTTTTCACAATGGTCATTCCAAGTAAAACACATTAAAGGCAAAGATAACCTCATCACTAATTATCTTTCCAGAAAGCCTCCAATCCTCAACACCACTATTATTCCTCCACCCTTGTGTGTATATCCTATTACTGATCCATCCTCATCCTCAAACCCTCCCCTGGCGGATCCTGATGATATCTTTACCATGATAGACACTCTCCCTCCAGAACTAAAAACCCAGATAAAAACTTTAACCCTTCAAGCTAGATCCAAAAGAATCATCAGAACCCTCCATGAGTACCTCAAAAAACACCAGTCTCACTTCCTAGCCATTTTCCCAGATATAGACCAGCCTTGGAAAACCCCTTTTGCCTTCTGGATAACCAATTGGAATGTGGCGCATTATCTCTACATGTGGTATTTACTCAATGAGTATTACCTATGTCTTCACTTTGAACCAAAATTCTACAGGTATCTCTTTCCACATGGCAATAAATATTTTCACAAATTCTGGTTTGAGATTTTAAAAAATGATGCTCATGATGGTGAATGGACAAAGTATCCAAAGATAGAACACCCTAGATTTGGACAAAAAGTCAATTCAGCATGCCTAGTAGCCAAGCTCAATTCTAAAAATGACATCCGAGTAGACGAAATTCTTCACCCTTCAGAGATGCATTGAATTGTTAATCCAGATGGCACTCTCCATATGCATTCTGACGTGCATTGGGTATCCTGTTATCATGCACTCACAATGGCTGAATCTCTTAATAAAGGAATACTCCCTGAAATAGTGCCAACTGACCCAGATGTCTGCAGACAACAATGGCCATATGAAGATCATTGGGAAATGCCTAATCCTCTTGTAGGATATGATGACCCTCAATACCATAATCATAATCCAGATGATGTTGATGAAGAATGGTTCCAAGGAAGAGATGGATGGGATTAAACAACTCTAGCAAAAAAAAAAAAAAAATCCTAGAAACGTCTTCAGGCGTTAAACTTTAATTTTTACTATTCACTATCTATCTGTCAAAAACATATCCAGAACAATCCACTTATGCACACAGGCCCCTACATAGTATGACACTTGTTCATCTCTTCAAGAGTTTATCCTGATGAATGGCAGACTCATTATGGCATGTTACCAGACTTCTGCCTACTTTGACAAGTGTTGCTCAACCCACCAGGGCCTCCTTCTTCTGTAAACTACCTCCTTATCAGCAGCTGATCCTTATCCTCCAGATGGCTCTCTTTCAGAAGCTGGCCCCCTTTGGTTCTTCCACGTGTAATACTTTGGATAAGGCCTCTACTCTTCTGGAATGTATCATGTATTGCTTATAAATAGAGTCTTTGTAATCTAAAAGAGGTAGAGAGGAAAAGAGTGAAAAAGCCTCCATAGTTATTACCAGTCCTATATGTCTGATGTAAAAAAGCTTCTAAATCTAATAATATCGTTTGCTTTATTGTATGTGGTGCTGTGTTTTAATCCCTATATCCATACTATTTGTTATGCTTTCTTAGTAGTCTACGTGGTTTAGGTATCATAATTTTCTATTCATTTATCTCTTTTTGTGAACTGAAAATTTGTTGTGAATTTGAGTTTGTTGAATGCCTAGAGATTTTTTTTGTTCAAAATAAAAGAGAAAGTAGAAAAGGCAACAACAAAAAACTTAGAGTGCGTCTATTTAAATTTTTAAAAAAATATATTATAAAAAATGAGGAAGAAAATATGATACGTCTATTTAAATTTCAAAAAAATAAGGGATAAAAGATTGCAAGAAAAAATAATAGTGTGTGTCTGATTAAAAAAGATAAGTAAAAAGAATAGAGTGTAACTTATCAAAAATAAATAAAAAATAGAGTGTGTGTTTTTTATTTTATAACCAATAAAAAGGGGGGTAGAGAGAGGTAACGGGAGTTGATGCCTTCCACCTGAACATGACCATAGTGATACTCTACTCATTGGGCCCAAGCCTGCGAGAGCAGTAGAGTCTGTCTATTTAAAAAGAATTAGAAATGATGAGGAAAATATGGTGTTTTGTTTAAATTTCGAAAAGATAAGAGATAAGAAAATTGTAAATTGCGAGAACGTGAATTTATTGGATATTTTCCAAGATTTAGAAAAATGTTTAAACCAATTCTTAGAGAAAATTTAAAAAGAATAATAGAACTAATTACACTATTCAATATAAACATGCAATTGGCCTATTAGCTCAGTTGGTTAGAGCGTCGTGCTAATAACGCGAAGGTCGCAGGTTCGATACCTGCATGGGCCAATTATAGCATTTTATTTTTTGCTAAAAGATAAATATATATTTTTTATACTACTATTTAAAGGATTTTGCCTATTTGAGATCCTCATTTTCGTGGTAACTTAATAAAAATGCATCTCTAACTTTCACATAAAACATTGCCTACAAAATAGGACCATTATCTTGTTGGTTTTCAAACTCAACTTCAATTGTATTCAACACAATTGGATAAGATAATTAACTTCCGCCCGAAATTTAATTGGCCAATCACATTCTCCACTTTTTCAATTACCAAATTCAAACTTTTTTTCTTTTACAACAAACAAGCTTGTAACTCCATGCATATGTATGATATACTTAAAGATATATAATAAGATACATAATACAATTCCTATATATATATATATATATATATATATAATTTAAATATTATTGATAGTCATTTTTTATATTTTGTTTAACTCTTTAAAAAATGTTTGTAAGGATATTATTAGGTATAAAATGTAAATTGTCCATTTTTTTAAAAAATTATTGCGAAACACTTTTTTTTTTTACGATTCATTTATTCTAGAGTCTTTGGTTTTTGTACTTAATAACTCACTTGGATGAATATTTATGATGTGGTCCCACATTTTATTCTAAAATTAAGAAATAAAACTATTTAAGAATAAATTAATTTAGGACACATGACGCAAATTTGGAACTCTAATTTGAGTTTCTCTCAGTTTCACCTATTATTATATATATAGATATATAGATTACAAAACCAAATTCAAATTTTTTAAGAGAGAAACTTATACAATTATCTCTTCTTGTTTTAGGCATAAAATTTATACAATAATCACTACTACTAGCTTCTAAGCACGTGCTCACGCACGATCTTAGAGGCTTTTTTATTTTTTAGGATTTAGGAGAATCCTTGATACCACTAGAAAAATTACTTTCACAAAGGGAAAATAGAATGTAAAAAAAAATTAATTAAAAGAGAAAATACATCTCTAACTTTCACATTAAACATTGCCTACAAAATAGGATTATTATCTTGTTGGTTTTCAAACTCAGCTTCAATATTCAACATAATTGAATAAGATAATGGGGTAATTACACTAAACCCCCTTGTGGTTTGGACCGAAATCACTTTACCTACCCATGGTTTAAAAAGTGTCACTTTATCCACCTGAGGTATGTTCCATTTGTTTTTTGTAACCCACCTCTATTAAAATTAGGGGTGAATAGGTATTTTTGCTCAAATTTTATGTTTCTCTCCTTCAAAAACAAAAAATAGCACAAAAATGCAAGAGAAACAAGATCAAAAGGAAGGGTTTTGTGAAAATTAATATTTGGACCCTATATTCAAAACTCTTATATTTGGACCCTATATTCTAAAGACCCCCTCTGTTTTCATCTCTCCCTTCACAAAGGACCCTATATTTGAATCATTGCTGCCGGAGCGTGAGGTTCCTTTTAGAGACTGACATTGGGATAAAGAGCATGAAACTTCTTTGTACGTTCTTGACCTTGTAGGATCAAAAAGTGGAGCTGTTTGCTTGCAGAAGCCATTGCAAAGCTTGC
Organism: Quercus ilex subsp. ballota; assembly: GCA_032727855.1. Taxonomy (NCBI): domain Eukaryota; kingdom Viridiplantae; phylum Streptophyta; class Magnoliopsida; order Fagales; family Fagaceae; genus Quercus; species Quercus ilex. Next base: position 37,092,795 of record CM064915.1, read on the forward strand.
ACTGTAGCCAAATCAAATCACTACCAGTATCAGCAATGCCTAGGATTTGGACTGGTGGTGTGCCAACAGAGAATTTCAAGAGGTATTCACCTCGATTTGAGATTATATCTGCTTGAGCTGCATTGGTAAAGAGTGAAGAAGTTGACTTAAAGTGATTGACACGATTAATGGAACGACGCAAAGCCTTGGCTATGCGCTGTGAAGGAGTTTCTGAAGGGTCATAAAAGGAAGAGTTTGGAGAGTCACGGTGGATTAGATCTGGGTAGGTAGATCTGGGTTATTTGGAGATAGTATTAAAAAAAAAAAAATTTAAAACCAAAAAAAGGAAAGATAAAGAAATAAAATTACAAAGTGGCAATATTTGATCAAATATTTTTGGACCCAAACCTCTCAATTCTCTCATCAATCCACTCCCTTATATCCTTCAACACAAGGTTCGCATTCTCATCTAGCTCCCCTTGAATCAACGAATGGTACATCCCATCATAGAGCTTCAAACTCTTATCCTCACTCGCCGCCTTCTCGTACAAGAGCTTCAACGATGTGGGGCATGTGACCCCATCCGAGGTACCATGTACAGTCAAGAAAGATAGGGAACTTCCGGCGATTTTCTCCATGTCACCTAGGTAGCAGCGGAGGCCGTCGGATCTGTCGTGGCCCAGGAGATCGACGACGAAGACTGCATAGCCATAGGAGATCTAGGTAGGTAGATCTGGGTTTTTTTTTTTTTTTTTGGTATGTTCTTCATGTTCAAGATTTATGTGAATTGAGAGAGAGACCCATACCACTTTTTGATCTTGTTTCTCTTGCATTTTTTTGCTATTTTTTTTGTTTTTGGAGGAGAGAGACATAAAATTTGAGCAAAAATACATATTTACCCCTGATTTTAACAGAGGTGGGTAACGAAAAACAAACGAAAAATACCTTAGGTGGGTAAAGTGACACTTTTTAAACTATGGGTAAGCAAAGTGATTTTGAGCCAAACCACTGGTGGGTTTAGTGTAATTACCCCTAAGATAATTAACTTTCACTTGAAATTTAATGTGCCAACCATGTTCTCCACTTTTTCAATTACCAAATTCAAAATTATTTTCTTTTATAACAAATTACAAAAACCAAATTCAATTTTTTTTAAGAGAGAAACTTATACAATTATCTCTTTTTCTTAGGCAGAAAACTTATACAATAATCACCACTACTAGCCTCTAAGCAAGCGCTTACATGTGTGCTTAGAGGCTCTTATATTTTTTAGGGAAATCCTTGATATCATTGGGAAGATTACTTCCACAATGGGAAATAGAATGTAAAAAAATTTATTAAATGAGAAGAAAACTTGTGCTAATTTTATTATTTTATTTTGTTACAAGAAACAGAATCTGATAACTAAAAGGGAAAAAAGCTTCAAAACTAAAATAAAATATTTGTGACAAATTAACAATAAATATACAAACGTGCGTCTTAATTATGCCATAAGAAATGCATAGCTTTGAAGAAATTTAAGACAATTCTTATTGCAAACCAAAAAACTAAAATGTAGAGCTTTCCCACCAAATACAAGCAAAAAAAAAAAAAAAAAAAAGGTTAAACGAGGTAAAATAAAGCTAGTGTTGCTCACTAGTCTATATCTTCTTTTTCTTTTTCTTTTTTTGAGAAGAATTAGTCTATATCTACACTACTATTTAAGGAGTTTCCCATTTAAGCCATGGTATAATCAAATAAGTGGATATAAATTGTTAACACCAATTTTGATAAGCAAGGATATTGGTCACTATTCTATTCCCAAACTCTATTCAATGCATTAAATATATAAATAAAAGATTTTCCAATTACTTGATAAATGGGTTATTATTTGGTCTTCTTTCTTATTGTTTGTAAGGAAAGAAATAATAAATGTTTTAAATTTTGTTGTTGAGAGAGTTCAGACAAAATTTTCATAATATAAATCAAAGCTCCTATGCATGGACGGAGCCACGGTTGGACTTAGGGGCAATTCCACCCCCCCCCCCCCCCACCCCCCAAAAAAAATGTCTTTTAAAAAATATTATTATATATATGGGTACTAATTTTAACAATTTTGTTTTATGAATTTACACTTTTGCCGCCATAACAATATTATTGATTATTTTAAGAGTATTGTTATAGTCACAAATTTTTCTACAACATTTTCACAAACTGTTAAGGTAGCAAATTATTATTGATTCACATTTGGACCCACCACTTATATTGTTTTTTTAATTTACTAATAATCACTTATCACATTCGCAAACAAAATAATTTTTTTTTCTTACCCAACAGCACACATATCAAAGACAAAAAAAAAAAAAAAAAAAAAAAACCCTCAGCAACTACGCAATAGCAGAGTCAGAGGCCGAAGTCACTTCACACAACTAGCAACAAAGTTGCCCCCTTAACTCTAAGTTCTGGCTTTGTCCCTGCTCTTATGCCCTAGTAAATTGGTCCTCATCAAGTCTCCGTTACACCCATTCTTAAGTATTTCATATAGTTTATTTCTCTCCTTTCAAACATTTGCCTAGCTATAGATAAACTCAACATGGTTTTTTCTTTGCAGTTCTACTCAAGAGAAAGAAAGGAAAAAAAAAAAAAAAACTATGTTTGGTTAACTAGAAGAAAGTCACAATACCTAAGGATATAAGGGATCTTGATGCATTCAATATGAAAACAAAAAACATTGTTGTACTTGCCAAATTATATTAGAGACTATCCACTAATTCTAATGCCCCCTAGAGCCAATTGTTAATTTAGAAATATCTTACTAACTCTTGGGTTTCTCCTAGGGGCAAGAAGCTCCCTTGCTCTCCATTATGAGTTGCTAGTAAAGTGGAAAGTGTTATTTTTAATAGAGTCCTTAAATGGACAATAAAGAATGGTCAATTAGTTCATCTTTGGAGAGATTTTTGGTTACTAATAGGAGTGAAATGTGATAACTTTATATATATGGCTTGTCTCCATAATAGTGTTTTTATTTGTAAGCCATATAAGCAACTCATAATTAAGAGCAAGAGAGCTTCTTGGCCCTAGGAGAAACCCATTGAAAAACACTGTTTCTTGCCCCTAATAGTAAGCCATATAACTAATTAAGATAAAGTTATCACATACTACTCTTACTATTAGGCACTTTATATGGCTTGTCTCCATAATAGTGTTTTTATTTGTAAAGTTTTAGGATCAAGGGGCTTTAATCCGAATCTACTATTTGTGTCTTACGTAATTCTCAAGTAGATCCCAAACTTATCTATTCAATAAATGTTTATTTATGTTTTATCTTAGGGGTGTCCACAACTTGGATCGAGTCAAGTTTATTCTCAACTTATACTTGACTCAATCACATTGGAAGAGGAAAACGAAACTTGTCGTTGACTGATTAGGAATGGTGGCTAGACCATGCAGTTCTCCAAAGGTGATAGTTGTTGAGGGGTGTTTTTTCGTTGCCAATATAATATTTGTGAAACCAAGATTGGAGACTCCACTTTGGACTTAGAATAAGGTCTAAAGGCTATCGGTGAAATGTGAAAGACTCATTTTTGCTCAAGGTTCAGGTTACATCCAACAAATATGATAATAAGGCCCCAAAAATACCTTTTGCAAAGATAAGCTAGCAAAAAAGATGGTCTACCACAATAAGTTCTTAAATAATAGTCCAGTAGTAAATAAGAGAAATGTCCAATGGTTAGATGTCTGACAAATTAATAAATGTATTCATATCATAAAAATCATGTATTTCACCTTGTTAACACCCAATTTTGCAACTTGCATTTAACCTTACATGGAGGACAAACAAGTAATTTCACATCGTTAGATCATTATTGTCATATCATTAAAGTAATCTTGATGTCGTAACAATCAAAATGACTGGTCACAAGCCTTAATCAAACCATCGAATTCAAAGTTATCGTCAAATCAAGGTTTAATGGCCAAGATGCACTCTCACAAATTATGTCTGACTATATGTGATTATAAACAATTAATTCCAATTGATTATAAATTTATAATTATAATAAATTTTAAATTATTAACGTATCATAATTTGATTGGTTAGGATTTCAGCTTATGGTAAGGTTGCGCATACTTGATTAATTAAATGGTCAAACAGTAATTATTTAATGAATAATTTGTGTAATTATCTTTTTAATTGGAATAATTAGGTCATGAATTGGGGCTGATTAATTCTGAAATGGAAGTAATTAGGGCTTATTAATGTTAATTAGAAGTTAATTTGGGGTCTATTAATGTTAATAGTGCTGAAACTATTTCGCAAGTGAGGTTCATTTGCTAGAAACTAGATATCTGGGGCTTCAATTGAGCACAAGAAAATTTTGATAAAAAAGAAGAAGAAGAGTAAAATCTGATTTTTTGAAGTTGGCTCTAAGGTTTATTACAAGAGCTACAGAAAAAATCAAAATTTTAGTCATTTTGCCTTCTCACTATTCCCACCAACCTTCAAAATTAATGCACTAGCCTTCCCTAAACTCTAAAATTGGGTTTAGGTTCTCGATTTTCTCTCATCCTTTGTCAACCCTCATTGTATGTCCTTCCATTCATGTTTTCTCCACAATTACTATATAAACCCCCTCCCCCCACTCCTCCATTCTAGAAGCACAAAAACATCCCCTCTTCTGTCTTTCTTGAGTCTTAGTAAAGTAGAGTTAGTCTTGTTATATCTTGGTCTTCTTAAGACTCAAGATATTAATAGCATGTTTGGAAAGGGGCTAACTTAAAACTCAAAATTCATAACTCAAAACTCAAAATTCATAACTCAAAACTCATTATTCAAACTCATCACCCATATCTCAAAACTCTATCTCACCAAGAACCCAAAACTCTTTACTTCTTGTTTGGTTCATAACTCAAAACTGTGTCCCTCTTCTCATAAGTTCACTTTATCCCTTTTTTAGTGGAACCCACAGCCTGCCTAATGATCAGAACAGTTATTAATGTCTCCTCTCACCTAATATAAAAAATTATTTTATTTGTTTCCTTATCTCCCACACACTCCGAATTCCATCTTCAACACATTCCATCAAATACCCATCTCCAGCAAACAGAGAAGACCCATCTCTAGCAACACGTCGAAGACCCATCTTTAGCAAAATTTGAAACTTCTTTCCTTCTCCAGCAAAAGTCGAAGACCATCTCCAGCAAAAATCCAAGATTATCGGTATGTTTTTATTTCATTCTTAGTTATAGTGCTCTGTTGCTCTTGCTCTGTTGTTCTTGATTTTATCTTCTTTCTCTGCCCCAAAAGGAACACCAAAATTCATGAATGGGTTCCGAAACATTCTGGTCTACTTGCTTTATTATTTTCCCCACATCTCTTTTTTCCGAATTTATGACTTCATGACTACTGAAAAGTGTGTTTTAATTTCGTTTGTGCAGGGTTGAGTTTGTTTATCTTTCGGTGACTATGCTTTGAGGTCAGGAATGTGGGTATTTGGTTTCTTCTAACTTACGCTTTAGATTGTTCTCAGGTGATTCTGCCTTTGTGGTTTTGTTTGTTTTTACTATAATTGTTATCTGGTAAAGTAGTATTTTCTATTGACATGGAGTACTCTAGTGAATAATTTTCCTAACATTTTGCATGAATGGAGTTAGTTTGGCTAAGATACTTACTGCAGTGACATTGGTTCTTTTGTAGTCCTATATTCTTGCATAATCTATTTTCTTTCATCTTTCACTTTCACCATATGAAAATTTTGAGCTGCAATAAGGAGCAAATTGGTTTACTTTTACAATATTCCTTGCAAGCATACGGCAATGGGAAATTCAAATACTACTCATTTTGTGCTATGTGTAGAGGCGAGGGGTGTTTGAACAAATGTCGAAAGGAAGTAACTATTACTCTAGCTGTAATGGCCATCTATGCGACATGGATTGCTGTGTGGTTAAGACATCATTGTGGCTCCATAACTTTGGTAGGAGGTTTTATGGTTGTAGAGAATGGACATCGGTGAGTTTACATTTGCGTTTAATTACACTGTTCGTTCTATGTCATAAATTCCTTTATTTAGCCTGTATTGATATTATCATCTATGTTGTAGGATGATGACTGACATTGTAAATTTTTTAAATGGTTAAACAGCAACACCTGTAAGTGTGGCGTGGAAACAGCACCTATCGTGATAGCAAAGTTCAGGAGGCTGGAGAATGAGGCAATGCTTGCTACTGAGAGCGAAAAGAAAACACGTGCATTGCTTGAAGAAGCACAAGAAAGGAAAAGAGTTGCGAAGCGAAAGACAGAAAAATCTAAGGTTGCATAAAGGATTGCTGAAGAGAAGATAAACACGTATAAACAAGTTCTAGTTCTCTCATAGGTGTTGTTTCTTGTATTCTACTTATTTAGTACTAGGTTTGGGGATGTTGGAAGGACTCAATTGTGTTTGCCATGACAATTTGGTGTATGTAATAGGCAATATGTAACCCTTTGATTTTGGACACATGACTCCAACAATCTATTGTAACACTTGACATTTTAATTTAATATAATGACTCTTTCATGAATATCTTTCTCCCTGTTAATTTGAGCTTGGTTAATAAAGGTATCCTAGCTATCAAATGGACATCAAATGGACATTATGGAACCACAAAACCCAGGTTATACGTGCAAGTAGTTTGTCCTAATCAAATAGAGAATATACCAACTTCCAAAATTTCCTATACATGTAGGCACCAAGATACTCTTATATAGCAGAGTTCAAGCCCTAAAACTACCTACAACCTCACAGCAACTAAAATAAAACTGGATAATAGGACATTATAATTAGAGTATCAAGATTTGTAGCCAAATATACAAAAATACCAGCAGATTCATAAGTTCCATTGTCAAACTACAAGAATAGTTCATAAGTTACAAAAGACATTGTCAACAAGGATTTGACAATGAATATATAATAATACAACCTGTCTAATGAGTTCTCATCTATCGTAATACAACATATATATATATATATATATATAAGGTGGCAAGAACATATACTGCCAGGTGACTAGATAGTCCCAACAGCCCAACCAAATACTCCACCAGCAAAGTAGCTACCCATAACATATTTTCTGATTCAATGACGCACATAATCATCTCACATGCGGTCGATGATGTCATCTCTAAACTGATTCATAGCTCGCTTGGCCAAGTCAGACATCTCCCTAACATGCCTTCGGGTCGTTGTATAGCTTGATGCTCTTGTAGATCCACCATCACTGTTTCAGCTAGCACCTCTACCAAGATCGGCAGTTTCCCATGTACGAAACAGCTTGTCAGACCGATTGTTGATGTAGATGAAATTGTGCACAGTATAACACATAAAAATGATATACCACTAGTGCAAAGGCTTCAAGTTCGGCATCAAGTTCAATATGGGAAAACAGGCCTTCAAGATGCCAAAAGCATCGATCAATGACCATGCGCTATGAGAAGTGCTTATAGTTATATAACTCCTTCGTTGTCGGTTGCCTATTGCTTGATCTGGACTCTTGAGCATGGTAGCGGGTGGATTTGTGCGATAGAAGGAATGACGTACCAATGGGGTAACCTGAATCAACCAAGTAGTATGAACCTACATGTTAAATGAAATATTAGTTTATCATTTATTACATCCACAGACATCCAAATGTGTTTTACTTAGTATTTAAATTTAAAACATGTATACCTTCTGGTGACCATGGAAATCCATGCTTCGGGTCCTTAATGGCTTCCTCCAATACCCTTGAGTCATTTGCACTACCTTCCCAACCCGAATGGACATACGTAAACCGCATGTCATGATCACATACACACATCACATTAGTGGTGATAATACTTTTTCTACTCCTATAAACATTGGTTCTGCCAGTTAGAGGCCGAGCACTGACATGAGTTCCATCAATTGCTCCAATGCATCTCTACAACATAATAGAAATTAATTATAAAAAATATCACATTACTCCAAAGCACAGAACTCAAACATTTATACAATCTGTTTTCCCATTCTTGTTTTCTCTTGGAGATAAGTCATAGTGCTAATTGGCCTAGTGAGTACTTTTACTATATTACTACTACATCCATTGCATGTAAGACAAAAAATTATGAACTGAACCGTTATGACAGCAAAGAAAAATTATAGAACCTTACAAAATAAGTAGCATTGGGTGATATCTCAAACCATGGGTGATACTTGTTCACTTGGAGATGTCGTGGGAGGCCTATGACATTCAGATTAGGCTTAATCAAGTGCTGACCATAAGAGTGGATAGCCCATAAAACCCTTTGAAACTTACGACTCACCGTCTCTGTCAAATGCTGGAACCTATCTGCAATGCGCCGTATACAGGTGTTATGTCCGATAATGTATCATGGCAATTGATTCTTGCACATCAACGCGACCCTTTCCTTCCTTTAGATACCTGTGCTGTTTCAACTCATCAACCAAATGATAGAACAACCGCAAAGACATGCGGAACATCTCAAAGCACTGTTGCGAATTTCCATCTCTGACCTCATCCATGTAACCACTACCAGTCAATGTGCTTGTACACATGGGACGTTTGTCGTAGTGTCATTATACATAAGATGCCATCTCCCCCACCAAACCATTTACATAGTCAAACTCCTCCTCACTATCACAATCTGAATCTGTATCTGACCAATCGTAATCTGTATCATACCTATAGTGGAGGGTGTCATGGTCAGGGTTGAGGCAGCTGTGCCCAAGATCATTCCAAAACCCATGCATCTCAACTTTGCAGTTGAAAAATGGGTCATCAAAATCATAGCTCCCATTGAACTGCTCCTCATCTAGGTCTGAGTACTCCTTATCAAAGTCATTGCCCCAATAATGCATCTCATCATCATTGTTGAAGTAGGCATTGTCAAAGTTATAAGTCCAAAATGAGTTAGCATCATTGGGGCCGGACATTATGACCTATACGCTGCAATGAAAGAGGATTAGTATGGATGAGGCAAAAAATGTATAGTTGTATGAAATAGACAAAGCAGATTGCTAGGCATGATAGAACAAATTTTAGAAAATGTACAAAGCGTATAAAACAACAATTATGAATGTTCAAATATTTAAGATAACATAACATGATATAAATAGAGTTTAATAAACATAACCACAAACTAAGCCAAGTCTACAACAAACATTATAGAGTAACATAAGCATAATAAGTTTTCAGCCATCTAGGATAACATCCAAAAACAAATCAAAAGATGGCCTAACCAACAACACATCTTAAACCTGTTTTAATAAGTACAACCACCTCCATGAAACCACCATACAACAGAACCCACATTACATAAATGAAATAATAACACAAAAGATCGGTTGTGATTCTACTTTGCAACTATGTCCATCCAATTCTTCCTCTTATGCTCTAGCATCCCTATGAACACCACCATGTTCTCTTTGAGGTGTAGAGCCATGAAAACAATGAACTAGACATCATCATCAAGGTCCTCATGTTGATTCAGAACTTCAATAGCCTTTTCCAGTGAGCATGGATCACCTATAGCAGCTGATTGGCCAAAATGTTCAAAGCTACCAGCTGCCCGCTCCCTTCTTTGGGAATACCTCTCTTTTGCAGTATACTCTTGTAAAGCCACAGTCATCTCACTTGCCCTATCCGCTTTCTTGGCAACCTTCTTCCCTTTGCCACTGGAATCTTGAAGTGGATGTTTGTCAGCATGTTGGGTTTGGTCAGGAAAAGGGCTTTCATCCCTAGGTATTCCCTCAAGGCTTGGGCTGTAGCAGTCATCATGACTAACTTGGGTATGATGAACATCGTTGGCAAGTTCCTCCTCTAGGGCACGCTCTTCATCACTATTTGGGACTGGGGGTGTTATAAGAGATTTGAAAGGCCCCAGTTGCAGTATTAGAGGCAAATAGTTGCCTCAGTTTTTCATAGTAGGGGCAGCCCTTCTTCCATAGTGAAAGCTCGAAATTGTGTGAAAATACAAGAGCTTGTTTAGACCTCCAAACAAAAGTTACAGCTCGGTTGATTTTACTCTAACTTAAATTAAGTGCGAAATAAGACTAAATGTGAGCGAACTAACAATAAAACTACTCTAAGCCATATTCATCAAATATCAACAATAAAATGAAAGCTAAAAGCGTAGGGAAGAAGGATGCAAATACAAGATAACACCAAGACGTGTTATCAAAGAGGAAACCGAAGAACTCGGCGAAAAACCTCTCCGCCGCCCTCCAAGAGGTAAATCGATTCACTAGAGAATAAGTTGGAGTACACGAATAACAAAAGACCCTCTAAGCCTAGTCTACCCAATGTACTTGAGCCCTACAAGCTCCTGCTACCAACAGACTTCTTGGAGTCATGTCTTCTCTAACTTTCCGGATCTCGCAATACGCCCGATTGCATTCGCCAAGCCTCTCCGGCTTCTTTTGGCAAATCTCTAAAACTACCTAAGCTCTAAAACACTCTCTACACTCCGAAAAGGTGTGGGTTATGTTTGTGTACAAATCTCTTCTTAAGGTATGACAATGGGAGAGGGAAAGAGAAGAGGCTAGAATGATTTCTCACTAAGGATGAGTAGCTTTCTCTCTAAAAGATGGGCGTGTGTGTTCAAGAAAACCTATCTGGGGTTTTTCTCTTTGAATGGCCTCTCATACTTTTATGTAGGGACGACAATAGGGCGGGGTAGGGCCGAAGGATGGGGTCTTCGTCCCCGCCCCGTATGGTTTAGTCTTGCCCTATCCCCGCTCCGCCCCACCCCACATGACGGGGACAACTTTCTCAGCCTATCCTTGCTCCTTGAGGCCCTGCGAAGCTCCGCCCCACCCGCAAAGTTCTACTTTTTTTTAATTTGCCCTAAATCTAGTACAATTTTTTTAATGAAACCTATTTCATTAGTAAAAATATACTTGAAATTAAAACTAAATTTATCCCATCAAATCAAATTTATTTTTAGAAAAAATTGAATAATATATCCAAATGTTTAACAAGACAATCATTAAAAAAAAAAAAAATCTCATAGTATAACACAACAAAATAAAGGCAGAAAACCACATTGGGTAGAATAAAATAAACTAATATTGATATGATTGTTTAAATAGTAGGATTTTAGGGTATGAAAATTTTACAATTATAATCTTTAGCAATGCAGGGCAGGGCGGGGACGGGGACAGGCGGGGCGGGGTGGGTCTAAAAAGTTTAAACCTATCCCCGCCCCGCCCCGTGGTGCGGGGCTAAAATCTTACCCCATCCCCACCCCACTACCTTTGCGGGGCGAGGAAAACCTGCACGGGGTGAAGCGGGGAGGGGCAAGTGAAGGGTAAGAAAGTCCACTTAAAAAATCCTCTAGGCAGAATATTTCGCAAGAAGGCCTTACTCGTGACACACTTGCGAAATCGACAGCCTGATACGACTCTTCAGATTCTAGCATGTGCTTCTCACGTGACTCTTTCGCGGGTTAGCTTTTAGTGAGACACTCGCGAAATCTACTTGTTCATCCAATACATGTTCGATTCCTCACCATCTTAATACTAAACCCAATACAATATATCCCACAAAATACAACAAAATTAAAGCAATTACAACACTTTTTGTCATGGAATAAAGCCAACATAAAACATAATTGTAAATCAAAACTTTACATGTAGTAATAGTGCTTTTGGATCTCCTTGAAAGAAGTAAAATTGCCATCAAACACAGGCCATATGAAACATAACTGGGACGTACATATAGATATGCAAACACAAATGGGGTAAACAACGTACAACAACCACATTTGCCCACACCTCTTTAGAACCAGTCACAGTTTGTGTTATCTCGTCTCACCCCAAGCCCGTATGATTCAAAAGCTATACCCACTTTCGTTGTTTTTGCCTTAACCTATTATGCTTTTGAATCACCTTCTTAGTGAGGAAATTCTTCCCAGTTTGGGTATTGAGCTGCTTGGTAATAGATTCCCAAACAGGCATCTTAAACACACCAATTTCCATATTCCCTTTGAGTTGTTCATCCAACATAATCTCAATAAATATTTGCTCAATGTAGGGAGGCCATATTTTGTCACCCGCATCCTGTGATTCATGAGCCATCTAATACAAATATCCCAGCACATAAACAAGTTAATTTATAGAACATAGGTTGTAATAATGTGGCAATGTGGGTCCTTTTAGCCTTTTGAAAGACCAAACAAAATTTTTGCTTCCAAAATTATTTACAGCAGACAACCCACAACATTGGATGCTGGTTTAAACTATCAGCACAAGACCCACATCAAGCATATTTGAGTTTTTACAATATACCATAACATGTATGAAATATATACTTTCGGGTTTTCCACATCAACAATTGCCGAAGTAGAAATATTTCACAAAACCCATAGATGTTTAACAAAGTACATAGGAGAGACATAATTGTTCAAGTTGATAAAATTTTTCCACAAAATTTATATCAAATGAAATAGAACATAGTGGGTTTATAGAGGCCAAGAGAGAAAATGTCTTTACCTGTGCAGTACAAGGATCGGATGAACAAACCGCCGTTGACGCCAGTATTGGATGGTTGTCTTAGGGTGTGCTTGTTTCTGGCTGGGATGGTTTCTTCTTTCTCTCGGTTTGTGTCAGGTTAAGAGTTGCTTGTAAACATATGGAACCAGTGAGAGGTATGAGTAGTAAAAGAAAAAGCAAAAGGAAGAAATAATGGTATGTTGGAAGAGGTGGGTGAGAGGAGAAATTGGAGAAGTTGGAGTAGTAAAGAGAATAGAGGAAAACAGAGGCCAAAAACGAAGCTGGAGCATTTGGAACAGAGAAAGCTTCCAACGGTGTTGAGATGATGTGACAATACACTGAAGGGGGTCCCACACAATTGCACTTATTTACGGAAACTACCACAAAATTCATTTCTCAAATTTTGAAAACAACTTCTCATGAGTTCTTAGTTTTCATTCTCATAACTCAAAAATTTGAGATATGAGTTATGGAAACAAAAATTGAAAACTCAACCAAACATTATTTCAGTAAGTGGGTCCAATGGATTTTGAGTTATATAACTAGAAACAGCCTAATCCAAACACCCTCTAAGTGAGCCTTACTCTCATTCTCCTAGTTCTTCTCTATTCCACCCTTAGGACCTCTACCAAAAGCCTCTTCCTTCACAGTGTGGATCTTGCATGCAAGGACAAACCCTTTCCTTAACTTGTTTTTCATTATGCTATAATGTTAATTTAAGATTAAAGCATGCTAGTTGATTATTTAAATTTCTTGAATGTGTTTGAATGTTCTTGATATGCTTGAATGTTGTTCATATGCATTCTTCACATGTTCTTGGTTGTTTATCACATGTTTATGCATGACACTAGTTTTGATCTTAAATCTATATCCAAAATATGAAAATATATGTTAATTTCACAATTTTTTCAAATGCTTGAATTTAGGATATCACAATTCACACACATTCATTATAAGTTATTTTTTCAATCCAAATGTAATGATTAATAAATGGAATTAAAGTTTATCACATGCACACACATTAAATTCAAACAAAGCAATGAAGTGATATGGTGCAGAATAAATTGTAGCTATGGGTTTAAGAACTTAAAAAATTTTATTTGTCAAGAATTGTTCATCATTGAGGTTCGAGTGAAATACTTATAATATATTATTTGCCAAGTATTAATAACCTTAGGCTTTTGATAAAATAGTGCTACGTAGTTAGCTTAGACTTTTGATGGTGCTATATAGCATTGGGCTTTTGATGGTGCCAAGTAATTAGCTTAGGCTTTTGACGGTGCCATGTAGTAATGAAGTTTTGATAAATAATTTGTCATGGACTTAAACCATGGGTTTTGATTATGAGATTTGAAATTCATTGATAAAATAATTTTGCCATAGGTTTGAACTAGGAGTTTTGATTGTGGGATTTGAATTCCATTGATAAAATAGTTTTGCCATGGTTGAAATATTGCTAAGCATAAGTTTTCTTAGACTTTAATAGGAATGGAATATGCTAAGTCGGTTTTGGGCTTTGCCACAAGCAATGCTAAAACAAGATAAGATATGTGATTTTTATGGTAATGGTTTAATTTGCGACCCAATTTGGTAATAGGATAGGAAATATTTGTGGACTAATTTGGTGATGGGATAAGAAATATTTATGGGCCAATTTGGTAATAGGATGAGAAATATTTATGGAGGTGCAATATGATTTATGGGTGATATTTGGATTTTTATTTTTTGGTGAGTGGATAAATAAGATAGAATAGGATTAGGGCATATGGCATGTGTGAAAATTTTTTTACCTCGATAGCAATCAAATTCGTTTAAAAATTGCTAATGGTGTCTATGAAGAGCAAAAACATGGGAGCTTGGATGAGTCGGTTTTGTCGGATTCCCAAGTGGGGTAATCGACACTCAACTCAAGGCAAGTTTTGAAACATTGGAACCTTTGCCAATTGTCATTTGGCGTTGAAACCACTCGAATCCAAACATGTCAGTTTGGGTTGAGTGAGTTCACTAGGTTGAGGGCTCCACTGGGCAACCCTATTTTAATAGGAAAATAAAATTTACAACTATTAGAAGAAAATAAATACACACATATATCCGTGTGTGTATATATATATATATATATAGGATTCAAATAAATTAAAGAAATAAAAACGCATATATCTCTTGGGGTAGGAATGTAGGATTAGAAATGAATGTTGGGTTGGGCCGAGAATGTAAACCTTGAAAGAACACCTTTTAAACCATCCCAAAAAAATAAGAAAAGAAAGCCCCCAACATTCACACAAATAATTTAATTTGGAAAAAAAAAAGTCAAAAACAAAAAAAACCGCACCCTTGTTTACTTTTTCTCCTCTTTCATCGCCAAATAATCATTCCCTTGCTCCCTCACTCACCGAAGTTCAAACAATCAAAGACTCGAAGGTACGTCCTCTTCATCTTCATCTTCATCTTCATCATCTTTCGCATACCTAACCCTAGACGGTTCGTTTTCGGTTTAACAATTTGCAGAACTTGATATCATTTCACATTCTCACACAATCGGCTTTTTCATTCTCGCTTCGACGTTTTGAGATTTCGGAATTATATATACAAATTATTATTTATATAGCGCCATGGTTGAGAGGAAGCTATTCAAGACGAAGCTGTGCGTTTTGTATCAGAAGGGCAGGTGTTCGCGCCAAAGTTGCTCCTTTGCGCATGGTGACTCGGAGCTCCGAGGTTTCTCTGCCTCCTATAGTGGTACTATATTCTTGCTTGCTTCTTCATTACTTTTCAATCAATTTTGTCATTTTATTTGTTTTGAATTGGTATTAATGTCAATAAAGCTTCAAAATCTATAGCTATGGCTTAGGCTTGAGTTGTCAGCTGCTCAGAAATAAAGAATAAAAAAATGGCACCTTTACCCACTTGCAGGGATTATAATTGTTGATTGCATAGTGAAGTTTAAGCAAAAAGTATAAGTGGGGAGTTAATTGAAGTAAGCCTCAAGTGGGTTAAATGTTACTTTCCCAAAAAAAAAAAAGGTTGGCAAATCAAACATATCTCCCACCCAAGGTGGGTAAACTGTTATTTTCCATATATTTTTAATTGGATATTTTTTTGGGTCATGTTTTTTAATATGTGAGTCACATATGTAGAGGATTTTGACTAGCTTGAAATATACAAATTGGTGTTGGTTTATGTATAGTGGTTGCTTAGTAGGTAAGACACGAGCCATTTTTGAAAAATTATAACATGACACAGCCAGTATAACACAGGTATGGCACCCCCAAATGAATTGTCCATGCTTCTTAGGTTGTAATATATGTAGTACACGTATCAAAAAATAACAAGAAAGAAAATTGGTTGGCTAATGTTATAATGTGTTATTACATAGGAAATACATACCATGTAATGAATACTATTAGATATTGGACTAATGCTCAGCTGAGTAATGCAATCCCTTTGCTATTGATATTATACAGTTCTTTATGTATGTATGTAAACATTTGATTAAGTATGCATATCATTTTTGTGGTGCTGTGTGTCAAGGGATATTTGTATCCTGATGGCTTGTTGTGGAAGGAAAATAGAAACATAGTGAAAAATGCGTACAGTACTTTAAACCAGTGTATAAAAAGTAATCACATGCATTAAATCTATGTATGTATTATATGCTTATATTCATAATCTGTGTATATGTACAGATGTAGGTATAGAGATGTATAAAGTTTGGCTTTTTATTCCAAAACCATAAACTTGTATGTTGACATTTCTATATATCAATGGAATCTGCATAAGCCAGACAAGAGGGCTTGCTTACATCTAATATGAAAGTATGTGAGAAGAGCATTATTAAATTATTGATGGGAAGTATCATCAAAATGTCTGATTGAGAGACATGTTGTACTAACAGCAGTTTGGGGTGTTTCATTGAAGATAGAAAATTTATAGCATCTGACAAGGTTAGTTGCTTTTTTTTCTTCAGAATGGATTGTGCTGGTTGGTTGGTTGGTTTATCCTAATGCTGATTATTGTATTTACATGGCGAGCTTTATCATGGTTGTGATGATCTATGGACCACCAGAGTATTTCTTGAAGGATCATGATATATTTTCCTCCACATTATCTACAAAAGAGGATTTGGTTAATGTTCAAAAGATTGTTACAACAAGTTCTGCAGTTACTTATTTGAGAAGCTTATTTTTCTGAGTTCATTTGTTACCTCTGCTTGAATCACATCACGATGGGATTTCATGAGTTGATCAGGAATGCCATTTTTATGGAGATAGTATCAGAAACTAAACCCTCTATTGCTTGTGGATGGATTATTACTATATCGTCATATGGCAATTTGAAGAAATATCTACCATGCAGATCATGTTATTTATCTTAATTCTGAACAAGAAGACAGGGATATCAGGTCATCTTTATTGAATGCTACTTGCTGTTGAAGGTTATCCCAATGAGGCAATGATGTATCTTCTTGTTGGGTTTTATCTTATTGCTCCACATGGGTTTCTATGGGCCTTTTGGGACTGCAAGGAGGCACTAATAGTGTTCATTAGTGTTTCTCATGTTAGACCTTGTAATGGTAACCTTAGCGTCATTATCTGCTTGCATTATATATCTTATTTCTCAACAAGAAGATGGGCATTTCAACTCTCCTTTATTCCAATGCTATTATGATATATGAAGGTTA
Organism: Quercus ilex subsp. ballota; assembly: GCA_032727855.1. Lineage (NCBI taxonomy): Eukaryota > Viridiplantae > Streptophyta > Magnoliopsida > Fagales > Fagaceae > Quercus > Quercus ilex. The sequence goes on from CM064915.1 coordinate 37,109,937, forward strand.
TCTCAATGTTATAAGCTCAAACATGGGTTTTGTTACATCTATTCATTATATGAGGGGGTAGTTTTGTGACCCTTTTGAAACTAGCACGAAGGCACTAAGAATGTTCATTATTATATATCTCATATTGTTCCATGTAATGGTAAGCTTAGCCTCATTAATGAAAGTGTCTTCTACTTTTTTTGCCCCCTGGAAAGATTAATTGATATTGACTTGGTCTTCCGTACTTGAAATTCTTCTATTTCTTATTGCAGGCAGGCGGGACTATCAAGGTAGTGACTTGAGGGATAAGCTTGCTAGAAGGCATTCTCCATCACGGAGGTATTCACCTGTGAGAGATGCAAGAGGCCGACAAATGCTTCGTGGTCAGTTATATTGTCCTTCAATCTCCTCACTTTCCTCATTTTCTATATTTCTTCCTTTTCTTTATTTGTGCTTAGTCCACATGTCGGTGGCTTTTGGTATATCATTATATAAATGGTTGAGCTCTTCAGTCTTTATTATATATCCCTATTCCCTTCTTCCTATCTCCTTTGGCTATGAATTTCCCATTAAGTTGTTAATAGAGTTTTATTTTCATCTTTTACTTCCAACTGATTGAATTTACTCTGGTGGAACTTGAATTTGCAGAGTTTAGCTCTTCCAGATCCCTTGAGAGGAAGAGGTATGTTTGCATGTTTTCTTTACACTACATATATCTATCTATCTCTCTTTCTCTCTCTCTCTCTCTCTCTCTCTCTATATATATATATATATATATATTTGCTTGGTTAGCATTAATTCATTTTAGATGAAGTCTTTATTATTGCCTTACTGGGTTAATTTTACTCCTAACTACTTTTGCATTTGTGAATAATAGGTAACTTTTTTAGATTATAAATGCAATTACAAAAAAATGAGATTATTGGGGTGGTGTTTTAAGGTTTCTGTTTGAGTAGTTGTCGTTTGCTAGTATCTTGTCTTTATTTTCATTCTTGGAGTTCTTAGACCCTTGTAATCTTAGGTTATAATCTTTTCCCACCATCTCGTATGCCTCCCATGTGATAGGCAATATTTTATTTTAATAAAGTTGATCACTTGTAAAAAAAAAAAATGCAATATAAAATTATTGATTGGCAATGGGGTAAATCTCTCTTACATGTATAGGTCATATGGATGAAGCTTTAGGTGTTGATAATCTTATTGTTTTGGAAAAAGAAAGAACAATCCATGCTAAGAGGGACACCTCTCTTTCATCACTTTTGTGATCTTAGAAAACACACAGTAACATTTTGTGGAAAAAACATGTGGCTTGTTTATCAGCACAATTTGATGAGGATGGGATTTGTGATCTCATAAATTTGCCCCCTTAGTAATCTCGAAATGGCACATTGCTATTCACACCTTTGGTTTAAAATACATTCAAGAATCATTTAAAGGTTTTGTGTGCTATTATGTACATGATGAGATTATGTACAATAATAGTGATGCCGGAGTCTAATGTATTACATGGATGATGATGATGTGGCATGGTGACGTGACATGGCACAAGTCCAGCCAAGCCTAGGGGCTGATTTTTCACATTTTCTATGTGATTATTGTAGCTAAATCCACGTGTGCCAACCTTGTTGTAGTATTTCAAAATTGGAGGGAAAATTAGTTAGTGGGACATGCAAATGCTAGATTTTAGGAAGTTGTTAGAATTAGAAGTCATGTGCTTTATTAAATCTAGCATGTGATAAATGTGAGTTAGTTATGGATGATGTTATCACTAATAAAAAATTCTTTTTCTTTTTTTTGATAAGTAACATAAATTTTTATTAAAAAATGAAAAACAGCCAACCCTAGTACATTGGGAATGTACTATGGGGGCATAAATCAAAAACCAAGATTACAATGATCAAGTAAAACAGGAAGGAAAAAACAAGAAAAATGACAAAAGACCACACTCCAATCGAGGAGAGTGTGTAAAAAGAAAGACTTAATGACATAGGACAACCACAAAAACAATAGAATAAGAGATAAAATCCTAGGAGTCAGCACCTAGGGGTTGCTTGGAGTCAGCACCAAGCAAACTGGAGTCGGCACCAGTAAAAGAAAACACACGTTTTTTTAATAATCATCAAAACTGTCTTACAATAATCCCAAAAAGTGTTTAAATAGCTAACATAAAGAAACCCTAATTATTAAATATTTGGGCTTGTTGAGACTCAAGCCCAATGACTAATAGGCCCTAGCCATAAGGCCACAGGTTGGGCCATCTTCTTTCTCCTATACGTGCGTGTAATTGGGGGCTTGTATCTTGTGTCTGCACCAACTCCCCCCGGGTGAGAAGAACTCGACTCCGTCGAGTGGAAATCTGAAGAGCTCTGATAATACTCCAACAAGTCAGGGTCCAGTCGCTGTAGCTCATCTCGAGTAATCCAACTGCAATCAAAATCTGGGCGCCCTCGCCACCGAACTAGGAAACGGTGAACTCCTCCATCCCTGGTAGAAACAATCTGTTCATCTAAAATAGCATCAATAGATTCTTTATGTGCATAAGGTAGATGTAAGGGTAAAGGGGTGGGAACAGGGGCATCAATAGGATTAGGCAAAGACTCATCAAAAGGGGTATCAGGAATAGCTGTGGGACTTTTATAAGCAACCAGATCCTCAATATTAAAGGAGGAGCTAATACCATAATCAGGAGGAAGATCAATGACATAAGCATTTGGGCCCATTCGTTTCAATACCTTGAATGGTCCAGCACTATGAGCCTGTAATTTTTTAACGGTCCCAGAGGGAAACCGTTCAGGTCGAATTCGAATCATAACATAATCCCCTACCTGAAACTCTGCATGACGCCGATGAGTGTCAGCATGAATTTTATATTGAGAATTACTTGCTTGAATTTTTTTGCGAATCTCATTATGCAAATCATGAATATGTCGTGCAAATGCCTCAGCAGACTCAGACACCCTAACATGTGGGGACATGGGCAAAAGATCTAAGGGCTTCCTAGGTGTATATCCATGCACAACCTCAAAAGGACTAGCGCCTATAGACCTATTGACAGAGCTATTATATGCAAGTTGGGCTACAGGAAGAATTGAATCCCAATTTCGAGTAGCTTCACCCACTAGACACCGAAGGAGATTGCCTAGACTACGATTAACCACCTCAGTTTGACCATCAGTTTGAGGATGAAATGCTGTGGAAAATTTCAATTTAGTGCCCACTAAATGCCACAAGGTCTTCCAAAAATAACTCATGAAGCGAACATCCCTATCAGACACTATGGTTTTGGGAAGACCATACAATTTGACAATCTCATCAAAGTAGAGCTTTGCGATCTTAGAAGCATCAGAGGTCTTCGAACAGGGTAGGAAATGAGCCATCTTAGAGAAGCGATCAACAACTACTAGAATGGAATCATGCTTCCTAAAGGTGCGGGGCAAACCTAACACAAAGTCCATACTCACATCCTGCCATGGGCGGTCTGGCACAGGTAGAGGCGTGTACAGGCCAGTGTTTTGCTTGCGATGTTTGGCCAGTTGACAGGTACGACACTGACCAACTATCTTAGCAACGCCCCTCTTAAGACCAGGCCAATAGAATTGATGTTCCACTTCCTCAATTGTTTTGTCTCGGCCAAAGTGACCTGCAAGGCCTCTTGCATGTATCTCCCAAACTAGGAAATCTCGTACTGAAGACCGAGGGATACATAATTGGTTGGCCTTGAACAAGTAACCATCTCGAAGGGTATAATCATCCAGGACTGGTTGTGGGGCATTACTTAGGCTAATGTAGAGCTCCCCAAAATCTGGGCATGACTCATATTCATCCTTAAGTCGCTCAAACCCAGTAACCTTAACACTCATGACAGATAGCAAAGACACCCTTCGACTTAGTGCATCAGCGGCCTTATTCTCAACTCCCGCCCTATGTTTCACCACAAAGTAATAGCGTTGCAGAAACTCAACCCAACTACCATGCCTAAAATTCAGCTTCTTTTGAGAATGAAGGTAGCGCAAAGCCTCATGATCAGAGTAGATAACAAACTCTCGGGACAATAGGTAATGGCGCCAATGCCAAAGAGCTCGAATAATGGCATAAAACTCTTTGTCATATGTGGAGTACTTTTGCTTAGCGTCATTCAATTTCTCACTGAAATAAGCAATCGGGTGGCGCTCTTGACTAAGTACTCCTCCTATACCAATACCTGAGGCATCACATTCTACTTCAAAAGGCTTGGTAAAATCAGGGAGACGCATGACAGGTGCCTCAGTCATCTTTTTCTTTACCTCATGGAAAGCCTTAGTAGCAGCTTTAGTCCAAACAAACTCCCCTTGCTTCATGCAGTCAGTGATGGGGGACATGATGGTACTAAATCCCTTGATGAATCGGCGGTAAAAGGAAGCTAGCCCATGAAAACTTCGAATTTCATGGATATTCTTGGGCTCGGGCCACTCCACAATTGCTTGAACCTTTTGGGGGTCAGCAGAAACTCCCTCAGAGGATACTATGAAACCTAAGAAGACGACTTTATCGGTGAAGAAAGAGCACTTCTTGAGGTTGCCATATAAACTCTCCTTCCTAAGGGTAGTACAAACTTGAGTTAGGTGGTCTAAATGTTGCTCCCTAGACTTACTATAGATAAGGATGTCATCAAAGTACACAACTAAGAATTTTCCCATAAAAGGCTTGAGCACTTGAGTCATCACTCTCATAAAGGTACTAGGAGCATTGGACAATCCAAAAGGCATGACCATCCACTCATATAAACCATCCTTCGTCTTGAAGGCAGTCTTCCACTCATCACCAGAATGAACCCTAATTTGATGATAGCCGCTTTTCAAGTCTATCTTAGAGAAGATCGTTGCTCCAGCCATCATATCCAACATGTCATCCAATCGAGGGATAGGAAAACGATATTTCACAGTGATCTTGTTGATGGCACGACTATCAACACACATCCTCCAAGTTCCATCTTTCTTTGGGGTCAAGAGTGCAGGGACTGCACAAGGACTCATGCTTTCACGAACAAAACCCTTCCTAAGTAGTTCTTCTACTTGCCTCTGTAACTCGGCATGCTCTGCAGGGCTCATCCTATAGTGAGGCAAATTAGGTAGGGTCGCTCCAGGCACAAAATCTATGGCATGTTGTATGTCACGCATGGGTGGTAAATGATCAGGGAGTTCCTCAGGGAAAACATCCTTAAATTCCTGGAGCACTAGTTTCACTTCTTCAGGTTGCTCCTCACAGGCCTCTCCATGAACTTCCCTAGCAACTAAGACAAATACAATAGATTCTTGAACCGCTACCCTTTCGAATGCCTTAGGGCTTATAATGTTCAGGTCTTTCACCTTTGGTGCTTCTTTCTTCTTGCTCATGTCGATTGGCTTAGGTTTTAAAGGATTGAGCACAATCTTCTTACCTTCAAACATAAATGAGCAAGAATTGGATCGCCCATAGAGGGTGACATCCAAATCATAAAGCCAAGGTCTACCTAAGATAATATGCCCTACATCCATGGGAATTACATCACACCATATTTCAGCCTTGTAGGTGAGGAATTGAAGTGGGACAACACATTTTTCTTTGATGGCTATAGAGGAAGTATCCACCCAAGAAACTCTATATGGGTTAGGGTGAGGGGTCAATTTCAAGCCTAGGCGGGAGACAACGTTAGAGGACACCGCATTAATGCAACTCCCACTATCTATAATAACCTTGCAAGTTTTGTCTCCACACTTAGTGTAAGTTTGGAAGATGGTACTTCTTCGCCAATCAGCAGTGTCCCTCTGCTCCGTCAAAGCGCACCTTACCACATTCACTCTAGGGACACCAAAGTCCTTGAAGTCATCAACTTGGAGAGAAATGGCTCTAATGCATGCAAGGTAGCTAGGATCATCTTCCCACTTTGCCTCAACATCTTGGGTTCCGTCAACATTTGGATCATACACTAGCTCCTCAACATCTTCAACCTTTTCTTCACCCTCTTGAATGACAAGGGCTCTAGAGGGACACCTAGCTGCGATGTGTCCAACCCCATTGCATTTGAAGCATTGGAGGCGAGAGCCTAATCTTGAAGGCTCATTGACCACACCTTTTCCTTTGTCCTCTTTTTCTATTGGTGTACTATTGGGGTTGACCTTAGGGGGTAAGGCAAGTCTAGGTCTACTACCAAAAGGTTGAGGGTTGGTGGGAACACTCCGGGGCTCAGAACGTCGCCAAAAGATAGATTTGGATGCTAACTCACAATTCCTAGCAAGCTCATATGCTTCTCCTAAGGTAGTGACTCCTCGGGTGATAATCTCTCCTAGTAGGCTAGCATTTAAACCTTTCTTGAACCTATTGAGTGTAACAACCTCTTCCTCGACTATTTGAATTCGTCTCTTGAACTCCTTGAACTTCTCTATATATTCAGCCACAGGAGTATTGCCTTGCCTTAGGCGATCCCATTCCTCAAGAAGGGAGCTCCTATAAGTTGAAGGAAGATAATTCTTCGAGAGTGCATTCTTCATCTCAAGCCAATCAGTAATGGGGGGCTCACGTCGTCGCCTAAGGGTTTCCTCCAAGTCTTCCCAAAAAAGGTCAGCTCTTCCAATTAACTTTATCCTAGCATACCTCACTTTCTTGTTTTCAGCCCAATGGTAATAGTCAAAGAATTTCTCCATTTGACGCAACCAATCAGTGAAAACCCATGGGTCTAGACAGCCATCAAAGGTGGGTGCATCTATCTTGTCCTTAAACATCCTATCATCAAAATCCCTAGGGCCATTATGATTATAGTGATCAGGTTCAAAGTTTGGAGCCCTATTAAAGTAACCGAAGTTATGTTGCCTAAGCATATTATCTCCTTCATGGTTAATGGTCTCCCGTTGAGATGCTTCAATTTGTCCAACCCTATCTATTAAATTTTGGACATTTTTTGCTAGTTCAGCTATGGTTTGCTCTAAGGAGGTCCTAGACTCGGAAGTGGACTGATGTTCAGAGTTTGACATGATGCGACCACTACGTAGATGCATGCACACTATATATATGAATGCAATTGAGATTCACAAAAGCTCAAGTAACCAATTCTCAATGTAAAATTAAGGTCAAGCAATAGTGCATGTAGGGATTGGATCAATGAATCACAGGAATAAATTGCAGTCAAGTAGTGACAGTATTCAATATTGAAAGATAGTCCAAATAAAAGTCAAATTCCAATAAGCTCCACAATTAATAATGAGAATTAGATATTTCAAAGGGTTTTTTTTTTTTTTTTTTTTTTTTTTTTTTTTTTTTTTTGTGAAAGTTTAGAATGGGTATTGAAGGAAAGCACAAGTAATAAAATAGCTAGTTGGAGCACAAAATGGGTAGGCCAGTGGGGTATGGTGGCACATGCACATAAAAAATATAAAGATTTTATTCTTCAATGAAACAAAACTGAATCCGCCAAAAAGAGAGTGAGAATGGTACCCTAGTCAGTGGCCAACTTATTGCATTAGATAGTCACGAACTTGGCTCTTCAAGTGAGTAGATCTGACTTGAACAAAAAGACCTATGGAGAACAACTCAATGCCCAATACTTACAATGGGCTGCTACAGTAACAATAATGTCTTCTTTTTTTCTTTTCTTTTTTTTTTTTTGTTTTTGCAAAAATAATAAACTACACTGAATGACAGACACGGCCTAAAAGGAACTGAGATTTTAAAAGGACTAAAAGTTCAGACTTAAAAAGAACAAAAGAAAACCATAGAAACTAAAGAGACAACACGATCGGCTCAGCGATGGACGGCGTGCTAGCAATCAACGACTGTGGTGGCGCAAGATGGGGATGTCAGCATCGATGAGGAGGACAACGGCGGCGCAAGACATGGAGGTGGTCGACGTCCTCAGCGGCGGTGATGGTGTCGGCGGTAGCTAGCTGATGGGTTTGTCCTCTGTGGCGGTGATGGTGTTGGCAGCAGGTGGCTGATGGGTCGGCGGCAGGTGAATGATCTGTGGGTTTCGGTGACTGGTGGGCTTGCGATGGGGCTTTTTTTTTTTTTTTTTTGGGTTTGTGGGTGTGGGTTCTGTGATCAGAGGCGGGCACGGATGGTGGTCACCGGCTTGGGAGGTGTCACTGGCTTCTCTGTTGGCTTGGGGATGAAAAACTCATGTGGGGCTGCGGGATATATGCGGATTGCAGGGGCTGGTTTGCTCTTTTGATGGTTTGGCTTTCAAGTGGTTGTCTACGGTTGTGTTGAATGGACCGGAAGTCTGCTCTGATATCAAAACTGACGTAGGACAACCACAAAAACAATAGAATAAGAGATAAAACCCTAGGAGTCAGCACCTAGGGGTTGCTTGGAGTCAGCACCAAGCAAACTGGAGTCGGCACCAGTAAAAGAAAACACACGTTTTTTTAATAATCATCAAAACTGTCTTACAATAATCCCAAAAAGTGTTTAAATAGCTAACATAAAGAAACCCTAAAGAAACCCTAATTATTAAATATTTGGGCTTGTTGAGACTCAAGCCCAATGACTAATAGGCCCTAGCCATAAGGCCATAGGTTGGGCCATCTTCTTTCTCCTATACGTGCGTGTAATTGGGGGCTTGTATCTTGTGTCTGCACCACTTAATCTCTAACATAGAGCGTTCACATCCCTCAAAGCTTCTAGCATTCCTTTCTCGCCAAATACACCATAAAAAACAATGAGGCACAATTCTCCACAACTCAATATTTCTATGTCGACCAAACTTACCCTGCCAAGACTCAAACAACTCAATAACCTTTTGAGGCATAACCCAATGAATTCCAAACAAACAAAACACCGACCACAACTCACAAGCAATGGGGCAACGAAGAAGAAGATGATCCACTGACTCCCCACACTTCTTACACATATAGCACCAATCAAGAACTAGCACACGTCATTTTCGAAGGTTATCTGTTGTTAAAATCTTACCTAAGGAAGCAGACCATGAAAAGAAAGCTACCCTTGGAGGAACCTTCGATTTCCAAATCATCTTCCAAGGGAAGGATAAGATGGTAGGAGGGTAGAAAGAAAGATAGAATCTTCTAACCTCAAAACCTCTACTCCTTGCTGGCTTCCAACACACCCTATCTGGACCCAATTCCTGTACTGTCGAAGAGTAGACCATATCCATAAATAGATCAAAGGATTCTTGTTCCCAATCTTGTGGAGGACGACGAAATTTAGCATCCCAATGAATCCTCCCACCAGACCAACACATAACCTCCGCTACTGAAGAATCCTTTGTTCTACTAATAAAATAAAGTTCCGGAAAAGCCTCTTGTAGAGTACAATCTCCACACCACACATGCTTCCAAAACTTCACTCTAGTACCATCCCCTACATCATATAGAAGTAGTTTAGAAAAACTCATCCAGCCACTCCTAATATGTCTCCATAAACTAACACCATAAGCACTGGTCACCTTTTTTGTGCACCAACCACCCCAATCATTCCCATATTTCACCTCAATAACCCTCCTCCATAGAGCATTGGTCTCCATGCCATACCTCCATAACCATTTTCCTAACAAGGCAGAATTAAAACTCCTCAATCGTCTAATACCCAACCCTCCAACCTGCAACGGCTTACAAACCTGAGCCCAACTGACTAAGTGTAATTTAGAGTCACCATTAATACCACTCCACAGAAAATCTTGTTGTAACTTCTCCATACGATTTGCCACCTTTCCAGGTAAAGGCAGAAGGGAAAGGAAATATGTAGGTAAGGAGGAAATAGTACTTTTAATAAGAGTTACCTTACCTCCCTTAGATAGATACAACCTCTTCCACCCTGCTAATCTCCTTTCCATCTTCTCCAAAATAGGATTCCAAATTGACAACTTCTTAAATTTAGCTCCTAACGGTAGCCCCAAATATCTCAATGGAAGAGAGGCTTGCCTACAACCCAACATCCCCACCAGCACATCCATATTATGCACCACCCCTATAGGAACCAACTCAGATTTCCCCAAGTTAATCCTTAAACCTGAGACCTCCTCAAATCTAGCCAGAATTGCTCTCAAACTAGCTATTTACGTAGGATCAGCATCACAAAAAATAAGAGTGCCGTCAGCAAATAAAAGATGAGACATCATCACTGAATTACCAGCCGTATTACCTACAAAGAAGCTTGAGAACTGACTAGTAGTAGCAGCCACATCCAACATACGACTCAAATCCTCCGTAACAATATCAAATAGCAACGGAGACAATGGGTCCCCTTGCCGAATCCCCCTAGAACTACCAAAAAAGTCAGAAGGACTACCATTAATCAGAATGGAGAATTTAACAGTAGAGATGCAACACATTATCCATTTTCTCCATTTCTCTGAAAACCCACAGCGCTGAAGCATATACATTAAAAAACCCCAACTCACATGGTCATATGCCTTCTCCACATTCAACTTACACAACACTCCTGGAACACCTGACTTCAATCTAGTATCAATACATTCTGATATCTGTCTACCTTTCACAAATGCATTCTGAGAATCTGAAATAAGCCCATGTGCCACCCTTCTAAGACGATTGGCCAATACCTTAGAAATAATCTTATAAATGCCACCAACTAAGCTAATAGGCCGAAAATCCTTGATCTCCACAGCATCCACCTTTTAGGGAATAAGAGCAAGGAAAGAAGTATTAAGACTCTTCTCAAACACAGCCTGAGTATGAAAATTTTGAAACACTGCCATAATTTCAGCCTTCAAAATACACCAACAAGACTGAAAGAACGCCATAGAAAATCCATCCGGGCCAAGAGCCTTATTACCCTTAAAATCACTAATCATTCCAAACACCTCATCCTCATCAAATGGCCTATCTAGCCAAAGAGCATCTTCCTCCGAGATACAAGAGAACTCCACATCATCTAATAAAGGTCTATGAGCCACAGTTTCAGCATATAGCTGCCTATAAAAATGAGAAATACAACGTGCTATAGCCTCCGGATCGGAAGACAATTCTCCATCTACCATAAGCCTATCAATGGAATTAAATCTTTTGTGAGAGTTGGCTATACAATGAAAGAATCTGGTATTCCTGTCTCCTTCTCTAATACAAAGGACTCTAGACTTCTGCCTCCAACAGATTTCTTCCATCAAAGTAACTTTTTTTAATTCACTTCGAACTCTCTCCAACTCCAGCCTTTCCTCCTCCAATAAAGCTTGACCATCCTCAATCATCTCTAAATCACTAAGCTCTTGCCACAATTTTCTCACCCGATCTTCAACATTTCCAAAAACCTCCACATTCCATTTCTTCAAATCATTTTTCAAGAGCTTCAATTTATTGGCCAAAACAAAACTCGAAACTCCTAAGACATTATAAGATCCCCACCAAGATCGCACCCTCTCCAAGAAACCCTCATCTTTAAGCCACATATTCTCAAATCTAAACGGCCTCCTACCTCTCTGAAAGGAACCACCCTCAAGAACAATCGGGAAGTGATCAGATAACAGCCTAGGCAAGCGTTGTTAAGAGACAGATGGAAACTTATCCTCCCAATCTGCAGAAAACAAAAATCTGTCCAGCCTAGCTTTCGAAGCAACTTCACGAGTATTAGACCAAGTGAAAGATCCCCCTTGAAGCGGAATATCAATGAGGCCTTGCTCAAAAATAAAATTGGAAAACTCCTGCATAGCAGTAGTAAAAGAGGTAGAACCAAAACGCTCGGAAGGAAACCTTACCACATTAAAATCACCACCCACACACCATGGAACATTCCACCAACTGTTCAAACCAAATAATTCCTCCCATAAGAACCTTCTCTCTCTCACAGAATTAGGACCATAAACGCCAGTAAATGCCCAGAAAAACTGATCTGACACACTTGTAAATCTACAAGAAACCGAAAATCGCCCCACAGCTTCCTCCACTTTATTCACAACCTATGTATCCCACATCAGTAGCACCCCTCCAGAAGCTCCACAAGAGCCTAGATAAGACCAATCAACATGTTGACCCCTCCACAAACTGCGAATCACAGCTCTAGTTATCAACTCCATTTTAGTTTCTTGAAGACAAATAACATCTGGCCCCCATCTCTTGACCATATTACGAACCCGAAGCCTTTTATCCCTATCATTCAGCCCTCTTACATTCCAAGAAATAATCTTCAAATTCATTGATGAACCACCACAACCCACTCCTTACTTACATTCCTTGATTTCGTTGAACCAACCTTGACATTCATAGAGGACAATAAATTTTTCAACTTCCGTTGACCTTTCTGCTCCGACTTGCCGTGCTTCATTTGATCATCCACTACCTTAAGCTTTTTATTCTTTTTCTTGGCCTCTATAGCCAGTAGCAAACCTGTAATCTGCTCCTCAAAACCTTCCAAAGAAGTGCCCACTGATTTTCTAAAAGCCTTAATCCGATTTGTTACCCATTGTGATAAATTATTACCATCAACCGACTCTTTACACCCACCCCCCAGCTCGGAACTACACTCTAACTCCAATGGAACTTCTGTGGCCTAAGGTACCACAACTAAAGGCTTGCCACTACACTCCCAAGACATCGATCTCTCATCAAAATCCCACATCTCCTCCTCTGCCTCATTAACAATAGACAAAGAATCAACTAACCCATCACAGTCCTCTGCCCAGCTAATCATCTGACCGTCATTGATAAAAGAATCATTACCTGTTACTGTCTCTATATCAGTGACTGAGCAATCCGACATACTCTCTGGAGATTGATACAAAGATAGCGGAATCACTATTTGTCGACCATCCTGCAATTGTAGCATCCACTCTTTGGAATTACCCCATGATTTGTCCAAATCACTGACCAATTCCCTAATAGTGGGAGAAGAATTAAATACCACCTTTCAATCAGAAGCCTCATGCATCGTCGCCCTTACCTCCGGACCCAATAATTCATCATCCTCATCCTTCATTGCCGCCAGAGATGACGACTTCTCCACCAGTTTTTCTATTGGGTCCCCTGAAGACACCACCTTCATCTCCGTCGGCTCCAGCGAAGGACATATCAAAGCTAAGGGTGATGAACCCAGCTCGCACGCAGCCTGGACCACTTCTGCTGTCAATATCAGCAAGGTGGGTGACAGGGTAAGGCAGGTCAAGCTCACCTGGACACTAGACCCATTCCCGACAGGAACTTCCGGTGCCAATATGGAAGAACTCGAGCCCAAGTGCCCATCGGAGCCATCGCTGTCCTCCTTGGTGGTAGAGAATCAAACATCGAGCTCGCTGGGAGCACCTTAGCACTCGCACCATTCGAACTTGAGCTTAGGCCTGCCATTTCCGTCACTGCTAGGGAGGAGATCGTGGCCAAAGGCACCTTCGATAACATCATCGGCTTCACCGAAGGCTTGTGCGAGATAGCTAAGCTCTCGTGTTTCTTCTTATCGTTCAAATCACACTTACCTGGGCTCGGGATAGAGAGAAAGCTCTGATCAGAAGGTTCCAGAACAATTGGGCCACTAAAGGAGCTCTCGCCAGCCTCAAAAGAAGATGGGCTTGACAGACCCAGGCCCAACACAGTATCTTTACTGCCCAACTGAGAACCTTGGGCATTTTGATTTGATGGGCCTAACCCCAATATTGTATTCTGGGCATTAATACTCCCCGTTGCTACCCATTTGCCAGCTTGCTTACCTCTCTTAACACCATCCCAAGATACCCGCCTCCTTCCAAACTCATTCACATCCACAATCAACCCTCTCCCTAACCAACGCGATTTCCTAAAATCAAGCACCTTTCCAAACTCAACAATTTTTGAATTTGAATTGAACTTGAAAGGAATACTGATATTATTTCCTTCCGGGATTTCCGCCTCAAGAATATTCTTACCATTAATAGCACCTTCACCAACCTCACCATCACCCATGGCTGCCAGGAGAAAACTTTCGGCCTGTGTCATTGTCTCTCGGAAGCTCCATTATTTTCTCCACGACACCATCCTTGGCCTTTTCCTTAATGAAGGGCTTCTGAGCAGGCTTCGACCTTGCCTGCATTGGAGCTTTGACAGCTTCCACAAAGGACTTGGCAGCATGATACTTTGGGGTCTGCTTAGACTTATACGGTACAAACTTCAGTCCACCTAACGCATATTGTGAAGGTTCCAATCTTCTTCTTAATTCAATCCTAAAGGTTTTCCATCCTTGTTGAAACTTTCCGGCAGGGATAATGATAGTTCTCCGCAACCCACCTACCTTAAGTTTTGTCACTGATAAATACTGCCCAAACGAGTTGGACCCCGTTGCAACGTGTAAGCAGTACCACCTTCCCTGAACGTGAAGAAATGCTTCGGATTAATCCCAATCATGGTGTGTTCCAGACTCCTCATTAACCAACATGCTGCACTCTTATCCATAAAAACCGATTGCATGTAGTATTTTCCCCGTTCAAAAATCTTAAGAGAGAAAAAATTCCCACCTTCCTCAACCACCAACTGAAACAACTTAGATTCAATAAAAAAAACTTCTAAAACCACCCATACTGATCCAAGGAACTAAGCTAAAATAAGATTTCTTACTAATTTGAGGTAGCCGGGCCTCTAGAGAGAGAGAGAGCAACATTACTCTTTTTCACAAGGCTTACTAATAACAAATTCTTAGGCTATAAACATCCATGTACATGCGTTGTGTAGACAGATTGATAGTGAATTTCAGAGTTGAGTTTAGATTGAGGTTTAAATTCCCTCTCTCTCTCTCTCTCTAGAAAATGAAAGTATTAGTCTTATTTTTTGATAAGTAATAAAGATTTATTGATATCAAAGAAAGAGACACCCAAGTACAGCAAGTATTAATCTTCTTGCATCAAATTGGATGGATGTGGAAGATAGAATTGGGGATTCTGCCAATTCTATATGGTTATGCCCTTTATTATTTAACTAATAACAAAACAGATAATGTGGGTATCTGTTGGAGTGAATGATTCACACTGATTATTCATAATATACTACCGAGTTTTCATTTTGCTACCCATCTTTCATCTTCATATTAATGCACATATGTTTGAGTTCAAAATATTTGCATATTGATTTTAGAATGATAGAAAACGTAGGAAAAAGCAAGACTTTGATGGCCAAGGTGATTTCTCTGGAAGCTCGAGAATGTTGGAGGGAACTGAAGATCAAGTTAAAGAAGGAAAAATTATGTCCACTGATTCCAAGGATGTTCTTGAGGAACAGGTTTGAAGTTAATTTCCTTGTATTTTAATTCTTTTTGGCTCTTCCTTTGTATGCTTCCTGTGAAATTAGGCTGTGCCAATTTTTGTGCTTTATAATATAATTTATTTTCTTATCAAAAAAATTTTGGTCTATTAATTTCAATATGAATTTGTTTAGAATCTCTCTCTGAAACAAATTTCTGTTTTGATTTGTGGGAACCATGTGCAGTTAAAGAAAGTGCAGTCAGATGTGAGCATTCTTGATCGCCGCAAATTTCAATTAGGGGTTAGTCTCATCTCTTGTTGCAGTTGCTTATTAGTCAACAACACATACACACACGCAGAACAGACACATACATATGAATGCTTGTATTTACACCACGTATGGGATATTTGTTATTTTATTTCTGTTTATAAATTTAACCTGCAAGGTTAACTCCAAGGAGTATTTGGCAACATATTGTTTTTTTGCATTTGCAGAAATAAATATATCTTATGGTAGAACACAATGGTTATATTTTGTATCCATGTCTTCTGCTGGACTTCGATTGTTATATTTTGTAGTTTCTGGTGACTGAAATAATTTGTGTACAGCCATACACATTTGATTGAAGATATGCCAATGCATTACCGATCAAAAAAAAAAAATTTGTATTGTTGGGTTGAAGCAAAAATCATGAGAAATGAATGCACAGGTCATATATGTGTTTTTTTTATGAGTGTGATGAAATTATGCCCATGTTCCCAAGGTTTTATATTCTTATGATATAAGGAAGTGGTGTCCCAGTTTAGATCACATGATTTTTTATTATACTAATTACTAGTGATCTATTTTAATTAGTTTGCGTTGTAATATATTTAATTTATAATAGTATTAATTCTTTGTGCATGGGTTTTTTGTGGAGTTGAGTGCTAGGGACGAAAGCATGCATGAAAGTCAGTCTTCCTCCCCATACTTCATAGCGATAACCTGTCTTCATAGATGTGTAGCCTTATTTCTCCTGAGTTTTACTTAATGTTGTTTTGGAAATTCCAAGTATATTCTTGTAGCTAAAATATTGTCTTTAAAACATCTGTGGGTATTGGTAATTATGTCCTTGTTCATTAAGTGTTTGCATATTGTAGAAGACTTAATAACTGGGCTGTTGAGCTCACCCTATTTTATTATATTACAGATTAAATACGCAGGTCTGAAGATGGAGTGTTTTCCTTTTATGTCTAAAGATTTGGTCTGTTTCCTTTGAATGCATATTTCGTAAAAATGTTATTTTAGAGAACTTGCAAATTTGAGTTTATGGAGTTTTGTAGTCATTGGTTTGGATTTTCATAACCTCGTATTATTGGAGTCATTACATTTATTATAATTTAGATTCTGGAAGTTACTGTTTCACAAATTTAATTATTATAACCTATTACAATTTATGATGGTTTTTACGGGACCATATGGCAGTCGGCTGTGATGAAAGGCCATGATTATATATGTGATTAAGGATATAGTTGATCTGTTATATCAGTAGCCTTTAAACAAACATTATGATTGCCCCCACTCCCCCCCGCCTCCCCCCCACCCCCCCCCCCCTCCCTTTTTTTTTTTTCTTTGCTTTTTTTTTTTAAAAATTTTTTGACATCTGATTCGGTGTTGTTAAAAGGTCGACCTGGAAGAGAGCACCCAAGAAGCGGATAGTCTTACTTCTAGAATTCAGGAGCTTGAGGCTCAGTTGCTCAAAGAGAAAGAGGAACATAAAAGGTACGCACAGATGTAGTGATGGAGTTCCTTGTGAATTCATGATCCCTTTCTTACAGTGTTTTTTGGGGGGCTACCCAAAATTTTCAGGATCACCTCAAAAATCAAGAAGTTTGTGAAGGCACGTAATCGTTATTCACGGATACAAGACGAACTAAACAGGTAAGTATATTTTTACATTATTTTCTGGTTTTTCTGCCTCAAATTTTGCAATTAAGAGTTCTAATTTTGTTTGATGCCCTAATCTGAAATTCTATCATTTCATTATTTTGGAAATGTGTAGATCACAAGTCCGACTTCAGAAGTTGGGAGATCAGCTTGGTTCAGATATATCTAGAAATGGTGCCAATGAAGAGGATTCCATTAATATTTTAAGCGATGGAGAAAATATTGGTTCTCCTGTAACCAGTCCACATAATGAGCTGCAGAATGATGCTTCTCCCAGCAAGAAAAGGCTATGTGTTAATCTATATCCTTCTGAAGAACCAAAACAAGGTGATACAATTAATATTTTTTCATGAATACAGTTTGTGGAGTATTTGGAATTACAGATTTTAATTTTTTGTATCCCCTGATTATGTTTTCATGTGAACTCACCATGTTTAGTTACTTTTGCAAATTTATTGGATTGCCCTTGAATATATTTTGTTCAGCACATTCCTGAAGTGAAAAATGTTGGGCATTGTTAAAATTTTCATGTTGGTGTTTGTCAAAAATGGTCAAAGGGGATTCAACAAGTGTTGTCTAGAAGTTAATAAATGATACAAGCATCCTATAAGTTATAGGAAATTCCCTAGGAAGCACGGGTGCGGGTTTAGATTCAGGTGTGGGTGTGGGTGCGGGTGCGGTGTGGTGACTCGGCAATTTTTGAAAAAGTAGGGTGAGGGTGCGGCGGGATACATTTATTAATAATTTATTAAATATATTTTTATTTATATTTTCTATATATTGCTAAACATATTTTTTCATACAATGGTAAACATATACAAATTTAATAGTAATTAATAAAATAATATTTTTACTAATTGCTATTATATAGTCAAGTGATATAAATTAGTAAGTTTAATATAGTGATTTAAAGAGAAAATCATAATAAAGGGAATTAGATTAGTTATTTAAAAGAAATTCAAATATGGGTTACTTTGTAAATAATAATATGTTGGGATATTTATAAATTATAAGCATGAAGCTTCTGGGAAGCTCCACTCTCCACAGACCCCACCAAGTACCAACTACACACGTGCATTGACTCAAAATATAACATTCCAAAGCTTTTTTCTCCAAGTCTCTCACCTCACACTTTATAAATTTATCTCTCTGGAAGTTCAAAGTCACAAGCCTTGAAGAAGGGACTAGAGAGTGAGTTTCAATGGCAGCCAAACTTGAGCTTTGTCCCCCTTATTTTAATTTCTGTCTTCGTCTTCTTCTTGTTTGATCTGACGAGAAACTTTTTTACCGAATTTATATACTCTATTTTTTTTTTAAACACAAATTTCAGCCCATTTCAGCGCCGGTTTCGGCCCGAATTGGCGTGAATTGGAGCAAATTGGAAAACGAAAAAAAAAAAAAAAAAGACTCGCCACAGGTGCGTGCGGCCGCATCGACGGCCCGCAAGGTGCGTCCGTGCGTGTCGGGTGCGGCGCCGCTGGAGCTGCACCCATGCTTCCTAGGAAATTCCCATCACTTATGTGCTTTAAAAATGTTTATGAACAATTGTATGCGATGATGAAGATAGAAAGTGCACACTTCTTCAAAATGTGACAATTTTTTTCTTTTGAGTATTATTGGGATGATATTTTTTGGGAAACAGGTTGGAAATGCCATACATGTTCATTACATGTTGTGTATTCATTTTTATTATAGGCTTTCAATATCACTTCAAATGGAGGTGCGACCTTGTTCAATGACACCCACAATATATTGTTTCCAATTTGAATGGAATGATTTCCAAGTTATAACTTGGTATACCACTGTACCTGTGGCACGGTGGCACCATTTGCTTCTTTAAAGATCATGAACATGATGTTCTGAAGTTCATTAATCCTGTTGATGTTTGCCTTTTTGTTAATCCTTTGGTGGGTCATAGGCTTAGCATGTCTGACATCTCATGTCCAATATTTGTAATATGCTGACAGTTCTTTTTCAACTTATCATACTAGTGCATAGTGTAAACTTTACTCAGAAATAGGAAAATGAATTATTAAAATATCAGGAGGAAACTGCTTTATTAAAGTTGAGACTTCTCATATGAAATGGAGGCTGAGTTCTCATGCTGTGTTATCACATTGCCCCACCCGCTTTTGTTTGTATAGGTGTTACTCAGTTTTAGAGAAAAAATTTATAATAGGTGGTTCTTCTATTTTTTTCATCTGCTAGTATGAGTTATTTTCACATCTATCTTCCAAGTTTGCTTTTGGCCATGCCTTTTTTTTTTCTTGGCCTGAAATTTTCCTTGATTATTACTGATATTTGTACCTTGTCTGTTCTTTTTGTATTGATGCTGACGTGTTTTCTGTGAACTGGCTGATTCAATGAAAGGGGGACATCTGGACAAAACAATAAGATTCAAGAAACTTTCTAGGTGGAATGTGCAACCTGCCCAATCAAATCGCAATGAAATTGAGCCAATGAAGAAGGCAGTGAATGATGGAATTGACAGTCATAGGCCCCTAGCAAATGAAGGCAAGCATAAGCGAGGAAAGACTGTTCCTACTAGCATAATTTCTGCAGATAAGGTGAGTCATTTTCATATCTTGTGGGAACCTGTTATTGTATATAAATTGTCTTTCATGAAGCCACCACCAATAAGTACTTTTGAGCGGGGTTTCATTTTTACACTTTTACCTCTGTATATGGCAGAGGTGCCAATGCCAAGTTTTATCAGTCTTGGACAAGTTGACTTTTATAAATGAAAGGGGCTGTTTCAATTGTTTGCACATTTAAAAAAAAATCCTAGTTCATTTTGCTAGATGCTGATTTCAATATAAGCTGCAGTGGATGAGTCCTAACCTTTTTTCCACCAGCCAAAAAAAAGAAAAAAAAGGGATTCTAAATTCAATATTGTTCAGCTATGGGCCAAAGTGTATACAGCTTTATATTTTCCACACCCAACTTGTGGGGCTAATCCTCTTCTTGTTTGTGCATGTTAATGCACT
Organism: Quercus ilex subsp. ballota; assembly: GCA_032727855.1. Classification (NCBI taxonomy): domain Eukaryota; kingdom Viridiplantae; phylum Streptophyta; class Magnoliopsida; order Fagales; family Fagaceae; genus Quercus; species Quercus ilex. Next base: position 37,129,948 of record CM064915.1, read on the forward strand.
CTCATTATTATCCTTGCATCGTAATCCTTGGCATAATCAACTATATGCAGATGAAGGGCTTGGAGTCGGCATTTGTAGTACCGTCAACCAGCATGGCCGGACATGTATTAGAGGAAGAAGTTGAAATTGAATTTGACAAAATTGAGGTGGTCAAAACTGCTGATACAGGAATTGAGAAGGAACCTGCGTATGAGATCATTGGCATGCCATTACCACTTCCCCCACCACCACCAATCCATCAAAACAATTATTCACTGGTTTGTTCTTTCCATTCAGCATTACCCTTTTTCTGGTCATTGGATTATCCCCACTTGCTTATTTTAGTATTGTATTTGGTTCCCTAGTTCTTGTAATACCTTGTCAGCATCAAATTTAAGCTTTAGTTTTTTACTCTTAATTTTTCTTTTTTGCTTTACTTTGGCGCCTGATATGAGTGTGATTTGGCTTGCAGCATGAGGGTGATGATGAGAATGTGGATGTAGATGGGCTTGAGAAGGTGCATGTGGACATTGTTTAATAGTGGAAGTAAGAGTTTTGATGTATATCTTGGTATAGCTCTTTTTCTTGGTCCGGAGTTACTGGAAGCTGAGAGTGGTGGGCATCATGTATAACTGTATAAGGTTGGACCCAATGGATGAAATGTTTCACTTTTAGATGTGTTTGCACTCGAATTTTATTTTGTTTTAATGATAATGATGAAGGTTGAGCTTACAGTGATGGCAAAATCTTGAGAGGTTGGTCAAACATGAGCAAATGCAGTCCACACAACTGTTTTAAAATTAAAAGGGGATGAATTTGGCCTCTAAATGCATGTGTGGGTGCCTTCGTTTGTGGCAGTTAACTTCTTCTTGGAGTATTATATGCTAAGCTTCAATTGAAATATAAACACTGAATTACTTTTTGTTATTGGTGATATATCTATTTATACGTATGTAGTAAAAATAAATTTTTTATTTTTTGATAAGTAACATAAAAAATTTATTGAAAGAACACAGCCCCGTACATCGGAAATGTACGAAAGAGGCAAAAACATCAAGAAACCAAAGTACAATGATCAAGCAACTCAGGAAGGGAAATACAAGAAAAAGAAGGTAAAACCAAACACTATTCAAGAAGAGTAGAAAAGAAAAAAGACTTAGGTTGTGTTTGATTACCGTAAAATATTTTTCGAAAAATAGCTTATTTTTCGGAAATGTTATTTTCGGGAAAGGAAAAGATTTTCAAGTATTTTGTTGCATTATGAAAATTGTTGTTGAAAATATTTTCATGTGTTTGGTTCTATTTTGAAAATGCTATTTTTTTACACATTTTTCACATTTTCTCACCTATTTTCTCAGCATCCAAACAAATTTTATTACAAAAAATTTCAAAATCACAGTCAAATCTCAACATCACACACCACTGAAACTCCATTTCAACCCACGGCAGCAAACTCCGGCAATCAAAAGTCACAAAAGAAACAAAACCAAAGAAAAAAATCATCAAATCCGGTCAGATTGTTGCGGTGAGGTGACTGGGTTCGATCGGCGCGGCGCGGTGCGACTCATGGGTTTGTGGTGCGACTCGCTGGGTCTCGCCGGCGCGATGCGTTTGTGGGTTCGTTGCGATGGGTCTGGGTCTGGGTCTAGGTCGAAGGCGATGCGTTTGGGTTCGTGGGTCGAAGGTCGTCAGCGATGGGCTCTGGGCTTGGAGCGGCGGTTCGTGCTCTCTCTCTCTCTTTCTCTCTCTCTCTCTTCGTGCTCTCTTTCTCTCTATTTTCCAAAAAAGGATATTTGAAGTGAAAATAAAAACGAAAATTCTTTTCACCATTGACTCACGGTCAACTGAAAAGGATTTCCGGAAAATTGATTTTCCATGTACAACCAAACACCCGAAATTACAGAAAAGCATTTCTGGAAGTGGTTTTCACTCAAAATAAACGCAGCCTTAAACTTAAGAATGGACTGTTCGCGATCCTCAAACTTCTCAAATTCGGTTTAACTCTCTTCTTTTTAGGCTTGAGTAGTAAACTCGTAACTATGTAGTAAAATGGTAGAGCATCTGGCATCACTCTTGAAAAGTTAATTTTTCACGCATAGAAAAAATTACCTCTCAAATTTTTTTTTTTTTTTTTTTTTTTTTTAGTTGATAGTGGTTTTTTACTAGTGAAGTCTGTATTTAGAACTTCTCACTGACATTGCACACACTTTAACATTGAGAAATTTACAATAAAAGCTAATTTGAAAACCAAGGGGTACACCTAATAAATTAGAGTTCTATTTGTACCATTTCTTTGGTGTTTTCAAATTAGAATAACCTATAAATAACCCAAAAAATGTTAATAATATCATATTTTTATTTTTTAATTATGAAATCTAATTAAATTAATGAAATATATCATATAAATATACTAGTACACATTGAGTTATAATGTACTTAATTCACATATTCAATTGTGTTTATAATACTATTTAAATTACGATATATATATATATATATATATATATAATATTTTAAAAAAAATTAATCATCTCTTTTTTTATTTGGCCCATTCAATAACAAACTCTTGGCTCTGCCATTTTTGTGGACTTATTATTATCGTGTAAAATAATGTTTAATCACCTCATTTTTTATTTGGCCGCTTCAATTATGAACTCTTGGCTCCGCCACTAGCCATTTATGTGGAATTAGTATCCAAAATGATATGATGCAATTTAGAACTGAGAGAGGCAAGCCCCAGAATGGACAAATCATATTATCTTGGATATCATACAATATCACAATATTAATATGAATGGTAGAATGTTCTCACTTAATGCCGCAACCACTTATGGCAAGATTGTTTGTTGGAAATTTCCATCTGTAGTTTGTTATTATATATCCATGTGAACCATAAAATAACGAGTAATTCTACGGTACCCCCAAAAAAAGGGGGTACGGTACCCACTAGTAGGTAACCTGCTACACCAGGTTACTTTTTTCTCACATTTGACGGTTCTATTCTCACATTGTGCAGTTCTAACATCACATGTGACAGTTCTTTTCTCACATTTGGTGGTTCCCTTACTTTTTTCTCACATTCAACGGTTCCATCCTCACATTGTGCAATTCCAACATCACATGTGAGTTCTTTTCTCACATTTAGTGGTTCCCTTACTTTTTTCTCACATTCGACGGTTCCATCCTCATATTGTGCAATTCCAACATCACATGTGATAGTGTTTTTCTCACATTTGGTAGTTCCCTTACTATTTTTTCTCATATTTGTCGCTCTATCCTCACATTGTGCGGTTCCAACATCACATATGACAGTTTTTTTGTCACATTAGGTGGTTCCTTTACTTTTTTCTCACATTCAACGGTTCCATCCTCACATTGTACAATTCCAATATCACATGTGGTAGTTTTTTTCTCATATTTGGTGGTTTCCTTACTTTTTTTTTTCACAATTGATTGTTTCATCCTTACATTGTGCGGTTCCAACATCACATATGACAATTCTTTTGTCACATTGGGTGGTTTCCTTACTTTTTTTCTCACATTCAACAGTGTCATCCTCATATTGTGCATTTCCAATATCACATGTGATTGTTTTTTTCTCACATTTGATGGTTCCCTTACTTTTTTTTTTCTCACATTTGCCGGTTTCATTCTCACATTGTGCGGTTCTAACATCACATATGACAGTTCTTTTGTCACATTGGATAGTTCCCTTACTTTTTTCTCACACTTGACAGTTCCATCTTTACATAGTGCAATTCCAACATTACATGTGACAAATTTTTTGTCATATTCTATGGTTCTCTTACTTTTTTCTCACATTTAACAATTTCATTCTCACATTATGCAGTCCCAAAATCACACGTGACAGTTCTTTTGTCACATTCAATGGTTCTGTTTTCACATTGTGCAGATCCAACATCACATGTAACTATTCTTTTGTCACATTTGGTAATTCCTTTTTTTTTTCCCTCACATTTGACGGTTCCATCCTCACATTATGCAATACCTACATCATATATAACTGTACTTTTATCACATTCAGTGGTTCCTTATTTTTTCTCACATTTGACAGTTTTATTGTCACATTGGGTAGTACTAACATCACATGTGACTATATTTTTGTCACATTCAATGATTCTCTTCTTTTTTACTCACATTTGATAATTTCATCATCACATTAAGTAGAACCAACATTACATATGGGCGTAGCCAACCCAACCCAACCCCACTGAATTACCTAATAATTGAGGAATATATATAACAAAAATACCTAAAAGTATGGTCACAATAGTTTCACATGTGATCGTACTTTTGTCACATTCGGTGGTACCCTAATTTTCTATAATTTGTTTCTCACATTTGACAGTTTTATCGTCACATTGGGCAATACCAACATCACATATAACTGTATTTTTGTCGATTCATAACAATCTTGGTAATAATTAAAATGTTAACAAGAAACTTTCCCAAAATAGTTATAAACTTGAAAATTAACAAAAATACCCTGGAAATTAAGGATTTCAAAAAATAGTCCTAAAAATATATAAAATTACTAAAATACCTTAATACTTCAAATATTACCAAAATACCTTCATTAACCTATAAAATGACCAAAATACATTTTTAAACTTTCAAAATTAATACCAAAAAAAAAAAAACACACACACACACATACTTAAAATGAACAAAGTAGCACTAAAAATACCTAGAATGACTAAAATACTAAATATTTTGAAACTTACCATAATAGCATTCAAACCACTCAATTTGGCCATGTTAGAGTGATATCTTGGATTTTTTTTTTTAAATTTTTTTTATAGTAATTGTAAAGATATTTTGGTCATGTTAGAGGTTTTCAAGATCACTTGGTGATTTTTGACATCTCATGGGCATTTTAATCAAACACATCTTAGCTTTTTTGATACCTTTATATGGTGTTAAATGGTAAAAAAAGGTGACCCAAAGCAAATGTTATTTGTTAGGAAACATTTGATCCTCTAAATGATTCCAAAGAAGCTATATATTTAGACCATACAATGCTGTAACTGCGAACTCTAAAGAAGAAAAAAAAAATTAAACCTAAAACAATTTCGGCCTCAGTGTGTTTTCTTGAAAAACTTGAAATTAAAACATAAAAAAAATTTAGGCCTCAGAGTGTATTCTTGAAGAACTTGATATCCCACATATGAAGGGAAAGAGAGTGTAAAATTGAGAAGCAAATAAATTATGCATTCTAATGAAAATAGCTTATGATATTTTTGTTAGGAAATAACAAAACGAAGCAACCAAGCAAAAGCAAAAATACACCAAACTAGCAGCAAGCTATAACTACATTTCAAAATAATTTTAGATTTCAAAGTCTGCCAATATGCAATGTTATCAATATTTAACAATTACATTCAATATTTATGCAACTATTTTTTCGTCAAAGGTTCCATCCTCACATTGTAACTTCATTTTTCCAACAACTAAAAGTAATTTGCTCTTTCACAAGTTGTATATGCTTAACAACCAAGTCCGCAAATATCTTGTCGATGGATGGCGTCTACCTTGTCCTTGAACGTTTCAACTTTGCCTGATGAATGATGCATTGTCCATATATATGTGTAGAAAATGTATTAGAAATCAATAAATGGTCAAGATTGAAACAATAAAAATATATGGCTAAGATTTGGGTGGGTACCATACCCCAACCCACTATCTTAGATTAATCCATCAAGCTATCTTAGATTACATTCCATTCGCTTTCAATACTTTGTTGTAGCTTTTTTCATGAAAAGAAACTTATAGAATTCACTATTTGTCTAACTATTTGTTATTTTATGTTATAATCATATCACACTCAAGTGGAATAACATATAGTGAATGCTGATATATGATAACATTTAGTGGTAAGGTATTGATATTAGTAGTGATGGCTCATGATGGTTTGGGTCCACAATCAACACTTGTAGAATGTATTTTGAAAGCTTTAGGCCTTTTTTCTCCAGTTTAATTGATAGGACATCTCTTTTAAACTTTACAAAGTCTAGGCCATCAGACCTTACAAATGAAACAAACAAACCATCGGCCTCTAAATCACAAAGGCCAACCTAAAAGCAAAATAAACCCCTGCACAATAACAGGGGAGACCCGATCCAAACTCAAAGCAGAAACTATTGACAAAAAAAAACAATAGATCATTAACCCCGCAAGCTAGCTAAGAATCAACAAGCACCATAGAGGGATAAATTCCCCAATTATAGGCTTATAGCATATTCAAACATATAAAATAGAGAGAGTAGTGATGTGCAATCAACAATAATCATTTGAAATAGAAAGTAGTAAATGAAAGTAGATTAACATTGTTCCACATGATCTAGTGCATAAGATGTACTTCTAATTTTTTTTTTTTTTGGGGATAATTCAGACATTATATTGAAGAGCAAACAAATTACAAACAGGACAACCAGCCCAACACAGCCACTTTAGTACACACAGAGTCCTTCAAAGACCACCTAACTAAGATTGCTAACTTTAAAATTTATAAGACAAACAATACAACTCCAAAATATTAAATCCAAACTATAAACACTGATAGCATAGTTGATAGGGCCTAATTCTATTTTGAATGTTCCAAGATTTAATAATCTTTAAGCATAACATCTATTCTTATATAACTCGTCAAGCAAAACAGCTTCCAAAAAACTAACAAACAATTTGGGGAAACAAAACATATTTTACAGCTTGCATGAGTTAGGGTTTTGTCGTTTTGATACTTACCTTCAACTATATTAAAGCGATTTTGATTTTTTTGAGAAGCCTTCACCACTCAGTAAATCTACAGGATGCCAAAAGAAATTCACCCATCACACCACTGAGTAAAGCCATGGGATGCCAAAAGAGATTCACCCATCACACAAAACACAAGAGAGAGAGAGAGAGAGAGAGAGAGAGAGAGAGAGAGAGAGCAAGAACTCGAGAGAAGTAGATGAAGAACTGAAGAACGAGAGCGAGAGAGAGAGAACCCGAGAGATGCAGAGACGTCTTTTTTTTCTTCTGTTTTTGTATATTTACTTTACTTTTATATAGAACATGCTTGACCGGTAACAGGTTTTCATTAAAATTAAATAAACGACTAGGATTGAAACAAATGAAATCAACGGTTGAAAATTTTAAGTGGGTACCGTACCCCCTCTGGTACCATAGAATAACCCTAGTGTATTGCTTCGTTACAATTTTTTTCTTTTTAGTAAAAAGCAGCTATACAAAGTTATGGTCCTGAAAATTTTTGACTCATTTGCCAAAAAAAAAAAAAAAAAATCTTATTCTCCTATGGTGCTCAAGTTAAACCATAGGGAGATTTATTAGGGTGAAACACGGAGACTTTTCCTAACTAGAAAAACTCGAAACTTTATTAACTTTCTTTGATGCTTTATTTAAAACGGATTACATAATAAGTACATTTAAACCCAAAAAAAGTTAGCCTTGATGCCCTTGACAGACATGTAATCGCCTTTAAATCACCTTTTTCATTAATTGAGATAAATTCAATCCTTTTGGGGTCATTACTTTTTCTAAAAGAAATTTCTATATGCCTACAAAGCACAAATTTGATCAGAGTATGTCTTTTCTCCTTAACTATATAGATACCATCATTTACAACTCAAAGTTATTAATATTACTATTATTTATTTTCATGAAGATAGAGGAAAAATACATATTTTTAAAAAACAAAAACTCTTAAAAACCGTAGACTTTAAATCCTAAAATCATAAAACCCTATATCAATATCCTCAAAGTTAGATAAATACTTCTAATAAAAAAAGCTTAATTAGAAGGAAAAAAAATGCTATTCCTTCAATAAATATGATAACAATTGTGTTAGACTTTTTTTTTTCTCGATACTTCCATTAACATTAAGAACAACATAGAATACAAAGCATAGAGTATAGAGTTAAGTATTACAAAAATCTAGATGAACCCATGTGTGGTGAATAGGCATTTTTGTGGCTGTTAGGGCCATATCAGGTACATTAGTCAAAATTACTTCAGGAACTGTTATTATTCTGAGCTTTAGTCCTTGCTACCTCAGAGTTTGCAGATCTGCTAGCATTGCTAGGTCTTGCCAATGAGGTTTTCTCCTGTTGCTACGGACTTGCTCTAGATATTTACTTCATGCAAGTGTGATGATATGGTGAAATCCTAGCTTCTTAGCTTGCATAAGAGGCACTAACAGAGCTTCCTTGGCTGCCATGACACCAATGCTATTGCATTCCATGAAGATCTTGTTTCCTTCCTTGTTAATGGCTTCAAATGCATATCCACTTCTTCTAGTCTTCTTGTCTCTTTAGCTGCCAATCTTGATAAGAAGCTACCATTCTCTAAAGTCAAGTTGCTCAAAGTTGTTGTAGCACGGTCCAATACCTGGAACTTGATCACAATTAAAGGCATTCTGGTACCTGCACAAGAGATTTTGGGAGGTGAGTATAATTTCAATTGGATTAGGACATTTGCCCTCGTGTACCACTTGGTTTCTGTGGTTCCAAATTGTCCATAAGGTGGTAAACATAGTTTGAAGAATTTTCATATTCTCTGGATCCAGCTTCCTATTCATCAAAATACACCTTGCTAACCATTGCTTCACCACAACTTGGTTTAGTTCAGTGGTTTTAATAGAAAGCTTTGAACCATGCCAAACAAGCTCTAGCCAAATCAGTGTAAGAACAAGTGTGAAGGAGATTCAGATTCACCAATTACACATATGACAAACATCCACAACTGGGATACCTCTGTTAGCCAACTTTAGCTTGACTGGAAGACAATCATGGAGAAGTTTCCACACAAAAGTAGGTACTTTAAGAGGTAGCTTCACCTTCCATAATACAGTCCAGACATCATTGTGTATGTCCAGGTGTCTTAGAAGATTTGGATTGTTTTCTATGTAGCTTTTATGGAGCAGATTATAGGCTTTGTTGTTTTGGTAATCTCCTGAACTTGAGTGTTTCCACAATAGTTTATCTTCCCTCCAATTTTAGGAATGGGAATGTGTAAGATTTCATGACTAGCAGATTGATGATTAAGCTCCTGACAATGTTAATGTTTCTTTTTTCTCTACAATAGTGAGAGCTCTTCAATCCTTTGGGCACTATTAACTTGCCGCCGCCGCCATTTCTCAACCTTTCCCTTGCCAATTCCTCCCCCAATCACACCCTTTCTCCATTATGATCTCTTTACCATAGCCATCACTTCAGTTTGAATTTTGCTTATATTCTCATCATTTCATCTCCTTACTTGTTATTTCCGTGCATGCTTGTTGCGTGTCCACACTTATCAGTCAACCTTTACTTCTCACCTTACACCCCACAGTTGAACCTAAAAACAAATACGCTCCTTTATTCCTTTTGTCCTTTCACTTTCTTAACTATAGTTCTTTCATTCCCAAAATCTTTTCCCTGTCCTTTTCTTTTGACTCTTTTAGACTATTCCTTTTCTTGTTTTCTTCCTTTCTTTTCTTTCTTTAGTCTCTAGATCTGTCCTTTTGTTCACTGCATGCCAAAAATTCTTAATCTAAATACTTTTGCCTGACCAATGGTAGACAACACAAGTTAGAGAGTACAGATTAACTGATAGCAGTGACTCAGGTGCTAGTGCTGAGCTATTTAGCTGATGAGCTGGAATTTGATTACCAATCCAGTGATGAAGAGATCCCTCTTGCTTGGCATGGTCCAATTGTGGAACCACCCATTTCTGAGGTTGAGACACAATGCGATTTTTGGCACGAGTGCTATCGGTTTTATTCTCGACTGTTGAAAATTCTCGGTTAACCATTTACTACACTAGATCGCTGCTGCATGGCGCCTTTGTGGATTGGTAATAGTTGTGGGACACGATTCGTATTTTTATCTCATCCGTTTTGAAATTCTGGAGGACTTATTGCACATTTGCTATGAAGGTTCGTGGGTAGTTGATGGAGCTCTGTTTGTCTTGGAAAGGTGGAGACCCATCTTGCTGATCAATAGACTCCAACTGAACTTTATATCTCTGTGGGTATTACTCCACGGTCCACCTCTAAAGTATCAATACCCAAAGCTTGCTGAGAGAACATGGCAGCTTAAGGGTACTTTTGAACGAGTGGACTGGGAAAACAGGATGCCAAGGAAAATTCGATTTATGCATATAGGAGTACGTGTGGATCCCTGACTAAACGTGGGTTCATGCCAGGGCCGGCTCAACGAATTTGGGGGTCTTAGGCGAAAGCTTTAAACGGGGCCTTTTATGATCATTTTAAATTTTAAATTTGCACAAAAAAAATTAAAATTAAGATTAATACAAAGTAAAGTATTCTAAATTTATAATTTTGGTTTGGTGGCAATACCATGGCTCTTCATTACCAACACTTTTTGGACAACCTTGTTCATCCTCATGTGCTGAGAGAAATCGGAGCACATACAAATTCATTCATTCCTTAAAAAGAAACAAAATGGCTTCTGCAAGTGCTGAGGATTTGGTATTTGTGCATTCTAATTTTTGACTCTTGTCAAGGCACCATGAGGAGTACATAAATGCAGCAACAAAGATGTGAGATATTGCAGGAGACTCTTAGAATGAGAGTGACATACATGGAGGAGCTGGAATTCTTGAGAATGCTACCCTTACACTTGATGAGCTAGATTTGGAGGCCATGGTTATTGGGAATGCTAGCTGGAGTGTTACTACTAGTGAAAGTAAAGTTCAAAGTGAAGCTATTGATCTTGAAAATGATGATGAAGGTTTTATTTGATTGTCTTGAACACTTATCTTTTATTTTGTTTTAGTTGCAAACTTGTGGGTTGTATTTTAATTTTTGAACATCATGGAATGGTTATGTATTCAGTATTTATTTTATTATCTACTATTGCTCTTAAATTGGTATATTTTTACCATTATATGAAAAAAAATATTCTTAGCAATATATAGAAAATATAAATAAAAACTTTTTAAATAATTTATTAATAAATGTATCATGCCGCATCCGTACCCTACTTTTTCAAAAATTTTCGAGTTGCCGCACTGCACCCGAACCCGAATCTGCACCCGTGCTTCATAATTCTTAACTAATATAAGGTTGAGAATTCAAGTACAAATAGGAAAGGAGAAACCTCTAGGGTTGGACAGCAACCAACAGGTTCTAAATCTACTATTACAGCCCCAAAATAGTCCCAAATAGTTATTATTGGCGGGGGTAGATAGTAACAAGTGGGTACCTTCAAATGTTTCAAGTGTGAAGAGCTGGGGCATCGATCTTCGAATTGTAGGAAGAAGGCTTTTATGTTGGAGGAAGTAAAAGAGCTTGAACATGAAGATGGAGAACCCATTCTAGATCAACCTTCAAATGAGGTTGGTGGAAATTGTGAAGAATAAGAGGGCTTGACACTTGTGATGGGGAAGACTTTTCTTGTTCCTAAATTCAATTTTGAAGAAGATTGGTTGAGAACCAATATTTTTTTATACAACTTGTAGCATTGGAGGAAGAGTTTGTGGTATGATCATTGATGGGGGAAGTTGTAAAATGTGGTCTCTCAAGAGGTGGTTGATAAGTTGAAGCTTACCACTCAAGATCATCCACATCCCTACAAACTTTCTAGGTTCAAGAAGGGTAATGAGGTGAAAGTAATGAAGCGTTGCTTGGTGCCATTTTCTATTCGGAATAAATATTTTGATAAAGTTTGGTATGACGTAGTACCAATGGATGCATGCCATATTCTTCTTGGAAGACCTTGGCAATATGATGACCAAACGATTCATGATGGGAAGAAGAACACCTATATCTTAAGCAAAGATAATCAATAATTTACTTTTCTGTCAATGAAAGGAAAATGTTACTTCTAAATCCTCTACAACCTCTTTACTTGCTTCTAAAAGCTACACTCAAGAAAGTCAAGATAGTGGCTACATTTTGGCATTAATTCCAGTCAATATAGTGGTTGGAACTAATGTTCCTAGTGCTATCACTAAGTTATTACAACAATATAATGATGTTTTTCCTCATGAGTTACCTCCCAACTTACCTCCTATGCAATACATTCAACATGCCATTGATTGGATATCGAGAGCACCCTTTCTAAACAAGGTAGCATATCGTATGGCTCTAAAGGAGAAAGAAGAGTTGCAAAAACAAGTTCAAGAGCTTCTTGATAGGTGTGGGCGCAACATGTTTCGGCCGAGTGGACCGGGGTGGAGAAAAGATGTTGGAGTCACCTCCTAGTTTAGGTCTAGGAACCATCTATATGATGCCCTTACGTGGAAGGACTGATCTTACTACCAGAGTATGAGTTCAGAGTCTAGGTATGAGGATGGGAAGGTGTTAGGCACCCAACCTCACCCGACCCGTGGGTTGGCTTTCACTTATTGTGTCTTACTAAAGTTTCAGCTTCAATTGTGGATAAGTAAATAAGATTATTTTATGTTATGGGTAATTTTAATGGTGTAATGTTTTGCTTTAGTTTCCCTTCTATATTCTCTAATTTGATTGTTAGAAGCTGGAATTTATGGTTTTGTGTTAGCAATTTGAAAGATTGAAGACATTATGGTCAATTGAATGGCTATTAATGTATTCTAATATGTATAGTATAGGTATAAAAATACCTACATGAAATGAAGGCCATTTGCAATTATTTGATGATATTGTGAGAAAATATGTTAAAGCTGTTACTGTGACAGATTTAGTGTTTTCAACACGAAAAAAATCTGAATTAAATCATATTCTTTGTATTAAGATGCTAGGCATAGTTCTTATAAATTCTAAGACACACATGGTTGTAATGGAAGTGGTTTCACAACAATTGGATCAAAATAAAAATAATGATTTAATTTCTAAGTTGAATGAAATTCTGTTAGGATAGATTTGAGTATGTTATCTTGTATGATTTTTAGTAAATCATGGTTTTATGCTTTGACTTTGAATATGGTATCTACTAGACATCCAGATGAATGGCTTTGTAAAATTGCATGAAAATTGGATTTGAATAGATAGCTCATTTGTATTTTATAAATGAGGTATATGCTGCTAAAATAAGCAGTAAACAGTAAATGATATACCTGACTTTGAGGATATAATTCTAAAGTTAGGGTAAACATTTTGAGTTATAAATTAGTATGCTCATCTTTTGATATGTCTGGATCATAGATAAATTTTTTATGCCTTTGTTTCTTTAAGGTTTGGTACATAATGTGTTTGATGAATGTATCTTGTGCTGTGGGAACCTTTTGAGATGAGAATTAAGATTTTCTTGAGTTTGAGAGTTAAGTTGTAATTCATGTATAAGTTTAAATACTTAGGAAGAATTTGTCAGTAATAAGTTTTGGTCTTTCATTTAGGTGACGAGAACGAGAACAAGAACGTGGACACTTGAGCTCCTCTTATACAAATCTCTAGTGTCTTATATTTTCAGGTAAGGGATATGTGACATGTGCGTTTGATAAATATAAGGATTGTTTAGAAAATTTATTATACATTAAAAACTTTTAATTAAAGATATTACATACAAGCATGATTTAAGTAAATATATATGTTCGTGAATTGTTGAATAATAATAATAATAATAATAACTAGTCGCTAACCTGTGCGATGCACGGGAAAGCTATTATGTATGTAGATGTTAACAATTATTTGTCTCTTCCTCTTTGATTGTATATTAAGATTCCAGCCTTAGAATTTTCTATCCTTGATATAAAACATTAAATTACATAATGAAAAATATAAATCAAACTTAAATTTAAATTTAAATTAAGATTCCAATCCTTAACATCCTCAATTATCCAATAAATATATGAAACACAAATTTAAAGAACTACTTAATCAATATTTTAATTAAATTGAAAGCCAACTTTAAAGTATTATTTGTATTTTCTTCATTTGTTGCTTCACAGTAGCCACTAAATAACTCCTTTTATTTTCCTTGATTACAGATATTGACGTAAGTTGTACATTGCTTTCAACATCAACTTTTTGAAACTTTGTAGAATCACCATTTTATTGTCACATTCATTTGAAATACCACTGATGTAAGCCTGTCAATAGAATAGGTTGAGAAATCTATTACAGCATATAGAAGTGAAATATCAAATTTATAATTTTGCTAATTAAACCAAACATAAAACCAAGTTTAAGATAACAAAGAAACTGAAATATGAAATCACATTCCAATTTCAAATTCTTTCTAGAAACATATTGCCAATAAATATGCAAGAAACAGTACAGAATAAGGAGAAGACTGGTAAATACCTGGCTTTTCTCATCTTGTTGTCGTATTAAGAGTCTTACACAGATAAGGATCCATAGTTCCAAATAACCCGGATAACAAATTGCCAAATACCTATCTACAAAACAATAGAATCCAATTTTCAACCAACATTCAAGAAACATTAATAGAATAGAACAAATTAAATAAACCAACTGCAGCCAGAAAAGAACTACAAATGCAGAGAAAAAAGTACAACAAAAGCATTTAGAACATAAAAATCATCCAAGTCACAGTTAGGAATGGCTAAACACTTCCTATCAATCGCATAGGTAATACCTCCCTTCATACCAAATACAATTGAGGGTTGCTACTAAATTTGGGAGCTAAAGTAAAAAGTTCAGTCCAACACATAGAGGAGAGTCCTACTAATCTAATCATTATTGATTCTGAATATGAAGGAAACAATGTCAAAGGAATTCAAATTAAGATCATCCAAGGCAGAACTGATGTTTTCCACACACACACACATTCAATATGTTCTACATATTCGTTGAGAAATTTAAACAAACACATAGAGAACAAACACAAAGATAACCAAGACAAAACCCTCAAACCCACATTGCTCCTTTTATAGAACTTGACATACGAAACAGAAAATTGGTTATATCATAGGTGCTAAAAAGTACTTAATACAGAAAGTTATTTAAAAACAATGCAGAAAGTTATTCAAAACAGTGCAGATTTTATGAAATAGTGCAATGCAGATTTTTATGAAACAGTGCAGTGCAAATTTTGGTTGTAAAAAAAAATGCAGATTTTAGATGTAAAATAGTGCAGATTTTATGTAGAAAAATAGTGCAGAAAAATAATGTTTTGAAGAAGAAAACTTTTTAACAAATTGGATCCATAGACCAAATTTTACACATAGAGAACAAACACAAAGATAACCAAGACAAAACCTTCAAACCCACATTACTCCTTTTATAGCACTTGACATATGAAACCTAATTTATTTAGATTCGAATGCATGTTAGAAACAAAAATTCCAAAGCCAATACCTATTAGTAAAATCACATACCAACCAATACAACAAATTAAATCATAGGAAAAAATCACAGTGCTCCTTTTATAGAACTTGACATTAAAAACAAAATCCTAAAGCCAAAGCCTATTAGTAAAATCACCTATCAAACAATACAAATTTTAAGCCGTGAATTGCGATTGTAACAAATAATCTCTAAAAAAACACTATTTATAATATAGGGTTCTGTATTTGCCAACATACTTGAAAATTGTAGAGGTCCATGGGTAGGAAGTATCGGAATTTGGGGGAGAAATAATTTGGGGGAGATATTAAAAGTCACAAACCAAAACAATGCATAATTAAAACCTTTTATATAGACAGCAATGCATCAACCACACACTAATAACACTAAAAGAAAATTACACAATCAACTTTTCATATATACATTACTAATTAAATTCACACACATGCTCAATGTTTCGGTATCATATTTCACTAAACAATCAATGAGTAAAATAAGAAACATAGAAATATGATACACACCAACATTGATGTAATACACTATAAAAAAATAGAACTAACATAGTGATGGCAATGCATGAATACACAGAAGGTTCATTTCACTTATAAATGGCCTCTCTAAATGGTCAACAACAGAAGAGACATATGACGGAGAAAGCACAAGATTAAAGCTACTAAAAAAGAAAATGAGCATTTTGAACTTGCCAGTTACCAGTACTGCCCAAAAACAATGTAGAGTATGAAAAATCAGCAAAACCAAAGAGAATATATATTGGAAACTTAATTGAATTAGGAATCTCTCCACTTATGACTGTCAACCTTAGCGTCAAAACTTCTCTCTTCTTGTATCCATCTGGGTTGGAAGAAACACAATGAGAAAGAAACATAAATCTTGCATACTTTCATGAGTTGGAGGACCCTAAAATCATCATTAACATATATCACAAATTACAATGAGAAAGAAACATTGTTAAATCTACATTGAAAATTTAAACACTGCCAAAATTCAAACATTTTTTTAGGGCTAAGTTATTGTTTTTCATAATTATAGTTGTCGGATGCTTTGGCTAGGTAATTTGACACATTGATTTGAACTTAAAGCATCTCTTGAAATAGCCACCACTATAGAAGGATCTTATAAATTATGGAGAAACAAAGACTTTTTTTTTTCCAATCAATAATAGAGAATTAAAATGTGATTCAATCTCTTTCTTTAATTCTCAAACTACAAATACTAACCCTTTAAACAAATAAATGCATACCTAATAAAATCAATCTAAACCATCATATACGCATGAGTACAAAATCAAGGAAGACAATAAGCAAGTAATTTTATATTTGAGAATTAAAAAAGAATCTACTAAATTGAATTGATTATAGATTATAACTAAGCTTTCTTAGTCCATTAGTTATTCACTGATAAACACAATCCAAAACAAACTTGGACTATGTTAAGGTCAAAAGCTATCTTCATAAGCCATGCCTCCAAGCCAGGCATTTTGTCGAACACTTTGAGGGTGATGGGGTTGGCCTCTTTTCTCTTCTCATGCAATGAAGAACTATCAGAACTACGGGTTTCCATTATTTATTAAACAATCTAAAATTATAAAAAGAGAGATAGAGATAGACCTCGTGATGCCAACGGTGACAACCGAAAAGGCAACCACGCCTCTGCTAGGATTCACTTGGCGTTGGGACTAAGTAATTGGCATCATCATCATTACCTGAAACCGAAACTCAAAAAATAAGATTTAGAGAAAATCGTAGAGAAAGAATTTCTTGAGAAGCAAATCAGTCAAATAGGAAAGAGAATGACAAAGGGGGAATTATTTAACCTAATCGGCTCTGTGGCTGAATCCGTCCATGGAGAAAAGAGGCTGAGAGTGGAGACCAAGGAAACTCCTGCAGAGACCTAGCACGTTGGCTGCCTTAGGTATAGGGTTTGCGTTGGGGAGGAATATTGGAGATACAGATTGATGATTAAATTTGGTTTCCAAGGGAGGCGAGAAGAGAAGGTTTTAGGGAAGGTTTTAGAGAAGAGAGAGGAGAAGAAGATGGCGTCTGGGATTGAAATTCAGAGTTGGGTTTTGGGGAGAAGGGTAGAGAAATAGAGAGAAAGAGGATTCAGAGTTGGGTTTGCGGGTATCGGGTTTGCTTTTCACGATTTTGGAAAAAAAATTTGGGCTTCTTATTATTAATTTTTATAATTTAATTAATGCATTTTTTTTAATTTAATTAATGCTGATGTGGAAAATTGTGGAAGCTTCAAAAGCTTCGGTTTTATATATATATATATATATATAGATAATTTTAGCATATTGATGTTATTACTTATATCACAAAAAAAATATTTAAGAATGAAGTGGATATGCTACTGTTACGAAATATTTATGTAAAAGCATAATTATCAAAAAATATAGTTTTCAGGTTATTTCATTGTTATGATCTGAACTCAGCTAGTAGGGGTTATAGTACTGGCATTTCCATGAAAATTTTGATTGGCCATTATAAGTGGTGAGGACTCTATTGTATCCGCCCTTGTTGGGAATGACCAACTTATGGAGGATGCCAGCTGACCCCCATGATTGATGATATGATCACACCGAAATGGTTGTGATACTTTTTGATATGATCCTGTTATTTCCTAGTATTGTGGGAAATACTGGATGCCTGACACAATGTGCTAGAAGCCTCCCAAAGTTGTGACAGACTTACAATTGGACTGACTAATATGTATTATGAATGAGCTATTAAGCTATTTGGAATTTATAAGAAAAGTATGAAGATAAAAAATGTATGTTGAATGTGTTATAAGTCTGATAGAAAGTTTATGATAAAGTATTTTATAGTCTATTTAAAGATAATGTTACTTAATTATGTTTAAGTTTCTTATTATGTCATTTTATTATTATATGAAAGAAAAATGATATATTTGTTGGGGTTTGTGCCCTAATATCCAATTTATTGGTATGTCATAAATAATTAAATAGATTAATTATATGAGACTATCTATAAATGAATTAATGTGACATTATCTTAGTCCATGAGATGCATAGTATGTGATTTATGTGAAAAGTCACAGAAGATGTAAATCACAAATTCTTTGTAAACTCAGAATTTTAGTTCGTAGTTGGTGATGAAATTGGGCATTTCATCTGTGAAGACTATAACATATCAACTAAGATGATTTGTCTTGATCATGGAAGTGGAGACTTCTAGTTGATATGTTGATATGTTTTAAGAGTTAAGACATATTGAACTGGACTGCTGTGAGATTTATTATTCTCCTAACGACTCTCAAATGAATAATAAATCTCACGACTTTTATTTACATCAACTCTAAATCCTGAGAGAATAATGAACCTGATCATGAGATGTAGGTTGCTTTGATATATCAGGAGTGAGATCTATAAGTTACGATCAAAACCTCAGTATATTGGGCAGCTACATTTAATATTGATGGAACATATATTCTCAAGATAGAATTCATAATCTCTTAACGGAAATATAAAATATTCTCTTGAGATAAATTTAATGAGTTTGGTTATTCAGAGTGTTGGGCCCAACCATTTTAGTAAGGAATTACTAAAGTATATATTTATGGAATTGAATTTCATAAATATATAATGAATAACATAAAGGATTAAACTGGGTACTCAAGGATTAAGATGTAGTAATCTTCAAAGTGGCAGTTTATATTCATGACTTTGTATTACTACGAATATTTTAATGAAAGGGTTGTATATATAATAAAGTCTTGGAATATAATTTATTAATAAGGCCTAGAGTGCAATTATATTCTTATAATGGTATTGAATATAATTAATGGTAACTTTGGATTTGTCAAGAGTTGACAGAAAAGCCCAAGGCCCATTGGAGTTAGAGTCTTATTTGTTCCATTTGGTCTCATCTCAAGCCACAAACTAAAACCCAATTGGGTAGGTCCAAAAGGCTAACCCAATTAGATAATCAGTCATTATTTAATAAGAGTTATTAAATAAAGAAACTATTAGAATAGTTTAACGTACGTATGATGAAAAGAAAAAGAAATCAGTTTTTCTCCACAAGGAGAAAAAGAAGGTTTTTTTCTTTGAGAGTCTATGTACAAAAGACTGATTGAGAGACCACACATCTTGGGTACCATGTGGAATTGAGATGAAGATTGAAGGTATTCTCAAGTCATGTTTTGAAATTCACTGCATCAAGGTACGCTTTCTGTTCTTTATTCTAGAATTCATGTTTACATGTTATCTTTCATGATTGAAGTAGATCTGTGGTTGTTGCTTCCGCTATGTGTTTTGTATGAGATACAAAACCAGATTTTCCAACAATATTTTCATCTGAAAGTTCATAAGTTATTTTAAGAATAGTATGAATAGTATGAAGACTAGTTATCAAAGCTAGCATATCCATAAAATATTTGATTTACATGCATTCTTATTAAATGCTCATAGAGTTTAAAACCTTACTGAGTTTCGCAACTCACCCTATCGTATTTCAGTGCACAAGTTCTTTCCTGGAAGCAGCGAAAGTATTAAAGGTGGAAAGGAATCTGTGATTCTCGTTTGTTAGAATGTATAGTTTTTTTGTTGTATAGTAGTTTAGCTCTTTTGTTGTATAGGAGGAATCGAGATGTACTTGATCCTTTTGAGCACAAATGTATTTTGGAACCTTAGTTTGTTTTGAACCCCAATTGTATGTCTTTGGGGTTAGGTTTGTAAATAAAATTTTTGCTAAACATTTAGCTATGTAATATTTACACGAATACCTTAAGTTTCAGCCAAGTTGTAATTTTTCGAAATTCGAAATGAAATGAAGTTTCAAAATTTTACGAATTTTGTATATTATGGCTTTTATGTAAGGAAATAAAAAGAAATATGAGAAATGATTTTTGATAAACACCTTCAGTTTTAGTTGGTTCGTATTAATATTGAGGTAAACTTGATATTAACATGTTGGTCATGTTCTAAATTTTGAAGTACAGGTTAAGGTCATGACAGCCTGCGTACGCAGCATAGAACACATGCGTACGCATACACGCCCAAACCCTAACCCAGAACAGCAACACAAAAAAACAGAGCAGAACTTAAAAATTATAAATCTAACAACCTAACAAGCTTTTAAAATAGCAAGCTACCAAACCCTAGGCTACCTAAACATGTTAAAACATAAACAAAACAAGAAAACAAATAAAAAGCAGGATTAAAACAAAGAAAAGAAAAGGAAAATGTTAAAACTTAATACCTCAAACACAAAGCTTTTCAAGCTTGATTTTGACCGTTTCCCTCAGTCAATCTATTCACAACCAAACAAAATTGATTAGTAAACTTCAAAACTCAAAGATCAAGACTAAAAAAGGTCTCAATCAGAAGAATATTTACTTGAGGATATTTTGTGAAAAACTCCCTCTTTGATTCACTATTTCTAGTAAATCTTAGGTTTTCCCTTAGGATTTTATGTGTGTTTTGAAAAGGTACCATGTATTGCTTTTTATATTGAAAAAATTGGGGGTTTGGAATGGTTACCAGACAATGTAGGATTCACTCCAAACCTCAGTTTTAATGCATAAAACTTGTTTTTCATAGTTTCTGAAACCCTAGCATGTGTATGCATGCCTGTGTATGGGTATGCATGCATGAAGCATGCATACGCATACGCGTGTCTGCGTACGCATGGCCTAGGGTTTGTGTAGCCTTTATTTTCTAAAAATAGTTTTATTCTGCTCATAAAAGAGTTATATTTTCCATAAAAATCTTTCTCAAGTCAATTTCAATCTGATTGGATCCTAAACCAATCTTGGGCTCCAGAATTTTACTATCATTGGGGAACAGAGGCCCGAGTTGTAAGGGGTACAAAATGCGGTGTCTACAATAGAGGCTAGATTTGGGATAGTATTAGCCCTTGTGCAGTACCCACTCTCTTAACTCCTATGAAGGATGGCTCTTGGAGGATGTGTGTGGATAGTAGAGCTATCAACAAGATAACAATCAATTATCATTTTCCAATTCTTAGATTGGATGACATGCTAGATTGCTTGGTGGGTTCAAAGGTGTTCTCTAAGATTGATTTGCAAAGTGGGTATCATCAAATTAGAATTCACCCAGGAGATGAATGGAAGACAGCGTTCAAGACACATCATGGATTATTTGAATGGCTTGTTATGCCATTTGGTTTGACAAATGCACCTAACACTTTCATGAGGGTTATGACACATATGTTGCAATCACTATTAGGGGTTTGTGTTGTGTATTTTTATGATATTTTGGTGTATAGTTGCTGTTTGGAGGATTACTTGGCAACTTGTGCTTGACATTTTGAGAAGAGAAAATTTTAATGGTAACATGAAAAAGTGTAGCTTTGCAATGGATAAGGTGGTGTTCTTGGGGTATGTTGTGTCTTCCAAAGAAGTGTTCATGGATAAAAACAAGGTTAAGACAATTGTTGATTGGCCTACACCTTCTAGTGTGCATGAGGTAAGGGTTTCCATGGTCTTGCTACCTTCTATAGAAGGTTTATTAGTAATTTTAGTATCATTGTAGCTCCTCTCACCAATTGTCTCAAGAAAAAGTCCGTTGTTTGGACTAATGAAGCCCAAGAAAGCTTCCAACTTCTGAAGAGGAAGTTAACTGAAGCTCCTATCCTTGCCTTGCCCAATTTTGACAAGATATTTAAGCTTAATTGTGATGCATCAGGAGTGGGAATTGGTGGTGTCCTACCAAGAGGGGCAGCCCATAACATTCATTAGTGAGAAGTTGAATGAAGCAAAACTTAGGTATTCTACCTATGACAAGGAATTCTATACTTTTGTTCAAGTCATCAAGCATTGGAGTTACTATTTGGCCTGCAAAGAGTTTATTCTACATACCAATCATTAAGCTTTGGAATATCTTAATAGCCAATCTAATGTGAACAAGAGGCATGCTAAGTGTCGACGCCCTGCCTTGATCGAAGCGAAAAATCACCGTCGTCGGGCCTTCGTTCGACCATCCGCCTTGGCGACGCTCCTGCGCACGCGAGGCCCGTTGGAGGCCCTTCTCGATTGATTGGTGCGCTTGGTGTTGTTCGCGCGGAGCTTTGGGTGCTCTTTCTCTCGGTGGAGGAAGGTAGGTCTACCTTTGGAGGTGTGGTTAGAATCTTGGCCAAATTTTAAGGGATTATCAAAGGTAAGTGAAGTCACCACCAATCATTGGGTTTTTCTAAGGTGTGATTGGTCACCTGTTTCTAGTTGATTTTATTACCGATCCTAGGCTAAGAAAAATGGCATTTTTCCTAATCTAATGTGGATGGTAAAAAATCTTGATTCTTGAATCCAGAAGTTTGGTTATGTGTGGGGAAAGTGTTAGGCACCCCACAACGCCTGTCCAAGGACATTCCTTTGTTTTGATAAAACCTTAATTTTTAGAGATTGACAATAAAAAACATGATTTTGGCATTAGCTTTTGGGGCTTTGCATGCATGGGGGCTTTGAGGTTTGGCTTTTGAATAGGTGTGGTCCCAATCTATGCTTTCCTAAGGCATTCGGGCAAAGTACTAGATTTCCACGGCAAAAATTCGGCGACACGTCACCTTACTTTCGTGACTGAAATTAGGCATCGCTTTGCGGCTTTGCCCTAGGTGACATGGACTATGACAATCACACTGGGAGGGGCGAGCAGGTATATATATACATACATCATGCACAATGCAATCACACAGAGCAGGAGAGTAAATGCCTACATCCCTAGATCATGGCCCAAAATATAGGTGCAGGAAAGTAAACAGGGGTCGCCGTACTCTAGAGATGAGGACGAATGGTACATGGCATGATATACCTAATATAACCCATCTAAGAGAGAAATGAGGGTGGAAGGGAAGGGGTTTAAAAGAGTACATAACCAAATGGGAGAAGTTAGACCCCTAAATCTATCAAACATAGCCACTTGGCTTATATCCACATGCTCGCATCCTCACCCTTTTTGCTTGCGCTTGGGAGATCGTGCCCTAGCTCCATGTGTCCTTGCTCTATATGTGTGCATGCAAAGGCAAAGACAAGAAACCAGCAAACAAGCAATGGAAGGAAAAGATGCAAAGAGCATATGAAAGAGGTATAAAACAGATAAGCATGATAGACATGGCAAGCAAAGAAACAAGAAAGCAAGCGAACAAGCGAGAAGGCAAACAAGCAAAAAGGCAAACAAAAAGCGGTATCCACAGGAGACAAATGTAGGTTTGGATCAAATGTCCATAACTTCATTGTGTTGAAGCATGGACGACACACTAGCAAGCAAGACTCATGCATGAACATGTAAGCAAGCGTGCAAAGATGCATAGAAAGCCAACGGGTGGCACAAACAAGCATGGTAAGCATAACATCACACGGAGCGGAAAAAGGGAAAGATATGCATGAAGCAACTGGCATCATGGTGATGCATCCCAAATGGTTACATCCAAACAAGGCCTTATGGACGTTAAGTGTAACCACACAGCCATAAACCCACTAAGGGCGTTAAGCGTGGCAAAGCTTAGAACTAGAGAGGCTAACACAAGCATAAAGCATAGAAGCAAGTAAGCATAGACATGCAAATAGGGGTGATCCAAACCCTTTTATGTGGGCCTTGGTATATGGACAATGACAAAGACCATAGGGCCTAGATCGGGTCCTAACTATTAGGCTAAAACACAAAAAGTGCGATAAAAAGGAACAAAAGAGCTACAATAGCACAGGGCATGACAAACAAGGTCTAGGCCTAAGCACATAAATATGGTGTGAAGCACGCAAGCACATAGATGATGGCATAAAGCATGTAGAGAACATCGATCTAAGCATGTAAACACGCTAATCTACACATATGAGCATGGAAATATGTATGTAGGCATGTAAAAGCCTAGCACATAGACATGGAAGAACATGGATCCAAGCATATGAAGACAAGGATCTAACCATATAGCATGGAAATAAACACATAGATACATAAATCCAAGCAAGGCATAGCCAACAACATCATACAAGCATGTGAGCATGTAACCCTAACATCATCCTAGGACAAAAAGAGGAACAAAGCATAGAAAAATATGGCATATAACATAAAGCATGTAGATCTAAACATATAAGCATGAAACATGGCATAAAGCATAAAAAGCAAGGAGATTTAGGCTAGAAGTATAAATAAAGCAAGCAACATGCTAAAGAAAGCAATAAATCATGTGATTCAAGCAAAAAGAATAGATAAATGCTAGATGAAGATTTAAAGAAAAAGGGGTATGGATAGTAGTTAAAAAGCTACATCCATACCCCTTAAACCTTAAATCCAAGGTATGGAACCAAGGAGAGGAAGGAGGGTATGAACACTACCCTGTATTTTTGGTGAAGAGAAGAATCGAGAGGCTTTGATGTGTTTTTTGTGTTTAGAAGAGAGGAGAAAAGCTCAGAAATTGTTTGGGTCGAAAGCAGGTAGCCAGGGGAGTCTTTTTTTTTTTTTTTTGGTCTAGAGGGTGCTTAGGGCCTTTTATAGCCCCGACACGATTTACGAGGCAGCAGCCCTTGTAGGGCTGCCACCTTTAAATAACCATAGATCGGGTTGATCTTGACACCCCTAGAAATATCTTGACTTCTTATTTCTGAAAAGGTATGGAACTTGAAAATCCAACAATCAAATCAAAAGTTATGGCCCTCGGAAGTTAGTGGTGCATCGATCAGTGTGTTATCTTGATTTTCGTGATATCTCAATTTTCGTGATATCTCGGCCATTCTAACTTCGATTTCGACCCATAAATAGTCGTTGGACTGAGAATTTGATAATCTTCGCAATGATGTTGGTTTCAACCCGTTCTGACGGCCGGGTCAAAATTAGGGTTTCTGGGGTTCACCGATAGTTAACTTTGGGTCAACTTGGTCAAAGTTTCCAAAATCTCCGAAAAGCTCGGGTTTGATGTAAAACTATGAAAAGTGTTGTTTTGTGAGGGTTTTGACCTCGTTTGACCTTTGGTCAACCCTAGGTTAACTAGGGGCATTTTGGTTATTTTAGCTAAAAAAGGCACTTCGGGTGCTTCGGTGTCCAAATGGGTTGCGCCACATCTTTCTGAATGTCCTCGCAACCCCATGGAAAGAAAATAACATTTTTGGATTTTTTGGGATTCGGCATGCAAATCGAGGGCAGACAAAATACGGTATCAACACTAAGTGGGTAAGCTTTTGCAGCAATTCACTCTCACTGAAACATCAATAGGAATTCTCAACAAAGTGGCTGTTGGGTTAAGTAGGAGAACTAATTTCTTGGTGGAAATGCAAGCTAAGGTCGCTGGTTTTGAAGTTTTCAAGGGGAATTACCAAGATGACCCATATTTTGGTAATCTATACCAACAATTGTAGCAGGGACAACAACCCGCCAAGTCTAACTTTTGGTTGAAGGATGGATTTCTTTTCAAATGGTTGAAATTATGTGTGCCTAAATGTTCTCTAAGAGAGTTGATGATTCCCTAGAATCCCTTAAACAAGACTACTTTTGGCCCAGAATGACTAAAGATGTTGAAGGGCATGTTCAAAGATGCCAAGTTTGTCAAAAAGGAAAGGATACAACCACTAATGCAAGTCTGTATTTGCCTCTTCCAATGCCTAATAAACCATGGGAATGTATTAGTATAGATTTTGTTCTTGGCCTTCCACCTACACAATGAAAGAATGATTCAATCATAGTAGTGGATCATTTCTCCAAGATGGCTCACTTTATCCCATGCAAGAAGATTTCGGATGCTTCCATTGTGGTTGTTTTATTTTTCAAGAAGTCTACAAGCTTCATGGTGTACCCCTTTCTATTGTTTACAAAAAAGATGTTAAATTCCTTACTCATTTTTGGCAAATTCGGTGGCACAAGATAGGAACTAAATTGAGCTTTAGCACTTCTTTCCACTCTTAAACGAATGGTTAAACTGAAGTTGTCAACTAGAGTCTTGGGAATCTCTTGAGATGCTTGATTGGTGAAAATCCAAGGAATTGGGAAAGCATCCTTCCCTTGGATGAATTTGCTTACAACTCTTCTCTTAATCGGACTATTAACACATCTCCTTTTGAAGTCGTGTATGGGAATAAACCTTTTAGTGTCTTAGATTTGGCATCTTTGCCACTTTCTAAGAAGGTGAATGTAAGAGCAACATAAATGATAGATTTTATGCAATTTGTCCATGCATAAGTCAAGGAGAGAATTGGACATTCCAATGCAAACTACAAGGCTGTTGTTGATATTCATCGAAGGAGACTAATTTTCAAGGAAAGGGACCTTGAATGGGTGATTTTGACTAAGGAAAGGTGTCCTCATGGCTCCTATTCCAAGTTGGGAGCAAGGAAAGTAGGTCCATGCAAAGTGTTGACTAAAATCATGGCTCCTATTCCAAGTTGGGAGCAAGGAAACTCAATTTCTCCAGTTATTTTCTCTGTAATTCCAGCTTTGATTCTTGATAGATTCTCAAAAATTAGTAGGCTGAAAGTCTCAAGCATTGATGATCTTAAGGTTGAGTCCTGAAAGAACAGATACAAAATCAGAGGAGACCGGTGGAGGCCGGCCAAAAATCCTCCGATGGTAAAGTCAGTGGGTTTGTAATTCCAAGTAAAAGGAAGTGTTTTCATAATTTACTTGTTTTTGGAATAAATG
Organism: Quercus ilex subsp. ballota; assembly: GCA_032727855.1. Taxonomy (NCBI): domain Eukaryota; kingdom Viridiplantae; phylum Streptophyta; class Magnoliopsida; order Fagales; family Fagaceae; genus Quercus; species Quercus ilex. The sequence continues at coordinate 37,156,803 of CM064915.1, forward strand.
TGTCTCTCCCTTCACTTCTCATGGATCAATGCTTATATAGCATATGTGAAACGGTTATTTGTTTAATAACCGTTCCTATTGTTGAGGAGTTCGGAGGATTCGGAGGTAACTTTCATAACTGCCATGGAAGTTACCTTATTTGGACCTATGGTCAATGGAGGGCACGGTTCATATTAGTGCAAATCATCCCTTACGCTTGGTGGGAATCATACTCGTCCAAAGCTAGACACGTTCAGAGCCAAATGAACTTCGTCCGTCCTTTATTAAGAACGGACAAAGTTATTAGGGACAAATCTGCTTCACTCATCAACTTCTCCCTTCTTCTCTCACGGATGACCCGTGTGGACGAGATGAGACTTGTGCATTTTTATTGCACCATCAATTCTTAATTCTAAGGCAATTCTAGTTCAAGTTCTCAATTATTTGATCTTGATTTCCATCACAAACCTTTACAACCAAAATCATCCAGATGTTGAGGCGCCCAATCCAATAGAAACCAACCTTAACAATGCCATCAACTCTCTAAACTTAACCAAGTCCCCTCCATCCCCTTTAACCCACCACCAGGACAACCATACATGCACTGTACCTCCTACCCCAGTATAATCCCTAGCCTCCTCACCTGAGTCCCTCAACATCATTGTCAATGACTCAAATATCATCCCCACACCCCAGCAAAATGAACCACTAGCTTCCATCATTAACTTCACCATGCAACCAACTTGGCAACTACCAGAAAGAACTGGACTACGGTGGATGTGGATTGAAGGAAACGGACCTTTCATTACCAATGGACGCATTCGCGAAGCCCCCTGGAAGCAAATGATCATGACGGAGAATCTATGGTCTCAATTGGATTCAACCTTGATAGGCTTAATGAAGATAGACCTGCAAACATGCAAGAATCTGAGTGGTAGGCCGGGCACATACTAGAATCCCCGGACTCTTTCATTGAGTCTCTAGTTCAAAGAGTTGATAGAGGTCGTTTTCGGTTTGAGTTAGGGATCACCAGCAATGGGCCTCAATTAGTTTCAGCCCATACATAAAATCCACAAGCCAACTCAGTGATTAAAAAGGAAAATGTTCTTAAGGCTAGGTACTTTAGTGACGTACTACATGCAAGCCCAAGATCAAGTCCAACAAGACAACCCAACACTACCCATAGATAGGTATCAGATACTCTATGAGCTCATTTGAACTCTTAACCCTAGGCCCAGGTCCCCCTCCTAACTCCTCTATTTACGCCCAAAATCAGTCATCCATACTTCCTGACCAGTGACCACACATTTGAGAATAGATTCCGCTGTGAAGAAAAATCATGGCCTCCATTTGTTCAGCCAATAGAAGATGAAGTCACCGGGTATCGAAGGTCAAGAAAGCGTTTAAGAAAAGAATAGGAATATCAGATAGAGACTATTATGTGGAATTTTCATTCAGGAAACTACTGTAGAATTGAATTCTTTATTAGACAAGCATTTATATGGCCGTCCTTAACCATTTCCATCATGACCACATTCTTCGATTAAATATGCTACCCAAAAAAAAAAAAAAAAGAGAGAGAGAGAGAGAATTGGCTAACCATGAAAAGAGTAAGTATTCAATTTTCACACATCAACATTATCGTCAATTCTAAATAAGGACTGTCTAAAACACAACTATCAGGAAAAAAAAAAAAAAAAATTCTCGGTGGCTTGATGTGGTGCCATTAATGTTCTTTCAAAGGTAATATTGTACAGGTATCATGGCTTTTCTAAGTGTAGGCAATTTGTTGGTTATTGCTCTTCTCCCAAGCACTTGGGACACTTGCATTTGAAACCATAATCAGCAAGTAATGCCCGCCTCTCCTCAAATGGAAGGTCCTCATCTACATATGAAATTGTAACCTGAAAATGCTTGAAAATGTTAAATGGTGCTTAATCAAAAATCTACAAATAGGATTAGAAAACCTCTCCACATAAATGCTCACGTGGAGTTTCCATTTTGGGTAATTTTTGATCAGTTGAGGTGAACAATAATGGCAAAAGTTGTGAAAATGAATTACCTCTTCCCCCTTGCAAATGGGTTTGAGTGCAATAATTATTGCTCGGCCATCTTTGTCCTGGAATGGAGAACAAATATGAATGAAAAGGGGAAACCAAGCCTCCTTGCACAATACAAACTACCATGGGCATTGCTGAATCATGCTTGATGTATTCATATGCCTATCAATATAGGTTTGTACATGAATTCGATTTCTAACCCAGGGTATACTTAAGGAAACACTTTGTTTTACATGTCTTAGTCAACAAAGCAACTCATGAGATATATGTAATTACTATATACATGCTATAATAATCACACTCCACATCTATAATTACTGCACACATGCTGTGTGTGTGTGTGTGTATATGTATAATTAAGGAACCTCTCTAAAATAAAGTCCTATGGACTCTCTAGCCAGTAAAACCTATGGGCAACTGATCCCACCTGCCAGAACCAGTTGCCAGATAATCTAAGGGCATTCACTGTCATGGCTCAGCAGTTTATGCTCATGCCAGGAGCTGGTTTCTAAATTCTACACATCCCAATGTCCAGCCTACTCTTGTCACATAAAATGTGATGGGATAGCATGATTTAACCAGGTGTTGTCTGTTCAACAGACAGCCCACTGGTAACGGGAAAAACAATATGTGCTGTATTTCAAGATGTTGCTCAATCGACTCTAAAATTTGTTGTTCAAGTATTTATAGCCGACTAGGTCCCAACTAAATTAAAGATGATTTCCATTAATCTGACTTGACAGAAAACAGCGTAATTCAAATAAATTTATATTTATAAAGAAGTTAAATTAACAGAACATGTTGCTATAGTTCTTTGGCCAGTCTTAAATATTCAGGAGAATATATTGTTGTTATTTGTTCAGCATATGGTCCTGTCATAGACTTATCAAACCACAAATCCTGGTGCTAATCCCAGGAGTTTAACCTAAATCCATCCTGATAATAAAATTTTCAAGTTCCAAACCTAAATGAAAGCCAGTAATGGAAACAAGCAAACTAGACCCAGAAAAATTCAGGTGGGTTTGCGGATTGCAGAGTGCACTACAATATTGTATGCTGGATAAAATTCACCAATTCTATGAGTAAAAACAAGATAGATAGAACTTGGACTGCTGTGTTTCCTTCTTTGTGTGGACTGCTATATGGGATAAGATCCTTACAGGTGACAATTTGAAGGGCAAAAGGATGGTTTTTGTTGACTGGTGTATCATGTGCCGTTGTAATGGGGAGACGGTGGATCATTTGTTGCTTCATTGTGGTAAGACTTATCGGTTGTGGAGTTTGGTGTTTAGATCTTTTGGGATTTCTTGGATCTTGCCAAGATCGGTTGCGGATACTCTATTTGGTTGGTGGAATTGGCCTGGAAAGCGTGTGTCTAGCATTTGGAACTTAGCTCCATTATGCTTGATGTGGTGTCTTTGGAGGGAGCGAAATAGGAGGACGTTTGAGGACATGGAAAGCTCGGATGACCAGTTATTGGCCTCTTTCAGTGGCTTTCTATTTGATTGGTCTGGGTTTGGGAACTCACCTCTAGTGATTCCCTCCCTTTGTTCCGTAACTCTCTCATGTGTAATTAGTATCCTTTCCTTTCTTTTTTCCTTTTTTCTCTCTCTTTCCCGTTGTACTTTTCTCTCTGCCTTATGTTTTTTTTGCATAAGGTAGTTTCTTGAATATATATCATTATTACTTATCAAAAAAAAAAAAAAATAGTCAATATATCAAATAATTGTTCCCTGAAGATTAAAGATGTCAATTCATTGCCCTCCACACAACAGCATATTAGCTGGACATTTAAAGTCAAAACCAAGTTTCATTTACTGTGTAAATTTTCAACTTCAAGCAGATAATCTCAAAAGCTACAAAAATGTAACTTCTGGTTCAATACCTCTTCTCTTTTAAATGCTTTCGCATTAGGACAACAGGAGTGGTTTATACAACTTTGCAAAGGAAAAAATGCAGTACCTAAAAATAAATTAAATTATGTTAGTCATCATATTAACACCCCCCATCACCCCCACACCTTCCCCCCCACACAAAAAAAGAAAAAGAAAAAACAAATGCAGATAGTTCCAATTTGAAATTACCATAACCTGCTAAAAAGGCAACCACAATCACAACAGACAGGTTGCATGAAAGAGAAACTCTATTGGAAACCACAAGCAACAGAGTTTAAGACATATGAGTAGCTTTTGCTCATCTTATTTGATTCAGATACAAAAAATTACTATAGACTGACAACTGACATATTAGAAGAATCATAAAACTAAAAACTCTGAGCTTATGAAGACCGCAGAAAACCATATCTGACATGTTGCAACGCATTATAGAACTCGATACAGGTTGCATGCAATGCTAGCAGGGTTTTCAATTTGACAAAGAATACAGTAAAATGCTTTGCAGTTCTCCCATTTCTGCACATTTTGAACAGGACCCATTGAAACCTATTTTTTCCTAATTGCTGAATGTTGAAGGAAAACATGTTACCACTTCCATAAAAACCAATGACTTGTCAAAAACCAATATTCAAGCCACCAGCTGAACAACATTTAGAAAACAGATCAGTTTTAGTTCAACACCTTTTACAAAAGCATATATCTTGAACAGCTATTAAAGAATACACATCTAAACCACCCCCATAAGAGAGCTCAACATTAAATGGCAAAAAAAAAAAAAATACAAGCAAGAGAAAATACTTGTTTATACATGTGGACAAAGATTCTGTATTAAAGTTCATCTTACCCTGGCAACAAACTGAATAGTCATCTCCAAGAGCATCAAGAAATGGTCGTGTAATTTTCTCAGCTTCTTGCTGCCATTGGTTTTAAGGTGAATAACATTAAAACTTTCTATTTGTTCAACCACTCCAACCCATGCCCCCCCCCCCCCCCCCCCCCCCCCAAAAAAAAAAAAAAAGAAGAAAGATATAAGGCCATAAATTCTAACCTTTTCAGGATATGGAAGATCATCAATATATAAAAAGTAATCCTCCACTGGGGATGCTACAACCAAATCACTGAAACATACAAGAATTTGATGTGAAGTTACTTATCAAAAAAAAGAATTTGAAGTAAAGTTATACTGGCATGCCACATGATTCCAATTTAAGCATATATGCTGTAAAAGGAAATAGTGAAATTTTGCTTCAATTAATCATGCCATTGCAATCATCAATTTTATTGCAAATACTCTACATGTTATAAGGGTGGCATTATAAAGAGCAAAAGCGCAACAGAGCATGACTCTTACAGATTATTCAGTTCAAACATGCCAATAATTTGCCCATAGATCTCTAGGGAAAACACTTGGTAGGAGTTAAGGCCTCACACATAAAGGTGGTAGGAACATTAAGCATAATTACAGTGAAATAACAAATTTCAATAGATTCAGCATTTGGAAGGATACAGGGCTCACATTCCTTGCTAAAGATGGCTGCCTTGAGAAGCTGCAGTGACTGAAAGTATTCAATGAGAACAGTTAAAATAGAATAGAGCAGAATAGTGGTGCAATATATATTATCATCATCATTAATTTGGAACACAGCAGGAAGAGCAGAGGCTCCCTATTATTCTCAACAATGCTTGTTGCATTAATGAAATAAAGATTGAAATGTTCAGCTTGTGTTGTGAATAGAATTTATCTTTTGGTGCATGTGACAGGCATAAACCCTGACGATTCCATTGTATAAGGCTATGCAAGCCACTTTGATCAAAGATACATACATGACTACAGACAATTTAAGATTATAATTTTTTTTTTTTTATAAGTAATAAAGATGTATATTAAAAAAAAAACTACCTCATGCAGAAAAACAAAGGCAGAGAAAAAAATTACAGAGAAGATGATAAAAAACAGAAAGAAAAGATACTAATTACAAAGAAATGAGCTAAGGAACATAAGGAGAGAGTCACTAGAGGTGAGTTCCCAAGCTCTAGACCAATCAAAAAGGGAGCCACTAAAAGAAGCCAATAACTGATCATCGGAACTTTCCATGTCCTCAAACGTCCTCCAATTTCGCTCCCTCCACACGCACCACATTAAGCATAGTGGAGCTAAACTCCAAATACTAGATGAATGCTTTCCAGGCCAATTCCACCAACCAAAGAGAGTATTCACAACTGATTTTGGCAAGACCCAAGAAATCCCAAAATATCTAAACACTAAACTCCACAACCGGTAAGCCTTAACACAATGCAGTAGCAAATGATCCACCGTCTCCCCATTACAACGAAACATAATGCACCAGTCAACAAAGTTCATCCCTCTACCCCTCAAATTGTCACCTGTAAGGATTTTATCCCATACAGCAGTCCACACAAAGAAAGAAACATGCCAAGGGGCTTTAACCTTCCAAACACCTTTCCAAGGAAATATAATGGACAAGAGTCCTCTTAACTTATTATAAAACGATCGGATATCAAAATCCCCATTCTTCGACAGCTTCCATTGCATACGATCTCCATTCTCAATTGGAGGTAAATTAGAGCCCAAAGTACGGAGTAACGCATCCACACCGCCCATTTCCCAATCATTTGGTCTCTGAATGAAACGAACATCCCAGCTTCTCCTTTCCTCTATCCCCAACCGTTCAAGAAAAAAGGCCACTGATGCCCCTTTATTGGAGGCAATCCCATACGCAAACAGAAAGGTTGATTGAAGTAGAGAATCCCCACACCATTGATCTGTCCAAAGCTTCACTCTATCCCCACCCCTACCTCAAATCGAATATTTTTACTAAAATCTTCCCAACCCATTTTGATGCTTCTCCACAAACCACACCCATGTACCCCTATGTCTAGCTTGGAAGTCCAACCCCCCCATTCTTCCCCAAACTTTAGAGCTACAACCTTTCTCCAAAGCCTTGTCTCCTCAATCCCAAACCGCCATAACCATTTTCCTAGTAAGGCTTTATTAAAAGTAGTTAATTTCCTTACTCCTAGCCCACTATTTTCCAAAGGTGCACACACCTTATCCCATCCCACCAGATGTGTCTTGGAGTCCCCGCACAAAAAATCCCTTTGCAACCTCTCAATTTTATTGGCGACATGCGTAGGGATTGTAAAAAGAGATAAAAAGTAGGTCGGAAGACTAGATAAAGTACTCTTAAGCAACGTCAGTCTTCCACCTTTTGACAAATACATCTTCTTCCAATCAGCCAACTTATGCTCAATTTTCTCCAATATAGGATTCCAAATAGTAGGGGGCTTGTAGATCGCCCCAGTAGCATACCAAGATAGGTCATAGGCAAAGACCCAATCCAGCAACCTAAGATCTCTGCCAAGACATGAATAATAGGAACCTCCCCAATGGGAACCATCTAACTCTTCAAAGCATTAACCTTTAATCCTGTCACAGCCTGAAAACAAAGAAGGAGCATCCGAACATGTAGAATCTGCTCCTCCTCTGCTCTATGTAAGTATGTCCTACGGGTCAGTACAGCTGCTTCCAAACTTTTAACAGATCTGAACAACTCTGGACTAAAAAAAACATGGAAGAAATAATACTTCCTCTACCAAACTCAAATTCAAATGGTCCAAGAGGCTGGGGAAACATGGTAGTGTCTCAGGTAAGACCTAGAAACACAAATATCTTAAAATGGAAGAGGAAAGGTATTGAACTAAGGCAATATATATGATGCAGGGAGCATTAAGATCATCTAAGATTTTATTTTTAAAGAAAAATTAGATTTGTTTTTTAATTTTGACTTTGGTTTTAATGTTGAGGGTTTTAATGGATTTGATTAGATGTTTTTCATATTAGTATAATCCCTAAAACCTATTTAACTGGTACTCTTGTAATGGTGAAAGGTAGGACAATTTGAATATGATGAGTTGAGAATATGCCTCCTCCTTTGTTCTCTTTTTTGGTGGTGATATCAAACACCCTTCAGTGGTGATGCCTAGGATTTGTTCTTGATACCAAGTTGATGCAACAAAAAAAAAAAAGAAAAAAAAAGAGGAAAATAGAGATAAAAGAGGAAAAAAAGGAGCAACAGAAAAAAGCCTAGGCTTCATCACCTAGAATCTGCCTGCAAACCCTAGGCATCACCACCAAAAAAAGAGAACAAAAGAGGAGACATATTCTCTATTCATCATAAAATTATTCTTATTCAAATTGTAATACCTTTCACCATTACAAGAGTGCCAGTTAAATCGGTTTTAGGGATTATACAAAAATGCAAAACAACTAATCAAATCCCTTAAAACCCTCAATATTACCAAATTCAAAATTTAAAAACAAAATTATTTTACATTAAAATAATAAAATCTTAGATGATATTAATGCTCCCTGCATCTATATATATCCTGGATAGGCCAGAGATTTCCTTGGAAAAATTGCAAGATAATTGTCAAAAGACCAGGACCATCGATGAAAGAGGTTCTTAGATGGCAGAGTTGGTTGTTCTGACTTCTGACCCCAAGGTTATATGATGAAAAGCTTTACAATAACAACCAGGCATGATCAACATATTGGGTTCTCGCATCAAGTTATGTATGGATTGGTGCAGCTAAGGGTACCTTGAAGATCACTTCTCTAAGGAAAACTGGTTAAACAATGAGTGCTGGACTCGGATAGCATGCGGTGGGTTTCAAGGTGGAGAAAATCGGTTTGCTGTGTGCTATTTCAAATTACACTCAATGGTACAATCTCTGTAAAGGGAAGCCCTTCTCTCATAGCAAAGTGTTGAATCCCCTAATGCCTGCCAATACTTTTTCACCTGAGGAGCCATCAGCATGATATACACCTAAGAAGGGGGACAGTGGGGTAGCTGACTGAAGAACACAGATATTTTGCATTAGTCACACTCACACCCATAATTGTGATCATTGGTACATTCATTTCCCTCAAAGAATCCACTTACAAAGGGTTTGGCTTTGGCACCTTCGGAGTAAGGTATATAATGCGAGTCACACCCAAAAACATGACTACCACTCACTGGACAGTTTCATCTTCATTTCACTATCATTTTAGTATAATGAGGAAAACCTGGAACAAGATTTCCATCCATTCCTTTAGTGGCTGCTTATAACTTTTGGGAATTTAAGAAAAAAAAGGATACAAGAATGCCAACCTAGAAATTTGGAAAAAAACGATTTATATATAGAGGAAGATTGAAGCCTACATCAGCAAAGATCATCTTTAAGAAATAACAATCTAAGTCAATAGCACAAAGACTAACATTTCTGAGTTAGAGAGGACCCCCAGAAAAGAAATAACGTTAAAAAAAAAAAAAAAACCATGGAAAAGGCATGAAATTTTCTATCTAGTAGCCAAACTTAAAGTGATATGTCATATGTACTAAAATAAAATCTCAAAAGTTAGAAATTTTGAGCATGGTGAAGAAAAATGAATGTAATTAGAAGCAAGAGCAATTGCATAAGAGGTAGGCCAAGAAAGGTGGAGACTGAATAAAAAGAAATTAAGAATTCCATGTCCAATTTAATTATTAGTTCTTTCGTTTTCCTCTTAACAATTTTATGAAGAGGTGTTGAAACTGATGCAACATCAATTGGAAAAGTGATTCTTAGCTAGAGCATTGATTATGAGCTTTATACATTGTTAGAAAAATGGTTAAATAATTACATTCACCTTTTTCTAGCACCTTAAGCTTTTGGGACAATTGGTAATATTTCATGGTATTAGAGCAAGGGGGGAGTCTAGGCATACATGTGAAAGGGGTGTTAGAACAATTTAAATGATTAAATTCACCATTTCTTAATAGTTTAAGCTTTACGGACTATTAATAATTTATCAGAACTAATGTGTTGAACATGCCAAAAAGGAACAAGAAAAATTTTAAGCTGCCAAAAATAAATTTCATAAGATAGCTGGAAATTGGAAAATAATCACCCCTTGCCCCTTCTCCCTAGATCGAGGTGAAGGAGGTTCATAATGTAAAAAGAAAATGTCTACGGCCCAAAATAGTTAGAATACTGAGGTACAGACACATAAAGAGCAAGGTTAGTTATTGTATTTGGAAGCAACTGAATCACTCAACATAAATTGAGTATGTTTATGTCAACACATGCAACATCTATATGAGGAAGTCTTACTTTGAATGCTAACTCTTTTAACTGCATCCTGAAAGCAGCTTCATCAGAAGAATCAACATCATCTGGCAATGCAACGCAATCCCACCACCTATATATAGACCCGAGTGAGTGTTTCTTCAAACTACTTCAAATAGTAAAAGTGTCTTCCTATACAGTCTTAACAATACCAAAAAAGTGAAAAGATAAAGAACTATATCAAAGGAAAGATTTTTTTTTTTTTTTTTGATAATCAAGGAAAGAAAAGTTTAGAACAATATGGGGGCCTATTTCACAACCCACACGTCAGGCTATGCTATCAACAAATGAAATGTAATATTCAAAAGAACATAGAAAAATATTTCCAAAAACTTTCCAAGATATTAAATATTACCATTACAAGCATGTAAACAATGTTACAGAAGTTAGTTATACAGACAAGAATGATTATAAAAGAGAATTCAAGAAATGTTAACTCGATGAAATTCAAACTTAAGTCAACACAAGTTGGCAAGTCCAAATCCTTGAAAATTAATAAGTTCAGGATTTTTCTGTTCAATGGAAGATTTCTATATACAATCAGATTATATGTGAGTAATTTGAAAATAGACCAATACTTTTCTAAGGATTTACTGGCATCCTGAAGCCGGTCAAGTCCATGTGAAGAAAAGGTAAAATTGAACTACCATGCATTGGAAGCTGTCATGACATATTACACTATAGAAAGTAGAAATTCCTTGGGCCAACATCATGTATCCCCCAAGAAAGAATATGATACTACAATATATATTTTTTTTATAGGTGATGAAGACATGAAGTACTCCAATAGTAAAAGTATTGTTCACAAATGCAATGGTAGTACAGATTTTCCTTTCAAATTACGATATAGCAAGTCAGCATTGGATCACAACTACCTTTTCTTGTGTCCCATTGATATTGGTTTCCATGCCTCCAAGAGTAAAGATATATCAGAATGGTCTGAAACATTAGGTGTAGCACACTTCTCCCTTTCTTCGAGATGAGTCACTTTCAACTTCCTATACCTTAATATAGTGGACGAGATAACCTGAAATTAGAATCTGAAGTATTAGGCTGTGATTCTGACCTCCCTCTGTTACTATTACTCTTAGAAACAGTGGCATACATCAAGTAATTGGGGTAACCTCATGCTACGCAGGTATGAAAACCATGAGATATAAGAAATAGGAAGATCAAAAGCAATACTTGAAATAATTACAAACGTACCTTTGCAGCAAGAAGGAAAATATCATTTGTATCTAAAGAACAAGAAGAAAAAACTTTTAGAGAGAGAGAGAGAATAATTTTATTAGTGGTGGCCATAACCTACTAGTTTAGAACCTTACCATTAGCATGCTGTATAAATTTTAGAAGTGCCTCCCGACATAATGATTTTGAACTCTCCCCAGTGCAAAGTAGGCAATGAGACAATTCCCAATCAGCCTCTGCACATGATTTGCTACAAATATTGGCAACATTATCACAATTGATTAATTCATACTTGATGCCTAAAAAGAAGAATTATCAACAGCACATGTTCCAAGGAAACTCAAAAATGAAACTTACTCAGAACAGTTTCATATGGTGAAAATTAGGTCTACTCAATTTTATTTTATTTTTGCATAATTAAAAATCAGGTTTATTTGCAGTTTGGCTTTAAACCAGTAGTTTTCCCGCCAGTTATGGAACAAGAATGTGCCTCTATGTTGTAGACCTCAACAAGCATGAAAGTTGTGCATGTAATAGCATGGCAACTATTACACACCGCCCAAATTGAAATAGATTCTTTTTTAAAAAAAAAAAAGCATGGCAACTATTAGGTAACAGATTTTCCATTTTTCTTTGTTTCTGGTCTTTTTAGGCTATGTCAAAGACTTGATGCCTGTGCTAGAGAAAACACCACCTCATGCCTTTCTTATATGGCCTTGTTGATGGCATAACAACAATTTTAAAAGGGAAAAAAATATGTAGAGATATTAATTACTGTCAAAGCAAATACTAGACATTGCGGAATCACTAAAACTAAAAAGTGTTGTTTAAGAAAAAAATTTCATCAAATTCTTAAGAGCCTTTCAAGCATTCATTTTGGATTGCTTACATTTCAGGTAGTTATTGCTAAAGTGCAACCCCTTTTACAGCCAGTGGTAAAATAAATGACACAGGACAAAACTGAAACAGATGCAACAACAAATTTGAATAATAGAAAAATAAGAAATAATCGACAAATCAGCACCTATGCTTGCTTTTAATCAACACCAAGCAAGAAAGCCCTATTTTTAATCAACAAAAATAAATACCAAACCATTGGGAAAATTTCCATAGAAATTTTATTAATCAAGCAAACTTCTATTATCTCCGTTGGAGTACAACAGTGTGCTTATATTGACTACTATGACTTAACCCAATATTTAATTGACTTAAGAAAGCCCAATTATTGTATCACAAAAATAACCTTGACTCTAGAAAATTGAATAAAAAAAAATAATAATAACCTAATTAACTAATAAGACCTATAATAAAATCAAGTGGAACAATAAAAAATATACAATTAACTCCTTAAACTATATAATATAAATTAAAATAAAATTGGCTTTGCACTTTCTGGTTCAATAAAACATGAATTAGCAAGAAAAGATTTTTCATCATGCAAAGATAGTGTTACCTGCAGTAGTAAGCTTCTCCACATCCACCGGCACATCGAACAACTGGAGGCAAGGAAAACTCTTTGGAGTAAGGCAACACCAATTCCCCATTCATTAATGATTCCACAACCTCTCTAGGGAGAGAAAATCTCCCTTTGGAACTGCTAGAAGCACAATTTCCCAAGTTGTCATGGTTGTTCATTAGGGAATTGTCTTCTCCATCAGAGGAATCAGTTCGGCAGCAATCTTGCGGTATGTGTTTAAAGGTCTCCAGATCAGATTCATGATTCACAGAAACTCCTAAATCTTGCAAATAAAGTCTCCTTCCAATTTGAAGTTCTATGGAGCCAATAAAACGAAAACAGAAGCTACACACTAAACAGTCGATCTGCAATGTGAAAAGGAAAATAGGAAATGTGTTAACTTTCAGGGGGAAAAAAGTTAAACAAAAATTAGTAAATAAGAATAACATATAAAAAACCTTGTTTGAACAATGTTGTATTCCCACAAGCATTTGGTCTTTCAAAACAAGCTCTCCTTCCTTAAAGTCCAAGTCAGCATATAAACCTGCAGTTCGTCAAATGTGTCATAATAACCAGTGCAATGAAAATCAGAAATAGAAAATCTTCATTAGAACAAAAATGATTAGAATTAGAAACAAGATTTTCAAAGTTTGCTAAAGCTGACCTAAAATATTTTTATTGTTGCATACTGTTAACCATTCCATTAACATACACTTATTAGAAAAATAATAAATCAAAAACCTATTCCATTAACGTACAACCATAAACAAAAAGGTTACACCCAAAATTCCAAAAAAATAATAATCACTGTAACTGCATACATGAAGCTCACTACTTTCAAGTTGTAAGTCCTTTTTGAGAGGAAAACTCAATTAACCTTTTTAATGTTCTATGTCGATCATTGTAAGTGAGAGGGTAATTTATGTTTTGTTATAAACAAGCGATGGCCATTTTTTGCGTTGATTGTACTTATAAGCTTTATAGTTTGTGTGTGTGTGTGTGTGTGTCATTTATCACATTTCAATATTCATAATAATAAAAAAATTCATTAAAAATAAACAGCAGTCTTATCAATTTGACAAAGGCAACATTTCTTATAACAAAGCGATACGATCAAATTCATTGATAATTCACTTTAACCAATTGGTAATGTACAGCAAGAACCTTGTCACTAAGTGGCATTCCCGGTCTTTTTCATGAGGAGAATTGGGGTTTGAATCCTCCTCCCCTAGACAATTGAATTATATATTTTTTAAAATGGTAATGGACATTAAACTAATAATCTAGAAGCACGGACAAGGACACATGTACAATGTGGCAACACGGGCAATTTCTGAAAAATTATAATATGAACCAGTACAGTACCCCAAATGAATGAAGTGTGCTTCCTAGTAATAATACAGCAATTGCCCAACAACATTGAATTAAATTATAAGATGCACAAGCAAGCAAGCATATGTATTATCGATCGAAACCGCCACATTACATTGCATAGGCTAACTGTCTAATTGGCAAAATGAAAACATAGGAAATAAAAAAAAAAAGGTACCCTTTCCAAGCTCTCCATTTTGTTTCACTTTAATACCACGGCATTGCCTCCTTGATATAACATTATCAAAATACTCCTGAATGAATGAATCACGCAGATATATTCATTAACAATAAACAACAATACCAACACCAACGCAAGGTGAGCCTAATTAAGCTCTTATTTTAAAAACTGAATTTGATAAGGAGCGAGAGAGAGAGAGAGAGAGAGAGAGGTTGCCTGAAGATGGAGAGGGTGAGGAGGATTGAGAAGAGCAGAGACTTCATTTGCGAACTTAGCGTCGATTGAGCAAACCGTGTCATCCACTTCCATTCCCAACACTTGTTTTTTTTTTTTTTTTTTTTTTTTTTTTTTACACAGACAACAATAGTTTGTTAAAAATAGCAGAGAAATGAGAAGAGAAGATAGCACGGTGTTTGTTTATTTTGTGCTAGTTAGTATTTGTGACGGCGCCTAATATTAAATATTAATAATATGGTGTTCACTGGACCATGGGTCGAACTGGAACTGTTCGTTCGTGCTCAGCTTCATTTCCCACTTCAGTGACTTCACGCTCTTCTTCTTTCTTTCTTTCTTTTTTTTTTTTTTTTTAAGTTGTGAATTGTGATTGCTACCCACCTATGTAGGGCTAAGTTGGCCTGTTAAACCTATGGACTAGGGGCGTTAGGGTCTCAACAATACCAACACAAGGTGAGCCTTCCAAAAAAAAAAAAAAGGTGAGCCTCGTCATTCAATCTTAGTAATGCTACCCGGTTGGACGTTTTCCCCTCTTTTAATTGACGGCCAAATAGGGCATAAGTTTTATCCCACGAATCATCGGTTTTGCCAATATTGATTAGATTTATACTAAACAGTAGGAAAGTTGAAAAAAATATGATAATTTATTTATTTTTTTTTTTTAAGGTTTAAATAAATGGTTCGGTTAATGAATGTCTTATGACATTCATTTAGGTTAAATTTTATAATATAGTTAATTGTCTTTTTTATGGAAAGTCAAGTTATTTTCAGTTTAAAGGGTAGTTGCAATTGTATTAGTTTTTATTAATTCTTAAGGAGTATGAGATATGTTTGAAACTTTTTTAAAGAGTGCATAGTGATACATGTTAATAAAATACTTGAATAAATTGATGATCTCTAAAGTTTAGTACAAGTCTGTTTGGGTATCTTATAATTTTCGATAGCTTATTTGTATGGTGTTTATAAAAAATATATAGTTTTTGGTAACTTTTATATTAAATGTGTGATAAGTGACAACATGCTAAAATCGAGCTTAATTTAAAAATAAATAAAAAAAGCTAAAAGTTTGCTTATTTGAAAAAAAAGCTAAGATATAAGGCAAAAAAAAAAAAGAAAAAAAAAACTTATAACTTTTTGCCCCCACACACACTAAGTCTTAAAAAAAAAAGTGAACAATTTTAGTCCATTTGATGATAGGGTCAATCTAAGAACAGACACGTCATTACTCTTAAGAGACTAAAATAAGGACCAACAATGTTTTTCAGAAGTTACCATCACAACAAAAATTCAGGACAATTTTATGACACTCTTAAGGTTTGCCTACAACCTCAAGGTGCTGCTCAATCTGGGCAATTGCACTCGTAACTACTTTCACACACTGCGTCATGGCAACAAACTCCTTTTGCTGATTGATTGCTTAATGCTTGTGTGCCAACTTCTTAGGCAGCAAGGCATTATTCAGTAGTGGTGGATTGCAGTCATTGCTGCTCTAATACCAGTTGATAGAATTTGGTTCATAAAGCATTTGTGGAAATTTGGTGTGACAAATGGTCTGATTTTAGGTTGACCAGCCTCCTGAAAAGAGAGGGAGAGCAATATTTGAGTTGAAATTCTTCTACTAGTTTTATTAATTGAAAGTCCTTCCTACATTGCCAATTGGCTCCATCTTACTACTATTAAAATAGTTGATAAGAGTGAGAAAAAATCAACAACTCATAACAAAAACAAGCCGTCGCTTCTTATTGTATTATAAATCTATAGTTTAATCAAATAGCTAAATGTTGTTACACACATTATTTTACACATTCGTACACACACCAAAACAAAAACGAAAAAGGAAAAAAAAAAAGAAGAAGAACTGAACGAGGCATCAACACCAAACGAGGCATCAGTCTCTGCTTTCAATCTTATAGGAGATTTGGTGCTTGAAAAACATGCCTGTTATTCACTCTCATCCAAAATCCACGAGAAACTGAATAAATTCTTGTGCATCAGAGCGAATTTCTAATGAAAATGGCCATAGGAAATCAAACTAGGGCGCAGGAAAGAGATTTCCCAGCCAACTTGACTCCAGTGACATTCCAATGACAAACTGAAAACTTGCAAAACAATATGATGGAACACCAAAATTATTGCCATAAAAATACAAACATCAACTTTTTGGTGAAATATCCCATGGAGTTGGGACATGAACAGATCTATTACACGAATTTCAATGAAAGAAAACTTCTCTCCCTTGGGGCATTGGAGGAATACAGACAGATGATATCAATACCAAGGGTACAAGAGCACCCAAGGAACATTAGCTGTAATGACCAGAAACTTAAGCTATGAATAAAATCCAAATGGAAGAAAAGACGACCTAGTAAAAGTTTAAAATTATATTTGCATCTTTTTACTGGTTTCAGTGTCAAACACATCCAAAGAACTGTTCCAGGGTTGGGGCACTGAATACGTTCGGAGCAGTCCGTTCGGGTCTGATAGCAGATATGTGAAGTTGGTATTTGATGAATCTCTGTAACGAATAAGAATAGTTTCAGAGATATGCATTACAATGGGTAAATATATTAGTGCCAAAACATTATGAACAAAATTGCAGATCTGTCTTTAAAGTAATGATGAGCGGAGATAACATACAGCTAACTGAGAAATGATTTCCGGATTTGTGTCAATATGCCAATCTGGCTCCAATTGCCGTACAAAAGATGACCGCCCATTCTCTGTATTACAGAAAAGAACCTGTATATGCATATCATTAATTATGACATTAGAGCCCAAAAAGAACCTGGAATGGTGAAACTAATCACTAGGCAGAATTAATCCATCTATATCCAGAGTTCTCTAGCAGACTACAGGGTATGTAACCTAGAACACCAAAAGCAAATAAACGTACCTCCAGCCATTGTTGTTTAAGTGATTTGTAGAGAAAAACTACTGCAAAAATAATTAATCATAAAAGAATTCTTCTATCCTGTGGCCTACACCTTGGAACCCATTTGATGAAGAACATAGGCTTTTCAAAGGCTAGACTAAGGACCTCTTCAATTAACGTTGGTTTCCTATTTATACTCCTTCCATCAAGAAGTATCATTGACAGTTAATTACCAAGTGATTGTTCACCCAAAACAAAAGTCAATTCACCAAATGACGTTTTAAGTGACTGTTCACAGATAGGCTCCTAATAGGATGGGTCTTTATCTATCACTCTTATTATTATTATTAAATTAAATAAATATACATATATAATACTCAAATAATTTGGATAAACTATATATGGTCCACATTTAGTCTACTAATAGAGATAATCTTACATACAGATCACAAAGTTTATGCTCACGACCAGAACAAGGATATCATTACAGCATTTAATCTCTTACAAGTTCTCTTAGCCAATAGAATTGAAAGGGCAATGACAATAAATGGAGAAAGTTAAAAAATGATTTCCAAGTCTCCAAGATCAACTGAGATGGAAAGTATCCCCTTTGATTAGGGAACCACCAACCACTTTGCCTGACCATCTCCTCCACCAACAGCAACACTTGGAGGTCCTCCTGGTAAAGGGGCATTAATCTCTCAATCCCAATTGATCCTTGGGCAATTGGTGGGTTGATATTATTCGACATTGAAACCAAATCATTCAAGCTTTAATAATGAAGGGGATCTGTTTTCATTCTTTGGATTTACGAGCAAAAAAAAGACCTTCTACGGCCTCCTTTTTTAGGGAAGGAGAATGCAAAATTGTTGTTAGCAAAGTTGGTGGATGTGGTCACAGGGAAGCGCCCAAAGCAGTTTGTGAGAACAGTTAGAGAAGGTGAATAGCATGTCATCCAATGCTGTTCAAACAATTACAGACTATACCTTACAGTGTTAGAATTTGGCAGAAGTGGTCAGAGAGGGTCTGTCATTGTCTTGTGAGGAAAAAAGGGGAGTGGAAGGAGGTGTTTCAGAATTGAATTAAGGAAACTCCTTTAGCATGAACAGTACACACAAAACAGAAGTCTGTCAAACACCAACCAGATCAATACTGGGCAAGATTGGGTGATGACAACAGGGGAAAAAAAACCCCACAGGTGGCATTGAAAGGCTAGGGGAGGAGCACCAGTCTGGGCAATAACAAAGGAAAAGGGGTAATTATGGAAAAAAAAAATTAAGAATGGAGATGTGAAATTGTTGCTCACGGTTTGTTCATGGTTCACGCACTTATAGGGTGTTGGATTTGAGTTCAAAAAGAAGACTCTTCATCACCATCACTGAAGGAAAGAGGCTGGTGTAGTTGGAGAAAAATATGGGAAGGAAATCGGTGCTTATATGGAAACCACGTGGAAATATGAAGTAGGACAATAAGCCTGATTTATTTAATAACAAAAAATAGTACAGAGCCCAGGTTTTTTGGGGAAGGGCTGTTGAGCCAACTCCAGCCCAAACACATCAAAGCAGGTTGGATGTCAAAATGCATGAGAGAGTCACGACCACATCTCCCCATAATGAGGGTTACATTCATCTATTTATACAACTCAAGCCCTACTCTAAGTGTATGTTTGGATTGCACTGAAAACAGGGGATTTGCGCGTCTGCGTTTTTTTGTGTGGGTCCTGTGCACTATTCACGGGACCCGCAAGTACGGATTTCAGCAAATTTTTCTTTAAAACTAAGTCCTACAGCACTATTCACACATTTAAAAATTATTTTGTTACAATACTTTCAATTTTCAGCAATAAGCAGTATCCAAACAGATCCTAATTGGCCACACCTGACTCACTCCTATGCAAACTTTGTTGTAGTTTAAGACTACAACTTCACTCAATATATTCTTATTGGATGTGAATTTTGACAAATCCACAATTGGATTACATTTTCTTTTTATATTCTTCATGCTTGCAAAATTTCTAGAAAATCAAAAACCAATAGCTATGTCATCAATCAATTGTTTAAATTGCAAGTTTTTATAATCTAAAATTATGCATAAAAAATAAGTTTATGGATCATATAGTAAATAACATCCAATTGGCACAAAATTTGACGTATGTTAAAAGCGTAAAGAACGTGCAATCCAACGATTAGATTTTTCAAAATATGTAGCAATGTTAATTTTTTTTTAAAGGAAGTTGTAGCCTTAGGCTACAACTAAGTTTGTAGCCAAACTTTGTCCCACTCTATTAGCTTACTAATTCAGCATGTTCTCCTAAGAATTTACCTATGTGATTAATGTGTTACATGTGCTTCAGCCGTAACTAACTCAATCAATTTGTAACTAACTTTAACCCAAACAAACTCTTGTACCTGAGCCCATATTTCTTTTCACATGGATTACAACTCTAATTCAAGCCTTAAATTGATTTTTAGATGTCTCCCACATGCAAGAGGGTCCAGGACTTGGCTTGGGTCAAATTTGGATGCATTTTGGGCAAGACTAGCATAGAGTTGCAATCAGAGGCCTTAAAGTTCTGATAGGGACTGTCGGAGTGCCAATTAGCACCTCCTATAAAGTCTATATGCCCTAATTTGGCTTCCATTTTAGCTGTTATAAGTTCCCAACATGATCCTAACATATTATTTATTATTTTCCCCCCTCATTGAGCCCATTATCATGCTTACTGCTATTTTTCTCCAGTACTGTGAACTGCCTATCATTTTCTAAGAGTTGAAGAACCATAATTATCCGGATTCCCAATTCAGCCATGGCCATGTAAAATAAAGTGTCCCACTTCTTTGCAGGAGGCCAGTTATTATCATGACAGACAAAAGGGATGGTGTGTGTGTGTGTGTGTAAATGCATGTCCAGCACATCCACAGCATTAAAATAAGATTTGACAAAAGATTAAAGTCATATAATGTGAGTAGTAGATATTTATTTACCTTGTCTTTGACCAAACCACCTGATGTGAAAACCCCAGCATCTTCTAGAGCCATAAGAACCTTTTTCTGCAGGCAAAATTTTCACCATAAATGACAAACATTTTAATATATAAGTAATAAACTATAATATAGCAGAAGGAAACACTATTATAGAGCAGTTGGCAGAAAGAATTTTAATTAAGCCACTAAAGGTTAGCAGCAACCAGGATAACCCAACCACAGTTTTGCTGATACAAAAATAACCGTTTGAGAGGCTTTATTAGTGACATCTACAAATTATTTCATCTTACATGCTTATCTGTGAACATATTCGTACTTGTATTTATAGATGGGAAAAATTTGCAGGCTGAAGGTCAGCCCAAATGATATAGAATGGAAATAAAATATAAGAATATAATCCTTGTAAAATAAATGTATTGCAAGAACATATACCCCAAGTACAGTGGAAGCAAGCCAAAATATTTTTAAACTCAAACCAATAATTAAACAGTAGAGTTTATTTTGAACATTTCCAGATTTAAAACTATATTGAACATATTCATACTGCATTTGTAGATGGGAAAAATTTGCAGGCTGAAGGTCAGCCCAAATGATATAGAATGGAAATAAAATATAAGAATAAAATCCTTGAAAAATAAATGTATTGCAAGAACATATACCCCAAGTACAGTGAAAGCAAGCCAAAATATTTTTAAACTCAAACCAATAATTAAACAGTAGAGTTTATTTTGAACATTTCCAGATTTAAAACTATATTGATTTCACATTATGTTATCATTACTCTATAGATAAGTTAAAAATGAAGAAAAAGCACTAGAGCATGAGCACTGTAAATACATAATATATAAAGTTATGCACTTTAGAACATGCTCATTGGGATTGTTAAGCACATCACATGACACAATACATTTTTGCAAAATTTTAGTATTGATTGACTCTAAGAAAATAATAGTTAGCAAGGTCTGTACGCACTTCACTTTCGTCATCCAAAACTCTTTCCATGAGATAAAGATCGCAAAATTTTGTGATTTCCAATAGTACTTCCAGCACAGCGGATCTCACAGTTGCTTGTTTCTGCCATGACCATACTAAACAATGTCAATCCTTTTCCAGAATGCTATTACAAGGACAGAGTTCACTAGAAAGAGAGATTCACTACCTGAAGATCCTCTGGACTACTTTCTTCAAGAATTACTCCAACCAAACGACATGTTACCTACATATATAACAAGTCATCAAACCGAACAAGCAAAAGAAACTAAACTTGCTATATATTGATTGATTTCTTTCAGAAAGTATTAAATACTGGTAAGTTAGCAGTGGGTAATACATTTCCTACAAGCTTTAAGCATTATAACCTAGACCACAACTAAAAGTGGAAATCAAACCAGGATTTCATGCAGCTAAACTCTGTGGAAGTCAATTAACATAAGATGAGAAGCACATGAATCAGAAAGTGGAACACAAGCTCCCAATCACTTTAAAAACAGAAAAGGCCAAACTTGAGCCTGCGGAGTTAGAATAAATTATGGTAGTACAACCACAGCTAATACTTCAGTCAGTTCAGTGATTTTTTGCAGTAAGTAATAAGATTCTAATGAAAAAAATTAAAAGGAAGCAGCATATGGAAAATATACAAGAACTACAAGAAATGAAAGAAGAAAACTTCAAGCATACATGGAAGCTTTAGCTGATACAAAAAGAAATGGCCGCATCAAGAAATTCAAGACTTCTTTAGCAAAAAGAAAAAGAAAAACACACTATGAAATTGATTGTGTTGAGACCTGAACCCCACACTAAACTTCATGTATGTTTCAAACTACAACGCTAGTGGCAGTAAATCAGACCCGGTCATTTTGCAGATTCAGCATGCATATACATGGGCAATCTAAAGTACATATTATTTTTCCAATCACATGATCTCACTCTTTCCATCAACAAGAATCTCGCGCCATAATCTAGTTTATCAAACCTAGACAAGAAAAGATTTACTTACAAACACGCATGATAGAAAAAAATATAGTAACAAATGGTCTGGATTTAACATGGACCCAAGAGCACATGCAGGGTGTAACATGTCTAGGTATTTAGTTTAGTTGAACATGATCTTGAGGAAATAATAAGCCAAACCAAATAATTATGCGTAGCTTATAAAAATATCATAGAGCATCAACTAATTACCTTTCTTCCTTCACTCAATTTCTGCCTTACAATTTGCCCCAAAGTTGGCTGAACAGGGAAAAAAAAGCAACTTAAGATAAAAGTAATACAATGTAAAGCTACATATAATTCACAATTAGTGCAAATAACTTAACACTAACCTTTACTGGCTGAAAGAACTCGTCAACAACATTTTGAGCTCTTGAATCCTCCAAGGACGAAGAACTACCAGAGGGTACCAAAGTTGCATTGGAATGAGTACTAACAGAAGAACTACTAGGTGTACCAGCTTGCCGTTTGGGTTGCCTTCTCGGAGGTAGACTAGGTGATCTCAAAAGCCTCCAAGTGAAGACTATTGCAAAAGCAAGCCCCGCAACAGCCCCAACAGATCGTGAATCCTGCTACCAAGTTGAAAGTTGTGAGAAACCCCAAAACATCCCAGATAGAAATTCTGTTGATGGGATAATCTCCAATCAGAGATAATTGAATGTGTATAACACAACTTAGATGGAAGGCCTAGAAACTGAATTTTTGTTTTAAACAGCATTCATTTCTTCCTTTCTTTTTTCTTTCTCCATTTTTGATGAAGTGCATGCAAGCAAACCATATACTTTTAATAGCATTTCACTGAACTTAACAATTTAAGCTATTTTTTTACAGGTAATAAAAGTTAACATTGAAATAAAAAAGGTGAAGCTCTAGTACACAGGAAGTGACCGATAATGGCCTTATATGTCCATCAGGCTGCAAAATTGCCCATATTTTTTTGATGGATTACCAGACATTTTCACAAGCCACCACTTTTATCCTCAATAGTACAGGCCAGGAGAAGAGGAGCATTACAGAAGAATAGAAACTGTTCTGTGGGAATAAAAATGGAATGCCTGGGAAAGTCAATCTTGAGATTTTTAAGCTGTGACATTCAAGATGTCTGTGGCTTCCCATAATAACGCATAACCCAGTGCCCTCACTAAGAGGTAACCAGAGCACTGCATGCTAAGTATTAATATACACTAGACAAGTCCTCTTGAAAATTTTAAAGAGTTTTACAAAGCAAAGGATACTTTATAGTCCAAACTACATATGGGTCTGGTTGGACACAGTTACAAGTCATTTTTAAACTGTGTGACACTTTTCCTAGTGGAGACTATTGAGATAGCAAGTATTAATATACACCATATCAAAGACACGTTTCAGTAAAAAAAACTTAAGCAAGATAACAGTGACCATTTTTTGGACCAAAGACAAGACATCATAGTTTATCAGTCTTTTTTTTTTTTTTTTAACAATTAAATAAAATTTCGTTAATATCGCAAAGGGGCATAACCCATTTACCACGTAAACTGTTTATCATAGTTTTTGCAGCTACTCATCTAATTATAAAATAAAAAAAATAAAAAACCGTAACATCCCAGTACCTAGAATGGACATGTCCATCAGGCACTTGCCGCGAAATTTAGCATAAAGATGTGTGCAATAGCGACCTGATCTACTAATAAATAGGGTTTTTTTACACACTATCAATAAAATAATTCCTAGCTATCCAACCCTAAAATTGCCATGAACTGAACATTGTTAAGACACATTATTTTGATCCCAATAAGGTTTAATGTTAACTATTCACACCTTAACAAATGACACCAACCACAATACCACAAAATTACAATTTTTGTATCCAATCTCGAGTAATGAACATTAGGTTTCACTAACTCTAATTCAACACCTAATGCTTCAAATTTTGTAAGCATAAAATGAAATTAAGCCCATAATTTCATCATCAGAAAAAAACCTAAACCCACAATTAACATTCAAAACAAAAATTTTTTTTTTTTAAAAAAAAAAAGCGAAAAATGAAAGAAAAGCATGAGATCGGTTAGGAACAGACCAGGCGCTGGAGAGAGATCGGGAGATGATTGGAAATCTTGACGGTGAGATAAGTGCCGAAGCGCTTTATCAGCTGAACCAACTCTTCTTTCGACGAATCCGCCATCAAACAAAACCAGACTCTCTGTTTACGAACACGAACACACGGCCCTTTGATTAAATTCTCAGGTCCTTCGCTTTTAGGCTTAGGAGCTCTGTTTATGATTTTGAGGACACCAAAGAGTTGTGCTTTACGTCAACCATCGAAAAGAGAGAAATGTGTGTTTTTCGATTTTTTTATTATTATTTTATTTTTTTTGTTACAATTACTTTTCCTTTTCGCTGAGTTCTATTCTTACTCTTTTTTTCTTTTTCTTTTTCTTTTTTATGAATACTTTTTTTTTTTTTAGAATTTTATAAAAGAAAAAGTTAAACATGACTTAAACTTAAGGATTTAGAATAATATGTTTAGAAACTTTTGTGAGAAAAGAAAAAAAAAAATTAATTTTTTGACATATTTTTTATATTTATTATAAAAATTGTATTAAAATTTACTTAAAATCATCTATTAACAATTGTTTAATGTTTGTCATAGCATGTGATTCAACTTTTTTTAATAAATCGTGTGCGACGAGACAAATTTAGTGGTGACATATTTAGTGGTAGTTTGAATTTATGTTGTGATTGTAGCTTTTTTTTATCTATTAAACTTTTACCAACAAACACAATGCCCTAATTAGAGATTAATTTCCTATTAAAAAAATTAGAGATTAATTTATCATGAATTTTTATATTATGAATTTATTATGTTTATTTAACAAGCATGCATTCAACCATCCAAATCCAATCTAACCAGATAATACTGCCATACAGATACAAGTTAACTAGGATACAATCCCCATTTCAAAAAATTAAAATAAAAAATAAAAAATCAGTAGGCTCAAAGAACATGAAAGAATTGAGGCTCCACTAAACAGAAAAATTCATCAAGGCTCTATTGGGTAAGTAATACTAAAGGATGAAAGTTCACTAGTATAAGTACCAGAGCTAGTTTAAACCTCTAATTTTTAAATTACGACTAGATTACTTTTAATCTACTCAACTAAATGTGGAATAAGAGTAATCAATGCGCAATCAACTGGGATTACTACCTAGTGCAAGGGCATACATAATAAACAATTAAGTATAGAACACAAGAAGTAAAGGGAAGAGAAAAACAAATACAAGATAACACCACGATGTGTTATCAAAAAGGAAAACCGAAGTTCTCGGCGTAAAAATCTCTTCGTGGCCCTCCAAACCGAATTGATCTACTAGTAAATAAGTTGGAGTACAAGGATTACAATATAGACTCTCCAAGCCTAGACTACCCTCTATACTTAGACCTTCCAAGTCTTAGCTACCAACGGGTTTCACCGAGCCTTGTCTTCACTAACTTTTCGGAACCCGTAATTATCACTAATTACATTCACCATAGAATGGCATGACCCAATGCTTCCCAAAAGCTCCAAAGCAACTCACAACACTTAGAATGAGTGTGGTTTGTGTTTGGACTAAGAACCTCTCAAAGGATATGGAATTAGAGAGGGAAGAAAGTGAAGAAAATTAAGAGAAATGTGTAGAGGATTGTAGGTATGCAATCGCCAACTCTCCATTGAATTTTTAGGGTTTTCTCTCTGAAACACTCCTTACAATTTAGTGGATAATGTGGGCTTTTATAGTATGGGTAAAGAAATAAAGGAAATACACAAAATCTAGTTGTCAATGCATCTCGCGAGTTGGCCAAGTCACGAGCCACTCACGAAATGCCCCTGACACTTGAGTCATAACTTCCTCATGTGCTCCTCATGTGGCCTTTCACAAGTTGCACTAGTCATGAGTTAGTCGTGATATACTTTGGGGTTGTTTGGATTTCAAGTTTTCCATCACCCATCACTGGGTTTTCATCATCCATAACCCAAAATACTGTGGACCCCACCACAAGGTGCTTGTTTGGCTTTGCTTACTCAGTGATGTTTCCATCACTCAATTCTCTAGTTTTTTAGTAATGGGATACCAAAATTGAAAACACAATTTGGGAGTTTCTGAGAGAATAGAAGGAGATGGCATTTTCTGTCATTTTTAGCAACGAATGGGACCCACTGTTCAGTGTCTTGTCTAATCACTAGCTCTTTTTCTTCTTCTTTTTCTTTTTTCTTTTTCTTTCTTTCTTTCTTCTTCTCTTCTCATCTGCTTCTCTATTTCTTCTTTTCTTTCTTTCTTCTCTCTTTCAGTGTTTAGCTTTTACTCCCAACAGCTCTCTTTCATACCAGACCAAACTCATCTGCACAGCCCAACAAATCCCATCTTTCTTCTTTTCCTCATCACAGCCCTATCTTCAGAGTAAACCCCTTAGCCTAGCCACGTCCAGCAACGCATCTGATCTAATCCAACCTGCGGCAACCCTATCTTAAACCAGAGAAGGACGAAGGCAACACAAAACCCGCAAACCACCTATAGAGACCCAATTGTATGAACAGAGCCACATGTACCACCTACTGAGACAATAACATCTATGACATTAAAAAGACAACAACCAAAAAAAAATTGAATCAAGAAAAAGGCATACCCAAGTTGGAATAGTGGTGATCAGAACTCGAGGGGTAAGGATTGGACTGGGATACAGTGAACAGCGACGGGTTCAAGCATCGAAGTAGTTGTTTGTGGTTTAAATTTCAATGATGAGGAAGGAGAAACAAAGCTAGAGCTGCATTGGTGGAGTCGGTGTAGTTGGGTTTCAGACATTTTCTAAAATTTTCAGTACAGGGGAGTGACGAACTGGGTTTTGGTAAAGTTAGGTTTTAGCTTTTGGAGTAAATGGGATAAGGAAGGGGTGGGTGGGGTTCTGATGGATTTCCTTGGCTGGGTTCATCAAGTGTTTTGGGAGAAGATGTGGGCTGAAGGGAAAAAAGAGGTGAAATTGGTTTGCCTTGAATGTATACGCGGGTAGGCTAACCGTGAGCCTGACATGGTGCTCAGGCAGTGGGTCCCACAAAAAGTTAAAGTTTTTGAGTTATCAGAAGTTGGAAGCAAGTGCCAAACATGCTATCGAAGGAATTTGGGGAATTTTCAGTGATAAGTGATGAGTTATAGAGTGATGAGTGATGATATTTCAATGATGAGTGATGAGTGAGCATTTTTTTTTCACCCAAACAGCCCCTTTGTCTTTATAGTTCTTCACCAATTTAAACACTATACCCATTACATTTAATCCCACAAACATACAGGGAAGTGATTGAAGAAATACAATCAAATTTAATATGGAATTAAAACCAACAAAACATAATTGAAAATAACAACTTTACAAAGGATAATACAAAATTCACAGACACTCGTGGCCACCAAGAGTAAGTACTTCTGAGAGGCCAATCATCTATGGGAAAACAATCAACTAAGAAAGTCCTCACAAGTCTGGAAGGGCATCATCATATATACAAGGACTCTACATTTGCTCAACCCATGTCCTTTAGGAGCCTCAATCTAAAGGACATTATATGGTCTATATCACACCTTAGAGCTACTAAAATAATTGCACTTAAGAGCATTCATAGTAAGAAATCTAAAAAATATAGCTTTTAGCAACTTAAAAAGCTATTTTATCTATTTTAACAACCTACTTTACAATACACCAAACATCAAAGCATCTATTTTTTTAGCAACTCATTTAAAATAATATAAATAATTCATTAGAATAATAAAAAAACAATAACCACAAAAACCAACAGAAACAACACCTCCACCGTTACCCCTACTAGCCACAAACACAAACCACATAAGGGAGGAAAAAAAAAACAAAAAACAAAACAAAACAAAACAACAGCCACAAACCAACAACCTTCCTCTTCCACTTCTCAACCCACAACCACCAACCACAGCAAAAACCAAAATAAAAAGCACCAAATCGGCAAATCATGACCCATCCAGCCCAGCAACGCCACCATAATCCCACCACCCAAATCGGGAAATCGAAGCACCGTCACCATGACTCACCATTAGGGATGGCCATACCTATTGGGTAATGGATATCCAATTCTACCAGATCCAAATATTTCGGGTAATACCCAATTCTTCATGGGTAGAGCTTAACCGAGTAAGGTATGGGTATTACCCAAATTGTTCAAGTAGGGTATGGATATTATCTAAACTCGACCCATTTAAAAAAAAAATAAAAAAAAATAAAAAAAAAAAACCCTAAACCTTTCTCATCGTCACTCACACTCTCTCTGCCTCTCCGCCTCTCCTTATCGTCTCTCCTCACCACTTCGTGTTGTGGGAAGGTTCTGTCTCTCACATATACACACATTTATTTGTAGAGGGATTGATTTTGCACTTGATTCTTGTTCCTTGTTCATCGTCTCTAGTCTTTCTACCACTCTCTTTCCTCAGGTAAATGACATTCTTTTTCTCTCTTTTGCTAGTTTGGTTTTTTGTTCTTTGCTTGTTGTTCACTTGTGTTGTCTTGTTGAATTTATCGTCTGGGTGTGTGTTAGATTTTGGTTTTAGAGTTTGAATTTAGCTGGGCATGTGTCGAATTTGGTTTTTGATTGAATTTTATCAACTGGGTATGTGTTAGATTTGGTTTTGATTGCATTAAGGTGTTTGGTTCTATATGGGGATATGTCTATTTATAGAGAGGAGTGAATTTGTCTAAGTTTTTTCACAAACAGAGCATGTAAGACTTGGTAATTCTTCAAGCATTCTCAATTTCTTGTTTAATGGTTGAACCTTTCTTTAAAAACTAATAGTCTGTACTTTGTACACATTTAAAATGCAGTACAATTCTGATGTTGAGTGTTGACAAATTTATTTGATAATTGACAATTCTAATGTTGAGTGTTACTGAAAAGAGAAAACTGGCACTATATAGTGTTACTGTCATCTGTTAAACAAAGCTAACAGGGACCCAAGCTGTAAAAAGTCATGGACTGCCCATGTCATTTGAATTTGTTGTTTTATAGTGTGTGCATGTGTGTGATGTCTTATATTGTTGTATTGCTGAAATAGGATTATTGTGTCGTTTGTATAAGGTTTTTCTGTGACAAATGGAGATTAAATAGATAGAATCAATGTTGATAATTTACAGAAGGTATTCAATAGCCTCTTACTCTCAATGAATGTTGCTTGTCTTCAGTAATTTGCTTTTTCTTCTTAAGAAGTGCTGGCTGTCAATAGTTCATGCTATGAGTAGCGTTCTGATCATAATATAGTTAGGTAACGAGATGTAGTGTTATCTTATATTTACCATAAAAATCTAATGAATCACAACATTAGATTTTGTAAAATTTATTTTATTTTATGGATGTTATCTCTGTGGATGCTCATGATAGATTGTTGAAATATATCAATGACAGCGAATCAAGCTTGCATGCTCTCAATGTGTTGGAAGAGGGTGGTGTTGCTGAAAATGGAAGAACAACTGAATTTTTAGAGCCCGAGGAGGACAACTTCAGTTACAAACCAAGTAGTAGCAACTTCGATACAGATTCAGAGAATTTTTTTGAAAATTTTGGAGATACTTATTCCCAAACTGATGTATGGAATATTATTTATGTTTTGCTCGTGTTATTTTTCTAGGAAGAATGTGAAGGTTAGAATGAATGCATTTTTCTTGATTGAGGAATTTATGTTGGAATGAAAAAAGAAGCAGATACAAAAAAAAATTTATTGATTAGTGTTTTTTTTTTTTAAGATTGGTTAGTTTTTACGTTAAAATGTTTTGGATTAAAAATAAATAAATAAATGGGTTTCGGGTAGGGTATGGATATCCATAGATAATATATTCGGGTAAGATTCGGGTATGGATACTAATGAGTATTGATAATCGGGTATCCATAGGTAAACTTTTCGAGTAGGGTATGGGTATACCCGATCCATACCCTACCTATGGCCATCCCTACTCACCATTACCCACGACCCAATCACCCAAATCGAACCAACGAACCACTGCATTGTGACCCACGAACCAATTGGACCACCAAATTAAACCCACTAAAAAATTGAGTGAAAGGGAGAAAAGGTTGGGCGAAAGGAGAGGGGGCTAGGTGGAGGAAGGGCTGGGTGATGGTGGCATCGGCTTGGCTGCATGAGAGAGAGACAGTGAGATAGGAGGCAAAAGGAGGAAGGGTTGCATTTGTGCGTGAGAGAGACTGAGATGAGATAGGGTAGAAAGAGTCACGCGTGTGGGAGAATAATAAAATATTATTTGTTGCAAATATCTCTCAGCTAAAGTGAGCTATTATTTTTGGCAGTCCACTGTAGCATTGAGTTAAAAAATTATAGCAATGAGTCAAAATAACAACTTCACTGTGAATACTCTAACACAAGGCAAAGTTAGGGACAATCTAAATTTAAGAAGTTACTATAGCAATTTGCTAAAGAGATTTAGCAATAGCCACCCAGTTGTTGCTTCAACTTTGGTTTTTTTTTTTTTTTTGTTTGGGGGGGTGGGGCGGGGGGCCAGGGGATTTAAAATAACTTATTTCGGGTTTTACCCACCCCATTGCTATTGCTCTTAGCAATTTTTGCTTGTATATTTATATCAAAGGGACAAAGAGCATCGTTAAATACAAATAATTAATCTTATCAAAACTCTCTTCCTCTCTGTCTCTTTTTTTTTGTCTATATGTGATTTGTCTTCACTTTTTTTTTACTTTGGATTTTTTATTTTCATATACTCTTTTACTTAGCAAAACTAATTAATCCTAGAAACATTAATTAGTATTTTCGCATATTCTTATCTCAATTTTTTTTATACTACGCATCCCCTCGGGTTCAATCATCTCGAGGGACCAAGACTCCCATGAAATCCTTCTCAACAGATTTTTAAATGGATTCCACATGCCAAACTCGCGGGACCGAACCTTTATCTAACTCGACCGAAATTGTACTCTCAGCAACACAAAAATTTAGCTCTTGAACCCTCAACCCAAATGCGAATGTACCCTCAAGAATGCAAAATACATAGTTTTTGAACAATAGATACAAGTAACTTTGGCACGAAATATACCCACACTATACAAGACTTAGCAAAGAGTTTCAAGTGCATCAATTCATAATTAGAATTCCAACTAATTGATACTTGCAATTTGCACAGAATTTGAATTCCAAGTCAAATACACTAGTGCCACCAAATGCTCCCACTCAATTCTTTTTTGTGGCTTTAATATTGTGAACTTTAGTTCATCTCTTTCCTGTTTTTTTTCCCTCTATTTCGTCAATGTGATAAATCGACAGAGTTGAAGGCTTGAAGCACCCATCTTACATGATAGTATGATGAAAACAAGAAAGAACAATTCAAGATTTTATAAACCAAGAGAAAGAAGAATAAAAAATGTGCAGGTCAGTCCACTATCTGCGGTGGTGAAGAACTTTGTGTGTCATCCACAGAGATTTCAGTCACGTCGTCCAGAGCACTAGGAAGTATTGCCCTTTCTATTTTCTGTCCTACGCCATTGAACATCATCTCTCTTTCCAAGTGCAAACAGTAGAACTCAAAAACTCGAGAGCTTACTGCAACTCCAAAATCCAACAGAGAGAGCAACTCTAACTCCAGCCTGTTTAACTCAGCATTGCTTACTCCTCCAACCCGAGCAAAAAATGCGTTGTTATAATGCCTGAAAAATTGTAATCGAAGCAAAACAACATTGTTATCATAACAAATTGCGTGCTATTTCATTTGTGGAGAACAAATTACAGAATCAAGCACATTAATGACGCTGCCCAAGGTACATGTTTTCCATGTGCTTTCTTCAGCAAAATATATGTTGCACTTGTATTGTTGTTTTTGTACAAAGCAGCAAAACATATTATATAAATGAATTGTATGCAACATATGTGATGGATGATTCAATTACTTTGTTGACTTCGTAAGCATTATATGCAAGGAAAATGTCTTTGTACCCCTTACCACACACAACAAATGTGACAACTTCAGAGTGCAGATATCTATGGTACAACGGAAGAGAACTTAGGCCACTAGTGTTCAAATGCATATATATTTCAATTGAATTTTAATTGTTACTTTCTTTGCTGAATGGGTTTTAATTGTTACTTATAACACAAAAAAGAAGTTCAAATGAGCTATAACTCTCAAACTATCCCAAAGACCAAACCAACAAGGTAAGAAAACAAACCGAAGCGAGGAAGACGTATAAACCAGACATGTCATAAGTAGGGACAAATGAAAATACCCCATTTAAGAGAGAGAGAGCTTACTCATCATCTAGCATCTTAGAAGCAACCATAACGCTTGTAACCAGCAACCTATGCACGTTCAAGGAAATGACTAGGGAGTCAGGGTGCCTATGCACTAGCCTGTCAATATACACATATCCAACCACAAAACAAGATGGACTACAATCCGTGTACTTGTATAACCTCTCCAAGTACTTTGGTATGCTTATATTTGGTGCTCTCACCCCATAAAACGCATTGAAGCTCTTCCCAAGCAGAGCCGAGCTCAAGCTCAGCTCATCCAGCTGCTGGCTCAGGCAGTCCCTGAGCCGGTCATTTCGAGCCACCAGCTTTTCTAGCACAGAAGACAATATGGTGAGCACTCTCGGCGTGCTCGTCTCAGCTAGGCTCGGCTCCAGCTGCCGACTTTGGTGGTTGTACCCAACAGTAGTTAACATTTAGATTAGGCCATTGTGGTAGTTTTAGTTTCATACACAAGTGTGAGAATGAATTTTGAGGCATTTGCTTCCACTTTGTAGTTTGTACATGTTATCAGGTTTGGAGGGTCAAGAACTCGGTTTTTGACACGTGTACTTGCTGTTTTGTCACTCCTAGTCATAAGCTAAACAAAAATGGTGATTTAATATCAAGCAGATGCCATCTCAAAATAAATATATGTTGTATATATCAAGTAGTTGGAATGGTATGCTAATGGGCAGTGTTGACTCTAGAAAATTTTTTTAGAACGGCCACTAAGAAACTTAAATTATACAAAATTTAATAAAGAGACAATTTGAATATATCAACGTCACCAAAAAAAAAAAAAAAAAAAAAAAAGCTCGCAAATACACGAAATATTACAATTTTTTTGTACTAACAAAGAGAATAAGAAAAAAAATAGACTAATAAAAGATAAAGTACAAATTGAAAATGCTAATATGAGAATAATAAAGTGACCACAGCAATTTCATAACAAATCATATGTAGCAAGTTGTTAGCCTATTATTGGTGGGTAAAACATGTTAATATTGAACCCGAATTAGAGTAGCAGCTTACCACATAAGATTTGTTGTGAAAATGTTGTAGATGTAGTATTACTCTTATATTTATTGAATTCAAATTCTTATGACTCGTAAGTAAAAGTGTTCAAAATTTTTATTAGGGTGATCAAAATAGATTAATTTAGTAAATAATATTTTTTTTAAGTATATATATACAATTTTTTCAAGTCAGAATGGTCATAGAACATATTAGTTTAAAATAATTATTTATATAAAAAAGGTTTTGCATGTATAATTTTTCTTTTTCTTTTTTTGGACAAATCAGAGTGGTCCTAGGACCACCCTCACATACAAGTAGAGCCACTGGTGGGAGGTTTGAGTGTGGATGAGGTAAGGTGATTTTGATTTTTGAACCACTGGATTTGAAGAGGTCCCATGTGTGTATCGGAATAAATCGAAAATGGATTTTATATGGACAACAACCATTCATGAAATTAGTGGTGGAAACTATCTTGTCTGGCTTACCAGAATACAAAAACTGTGCTTGAGAGAAATGCATATTGTCCGTCATCCTTGGTAGGGAATTTTCAACTTAATAGACACAAGAATTCTACGACTTTAATGTCGAATGCCACATGCCGATACCTCCGTTAATCATGTAAGATGTCTTCCATATATCACGGAGCTGTGTAAAGTGGTCAGCGACCGTGGTGGTGGTGATGTAACGTTTTGGTTGTAATGGCAGGAGTTACTGTTCAGTCTGATATAAATTATAAAGCCAAATTGCAATCCAAGGTTACACAAATATGACCAAGTGACGATGTATATGAAAAATGTTGAACTCTCTCATAAACTGCTCACATGGGAAGAAGAGCATTCCGACATGAAGAAAAAAAAAAAAAAAGGACCTTGAGCTCTACTTTCAAATAAATTTTTTTCCCACCAGTTAGAAGGGTACTTCAATACAAAATTATATTGCAATTAATTGAATTGATACATATCGAGTAAATATTTAATGATTGAATACCCTATTCTTTTATGAACAAAGGAAAATTGTAATATCTTTTGTATAATGAAATCCCAAATGGAAGGGTAATCCCTGATTGCCAAATCATTGTACTGAGATATCAAGGCAGGGTCTCTAGCTCGCTATACATTGTGCTCATTAGAAACAAGTAACTTCTCTTCCTCCTCTGTCAGGTCTTTTTCTGAGAGCTGAATGTTTGTCTTGGAGTTCATTTTATTCCATTCATTCTCTACACGAAAAAAAACCCATTGGAAGCGACGGAAAATCTCCAGGGCAGCAACTGCAAACACCGTAAGGTAATTATGGCGAAGATGGGCAGACAGCTTGTATGTCCATGCCCAACGCAATACAAGATTGCTTCCCATCACCCAAAAGTAAACCTGCAATCCAAGATACATATACAATTACATCATGGAACCATGTATTACAACCTAGACCAATCAGTGAACCAGTAAGAAGAGGTCATTTTGATCAGTGCACTAATCAAGAAATATTTATATTAAACTTTCTTAGCTTTCTGAAGAATTTTTAAGGTGGCAGTGGATAGCCAGTCCCAACAATTAATTCAGGTCACATGGTATTGTACAGTTAGACCAGTTCACTCTAGCTTTTTTGCCAGGAGGGAATTCTCCTTGTTGGTTCAGCTAGACAGGCCAATATCATAAAGACATGACTCAAATACTACAATAAAATAGGCATAGCCTTACCCATTTTCGTCCGTATAGCAGGTGTGAGAAGATGTGTGGTTTGCTGAACTTGAATATCCGAGTGAAGCTACTGGCAAAAAGAAATGGATATTTATAGGCACTTCACCAAATAATATTCAAGAGAATCAAGACTTAACTTCTAAAACAGTGTTATCTGTGTTCTTATATGGACAGGATCACAGTATAGTTCAAGCATGAATATCAAACAAGCACACCTAAAAGAACTGTAAATTTATTTGAAAATTCACTTTCCAATCAAGTAACTTGCAACTTTATAATACTGCTCCAAGTATTTTCTTCTTCTTTTTTCCTTCTAATTCTACTATATAACTTCACAATTTATCTCCAACACCCTCAACATAAACATTTTTCTTTTTTTGATAGGTAAACATAAACATTTGCGACAACTAAATTCAAAATCACAGGGGCATGAGTTTTTATGCAGTGATACTATGACCTCCAAGATTTATGGAAACTGTATAGAATAGCAAGGGCCAGGAAACATGCTCACTTGTGCCCACAAAATTGAGGGCTCAACTACTTTAGATTTCACATGCAAGGGCTATACAGTAAAAGCCAGCAGGAAAAGGATTTAATGTGTAAGCATTTTACGAAGGTTAATACTAAATAAATACAAAATCAAAGGGGTATGTTTAATTATGATGTGATATTGTGAAGATATAAACATTTGACATACCTCCAGTCCCAATCGCGGGTAACATCCCAGTAGAATGAGTACAAAGAGTTCAAAATACCAGAGATGAGCCATAGAGGCCGATAAAAGTTTGTCCACCTATCAGGGAAGACATGATATTTAAGGGCTGATAGAAAAATCACTGGCACTGCGGTCGAGTATTTTAAAGCTGAAACCATAAGCAAACAAAGTTACTATGATCTTGTAGCAATTAAGAGTAAAATATAAATGCTAAAGGACTAGATGCAGAAATCACTAATTGAAACATGAACGAGCAATATAATGGACAACCCAACATTGCAATGTTCCAAAAGGCGTCAGACAATAAATAACACAGATGAGACAACATAAATGAGAATAATCCTGAGATTTTACCATTCAGAAGGGTTGTTTTCTCCCCAGTATCCTTGTATTGTCGAAGACATTGGAAGAAACGAAAAAGATATGGTAAAACAAGAACAAAAGGAATTGCAAGGGAATGACTGCCACAAACAGAATCAGCTTCAAACCATGCAATAGTGGCAACCTGCTTGAATTTAGAAAAGATTTCTTAACAAACGAGAAGTGAAGCATCAAATTTATATCAAACCACTTTTAATAAAAACAAGTGTAACTTGTGATAAGCATAATTTAAACTAAAAGGAAAAGCAACAGGCTCCACTAGAAATTTAGCAGCAAAGAGGCCAATGACCTGGGGTAATCAAGCTACTGGCAGAGGATTTTACATTGTACATTGTTCTCCCTTAACTGGTTTCCGCACATCACTAACCTCTCTCATCAATATAACAATGTATCAGTTTGTACCAATTTTCTCACTGAATATCTCATGGGTGATTAATTAAGTTTCAGAGTTTTCTGCGTGATCTTTTCATCCACCATAAATTTCTAGAAAATTGAGAAAAAAAAAAAAAATATTAAGAGGTTCTGTTTATATACTTTCTCTGTACTCAACTTCACTTAGCTTTATCACGTTTCCCAGAAATATGGTATAGGCTACACTTCTCCATTCCACTTTATCAATCTGAAATGTGTTAACAGTTTTGTACTAAAGGGAAAACAAACACCTTTTTCAAGTGAATCAATCTGGTTACACCAACAAAAAGGTTAGATATGCGTGTACCTAAGATAAAAACATAAAATAAGAAACATATAATGAGATTATCTAATTAACATTTGAAATTAAAAGAACCAGTGACAGAAGTAACAACCATGGGTTTCAATCAGGCGCAAAAAGATGACAATTTTATGACAACAAAATATTATATATTAAAAAAAAAAAAAAAGAGAGAGAGAAGAGAGAGATGATTAGGGTAAATCTGTTAATATGCATAAAGCCCATATCAACAACAAAACACTGACCTGTCGATGGACCATTCGACATACTGAACGCTCCAAATCAGAGAAGACCTGCACAAGAAGTGACAAGTACAAGCACAATGAAAAAGGTATTGTGGCAAGTATATATCTTAAGATAGTTCTATCATTTTTTATGTATATCTGAAGATAGATAAACAATTTCCTGATTCTCACTCTCAAGAAAAGGTTAAACCTAGGTAGAATGTAACCCCATATTTACCCCTATCCTATACTCCACTGAAATAATGAACACATACATGTGTAGGCACATAAAATATGTGTATATTTATTATATTTAAAAAACCAATATAATCTTATTTGAAATGAAAATTATGTTATTGAAATATAAAACCATAAAAGTGCATAAGATTTGACTTGGAAAATGGTTAAAGTAGAAAACGTGATGCATACCTTTGCCATGGAGGTCAAGATATCAGCCACAAAAAAATCAGAGAATGATATTGCCTGAGTTCACCAAACAAACATCAAATATTAACTACAGCACACTAGGAAAATAAGAAAATGTTTAAACCACAAAAAGAACCCATACATTCCTCTCCTAGGCATTGTATGAAAATAAGAAAATGGATGAGGGGTGCCAAAGTGCTTCATATGAAAAAGGCAGGTAGTGGGTTAGTTTGATTCCCAGACTCTTTATGTTTCCAATGATAAGTTATATGATATTCTAGCATCAATGACCACACAGACCACAGTACCCATGCTGTTAAGGTTGTGGGGTTTTGTCCTGCCAGGATTTGTCACCTCAATATAGTAGTCATCTGTTTACCATGTGTAGGTTTCATTCAAGTATATTTGCACAAAAACAATGTTGGCTAACTCTTTACTTGACTGTTTGACAAACAAAAGAAACATGAAAAGAAAATGAGTAATTTTATACATGATCGCTGGAGTGCATTTTAATGACAGTACATACTTCCTTTTTTAGGTAAGAACATTTTTTTTTAATGGGAAATTTACCCACTCACCTTCACCTAGCACTTACAAGGGGAGGAGGTGCCAGTTGAGCTAATGCTCATTAGCAAGTAAGAATAATTTTATTAAGGAAAGACTACTTCATGAACAAAGACCACAAAGAAGCCTTAAGAATTACAAAGAAAGAACTATGTACAAAAAGGCAATGACTCTAAAATCGTCGCAATGGAATCACTATTCGTAATACCCAATGCGCGAGACCAATCGAATAAGGAACTAACAAAAGTTGCTAGCAATTGATTCCCTGTACTTTCTCCATCTTTGAATGTATGCTGATTGTGTTCCCTCCATATGGTCCACATCAAACATAATGGAATAATATTCCAAATATCTGACAAATGGTTACCCATCCAATTTCTCCAACCAAACATAAGTTCAATCAACTTTTCTGATAAAACCTAGAGCTTCATAAAGCAAAGGCAGCAGTGCAATGTATCAATAGATGATCCACCATATCCCCATTACACTGGCACATGCAACACCAACCTACTATATACCCCTCTTAATGAGATTATCACAAGTGAGTATCTTTCCCCATGCTACCGTCCAAATGAAAAAGGAGATCTTTTGCAGGACCTTAACACCCCAAATGACTTTCCAAGGTAAGAGTACGGCTTTTAGCCCCTAAGAGCATTATAGAAAGAGTGAACATCGAATCCTCCTCACTCTTCTTTAGCCTCCAACTCACTTGATCACCGTTAGGATATGGGAATCTAGAAGATGGAGAAATAAGGCCACCAAATAACTCCCAATCATTAAAATCCTGAAGGAATCGAACATCCCAACTCCTATCCCCACACACCTTCCCCCCCAGGGGTCTGCCTCACCAACAAAAGACTCCATTGAACCTTCTTTATCGGTGGAACAATCATACAGGATAGGAAAAGCCACCCTCAAAGGCTGATCACACCAAGTGTGATGCCAAAACTGGATCCAATTACCCAAGTCATCATCAAAATATACTGTAAAAGCCTATTTCATCTCATCCTAAGGATCTTCCACAAATCACGTCCATGAGAGTTTCTAACAGGTTTTGTACTCTAACCTTCCCAATCTTCTCCTAACTTCATAATCACTACATGCCTCCATAAGCGTGTATCCTCTGCCACAAAACGCCAATGCTATTTTCCCAACAAAGCTTGATTGAAGGTTGTAAGTTTCCTAATGCCCTTGCCTCCATTAGCAATAGGAGTAAAAACCTAATCCCATCCCACCACATGATGTTTAAACTCATCTCCCAAACCACCCCACAAGAAATTCCTCAGTAATTTCTCAATCCTAGTTGCCACATTAGTAAGGATAGTGAAAAAGGATAAATAATACGTAGTTAAGCTCAATTATTTACTCTTCAATAATGTCAAGCTTCTCCATTATAGGGTTCCATATTGACTTTGAATTAAAAGAAGCCCCTAAAAGCATACCAAGATAAGTCATTGGCAAACAGTTATCAGCAAGATCAGTCTTGCTCTCAACCACACCCACCCAACCATCTCACTCTTACTCAAATTGGCTTTTAGGACTATCACCGCCACAAACAAGTAAGCACCATTTGAATCTAGAGAATCTGGTCAATTTTGCATCACAGAAAAGGACTGTATCATCAGAAAATAGTAGGTGTGAGACACCCAACCCATCTTCTATTGCATTAACTACCTTGAATCCCTTAAGAAGGCTTCCCTCCTCCATTCTCTTCAGCATCCTACTCAAAACTTCCATAAGGACCATAACCAAAAGGAAAAGGAAAGGGGATAAAGGATCCCACTAATTACATAAAGGCACTACTCCATAAAGTCACTAATCCTCTTAACACAAAATATCAAGTCAAAAAGTAAAAGTTTGCAAGAGTTATCATATTGAAGGAAAAAAAATGTGAAGAATAACCTAATTTTTGTACTTGCTGTTAATTTCCCTTTAGAGGGTCATGGCCCCTCAATCAGCAATGACACACATGGGAACTCAAAAGACTCTAAAGATATTTGAATTTTTGTTGATCTACATATTCTTTCAAATGCTATACTAAACAAAAGGCTTGAAACTATTCATCAATATGTAGAAAATTCACAAACATCCTAGAAAGAGGAGAATAATATAACCCAAAAAAAAAAAACTTGCCTGTAGTGGGAGAACTATTCGCCAAAGAGTTCTTAACAAGTAATAGCGGGATGATAAATAAAAAATATCAAATGGGAATATCAATATCATCACAACAGCACAATATAAGAGCACCTGCAGAGGAGTGCCATTAAAAGTTAGTATAATTGTAACAATTTCAATGTAATAGTAAAGGTATAACAAAAGATGAAGATCAATTTCTTGTCAATGAGATATTCAATATGGTATGAATATATTATGAAAATAAAGTAGTCCTTGTTATATACAATGCATGAACACTAAAACTAGACTAAACAGAAGAAAAAAAAAAGAAAAGAAAGAAAAGTAGAAGGAATCATTTATGGCATTATGCCTGGCAGGTTAGATCATCCAATCAGAGTTTGCTTTCTAATATAGATGAACTAATATTCAACGGTATGATCATTTCCCATGCAGAATCATATTAAAATCCAATAAATGCACGAAACAATACTCCATATATAAAAGTTTTCAACATAATATTTGATTACCAGAAGGCCTCAACAAAGAATTCTAGGATGTAAAGTACCCGATATAAAAATTACTTACTCCATCCTCCTCAATGCACATATAATCGACCCTAGAGTACAGCTCATATATAATTAACGTTTAACCACTCTAATGTGTGAGACATTTCAATACATCTATGAAGCTTCTGCTTCCATGAGAAAATACGTTCAACATCTTTACCATATATTACAATCAGATTTTTACAGAGAAAAAGAGATTATTGGAATGAAATAATTAAACAAAATAGTCTGTCAATAATTTATAAGAGTGGATGCATCTATTACACTGGTTGTGATGCAGCCAAAGGTACTTCTCCATGAGAATAAAGATACAGATATGCCGTCATGCTAGTTGGGACAATAATAGTCATCCATGTGGCACACTGCAAATATCAAAAAGGATGGTCATGGTTATTCTAGAAACATATACAAAATACTAAATAAATAAATATTGAATATAGATGAAGATAGAAGATAGAAAATGTCTAAGAACCAATACATGAAAATTACAGAGAAAAGTCAAATCTGACAAAGAGAAGTATAAGAGGACTGTTAATAGATGTTTGTTTTAAACCACAATAACAAGAATAATAATTATAGGAAAAAAAAATTGGCCTAATGATCAGAAATATAATTTTCCAAAGTACTTTATAAAAAACCCAAAACTCACAAATCCGGAAATCCCAGAATTACCCATCAAAACAGATGGTCATGGCTATTCTAGAAACATATACACAATTCTAATATAAATAAAGAAATAAATACACACACTGTATTTAATAAGGTTTAAAAGAAGAGAAGGACTATATAAATTATTTAAAGAATTGCATATTGAACATCTTTCATGTAAATGTGTAAACCCACACTACTCTATAATGAGAAACAAAAAATTAGCAAAAAAGTCAAAGATGCCCTGGCTTCTTATATAATTCTTGCTTTCCTAGTTATTAATTTATTATTAACAGTAAGGCTGAGTCAATGTTGGACCCTGAGTTTAATTTATTATAGTTTTCACCTAGTTTCTTACAGTTCCAAAATTGTGTTAAGACAGTTGCAAATAAATACAATAAGGAAAGTCACTAATGCTTCGATGACCAAAAGACATCTTGTTAAAACAAACTCATATTGCACAATTAAACTTATTCGTTTCTAATATAAGTCTTGTTCAACAACAACAACTAAGCCTTAGTCCCAAAATATAATTAGTCTCATGGACTTGGTAACCTAAGTCCTAAGGTATTTTCGAGCGTTTGCTAACTGGAGGAGGGTATTTTAGTAACTTCTGTATGGAATATTAAAGAATCAAAAGATTCTGCTAGGTGTTAACTTTGACAGTAGGGGGGGTATTTGCTTATTTCCAGTTGTTAAGGGGGTGAATTGTTAATTGCCCAATAGAGAAAGGAGAAAGTCTAATTTACCCTTCAAACTATTTCCACATCCTATTGATGATAAATTGAAAAACATAAGATGTGTTAAAAGCTACAGGTTTATTTGGATGCCCTCGTCAACAAAAAGCGGGTGCCGAACCTGAAACTAAAATTTTTAAAATTGAAGAATCATATCCAAGAATGGAGATAGTTCATGTTTGGACACATTTCACATAGCATACTTATTATAATACCAGATGGCAAAAGAATTGGTAAAAACCATTAGGCTAATGAAAGAAAAATGACAGAGTCAATGCATTGGCTGTTTAATATGATACCTTCCAAATTTCTCGGTGAGTTAGATGATTCTGATCAAGATCAAAAATTTTCGCATAACTGACATTGGCTTGGGAAAAAACCCATAAATTAATTCCCCAAAGCCAAACCATCATAGTCTGCAATATGAAAATTACAAGAAATGTGTTACCAAAAGGATAAACAATGTAAGAATATGAAAAGATAGTCTACTCTCAATAAAATAAAATAACCAAAACTCACCACAAGTAGAAGAGGATTATAATACAAAAATGCCTCATATAGAAATAAATCCCGTAAGTCCACACTCATTCTCATAACGGAATCCCATCCAATCTGTGACATTCACATATGCCAAAAAAGAACATTCTGACGATGTGAAATCCAAGATATTTCCACTAGTACTCCTATCAATATAAAAAATACAAAAATGGAACTAACCTTGCA
Organism: Quercus ilex subsp. ballota; assembly: GCA_032727855.1. Classification (NCBI taxonomy): domain Eukaryota; kingdom Viridiplantae; phylum Streptophyta; class Magnoliopsida; order Fagales; family Fagaceae; genus Quercus; species Quercus ilex. The sequence continues at coordinate 37,199,974 of CM064915.1, forward strand.
ACAACTGAAACCCCAGACAAAGAATAGTAGTACCTGGACATAATTTAAATTAGTATCTGATAATATATATATATATATATATGAAAATCTGGAAAAGAAAACTGAACATAATAAAGCAGATTTCTGGGTAAAAATAAAAATGCAACTCATCAAGATTATTGTGCACACAGGAGACAAAGTAGAGACAGAATCATTTTATATCTATTTCTGAATTATTCTCAAAACAAGAGCAATTACCATACTATGAATTTGAAAATTCAATCTTTAGTTAAGTCAAACCATTTCATAATTATCCACATCAACAATTAAAATCAAACTGAAAAATAATTAGAAGGAATTTAATAGTATATAAAACAATGATACTATTCAAATAATGAAACCTTGAATCTCCATAACAAAATAGGCGATGGCATCATGGCGGCAGTGCTCGTTGGTGTACTCGCACTCTTCAAATCATTTGTCTCCATTGAATGTGAGAAATCTTCCTCAACACCATTTTCCACCTCACCTGTAGCTGTGACATTCAACAAGTATAAGATGCACAAAAAAATCAACCATCAAGGTAATACAACAGGATTCATTGCAGTTTGACTCAAAACTATGGGGCCATTTGCCATGTCCACCATAAATTAAATTTTTGCAAGCAACATCTTATTGTTGGTTTGGATTTTATTAGGGCAAAAGTACAATTGTACTTAAAAAAGGCAAGGTTTTTAAAAGTTGTACATAAGAATATAAGCTAATAAGTTACCAATAATAATAATAATAATCCACACACACATTTAATTTAATAATAATTTGCAATGTCACCCCACCATCCAAATTAGTGTCAAATTTAACAAAGAAATGGGCTGGGTAGCACTAATCTGTCAAAATTAACAGATTAGTTCTTGGTAATTTGCAATGTCCAGTCCGTTATAACTGAACAGCGGGGTGCACATTGCAAATTAATCTCAAATTAGGGTGTTAAATGTAAAAATTAATAGTTTATGGTAGAGATTGCAAATGAATGAACCAGTTTAGGGTGTGGGTACCTACAAATGCAAGCAACCCTTCGTTAAATATAAGGTACCAACTAAATGCTTATAACCCAAAGGCTTGTAAACCAACAGTACCAAGATCAAAAACAACTGGTCTGCTTCCAGACTTCCTTAAGTGTGGACTATTGCTAGGAGCAGTCACAAGACCTCCAAACATAGATAAAGCTAGCAGATAGAAAATTTCTTTGATAACTTAGCCTGCACTAAGAATCTGCAATAAGTGAAAGTACAGAGAAAAGTCATATTTTACAAAAGCGAAGTATAAGAAGACTGTTAAAAGATGTTTACTTTAAAATGAAACAGACTATAAGGAACTTAGCTAAAACCCTAAAAAATGGGACACGCATAATTTTTTTTTTTTTTTAAATTCTTTTTAAAGGTGATAATTAAGTTGTTATACTTGTAAAATATTGCACAATTTGATCTGTAGTTGCTAATCTTTCCCCAGAACACATTCATCTTGGGGCCAATTATCTGAAGTTTCCAAAGAATACAAGAGATTCATAACACAAGTACAACAATGTGAGCTATTGAAATCGTGTGATTGATGTACCGAGAAATCGTAACTCCACCTAATAAATTAATCAAGACACCATAAACTGAAACAAGATGCAAAGAACTGAACAATGAGAACACGCAATCTCAACAGCATTTTTGAAGGGCTAACTTAATAACCTTTATTTATGAGAAACAAGATCCGGATGCACCCTAATTAGAGGTGTAAACCAAACCATCCTAATCAAAATTCCCAACACAAAGTGTGTGTGTAACAACCCAATATGGCTTTAATCATTGACTTAATTATCTAACTACCCAAGCCAGAAGAAGCCCTATAGCACAGCCTCGAATTTGCATCACGCAAACAAAACCCCAATATGTTATTTCAAATATATTGATACAACAAGATCCACACACCCAATTTGTCCAGTAAAAAGATTAATTCAGCTGAATTGAGAATCACAGCATATTCAAAGTAGATAACAGTAATAAGTTCCCTGCAACACATCTACATAATTTTATCGATTCATCTCTCTCTCCAACATAATGTACTTGCAATTGACCAATCAACATAATTAACAAATGTTGTCAATCCAAAGCCATACAAAGTTGCAACAAACAATATGTCATAAAATCACTGCCTCCTGGACGTCAAAACTACAATAACAAGAATTATAATTACAGGAAAAAAAAAAATATATATATATATATATATTTCTTTGTTTTGCGTTTGCCTTGATGGTCAGAAATAGAATTTTCCAAAGTACTTCATCACAAGCCAAAACTCACATATCCGACCATAATCCTATAAACCCAGAATTACCCATCAAAACCCAGTTCCAAAAAACCAAACAGTATTATAAAACAACAAGAGAAAAAGAAACAAACACATAGATAACAAGTGGATCAGATCCGAAGAGACATACAGCGAAAGGCTTTGAATGATCAATTGGTCTGCATTACATATGGCTCAGCGCAATGCGAACCTTATTCTTCTACTGGGTCCGCTGGATCTCTCTCTCTCTCTCTCTCTCTCTCTGCTTGAGCTTTGGTGCAAAAGGTTGAGAGGGTGGTTTGAGTATTAAGGGGTTAAGTAGAGGGATAACCGTAATACAACAATAGTCTGAGGACCATTGTGCAAATTTAATCAGTTTGGGTTGGGAGGGCTGGAGGTTTCGGATTTGACTTCAAATTTAAGGCGTGTTTGGTTTCGCTGTCGGAAACGTGTTTTTGGGTTGAAACTTTTGAAAGTGAAAAACATCAAAGGGGTCTAATGTATTCCTTGAACATTCACATCCCAAAATTCTATCATATTCTATTTTACCATTTTAAAAAATATTTTATTAATTATACCATATTTTTTTACAATATTCTTAGCATCCCAACTTTTATTTTACAATATAACACATTAAAATAATATTTCTACACAATAAAGTAGTATATCCCAAAACCCAAATAAAAACAAGGGGAAACTGCAGTTAACCAACCTGTGGTTTGGCCCGTTTTAACAGTGTCCACCCGTGATTTGAAATTTGTCATTTAACCCACCTGAAGTGGCCTCCGTTAGACCCCCGTTACCCACCTCTCTCTTTTCACCGTTAAAAATAGGGGTAAATGTGTCTTTTTTATTATATTTTATGTCTCTCTCCTCTTTTCTCCCATTCTTCTTCTTCTTCACATAAAACATAAAAGAAAACCTGTACACCTACAGTCACAAACAAATCCACAAATCCATGTGAACATACACCCACAGATTCGCTAGCCTTTCACTACTAAAGCCAAAAATTGACTACATAATTCTTCATAAAACAATCACAAAATAAAACTCTAACCCTCTTTCTTTTTCTGGGTTCTCTAAAAAAAACCCAGATTTACAAGTAAAAAAAAAAAATTCTACAAAAAAAAAAACCCAGCAACTCTGTTCATAATGGCGCCACTCTGAGCCAATCCAGGAGCTTCAGCAGGTGGAGTACTGCTGTGTTGGCGACGGTTGCAACTGGACCAACTCTGTTCAAAACCTGATCCGAATCTGTTTGCGCCTCCAAACACGATCTAGACGATGGCAATACTGTTTGCCTTTGAGGAAAGATTCGAGGTCAAACTTTACCTTGTTTTTGAGATCTTCTTCCATGGAGATGGTTTCAAAAGTCGAAGGATGCGTGAAAGGAATAGATCTCCACCATCTGTTGCCTTACTGGTCTTTGATGTTCATGTACAGCTTCAAATCTTAAGGCTTTACCTGTTCGATTTTCACAGATTATGGATTTGGGGATTTTTGGGGTTCTAAGGTAGAGAGAGAGAGGGAGAGAACTTGTTCCTTTTTTTTAGGGTTCTAATTCAGTTCTAATTTTGGCTTATATAGTAAAGGAGATTTTTAAACGGAAATGGCAGAGGTGGGTAACGAGGATCTAACGGAGGCCACTTCAGGTGGGTTAAGTGACAAATTTCAAACCACGGGTGGGCACTGTTAAAACAGGCCAAACCACAGGTGGGTTAACTGCAGTTTCCCCTAAAAACAAAAACCAAAACCCAAAAACCCGATGATAGAGAGGGAGGAATTGATAAAGTAAGTGAATAAAAAATATATATATATATATATATTTTTAGAATTGAGCTACAGTGCAATTCTACCTTTAGAATTGTATTGTAGCACTATTGCAATTCTTTTTGTAATACTTGGTTTTTACAAGTTCGGATGTGTGAGGAGTTTTGAACTTTTATGCTAAATTTTTCCTACATGTGGCATATGTCATTCCCAATGTGAATGCTTATCATTTGGTCTCTTTAACATAAGTGTGATAGCCATTCAAAGTGTTCCTTGTTTACATATATCTTTAATTTGATAAAGAGATAAGGATATCCTCCCATTTAAATCATCAAACTCCCTCTAATTTTAAGGTAGATGTGAATTATGCATCTATACAAGACTAGTCTTTAAGCACACGCGTAAGCCCGTGCTCAGAAACTCTTCTATTTTTGTGAGTAAAAGTTAACAATTTGCATCTATTATAATTTAAAAATATATGTTTTTATTTTTCAAACAAATAAAAATGATAAACTTTAGAGATAAGTTGTAATTGTAATTTCTTTTTTGAACGTTTTAGGGAAAAAAATCCTAAATGTTAGGAGTTGTCTTTTTGAGTTCAAAATAAAATTTGTTATTTGACATTTATGACCCTATTTCTAAATGAAATTACCCTTCATTAATGAAGTTCTTTTTGAACCACATAAAAATTCAGTTGAAAAAAGGGAATCCTTTTATATATAGTATAGATTTAGTTGATTTTGTATGGTTTATATTAGTTTTTAAAGATACTTGAATTTTTTAAATGTCATATATGCTATATCTGAATCAAAATCGAATGAAATTAGATGATTTAAATGTGATTGATTCATGGGTCGCAATTAGCTCAATTGATAAAGTCTATTATCGTTGAATAAGAGATTTGTGATTCAAACTTCTCGATACCAAAAATCAATTGGTGTCTTGGTTTCATGATAAAAAACAATTATTATGAAGGAAAAAACAAAAGACTAATTTCAAATTTCAAATTTTAATATATATATATATATATATATATATAACTTTTTACGCCAAAAGTCATTTCAAATTTAATTGAAGAAAAGTATATAAAATTCAAAAGTCATAAAAATTTATATAGTAAGTTTTTCTAAGTAATTGCGAGAACGAGACAACGGTTAGGTTAGACTAAATTTAATCTTCTAAATTTTGATTTTTTTTTGGGGAGAAAATCTAAGGGTATGTTTGGTAACTGTTTTTTCCCTTTATTTTCTGTTTCCAAAAACAATTTTCTATTTTTGATATTAAAAAACTTGTTTGGCAACTCAAAATAAACATAAAACAAAAATTGTTCTCAAAACTCAATTTGTAAAGGAAACTGAAAACATGCAAAAGACTGTTTTCAGTTTCTATTTTTTAAAAGTCAATGAAAACATGCATTTGAGTTAATGAATCTGTCTCATTTAATGAGTTAGCATTAGATTTCAAATCCTAGTAACAACATATTTTAGTATTTTCTATTTTTTTTTTCAAAAAGCTATTTTTTAATTTCAACTAACCAAACATGTTTTTGATTTCAAAAATACAAGAAAATTATTTTTTCTTTATATTCCCTAAAACAAGTTTTTGAAAATAAAAAAAGAAAAACTATTACCAAACATAACCTAAATTTTGTAAGTAGTTACTAGTTTGGACTCTCTCTCTCTCTCTCTCTCTCTCTCTCTCTCTATAAAAGTCAATGAAAATACACATTTGAGTTAATGAATCTGTCTCATTTAATGAGTTAGCATTAGAATTCAAATCCTAATAACAACATATTTTAGTATTTTCTATTTTTTTTCAAAAAACTATTTTTTAATTTCAACTAACCAATATGTTTTTGATTTCAAAATTACAAGAAAATTATTTTTTCTTTATATTCCCCAAAACAAGTTTTTGAAAATAGAAAAACAAAAACTATTATCAAACATAACCTAAATTTTGTGAGTAGTTACTAGTTTGGACTCTCTCTCTCTCTCTCTCTCTCTCTCTATATATATATATATTATTGTGAGTATCTTTATTTTAAAATTTTTTTCGTAATATATTTATATTTTTAACTACTATGCTTTACCTTTATATAATTTTTTTTTAAAAATGCAATTAGTTAACATTGCATCTCTTTTGCTAACTATTACCATTGCATCTTTTATCATCTAAAAATAGAGAAAATATAATTGTTGGAAATTTTGAAAATGTTACTATTGGAAAATTTAAAAATATAGCTATTAGGAATGAATAGAGGAAGAATAAAAAAAAAATTAAAGAAAGAATGGAGAAATAATATTTAAATGAGATGAAGATGCTATTGGAGATGCTCTTATTTTATTAATAAGGTTGCTAAATTGGCTAAAAAGTCAATTTAGCAACCAATTCCCTAAAAATGTGTTCTACAGCAAGGAAGGTAAACTTTAAAAAAATATTGAGTATGAGCTGCTAGAGATAGTAGCTTAATTTGATTAAAAAAAAAAAAAAAAAAGAGATAGTAGCTTAAAACTCAAAACAAAAACTAATTTTTTAATGTGTGGTGGTAAAAAAAAATAGTATTTTAATGTGTTAATAGTTGTGATTGTTATTTATTGTGTTGAATATATTATTTTATTGTGTTATTTATATTATTTTAATATGTTGAATGTTAAAATAAAATCTTTGATGTTAGGTGTATCATAAAATGGAGTATTAAAATAAATAAAATAGTGAGTATGAGCTACAATGAGCTGCTAGAGATAGTAGCTTAATTTGATAAAAAAAAAAAAAAGAGATAGTAGCTTAAAACTCAAAACAAAAACTAATTTTTTAATGTGTGGTGCTAAAAAAATAGTATTTTAATGTGTTAATAGTTGTGATTGTTATTTATTATGTTGGATATATTATTTTAATATGTTGAATGTTAAAATAAATCTTTGATGTTAGGTGTATCATAAAATGGAGTATTAAAATAAATAAAATAGTATTTTAAGTTACTAAAAGCTATATAGTTTTTTAGCATCCTGTGAATGCTCTAGTTCCCTTTTTAAAGTTTGTAGATCACAAGCAAGGTGCTAACTAACAAAGGTGTCAACCTAAAGCAACCTAATGGTTTCCGATCCTAAATTATATCTTTTAATTTTTTTTCCACTTGGCCAGAAATTTGAACACATGATAAGCAGATCCATCCTTAATACAAAATGAGTCAAAGGGCCCAATTTCAAGGCTAGTCAAAAGAGTTTGAAGCCTTTTCCTTGAAGTGAGCAAATCACATGCTAACCAACAATCCTAAAGAAGTGCCAACCGCTAACTACTAAGCTATAAGCCTATAGGCTAATATACTCTTGCTTAGTTCTCAAACAATCCCACCCTTGGGATGGAGAAAGTACCAAAACACTGACATTTATTAGAATATTTAACTTGATAATTTAATACTAAGAAAGTGCAAAATCGTTAGATAGAAACTAGGGACCATAATCATAAATTTTATGACAGAAAATAAAATAAAGTTGATTGACAACGAACCAGTGAAAATAGTGTGTCCTAAAAAAAACCTGCTAGTGCCCTGTATCCAATCCTTACCCGTCCTAAGAAAACAGCTGAGAATGGCAGTCATAATGCTTAAAATTTTTTATTATTATTATTCATAATGCTCATATTATAATTAACTGAAAAAGTAAGTTTTTATAAGCCAAAAACATGCTATTGTATGTAACGATATTATCTAGATGCGTTGAAGAACGATTAGGGTTATAAATAAATAAAGTTGTTTATTAACAACTTGGATTTAGTTTGATAAAAAATTCGTTTATATTTATTTGTTTATAAACTGTTGGAATATTATTTTTATAAAAATAATAATTTTGATGGTCAATAAATGATAAAATCAAATCAGATTAATTTTGATTATTAACGTATCGGTTTTCTTAATGACATTTCGGTTTTTTTTAGAAATTCTAAGTAACTATATTCGGAAGACTTTTTCATATAAGTTGGCAGCCTTTGCTTCTCAAAAAAAAAAAAAAAAAAAAAAACTTTTTTCTTAAAAAAAACTAGTGAACGTTACTGATGTGTTTCTATTTTTCAATCTTAATTCATTGCTTTTAATACCTATCTTAAATGGCTGGAGTAATTGTATTTAAAACGTATTTGACCACTAAGCAAGTTATGCTATTTGCATTTATATATATTTTTTTGCTGAGAAATATTTCCATTTATATTTTGTAACCGAAATTCCAACCACCAAATTTATATAAAAATAATGAAAATCGGTAATAAGACCTAGGCAGAAATGAAAGAAAAGGGACATAACTTTATATATATATATATATATATATATATGAACTCCGATTTTGAGATTAAAATAGAGTGATGATAATTTAATTTGATGAGGAGGCGAAGTCTAATTCAAGGGAGGACTGTTAATTCATAAATAAAAGGTTGAAGAGTTTCAGGCGGGAAACGATTTTGAGAGACAGAATTGATCGATTGAATTGAGAGAGAGAGAGAGGAATACATAGAGATGTATGTCATGTCATGTCATGTTTGGGGTTGTTTTTGGGAAAGTGGGATTCTTTTTTCTAAAGTGAGCTTGTTGTGGCAAGTGTTTTATAACAAAATCTACCACTATTGAGTAATTATTATGATTGCAGTTACCGGCCTGTTTGGGCACACACAAAATGAGGTTATGATAACCTTCTTCATTACTAGTTATATTTTGAAATTTTATTTCTTTTATAATAAAAAAAGACATTTAAAAAAATAAAAGAAAAAGGGTAGTATTTCATCTCATAACTTGTACAGTATAATATCAAGAAATTTTACTAACAAAACAAATAAACCTCCATGCAAAATGATAATAGTACATTGTCTCTCGGTCGATTTTTTCTGGAAAAATAGGAATTCAAAACTCTCTCTCATTTAGACATATTTGGTTAAAAAGTTGGTTATATGATGAGATATACAATTCCACTCATCATTTGAGGTAAAAATCTCATATATATATATATATAGAGTGATTGTAAAGGTGATTTATTTGTCAACTTTTCTACTATTTGGCATTTCAACGAAAAGTAGAGTTTGACCATAGATATTTTGTGAAAAAATATATATTGCGGAAAAGTCGTTATGGTTTCGTAAAGAGACAGGCTTCTGTTCAATGTCCAATTCTACTAGACATGTTAGGATATGAACACGTGTCCAAAACTAAACACATATTTGCATCTCAACATGTCCAATGGAACTGGCCACTAGAAACAATTCAACATTTTCCAGGATATTATATATATCCATACAATTGTCATAGCATTTATCAGTGGCTGCCCTGTACGTTTAGCCAATAAATTAAGTATAAGCGCACTAGCATCAGGTGTGCTAAATGCCAAACATTTTTAGGGTTCGTTTGGTAATATTGTTCTAGTAACGTTGTTTATATTTTTTAGAAATACATGTGGGTGAAAAAGTGTGTGGAAATACATGTAATGTTGTTTAAAAACCGAAAACTGTTGTTTAAGTACATGTACCAAATGGGCATACCAAACATCAAAAAAGCTCTCTCATCAGATATTTCAAATTCTAAAACTTTTAGCGTGGGTGAACAGTACCATTCCAAATTTGAAATGGTACATTCACAAATTGTAAATTTTTTTTTTTTTATTATACTCTCTCTGCTCTCATGATCTACTGCTCACAAAAGTATTATTTTTATTGTTTTTTATTGGGATGAGTTTTAAGTAAATATTATTTTAATGTGTTGTATATATTAAATTTAATGTATGAAATTAAAGAATAGAATAGGGTGTGTTACAGCATCCACATCAAAGATTTCAAAAATTTTAGCATTTAACATCTCAAAAACCTACTTTATTGATTTTAACACTTCATTAAACAATACACCATACATCAAAAGTTCTATTTTTTGACCACTTCATTTAAAATAATATATACAATACTTTAAAATAATATAAAAACAACCTCCACAAAATCCAATAGCAACGGTCACAGCCACCTCCACCACAGCACTACCAGCATCAACCTCCACTGTGGCAACCAAAATCCACCACACACACAAAAAAAAAAAAAAAAAAAAAAGGCCCAGCCATTACCTTCCTCTTCCAAATCACAAAACAACCACCATCACAATCACAAAACCCAGATCAGTGAGAAGAAAGAAGACAATCACAAAACCCAGATCGATGAGAAGAAAGAAGAAAGACAGAAAGGCAAAAACCCACATCCCAATCCACCATTGCCAATCAAATCACCAAGCAAAACACACATACACACACACACCCACCCACCACAGCAAACCTCCACAAAAGCAAACCCATCACGCCAATCCACTGCACCACGACCCACTATGACCCAAACCCACAACCCACCATCCCATTGCCACCAAATTTAACTTACACCCCTCAACCAATAGATCGGTGAAGACTTGGACTAGTAGATTGGTGACCCACGACCCACAGGAACCAAAACCACGACCATTGGACTGTCGAATCCACGACCCATGCCCATCGAACCATAATCGCCGACCATCGGACCATCTCCGCCGCCACCACCCACGACCATCAGACCATGACCCAAAACAGTCGGAACACGACCTACAACCCAAAATCAAAACCCACAGTCATTGGACCCACGACCTTGACCATCGGACCACAACCCACGATGGCCCACAATCACCGGACCACAACCATCGGTGGCCCACAATTGTCGGACCACAATTGCCGAACCACTTAAGAGAGAGAAGAGAGAAGAGAGATGAAAGAAGTAAGAGAGGAAAGAGAATGAGAAATGAGAAAGAGCCATTGATGGAAGCATGTTTTTATCATTTGAAGTGCTAAAAATGCTAAAAAATAGCATTTAGCATTTTTAGCACCTTTAATGGGAATAAAATAATGTGCTAAAATAATAAAGTAAGCTTTTTGATGTGTTAAAATTGCATATTTTTGCAACAACTAATGCTAATGCTTAAAGAATGAACAACTTCGGGGGATGTACAAAAAGTCAAAAACAAGAATGAATAGATTTGAGTAAACAAGTGTAGTTTGTATGTTTCTCAAAAAAGAAAAAGAAAAAAAAAGTGTAGTTTGTCTTGTCACTTTCACCTACACCAACATTTTTCTAAAAACACTTGCATGGTTCATTCCTCTTCTTTAAAGAAAAAATAAATATCCTTATTACACTTTATTTCTAGGTAAATAAAGTATTATTGAGAATTTCTTATCTTACCAACGGTGGTGTAGGTTTATAAAGATAATCAACAAGATGGTTGGTTTGTTATATCTGAAGAAATTCAGAATTTCTATTAACTATGCAAGGATCATAGTTATTTCTTTGTGTTTAGCAAGACATTAAATGAAACACAAAAAAGTAAATACAAAGGAAAAGAGAGAGAGAAATAAAATGGAGAAATTTTTGTTAACCTTGCTTAAAAATCAATCATACATGTAAAGCTATATTTATACTTAATTACACAACTAACTAAGCCCAAGAATCACAGTAACAATTCTTATGGGGTGTTTGGGTGTGGGGGAGGGGGGCAAAGTTCGGGGTTTAAGTCTCTAGGAAGGAGTTTCACATACATATACACTTAGATTAGGCTGAAATAGAATTTATATCTTGTATATATAAAAAAAAGTTCTAACTGAATCCTACTAGAATTTCTTGTGCTTGTAAGTTGTAAACCAACATTTGAACATAACGGTATGCATTATATAAGAAATCGTTTAGCTTAATTCATGTAACTGAACTAATGGGAATGACACCATTTTGCCTCTGTTTGTCTTCAAACTCGGTGGAAACAGTACCATTTGTAATTTTTGGTTTAACAATATCCTAAAAGTAGCACGTATATCACCGCGCACCCTTGGTGCAGTGGTCACTCCACAAGTATAAATGCTTGTGGGGTGTTGGGGGCAAGGATCGAGGTTCAAGTCTCCAGGAAAGCTTCACACACATATACACTTAGATTAGGTTAAAGTAGAAATTCTATCTTGTATCAAAAAAAAAAAAAGTAGCACGTATAAATCCTAGTCTACTACACTGGAAACCCTGTAAACGGTATGTATTGTCTCAAGGGAGTGACCTGGTCCGTGCCTCAGCTTCACCACCTAAAAATTCATGGAATTGACGGTAAATTCTTTATCATGTTATGAGATGTTTTTGAAGTGAGATAATATCTCAACTTGTTCTTTAATTATATGGTAAACACATTTCTAGTGATATGTGATTATCTAAATTATTATTTTATGAATTGCAATTTATTTAATATTTTATATTCTTAGGAACAACATAAAGTCATAAACAGGCCAAGTTTAAGCCTTAGTTTTAGGCATGTTTAAAAATAAGTCAAACCCAAGTAAAATAAAAAAATTGTTAATGAATCGACATATGAACAATAGGGCTTGATAAAAAAAGAAAAAGAAAAAAAAGAGAGTCAAACCTAGGCTTGTTTATAACCCTGGTAATAAGCTTGATACTAGCTTGAAAAATAAACTCATATCTTACTAGGTTTTTATTTAATTGGGAGTTGACCCCTCGTTCAAACCAAATGAGCTTGATAACATGCTTATTTGAGCTTGATAATGTACTTGTGTTGGATCTTAAAATTAAGAACTTGATAGTGAGTTCGAGTTTGAGCTTCATATTAAACTCGAGCTTAGTTTGGCTAATGAACCAAGTCAAGCCAAGCCAATATAACAAGGTAATTTTATTTATATTTTTTGAGTTTGGAATTTGGTGACAGATAGGATATAACAACATAATCTATATATATATATATATTTAAAGCCAAAAATCAGAGAAAATATAATTAAAATCAATAATTGGAGTCCCATTTTGTACCATGTGTCCAAAAAAAATCTAAATTTTGGTGCAAAAATAAATTATGCATTAACACTTAATACATAAGCAAAAAAAAATCACAATAATATCGCTCATGAACCTAAGCAAGAACATCTCACCTACATATTATTATTGCTGAACTCAATAGAGTCTCGAGATCTATTGAATTGCCAAGAAAAAGATAAATTTTAGTTTCAGTTCACTCCAAATTAAGAGCTATAAGATGTTGTGAACTAGACTTTTCAAGTTACTCTAAGCAAGCCAAAATGATTTAAGTTTTGTATTGTAGATCCCACTTCTACAAACTTCTCCAAAAAACTGGTCCTATTCACGTGTCTGTCATGTGTTAAGGTTAAAACTAAGGAGTCTTGAGGTTAAAAAGAAATGACTAAATGTATTAGATCCAGTATTACCCTGAAACAAAAGCTGATAGTGATACTACAGTCTAATGAGAGATCAATGGTTTTGTATAGAACTTGTTGACTACTAAATTTTGATGGTGTGTAATCATGGAAACTATCTTATTAGCTTCCAAATGGTAAAAGTTATGAAGCAAATTACATGCATCAACTTAGCAAGAGGTTGAACCATGGTATTGAAATCTTGATGGTGTACTCCTGTGCCAAATAAAATGATGATAGAATGTGCTAGTTTGATGATAACATACACAAGTTTCATCTGAATTTCTTCTTGGCTTCACTGTACGTTACAACTCCAATCCAATGACTCTGAACCTGTAGCCTGTCATCCCAATAATTGAAATTGGGTTTCTAATTAACTATCAAAATTGAAATAACCACAACAACATCTCCTTTTGCATTCTCCATAACTTGCAAATTTGTGAAGACTTTAAATCTTATCAGAAGAAGATGGTTTATTTTATGATTAAATTTATTATAAATGTTCAAGTTATTATTATTATTTGTAATGTTATCTCACAAAAATTGCTTCAATTAGTATATCATATTATGCATTTATGCAAACTTTCCCTGCTAAAATAAACTCAAATGTTGATGAAGCATTCTCTAAATTGTAGCTTATAGTACCATCTCAAATTATAAAAAGAAAAAAAAATATTGTACAAAATAAGAAAAATAGATCAAGATTTCTTTGAATCATATTTTTCAATAGTTTTTAGTGTGTTTAGATTAAGATTTTGTTAATTTATTAAAAGTGAAAAAAAAAATCATATATATTATATTAAGTTGAAGTACAATTTTAGAATTCAATTTTATTCAAAATTAATTCTTAATTGTAGTCTAATTTTGTGTTACGTGTCAATTTTTTTTAAAATTTTGGTGCCAAGTGAGCTCCATTCATAATGCTCAGTGTGGAAATTGAGATGAACATCACGTCACCACAATTGTTAAATGCTTTTGTGCATAAGTATGAGTTACATGCTAGTTTTATTTATATTAGTGTAGCCATAGAGTAAATGAGATCAATATGATATTTAGTACACATTAATAGATAATTAACTTTTTTTTTTTTGAGAAATAATTACAACATGTTACTAACCCCGCAGGTTGAACTCTTTCCCCTCTAAACCCTCAAGCACTTTATGCATGAAGATGTGTCAATTCAGCTACAAGACATTTGGCAATTAACTTGAAATGTATTAAGAAACAACTATTGTAGCTTTTTGTTTTTTTTGTTTTTTTTACACTACATAGGCACTAAATAGACATAAGTTTTATTTTTCATTTATTAATTTGTTCTTAAATCCTTGTATAACTTTTAGTATTAAATTGTGAAATTTTTTTGTTCATTCTTTGGCCCATCAAAGATGAAATCTTAGTTTCATTCTTGAACATAATAAACAAATTTATAATCACTTTTTTGTGTTGGGTTTAAAAATTGATGCATAAGATTTATATAATAAATTTTGCAATATCTTTTTTTTTTTTAATAAAAATTTATAGTATTTCTAACCTCACTTTTTATTTTTTATTTTTCTCCTTTCGCATCAAATTAGAGCAATCACGGGTCACCACCCTAACGTTTCAGCAAATAAATGGCGAAATACACCAAAATCAATTCGCATTAGCCTCACCAGTTTGACATTCAAACTTAGCAGATGATGGGTACCTCGCCTGCTCTAGCGAGAGAACTAATCTCGCCAAATTAACAATAAAAACTCAGTTTTTATTTGTTGTCCAATGCTCTCTCTCTCTCTCTCTCTTTCTCAACCAAGATCTTTGTCCTCTTTCTTTGACTTCACACCATTTTTAGAAAGGAGCTCACCGTTAATTGGCGAAATTTTCACCAAAATTGCTTGATGATGGGTATGATACCAGTTGGGTGTGTATGTGTCTGCTGTGTACCAGTGGGTGGCCAGCGGCGTGTGGGATTAGTTGTGTTGCAGGTGTGGGTTTGCTTGATGATGGTTTCGCTGGTTGATTTGTTGTCTTCATTGATGATTGATCATTGCAATGGTGGTTGGGTTAGATCGACAAGATGATACCAGATGGGTGGCGGTGGTGGCTTTTGTTTGGGTTTTTTTTTTGAGGGGGTTGTTTGGGTTTATTTTTGTTTAATTTTTTTGGGTTTGTAATGTTGCAAGAGGGTTTGATTTATGGAGACAGGGTTACCTTGCAAATGGTTACCAGATTTCTGGGGTTTGAGTTTTTGGTTTGGGAAATTCAACAAAGTTTATTGAAATGTGAATGTGGATTTTGTTGGTTTCTGGTTGGGCTGGTGTGCCGATGGCTTTTGTTGGTTTGTGGTTGTGCTGGGTTGGGCCCGTGCCTGTCGGATTTATTATTAAAAATGTGAATAGGAATTAAGAATAATATTTAAATGGAAGAATGATATAGTATTGAGGTTGATATTTGAACCTACTACTTAAATTATTTTTCCATCCACTAATAATAGTTAATAACAAAAGCTACCATTTAAGAATTAAGATTTATTATGAAATTATTATGAAAATATTGTAGGCAAAGCATTTCTCGACTAGAAAAACCAAGGTATGGACCTTGTGTCGTGGGCTCTAGATTTCTGTGCAACATTCATCTCTAGGAACATTGGGAGTGGGGGCTTCAACTTGTTGTGGATCCTTCTTAGGCTATTGATTCGGACTTGATCCAAAAGCTAAGTGGATTTGATCTTGATGACCATAATATCCTAAGCCCAATTTTGGAGTCAAATTTCCACCATCTAGTGTTCGGCATATTATTCAAAGGGGGGTTTTATGATCGGAGAAAGAGAGACATAGTTGGTGTGTCACTAGGTCAATGGAACCTGTAGGAAGCGAGGAGAACCCATTGAATTCACATTAGAAATCACCAACGTGAACACACACACACACACACACACACACACACACACAAATCTTAAATTGCTTATAAAAACAAAACGAACCATTTTTGTTCTTGTATATGAAGAATGACTTTTTGGTCCCTTTCGTCTAGTGGTTAGGATATTGTCTTTTCATGTAGAAGACATGGGTGCAATTCCCATAACCAAACAAAAAGAAAGAAAAAAAGATGTTCAACATGTTAGAGCAATCATATTGGCCTCTTTAAAATAGGGTAAGACCCTAATTTAGGGAGAGAAGCTCCAAAAAAGGCCAACATGAGACTCCCTACTCAGTCCCTAAAATAGGAAAATGCTATAGTACCATAGTTGTTATACCTGAATCGGACATTAATCTAACCTAAGAATCGAGTCATTGGGTCAGTGGTTCAACTAATAGGTCATCAGTCAAATTGTAGGGTTAATTAAAAAGTTAATATATATATATATATATATATATATATATGTATGTATGTATGTATGTATGTATATATAAAAGTTTGAGAAATCATAAAATAAATATGTAAATTATAAAAAAAAAAAAAAAAGCATGCTTAAATTACTAATTAAAAATAAATCTAAAACCAAGTACCTAATATAATTCAAACTCTCACAATTAATAGGACTAGAAAGCATAAAATAAAAGAAAGTCATATATTTGTGACCAAGTCTTTGCTAAATAAAATCCTATGGCATTGCATTTCTTAAACTTTTATGAATATTAGCATATCTCAAACTCTAAAGTCACATTCTATACATAATGCATATTTCACTAGTTGCTCGAATCCCATGAATTATGATTTGAGCTAAAACTTGAAATTCTATCTTTATTAAAAACCCTAGCATCAACGTCATTATAAAATCTCATGTTTTCATTATGGTCCAAATTCAGAAAATGGTTTTGCAATGAAACAGTAAAGGTAATTTTGTTTCAAATCCTAGGCATCATGCTCTTTGCGAGCCCTTTTATTTGATTAGAATTTTTGTACTATGGCTATACGTCCCAAGATCAACTGAGATTCACATTTGATAGATGAAATCTAGTACTAAAAATTTTCATCTACTAGAATAACTTTGGTTAGGTAGTATAAATTCTAGCAAAAAAGAGAGGGAAGAAAAACCAAGTCATTGAAATACGTAGGTTGCTTTGTTTTATTTTAATGGAAAAAACTCGGCTACAAATTGGGTTGTAGTCAATAACTACAACTCCCACTAAAAAAATAAAAATGGTTACATATTTTGAAAATCTAACCATTAGATTGCATATTCTTTATGTTCTTAACACCTATATCATATTTCGTGTTAATCGGATATTATTTACTATTTGATTTGTAAACTTATTTTTTGTGTATAATTTTAGATTACCAAAACTTGAAATTTAAATATTTAATTGATAACATAGTTATTGATCTTTAATTTTCTGGAAATTTTGCAAGCGTGGAAGAAATAAAATGAAAATGTAATCTAATTGGTTTTTTTAAAATCCACATCCAATAAAATGATATTAAGTAAATTTGTAACTAATGACTACAACTAAGTTTGTAGTTGTTGATGCTCATTTTGAGGCCCAGTAGTAGGAAGAAGCCCAACAATATGGGCAGAGAAGAGTTAGTGGATCATTAGAAAAACCATTAAACCTGAATGGTAGGAACAATGGTTCATAGGCCCATAAAGTACATAAATGGGCCTTGAGGAAAGCAAACTGGCCTAAAAGAACCTAGAGAGAGAAATAGTAAACCCATGGGCGTTATGTGATGTAGAAAAGTAAGAATGGGCCGCAACAGGCCCGAAGTAATGAAATAAGAAAGTAAGGAGTTGATGGAAAGTCCATAAACTCCAAGGATGAAGGATATGGTAATTGAGTCAGGGAAGCCCAAAAGAGTTGGTAAAAACCTATGGGTATGCAGAATTAGAAAATGGGCAAATGATGCGCAAAGAAAGCAAATGGGCCAAGGATGCCCAAGAAGAAAGAAATGGGCCAAAGGAGCCCACAAGCAATGTAATGGGTCAAGAAAAGCCCAAAATAGCATAAGTATAAGTCCAATGACCATATTAAGTCCAATGACCATATTAAGTCATTGAGAGAAGAATAGGCAACAAGCCCAAAAAGGCCCAGCAAGCACGGGTCAAATGACACCACGGCAGGAATAGCAGAGTGGTATGGTAGGAATGGCAACAAGATTGCGGAAGGAACAAAGAATAGGCTGAAAGGGAGAAAACCCACAATCAAGCAAGACCCAGCCCTTGAAAGGAACAAGCTAATAAAGAATGGAAAATCAGAAAACAATTCATGCCATAAGAGGTCAAGGATGAGTGGCAGAATGCACAGACGAGCCTCTAGACCACGGCAAGCGCATGAGCAGCGGACAAGCTTTTGGCGTACATGGGAAGTGGAGCATGTGCAAGGCCTAGGCACCACCAGCCTATACCCAGCCAATACAAGAGTGTATGTCATAGGTCAGAGGTAAGAGAGGGTATGGTTTGGTGGAGGGGAGAAGGAAAAAGCCTATTCTGGGATTCACGATTATATTCTTTTGGGAGTGATGTTCTGCTGGGATGACATACCACCCAAAAAAAGGAAGGATGAGTTGGAACTACTAGGTGCATGCCATGAGAGATAGTAGGAGAGAATGCCACGATGAGCAAACAAACAAAATAGTCTTCTTTGTTTGGTAATGGGGAGTGGCACAGGCAGTACAGGTAAGTGGTGGTGGCTGAACAGTTGGCAAACCAGTGGGTGGTCAAGAGGAACACCCTGAACCAGACAAAAGTGGTTAAAGGCTAAAATGGTAAAATTAGTCATAACAAGTAGTATATAAATGGCCCTTGCCGTGCACAATATCATCACATGAACAATAGCAACCACGAGGAGAGAATCGCAGCACCACCATCACTATAACACCACAAGAGTAAGCATTAAGAAAGAAAAGAAAAGAAAAGAGTGGGAAAGAATTAAAGTAACAAAACAGAGAGAAAAGAGAAAAGAAACAGAGTGTAGAATGACAGACATACACCAATAGGATAATCCCTTCTATCCCTTTAAAAGCCAACCCTTTGTTGAGGATAAAGAACTCATTTGGGCATAAGCCATTCAGGCTCGTTTCCTTAAAGTGGATAATTTCTACGGCAGGATTATCCTGTGAGGTTATCCGCGTTGAGGAAATAGTTCCCTCCTTGGCCTCAGCCCCATAATACAATTAAACACGACAAACTGATCTTTCATTCTTTGATTTTATCACTTCTTGCTATTGTTTCTTATCTTATCTTTGCAATATTGCCTATAATGTGTCATTTTTCCCTGTTTTAACTAAGGATCCCTTACTTGTTTTGCCTAACAAGAAACATATTTCTCTTATCATTGTTTTATTGCATTAATCTGCCATAACTTTTCTGTAGCAACTTCGCCTGCCATGGGCATCTGACTAAAAGTTTCGACAAACGGGGTATAGTTTGTGCGCAAGCCGGACCAGGGTGAGTTGTAACTGGACCGGTCCCAACTCTCTTATCCAAAACACTTAGGTCTAGTACACCAGGAGGTAGTCCAATCCAAAATCACAAAAGGCCCACCACAGTAGTTAAACTTTTTCTTATTTTAATGGTCCATACATATAATATATTTGGAACCTGTCGGTTCATTGGGTAATTGATGTTTAAGCTCTTTTTGTTAAGGCACTAACTTTCCTTGTAATTGATCTTTAAGCTCTCTACCTATGGATAATGTTGACTATTTTCTTTTGCTTAATAGATACCATGGCAAACAAAAGAAAATAGTCAACATTATCCATGAGAAAGACTATCAGGGGTGGTTGGTTTAATGGTCATGAGCTCATTCCTAAGAGTTTGAGAGGTGGAGGTTCCAAGTTCAAAACCGATTGGTGTCTTGGTCTGATGATAAAAAATAATCATCAGGAGCAAACGTTATAGGTTGAAACTTTCTATAAAAAAAAAGTTTATGTCTCGTAATTGAGCTTCGTATCTATTTATTTATTTCTCCCATGGATGGTTGACAGCGTATGTTGTTTCTAAAGGGAGAATATCCTTTTTATGTTGACTAGGTTTTACATTTAGCTAGGTTACTTACCAAAAAAAAGAAAAAGATAATTAGGTTATAATGTTACTATCCATTTCAATATTTGGCCAAATATGGATGCACTTTAAAGACAAAGAGGCAAAACTCATGCCCCATTTAAAGTTATCGACTTAGAACTTACATTATATTCAACCGGTCTCAGGTTAAGCAATGATGGAATTTTTTAGGTAGCAAGGTAAAAGATGTGAACAACTTGATAGTTAAGGCACGTTTGGTAGACTATAACAGCAATTACATAGGAATAGGTATTATAAGAAATAAAAGATGATGTAATAAAATACTTATTACTATTCATTTGTTTGGTAACAACATAATAATAGAACTCTTGAAGACAATGGAATGAAAATATTTTAAATCAAACTTAAGATATATTTTAGGAAATATCTTACTCATATAATTATATTTTCTAAAAAATAATATTTTCTAAATTTGAAAGATAGATTAGTTATTTTTTTATAATTTTTTATTTTCGTAATTGTTATATGCATATGGAAAGTTTGTTCATTTGGAAATATATTAATTTTAGAAATTAATACACCTACTATGGAATAATTATTACAACCCTTTTAGAGATGAATAGTTATTCCTCATTTTAAAGAATGACTATTCATAAAGAATGACTATTCATAAAGAATGACTATTCCCTGTAATATAAACATAATCAAACTACTGAATAGCTAAATTATATGAATAACTATTACAGTTTACCAAACGTACCCTTAGTAGTTAGGCTAGTAAGTTTTATGGCTTTGCCCCAAAATATAATATATAATTTAATGAATAAATATGTTACTCGTATTTTAGGGAATAAATTATTATTAAATAAAACATTTACTTCTTATGTGTTGTAATTAAATTCAGTTTCATTTCTCATAATTTTTTTTTTTTTTTTTTTTTGGAGAAGACTCATAATTACTTTTTAAGTAAGAGTTCAAAAGAATATATTAAACCAAAATTCATTATATTATAATGTTTTTTTGGGAAGACATTATATCATAACTAGCTTGTAACCTCATGCATGTGCATGAATACATTTAAAGATATACAATAAGATGCATAATATAATTTATATATATATAATTTAAATACTATTGATAGACATTTTATATTTTATTAAATCTTTAAAAAAAATTGTAAAGATATTATTAGGTATAAAATGTAAATTATCCATTTTTTTAATTATTGTGAAACACTTTTTTTTTTTTTTTTACGATTAAATTATTTTAGGCGTAAATACACTTTTAGTCCCTACGTTTTGACTTTTTTCCATTTTAGTCCCTACGTTTTATTTTTACCGCTTTTAGTCTTTAAACCAATTAACGCCCTTCATTTAAGTCTTTGAAACACTATTCCGTCACCAATCTAACGGGAAAATTGACGGATGAATAAAATAATATTTTTTTTAAACGTTGGTCAATAAAATAAGGGAAGAAATCAAATGAAGTAATATATCCCAAATCCATGACCACCGGCTACCATGACCATCGCCACCATCAACACCAGCACAACAGCTCACAAATAATATATCCCAAATCCACTCATAATCACCGGCCACCATAACCACCGGCCACCATGACCACAACCCAAATCCAACCAAATTTGCAACAAAAATCATCTAAAAAACCAATGAAAATTACACAAACCCATCACCACAAAGGAACAAAGAAAAAACACAACAATATCACCACCTAAAACTCATCATCAACACCATCACAACACAATCCACAACCCACAATCCAAAATCAACCAAAGACCCACACCATAAACCCACAAAATCAACCCACAACCCAGAAACTCAGATCAGTGAGGGGCGAGACCAGTGGTGAGTTGGCGACATGTAAGGTCGGCGGCAGTGAGATCGGCAACTTGTAAGGTAGCGGTAGTGAGATCCATAGCAAAACCCATCGGAATCCACCTTGTCATGACGCACGCCGATCTCCACCAAACCCATCACCAATCTGAGCAACCTAGAAAAATCCACCCCCATCTCCACCTCGTCGTGACCTCATCAACGACTAACAAAACCCAGCAACACCGGACTTGAGAGAACCATGACCCACAACGCACTTCAGCCATACCCACCTCTCCCTTTAAGCACCGGTCATAGCCAAAAAAAAAAAAAAAAAAAAACCACGGAACCCACCAGTTATTGATTTCTTCCCTTATTTTATTGACAAACGTTTAAAAAAATATTATTTTATTCATCCGTCAGTTTCCCCATTAGATTGGTGACGGAATAGTGTTTCAAAGACTTAAATGAACGACGTTAATTGGTTTAGGGATTAAAAATGGTAAAAATAAAATGTAGGGACTAAAATGGAAAAAAGTCAAAATGTAGGGACTAAAAGTGCATTTACGCCATTATTTTATACTCTTTGGTTTTTGTACTTAATAACTCACTTTGATGAATATTTATGATATGGTCCCACATTTGATTCTAAAATTAAAAAAAAAAACTTTTTAAGAATAAATAATTTATGACACATAGCGCAAAATTGGAACTTTATTTTAAAATTTTAATTTGAGTTTCTCTTAGTTTCACATACTATTTTATATATATATAGATATATAAATTGATTCTATTAGAACTTAAAATTCATTTACAGTAGTTTTTTTTTTACCAAGCGGAATCCTGGTTAGCTCTAAGGCAGAGAGCTCTGGAGATTCGGAGCTACATTGTAGAAGCCAAACATGTGTCTCTAATGGATAAGAACAAAAGTTTGAGAGAGTTAGTCGAAGCTAAGAAGAAAGAAGCAAGAACAGCTTAAGGATTAAACGCCATAAAACAAGGGTAGTTAAATAACAAGTGTTATACCTATTTGACTTTGGGATAAGAAGTTAAGAACCAATCCAATTGCTAAGTCGATACAAACAGGAGTCAAATCAGCAACCTCTCATTCACACACCCCACCCCCCCCCAAAAAAAAAAAAATCCACTTCTTATTCAAAACCTTAACATGTCCATGTGTATACCGTATACAATAAACTGGTTTGCATAATTTAATATCATAAACTTTGATTTTTTTTCTTTGGATAAATAGTTATAATACGTGGAATAAGTGGGAGATAGGAATTACATTCTATTAGAGTATTATTTATATATATATATAATAAAAAAGACCAATTAATGTTACTGAATTAAAAGATATTTAGTATCACAAACTTTAGACATTCATGGTTGATTTAACTTTTTTTAATAAGAATTGTCATTTTCATTTTGTTTAATAAACTAAAAATAAATAAAAAATTCATCATTATTAAAAAGAGATGGCCCAATCAAACTAAAAAAGAAAAGATAATTAGGATCAAACTGTAAATATATAATTGTATAAAAATCGGCTTGGGTTTAGTACTTTTGGACATTAAATTTATAAAGATACAGACATGTGTCAAACATTTGCTACATATTTATATCTTAACGAGTCTAACATATAGGACCCAATCTTTGCCCAATTATATACGGGTTTGGCTTGGTATTACAAAAGGCTAAGAACGAGATAGATTTAACATGTCATGAAGGGTAAAACACGACCAAATCTAATTGAAGTGCTTAGACAGCAAAACCCCACCCACCCCCCCAAAAAAAAAAAGAAAAAAAAGTCATCAGTACTCCCAATTCACCGCCACAAATTCTCAAACCTTTTTTCTAGGACGCGTAACAAAAGATTCGCATGAACAAAAACAAATCACATTGATTTTGAAAAATTAAGTACACACGTAAAATTGTGATTTGATAATGATAGCGTTGTATGTGAATGCTTCACGAATTTCTTGCCCCAAACCTTTCATCTATTTACCTTTCATTGCCATAGCCCAGCCCAGTCCACTGTCCGAGCAATAAGGCTGGCCATAGCATATCCGAATTAAGCCTATCCAAGTCACCATGCTATCACTTTCTAATGTCCACGTTTTGCCACGTGTCGAACACCCACAAAGCCTAGGAAAAACACTTACACATAAATAAATAACGAGCTGAGCTTGCCTCGTACTGTGTTTCCAATGCCAAAGCCAACGTAGCTTACTTAAGTGTTCAACATTTGTCTTCTCCAATAGCTATAACCTTTTGCTTCTTTACCAAAGTATTTGCTTTCTTTTTATCAACCTCACCTTTCCTTGCTCTCATTAATGGAATCTAAATTTCTTGATGTTGGTTGAATATGTTCTAAACATTTCTTTCTTTGGTGGGAATTCGGCAACCGGTAAGTGCTTCTTTTCCGTTGTCATTGATATAATTTATGTATTGGACTCAAATGTGAAACGCCATTACAGTATTGATAGTCTGATACAATGGTGGATTTGATAAGTTATACTTTTAAAAACAAATATATAGTTTGATACTTTGATGCATACTTTAGTAAAATTTTGGATGGCTTTTTGTTAGTGTGTGATGCTGGCTTGCTTTTTTTGGTTGTTATGTAATGGTGAAGGATTTCTTTTTTCTTCATTGATCTTATCCATATATAGATCATTGGACTAGGAGTATGAAAATGCAATTGGAATACTTAAATGATGATGGGATTGATATTTTATGCTGAAAAACTCTTAGTTGGACACGTACTAATGTTGATTTTTTTGTTGCTGTGTATTTGTTAATTTGTGATGATGGTTTAAATTTTGGTTGTTATGGAATTGTGAAGGACTACGGAGTCAGTGGTTTGAGCTTTGAAACAATAAACCCAAATTCCCACCAAGAGCTTTGATTCAGTTAATTCCATTAGGAATAAAATTACTTTTAATTAAGTTAAAAGGAAGGAAGTATGGAGCCTGTGTGTGAATTTTGTGGGGTGTTGAGGGCAGTGGTGTATTGTAAATCGGATTTGGCACGCCTTTGCTTGCATTGTGATGGATGTGTACACTCTGCCAATTCTTTGTCCCGTAGGCACATGCGTTCGCTCTTATGTGATAAGTGCAATTCCCAGCCTGCAATTGTCCGCTGCATGGATGATAAAATGTCTCTTTGTCAAGGCTGTGATTGGAATGGTAATGAGTGTTCAAGGCTGGGGCATCGACGCCAGTCATTGAATTGTTATACAGGTTGTCCTTCTTTGACAGAGTTGTCAAGGATTTGGTCTTCTCTTCTTGATTCGTCTTCTTCAAGTAATTTTGATAGTGGTTGGGAGTACATGACTACACAGCCTATGAGTGAGAACTGCATCAACAACTGTTTAGAACAAAGGGATAATGAGGGCTCATTGGAGTTGGTGGCAACTAAACCGAATGAAATTGAACCTTGCTCTAAGTTTGAGTCTTGGACAGGGCTGTCCTCTTTGATTCCAACAAATCCAAATTACATGTCATACTGCAGAGATCAAGCACCTTTCTTTTCTGAAGAATCAAATTTACCAAAGGTAATTTTTTATTTTGTATTTCCATTTTTTTTTTTAAATTGGTAGAGTAAGTAGATATATTCTAAAAATTTTGTATATTATACTTTAACTAATTTTCATGGTGTCTTTATCCATCTAAGGTTACATGCTTACCTTTTTGATTCGGTGAGCATTGAAATTTTGAACTACAAGTTTATCTCCCTAATGTTTAATCTTCCTCATCAAGTAACTCTACTTTTGTCCCCAAAAAAAGTAACTGTACTTTTGGACTTTGGTAATTCTAAGTCATGCATTGATTTACTTAATGTACTTCAGGAATCTTTGAATTTCAAGGATCTTGTTGATACTGATGATCTCTGTGAAGGCCTCAACATGGATGATGTGTCATTAAAAAATGGCGAGATATTTGGCTGTCCCCAAGGTTCTACTAGATACCAGTTTGAGGATGGAGGAATGGAATGTCTATCGATGGAGAAAAACCTATCAGTCACTGAATCTAATGGTCCTATTGAGAGTGCTTTAGAGGTTCTATCTTTTCTTGACCTTTATAGCTCTTTCCATTGAGTCATCTTTAATTATTATTCCACTTTCTTCTCCTCAATTCACTTGTCCAACTTGAAATATTCATGGAGATTTAACATGTAAGACATTCATGCACAAATATCCAATTCATTTCGTTTGCACAGTGCACATAATTATTGACAAAGGTTCATAGTGACATGTCGAATACTGCTGACTTATAAAGTTATAATGCAGGCAACAAAATCCAAAATCCTAGTGTTAGAATTTCAAGTTTCATATTCAGTCAAATGAAATACTATTTATAGGATTGTTAATGATCAACACGTGGTATCCATTTCCATGATTTCTGGAATATTTAACAACGAGTATGTACAGATCAATTTTGGGGCATGCTTTTTAATTTGGAAGGCTCAAATATGGCTTTTAAGCATTGCTACTACATTTAACTATTCATTTCTACTCTGACATGCTAGGAATGATCCTTTACTATAGACTTACCTGTCAAAATGGCTGAAAACAATAGCCTTTCTTTGAATTCCACGTACTTTTGAAGTTTACAAAATTTGCTTGTGTGTTTGACTGAGAGTTACCCTCATGTATGTTTTAGGCATCATCATCAGGACAGCAAGATTGTGTGGGTTTTCAATCCTCTCATGTTGGTGGGTCAGCTAGTATGATGCCTGTTAGTGTTAGTCCAAATTGCTTACTTCTGAATCCTACTCACACCAGAAACATCAATCTGGGGTTTCCTACTGGGCAAGTTCATTCAAGCATATCACTTTCACTATCCAACATCACGGGTGAAAGCAGTGCAGCTGATTATCAAGATTGTGGATTATCACCAGCATTTCTGACAGTTGAATCACCTTGGGAATCAAATTTGGAGGCTAGCTGCCCACAAGCAAGGGATAAAGCCAAGATGAGATATAATGAAAAAAAGAAAAGTCGAACGTATACGTCTCAACTCTGACTTGATTAAATGATAATTTAACATGATATCTTTATAATCTTACTTATAGAAAAAATATAAAAACTATATAATCTTGATATACGTATCCTTTTGTTTCCAAAAGTGCTTGAAAGACATCTTTGCTACCTCTTCCCTTTCAAGTGTTCTAAACTATGTTCCACTTATCACAGCCAGTCAAGTGTTCTTTTTTAACAGGCATCTTATCTAAGATGGGAGTGTGGGTAATGGAACATAAAGTGCTGACGCCTCTTGTATACCTGAAATTAGCATTTATGAGAATATAGAAATTTCCTAATTCATTATCTTAAAACTTTATCATAACAAGAGGCTGTGATGCAACTGTATATTTTGTGAATTACATTGCAGAAAATTTTATTCAAACTTTTCTAAATAAAATTTACATGTGAGCATATCTTAGCAAATATATCCTGAATTT
Source organism: Quercus ilex subsp. ballota (assembly GCA_032727855.1). Classification (NCBI taxonomy): domain Eukaryota; kingdom Viridiplantae; phylum Streptophyta; class Magnoliopsida; order Fagales; family Fagaceae; genus Quercus; species Quercus ilex. The sequence goes on from CM064915.1 coordinate 37,227,531, forward strand.
CTGAAAGATGTTCTCTCTTAGAAAGTTCAAAAAGTATGTAGCCTATCTTTGAAGTCTTCCTCTTCTTATTTTTATTTATTTTCTAGAAGTCATGGTTCCGGTTTATGCCTCTCATATCAGAATAATATTATTATGAATAACTTTTGTTTTGATTTTGGTTGAACTGACTGGTAGATTTATGTTTTTCCTTCACTGAAGCCTGCCCTTATATATCCAGTACTTCATTAATATCTCGTAAATTCTACTTACAGTCAACTCCTAATTGATTTGGCATGTGTTTCATGTATAGGTTTGGTAAACAAATAAGATATGCCTCTCGTAAAGCCAGAGCTGATACTAGAAAGCGTGTGAAAGGGAGATTTGTTAAACAAGGTGAGGTATATGATTATGACCCCCTCACGACAAGTGACTTCTGAGCCATATCACCCAATCTCCATGTCTTGCCTTGCAAGACAAAGCCTAATTGGACAAGGTATTCCTGCAGCAAATGCATGTTACATTCCCTGCATGAGAACATAGATATCAACAACTTAATCTAACAGCTAAATGCAGTTTTATCTGATGAAAAAATGCTCTCTCATTATCAGAATACGTTCCTAACTCAATAATGATGAATAAAGAAAAGCTTCTTTCTTGTCAAATTTTGTAAATAGGAAAATCTTACAGGTTTCTTTTTATATACCTTTGCAAGCCTTTTCATTTTATATTATTATTACTCATGCTGTTAATGTTTTGTTTGATTGAACACATGGAATAGATCCTTTTTTTTTTCTTTTTTATTAACCCTTATGCTTTGTGTCATGTTCTTATCTATGCAATTCTGTTTGTTCTTTTGTGATTTCAGACTGGGATTGTCCATAGTCAACTGAGCATCATCTTCCTACAGGTTATTTACCTCCCTCTCTCTCTTTCTCCAGATCCAATATATATCTAGTACTTTGTTCCTTTAATCTTCAAATCATTAAAATATTAAAAATAAAAACAAAAAGATTTTAAGAATGCTCCCTTTTTTAGCATTATCTTTGATTTTCTCCTTTCATCAATTTACAGCACAGTTCATGCGTACAATGATGGATCTTCAGCATTGGTAGTCACTTAGAATAAATTAATTTAGACATGGTCACGTCTCTGGCAATCTGTATGCCGCCTCACCAATTATTCTTTCTAAGTGTTCCAAAAAATCTCATAGGCAATGTTACTTTTGAACTTCATTATTTGTATAAGCATTGGTTGTATGCCATCAAGATGATCTATAGGTGTCTTCTTGATGCTTAATTTGTCAATGGCACCCAAATAGAAACAATTGTTTCCAGTTTTACTAATCAATATCTTAATCTTTTGTTTATACTCTGGCAATGGCAATGGATATTCAGTCAGGAAATAGAAGTGATGAAGAACGTCGAGTGAGGACCTTTCAGTCATGTTCTTTTGCCTATCCTTATGTAGAACCTCCTCTTGCTTTTGCTGCCAGCTCCAGCAACCTTTCTTAAGGAAAACCTTATTGCAAGTCATTTTTTTGTTATTGTAGTTGCATTCATATATTTAATCAGTCTCTACTCCATGTAATGATTCCAGATTCATATTTTACAAATTGTAATAAAACTAGAACTTCCATATTCAAGAATGATAAGTAACACTTACCCTTCCGTCACAGATACGTTTTTGTATTTAAAGCTTCTCAGTTCTACTGGTTTCTGTTAATTGAAATTTAAAAGAGGATACAATATATGATGTTGATCTTTTTTATGGTTTTTTTTTGATGGTTTAAGGAAAAGCGTCATAGTTTTGCCAGAATGAGTTGTTCTTTTTGAAGTAGAATGTTCAAGAATCCAGTTAGAATAAACATAGGATGATTAATCATATTGATTTATATGTGGTGCAAAATATGATACATATATCAATTCAGGGAATTATTTCTAGCTTCAAGTTTAGCGAAGTCAATCTTAAAGAATGTACGGTAATTGTCATAAGCAACTCAGTTTGTTATGTATGTAGAAGAATTTGATTGGCGAATCAATAGGATGTACCAATAGGAGATGTTAGAAAAGGATAGGTATAGCTCTAATATTATGTTAGAATAAAATAAATATCAGGAAAAATAAATAAAGAGATAGTAGATTCAAAGCAGATTCTTGATTTAGCTTTAGTGGAGTCGGTAGGTCCTCATATATAGTCTACTTGAAAGGGGCTCGAACAGAAAGGCACCTCCTCATATATAGTCTACTTGAAAGGGGCTCGAACAGAAAGGCACCTAGGCGTGGATCAATCTCTGCTTCTAGTAAATCAGTAATGGAGGACGGGAGGAATTAATCTGCTTCTAGTAAATCAGTAATGGAGGACGGGAGGAATTAACATAGTTTGTCTTTAGTGGCTACATCCACAATGGAAAACTGGTTAATTCTTTATTATTGGATTTTGTGTGCCACTGAAAAGTATAAATTATAAACTAATCAATAATCATAGCCTAACCCTTGACCAATCTTAGGGTCAGGTTAATATAGTTAGGACTTAGGATTTCAAGTATAATGAACTTGGACTAGGATAATACAATGAAATTTAACCAGAATAACAGTGTACTTGTGCTTTGATACATCTCTAACATTTCCCCCCCTCAAATTCAAGTTGGAAGCTTGAAGGTAACTTGAGTTTGGTAGGAAAGTGTGAAATCATAGGCTACATAAAGGCCAGTTGCCAAGCGGGCGCATGGCGATTGAAGCTTGATGTTGTTGAGGAAAGTTCACACATTGTAGTTGTGGAGGAGACTAATCATAGACGTGATCTAAAAAGTTCAACCAAAGATGTAGAAATGCATGACCAAAAAGAAAGCTGATAGATATAGAAGCTATCAATCAGAGGCGTGCTCTAAGAAACTCGACTATAAATGGTAGAAATGCATCACCGAAAAGAAAGCTGGATAATATAATATATTAGAAGAACATGTGAAGATGTGTATGAGTTTTTATCAAGTCATTGTAAACGGCAAGGAATACATCAATACTGTGCCTTGTAGGAGTGGCTAGCAGCATTGATGAGAATGAGAACTTAGACAATGTCCACCATAGGGAATAGATCGAAGTGAGTTGTATAGAGTGGCTGGTAGTGCTGGTGAGAGGCGATTGAGCTTTGAGAAATTTGTGAGGGCCAAAGAGACCTAGCTTTGATATCATGTTAGAAAAGGAAAGGTATAGCTCTAATACTACATTAGAAGAAAAAAAATATTAAGAAGTAGAGAGAGAAAGACAACGCGAGGTATTAACAACCTTAGAGGCCTAAAAACAGCGGAAAGCCCTAAGTAGTTATATCCATACCATTGAGCTCTTTGTTACAACTTACAATGCTCAAATTGGAAGGTATATGTTGTAGATTAATCATAGCCTAATGTTTTACTAACCTTAGGGTTATAATAATAGTATTATTAGAATTACGTATGCAAGTAGAATTATGATTCTTACCACAATGAAATTGGACTAGGATAATAACATGAGCCTTAACTATAATCATTCAATGTGCTTTAGCCTTGATATCTCTAACATATAGGAAATATGATTACAAGAAAATGCATATGTGCATATTCATAAGGAATTGTGTTCTCTAGCATGAATGGACCGATGGTTGGCACACTTGACGTATAATTCTTTGTTTTGCATGGAAGGAATAAAATTATGATTTAAATTGCACAACAAAAGAGCAATATGAAGTTATAAACAAGCTGCAGAAGACTTTTTTGCCCAAAAAAGAAAAAGAAAGAAAGACAAACTGCAGAAGACGTGGTATAACTTGTGATGCTGGTCTAAAGGTCACAAGTCACAACATTAATGGAAAAAGTGGCTGAAGTTCTGAGAGGGTGTCATTTTTTATTTGTTTGTTTTTCACTCTTTATAAGGTTGGCTATCAAATTCTATGATATAAACTTTGGGAGGCAAGCAATTGCAGAGACTGATTTATAGATGGTTCTGTAGATGGATATTCACAGCTGATTTACAGCTTCAATTTATGATTAAAGCAACCGTTGGGATTCTTGGAAGTACTGGATAATTCATAATCTCTGATTAGAGAATTTACTTCTCAATCAACTTTGCAATCATCTGTGAACTATCTATGATATTGTGTGGATGAAAAGTTATCACGGTCTTTCCAACTATACTTAGTGTTACCATTTACCAATACACATAATTTAATAGCTTTGTCATACGGGTTGTGCCAGCAGATAATTGATCAGGGATTGCTATAGCTGAAACTGTTATCAACATTGAAGAATACTGTGTAATCACCTGGCACAAATTACAACTAATGACAACAATTACAAGAGAAGAAGGCTGAATACCAGATTATATGACATAATAACATGTTATATCAGGTCTTCCATATGAAATTCACTACTCTATGCTCAATGATACAAAGACATGTAAGCCTATATCAATCAAACAAAGACTACACAACCTCACAATAAAAAAAAAATAGAAAAGTAAAGAAAATATTAATTGTAAAAAGTAAAATATATATATATATATATATATTAGAGAAACAGAAAAGGCATTTTAAGCTTTCTTGAGCACATTTTTTCAGTGTTGGAATTACATTGGCTTCTCTCTGACCAACTAACAATTGTAGGAAGCACCACCTCGACCGAAGCTCCAATGAGATAACGTTGTGTAAGGTTTTGACATGTGTTGCAGAGAAAGCACCTAATGTGTCTGAGGGCTAAGAAATTAGCCCCATGAACCCTTTTGTCACATTTTCTACATAGAAAAGCATCATCAGCTTGGCAATATAGTGAAGCCTTTGAGTCACAAAGCTCGCAAGAAACCGAGCCAGTATTGGTGGCCTCAGGCGAAACAACACCTTGGGGTATAGGCAGATTTCCCTCTTCTAGGACTATACCTTTGCACATTCTTCTTAAAAACTCAATTATGGCATGGCCTAAACTTGGAGAAAAGATAGCCTTTTATAGGAAATGTAAAAGCATGATATGCCAATATTTTTTGACTAACTCAAATGAATGTGAATTCTTTCCTGGAAATGCAACATAATGACATGAATACCACTGCATGACAAAAAGTGTTACTACATGACAAAAGTGGCATTGTGTCTTTTACCTTATTTTAAAGACATTGGTCGTATAAACTTATTAAAGGCATTATGAAGAAGAAAAACTTTGTGGTGGAGAAAATATTTGGAATTAATATTATAAAGTTGATTGTGGCCGAGGATCCTTGTAGTAATTTAGCACGATGGAGAATTTGTGACTCCACTAAGTTTGACAAAATAGCAAAAGCTATAACATGATTGATAAGCCTTTTTTAAGCATTATGAGATGCTGGAGGGAACGTTGTGAGCCATGATTTCTCTCATCGAGTGGACCAAGTCAATTGGGGTTACTAAAAAAGAAGAAACTTTGTTGTATGGCCTAGAATTAAAGGCATGCATTTTGGAACCCACCAATTTCCCCACTAGAGTTCTTTGCATGTAGGACAAGTTATTGAGTTTTAGAAATTGATTTGACTTCTTTTGCGTACAAGCTTCGATGCTCATTCTTTCTTTTTTGGACCTTATTCATGGAGTGTACGCGCCAAGGCAAGACTGGAAAGAATGTCCTTGTCCACACAATGTTTTAGCGTTGGTATATTAGTCCACGTGTGGTTGAAAGTTGAAAAAATCAAACCGATTGCTGGAAGCATTGTGGAAATTTCAACTATCTTGTTTGGTGGTAGCAACTCACATGCTGGTTCTGAAATTGATTTAGACACGTACATGTATTAGTTGGCAAGATTGAGATGTGAAAGATTGAGATGTAAAAATTGCCCAAAGAAAAATCAAAAGGAAAAAATTTCCGATGGAGTTTACCTCCAAATCGATTTGAGAAAAATTACTCTAACTCATTATATGACAATTCAAATGATCAATCAAGTACATTTTTAATCATGACATTACTCATTTAATGAGTTATGTGACTTGATTATATAAATTTAATGAGTTATGTTATTTAATATTATACTATAGATTCTAGACACACCTTAACTCTAAATTCATACTTTCTAAACAACCAACTGTACCAAAGTGTCATTTTGAAAAAAATTATCTCATATTTTCTACTTGTGACTTGTTTAGCTAAGGCTAAGTAGGGCTTACTTAGCCTTAGCTAAGTAAGCCCTACTTAGCCTTAGCTAAGTAAGCCCTACTTAGCCTTAGCTATTAACTCATTACACATATAAAGGAACCATCCTCCTTTTTGCATGACTAAAGAATGCACAACATAAGGGAAAATACTCCCAACCTCTACTTGCTTGCAAGTGCAAAGGACAACTAAGCCTCCCTCTCACAAAACACTTAACTAGGATTTTACCTTATTATAAACCAGCCCAGCAATTGGGGCTTACAAAATATGCACACATTACACTAATCCCACATAGCCCAAATTTCTTTCCCTTTTACCCACGTTGTTGACATTCCTTATGTGAAGCCCAAACTCTTCGTTGACAAGATATTGTTCTCTTTGGAAGTGACACAAAGTCTCTCCCTCAAAGTTTTAAAAGGTCTTTTACCAATTAGAGTACAAGGCCCTCCATATAAGCTTAGGAAACATGTTTTGTCTCATGTAGCACTCTCCCTGTAGCTACCTAAGGGTCCGTTTGGTTGGGAGGGTAAAAAAATAGGAGGATAGAAACATTTTTAGTTTCTCTCATTTTTGTTTGGCTGAAAGAGTGGAAAAGTGAATGGATGGAAATTTTTTTGTTTGGTTGAAAATAAAGTTTGTATAAATTTACTATCATGTCTCTATTGGATAAAATAAAAAGCAACACATTATACTTCTAAAAAAATTGTGTATAGATGGACACTTCATTAAAGTAAAAAAAAAAAAAAAGCATAAGAAATTAACCCAAAAGTATTTTCTAAAATAAAAAAAATAAAAAAAAGAAGCCAACACATCCAGACAAAATCAAAGAAAAAAAAAAAAAACCAACACGTTAATAGAGAGGAAAAAAATTAAAGAAAAAAAAAAGCCGACATGTTAATAGAGAAAGAAAAAAAAAAAAAAAAAAGCCAACAAGGTAACAGAAAAAGAAAAAAGAAAAAAAGCCAACACCTTGGAGGTGAAGTCCAACGTGAGGGGTATTTTTGGAAGCTCATGAAAAGCTCATTTCATGAGCTTCCCCCTCTTAGTTTTCTCCCCATTTTGGGGATAACACTTTTTGGTGAGCCTGAGGAGAAAACATTTAGACAGTTAGACCCCATAATTTATTTTCCTTCATTCCCACCTAACTAAACACACTTCAAAAAAGTTTTCATTCCTATTTTCTCTCCAAAGTTTTCCATCCATCCTATTTAACCTTCAAACAAACACATGGAGTGGCGACTTCTGCCATCAAATTGCTGACATTGGCTACCTAGCCCACCGGACCAGTGGCCTTGCCACTAGATGGGATGTGGTGAAACCATTGTATATTTTTGTAAAATGTTTTATGAAATTTTTAAAGATAAAATATTTTACAACTTTTTATAAAGGATTTTACGGTTAACAAAAAAATATTTTACAAGTCTGGCCATGTTTTACATGCAAGCAAATACCTAAAATTGAGAAAACATTTTTCGGATAATATTTTACTTTAAAACAAAAAAAATGCAAGAAATAAATGTCATGACCATTACCAGTCTTGGAGCTTCTCTTTGTGACCAATTACTTGCTATCCTAGAGGCTTTCCATGATGCAAGTATATGTTGAAGGTGGTATCTACCTGCCAACTGTTTTGATAACCACATGCACATCTTGCTACACTTGTTCTAGCGCACCACATGTCACGAGAACCTATCTGGCAGCCCAAGTATCTCCAAACCCATACGGGCTTACACACCCGGGTGAAGGATTTTAACATTTTGGGATTGTAAAATAGCAATCTGGGGGGCTTTTTACAACCCCCAATGCTAAAATGCTCTTAGCCAATTCATACATGGAGGGTTTGGCCAATGCTAACGCCACCTCCAAATTCTGACCACACTACCCCACAGCCTATCACCACGCTGTGCAATCTAGCCAGTGACGGCTCTAGAAATTTTTTTAGAGGGGTCATTAAGAAACTTAAATAAAACAAAATTTTAATTTAAAAAAAAGAACTTGAATACATTGAGTTATCGAAATAAAATACACAAATACATGGAATTTTACAATTTCCTTTTGTGAGTTCTCATATCTTGAAATCACCTCATGATAGTTTATTATCAGTTTTCATTATCTATTGTCAATGTAAGTATGACCATTTTATTTTGTTAAGTTTGTATAGTATTTTTGTCTTTATGAAATTGTGTTTATATATTTGTCATTTTTTATAAAAATATTTTAAACTAAATGAAAAAACTCAACTGTACTTGCACTATATAATTATTAATTCACACAATCACACTCATCTATACATAAATAATACACCAAATTATTGTTTGATTGTGGGATAAGCTGATATGTGATCAAGGTGTGCAAGATTTAAAACATGATTTAAATTAGCAAAGCAATATATATATATATATATATATATATATATAATTTTTCAAGTCAAGGGGTTCATTTGAACCCTCTGAAATGTATGTGCAGCCGCCCCTGAATCTAGCCATGCTTTTGTCAAGTATGCCGGCTACATGAGTAGCCCAGTCCACCCACAGTCCATCAATCTACCTATGGCCAACCCCACCCAAGCCTACCATGGCTCGTGCTACCCCATAGCACTCACATGGCTTTTTAGTGGCCAAGCCATAACCACGATCCAACACATTTTCGATGGTGTAAATTGTATTTTTGGGCGAAGTTAAAAAGTATATAATTATAACTTTATAAGTTATCCAAGTAAAGGTAATAGGAAATAGGAATAGCAACTGATTTTTAACCCAATGAATTTCTAACCTGAAGGGCCAATAAATCTCTAGGAATAGCAACTGATCGACCCCATCAATTTGCCAGCTCCAGGCACATGCAATATAGAATTATAGAGCCTAGAGTGTCTAGAGACTCTCTACACGCACACAACTACACCCAAACTTCATGCTTTTCCAAAAAGCCCAGCATCCCAACTCGCAAGGCTATCTTTGAAAAGAGGCCGAATCTCTGTTGGCTTCACTACATGGGCCGCCCAAAGCTACTTACAAAGTCAGTAATCTAAAACAATGCAGTGCAATTCTAGGCCCTCTATTTTAGTACCAGATCCCTCTACTGTGTCTTCCTCGGCCCAAGCTGAGAAATATAATAATACTTTAATTTTTAGTACCGTGTGGTGATGATAATGCCTTTTTTGTTCACCATAAAGAAGTCAAGATTTTTTATTTTATTTTATTTTTTATACTGAATTAGAGAAATAAGTCAATATTTAAATTCGTAAAAAGAGTTTTTTTTTTTAATTTTTAATTTTAATTTTATGGACTAAAAAGAGTTTCTAGTTTCTACATATTTTGGAATTGATATTAAACAAATTTTCTCAAATTTTATGTTACATCATGTGAAGAGTGAACCCACAAATTACCATTGGTCTAATAGAGTTTCAACTTTTGATGTATTGTAGAGAATTTTAATTTTAATTTTTTTTTTTGGTGCTGAATAATGTATTGTATTTTAGAGTTAGTAACAAAAATAAGCAACATTGACTATACACAGATAGTGAGCCTCACTACTTCAGTGCATTTACAATATTACCATAAGAACTCATATTTTATAACTCAAAAACATCTTTCTTTTTTTTGGGATCAAACATACTTCTTAGGCATAGGACCTACCAAAAGTGAGTAATAGGTGTAGGACTTACTAAAAATGAGTAATGGATGATGAAAATTGTCTAACTCTTATTTTTTTAAAAGTATAAATTCTAAATAAATTAACAAATTTTATTAATTGTTTTCGGCTGATGAAAGGATGAATAAACAAAATCTATTTAGCACCGACTGAATGAGTACAAGTACAAGCGGTACCTAACTGCGTATACGATGTTAATCATTTAATCCAAGATGACCGATAGGTGTAATCGGGACATGTTCTATAATTTTTCTAATTTGTTAAAATTCTACAATACTAATATCTTCAGTCTTCACACACACGTAATGAAGGTGTGTTGAAAAAGTAGTTTTCCATGTTTTCTTAGAATTTTAATGTTAATTTTTTTTGAGTCTAAGTTTATATATATCTTTAGAGCTTGAATTTTCAAACGAGGTGGTACCACCGTTACACCATATAATCTTCAATTATTTTTTTAATTAAGTAGAAAAAATAAATAAGAAAGTTGTAGGGGTAAAGGCCCAAATTTGGTATTGATCCTTGGGCCTTGGCTGAGAACATGGGTGATCCGAGGGCAATTAAATATTAGTAAGTAGTTTAAGCTCATAGTTTCATGAATATGATATTAATGGGAAAGCGGTCTGAGAAGGAATACCTACTCGGATAGGCTAAACACGGATATGATGTAGATCCTAATGATCAAGGTGACCTTCTAGGAAGCTCCAGTGGTAGGGACGTACATCTCAAGGATACTAGAGAGTGGAAGTTAGGAGATACCTAAGGAAAAACTGCTGCCACAGCATTGAATGCCCTGCAGCTAATTTTCTGGTCATATTTATGTGGAAAAGACACATGAACAGTGCTGCCTTGGCTACCGCAACTCACAGAAAGCCAAAGGGGGTATCTGATGGGGCATGTACTCAAGTAATGACTTGGATAATCAACAAGTGGAAGGTCAAGATAACTAGGAGAGAGATATATAATGTAAGAGACCCTTGAAGGAAGGGGGATCGAAAAATCAGGAAAGAAACACTGTAGCAATCTAAAACCAGACTTGTAATCAAACTTAGAAATCAATACACAAGAATCATTCTCCTCAGACTCCGCCGAGGACGCTTTTCCTTAGTGAAAGTTTGTTATTTTCCTTCTTTTGTGATCAAAATCTGTTTATTTGTTGCTTAATTCATTAAAACCCAGTTTTTCAACCCATTCTCTACAAATTTATTGTTTTGGGCTTTTTGGACCTAAGTCTATATACTTTTTGAGCTAGGAGCTCAAATCCGATCCTTACAATTAGCATCGTCTATAGGGAGAATACTTGGGTGATAGTGAGTGCAACATTCAACCATGGTAGGTTCAGGTCCACACTAGGAAGAATCCATAGGATCCTAATGTGAAAATCCTTTTGTCTACCTCGAACGTAGAAAGGATCGGGAGGGGGTTGTGCATACTGTCCAATCTGGTAAAAGTCAGCCTCGGGGTAAGAGCCATCTCTCTCGTGAGGAAGATACCAGAGCCCTGCAACTGGAGGTTGACTAGCTGAAGAGAAAGCTGTGTCGTGCACAGCGAAACCCTCCAGTTTCGACGTTTCCTCTAATGATAAAGAGGATACCAGTTATAGAAGAAGGTCAAGGACCCCACCCAGCGAGTCTTTCTCCTACTAAGAAGAGCACCATCACAAACATAGGTATAAGAGCCCGCCTCGCGAAGGCTTGGGAGGTGACGCTTTGAACAAGGCTTTGAATCAAATTTCCCGATCACCCTTCACGCGGAGGATTGAAGGGGCAAGACTCCCTCGGCGATTCAATCAGCCAACGTTCACCATCTACAATGGTCGAACAAACCCAGTGGAGCACGTGAGCCATTTTAACCAAAGAATGGCTGTCCATTCCAAAGACGAAGCCTTGATGTGCAAGGTGTTCCCCTCCAGTCTGGGACCCGTGGCAATGAGATGGTTCGATGGCTTAAGGGCGGGTTCCATAGGTTCCTTCAAGGAGCTCACCCAAGCATTTGGCTCTCCTTTTGTCACTTGTAGCAGAGTTCTTTGGCCTTTAGACTCCTTACTGTCCTTGTCCATGTGAGAAGGGGAGACCTTGAAAATGTATTCAAATAGATACTGAGAGATGTACAACGAGATAGATGGTGACTTTGATGACGTCACCATCAGTACTTTCAAGGTTGGCCTCCCAACCGAGCACAATTTAAGGAAATCTTTGACGAAAAAACTTGTCATCAGCGTGCGCCAACTCATAGATCGGATCGACAAGTATAAAAGGGTTGAGAAAGACCAGCAGCAGGGGAAAGGTAAGGCTAAGGTTATTCCTCAGGAGAGGAGGGATTTCAGGTCGGATCAATACAACAACAACCGGTCTTGGAGGGACTTTGCTGAGCAGTCAGCGTCTGCCAACATTCAGGCGGTTAACGCGGTGTTCCTGGAACCGATGCATCAAGTTCTGGAGAAGATTAAGAATGAGCCATTCTTCAAATGGCCGAATAAGATGGTAGGAAACCCTATAAGGTATAATCAAAACCTTTATTGCCAATATCACTAGGACCAGGGATATACTATAGAAGACTATAGAAATTTGTGGGACCATTTGGACCAGCTGGTCCGAGAAGAAAAGTTGAAGCAGCTCTTGCATCATTCTAGTGGCCAAGGGAACCAGACTGGCCAAGAACCCCGAAGAGATGCCCCTTCGAGACCTCCTTTAGGCACGATAAACATCATCTTCGCCGCTCTAGGGAAGACCAGGTCCTGCCTTTCCAGGGTAATATCTGTCGCTCGACTGACTACCGAGGACTTAAATGTTGAGCCAAAGAGGGCTAAAGTGAGTACCCAGCCGGCGTTGAGCTTTTTCGATGAAGAAAAGATTGGAACCATACAACCCCACGACGACATTTTGGTGGTCACACTCAGGATTGTGGAGTATGACGTGAAGAGGGTGATAGTGGACCAAGGTAGTGGTGCCGAAATAATGTACCCTGACTTGTACAAAGGGCTAAACTTGAGACTCAAAGACCTAACAGCCTACAATTCGCCCCTGGTAAGTTTTGATGGGAAGGTTGTCATCTCGAAGGGCCAGATTAGGCTACATGTGCAAACCGGTTCAGAAGTGGTGGAGGTGGACTTCATCGTGGTGGATGCTTATTCCCCCTACATAACCATTGTGGCCAGGCCCTGGTTGCATGTGCTGTGGGCTGTCTCTTCTACCCTGCACCAAAAGGTGAAATATCCGTCGGGCGGCTGAATTGAAGAGATTGTTGGGAGTCAATCCATAGCTAGGCAGTGCTTGGTAGTTGCCATCTTACATCAGCCTGAGGCTGAGTCCTCGGCCTCTGCTGCAAGGGAGTCATAGCAATTAAAAGCTCCGGATTTGCCTGTCGATGGATCAGCCTAAAAGGTGAAGTGTGAAGACTTAGAAACGGTTGTTATCGGTGATGATTTGGAGAAGTTTTTTCTGATCGAAGCTCAGCTTCCTCCTCCAGAGAAGGAAGAGCTGATAGATTTTCTTAAGAGAAATGTGGATGTATTCACATGGATCGCTTACAAAGCCCCGGGGGTGGATTTGAGTTTCATCTGCTACCATTTGAATGTTAACCCATCTGTCACCCCCAAGAAGCAACCACCTCGGTGTTCGTCCAATGATCACTCTGATGCTGTCAGAGATGAGGTGAAGAAGTTCAAGAAGGCAAGGGCTATCAAAAAGGTTTTCTACCCTAAGTGGCTGGCCAATACAGTTGTGGTGAAGAAGAAGAGTGGGAAATGGCGATTGCGTGTGGACTTCACAGATCTGAATAAAACTTGCCCAAAGGATCCCTTCCCTATGCCTAGAATAAACTAACTGGTGGACACAACTGTGGGCCACCCTAGGATGAGCTTCTTAGACGCCTTTCAAGGATATCACCAGATATCACTAGCCTTAGATGATCAGGAAAAGACAGCTTTTGTCACTCCCATTGGAAACTACCACTACAAAGTGATGCCCTTTAGTTTGAAAAACGTAGGGTCTACCTATCAAAGGATGATGATTAGAATGTTTGAACCACATTTGGGTAAGAGTATTGAGCTCTATATAGACGACATGGAGGTGAAGAATAAGGTGGTGCCCGAGCATGTAGGAGACCTCGGGAAATTTTTTGAAATTCTGAGGAAACACAAACTGTGACTCAATGCTTCTAAATGTTCCTTTGGGGTTGGATCAGGGAAGTTTTTGGGGTACATGGTTACGCACCATGGAAATGAAGTTAACCCTGATCAGATTAAGGCAATCAATAGTTTACAACCATTTCAGAATCCCAAGGAAGTCCAGAAGCTGACCGGAATGACTGTAACCTTAAACCGATTTATCTCTCGATCAGTGGATAGATGTAGACCCTTCTTCCTATTGATGAATAAGTGGAAGGGATTTGAGTGGATTGAGGAGTGTGCTTTAGCCTTCCAACAGCTTAAGGCTTATCTCTCACGGCCACCTATCATGTCTAGTCCTGAGGCGGATGAGGTCCTGTTTGCTGACATTGTTGTGGCTCTCCATGCCGTAAGCTTGGTCTTGATACGAGTTGATAGCGGCATACAAAGGCCAGTTTATTATGTAAGCAAGTCACTACATGAGGCCGAGGTTCGTTATTTGCCATTGGAGAAAGCCATTTTAGCGATGGTACATGCTATACGTAAACTCCCCCATTACTTCCAGGCACATACGGTAGTTGTCCTAACTCAGCTCCCGCTAAGAACTCTACTCCGAAGTGTTGATCATACGGGGAGGATTGCTAAATGGGGGACAATGCTGGGAGCTTTCGACATCAAATACATGCCTTGTACCTTTGTCAAGGGTCAAGTCCTCGTAGATCTGGTAGTCGAGTTTGCTGAATCTCCATTGGAAGAAGAGGCAGAAACACAACACATGGATGGAAAATCTGTTGGCATAATCTCTTAACAAGGTCCCTTATCCTGGAAAGTATACATTGATGGTGCAGCAAACTAGAAGGGTTCCGGAGTGGGACTAGATATAGTATCCCCCAAAAAGATTACTATTGAGAAGCCATTGAGGCTGAACTTCTCGGCCATAAATAACGAAACTTAATATGAGGCTCTATTGATGGGAATGACCATAGTTCAAAGAATGGGTGGAAAGGCAGTAGAGATGTTCTTGGACTTAAGATTGGTCATTGGCTAGGTGAAAGGAGAATTCGAAGTAAGAGATGAAAGAATGCAAGGTTACTTGAGTCAGATTAGACATTTGCAATCAGGGTTCCAATCTTTCAACCTGTTGCATATCCCTAAAAGTGGAAACACACATGCTAATTTCCTAGCCACACTTGTCACCTCCTCGGTGCAAAGCTTGTCCCGGGTCATCCTTGTAGAGGATTTGTACAACCCCGCAGAAGTGAAGAGAGAGGTGATCTAGGTTCACCAGGTTAGAGTAGGGCCTAACTGGATGGACCCCGTGGTACTATTCTTGAAGGAGGATATCCTGTCTGAGGAGAAATTAGAAGCAAATAAGGTGCGAAGAAAGGCTCCTCGGTTCTGGCTGTCCGAGGACCAAAGATTATATAAACGCTCATTTTCTGGGCCATACCTGCTATGCATACACCCCGAGGCAATAGAATTACTCCTTGAGGAGTTACTTGAAGGGATTTATGGAAGCCACACTAGAGGTAGATCTTTGGCGCATAGAGCCATCACTCAAGTCTATTGGTGGCCGAACATGCAAAACGAGGCACATGAATATGTAAGGAAGTTCGACCAGTGTCAAAGGTTCGCACCAAACATACACTAACCGGAAGGAGTCTTTAATCCTCTATCCAGCCATTGGCCTTTCGCTCAATAGGGCTTAGGCATTGTAGGCCCTTTCCCCAAGGCAGTAGGGAACAAGAGCTACTGATCGGTACGGACTACTTCATTAAGTGGGTCGAAGCCGAGCCCTTGGCGAACATCAGGGACATGGATGCCAATAAATTTTTCTGGAAAAATATTGTCACACAATTTGGGGTCCTTCGTACCCTTATATCGGACAATGGCCTTTAATTTGATAGCAAGTCTTTCAGGAGATACTATTGTGACTTGGGAATCACGAATAGATATTCTACCCCAGCCTATCCCCAAGGGAATGGACAAGCCGAGATTGTTAACAAGGTCATAGTAAGCGGACTCAAGAAGAGGTTGGACGATGCGAAGGGGAAGTGGGTGGATGAACTGCCACATGTCCTGTGGACGTACCGAACCATACCTCGAAGGTCAACAAGGGAGACCCCCTTCTCAATGACTTATGGAGCCGAAACTGTTATCCCTCTAGAGACTGGCTTCTTGACACTGAGAACAAGTTCTTTTGATCTGAGCAATAACAACGGGTTGCTAGAGAAAAGCTTAGACTTGATTGAAAAGAGAAGAGAAAGTGTGATGGTCTAATTGGAATATTACCAACACAAGCTCAAGCAAGGTTATGATTCCAATGTGAAGTTGAGATCGTTAGCACTTGGTGACTTGGTGTTGAGAAAGGTTCTAGGTACCGCAAAGAACCCAGCATGGGGAAAGCTAGGGCCCAACTGGGAGGGGCCATATCGCATCACTACGTGGTTGGTATAGGAGCTTATTTCCTCGAAGACTTAGACGAATGTGTAATACCACGACCTTGAAATGTAAACAACCTAAAAATATATTATTATTAATGAAAGTTTCCTTTGTCATATGCTCATTTATTGTGTAAATACATCATACTTCCCATTGTTATCTTTATCAGTGATTAAATAGGACCTTAGTCATGCCTAAATCCTCGGACCATATGCTTTGAGGAAATTAACACTCTATAACATCTCTCTAAGTGTTTAAACAGAACATTAGTCATGCCTGAGTCCTCAGACCAAATGCTTTGGGAAAATTAACACTCTATGACATCTCTCTAAGTGTTTAAACAGAATCTTAGTCATGCCTGAGTTCTCGGACCAGATGCTTTGGAAAATTAACACTTTATGACATCTCTTTATAAGTGATTAAACAGAACCTTAGTCATGCCTGAGTCCTCGGACCAGATATTTTGGGAAAATTAACACTCTATGACATCTTTTTATAAGTGATTAAATAGAACCTTAGTCATGCCTGAGTACTCGGACCACATACTTTGAGAAAATTAACATTCTGTGATGTTTATTTGTTTCTCACTAAGTGTCAAAACAGATACAAGATAATAACCAACTCCTCAGATTTTTAGTTTTGAGTAAGTTAAAGTCCTTAATTATTTATCCAAGTGTTGGGCAGAATGAAGAATATCTCCCCTTTTTTATTTTTTACAAAGTATGTATCTACCTACGCTAGATTCAACCTTTATTGCAGGATGTTCAACTCTCAATACAAATATGTGGTAGACCTCTTTATTGCTAGTACTTAGTCATATTACTTAGATTGATTGCAGTGTGTTATTGTTAGTTTTTATTGGAGACAGAGTAGCAACGGTTCAATGCTATTTGCAAAGGTAATAAGCTTCAAAGCATATAAAGTAAAGGTGCAAGAGATAAGAAGAAAAACATTTTCATTAAATAAGAAGGGTACATTATATTCAGTGACAGAGTGCCACTACCAAAAAAAAAAAAAAAAAAAACTACAAGAAAATCCTAAGTGCTAAGCCTTGGCCTTGGGAGTAGGAGGGTCTTCTTTCTGGCTCGGCTGGGAGGTAGGAGCATCCTTGGCCTTAGGATCAGCTTCTTTAGTCCTAGCCTCTGCTTCCTTTGCCTTAGTTGTAGCTTCCTTATCTAGGGCAATGTCTTTGGCTCCTGAGGAGGGCTTTTTCTCCTTACCTTTACCTTTGTCTTTGGCTCCCTCAACCCCCTGACCTTGATCACCAGTCTGACTTGATCCCTTCAAAGCCTCAGGGAGAGGAAGAGTAGCTTGGGTAGTCAGGGGCTGCTTAGAGGTCTCCGGAGCAAAGGTAGAGGGAGAGGGGACGGTACCTGGGACTTCATGGATATCTGGGTGATAATATATGCTCTCAAGCTGTCTCCAAACAGAGTCTGTAGGGACTCCTGTAACACTAAGAGCCCTATCCCATGTTACATTGCAGTAATCCCTACATACCTCGGAAAGCTCCTCAGTGAGCATAATTTGCGTTTCTTCCATGCCGAGCAGATAAGATTCTTGCTTCTCAGCCTTGATTGCCTCCTTGGCCAATTGAGCCGCCTCCTTGGCCTTCTGCAGTTTGGCCTTGAGATCTAGGACCATCTACCTTTCGGTGGCCAGGTCTATCTCGGCCAGGTGCAGTTTTGACGCTGATCCTCGACCTGCCTTTCCGCGGTTTTTAGACCCACCTCGGCACTCCTTATCCGCTTCTTTCAGCTCCTTTGATAGCTCCACCTGTTCTTGTTTGAGGGCCTCTAGGGACTTCTCAACATCAGTGTGGGTGAGAGCCTCAACGTTGGCCTTATTACGGGTGTCGCGGACCCACTCCTCGGCCATAAAAACTTGTTGAGTAATCTGCACAAAAACAACGGAAGAATCACATGAATAAAAAAGTAGGGAAAGAAAGAAGGTACAACTTAGCATTTAAATTCAAGGATATGATAGATTGCTTACCATAGCGAGGTCCCTCTTCAAGGTCAGGAAAATGTCGTTCTGTTTGAAGTGCCTGTAAGCCTCCATGTCTCTAGGGAGGAGAAGGGGCCGCTCTAGGGCTTTATCAATGTAGCCTGCATGCCCCCTTTGAAAATCCTTGACAGAGGCGTTCCAAGGGATGGCAGCCCCTTCCACCTCTAGCCGAGGAGACCAAGTGCATTACGGAATGTGCACATCGACCTTAGTTTGCTCCTCCCGGCTGTCCACAGAAGTGGACCTCTTGTCTTGAGGATCTTTGGCCACTTTCTGCTACTTAGACCCCTTCCGAGGGCCTACCTCCCCTTCTTCGAGCTCTTGAATTGGCATTTTCTTCTTCAGATTTGGGATGACCTTTAGTTCGAGGTTGGCGGGAGGAGGAAGAAGTGTAGGTGGAACTTGGGACTTGGTGGCTTCTTTTAAAGTTGACACCTTGCCCCTTACGGCAATGAGGTCTCTTAAACTCTTGTTCCCCCGGTTCAAGGTCATCTCACCTTCCTCTTCTTTGGAGGTACTGTTTGGACGGTAAGTCACAAAGATTGGAGCGTGGACACTGGAATGCCTATCAGGCTCCTCCTTAGCATCTGAGACGGGAATCACTTACACTCCCTAAGTCTCCTCCTCTTCGAAACGAAACTTGTCAATCTCTTCTTTGAGCGAGGAATTTGAGGAGGCAATCCCTTCTCCTGCTGCTACTGCTTTAGGCAGAACTTGTTGAAATGGTTGTACGACCAATGGAAGGTGCTGTTGGAATGGCAGTATGACTGGTGGAAGGTCGTCTCGGGCTAGAAAGTTGAGTAGTGAAATGTCAATCCAGGCTAGTTGTGGGTCACCTGCTTTTATGGCGTGGCCGATTTCTTGGTATATCTCCAAGATGGGTTTAAAGTCCAAAATCAGGTGGACGGCTCGCAGCTGTTTGTCCTCACTTACAAAGATCTCGGATCTCAGCAAGTAATTGAGAGCTGCAACGTTGGTTAGGCTAAGCTTGGGAGCTACTTGACTCTTATATGCGAAAATGGTCGAGGAGCAAAACGTGGTTAGAAAATTGAAATCCATCATTAAAAGAAAGCAAAACGAAAAAAAGCAAAACATAGTCAGGGTTAAAGAGTCTAAATCTCTTGCTAAGGAGCCTAGCTCTAAGGTATCCCACCTAGCACTCCCTTTCGGACGGGGCAATGAAGGCCATCATGCCACGCTCCCAAAGCTATTAGATAGTCGTCTTTCATACCCTTGTTAGATTTAGGTAGACACGATACTAGTTTGAAAATGTCAAATCGGGACTTGAGATAATATCCCACGCTTTTAAGGGAGTGGCACTCGTACATGTGGACCACATCATGCCAAGTGAGTCGCAGACCCAGATGCTCATTGAGAGCATCAACGCTACCCAAGACCCTAAATAGGTTGGGCGCGCATTGGTGAGGGCATATCCTATGGTTGATCAGGTAGTCCTATGTTATCCTACCCATGGGGAGAGTCATTCCCCCTTCTATGAAAGCTATCATGGAGATGATGACTTCCCCCTCTTCTTTGTGTGACACTATTTGTTCCGAGGAACAGTATCGCAGGGCGACTTCCTGTGGTATGTGGTATTTATCTTTAAAAGCTTCTATTTTAGTAGGGGAGTCTACTAGGTACTTAAATCTACCCATCTAGACGAGTTGAAGGGAAACAATTAAAACTGGTAAATAAAGAAATAAGAACTAGAAGGTCGAGGAGAAAAAGAAAAGTTTAAAGAAATAGAAGCTTACAAGAACTAAGATGTGTGTTAGTCCCTGAAACCTTTAGAAAGATTTTCAAGAATTTCTTAAAGAAGAGGTGCGGGAAGTTTAGTAACTTAGAGAGACTTGTGCGTTTGAGTGCTTGGGATCTCTGGAGCACTTGAAGACTTGTGAAATGAGGGAAATGATTCTTTTGAGTGCTTTATATAGAGGGCGAAATTGAGTGGGAGTTATCCCACTCAAAACCCAAGGAGAAATGTCAGCCATTGGATTAGCGCGTCACCGTTAGATGTGGGAGACAGAAACCCGCCTGGAAACAGCACTCCCACGTGTGCAAATCAAAAGGAAAAATAACATTGACGCATGAAAAATCAAAACCCCACTTTTCTCCTCAGATGAGAGGGAGAAATTGGAATTTTGAGAGGCTATTGTAGGGGTAAAGGCCCAAATCCGGTATTGGGCCTTGGGCCTTGGGCCTTGGCCGACAACACAGGTGATCCAAGGGCGATTAAATATTAGTAAATGGTTTAAGCTAATAACTTCATGAGTATGATATTAATGGGAAGGCGGTTCAAGAAGGAATACCTCCTCGGATAGGCTAAACATGGATCTGATGTAGATCCTAATGATCAAAGTGACCTTCTAGGAAGCTCCAGTGGCAGGGACGTACATCTTAAGGAAACTATAGAGTGGAAGCTAGAAGATAACTAAGGAAAAGCTGCTGCCACGGCATTGAATGCCCTGCAGCTAACTTTTTGGCCGCATTTATGTGGAGAAGACTCCTGAACAGTGTTGCTTTGGCTACCGCAACTCACAGAAAGCCAAAAGGAGTGTCTGATGGGACAGACACTCAAGTAGTGGCTTGGATGATCAACAAGTGGAAGGCCAAGATCACTAGGAGGGAGATATATAATGTAAGAGACCACTGAAGGAAGAGGGACCGAAAAATCAGGAAATAAACACTGTAGCAATCTAGAACTAGACTTATAATCAAACTTCGAAATCAATACACAAGAATCAGTCTCCTCAGACTTCGCCGATGACGTTTTTCCTTAGTGAAAGTTTGTTATTTTCCTTCTTTTGTCATAAATATCTGTTTATTTGTTGCTTAATTCATTAAAACCCAGTTTTCCAACCATTCTTTACAAATTTATTGTTTTGGGCTTTTTGGGCCTAAATCCATATACTTTTTGGGCTAGGAGCTCAAATCCGGTCCTTACAAAAGTAATTTGACTAAAATTGAGAATATTTCATTTGACTATTTTAATCTCATTCTATGGACTTGGTCCTTATTTATTTAGTGCAAAATCTTAAACGATTGTGAATGGTTATTTTTGAGAACTTTAAAACATTTTAAAGAAATGTAAACCAAATAATTTAATTTAAAAGAGGATTTGGCTATATATTGCATTTACTTTTTTTTTTTTAAATATAGAAATAATGTTCAAAATATTGAGGAACATTTAAAAAGATGGCAAATTACAACTTATCCAACTGTGATTTAGCTGAAATTTAAATTATCTATTTGTGATTTGAAATTTGACATTTTACCTACTTGAGGTTAGTTTAGTTAAATTTTCTTAACCCACATCTGTTAAAAAACATGACTAAATATGTGATTTTTCTTCACTTTTATGTTTTTCTCCTCTAAAAACACAAAAATCATAAAAATATAAGATAAAAAAAAATCCAGCGAAACACTTGCATTATGGAATTTCAAATCACAGGTAGTTAACTTAAATTTCGATTAAACTTTAAGTAGAGTGTCAAATTATAAAATATAAGTAGGCAACTTAAATTTCAATTAAACGTACGAGTAAATTGTAATTTGTCAATATCTTCTTTATATAAAAAGCGGCTATGCTGCTACAGTGCTTCGGCACTGTGCACTCAGTGTGTTTGCACTGTGCAAGTACTGTAGCGGCAACAATGCTTTGGTTTCGTGGGTCTTTTTTTTTTTGGTTTGTTTTGTGCTTTTTGTCTTTTCTTTCTTCTTTATATACAATGCTTTTGGTTTAGTTAACCAGCACTGTAGCTACAGTCCTAAAGTTTTTTTTTTTTTTTTTTTTTAAATATTTATGTAAATTGGTATATATATTGTTATACTGACGCAACAAATTTCACAATATTTTCACAATTATTGATCGGAACTGTAGCTACAGTGCCTAAAGTCTTTTTTTTTTCTTAGTAATCGATTTGTGTTTATTTTTTTTATTTTTTATATTTATAAATATTTATGTAACTGGTATATATATTATTATGCTGACGCAACAAATTTCACAATTATTGACCGGAACTGTAGTTACAGTGCTTAAAGTTTTTTTTTTCCTCAGTAATCGGTTTGTGTTTTTTTTTTTTTTAATAAATATTTATGTAACTGGTATATATATTGTTATACTGACACAACAAAGCGCATGCACTATAACACTGTAGCTATAACAGTGCTTTTGGTTTAGTTAGTTACAGTGCCTAAAGTTTTTTTTTCCCAGTAATCGGTTTGTGTTTCTTTTTTCTTTTAAATATTTAGGTAAGCTGATATATATATTGTTATACTGACGCAACAAATTTCATAATATTTTCACAATTATTGGCCGGCACTATAGCTACTAGTATATATATTGTTATACTAACACAAAAAATTTCACAATATTTTCACAATTATTGACGTGTCAATTTCTTACAAGTCGAAATAAAATAATAAAATATGAGATTGTAACCAACCACAATTAAAAATAAATGTTTTGAGAAAATGTTATAACACTTATTGTGTAATGCTTTTACTTTATCACGAATGCGCGTATGCACAGTAGTTACAGTGCTTTTGGTTTAGTTAACTGGCACTGTAGCTACTATATATAAAAGCGCGAATGCGCTAAATTACTGTGGCTATAGTGATTTGGTTTCGTGAGACACTTCCTTTTTTTTTTTTTTTTCCAAATTTTGAATAGTAACTATAGTGCCAATTCTACAATAGCAACAATTTTTTAATTTTTTTAGTGATCGTTTTGTGTTTTTTTTTTCCTTTTAAATATTTTTATAACCTGGTATATATATTGTTATACTGACAAAACAAATTTTACAATGTTTTCACAATTATGGACGTGTGCGAATGCGCTAAAGCATTGTAGCTACAGGGCTTTGGTTTCATGAGCCACTTTTTTTTTTATTTTTCCCCAAGTTTTGAACAGTAACTACAGTGCTACTATAATAGTTACATTTTTTTTTTCTTTTAAATATTTATGTAAGCTGGTATATATATTGTTATACTGACACAACAAATTTCATAATATTTTCACAATTATTGACGTGTCAATTTCTTACAAGTCGAAATAAAATAATAAAATATGAGACTGTGACCAATTACAACTAAAAATAAATGTTTTGAGAAAATGTTACAATACTTATTGTGCAGTGCATTTGGTTTATTCAATTGGCATTGTAGTTACAATGCCTAAAGTGTTTTTTTTTTTTTTTTTTTTCCAGTAATCGGTTTGTGTTTTTTTTTTTCTTTTAAATATTTATGTAAGTTAGTATATATATTGTTATATTGACACAACAAATTTCACAATATTTTCACAATTATTATGAAGTGTCAATTTCTTACAAGTTAAAATAAAATAATAAAATATGAGACTGTGACCAACTACAACTAAAAATAAAAATTTTGAGAAAATGTTACAACACTTATTGTGTAGTGCTTTTGGTTTATTCAACTGGCACGGTAGCTACAGTGCCTAAAGTTTTTTTCTTTTTTTCTCATTTTTTTCATTAATCGATTTGTGTTTTTTTTTTTCTTTTAAATATTTATGTAAGCCGATATATATATTGTTACACTGACACAACAAATTTCACAATTATTGACGTGTCAATTTCTTACCAGCTGAAATAAAATAATAAAATATGTGACTGTGACCAACCACAATTAAAAATAAATTTTTTGAGAAAATATTACAACACTTATTGTGTAATGTTTTTGGTTTATTCAACTGGCACAGTAGCTACAGTGCCTAAAGGCTTTTTTTTTTTTTTTTTTTTTTTTTTTTTTTTTTTTTTTTTTCAGTAATCGGTTTGTGTTTTTTTTTTCCCCTTTTAAATATGTATGTAAGCTGGTATATATATTGTTATACTGACATAACAAATTTTACAATATTTTCACAATTATTGACGTGTCAATCTCTTACAAGTTGAAATAAAATAATAAAATATGAGACTGTGACCAATCACAATTAAAAATAAATATTTTGAGAAAATGTTATAACACTTATTGTTATCACAATATTTTCACAACTGTTGAGATCTTAGTTCCTTATAGATCAAATAAAAAAATGCTAAGTCCACAACATTTTAACATTAATTTTTACAGTGCCTAAAGTTTTTTTTTCCCAGTTATCGATTTGTGTTTTTTTTCTTTTAAATATTTATGTAAGCTGACATATTTATTAACTATATAAAAAGAGCCAAAGGCTCATGAATAGTGTTTTTTGGTTTATTCAATTAGTAAGGTACACTTTTTCCCCCCCTTCAAGTATGCCAGTTGGTTTGAGCTTTGTTTTTGTTTGTTTGTTTGTTTTTGTTTTTGTTTTTTTTTGTTTTGTTTTTTTTTGTTTTGTTTTTTTGTTTTTGTTTTTAAGATCTTTATATATTTACTTTGTACTTGCAATGCAAGTTTACATTGTAAATACACAAAAGTGGTTAATATTATACACATTTGCACAAAAAATGGTAAATATTGTACAAATTTTGTAAATGTGTACAAAATTTGCCAATTTTTTTGTGTCTACAATATAAATTTATATTGTAATTAAGTACAATGTACACATGGAGATATTATGAAAATGTTGTGTTGCATGTGTCAATTTCTTATGGGTCAAAATAAAATAAAATAAAATAAAAAAATATTTTATTGAGATCTAGCATAACTAAAAATGTTATGACATTTTGTTGTTATTACAATATATTCACAACTATGGAGGTGTAAGTTATAGGTCAAAATAAAATAATAAAATATTGGACTATGATCTGTCATGGTCTTATACGAATGAGATTAACTTTTTATGACATAATTATTAAAATTCTTAAAATTAATGTCTCTTTTGATTAATGTAAATTTCTATGTATTTAAAAAATAAAATGATTTTTTTTAAGCACAAATAAAAATAAATAAAATCTAAAATTGATCTTAATCACTATTTTTTTCCCCATAGCTAGCACGTGCCTTGCAAGTGCTGTCCTGACTAGTATGTATGTATATATATATATATATATCATATTATATTATATTATATTATATATATAATAAAAGTTGGGCTTAGGCGCCGTGGTTGTGCCAAGTGGCGGAACCAAATTATAGGAATTTTCTTAGATTTTTAGATTTTAAGAAAAAATATATATAAGTTTTTGTCAACTATAAATTCTAAGTGGATATAATTTTTCTTCAATTATAATTTCTAAGTGGATAAAAAAAAAATTGTCATGCATTGATTCTCAAATACCAATTTCAAATAGATAATACTAAGACAAATAAATAAATAAATAATTCTACCAGTTATCAAGCAAACGTTTTTTTTTTTTAAACTGTTTTACTAATAACCAAATATCTGAAGATTCCAAACCATGCATATTATACAATATACAATAATTGACCTATAAAATTATAAAAACAAAAAAAATAGCAGAGGAAAAATCAATTTATAACAATGTTATCTATTTCTTTTGTGTTTATCCAAAAATAAATAGAGGAAAGTTGATAAGAAAAAGTAAAATTTTGTATTTATCCAAAGATTAGTAAATGAAAAGTTGATAAGAACAATTAAGATTTTGTATCTATCTAAAAAAATTGCTGCTATTTTTGCTTACCTTCAAGTATATCTAAAACTTGCGGTTAGATCATAGGGAATAAAAATCAATTGGAAAAAAAAAATTATAAATATATTTGCTCCACCTCTCTCAAACTTCTCATTCGGACTGTTCATGAAGGTTATATTTTTTGTATTCTTAGTTTTTTTTTTTTTTTGGTATATATTTTTAGTTGGATGGTTTTGTTCTATAACGGAAGTACATATTATTTATACTACAACTAATTATATTGGAACTCTTTGAAGCTATAGAGTTGGAAGGGAACTTTGAAAAGCTTAGTTATTTTGACCATCTCTATTTGGCCATGGAGGGAGGCACGTACACTTTTGTGAAGTCATGGATGCTATTTTCATGGATCATTAAGATTTTTATTCCATAATTGGTAAGTATGATCAATCCTCATTACTTTTGGTATGTATTCTTTATTCTTTCACCTAAATTTTCTTAGGAGAAAAAAATGGAAGTATTCATGTTATTAGAATTTTGAAAGTGATTATTTACAATAAGCTTAAATTGTTGAAACTTAATTAACTGGATCCTCATCAACCATAATCTATTGGAATATGATCACAACAAGGATTCTCAAGAGAGATAAAAACCTTAAAAATTAAGGTGTAGTTGGCTTAGCAATATAGATTAGTTGGCTTAGCAATATAGATCTTCATTTACTCATAATATAGATTGTTGTTCACAAAATTTTCCTAGAAGGATGTGCACACCTCACAAAAAGGTATTACTTTTTAATTCTTATGATATCTCAATGCTAATGAAGCTCTTTTCAATTATTGATGCAAACTTATTGCCAAGGTCTTAACTCTTAGTATTTCTCAAAAATATTTCTTGAAGTTTATATTTACACATTTGTTTTGATAGGTTGAAATTCGATGCCTCCTCCCTTGCTTTCAAATACAAAAATTTAATTCTTATGTAAACCTCACTACTTTTATTTATTTATTTTGTTTAGTAATTTGGGTTATTTATAATTCTTAACTATTAAATTGAGTTTACCACTTAAATATATGTTATTATTTAAATTTAATTAAATTAAAAAATATTTATTATTTTCTTTAGGTTACATATTATTCTTAATTAAGTCATGCATTGCGCTGGCATATTACTAGTATATATAAATTCTACTTCTTTGCGGGTATTTTTGAGAGCCGAAGCACCTGCACCAAATACCACTATTCCAATCGGTTGTCAATCGTTTTCAAATTTAATGATTTTTGAAAAAAACACAAAACATCGTTTTCGTGTGAAGGTCACTCACGTTACAGGACACGTGTACATTAAAGAGACACGGCTCAATTGTTTTATAACAAAAAAAAAATATATATATATGCGTCGAAAATCTCCCCCGACATTCTATAAAAAAAAAAAAAAAAAATCTCCCCTGACAAACTCAAAAAGTCTAGAGTCTTCCACACATTTTGTAACAATTTTTTATTATTATTAAAATTAAGAAAATTTTATTGAAACAGAAATAGCAATTTAATTGCGTTTCTAACTGTATGGTGTTTAAATATTAAATTTAAAAAACGCATTTTTATTGATTTTCAATTTTTAAATAATGTTTCTAAAAAAAAAGTTTTAAAATAATATTATTTAATAATATTTTATAAATATTTTAAAAATTGTAAATCCAACTAATTAGACTACATAAAAAAGACATGCATATCAAATACACAATTTATAATTACCATGCAAATACAAATAAAGAAAGAAAAAAAGACGAAATGAAAGGCAGAGTGAGAGAAAGGAAAAGGTTAAATGAACTGATGAACTGATAAATGCTTCTTATCTCAGGTATATCTATGTGGTCATTAATGTCCCAGAAAAAGCCAACCAAACGTGAACGCAAATTTTCATTTTCATTCCAATTTTGTCTCTCCAAATCTAAACGCACCGTTCGCCATCTCTCTCTCAAGATCATGCCTTCCGTAACATTCCTCAAATCTCTTACCATCAATCCTTCCCGCCTCAAAACCTTCCTTTTGGTTCTCTCTCTTTTCCTCGTCCTCTACGTCTTCTTTTACCCCCACCCGCCGCCGCCACCACCACCAATCCCACGCGCCTCCGATTCTCCCCTCACGCGCCGCCATGTCCTCTTCGCCATTGCTTCCTCGTCCAACTCCTTTCCTCGCCGCAAGCCTTACTTGCGCCTCTGGTACTCCCCTAACTCCACGCGCGCCTTCGCTTTCCTCGACCGCGCCGTTGTCGGCGACGACACTGTGCCTCCGGTGGTCGTCTCCGGCGACACTTCGAGGTTCCCTTACACGTTCCGTGGAGGTCTCCGATCGGCGATCCGCGTGGCGCGCGTGGTGAAGGAGGTCGTGGATCGGGACGAGGAGGGCGTGAGGTGGTACGTGTTCGGCGACGACGACACCGTTTTCTTTGTCGATAATCTGGTCAAAACCCTAGCTAAGTACGACCATGATAGGTGGTTTTACATTGGGGGCAATTCGGAGAGTTACGAGCAGAATTTGAAGTACTCGTTTGATATGGCATTTGGCGGTGGAGGATTCGCTATCAGCCACTCGCTCGCTAGGGTTTTGGCTAGGGTTTTGGATTCTTGCTTGCTAAGGTACTCGCACTTGTATGGCAGCGATGCTAGGGTTTTTTCGTGCCTGGCGGAACTCGGTGTCGGTTTAACTCATGAACCTGGCTTTCATCAGGTAAATGCTCTTTCTATATGCTTTATTAATACGCATTTCTCATTAAGCAATTTTTAGTATTAGCAAAAATTTTTATAGCACAAACTAAGTTTAATTTACATGCAAATTGAGAATCCATAGCAGACTTCAAAAAATTTTGGAACTATGATTTGGTTGTTGTAGAATGTAGAGTACAAAACTTGTTGATGTTGAAAGAAAGGCTAATTAGGAAATTTTAGTTGAAATGTTGATTCTTAATGACTACTCCAATTTTCAAAGAAATGTAATTGTTGCTAACTATTTAGGAAAATTATTCACTAGTGTTCTGTCCTCTCACATGAATGATGATGAATTTTTAATTAATAGGATGCACCACTATTATGTGAGAAGAGGGAGCAGAGTATCGTAATGCACGACCATGTGTGATCACTGAAATACTGAAATTATTCAATGTGGTAGATTGGTAATGGTAGGTAAAACTGTGATGCCAATTATGGGCTCAGATAAGAACTAATAAAGCTTGCCAACTCAACTGTTGTGACAAATGTTGTGAAATTTTTTTGTGTATGTAGGCATTGCTCAATTGCTAGACCCCCTTCTTCTTTCCTTTTTTTTTTTTTTTTTGTTGGTGATTGAATGACTTTTACAGCCTGATCTGCTAGTTATTGGCATATATGAACCTGCATGTAGTTAAAAGCATATGAGAGATCAGATGAGTGTGACATGCAACAGTAGTTTGAGATTTTTTTTGGAGAGGTTGCTTAGCTGACACATGGGTTGGCTGAATAACCTTACCAAGTTCTTAGATTATCCTATAATGTTTCACATTTTTTTTCGTTCTTTACTTTATGGATGTTGTATGGGATTTTATGCAAGTTAATTGACTAAATTTTGAAGGCAATTCATGATTTAATTCTTTTCATACCAGGTTGATATGAGGGGGAGTTTGTTTGGGATGCTGTCTTCACATCCGTTATCTCCTTTGGTGTCCCTTCATCATTTGGATGCTGTGGAGCCAATCTTTCCTGACATTAACAAGACTCAAGCAATCAAACATCTTTTTGAAGCTGTGAATGTTGATCCTGCCAGGATTTTGCAACAGACTGTCTGCTATGACCGATCAAATTCATTGACTGTTTCAGTTGCATGGGGTTATGCTATCCAGGTGTTCAATGGTAATGAATTTCTCCCAGATCTCCTTTCACTGCAGAGAACTTTTTTGCCATGGAGGAGGAGTGTCACGGTAGATGCAAGTCGTTATATGTTTAACACGAGAGAGTATCCTAAAGATCCATGTAAAAGACCCGTTACCTTCTTTCTGGAAAGTATTGTACCTGATAAAAGTGGTGTCTGGAGCTACTATACCAGACACTTGGTTAAAGAGTGTGTCACACCTAATGCAATAAAGAATTTGAAAGGCATCAGAGTGTTCTCTGAGAAGCTTGGGCTTGATATTGAACAGGTATTGCTGAACTGGTTTAACTATGCTTGATTTGCAATTCATATGTTCATCATATGACGTTTTCTTCATATTTTAGTCATTTGTAAGTTAGTGTCACTTTGCAAATGTTGTCTTCTTTATTCCAGATGAAGTCTCCACGACGACAGTGCTGTGGCATTTTGCCCTCTTTTAATGAATCAATGGTCATTGACATTAGACAATGTGGAGTTGATGAACTGATTTCCATGCACATCTAGCATTCTTTGGGAAGAGAAGAGTTTGGAATACACACAAAGCTCAGAAAGTTTTGTAGCAGTTGTGCTATATAATTATCTGCAATGCAAACTGCAAGGTAATTTCGTAGTTGTTAAGGTTGTGCTTGGAAGGTTTTGCCTGGAAACTCCTCTGGAAAGAATGACTTCTAATGGGCATATGGAAAACTTTTTGGATAAAGTTTAGTTACAAAATTGGGTTGTAGCCTAAGGCTACAACCTTATTTAATAAAATAAATATTAATATATATTTTGAAAATCTAACCGTTGAATTGTATGTTCTTTATGTTCTTAATACACATATCAAATTTTGTATCAATCGGATATTATTTACTATATCATCTATAAGTTTATATCTTATGCATAATTTTAAACTACAAAAACTTGCAGTTTAAACAACTTATTGATGACATAGCTATTAATTTTTAATTTTTTAGAAATTTTGCAGGTATGGAGGATATAAGAAGAAGATGTAATCTAATGGTGGATTTGTCAAAATTCACTTCTAATAAAAAGATATTGAGTAAAGTTGTAGCCTTAGGCTATAACAAATTTTGTAGCTAAATTTTGTCTAAAATTTTTTTGTGGAGAACTAAAATTAAAAGTACTATCGAATTTAAATTATCATGTCTTGCTTTTTATTTTAAACCTATAAGATGTCTTCACCCGACAGGACAGGAAGAGTTGTTGGTATCACTTTTCTGTTAAATCATTTCAGCACAGAATTACTTGATCGCCACAAAGAGAATTCAATCTGGAATTTGCAATTAATCTATGCTCTATGTAACTTTTTATTAAGTGCCTTTTCCCCTCAAGTTGCATTTCATTTCTAAAAGATGTGTGCCTTATTGCTTACACTATCTTATAGAATGTTTTTGCTTTTCTTTATATTAAAATGACTTTATTCTGCTGCTGTTTTTGAATATATTTGTAAAATTATGATTTCTGAAAATTCAGTGACATATTCATCATGACAGATCCTGTATTTTAAAGTTTAATGCATGACTATCTTTGCTTGTGTTACTTCAAATAAAACCTAGTTGATAACATTTGAATTCTACTCATTCTCTTTTCCCGTTATGGTTTTTCAGAAAGTAATTTTTAATTATAAATTGTTTGTAACCTATCAAAAAGTAATTATATATTGTTTGTATTTATGCTTTTATTATATCTCTAAACCATGCAGAAGTATTAGGTTATTTCTAGAGTTTCTCCAAGAAGTATGCTGTTAAGTGAGATTTCCTCAATGTTTGTTAACAGACATAATTCCTTCTCTCCTTTTAAGGACTGAAAAAAAAAAGGAGACATGCCTTCAAATGGTTGGGGATCTACACGATCAAGGTGTGGAGCAGCTAGATGTCTTGATCATTTGAAATTATTGGAGTTTGTGGTTGAAGGAAAAAGCAGAGCAAAGGTCATCTGCCAGCTTAGGTTCTTGTTGTGCAAGAATCAGGCTATTTCCTTTAGCTCCCGATTGTCTTATTATTTAAATTTGAGAAATTTTGATAAACAAAGACTTGAAGAAGAATTTTAATCACATGCCAAAGAGGAAGATGACACAAGTAACTAACATGAAGATAATACTGCATTGTTATGTATTCATTTGGTGGAATATATCACAATAAGAAACATCTGATCATGTAATCAGAGTGTATAATTTTTTATTTATTTAAATTTTATCTTTTCTCAAAAAATATTTCTCATTTATGAGATTGTAATAAGTATATAAGCATTTAGAACATTTTGATTTTAAGTTGTTGCTTCTTTGTTCCTTGCATTTTGTTTAGAGCGTGTTTTTTAGTGTGGTGGCCATTTTATATTGCATAGACATAGCTGGTTTCCCCAAAATAAAAACCACCACAGTACTGTAGGGGTCAGAAAGGTGAAGTCGGTAGTGGCGGTTTTTTGTCGCTGTGGTTAGCCAGTTGTCAATGAAAAGAAAGAAAAAAAATTCACAAATGGGCAGAGGTCAGATTGCTTTTTGAGTGGCAGTGGGGATTAATGGTAGTTGGGCATGTTGGTTTCTCGACTTAGGTCAGCCACGATGGTTGATATGTGGGGTTGATTTGAGTTACGGTCAAATAAAGGTAATGTGGTGGTAGGCATGGGGAGAAACGTTGGTATGTGGCGGAGCTATGGTAAAAGTTGCCAGGTTGTAGGGGGAATGTGTAGGGTAGTTCATCCGTGCCAATGGAAACTGTTGGAAGCCGTTGGTCTGGGGCGATCATTGTCAGTGGGACCAATTTCTTGAACAACTTTAGTTCTGAAAGGTTTATAAAACTTAGAGAAGCATATTTGGTCTCAGACCATTCCCATCAGGTATTTTATAAATGTGCAATTTTGGTACATTAAAAAACTTACTTTATTATTTTAATACATCATTTTACAATTTACTTTCATCGCATTTTTTATTTTTCAATTCTATACTTTAAAATTATATATAAAAATATTTAGAAAAACCATCAATATAAAATAAAAATACAAAATAAAAACCTACTACCACATACAAACACAAGCACACACAGGTACAACATGCCACCACCACACACAGGTACAACATGCCACCACCACCACCTAATACTACTTTAAAAAAAATTTCTAAAATAACACAAAACTCTAAAAAAGGAAAAATGAAGAGATAAATCAACTCCATTTATACAATCCAAATCACATGAAATCAACCTAACTCCACCATCACCCACAATCACACGGAATCCACAACCAAAAAAAGAAAAAAAGCCCAAACCCACCACGATACACAAGCATAGCCCTCCACCACCAACCACAGCCACAAGTACAACCTCATCGGTGAGGTCGAACTCCATGGCGACAGCCGATCTCAATGGCAACGGTCTAGGCAAATAAAAAAGAAGAAAGAGAGAAAGAGAGAGTGACAGGAAAAAAAAGAAAAAAAAAAGAGAGAGATAGAGAGGTGCAGATAAAGTGACAGAAAAAAGAAAAAAGGAAAAAAAGAAAAAAAAGAAAAGGGAGATGTGAAGATTCTGGAGAAGAAAGAAGAAGAAAAAAGGAAGAGAGTGTGTGACAAAAGATGAAGGGAGAGGCGGAGAAAGAAAGAAGAAAAAAAAAAAAAAGAGAGAAGAAAGAAAGTCATAGAGGAAGAGAGAGAAAATGAATAATTTTTTTTATAGCATTTTCTTCCGTACCATTCCAAAGATGGGACAATATTGTTCATGTGTACCAAATATTATAGCATTTAGAACATCTTATGGGAGGGATTTTTTGGTGTTTGGTGTGTCAATTGCCAAATATTTGGCATTTGGCACACTTGATGGAATGCACTCATAATTGTTTGAGTTTGGCATCTCACAACTTTTGGTTGTTTATTTGTTAATTGTTATGGCTGAGCAAAAGGATGAATGTTAGTTTAATTTTAAAATAGCAAGTTAACATTTGTACGAGATAAAAAGCAAAAGTTAAATTGCCACCTTGTTAAGATATTGAAAAAGATATCTCAGGTTTGAGTGTGCGTTATTGTTGAAACGATGAATGTCAAATCTGTAACTAAAAAGACGAGATGAGATGACATAAAAGAGGAGGGAAAATGGAGATAGTTTTACCTTTTTCACTTGACATTTTCTTCCTCTCATCTCACATTCGACATTTTTCATCATTCTATTTTTTTCATACTTTTTGTGGAACAACTAGGATGTAAAATTTCAACTAATTTTTCCTTCTCTAGTCTTTATCTTCAATCATTCTACTTTTTATCTTCCCTATTGTGCAAAGGCTTCAAATTGCTAATGTTGGTCAATAATTGGGCACCCCACATGACTGAAACCCTTCTTCACTAGTGAAAAGCAATAGCTCAGTAGATTTGAGGTCATATATTATGTTGGGCTGAGCAAGGACCTAACCAACCCAACTGACCTGACCTGACATGTTTTGGGTGGGTCTAGGGTCTATTCGGTTCATGTGTTAGGTCTTACAGTTGGGTTACTTTCAGGTCAAGTTGGTTGTAGGTCGGGTTCAGGTGGCCCAACTGACCTAAACTTTTGGGTCTGGTCGGTTACGGGTTAGGTTTGGATAAAATATCATTTTTATCTCTACACATTCATAAAAGTTCATTTTTTGTGTATAAACTTTCAAAGTTCGTTTTTCATCCTTAAACTTTGCAAAATGGTCTATTTTTCATCCTTCCATCTATGTCCGTTTGTTTATGTCATATGTGGCTAACAGAATGCTAAGTATTTGACTTGGACTAAACCATTATATATATATATATGGACACATGACTCACAATGATTTGGACATGTGGAAACAATTTTTTTAGAAGGGCAAACCCCCCACAGCGACAACTTCAACTGGTGAGCTCAATCCCAATTGGCGACCCCAATTGGTTAACGCTAGCCTCCCTTTGCCTATGTTGAGGAGATGAAATATGGCTTAGAACCCATAAACTAGTTCAAATCATACCCAACAAAAAAACAAACTTCATCCTAAACCTAGATAAAATCCTAAGGAAGAAAACAAAACTTACAAGAATTCTTAACAAAGATTCAATTTTTAATCAAACCCAACAAAAACTAGACATGGAAAAACGGGCGGGTCCGGTCAGGGTCGGGTCGGGTCAATCGGGTTGGCGGGTCAAACGGGTCACGGGTCAAAACAGGTCATTTTTAAACGGGTCAATCAGGTTATGGGTCGGGTTGACCTGTATTTTTCAAATTTTTTTTTTCAATTACAAAAACAAATCAATGACAACCTGTTTAGAGAGAATGAATAAAATCAGTTATGCAAATGAATTGCACTTAATGTCACTTGTTAATATCCTTCCAATTCTAACAGTTTTGACTTTTGAGCATGACAAAAATTATTTATAGTCATAAATTCATGATGATCTTCAATGTTAATAGTTCACTGTCAAAATGCATATAATTACAAGTTTACAACTTCAAAAAGAAATAGATTTTAAAACAAACAAAACAAGTAAGCCAGCAAAGTAGCAAGTTATTGATCTTCTTAAGTGCACATGTTTCTGTTGCATTTAAAATAATAATAAAGTTAGATTACTTAGAAAGATAAACTAAACAAAAAAAGATTTAAAAATAAACTTAACATATTAAGTAAAGAAGAATAAGTAAATATTTTATAAGAATTACACCTTAATCTCAATCTACTCAACGTTGATAGTAGATTCAGCACTACAAATATTCATACTTGCAAATATTCACTTTTCACTTTCAGGTTTGTTTGTATAAAGTATAATTGATTGTATTGTGCATTTTGACATTTTGTGCTTTGGCTTTGCCGCTTTGGACAATGGATTATGGAGTGAACCGAGTGGAGTGGTGGACTACAGCTAGCAAGCAAGCATTGAATGAGATTTTTTTTTTTAATAGTTGTGACGGCCTTGGCCCTTGTGTAGTGACACTATGACAGTAGTGTTGTGACTAACTTGTGATGT
Source organism: Quercus ilex subsp. ballota (assembly GCA_032727855.1). Classification (NCBI taxonomy): domain Eukaryota; kingdom Viridiplantae; phylum Streptophyta; class Magnoliopsida; order Fagales; family Fagaceae; genus Quercus; species Quercus ilex. Next base: position 37,263,220 of record CM064915.1, read on the forward strand.
CTTGTTACTGTCAAACACAGTAGCCTCTTGGTTGTGATAAACATTGAATATATTATTACTAGTTTTGGTACTTGTGCTTTATACACATAGTATCAGGATGTAATTAAAAAAAAAAAAATTAGCGAATTTTTTTTAACGGGTCGGGTCACAGGTTATCCGGGTCGGGTCGGGTACGGGTCAACCCGTTTTTGCTTCGGGTCAAAAAAATCGGGTTCGGGTCAGGTATTTTTCAGGTCGGGCTAGGTCGGGTCAGAAAATTCTAACCCGTATTGCCATGTCTAACAAAAACCAAACTTTATCCACAACCCAGATAAAATTCTAAGTAAACAAACAAATTTTACAAGAATTATTAGCAAATATTCAATTTTTAATCAACCCTAAACTACTTCCGAACATAATCAAAAACCAAACAAAGATTTGACTTCAAACCATTAAACAACCAAACAAGCCAAGTTAACGTTTCCCAAAAACAAAAACAAAAAGGCTTTAGTTTTAGGCAATTCTTTAGGGTCTCATTTGTACACATAGATTAATGATGATATTGAGCATAAGCATTTGTCTGATAAACCCTCCTTTTCAAATAGCACAATATAAGCTCCTTGTCTGTCAGGCGAAACCGAAACCCAGGTGCCCTATTTCATCTCCTTGATGCAAGCGGAGGGAGGCTGTCGTTGAACAGTTGGGGTTGCTGGTATAGATTTCACGGTTGGGCTTAAGTTTCAGGTTTGGGGATTTCTATCGGGTTGTGTCAATTGAGCGAGTGAGGGATTGTGGTGGGTCTTTTAATATCATGGGTTGGACTGCTCCTGCCATGCTGTGGCCCAATGATTATGGGGTAGGAGAGTTGAGACTGACTCAATTAAAACCCACCTTAAGCTAGCTTGTGCGCAAGATAGAAACCTCGGCAGGGATCTTGGTCATGTGCCCACGGCAGGGTATACTGTCACAAAAATGTTGTAGCAAGGGAAAAGAAATAATACAGTAGGACAGCTAATATTTTAACTAAGGTGCCCGCTATTGATAAAGGATAATGCTTAAACAATCTTGCAAAAAGGGAAATACGATAACGTAAGTATTGTAGGAATGAATAAGCAACAAAGAAAACAACGTTAGCACTTAACAATTATGATAAAAGAAGAAAGGGGGTTAGTCTGCTAAACTTGGCTCTTTGGTAGATTTTTAAGTCCAAGAAGGGAATCAATCCCTAATGTAGGTAACCTTACAGGGAAATCCTGCCATAGAAATTGCCTACTTTGGAAAATGGACCTAAGTGGCTTAATCTCAAACTCTTAGCTTGCTAAAGAATGGGCTATTGAGAGGGAGAGAAGTGGGTAGCCTATTGGTGCATGCTTCTCACTCTTTTTTACTTCTTTTTCCTTTCTGTTATCCTACCTTCTTTGTTTTCTCTATTTTCTTCTTCTGTTTTCAATGTTTTTCCTTTCTATTTTTTCCTTTTGTTCTTGTTGTTCCTTATTATGCACAGTTGAGGCATTTTTATACTGCCTGCCATGATAAGATTTACCATTTTACACCTCAACTACTTTTAGCTTATTGTGGGTGTCTTTCTTGGACTGCCCACTAGTCTAATGGCTGCTTAGCCACCACCACTACCCTGTGCTGGCTGTGCCACATTCCATTCCCAGACAAAGGAAGTTTTATTTTATTTTCTAACTTTCCGTGGCATTCCCATTTGGATAAAGGCTGGGTATTCTTTCTTACTAATTCCTATAGCATGCACCTAGTGATTCCAGCTCATGTTTGCCTCTTTTGGGTGGTATGTCATTCCAGCAGGACATTTCCCCCAAAAGAGCTTGAGTGAGAACCACAGAATAAGCTTCCCCCACTGCCAGACCACACCCTCTCTTACCTCTAACCCATGACCCACCTCCCCTGTATTAGCTGGGTACAAGTAGGTGGTGCATGAGCCTTATGCGCGCTTTACTCTCATGTGAGTCCATTGCTTGTCTGGTGCTCATGCGTTTGCTATTGCCTGTGGGTTTGTCTAGTCTTGTTGCTTGTTCTGCTGCTTGTTTAACTTTTTGTGGCGTGGGTGAGTCATTGGGTCTTCATTCTTTGCATCTCGTTTCTTCCTTGGGCTGGGTATTGCTTAGATGTGGCTTGACTGGTACTTCTACCACGTCACTGCATTGTTCCTGCCATGATATTGTTTAACTTTTCGTTCGCTGGGCTTGCTCTGAGCCTGCCATATCAGTTTCATATATTATTCATTCCTTTAGTTTTCGTTGCCCAGTATTCATGCTGGGTCAATTCTTATATCATCTTGGGCTTCCTCGGCCCATTATATTCATTTGGGCATCTTTGGCCCATCTCATTCTTTCCTACTCCTTACATTCCCATGGGCTTTCACTAAATCTTTTGGGCTTCCCCGACCCAATTACCATATCATTTACTTTTGAGTTTATTGACATTCGAACTAATCCCATTTACTAATCCTTTTCTTAGGGCCCCTTTGGCCTATCTTTGCTTGCTTTCTACTTCTTATGATTCTCATGGACTTACTACTTCATTCTTTAGAGCTCCCTTGGGCCCATTTGCTTTCTTTGGGACCATTTTACTATTTTGTAGGCCTGTGGACCATTATTCCTGCCATTCAGGCATAATGGTTTTTTTTCCTTACTTTGCCAATTCTTCTTTCTTCACCCCTTTTCATATTGTTGGGTTTCTTCTGTTATTGGGCCCTTTTGCCAAAATGGTTGTCAATATTTAGCCCCTTGAGCATATGAATTGCTCCTGTGGTTCATATGCAAATAAAAAGTCTCTTCCTTTTCTCCCTTTTTTTTCTTCACGGTTTTTTTTTTTCGAATAGTGGGCCGCGAATTATTTTCTTTCTTGTCGTGAACAGTGTTGTCTCTTTGAATTTTCCAGTTTAGCAGTTATTCTGAAACACAAAACATCTTTTCATTCCTTTCTCCTTCCCCATGCCTTCTTCCTTAAAACATCCTTACCAATCTATTCCGATCAAATATCCCATCATGATACCGGCGCAAGGTGAGGTTTCTTCTCGCCATAAGGGAAAAGAGATTGCCGCCGATGATCCTGCCACCAAAACCACAAGCAAAGATGCTTCCCTCTCCGAATTGGAACGCTCTGAGGAGGAGGAAGGGGGTCGCGACACAGATAGTGAGTGCGCTCCCCTCATCGACCCGTGGTATGACACTCACACCCATTTTCCAGTGGTGCCCGGTGATTACTTGCCTCAGCTGCCAGGCCGCGTGTGACTCTCTATTTGCCGCTATGACACGGAGGTGTCTTGGGCCCCTTTGGCTTCCTCGATCCCCAATCTTGATATACGCCAAGGCACTTTACTCCCCATGTCGATTCTTTTCGAATTTGGGTTGGGTACCTCTTTGGGTTGGAAGGAGTGGGTAGATGAAGAGTTGTCCAATACGGGTTTCATGGTGGCATTGTAGCAGGCCTGTGTGTTGAAAGCTATTGTTTCATCGCATTGCTTGTCCAACTATAGGGACTTGTTCAATCTTCACCATTTGGTCCACTGATGGTGCACAGTTACCCATACCTTCTTCCTTTCTTGCAGTGAGATCACCGTGACCTTGGAGGATGTGGAAAATCAACTGTTGTTACCCATTCTCGGCGATGTGGACTCGAGTAATATTGAGCTTTCTCTCGAGGAGGAGGCTGTGGAAGCCGAGTTGAAGAAAGGGATGAGTGGCAATGCGAAATTGTCGCATTGGGTTAGGGCTTTCTCCAAGGCTTCTAACGTAGTCCGCGCGGCCTTTGTTGCATTGTGGCTCTGTAAGTTCATCTTCGGCTCTTACCCTCATTATGCTGTAAAACCTCTTTATTTCTGATTAGCCATAAAGATTTCTGCCAGGGTGAGTCTGCCATTAGCCCCTATGTTTCTGGGTTATTTGTATGTACAGTTAGATATTCTGCAGAGTGATGAGAAGCAGGCGGGTTCTTACCATATAGTTACTACTTCTGCCCATAGTACCATTTTGCAGCACCTGCTATGGGAGTGTTGTGCTAGGCACTTGGCTAAGTGCAATTCTGTCCATTTTGCCAAAGAAAGTACCATTCCTGTCTGAAGGTTATTGCTGATTTTTGAGACCGCTTTGCATATGATTTTCCATCAGCTTATCGCTGGGTTGGGTTGAAGTCATTTGGGCATCCTGCTGTAGAGTTTTTCAATAAGGTGGAGAGTATATGGGAGTTTGGGTACTGGCTTTACATGTGCTGATTCGATCATGGGCCCCTTTATTGATATCGATGGGACCACCACCCTGTTGACTGCCTTTGATGAAAGGGAGATTACATACTTGGCAGGTACTAATGCTGGGTGGCTGCCTTACCTTGCTGACGAGGGCATTTAGTTTATGCACTATTCTGCCAATAGAGTGAGAAGAAAATTTGGGTTGGATCAAGACATACCTGACAATTTACTGCCATTCTAGAGTTTGCTACTTCTGTTTGAACATTCCTACGGCCTAGTACATTTGAGTTTTGGAGCAGGCGTTTCACAGCAGTCACGATCTTGGGTTCACAAAGAGAGGATCTTTGCACAGTGGCATTGCAAGGGTATTGGTAGGTTGTGATGACTTCATTTGATAAGAGTTGCTGGGTAGCTGTGGGTTTTCTCTCATTCCTCCTGATGGTCTCCATGCCATTATTTCCTCCAACCTGCGGTTGTTGCAGCTCACTAAGTATGTGGTGGCATATGCTGGGAATCAGATTTGTTCTGCTATATTTGAGTGGCAGGCAAAGGAGAAGGGGTGGTACTTGTATGCTGGTGAATACCCCATGGGTTGGGAGAAAAAGGTGAAAGTGGTAAATCTTCCTGCGCTTGTGAAGAAGGGCTCGGTATCTCAGTCCGCTAAACCCAAGTCTACCAAGAGAGGTGATGATTCTTCTGAGACTTGTTCCAACATTGTTCCCTATGAGGGTGGTCTTCCTCCCATTGGTAACATAGTCCTTGAGAGTTCTCCTGCTCCCTCTGCTCGTACCCTTTACAGCAAGCAACCTATTGCAGGCAAGCCTTGGCCTTCCACTCTATGACCATCCATAGATACTCCTCTTTCTAGCAAGACCTGAGGTAGCAAGAGGAAAACATCTCCACTACCTTAATTTGCCACTAGCGAGAGGAGAGTATGTTATCTCTAACCTTGTTTCTTCTTTATTTTTTCTTATTCATGGGGCCTTCCTGCGGCCAACTCCACATTCATACTTATTTATTTCCCCTCTTTTTTTAATTTTTAATTTTGTTATTATTACTTCTTGGTAGTCTAAGCATAAGGAGGATATTTCTGCCACCCACCCCATCTTACTTGACGAGCTTGAGTTGAAGGTACATCCCTCCCCTTCGCATGCATTCCCATTGCCATGTGTTACCATTTTTAAATTTTTTTTTTTTTTTTATCATCATTCATTCTTCTTTATTTATTTATATTTATTTTTTTCTTTTGTTTTCAGGTTGACCTCGGGCCTTTTTTTGTACGAGCAAAGAGATCTTTGCTGCTATGGAACACCCGTGGAGGGTTTCTTTGACGGGGCGGATGTAATGGTTGAGGCCATAGCCTCTGCTTCTACTACTACACAGGGAGCTCCTGTCGAGGCTTCGATTCCTTCATCTAGGCATGGTCCTGTTGAGGAGAGTGGCCAGATCGAGAGGGTTGGTGAGTCTGTTCTTATTCCTGCTTAAATTCCAACTCCTTAGAAAGGAGTCACTTTTGTGGGTGCATCTCAGACTGGGAGTTCTTCTCCTGCTACTCCTGTCATCTCTGCCAACAGTCCTTTTGTTGCTTTGTCTTAGGTTGTGAAAGATGGCTCCTCATTGGTGGTCATTCCTTCATCCATTCATAGTTTTGCCACCCGAGGGCCCGATGCAGATTTGTTTTCGGATGAGGGATCTGAGGAGGTTCTTGAGGATTCTAAGGACGAGCTTGTCATGAAGAAGAGGGTTTCTGATTCTAATGAGGACGATGGTGGTAAGTGTGAGGCTGATGCTATGGGTATGTGTCTTTTGCCCTTGTCAGACCTTTTTTTTTTTTTTTTTTGTAACTTTCTAGTACGATTCTCTGATTATTCTGTTCATTAATTTCCTTAGCCATAGATATTCCCAAGGAGCCCGAGACTGCAACAGACATTGCGATGCCTACAGCCCCCCCTTCTGCCAGACCTGTAGCCCCTACTGCCACGGGTCTTGATACTATTTTCTTTCTCCCACGGTAAGTTGCACATGCATTTTTCAACCCAAAGGGCATCACAGTGTAGTAGAAATTATCTATGGGTGTTCTGAAAGCGGTTTTCTTTGCATCTATTGGCACCATTTAAATTTGATTATATCCATTGAATTCGTCCATAAAGGAGAACATGGCATTCCCTGCGGCAGAGTCTATCAATAGGTCCATGTTTAGCAGCAGGAATTTGTCCTTTGGGCAGACTCGGTTGAGGTTTCTAAAATCTATACAGGATCTTATCTGCCCATTTTTTTTTTTGATTGGCATGATATTGGACAACAACTTTGCATGTCCTTTACTATCTATTCTTCTATTTCGGTATGAAACACTCTGGCAGGTTGAGCCACTAGCTTAGCCTCAGGATCTATGTTGAGCGTGTGCACTATAAATCCTAGGTCTAGCCCAGGCATCTCATTGTAGTCCCATGCAAAAACATCCCTAAACTATTTCATCCTTTTTTTTTTTGTATCGCTTTCTTCCTCTGAATTTTCCTGGGCTACACACAACACCAAACTTTTATGATGTGGCCCTTGTCTGGGACCCCCTTGTGTATTGCAGGTGGGCCTTGTGCACCTTCATAACTTGTAGACTATCTTGTCATCAGGGGTTCGAACCCTGATGCATTATGGTGTATCATTTGACTCCAAGGCGGGCGCTTCTTTCCTCTTCTTTCTTCACATTAGCAGCCCTCTCAGATCGAGTTTTGGGTCATCTTGAATATCCTCCCACCTAGGGACGAGGTGCCTTGTGGTTTGGACATCGAGCTTTCATCGGATGGCGCCCACTCATTGTAAAACAGGGTTTCTACTAGATAAGTCTCTGCTTGCTTTAAGAGTGATGGATTTGCTGCTATCTGTATTATTCTACCGTTCAGCCTTCCATTCACGCATTGATAGTAGGTAAATGGGACCAATCGGTACTTATGCAACCACGACCTTCCCAATAATATGTGGTATGAGACTTCTATTTTCACTACATGGAAGCGAGCCAAGGAGGCTATTGGTCACACTTTTGACCATAATTGGATGTGGCCTATGGTATATTCACCTCTCCCCCTAAATCTTGTTACCTCCATTAGGCATCCCCGTATTTTCCCTTCTGAAATTCCTGCTGCTTGCAGCATGCCAAGTGGGATAAGGTTTACTAAAGCGCCTGTATTGATCAAGACCCTTTTGATGGGGATTTGATTTATGGAGGCCGCCAAGTAAAGGGGTCTCCTATGATCTGAATACCCCACTTCCATGTCTTCATCACTAAAAGTGATCTCATTTGTGTCTTGTAAGAAGGCTTTATCAGCTTTGGTTTCTGCCGACAAGCATTCTGCTTCTGCCCCTGAGGCAATGCTTACCAGAGCTTCTATGGAAATTCTACGCTCATTTACTGTGAGTTCTAACTGATTAAACAGGTTCTTGAACCTGAAACTTTTTTGTAAAGTGGTAATTGCTGCGGCAAGCAGGGTTGGCCTTTCTTCTTCGTCTTCCCTTAGATTTGCGCAAATAACGACTGCTGCTACTACTTTTCCCCTGTGGTTCAGGAATGGGTATTTTTGGACTTCTGGCTGAGATAACTTGAGAGTTCCTTCTTTGATTCTGCGTTGCACCAGTTTGCGGAGCGCCCAGCATTCTAAGGTAGGGTGTTGCACATAATTGTGCAAATGGCAGAAACGCTGGTCCCTTCATTCCTCTTAGGTGGGTTCCATGGAAACTTGGTTGGGCTTGAAAACCTCATCTGCAATCCATTTATCTAGAAGCACGTCTAGCTCCTTTGGTGTACATCGCAATGGCGAAGGGGTCTTGTATTCCCTCCCATCTGCCTTCCTTTTCCTTTCGCCAGTTGATACCGCCATGGCCTACGGAGTGGACCTTCGTTCTTTGGGCATGTCAAAGTTTGGCCTTACTGATTGGGCGGTCTTCCTAACTTTCTGCTGTAACTGAGCGAATTGGGAGATTTCTCAGTTCTCCAAAACAGCTCTGTATTCCATAATCATGTTACCCATACACATTTCCACTAATGTCTTTTCCTTACAATGATTATAGCAGTCAAGAGCTACGTCTCTGAATCTCTTGATGTATTCCATCAAGTCCTCGCCGCTACTTTGCTTGGTCTTTTGCAAAGTTGCAAGCGTTACTGTCTTTTCTCCATAAAAGTACTTAGTGCAAAACATATCCACCATGTCGTCCCAAGTCAGGATTGACCCTGGTTTCAAACCGGTGTACCAAGTGTATGCGCGATCATATAGGGATTTAGAAAACTCCCAGAGACACAAGTCCTTGTCTGCCACGTAGGGGCCAAAGGTGTCAATAAACTTGCTCACATGTTCGATAGCACTTCCCCTTCTGCCATCGTATTGTGCGAAGGTTCATGGTTCATATCTCTTAGGATATGGCTTGCTGAGTATTCTCAGCGGGTAAGGAGGCCTTCATGATAAAATATTTCCTTTGGCGCTTTGGCCCTTTCATATTTTAAAAGTGCTGCAACTTCGGCCATGGTAATGAATTGCTGCTCCGCATTCTGCGAACCACCCCCTACATGGGTTTCTTCCTTGTCTGCCATATGTTATAGGTCATGCTGGCTTCCTTTTTCTTTTGTCTTGTTTGCCTTCATCTGGCGAATCTCTTCCGTTATCTGTTGCTGGTAGGGATGGCAATTTTTGCCCGACCCACGGGTACTAGGCCCGACTCGACCTTAATGGCTCGGGTTTTACCTGGCCTAATAAAGAATAGGATCGGGTTTGGGTTTATAAAAAAAAAAAAAACTCGAAACGGATCCGGGTTGGGTCTGGGTTTTAATAAAAACCCGGCCTAAACCCGGACTTGACTCGGTTATATCCTTTAAGTACTAAAATACCCTTACACACACACACACAAACACACATATATATATAGTAATAAACCCTACCATCTCATTTCATTTCACATTTTTCAGCCGCCCCACTTTCCTCTCCCTTTCTTTCTCTCTCCTCTCCCACTCTCACTCACTCACTCTCCTCTCCTTTGACCACCACAGCCACAATGGAGCCTCACTCACTCTCCTCTCTTCTCACCACGATAGCCCCAACCAAGCCCAGAAAACCAGTATATAGGTGATGCAGGTGCAACTTCATCCGATGGACATTTCGTACTCAACATTTCCTTCACCCTCTAATCGAAACCCTCACTACTCCTCAGCAAATTCAAAGCCACCAAACCCCCAAACAACTTTTCTTTGAAGAATATCTGTCGAACTGTTGTACTATCTCTGCAATTTGACCAAGAAAAGAAGCTGAGAAAATGGGTTGGTTTGTTAGATCTTGGATCCGTTTGGATGGGAAGAAAATAGCCAAGAAAATGTTGTACTTATTTTTATTTAAACATGTATATTCAATGATTTCTGTATTTGTGATTTTGGGATTTTTGTGTTTGTGATTTTGGGTTTGTGAATCGTGATTTTTTGGCTCTGTTTGGTTACCAAGAAAGTGTGAGAAAAAAGAGGAATCGTTAGAGTTTTGATAGATTGCATTTTCAGGAGGAAAAAAGAGGAAACTGTGATTAGATTTTCGTTAGACTCTGTTTAGGCTTCAATTATTTTTTAAAATTAATTAATTAATTAATTAAAATTTTTTTTCAGTTGGGCTGCGAATTAGGCCAAATCTGGTTGGCCTAAATGGGTCCCGCGGGGCGGGTTTGGGCCCCGGGAAAAAAATCCATTTAATAAACGGGTTGGGTCCGGGTATGAAAAAACCCGGCCTGTTGCCATTCCTAGTTGCTGGGAATGCTACACGGATTGCAGCACCGTGATGAAAACGTTGGCATTATCAACAGGAACTCTTTGATGCAGTTGTGGTCTAGCCCCCGCTCTGTTAACACCTTTCACCTGTTTGGGCTGGTGCTAGTGGGGTGTTTTGGTCTTGATTCTACCTGCGAGGGCACGACACTTATGTTCCATGTTGTTTTCAATCTCAGGGGCATAACTTGCAAGGGCTTTATTTTCCTTCCCTGTGTTTTTCCCAACTCTCCAACGGAGTTGCCAATTTAAATGTGGTGGGCCTTTTTTATATCCTGGGCTGGACTGCTCCTGACGTGTTGTGGCCCAATGATTCTGGGGTAGGAGAGTCGGGATTGGCTTAATTGAAACCCATCTTAAGCAAGCTTGTGCGTAAGCTAGAACCCTTGGTAGGGATCTTGGTTATGTGCCTATGGTAGGGTATACTGTCACAAAAATGTTATAGCAAGAGAAAAGAAATAATACAGCAAGACAACTAATATTTTAACTAAGGTGCCCACTATTGATAAAAGATAATGCTTAAACAATCTTGCAAAAAGGGAAATACGATAACGTAAGTATGGCAAGAATGAATAAGCAACAAATAAAACAATGATAGCACTTAACAATTATGATAAAAGAAGAAAGGGGGTTAGTTTGCTAAACTTGGCTCCTTGGTGGATTTAAGTCCAAGAATGGAAACAATCCCCAATGTGGGTAACCTCACAGGGAAATCCTACCATAGAAATTGCCTACTTTGGAAAATGGACCTAAGTGGCTTAATTCAAATTCTTAGCTTGCTAGAGAATGGGCTATTGAGAGAGAGAAAAGTGGGTAGCCTATTGGTGCATGCTTCTCACTCTTTTTTTACTTCTTTTTCCTCTCCGTTATCCTACCTTCTTTGTTGTCTCTATTTTCTTCTTCTGTTTTTAGTGTTTTTCCTTACTATTTTTCCCTCTCGTTCTTGTTGTTCCTCACTGTGCACGACTGAGGCATTTTTATACTGCCTGCCATGATAAGAATTAGCATTTTACCCTTCAACTACTTTTGGCCTATTGTGAGTGTCATTCCTCGACTGCCCACTGGCTTGCTGGCTGCCCAGCCACCACCACTACCCTGTGCTGGCTGCACCACGTTCCATTCGCTGACAAAGGAAGTTTCGTTTTGTTTTCTAGCTTTCGGTGGAATTCCCATCCGGATAAGGGCTGGGTATTCTCTATTACTAACTCCTATAGCATGCACCTAGTGATTCCAGGTCTTTGGGTGGTATGTTATCCCAGCAGGACATTTTCCCTACAAGAGCTGGAGTGGGAACCCCAGAATAAACTTCCCCCTTCTCCCCACCTCCAGACCACATCCTCTCTTACCTCTGACCCATGGCCTACCTCCCTTGTATTAGCTGGGTACAAATAGGTGGTGTCTGAGCCTTGTGCGTACTCTACTCCCATGTGAGTCCATTGCTTGTCTGGTGCTTATGCGTTTGCTATTGCCTATGGGTTTGTCTGGTCTTGTTGCGTGTTCTGTTGCTTGTTTAACTTTTTGTGGCGTGGGTGAGTCATTGGGTCCTCATTCCTTGCATCTCGTTTCTTCTTTAGGCTGGGTATTGCTTGGATGTGGGTTGACTAGTACTCCTACCACACCACTGTATTGTTCCTGCCATGATATCGTTTAACTTTTCATTCTCTGGGCTTCCTCTGAGCCTGCCATATCAGTTTCATATATGATTCATTCCCTTAGTTTTCATTGCCCTGTATTCCTACTGGGTCAATTCTTGTATCATCTTGGGCTTCCTCGGCCCATTCTATTCCTTTGGGCATTCTTGGCCCATCTCATTCTTTCGTACTCCTTACATTCCTATGGGCTTTTACTAAACCTTTTGGGCTTCCTCGGCCTAATCACCATATCCTTTACTTTTGGGTTTATTGGCCTTCAAACCAATCCCATTTACTAATCCCTTTCTTTGGGCTCCTTCGACCCATCTTTGCTTGCTTTTTACTTCTTATGATTCTCATGAGCTTATTACTTCATTCATTGGGGCTCCCTTGGGCCCATTTGCTTTCTTTGGGGCCTTTTTACTATTTTGTAGACCTGTGGATCATTACTCCTGCCATTCAGGCTTAATGGCTTTTTTTTTCCTTACTTTGCTAATTCTTCTTTCTTCACCTCTTTTCATATTGCTGGGCTTCTTCTGTTATTGGGCCCCTTTGCCAAAATGGTCGTCAACAGGGATATTATTGTCCTTTCAAAAAAAGATTGTTATGTGTGTGAATTATTGTGAGTCATGTGTCTGTATATATATATATATGAGATGGGTTCAAGTTACACTTGGTGTAACTCTTTAGAGTTACACCTTTTTTAAACCATTGGATTTAAGTAGATCCAACAGTAAAAAAAAACCCTCATTAATACTAATATTTTGATTAGGATCTCATTAATTATCCCTCATTTATTATATTTTATACCTATCTTTAAACCAAAAAAAAAGTGTTACTGACTCTCTCTCTCTCTCTCTATGTTTCTCTCACTGTCTCTTTCTCCTCCACCATTGTTCCACCTCTATGGATAGGTTGCCGGCAGGAAAAAAAAGGAAAAAAAAAACAAACAGCGGAACAATAAAATTGAAAGGAACACTCATTTGTTTTTATCAATATCTCAGGCTGTGACAGTTGAGAACATGCGTGTTACTATATGTAAATTGGAGAATTCTATGGTACACGTTTGTACATCTTATTTCAGGGGAAAAGGAATGTGAATTGTTAGGTTTTACATCATTAAAAGTTTTTAAGGGTACGATCAATCTTGGAGCCGACTGACTTTGAAAGATAAAGTGATGGTGCTGTATAAATGGGGATAGCAGCAAGAACATATTTAACTCTATTATAGAAATAAGAAATTTCATCAAAATTAGAATCAGTTTGATCTACTTGTCTTTAGCAATTACTTGATAAATAAAATAAATTACAACAGGAGAAGACAAGAAGACACACAAAAAAAAAAAAAAAAAAAAAAAAAACTGATTAATAAGTTGAGATTTGTTCTGCTCTGCACAAGTCTATGTATTCATCATATGCTACGTTTAAAACATAAGATCTTCATCCTTCGTCCTTGCACTCCCCCAGCTTGGATTATGCTTGAAAATCCATTGCCAACCCTTCAAGCTTTTCTTGCCCCTACTGATCCCTCTCTCACTCACTGTGATTCTACATGAACCCCCATTACAGAAACTCCCATCCCCCATAATATTCCCAACCCTTCTAGTGTTTCGCAGTTGTTTTTTTTGTTTTTGTTTTTGTTTTTTTTCCTTCTTCTACCTACAATCTATCCATGGAGGTGGAACAATGATGGAGGAGAAAGAGATAGAGAGAGAAGCGTAGAGAGAGAGAGAGAGAGAGAGAGTCAAATATAACATTTTTTTTTTTTTTTGGAGAAACGATGGGAAAAAAAATATTAGAGAGAGACGTATACTTTTTTGTGTTTTTTTTTTGGGTTTAGAGATAGGTATGGAATGCAATAAATAAGGGATAACTAATGAGATACTAATCAAAATATTAGTATTAATGAGTGTCTTTTTTGACTGTTGGATCTACTTAAATCCAATGGTTTAGAAAATGTATAACTCTTTAGAGTTACACCAGGTACAACTTAAAACCATATATATATATATATATATATATATAAAATGGCATAATTTAAGTCAGATACCATGTTAGCATTTCGTTAGTCATGTAGGACATAAATGAATGGATATAGATAGAATGACGAAAAGTAAATGTTTTATCAAGTTTAGGGACGAAAAACAAACTTTTGAAAATTTTAGGACGACAAACAAATTTTTGTGAAAGTTTAAGGATGAAAATAATAATTTACCAAAAAAAAAAAAAAAAACCCTCAATCTCTCTCTTGCCCCTTTTACCATGAAAATCTTCATTTGGTTTTCTTTGGCTGGAAAGTGAATAAATTACTCGAATTAGCATTCAACAATGCAACCAAAACATACTGAATTCATTTTTCAATTATTCAATTTGTATTTATTCTCATACCTGTTACTTTCCTTTTGTGTTTGACTTTCTCGTCACACGGAATAACTTTATGATTTGTTCGATGAATTTTCCTTCAAGGTTTTGGTATTTCTCACCGTATATGTTTGGTGGTCTTCCCTTTTCTTTTCTTTTTTTATTTTTATGGGACAGGTCTTTCCTTATTAAGAAATTTTAATGTTTATTTGGTAATCATAAGTATCAATAGTTTTGTCTAAAAAAAAAAGTATCAATAGTCAATAAATGGATTTAATTACTCCTGAAAATTAATAGTGTTAAAGACATTTCTTTTATTGATTTATTATAAAATGCATTGGAACCAAAAAAAAAAAAAAAAGCATAATCAAGATAAATTTGTGACTTGTCGTGGGTTCCCGTTAACTCAACTAGTAAAGTTTTTGATGATTGAATAAGAGATCTGTGGTTCAATAATTGTCTACACCAAAAACTAATTGATGTCTTGATCTAATGATAAAATGCTATTATCAGACAGCATAGATTAAAACTCTCTAAAATAAAAAAATTTTAAGTCATACTTCTTTTCGTTTATCTAGAGTCTAGACAAGCTAGGTTTGCTTTTATAAGGAAAAAGATAAGGGTTAAAAAAATAAAACTAAAAATGCTACTTAGTACATGGAATAGTTTAATTACTAGTAATTTTGAAGTTATTCACGGATTAATCATTAATTTTTATATTGCATTGGAATTAAGATAATTTTACTTTCTTTCTTTTGTTCAAAAAGGATAATTTTTATCATGAACGGGAAATTGAAAAAATGAGATAATTATGCATGACTCTAGAAGGATAGAAATTGGATTTATAAGTTGCTTCTGTAAGTATTTTTTTTTTGTTCATAGCATTGTTATATATTCATTCATAATTTAGTAATTAAAATTTTAATTTCCTTTTGGTGTTTGAATAAAATTTCTTTTTGAAAATTAAATTTTCTTTTTAAGTCACGTCTTCATCCATTAAATCTTACTTCCAAATTATAATTCTATTTTGAATTTGATCATTCATGGTAGATCATAAAAATTACTAGGTGATGTCACATTTGCATAAATAAAAACATTTTATTGGTTGGGAGGTCAAGGAGGACCATGTCAACAGTCCTCCTTATGGACCTAAAAATTTCTCATCTTTCTCCCCTTTCATAAATTAATTCACTATATTCATGAGATATGAGTCCACTGCTAACATTACACTTTTCCTTACCAATAATTATTTGGAGAATGCTAAAACCATGTCAATTGTTTGTAAAATAATTCGTATATATAGCATTACTCTTCTTATTTCTTTCCCCTTTCTTTTAATGCAATTCTCAAGTCTTGTCAACTAGAATTAATTTTTAAGCGCTCATAATTATTGTTTTTAATGCATCTTTTGTATATGTCAAACCAATGTTATTAAAAAACAATAATTATGAGCATTCAAAAATTAATTCTAGAGGGCAAGCCTTGGGAATTGTGTTAAAAGGAAGGGGAAAGAAATAAGAAAACGAATGACATCATATCCAATGAATGTAGGGAGTTAATTTATGAAAGGGGAGAAAGATGAGTAATTATTAGGTCCATTGAGAGGACTGCTAAAGTGGTCATTCTTGTTAATTAATCAGTGCTCTACGAGCACTCGTTAGCATTTCCCATAAAATAACACCACTTATGCAAATGTTTGAGTCACTAGATGATGTTACATTTGTGAGTCACTAGATGATGTGTGAGTTAGGAGGGTCACTTCACCAATCTTTCTGGTGAACTTAATAATTTCTTGATAAGAGAGTTTGGGAATTAATTAGTTTAGCTAAATTCCTAATCTATCGCGTTTTCCATTAGGCACATTGACTAGGTTCTAAGAAGTTTGCGTATAAAAGACAATTTCTTTAACTAGGGTGTTAGTATATGACTTAGTTTGTGGGGGTATAATATATAGCTTGAATTCTATATAAGTATGGTATAGTATATAGCTTGACTTCTTTATAAGTAATGTAATTATATTGATTTATTATTGTTATTATTATTATTATTTAAAAATGTGCATTCTTTTACTCTATATCTGTATTTAATTTTTTTTTTTTTTGGAGAAACATATCTGTATTTAATTAAGAGGGGAATAACGGTAAGGAATTTTTTTATTGCCATATCAACAGAAACTAACTTTTTATGTTTTATTTTTTTATTTTGGTCGTTTGTTACGTCAGTAATTTCTATTCAAGAGATAACGATAATAACTAAATTGACATGATATTAAAATGTTAGAAACCAAATTGAAATATGGTGTAAATAATAAGTATCAAATATGTAGTTTAAAAAAAAAAATTGTCTAACCCGAGACCCGAATTTTTGGGTTGGATAAGGTTTCAGCCAAGCAAATCCAATTTTTATTAAATCGGGTTGCCGTTTGCTATAAACTCGATCCGACCTGAACAAATATCACTCCTAATATTATTATTATTATTATTATTATGGACGAAGTCCAATTAGAGTGGACTAGGTCCGGGGATAAAACTTAAAATTGTACTGTACTCTGTACGCACAACACGTGTACTAATATTTTTAATATTAAAAATAATAATATTGAAAATGAAGTGCCGTATTGTTGGCTGGAAATGTTAGTGGGTGTTCTTTATAATGAGCCGCGTGGATTTGCTGATTTTGGACTCATCTCAACGATCCAGGGGCTTGGATGGACCCAACCCAATGACTTTGCACATGGGAAGAGGGAATTGGCATTCGCAACCTGTGGACTTTACCTTACACGTTGTACCTGTACCTTGACTTCAAGTTTCTTTCGATAATTGAACTTCGTACCCCGACTTTATTTTTTTAACTTCCCTTTAAATTGTGGAAGCAAAAATATTTCTTTATTGCTCTACTATGTGGCGGAACTAGATGGAAGATGTCTAATAGTACATTCTAACGGCTTATCAAGCCGATTTTTGGTTTCTTCACCTCTAAATAGATTTTATACTCCGAATTTGAAATTTAGGGTGTATAGATTTATATTCTAACGTTTCAAAATTTAAATTTTACTTATTAAAGTTTGGAGGTATTTCAGAAAGGGTCAAGCTTATAAATATATATCAATTATTAAAATTTGTGTCCAATTTTTTTATACCAAAAATGCAAGAGGGAGAGAAGATTTTTTAAAAGTCAAGGGCCCTCCTAGACTCCCCTCTTTTTGCTTTTGTGTACAACTTTTTAAATTCTCTCATTTTCAAAGTATAAGTATATACACTTTTAACATAAAACTAAATAAGTTGATGTCAAATGCATACTAAGGCCATGTTTGGTATATTGAATGAGAATTATAATAGGAATTGTAATATTTATTCTTGGAAATAAAATATATTGTAATGGAATAACTATATATTTTCATAAGTTTGGTCGTGAGACGTAATATTAGAATAAAACTTAAGATATATTTTAGAAAATATCTTACTCATGAAACTATATTTCCTAAAAAATAATATTCTTTATATTTAAGAGAGATTAATTATTTTTTGATATTCATAATTATTATGTGCATATAGAAAGTTTGTTTATTTGGAAATATATTAATTTTAGAAATTATTACACATACTATAAAATAATTATTACAACATTTTAAGAAAGGAATTATTATTCTTTATTTTAAAAAATAGCTATTTATAAGGAATAACTATTTATTGTAATAAAAATATAATCAAATTATTATATAATTAAATCATAGGAATAACTATTATATTACCATGCCTATTACAGTCTACTAAACATACCCTAAATGGTTGTTTAGGATGCACATATAAGTCAACTTGTTGCTTATTTTTTCTACTATTTGTAAGTCTCATGTTTAGTTACTTATTTATTTTATTTAAATTATGCTTATTTTTCTTACTATTTGTGGATAACGTGAGCCACCTACTTATTTTGTTTAATTTGTACATTTTATCTACAGTACTTTAAGTAAAAAGTTAAAAAAAAAGTTGTTTCTAAACGGACATGAATTCATTGACAATTTTGGACTAAGTCTCCTCAATTCATTGATTTTTTGTTTTTTGGAAACTTGGTATCTTGAGTTTAAGTGGCTGTTCTTTAAATTGTGCAAGCGAAAAAATTTATTTATTGCTCTACTAAAATCTCCTTAATTCATTGACATTTTTCTTTTTTTAAAATTTTAAACTTCGTACCTTGAGTTTAAGTTGCTGCCCTTTAAATTGTGCAAATAAAAAGATTTCTTTAATGCTCTACTAAGACTCCTTAATTCATTGACATTTTTTTTTTTTTTATAATTCTGTACCTTGAGTTTAAGTTTCTGCCCTTTAAATTGTGCAAGCAAAATTTTTTTTTAATTGCTCTAGTAAAGTCTCCTTAATTTTTAAAAAAATACATTTTTATATTTAACTTCGTGCCTTGAGTTTAAGTTGCTGCCCTTTAAATTGTGCAAGCAAAAATATTTCTTTATTACTCTACTTAGGCTCTGTTTAGGATCCGGTTATTTTGTTAAAACTGAAAATTTTTTGCTGAAAGTACTGTAAATAAAAGTAAAAGTTAGCTGAAATAGTATAGTGGGACTTATGAATAGTACCAAAAAGTGTAGTGAGACTCATGAATAGTAGTAAAAATAAGCTGAATAGTAAAATAAACTGACTTTTTAATTTGAAGCCAAACACACACTTAGACTCCTTAATTCATATGAATTTTTTTAAAACTTTGTACCCTGAGTTTAATTTTAAGTTGGTGCCCTTTAAATTGTGAAAGCAAAACTATTTCTTTATTTCTCTACTAAAGTCCCCTTAATTCATTGACAAATACTTTTTATTTTTATTTTTATTTTTTTGAAACTTCGTATCTTAAAAGTTTAAGTTGGTGCCCTTTAAATTGTGCAAGCAAAAAGATTTCTTTATTGCTCTACTTAAGTCTCCTTAATTCATTGACAAATACTTTTATTTTTTAAACTTCGTACCTTGAGTTAAGTAGGTGCCCAAATACTTTTTTTTTTGGGTGAAACTTTGTACCTTGAGTTTAAGTTGCTGCCCTTTAAATTGTGCAAACAAAAAGATTTATCTATTACTCTAATAAAGTTTCCTCAATTCATTGACAAATACCATATTTTTTTTGGAAACTTCGTACCTTATTGAGTTTAAGTTGCTGCCCTTAAAATTGTGCAAGCAAACAGATTTCTTTATTACTCTACCAAGTCTCCTAAATTCATTGACAATTATTATTTTTAAACTTTGTACCTTGAGTTTAAATTGATGCCCTTTAAGTTGTGGGTTTGACTTACCTCCAATACTTTATTAACAAAGTACTGGAAGTAAGCCAAATTCTTAAATTATAAATACAAAAAAGATTTCTTTATTGCTCTAGTAATGTTCTACTTGTTCTAATGGAAACACTTATGTAAAGATATTTTTCAATATTTTCCTATTTTAGGTAGTATCAGAAAAAATGGATTAAAGGAAAATTATCTCAGAACTTTCCTTACTTAGCTTGGGATTAGATAGATTTGTTTTTCATTAAAATTTTCTAGAAAACAACTTTATTTCACACAAAGCTAAATAAGGAAAGCTAAAATATAATTTTCCAACTCATTTTAAGATTACTAACAAACATAAGAAAATGAGATAATTAAAAAAAAATGCTTTGTTGGAAAATTAAGGAGACTTTTTTAGAAAACTATCTCATTTTTCCTTAATTCATTGACAATTTTACTTTTTGAAATTTTGTACCGAGTTTAAGTTGCTATCCTTTTCCTTCAAAAAATGAAATGTTGCTATAAATTTGTGCAATTAAAAAGATTTCTTTATTACTCCACTAAAGCCTCCTTAATTCACTGACAAATGCTTTTTTATTTTTTATTTTAAACTTCGCACCTTGAGTCTAAGCTGCTCTCCTTTAGACACGTTTTCTCCTCTCTCTCTCTCTCTCTCTCTTTGCAGCCAGCAAAGTTAGCAAACCAATATCATCAAGAGTATGACTTGACTAATTTTAATTAATATACCACCATTTGGACGGCTCTGATTGGCAAAAGGTTGGACTCTGCTGCTTGTCAAGACCTACCCCATATGTTTCTTTCCACACTTGGAGAAGTAACAAACTTACACGACTTCAAGATTTCCGTCTTGCTTTCGCCGTTGATTGCGCTAGTCAATTGAAATTACTAAAGTTCCTATGCTCCACCCTTATTATATTCTACTTTTCATTAAGAAAGCTTAAAGAACCTTAGTTCTAAGGTAGCAACAACCATCCCCACCAAAACCATTTCCTTTCCTATTCTCCTTAGTAAACATGCTGTTTGTTCAATCACCAACCAAAAACCAACCATCTCGTTTGATAAACCTCGTTATTGTCTCATCTTCTGTATGTGTAATCTATCTTCTTGTGTCACTACTCCTCACATGTTCTTCAAACTTGTTGCATACATATTCTTCATCATCTGAACAAGTTCATGCACCAACCTCTCTTGAGCATATTGTGTTTGGGATTGCCTCTAACCAGAAATCTTGGACTAAGAGGAAGGAGTATGTTCGGCTTTGGTGGAAACCTCGCCAAATGAGAGGATGCGTGTTCCTTGAAAGCCCTCCACCAGATCATGAACCTGCCAACAATGATACTTCTCTTCCACCGGTTTGCATCTCTGAAGACACTTCACGATTTCGGTACACTTACAGGAATGGCCTCAGGTCAGCGATTCGCGTGGCACGTGTTGTTTCCGAGACTGTGGCACTCAATCATTCTGATGTGCGTTGGTATGTGTTTGGGGATGATGACACGGTTTTCTTTCCAGACAATTTGGTAAAGACTCTCTCAAAGTATGATCATGGCCTTTGGTACTACATTGGGACTCACTCTGAGATTTTCGAGCAGAACAGGTTTTTTGGATTTGGAATGGCTTTTGGAGGGGCAGGTTTTGCTATAAGTTACCCCCTGGCAAAAATTCTGGCAAAGGTTTTCGATTCTTGTATAGAACGGTATCCACATCTCTATGGAAGTGATTCAAGGGTCTACACTTGCTTGGCAGAGCTTGGAGTTGCTTTGACACATGAGCCAGGTTTCCATCAGGTATATATCAATTTGTTAACTCTGACACAAGGTTTGCAAATCTTGTCACATTTTGGCAGTTATAAATGAACAGTTAGGTTCATCAGCAATTTTCCTTTATAATCTAAAATTAATAATTTTTTTCATTATGGTTTGTGAAATTTAAGGTTGATGTGCGGGGCGATTTGTTTGGTCTATTAGCTGCACATCCAGTAAAACCCTTGGTATCCCTGCATCACTTGGATCACCTAGACCCTATCTTCCCCAAAATGACAACCACTAAAGCTCTAGAACATTTATTTGAAGCTGCGAATTTTGATTCCCAGAGAATCTTACAACAATCAATTTGCTATGATAGATGGTTTTCATGGACCATTTCTGTTTCATGGGGTTATGCTGTTCAAATATTCCCAAACCATATATTTTTGCCAGACGTTCTCCATGTGCAACAAACATTCCAGCCGTGGAAAAAAGGAAGCCCTTTGGCAGAAGCCTATACATTTAATGCAAGACAACTTCATCCTGACCCTTGTAGAAGACCTACCATTTTCTTTTTTGATGGTATATCTTCCAATAGGGATGGAATCAAGAGCAATTACAAGAAGTCTTTTGTAAATTGCTCACATGACATGGCTTCACCAAGGAAAGTGCAAGAGATCAGAGTGTTCTCACATAAGTTAGACCTTGATATTAAACAGGTATTTGCTAATCAGGTTTTGTACATAAGAAGTTCAATTATTTATACATGCTTGGAATTCCATGAAATTATTGTCATTACTGATTTCTGATACGTATTCTCTTTGTAATTCAGTTGCAGGCTCCAAGAAGGCATTGTTGTGATGTGTTACCTTCTTCTGCTGGTGATGTTATGGAAGTTGCAATTAGAGAATGCAAAGATGAGGAATTAATTTACATGCATCCATAATAGTGTTCAACACAATGCAGGTTACTCCTATGATTTGGCATTATTGTTCCAGATGGACAGCAGATAGTAGTAGAGGCATCATTAACCATAGATCATTATCACAGATAATAGGAAAGTCACTGGCCTAAGCCATATATATAAAATTTGAATATTGATCACTGTATAGTGAGCTCGTTTCATGTTCGGTTCAGAGAGCTCTCGTCCTTGAGAATTTCTCATTGTTGTTGGCTTTCTCGAATGTAAGACTATCAGAAGACCGGCAAAGCAAAAAAGCCAAAAATTTCTGATTATGGGAGATCCAAGGAGAAATTTGGGAATTTTTTGCTAGCAATGATCTATTCTTTGATATTATAGCAATGTAATGAAATTTATGTATTACACAAAACAAAATTCTGTATATTTAGTTTACATGAAGAGAACAATGTACAATGCATCTTGTAGGCGAATATTTGCCACTTCTGGAGAAAGTGGCCAACATTGACACATTTGTTGCCTACATTGTACACTTTGCATTGTACTATTCATGTAAACTAATAATCATCTTTTTAGTTTTAGGAAATAAACATTCTAGTAGACTGCAAAATCAAGATTTTAAAATAAAAACAAAAAGAAAAATATTGCAGTGATTCAATTGACTCTATTTATCTGCAAAGCGAGGTTTATTGACCCTCTGTTCTGAAACCCCTTCTTATTCTTCTTTTTATGGGGCAACAATGAGCCCAAATCCAAAGGAAAGCTCAAAATCATGTGGAACCTTGAGAGAGGCAAAATCTAGACCAAATGTATTGGCTAGTAAGATCCCAATAGCAAAGGCAAAAGTATAAGGGGTTTTTCGCGGAAATGACCAATAGCCCCAAATCTATTGCGACTAGGCAAATATATTGGCCAGTAAATTATCCACTAATTATTTAGAGAGTCACAGTTTTTTTTTATTTTTTTAAAATTTATTTTTATGGAAAGAGTGTCACAGTTTTGGTTGCTCTTTAGTTTACAATTCTGCATGTACCTACCTGGGATAGCAAACCTTTATAAGGTGATCTCTCACTTACCATAAAAATTGGAAATTTATATATAAATATTCTTTGACTATCATTTAAAATTTTCCTTTTGCTTTTAAAAATATTATTTTCAAGGAAATATAATTGTATGAGTAAGGAATTTCCTAAAATAAATCTTAAATTTAATTATAATGTTACAACTCATAACCAAACTTATGAATATGTTTAATTATTTCATTACAACATATTTTATTTTTAGTAATAAAGTTACCATTCTTGTCGTAATTTTCACTCAGTGTACTAAATGAGCTATTGGAACAATTGGAAAATTAATGTTAATAGCCAAATGTTGAGACCCCGACCTCTCTCTCTCTCTCCAACAACTATAGCAATTACCCTAATCACTATCATAGTAAGTAATAAATCCTTAGAATTTAATAATATTGTAATCCTTATCTTGTGTTGTTATTATTATTAATTAATATATTCTCATTAATTGTTGTTATTATTATCACATCATCTATTTTTTTAATTGTCATCATCAAATAATAATAATAATAATAATAATAAGGAAAAAGTTAATGGATGTCTTAAAGTACAGGTTTAGGAAATATTTTTAGAAACTTTTATAAAATTATGAGAAGAGATAAAAAAAAGTAACTGATTATTTGACATTTTTAAAAATATTTTCCTTAAAAGTGGTATAAAAATTTATCTAAAATGACCAATTAACAAATGTCCTAACTCCTAAGTAAGCATTAAAGTGGTTAAATCTGTGATTTGTCAAGGTAGGATCAGTCCAATAGCTGGCCTATGAAGGAAGGCCTTGGCCCATGGGTTTAATGGGCCAACCCCATCTATCATGTAAATCTACAAGTAATTTATATATATATATATATATATATATATATATATATATAAGCAAAACTTAGAGAAAATTCAATTAGAATTTAAAATTAGAATCCAATTTTGCGCCATATATCTAAATTTATGTGGGACCACACTATAATTATTTACTTAAGTTCGTGCCATGTGTTCACTTAAGTTTTTTAATTTTTGTGCCAAGTGAGTTCATGAGTGTAAAATACTAAGAATCTAATATTAATAAATTAAAAAAAAAAAACCAATCACATATATTCAATAAAAATACCACACAACAAAGATCACCACACGTTCTATTTTATTAAAAATTAGAAAAAAAAATCATAAGTAGTATTAAATTTAGGTAAGAATTTTAATATGTGACTAATTACGTTTACTTTAAAAAAAAAAAATTGATTAATTACTTATATTTTTATGCTAAAAATTGTGTTTAATTTTAAATGTATCTATATGTATATATGTGTTACATGCTATTTTTTTTTTTTAATAATTTGACTAATTATTTATATTTTTATAATAAAAATTGTGTTTAATTTTAAATACATCTATGCGTTTACATTAGTTACATGCTAGTATATATTAGTAGGTAAAACTTAGAGAAAATCCAATTAGATTCTACAATTGAAGTCCAATTTTGCGCCATGTGTTCTAAATTATTTATTTTTAGAGAGAGTTTTATTTCTTAATTTTGGAGTCATATGTGGGATCACATCATAAATATTTATCTAAGTGAGTTATTGCATACAAAAACCAAAGAGTCTAGAATTAATGAACATAGAAAAATTAAAAAAAAAAGGACAATCTACATTTTCAACCTAATAATATTCTTACAAGCGACTTTTTAAAGAGTTAAACAAAAAATAAATAAAAATGACTATCAATAATATTTAAATTATATATGTAAGAATTATACTATGCATCTTGAAATCTCAAATTAGTGTGAAACACTTGCGCTTGTTTAGACCCCAAATTAAAAATTACAGCTAGATTGCTTTTACCATAACTTATCAAAGTGCGGAATAAGAGTAAATAAGCGCAATATGTCAATAACACTACTTTAAGTCATATCCAATCACAATGAACAATAAAAGTAAAGCTTAAAGAGTAGGGAAGAGAGATGCAAATACAAGATAACACCAAGATGTGTTATCGAAGAGGAAACTAAAGAACTCAGCGAAAAACCTCTCTGAAACCCTCCAAGTCGAAATCAATCCACTAGTAAATATAGTTGGAGTACACGAATAACAAAAGACCCTCCAAGTTTAGTCTACCCCATGTATTTGAGCCTTTCAAGCTCTTGCTACCAACGGACTTCTCGGAGTCTTGTCTTCACTAGCTTTTCGGATCTCGCAATTTAGCTCGATTGCATCTATCACTAGCGACTCCTTCTAATACTTTCCAATAGTACCAAAACTTCACTCAACACTCAGATTGGGTGTAATAAGTGTTTGGGCTAAGAACTTCTCAAGGATTTAGAGATGGAGAGGTAGGAGTAGAGGAAAACCAAGAGGAAATGTGTAGATGATTGTGGGTATAACTATCTCTAACTCTTAAGTGTATTTGCTAGGGTTTTTTCTCTAGAAAGCACTTCTTACAATTTGTGGGTAATGAGGGTATTTATAGTGTGGGTAAAGAATTTGGTAAAACAGCTTTTCTTTTTGCCAAACAGAATGTTTTGCGAGTACCTCGCGAGATGACCTTTCTCGCGAAATACTCACGAAATGACAGGCTGGCATGACTCTTTAGTTTCTAGTCATGTGCTTCACACGTGAACTTTTCACTGGTTACTTTATTGCGAGCTTCTCGTAAGATAGTCGCAAACTGCACTGATTTTGTTAGGTTCTAAGACTTTAGGAACTAATGTATTAGAACTTCAATTTGTATTATATTTGTATCATTTTCTGCACTTTACATTGATATGATATATTTGTGTTAACCTAGATTTGATAATTTAACTAAGGAATCACTTGGCTAATTAACTAGGTTAATCTAGTTGTGTTTTAAGGGGTCTAAAAAAGTACAGACTCATCTTTGAAGCTTGATTTTTCCCCAATCTCTCACACCCATCCCTTACAAATAAACCCACATAAATACAGAGAAATGATTGAAGAAATTACAATCAAATTTGGCATGGAATTAAAGCCAACAAAGGCTAGTTGGAAATCACATTTTTACACATCTTAATGTATATCTTTTAAGTATATCCATGCATATTCATGAGTTTAGAAGCTAGTAATAATATAAAGTTCATAAACATAAAAATAAATTTTTAGCTCACAAAATAGATATACAAATAATCGTCTAAAGTATATATAAATAAAAATCTAAACTTTTTTCACAAATTATTCACACAAGTACAAGTCTAAAGTTATTATCAAGTTATTCCCACAAATCTATAAGTAATGATATTATAGAGTTCATTATCACATGCCTAAAGATTTGACTTGAAAAAAAAATCACACAAGTTAATATAATGAATGTTAGAAATACTGAATAAGTATATTGTATTTCTCAAGTAATAGAATATACATGAGTGCCTTTATATAGGAGGCAGAGTGTGCATTACAAGTAAACAAGGTGGGCTTAAAGCCCACATACCCTAATACAAATTGTGAGAGAGAGAGAGAGAGAGAGAGAGAGAGAGAGAGAGAGAGATTAAAGAGTTGAATGTCTTTGGAAATTTTTTTTTAAAAAATTGGAACCCAAAAAAACATAATTTATTTGACCATTAACATTGCTAATTGTACTTGAAACATGAAAATGAGAGTTTACTTGAAACTTTGGAAGATGAAGGTCATCAGAATTGGGAAGAAAGACATGATCATGAAACACAATTCACATTTTAGTCGAGTTTTCTAGCACAAGCTTTTGACGGCAAATGAAATTATGATGAGTAGAACTACGTGGGAAAATGGACCTTCTTTCTTTGATTTTTAGCAAGCATTTTTGGAAAGTAACAATTCTATTCAGTTCGGTTTCGGAAAACTTGCAGGTCGCAAATTAGTGCGTTCTGCGCCGCCGGCAACCTAAAATCAAAGGCGGCGCGGGTTGATCTCTCTGGTTGAGGCTGCATTCATTTATTCAACTTGACACGTGTGAAGGGCTTACTCTCCTAGTGGCTCCGCTTGGTCTTGCTCCCTTCCCGCACTATTCCTCAACAGGGCGGAACGTCTCCTCATAAGAATCCTGCCCATGAACCTCTTGCCACTAATCGAGCATCGGACCCCTCCTGTCAACCCCTTTTTTAGAAAAGCCAGATTTGGATTCGCAAGTCTTAGAGATGGGCCTGCCTAACACTTTCTTCTTATTCATTATCCACGCAATTCTCAGAGGCGGTGCTATCGTATATAAGAGAAAGGTTCAGAGCATCTGCGTTAAGCCACCCTTTCTTGAGTCTTGGAATCTATTTGTTTCCGTACCCCCATTGAGTCGTGTCATAGTTCCTATGCTTCTATGATCTTATCTTGTTGAGTCCTGGCCTTCAATTGTGTCTACCTTATTAATTGTCCCATGTTGTCCTTCTGCTTCAATCTTGGCCAGGAATCCCCCTCCCTTTCTTATTTCGAATATCTCTTTGGCTACCAACTCAAAGAGTAAAGTGGTGGTAAGATATGGAGGGGTCCGGCTCCCTCTTGGAGCTTTGAACTAACCGGACTAGGTGCTAGCATGGTAGCAAGAGAGGCCAGGCGGTGACAATTGAGAGGTTGTCACTGGGCATTCCTAGTCACATGGGAAGAGAGGTCAGTCAAATTCGCTATTTCGATTTTGTTAGTACTTGGGAACAGCGTAGCGACGGATAATTAAAAATCAAAATAGGTCCAGTCCAGGGGACAAATCAATAGGAAATGCTATTTGCTTTGTAAGTTGTTTTTTCCCTCTTTCTCTATCCCTATCCCGCAGGTACAACGTTTGAATCAATAGAGAACCTTTTCTTTTGTATCTGTATGAATAGATATTATTCCATTCCAATTCCTTCCTGATACCTCCCAAGGAAAATCTTGAATTGGATCCTAAATTGACGGGTTAGTGTGAGTTTATCCATGCGGTTATGCACTCTTCGAATAGGAATTCATTTTCTGAAAGATCCTGGCTTTCGTGCTTTGGTGGGTCTCCGAGATTTCCTTGCGAAGACGAGCAATTATGACACCTTTGAGATAGGGATTAAGGGGACCTCCCCTACCTAGCCAGAGGTTAAAACCATTTGGGCCATATAGGGTTTTCGTCTGCATGGCTAGAACACGTTCAAAGGATTTATTTCTTTTGTGATCTAGGCGAGCAAGTACCTTGAAACCTGCACCACCAACATGACACAGAGTGGAGCATGTGGTTTAATTCGATACAACGCGCAAAACCTTACCAGCCCTTGACATATGAACAACAAGACCTATCCTTAACGGGATGGTACTTACTTTCATACAGGTGCTGCATGGCTGTCGTCAGCTCGTGTCGTGAGATGTTTGGTCAAGTCCTATAAGCCAAATTTCATTTTTCTAAGATTCATTGCTTGATTTTGCATGCTCTGCTCCCAAAATGCAGAGATACTTTCGAGGGCAGATCCGGGTTGGTATACATCGGTACTCCAGTGCATTTCTCCCTCTGAGTTAGAATAAATATGTTTTCTAACCCTCTCTTTAAAATTAAACGTATAGGTTCCCGCTCGAATCTCAGCAATAACTTGTTCTGATTGTACATATTGATCGTTTTGGAATACTATGTTATTTCCTATGTTTGTATTAGGCATATTTACTTTCTTCGTTGGGTCCATAGGAATCCCTTTTAATCAATTCAATCAACAAAGAGTGGATTTGGATATATTATCCAAATTGTTAACTCCAAAAATAAACCTTTTACATCAAAATTCAAAGTTTGCTGATGCCTTAAGATAGGAAGATCCTCCTTCAGCCGATAAGGCCAAAAATCCAGTGGATAAAGAGCGGGTGAGTGGAACTAAAAATCTATGTATTAGCCCTTTATCTGAAAAAACTTGTGCTAAGCGCTTGTTTCTTGCTGCACTTGTTTAGTAAGCTTTCACCTTGTGACTCATTCCTTCGGTCGAGCGTTCTTCAGACAGACGTCGATCAATCTATCATAGGCCGTTTTGTCATTGTCTGATTTTTGGTTGTCTAATCACACTCGAAATTATGTATCTACTTATCGTATTTTTGTCCCTGCTCGGTAGTTCCGTAGCAGGGTTTTTTGGACGTTTTCTACTTTACTCCGTCAAGACTTGCTTTTTATTTTTCTTTCACCCTGCATCCCCTTTTATATTAAGAAGGAGCTACGAGCAAGGCAGTTTTGCTTCGGAAAGAAAAGAAGCCAGCAGTTCCTTTCCTTCCTTCGACCAAACGCTCTCTTTTAGCCCTGGCCATCCCCCTTTCTGCTCTCTCTTGGAAGCTCGCTTCTTTCTTGTTGGCAGGCTCCCTTTGAAAGAGTTGAATGAGGTTTTTTTATTCCTGGTGATTTGAAGCAATTTTATTACAGCGGCTCCTAAGGCCTTTGCATGATTGGGCGATGGATGTTCTCCGTCGCTTACCGTGTGATGGGACCTTTGACCAGCCAAAGTAACACACGAGGAAAGCAGAGTCCATGTGTCATCCTTGGACTTGGCCTCCCAGTGCTTTGTTTTCCACGACAAAAAAGTAGACTTCGTTAATCTTATTGATGAGTGTTAACTCGTCAGCACTGCTCGTCGGACGGAGATGATTCTTCGACCTTCAGGTATGGTCACCGGTGTGGTGCCTGCCACAGTGCCTCCGATGCCAAAGTCAGTATAACAAGTTTTTCTGGGAAATGAACAATGTAATTTGGAAAGAATTAGAAAGGTCTCTTAGAGTTTCTTTTGCATACCTCATTCTCTTCAGCAATGTGGGAGATTTATATATGTTCTCATGGCTTCTAGCCGTTGGGGTAGTTATGGAGGTCTTAATGCTCCTTTTAGTAACGTCCGGGGTAGTTTAATGTGCCATCACTGTCCTTCAACGGACTGTACAGTTGTTCCTGTAACCGTTTTGGGTTTGATTGCCTGCATTGAATGGTCAAGATATCTTCGTCAGTAAAGCATATAATTGACTTACCTAGCCAGAGTCTGTATTCGTCTGTACAGTTGGGATCGTCCGTGTGTGCGTGAGCTCGTCAGTCCCGTCAGTGGCCCCCCGATTCTATGTTCGTCGTTTTAATGACGATCATGGAATACGAGGGTTACAGGTTGTAAATGACTCTTGGGGTTCTGTTCCGTATTAAGTGCGAAGTGGCGGCGCTTCACAGATCGTGGCCTACGTGGCACGTGCTGATTGGGGCAATTAATGCCCAAGGTAATGGGACTATTGGGTTTCCCGCCGGCCTTTCCGTTTTTCGAGCTTTTCTTTTTAACTTCCTTCTTTTCTCATTTTTTTTCTTCTTTACTTTTTAGCCATTACTCTTCTTCTAGCTTTCTTCTGTTACTTTTCTCTGAGTCGATACACTGGTCAAGCAAAGCTTTCTCACTCTGCCATTGATTAAGGTATGCTTTTCTTTCCCTCCCGTTTCTCTTTCCTTACTTTTGCTTGTAGTATTGTTCCTGATTTTCTTGTTTTTTTCTGTTTCTTTTTGTTTTTGGTTTTCCTGCGGTTCAGTTGGGTTTTCATGGTTGGTAGTTCTGAGGTTAGAATTGTTTGTCCTTCAGTTTCTTTCCTCTTTGCGCGTTTAGGAGGGGCTTTAGGCACTTTCTCTGATTTTGGGGATTTTGTTTTTGAGGGTAGTGGCCTTAGGGCGGTGTTGACTGAATTGTTGCCTTTAATTAGGCAGTCAGTTGATTGGTTCGAGGGTCAGGTGAGTAGGGAGAATATTATGTTCGAGGTTAGATCCAGCGATCTCGAGACTGGGTTGTCGTCCAGCGGCAATCCAGTGGAGGGAGATACAGCTGTTTTCTCTCCCCGGGTAGTTAGGGCTTTCTATGCCCTGGAAGAGGTTTGTGGTCTGGAAGCAGAGACGGTGAGTAGGTTTAGGGATAGATTTCAGTTCCCAGAGAGAGTTCGTGTTCGTCGTCCTAATGACGAGGACAGGGCCTGTCACTTCTTCTCGGGTGAGGTGTGCTTTTACGAGGCTGCCTTTACCTGTGGATTTAGATTCCCCGTCCACCCTTTCTTCATGGAGCTCCTGGGCTATTTTGGGATCGCCCCTGGGCAGCTGATGCCTAATTCGTGGAGAATAGTAGTCAACTGTATGGAGATATGGTTGGCTGCTAATGGGGATACGATTAAGGTGGGTGAACTCGTCCACCTTTATTGTCTGAAAGAATCGAAAGAGTATGGATATTATGAGCTGGTTCCTTGGGAAAGAAGGGCCAGGATTATTAGAGGGCTGCCTTCGTCTTTCAGGTATTGGAAGTCGAGATTTTTCTTTGTGTCAGGGGATGACTTTGAGACTCCCTCCAGTCAGGAATGGGGTGACATTCCAAGATTGCTTCGTCGGTGGGCAACCCCGACCTTAGGTGCGTCAGTTTTCCTCCTCGTCGTTTTAGCTTTGTGGTATTCACTTGCTCGTAATTGTCACAACCTTTTTGTTATCCTCCTTTTTGCAGTGAATAGACGGCCTAAGCTCAAGAGCAGGTACAAGGAGCGTGTTGAGCAGGCAATTGAATACGCTCAGACGATTGAAAACTGCGACGACCTGGTAGACCCGAGGACGTTAGCTTTTTACAACCTTGGTCCAGATCCTTCCTCTTTTGTTCTGCGGAATATTGAAATTGAAGGAAAGAAGGGTAAGTGTTGAGTTCGTCAGTGCCCTTTTTTTTTAAATTTTTAAATTTTTTTTTTTAAAAATTTCTAACTCTTTTCCAGGTACTGGGAGAGAGTCTTCATCTTTCCTCTGAGTACCTTACCCAGGAGGTTAAGGTGGCATCCCTGACTTCTAGGGTGGAGGCGTTGGAGGCAGAGAATTCGGGCTTGAAGAAGGATCTCATCGAATCAATGGGCACGGCGAATACCCTGAGAGAGTAAGCAAAGAAACTTACAGACGATCTTAGGGTGGAGTGTCAGCTGACCATTGAGAAGGACGAGCAGATTGTGGCAGCAAAAGAGAGCCTCAAGACAATCGCGGCGAGATCAGTGGCAGCCTTCCAAACAACTGACGAGTACAACACTGTGCTCCTCAGTTGGTATTTCAAGGGTTTTGAGCTTCTCAGGAGATACCTCGTCAAACACCCTTCTGGAGTGAACATGGAGGCACTTGATCTGGAAGAGGTGGATCAAGAAATGGCGGCTGACGAGGCTGTACAATCGTCTGCCACTGAGACTGAGACCTCAGCTGACGCTCCTGATGACGCTACTCGAACTGAGGACGCCCTTGCTGACGACGCTGTTGGACGAGTTTGATACTTAGGAATTCTTTTGCTTTCTTTTTGTGGTGCCCGTCATGTTTTGGGCTTTTTTTCTTTTTTTTTTTTGTAAATCTATTTGTCAAACAATCTTATTTTGAGAACAGTATCTTTAGCCCAGCGTTTATGGGCTTTTAGTCGTAGAAACAATTGGCCCATTAGCCTCTGGCCTTTAATTTTATTTCTTCTGGCCTTAAATTTTATTTCGTACCTGTATTTGTGATTGTTCGTTCCTCTTTTGTTTGATGCATGTTTGTAACTTGTCTCCACCTAGGCAGGTAGCCATTTCTGGTTCTTTTAGTAATCGTCGGTTACTTTGTTCCGTCTAGGCGGAATCCCGTTACTTGGGCGTTTTTAGGTTTTCAATCACTAAGTTATATTCGTCAGTAACTTACATCCGTCTGGGCGGAATCTTGTTACTTGGCCAAATTTTTGGCTTTTATCACCAAGGGATATTCGTCAGTAACTTACATCCGTCTAGGCGGAATCTTGTTACTTGGCCAAATTTTTGGCTTTAATCACCATGGTATATTCGTCAGTAACTTACATCCGTCTATGCGGAATCTTGTTACTTGGCCAAATTTTTGGCTTTAATCACCAAGGTATCTTCGTCAGTAACTTACATCCGTCTATGCAGAATCTTGTTACTTGGCCATATTTTTGGCTTTCGCTTCGGGCATGTTCATACACAAATATTGGATGAATAATTTATTTATTGATCGTAAATGATAGGCACGTCTTTCCATTACATCTATTGATGGTATTTCTTCAAGTGTTCAATGTTCCAAGGTCTTGGGAGCCTTTGTCCGTCTGAGGTCTCCAGGTGGTAGCTGCCTTGCTTGGAGTAGTGAACGACTTTGTATGGCCCCTCCCACGTGGGAACGAGCTTTCCTTGGGTTGGATCTTTGGTTGCCTGAGTCACCTTGCGTAGGACGAGGTCCCCTATGTTGAGTCTTCTGAGCTTCACCCTCCTGTTGTAGTAGTCTGTCATCTTTTTCTGGTATTCCGTCATCTTACTGAAGGCTTTGTCTCTCACCTCGTCAAGGCAGTCTAGGTCAACTCGCAGTAGGTCGTCGTTTTCTTCTTCGTTAAACGCTTCTCTCCTGGTGCTAGTTATTCCCACTTCAACAGGGATTACTGCTTCGGTCCCATAGGTGAGTCTGAAGGGGGTTTCTCCCGTTGGGGTTCTAGCCGTGGTTCTGTAGGCCCACAAGACGTTGGGCAGTTCTTCTGGCCAGGCTCCTTTCGCGTCATCTAGCTTGGTCTTTATGATCTTGAGCAACGTGCGGTTCGTCACTTCCGTTTGTCCATTCGCCTGTGGGTGGCCTGGTGACGAGAACTGGTTCTTGATGCCCAAGCTCGAGCAGAAGCTCCTGAAACTCTAGCTATCGAACTGTCGTCCATTATCCGATATGATCGTCCGTGGGATCCCGAACCTGCAAACTATATTCCTCCATACGAATCCCTGGATTCTGGCGTCGGTGATGGTTGACAATGCCTCTACTTCAACCCATTTAGTGAAATAATCAATAGCAACTAGTAAGAATTTTACCTGACCTTTGCCTTGAGGCAGTGGGCCGACGATGTCGATTCCCCATTGCGCGAATGGCCATGGAGATGTTATCGTCGTCAGCCTTTCTGATGGTAGCCTTTGAACATTCCCGAACCTTTGACATTTGTCACACTTCTTCACGAGTCTTGCTGCGTCATCTTGCATGGTTGGCCAGAAGTAACCTGCTCGCATAATTTTTCTTACCAGGGATTTTGGGCCTGCATGATCTCCGCAGATCCCTTCATGAACCTCTCTCAGGATGTATTCAGCCTCTCCTTCGTCCACACACCTCAAGTAAGGCATTGAGAAGCCTCTTTTATACAGGGCATCATTGAGGATTGTGAATCTAGCGGACCTCTTCTTGATCTTCCTAGCTTCGTCTGCATTTTGGGGTAGGTGACCGTCCTGGAGGAAGGATATGATGGGCATCATCCAGCTACTCGTGCCCTCAACTGCGAATGTTGGAATTTCTTCTATGCTTGGGTTTCTCTGTATCTCCATCATCAAATCTGCCCTTGGTTCTGTTTCTTCTGACGAAGCTATCTTTGAGATTTCGTCTGCAGCCATATTCTGACTTCTCGGAATCTGGATAAACTCCACTTTTTCAAATTCTTGAATCAAGCGTCTCGTTAGTCTGAGATACTTCTGCATTCTTTCTTCTTTTGCTTCGTACTCTCCTCTGACCTGCCCAATTATTAGCTTTGAGTCATTCTGGACTAGTAGGTTCTTAGCCCCAAGCTCTCTTCCAAGCCTTAAGCTCTCTTCCAAGCCTTAAACCTGTTAGAATTCCTTCGTATTCAGCTTTGTTATTGGTTGCTGGAAATCTTAGCTGCACCCCATACTTCAACATCTCACCCTCAGGAGTGGTTATGACGACCCCTACTCCTCTTTTTTTGGCTGACGAGCCATCGGTCTGCACCATCCATGTTTCATCCTTGATGGCAAGGCTCGGCTCGTCTGGATAGGTAAACTCGGCGATGAAGTCAGCCAGAGCTTGTGCTTTGATGGCCGTCCTGGGATGGTACTCCACGTCGAATTGGCTGAGTTCGATTGCCCATTGGATCATCCTCCCGGCTGCTTCGGGTCTATTCATAGACTTCTTGATGGGTTGGTCCGTCATTACCAATATTGGGTTTGCTTGGAAATATTGCCTGAGCTTGCGCGAGGCTATTATCAATGCTAACGTGATTTTCTCGATCTTTGGGTACCTGGACTCAGCTCCTTGGAAGGCTTGACTGACATAGTAGACGGGGAGTTGTTTCCTGTTTTCCTCTCATATCAAGGCTGCACTGACGGCCGTAGAGGACACGGCCAGGTACAAATACAGGTTTTCGCCTTCTTTGGATGGGCTCAGGAGTGGTGGGTTGCTAAGGTAACGCTTTAGCTCTTGTAAGGCCGCTTCACATTCGTTAGTCCATTCAAAGGCCTGCTTCAGGGTCTTGAAGAATGGCAAGCATTTGTCCGTTGCTCTAGACACGAATCTGTTAAGTGCTGCAATCCGGCCCGTGAGCTTCTGGACTTCCTTGACGGACTTAGGCGATGCCATATTGAGTATGGCCTGCACCTTCTCAGGGTTTGCTTCTATTCCTCTCTGAGACACCATGAACCCGAGGAATTTTCCTGAGGCGACACCAAAGACACACTTACCAGGGTTCAGCTTCATTTGGTATTGCTTGAGGGTGTTGAATGTCTCCTTAAGGTCGTCCAGATGCTCGAGTTCTTCCTTGCTCTTGACGAGCATATCGTCGACGTACACTTCCATATTCCTGCCTATCTGTTTGACAAACATTATGTTTACCAGCCTCTGATAAGTTGCTCCTGCATTCTTCAGACCAAAGGGCATTACCTTATAGCAGTAGAGCCCTTGACTGGTGATGAAGGCGGTTTTATCCTGATCCTCGTCAGCCATTTTTATCTGGTTGTACCCTGAGAATGCATCAATGAATGTTAGCAGCTTGTGCCCGGCCGTAGAGTCTACTAGCTGGTCTATTCTGGGGAGAGGAAAACTGTCCTTTGGGCAGGCCTTGTTCAGGTCTGTGAAATCCACGCACATTCTCCATTTTCCATTCGGTTTTTTAACCAGGACGACGTTGGCTAGCCAGTCTGGATAGTATACCTCCCTGATAAAGCCTGCAGTCAAGAGTTTATTTACCTCGTCGGCAATTGCTTGGTCCTTTTCTGGCGCAAAGGTTCTTCGTCTCTGCTTGATGGGTCTCTTCTCTGGGTCTACATTCAATCTGTGTTGAATAACCTCCGGAGATATGCCTGGCATGTCATCGTGGCTCCAGGCAAAGACATCCAAGTTCTCCCTGAGAAATTGAATGAGCCTCGTTCTCATCTCAGGGCTTAACGTCGTCCCTATCCTGGTTGTTTTCGTTATTTCCCCCTCGATCAACTCCACCACTTCCAGTGCTTCCACTTTTTCTTCCTCTTTTTCTTCTACCATCCACATGTGGTCTTCCTTAGCTGCTAAAACAGCTTGATAACATTCTCGAGCTAGAACTTGGTCTCCTTTGACTTCGCCAACACCGTCTTCCGTTGGAAATTTCATCTTCAAGCAGTAGGTGGATGTGGACGCCCTCCACTTGTTGAGTGCTGGCCTTCCGATGATGACATTGTAGGATGAGGGACTATCTACTACCAAGAAGTCTATCTGACGAGTTAACTGTTTTGGGTCCGTCCCTACTGTCACTGTTAGGGTCACTATGCCTCTGGGATACACTCTGTCGCCACTGAAACTGACGAGTGGAGAGTCGAATGGACGAAGTCTCTTGGGATCCAGCTTTAATTGTTGGAATGCGGAAAAGTAAATGATATCAGCAGAACTACCATTGTCCACGAGGACCCTTTTGGTGTTGAACCCTTCTATGGTGAGCTTTATGACCAAGGGGTCATTGTGAGGCTATTTTACTCCTCTGGAGTCACTCTCATTGAAGGTCATATCCTGATCTGTTCTTCTCTGCTTTGGCAGGGGTGTCATGTGGACGCTATTCACTTGTCGTTGATGTGTTTTCTTGAGTGATTTGAATGAGCCACCGGTGGTAGGCCCCCCTGCGATCGTCTGTATCTCCCCGACCACATTTTGAGGAGGTTGTGATTGACGGCTGTCCTCCCTGGATGAGGGCCCATGTTGGCCTTTATTTTCATCTTGGAATCTATTGTGTTCCCCCTTCTTCACGAATTTCTGTAGCTTCCCCCTCCGTATCAATTCTTCTATCTGTTCTTTGAGATCCCTACAATCTTCGGTGTAATGGCCATGATCTTTGTGAAATTGACAGTATTTACTTTTGTCGCGGACGTTAGGAGATGAGTGCAGTGGTCGTGGCCACTTAAGGTAGTGCTCGTCTTTGATCTGCGCTAAAATTTTGTCAATAGGCATAACGAGAGGAGTGAATTTTACCGTGCGTGGATTTTTATCATCTTTCCTTCTGACTCTGTCATTAATTCGATGATCTGGCCGGTCCCCTTTTTGCCCTCTACGATCGTCTTCTCTTTTTCCTTTGTCCCCTGGTCTGTCCCCGTCCTTGATAGCAGCCAATGCGTCCTCAGCGTTCATGTACTTCTGCGCCTTGAGGAGCATTTCAGCCATCGTCTTTGGGGGATTCTTCGCGAGCGAGCTGACGAGATCCCTTGACCTCAACCCTGCCTTAAAGGTCGTCAGCTGCACCATATCGTCAGCTTCGTCCACCTCCAGTGTTTCCCTCGTGAAACGTTTCACATACGACCTCAGAGTTTCCTTTTCTCCCTGCCTGATGGTGAGCAAGTAATCAGCGGTCCTCTTTGGCCGTTGTCCCCCAATAAAGTGACGCAGGAAGGCGTTGCTCAGCTGTTCGAACGTATCGATCGACGATGTTGGCAGCTTTGTGAACCATTCTCAGGCGGCTCCCCTGAGTGTAGTTGGAAAGGAACGACACAATATTTCATCCGGAGGCTGTTGAAGTCCCAGGGTCGTCTTGAATGTATTCAGGTGATCTTGGGGGTCCTTCAGCCCATCAAAAGGCTCGAGCTGAGGTAACCGAAATTTTGTTGGCACTGGACAGTCAAGGACCGCTGCTGTGAATGGCGAATCTGTCGCCCGGACCAACCGATCCACTCTCCGCTCCGTTTTTCCTTTGATGGCCTTTCTTAGTTCGTCCATCTCCCTCCTCATCTCCCGAAGAATGTCTGAATTCTGCTCGGCGGGAGTGTCTGGCCTTCGATGGTCGCTTCTTCTGTTGCTATCCCCCTCATCTTCCTGATTCCCCTTCGAACGATTTTCCTCCTGCTGAAGCTGTAGTTTCATTTCTTGGTTTTGCCTGGTTAGTTCTTCAACTGTGACTGCAAGGGCTTGAACTTGCTGAGCTAGAGCTGTAGAATCTTGATTAAGCTCCATCCTAGAGAAAATAAGAATAAGGAACCACTATTTCGAGTTTGAACAAGGAAATGTCGTCCCCACAGACGGCGCCAAACTAATGAGTGTTAACTCGTCAGCACTGCTCGTCGGACGGAAATGATTCTTCGACCTTCAGGTATGGTCACCGGTGTGGTGCCTGCCACAGCGCCTCCGATGCCAAAGTCAGTATAACAAGTTTTTCTGGGAAATGAACAATGTAATTTGGAAAGAATTAGAAAGGTCTCTTAGAGTTTCTTTTGCGTACCTCCTTCTCTTCAGCAATGTGGGAGATTTATGTATGTTCTCATGGCTTCTAGCCGTTGGGGTAGTTATGGAGGTCTTAGTGCTCCTTTTAGTAACATCCGGGGTAGTTTAATGTGCCATCACTGTCCTTCAACGGACTGTACAGTTGTTCCTGTAACCGTTTTGGGTTTGATTGCCTGCATTGAATGGTCAAGATATCTTCGTCAGTAAAGCATATAACTGACTTACCTAGCCAGAGTCTGTATTCGTCTGTACAGTTGGGATCGTCCGTGTGTGCGTGAGCTCGTCAGTCCCGTCACTTATTGACGACGCTATTTTCTTCCTTATCTTCTACTTTGGGCCTCTGTCTTTTGGACCTTGTCCCCTTGGATTTTTATTTGATATATTTGTTTTTTTTTTTTTTTTTTACTGTGTCTCTTGGTTTATTTGTTTTCTTGTTAGTGATTGATTTCAACGATTTAGAGGTGCAGCATTTCTTTTTTTTTTTTTTTTTAATGACTAAAGGTGTGTTTGGATATAGCTTATTTTGTTGAAAATTAAAAATTGAAAACCGAAAACTAAAAACACTGTAGCAAAATAATTTTTAAATGTGTGAATAGTGTTGTAGAACTCATTTTTAATAAAAGTTTTGTTGAAAAAAGAAGTTTGTGGGTCATGTGAATAGTGCACGAGACTCACTGGAAAAGCAAAATAGTTGTTGAAACGCACTTCTCAAAAAAAAATTTTGAAAAACACAAACACTGGAGCAAATCATCAGTATCCAAAACAGGTACCTTGTTTGGTAGAGTTGTTAAACAACCCATTTTCAGATTTTAAACGACATTACACATTTTTTCACACACTTTTTTACTCACACGTATTTCAAAAAATTACAAATAATATTACTCAAACTCCTCTACCAAACGGGCAATCTCTTGGATTATTGTTTTAGTCGATAAGTAATTTTAATAAAAGAATTCATCAAAAATATATCAATAAAAGAAGAAATCACCATCCAAAGAAAAAATATAACTCCCATAGACCCATAATCCTAAGTGCTTTCCTCATGATTATGGTTTTTTATTTTATTTTATTTTATTTTATATGAGAGCTAGCCAGGAAACTGTTAGATTCCCAAAAAACATAATATTGTTAGTTTCCTGGCTAGCTCCCTTGTTTTTTGTTTTTTATTTTTTATTAAATTTATTTTACTATATTTAAAATTTATAATGTCTTATTCACCAAATTAGTGAAATTTGGACCAATATTTTTTATTGAGTTACAAAGCCCAACATTTTCTAGCCTGGTTTGATTCCTGCGGCTGACAACCCATAGAGCTCGTTTAATTTCCATT
Organism: Quercus ilex subsp. ballota; assembly: GCA_032727855.1. NCBI lineage: Eukaryota > Viridiplantae > Streptophyta > Magnoliopsida > Fagales > Fagaceae > Quercus > Quercus ilex. The sequence continues at coordinate 37,302,912 of CM064915.1, forward strand.
TCTCCCCTTCGTCTTCGCTCGGCATATCCATATTTAAGAATTGTATCAATCACAAATTCACTGATCAGTATGATTTGTCTATAGGGTAATGTTAGTGTTTGTTACACACTCGTTGTTACACACAAGCTACTACACACTTTTTTTGAACTGAAATCGTGAGTTTAAAATTTAATTTCAAGTTAAAATCGTACCTTTAACTCACAATTTAAATTCAAAAAAAGTGTGTATAATAGCTTTTATCCTTGTTTTGTAACCTTCTAAAAAAAAAAACTCATTTGAGTAAGACAAATATTATTTTAAAGAAAACAATCATTTTGTGCCTCTTAGCCTATTTTGTTCTTTCATTATTTCCCTAAATTTTCCAATAGAATTACCATTGACTGCATATAATAAGTACCTAATTGTTAGTGGATTAGGCCGGCCGCCATAACAGTGATTTTAAGGTTGCTCTAGCAGATGTTTATATTTTAGCGAGAAGTGAGCTTTTTCCTAGTCTTTGCTCTGACTATTAAATTTGTTGCCTGTTTTACTAGAATGACTTCAACATGGCACGTAAGATTCTAATTGTAATTTTGTAGAGTATTGAGTGGGTTCTTCTTCTTTACATTGATTTGACTCATTTGGATCTTATGGATGAATTTGCACGAATATTCAGTGAGGAATAAGTAATATATATTAGATGAGGATTAATATAATGGTTAACAGAGACATGATCATAGCTGGGTTGCCAAAAGGTCCAAAACTAAGTTCTAACATGTCATATTCGAGAAAAATTCAGCTCGTTCAGATTGTCTGAACCTTGTAATCTGTATATATTTTAAATATGAAAGTAATATTAAATAATAGACCATGGATGTTTATGAATCTTCTTAGCTATAAAGTATGAGAGAGAGGCACAGTTTGTTCATGTCATACTGTTAACTAGCTATCACACCACACATTTTTCTTCCTTTGCTGCCTCTTCTACTTCACCAAGTCTCCTTCCCAACTTATATAATGCGATATTTTGCAGTAGATGTTGTCCATTTGATTTTATTTTCATGTCTTCTTTATTTATGTTCCACCAGTGCTGCTCAAGATTATGCGTATGTCAACTGTAATACTTCTAATAATTACACCTCTGGAAGTGTCTATGAGCAAAACCTTAACCTTACTCTTACATTTCTTGTTGCCAATTCTTCTATAAATGGATTCTATATCACTAATGTGGGTCAGAACCTTGATGCAGTTTATGGCCTAATACAGTGCATAGGTGATCTCTCTAACAAGGATTGCCAAACTTGTGCATATACTGCAGCAACAGAGATCAGGAGCAACTGTTATAATCAGAAGGAAGCTTCCATAGGTTTTAATAATTGCTCATTACAGTACTCGGACAGGCGTTTTTTCTCGACTGTCAATAGTGCTCCAACAAGGGCATTTGCTAATGTGAATGATGCAACTGACACGCTTCTTTTTAAGCAGAAGTTGGAACCTTTGGTGCAAAATATTTCATCTGATGCTGCAGCCAGTCCTTCAAAGTTTGCTGTTGGGGTCATAGGCTACACTGTTTTTGTAAATATCTATGCTATGGCACAGTGCACCAGAGACTTGTTAGATAACCGCTGCTTGACTTGCCTGCAAGGGCTTATCAGTTATATGCATGGATGCATGCTGTGATAAAAAAGTAGGCAGTCGTATATACACTACGAGTTGCAATCTTCGTTTTGAGATATATTCGTTCTTTCTCTCACCATTACCACCTCCTCCACCTGAAGTATCTTCTAAATCTTTTCCATCCCCTTCACTGCCTGAGAACAATGCACTACTAGAACTACGCCAGAGAACAATGTAACTACAGCTGGAACTAGTAAGACAACAAGTAATCATGCTGGTATGTTTTTTGCTCATTAATTTCAAATCTCTTGAGGATTTACCAACAAGTATCTCATTGACCCGGAGTGTGAAAACAAATTAATCACCTTTTGTGTTAATTTAGTATATTTCTTGTTGCATGAATGATGAACCTATTTCATGCGTATGTGAGCAGGAAAGAAGAACAACTCAGAAGTTTTTGTTTTGGTAATCATCCCATTAGCTGTTGCATTGGTTGTGATATCTATAATCTTCGGCTACTTCTTATGGAGAAGAACCACAAGAAAAAGAGTTGGTAAATCACGTTATATCTCTTGCAGCATTCAATCAAATTGTTAGCTGTAAAATTTAAATTTCATTCTTCTCGTTTTATCAATAAACTTTGATGTAATAAAAATTTATTTCTTAGAACATTACATGATATTAGGAACACTTTTAGTATGCCTTACTTAAGCGAGTTTCTAAATTAAGCTTTCTGCTATCCGAATTCATATATGTTTTATATTGTATTGTCAAATAGAGAGTGTTCATGAAGGTGGAGATAAGAGCAGTGAATCTATTTTGATGGGTCTAAGTACACTTAAAGTTGCAACAAGAAATTTCTCTAAGGACAATAAACTTGGAGAAGGTGGTTTTGGTCCTGTTTACAAGGTACTTGGTTATCTACGATGCATATGCTATCTTTTCCCATTTCTATCTTGTAGATTGAATGCACTGTCTGTATACACCAGGGTAAACTCTTAGATGGAAGAGAAATAGCTGTTAAAAGGCTATCAAGGAGCTCAGGGCAAGGTCTAGAAGAACTTAAAACGGAAGTAGTGTAGGTTGCCTAATTGTTGCATCGGAATCTGGTAAGGCTGTTAGGCTTCTGCTTAGAAGAAGAAGAGAAGCTACTTGTTTATGAATACCTACCTAATGGGAGCTTGGACAAAATTTTGTTTGGTATGAATAATTTCATGTTTTTCTTGCTATTTTGTCTCCATTGTTTGACTAGCATATACTCTGTGGATATATAATCATGAAATTGTGGTCACTACAATAACATAAAGTAGTTGCGGAAAACTAGTCTAATACTGGGATGTAACCCTTGTCTGTTTGGCAACAACTTTTTCTTTTAGCTTTTTAGCTTTTAAAGCCTCACTTTTTTTAAGTCCAATCATATTTTAACCAACTTTCAGCTAAATGCTACATCCATGTACATTGTGGAGGAAATTTTTGTTTAAAGGAACTTCTCCTCATCAATTGGTTATCTTTTTGCACTTAATAGTTCATGTTCTAATTATCCTTTTCTTGTTAGCCTTGCTAAACCATTTTTTTTCTTTTACACTGATAACAATCTATTGATCTGATGCTTGGATGATGCTGCAGAGCAAAGAAAACAATTTAGTTTGGAATGGGAAAAGCGGTACAAAATAATTATTGGAATTGCTTGAGGACTACTTTATCTGCATGAAGATTCTCAGCTCAGGATTATTCATAGGGATTTGAAAACCGGTAACATCCTGTTTGATGAAAACATGAATCCCAAAATTTCTGATTTTGGTTTGGCAAAATTATTCAATTGAAGCCAAACTCAAGGCAATACAAATCGGATTGCTGGCACTTTGTAAGAACTTCCCCATTCTTGGACAATTTTCATTCTTAATATATTTGCAAACATTATATGTAACTTTCAGATACTGAATTAGTCTGTGTACCAAGTGATGACATGTGTGAATGCTCACGTCTGCATGATGTTTGTATTTTATGATTCTAAAAGGCCCTTTTCTTGTAAAAGACTTACCAACTTTTCTTGTTTGTTGGTGGCATGAAGCGGATACATGGCACCAGAGTATGTTAAGAATGGAAAATTTTCAGATAAATCTGATGTCTATAGCTTCGGTATCTTAGTTTTAGAAATTATAGCTGGTCGAAAAAGCTCTTCAATTCATTGAATCTTCAAACCTATGTAAGTTAGCTGTATGAGTGTTCTCTTCTGTGCATAATTTTTAATTAGCAGCTCAAGATTGATTTGAATTCAACTTGTTACAGGTATGGCAACATTGGGACAATGGAATGGCTTTGGAGCTGTTGAATACAAGCTTGGGTGATCAGTGTCCAAGATATGAAGTTATGAAGTGCATCCATATTGGATTGCTATGTATCCAAGAAGCTGCTGCTAATAGACCTACAATGTCAGAGATTGTAATGATGCTTAGTACCTATAGTACTATAACATCCCCAATACCCTCAAGACCAGCATTTTTGATCACTAGGGAAAATCCTGAATCAGACTTGGTGACAGAAGATGCCGGAGCATCATCTCAAGTCTCAACAATTTGAATCCAAACCAAAACCATCACAGCAATCTATTAATGAGGTTACACCAGCACCACCCCACCAGTTTAATTGTTTAATATTAAAATGCTACAACAGCTTGGTTAATACTTTCTTCTTTTCATGTGTGATTATTGATGGCACTTATTTGGAAATATTTGTTGTTGTAGCTTCTTTTGGGATTTTTATTGTGCATCGTTCTCATGATTGTTTCACACTTAAGGTGCTCAAGACAAATGTTATTGATTTTCATGATAAAAGTTGGTGATCATAATTTACTCAATAAAAGTTTAAATGATATGAGATTCAAGTAATATGTTAATGAGAAAAGTTGGAGAGACCAACATATTTCCTATTTCTTCTATGTTGCATGAGTACAAATTTTTGTGACCATCAGCCAGAGTGACATAGACACGATTGCCTTCAATCTCTCTTATAGGGAAGAGAACACACCGTGGCTATAGTTGCTTTTATCGACGGACAAAAAGAATGCCTGATCCTTAACACTTTCTAACTTTCGCAAAATCTAATTTATGAATCTCAATTTTTACTCTATCTCTGCAACTGTGATCTGTAAACAGTATTTCAAGTGTGAAATGTTCACCGCAAGATTAGATAAACGAGGGACGTGATGTTTTAAGAGATTAAAGAAGGGTAATTCTGTCTTTTCATGTGGTGACACATATGCATAATGTCACTTGTGCAACTAATTTCCATTAAAACTAACGTTTAAATAAGAGAAATGATATGTCCACAACATTTTCACAACATTTTTACAACAAATTCTAAGTGGTAAGTTGTTACTGGTTATTATTGTTGGGGCAAAAAAGTCATTTTAGTGTTAGGTTCAAATTTGAACCAATAACAACTAATCACCTATGATTTGTTGTGAAAATGTTGTAAAAATGTTGCGGATGTAGCACCTCTCTTTAAATAAACTTTGAGTGCAAATGTGCAACACACAAAAAGGTTTTTTTTTTTTGGGTTAAAAGATGATTTCATTCTTACAAACTAAATAGAAACATCAGTTACAGAGCAAACTTTGTTAACATATAGACCAACTACATCCTCATCTAATAAACTTCTAATGTCCACAGGCAGATAGTTATAGGAAATAAAATCACCAGCTTGTTCGAAACTCATCCTAGCTAACAAGTTTGCATAGCGATTGGCTTGGCGAAAGCAATGCCTAAGCTGAACCTGGTGAAACCGAAGCATCAATTGCCTACAATCATCCAAAATTGGCGAGACAACATTATTTTGATAGTTTGGGTTAAGAAAAACATCCACAACAGCTTTAGCATCAAGTTCAATAACTAGAGAATGGATGTTTAAGTTGTTGCATAAAATGAGACCCTCCCAAAGCCCCCAGAGTTCAGCCACAAAGCTGGTAGTCACCCCTATACGCCTTGAAAACCTAGCAATCCACCTTCCATCCTCATCCCTAACCACTCCTCCACAACCTGTCAAACCTAGATTACCCCTAGAGGTCCATTTGTATTTAACTTAACCCAACCTACCTGTGGCTTCTCCCATCTAACTCCTTTGATGATGCAGCGAGTCGGGTCTCTAGGAGATGAAGCACAGAACATAAACTCCATCACTTGGTTTACTACCTCCTTGGCTATATTTGGATTCAGATTCTTCCCTCTAAAAACACACGAATTTCTACTCTTCCATATATTCCATAAGGCAAAAGGAAAGATCATCTTCCAAGGCAGATTCCCAGTAGTGCCATTGAGGTTTAAATTCCCATTGTAGACCAACCAATTCTGCAAATCTAATCTCCAAAAATCTTGGTTTGAAGGCAGCACTCCCAATTGCCTCCATATTGATCTAACCCAAGAGCAATCCCTAAGAGCATGCGTCACTGTTTCTACTCCTTGACATAAAGGAAATTTATCATCAATTCCCATCCCTCTTCGAATAAGACACCCCTTCACTCCTATGCTGTTGTGAGTACATTGCCACATAAAGGTTTTGATACGAGGCAATGTGTTAGCTTTCCAAATCCATTTAGCCGAGAAGGAAGAATCTTGGGCAAAACCATTGACAAGGCTATAAGCACTCCTTAAATCAAAAACACCTCTAGGATTACTCCGCCATGCTAAACTATCCCTTCCTTTACCTGTTAAAGGAATTGGAGTGGCGTGGATCATGAGTTTCACCTCTGAAAGGAGCACAAAGGAAATCTGATTTAAGTCCCACCCTGTATCTGTCATGAGGCCTTTCACTTCCCACTTGGATTCTTCAGGGTTTAGAGGGCCTTGAATGAGGTGTCGAAGGGGTTCTCTCTTAGTCCAATTCCCCTACCAAAAGCTCAACTTACTATCCCTTCTAACCATCCACATGCTGCCTGCATTAAACATTTATCTTCCTTTCTTCATTGCTGTCCAAACTCGAGAACAGGGGAGCCTATTAGCATTAGGCGAAATTAATCTTCTGCTATTACAGTATTTAGCTCTTAGAACCTTAGCCCAAGGGGCTTCTTTTTCATTATTAAATCTCTAATTAAGTTTTGCAAGAAGGGCTACATTCCTTCCCTTTGCAGATTGCAATTTGAGTCCACCTTCATCTTTAGTTCTAGTCACCTTTTGCCAACCCACCCAATGGATCTTCCTAGCTGTCTCCGAAGAACCCCAAAGGAAGTTACGATTGACCTGATCTAATCCCTCAAGAATTTTAATCGGGAGATGAGTGCATTGCATCACATACAAAGGAATAGCCGCGGTAGAAGCTTGGATAAGAACAGCTCCACCAGCCATCGAAAGCAAATTTGCCTACCAACCAACTAGTTTCTGTTTCACCCTATCCAAAATGAAATTATAGTCCTGGGAGGAAGTGCTCTCATGCTTGATGGGAATCCCTAAATACTTGCCAAGATTCGGGGTTGATGCGAAACCAAGGATATCAAATAGGGACTCTCTTGTATCTCTATCCACATTAGGAGAAAAGAATACTCTAGACTTAGCTTCACTAATAGTTTGGCTGAATATGCTACAAAAATCATCAAGAACATCCCTAATTGCCGAGCAATTAATGTGATCCGCTTTGGCAAAAAGAACAAGGTCATCAGCAAAGAAAAGGTGAGAAAAAGCCGGTTCACTTTAAGAAGCTTTCACCGGCTGCCAAAGCTTCATATGACACTTCTCTTCAATGAGTTGGCCAAGGTAATCCATACACAGGATGAACAAGTATGGGGATAGCGGATCCCCTTGTCTAATCCCTCTCAAGGGATATATTGGATCTAAGGCTTCTCCATTCACCAAAATGGATGTGGGGACCGTCAAAACGCAGCTCATAATGATATCGATGAGGTCTACCGGAATATTTTCTCTAACAAGCATATCCTTAATGAAACTCCATTCAAGCTTGTCATATGCTTTCTCCAAATCAATCTTTAAAGCCATATACCCAACTTCCCCCCTCTTCTTGGTGATAAAGTGGATGACTTCTTGGGCTATAATTGCATTGTCTAATCCCTTCCTACCAGGAACGAAGGCTGCTTGAACCGGTGATACAAGCTTATCCAAATGCGATCTTAGTCTAGCAACTATAACCTTAGTGACAATCTTATAGATGGTGTTGCATAAACTAATGGGCCTATAATTGCCCAAAGTCTCCGGGCCTTGAATTTTGGGAATGTGAGCAATGTGAGTTTTATTCAAGTATCTAGGCACTATCCTCTCCACAAAAATCCTCTTAATTTCATCAATGATCGACCTACCCACCACCAACCAAAATCTTTGGAAGAAAGCCGCATGTAACCCATCCGGCCCTGGCACTTTGTAAGCCTTAAGCGACCACAAGGCTGCTTTAATCTCCTCCTTCGTTACTTCCCCACTAATGCTTTCCCTCTCCTCATCCGAGAGCTTGGCTTGCCAAGGCAATATTGAAGGGTTTAAACGAGAGGCACTGGACAAAGAAGTTGTATATATATTGTTAAAACCTTCCCTAATAAACTCCTTAACCTCATTCTCTTCATGTAGCCATTCTCCCATGTTATCTTTGATTGCTAAAATTTGATTTATTTTCCTTCTAACCAATGTGGAGACATGATAAAAAGAAGTATTGTGGTCAACTTGAATTAGCCAATTAACGTAGGATTTTAAAGCCCACAACTCCTCTTCCTACCTTAAAATAGTATCCAATTCCCTTAGGAGCTTTTTCTCGAGCTTAAGAAGAAAGGCAGATGGTCTAACCTCGATTACCTTCTAAATGCCGTTGAGTCTAGCCTTGATGTTCTATTTCTTAACAAAGATGTTCCAAATTGCACTTTGTTCCAAATTAGTGCTTCCTTTGTGAAATTTTTTATGGCCTCCACGAGATTGTTACGTTGTCTCCTCGCATGGGAAACAATCCTAAGGAAGGTGGGATCAGTCAACCAACAGGACTGAAACTTAAAAGGCCTCTCCCTACCCATGTGGTTTCTTGATAACATATCAAGCATGACAGGGCAGTGATCTGAGTGACATCTTGTGAGATGAACAACCCTTGCATCAGGATACAAAGTACACCAGCTAGCATTAACAAAAAATCTATCTATTCTTTTTTGGATTAGGGCTTGAACTTCTCTTTTGTTTGTTCAAGTGAACTGAGGGCCAGAGAAACCAATGTCTATCATCCCACAATTAGCAAGGCATTCCTTGAATAAAAGAGATCTATTCACACTCACCACTCTCCCCCCAAATTTATCCTCATTAAGGAGAGGTTCATTAAAATCTCCAGTTACAACCCAAGGCATATTATGCAGCTCAGCTACTTTATTTAAATTTTCACAAAGAATGTGTCTTTCAGCAGTCTTAGGACTAGCATAAATAGCAGTAAATAACCAGATTTAGAGTTCAATACCTTAACAACGGCATGGATTTCCTGCTCAGTGTTTGATAGCGTAGAGACTTCCACCCTGTCAGAGTTCCATAGCATCCAGAGCCCACTAGTATAACCAATAGTGTTAGTATGAACTGCTTCATCAAACGGGAGCCTACTCGAAATGTCTTTAGCCTTATCACCCCCAATTTTGGTTTCCATCAACACTAAAATCACCGGATCATGATTTCGAACTAGCTCTCGAACATGACTTTGAAATGAGGGCTTCAGAGCACCTTTACAATTCCAAATAATAATATTCATTGGGAATCGATGACGCGGGGTGGGCATTCATCAAAAGGCGGCAGCAACTTCACCTCCTCCCTCAAATTCCATCCAATCATCTTCAACATTTCCCACACCTAATGACGATCCTTTTTAGACAAAAGTGTATTAGTTAAAGACTGCCACCACGGATTCCTAGCCTCTGTCCACGCTGGGTTTGTCAGAGCTAGTCCTCCCTCCCTTACACTCATTTCTGTCAGAGGAATTAAATCTTTCCAAGCTTTCTGAACCTTCTCGTAGGACCAACCAATCACCTGAGTTGGGTTCGCACAAGTTTCGACTATCACCGTCCCCTCCATGTTGACCGCCCATCGCTGACCGGGACAAACTTGGGAGCTAAAGATCAACAGAAGTTTTCGGCCTAGACAGTCCCTCCCCTCCTTATTTTGAATCTTCATCACAACTCGGTTTGGAAACCAGTTTCTGCAAACTATTTGCTATCTCAGGATTTTGTGGTGAGAGCTGAAAAAGATCCTTCTTTACGGCACTAGAGGAAGAACCTTGTGGTGCCTTTGATCACGCAATGGCCTTCTTGCCCTTGATAAAGGCATTTTGATGCGGCTTATTAGATCGTACCTCAAGTTCAGCCCAAGGGTGTTCGTCAGTCCACTTGGGCACTTCTAGGTTTTGAGTTGGGGACTTGTGGGCCTGTTGGAAGCCACTCGGCCTAATACTCCTAATTGCACTTGCTATTTGGGCTTGGTTTAATTGCTTTGGTGGAGACAATTTCCTTTTGGCCTCTCTGCTCGACCCATCCACAAAATTCTGCTTACCTGCTATGAATTTGAACCTGGCCTCACTCTCGGCCTTTCTCTGTTCTTGTCGTAACTTGTCGTTATCCATCACAGCATGGGTCCCTCCACTCCTCTGATTTTTCTGCACGTTCCTCCTATGATCTACTACAATCCAAGGACTGTACGTCCTTTCCTGACCCTTCTCAGGCTCAGGATGCTCTTATAGCAGACCGGTTGTTCAAACTTCCCAATCAACACGGTTGCCACCAAGGGCTTATCCACATCTGTTTGAACACAGAGTCTTGCAAACCTACCTCTCACTTCATTTGCAGTATGCATGTCAACTTTTAGCACATTGCTAATGGATTTTCCAATCTACAAAAGGGCTTTCGAGTTGTAATATTTGATAGGTAGTTCATTTAATCTGATCCATACATCCACCGAAGTGACATTCGCCGTCGCAGGCTGGAAATTTGGTTCCTATGGTCTAATGGAGAGAAAGTGCTCCCCAATAAACCAAGGTCCCCTCCTGAGAGTTGCTTCATAATCTTGTTTCAAGTAAAATCAGGTTAGGAAGAAACCATGCTCCAAATCAACACAATCCAATCTACCAGCAGGTTTCCACATAGAGAGTAGCCTATTTTGAAGAAAACTTAACCCAACAGCCCTTCCATAGTCCTTCACGATAAGAACTCTGGTCCATGGAGTGCGAATTCGCTGTTTGAAGTCTTTAAAGAACTTAACAGCAACTAGATCTTCACGAAGGTTTTCGACCTCCTCATCGGATCCCTCATCATCCTCCATGTTATCTCCAAAACAGAAAGCCTGGGTATAAGCTCCTGGAATATCCCCAATGAGTTTATCCCTGAAGGAACCTGTATCAGTCCATCCTCCCTGCTCATGATTAGGACACACCGATTCTGCATCTTGTCTCCCTCGGTAGCCTACATGACTAACGTCCTTTACTTTCTTATTGCTCCATACTAGCTCTTCTTGTTCTTTTGTTGAGAGCGCAAGAGGGTCCGTCCTAGGCAAGCTTATTTGGCGACCCAAAAAGTTACCATAGTAATAGTTTTTATTATTATTTTTTTTTATAAGACTTGAGTAATATTTTAGTAGGGTAAGTATTCATTCTCATAGTTTAAGAAGAAATAAGGATAATAGGGGACTATCTAGCCTTTTGCCCTTAATTTTTTTTTTTTTATTTAGCAATTTGCCCCTGTTTGTAAACTATATAAGGATATGCCCCTGTTTTGATACTCAATTACCTTAAAATCGAATTTCAATGAAATACTTGATTCATAGAAAATCGAGTTATGCCCGATCAAACTTTAAAAAAAAAAAAAAAGTGCATGGAACTCGAGTTTCAGGAAATCGAGTTCTATGCAAATTTTTTTTTATAAGTGTGATCACCCCATATTCAGGAAGCCCTATAGTGGCGTTTTAAAACCTTATAGTGACGTTTTAAAACCCTATAGCGGCGTTTTCTTGCAAATTTTTTTTTATAAGTGTGATCATCCAATTTCAGGGAGTTCTATAGTGGCGTTTTTAAGCCCTATAGTGACGTTTTAATGCCATATAGCGGTGTTTTCCTGCAAATTTTTTATAAGTGTGATTACCCAGTTTCAGGGAGCCCTATAGTGGCGTTTTTAAGCCCTATAGTGACGTTTTAATGCCCTGTAGTGGCGTTTTCCTGCAAATTCTTTTTTTTAGGTGTGATCGCCCATACAGGTTCAGGGAGCCATAAAGTGGCGTTTTTAAGCCCTATAGTGGTGTTTTTAAGCCCTATAGTAGTGTTTTGGAACTCGATTTCCATAAACTCGAGTTTTTTTTTTTTTAAGTTTGATCGGGCATAACTCAATTCTCTACAAATCGAGTATTTCATTGAAACTCGATTTTAAGATAATCGAGTATCAAAACAGGGGTATATCCCCTATATAGTTTTGAAATAGGGGCAAATTGCTAAATAAAAAAAATAAAAAATAAAAAAAGGCAAAATGCTAGATAGTCCGGATAATAGGAAGTATAGTTTCTTTAAAACCTTCTCCCCTTTCTCCATGTGTGTGTTAAAATACTTTAGTATTCTAAAAAAAAAATGTATAGTTTAGGTTGATACTATAAAATTATTAAATTTAATATTTAGACAAAAAAATAAAAGAATATTAACAACTGTTATAATTATTATATTTCATATCACAAAAAAAGAGTATTAATAATTACCATAATTATCGAATTAAATAATTAGAAAAAATAAAAACAAATCATATATATACCATTTTTCTAATAATAGTTGGCTTCAAGGAGATTCGTGTTGATGTTTCCTAGTCACAAAGACTTATTCTCGGCCACCACGTCCCTACCATAAATGAATATAACAATAAGTTTGTAGTTGACTTCAAGGAGATTTCTATGGATGTTTCCTAGACCCTAGTACTCTGCTGGGAATTAACTTGCCGGCCAAGACTTACTAGGTTTCCATGGCTTACGCATTGAGTGTGGACAATGAATTGAAATTTTTTTTATGGCAATATAATTAGTATTTTTTTTTTCTCCTCTGGTGAAGGTTTACCGAGTTTACCATGACTGTATTTTTCAAGCCATTGAAGAGATGTTAGGGATAAAAGTACTCCAGCAAGCCGATTCATTAAACAAGAATGGCGCAATTCCCTTCAGATATCCTCTTTGACATCTTTTCACGACTACCCATCAAGTCACTTTTTCGATTCAAGTGTGTCTCTCCACTATGGTCCAATATCATTGATGATCCATGTCTTGCTTACATGCACCTAACTCGATGTGTTCAAGAACCCAAAATCTTATTACTTCTTGATCATCATCACACGCCAAATGTAACGTTTACAGAAGCTGGGGTCTTCGTGAAGGCTAACATGAATTTAGTCCCAAAGTTTGCAAATTCAAAAGCATATTTCTTAGAGGGTTGTTGCAATGGTTTGCTTTGTTTTACAAAACGTTGTGATGATACTGTTTTGGTTTTGTTTAATCCTCTTAGGCAAGAAGTTCTAGCACTACCACCATCTACATCCTCTCCTCCATTAGGCAAGAGAAAATATGGATTGGGATTTGATTGTTTAACCAACAAGTACAAGATTGTTAGTGTTTTCTTCCGGAAAGGTGGTTATGAAAATCCAGACTACAATTTGGGTGCTGAAGTATACACTCTAGGTACAAGTTCATGGAGAACTATTAGCAAAGGTCCTCCTTTCCCTTTAATTGGAAAGCCTATATTTTCATGTGGAACTCTACATTGGCTTGTTAACTCTCATGATGCTTTAAAGGATAAGATTGTTTCTTTTGACGTTGGGAAGGAGGAGTTTGGCCTGATTTCTCTACCAAAAATTTTGGTTGGTCATTTGTTTGATCTAGGAGCAAACTTGGCTATGGTTGATTTGTCATCTGATACCCACATCGAAATTTGGGTAATGAAGGAATATGAAAAGAAAGAATGGATCAAAGAATACAAGATTGATATTAATGCACCAATGGGGATGCCAAATAATTCATTGATTGAAGTTATAGGACTATGGGAACTTGGTGAAATACTATTGAAGTACTATGAAAGTTTATTTTCCTATAATCCAAGGACTGGTGAGTTAAGGTACATCCAGATTCCAGGGCTCAGTAATGACACAGAAGTCCTATGTCACATTGGTAACTTGCTATCAATTTCTAGGTTTCAAAGCAGAGTAAAGGTTTAAGGCTTCTGTTTCTGAGTCAAAATTGTGATAAAAAATTATTTAACTATTTTGAATGAAATGAAAGACGCTTAATTTGATTCTCTTGGTTCAGAAACTATTGTGATTTTGCTTGTGTTATGGTATACATTTCCATGTCAATTTTGATCTTAAAGCTTGCTTATTTATTTTCAACGTTCTAGTCCATCATTAACAAGTTCACTTTTCACTTCCCCTTCTTGCTCTTTCTATGTGTTCTTTTGTTATTCCAGTTATATATATATATATATATATAGTATTATGGGTTATTATAACTTATTATTTACATTAGGTTGTGGCATGTGTGTGGTAGCAAGATAATTTTTTTTTTTTGCTGATGCAGGCCTGCATAATTTTAGCTTGGAGGTATTATTTGTAGACTCACACGTGGCCTTTACCTAATCCAATTAGACAGTAGCTTAGCAATAAGTTTGTTTATGATCTGTTTGAATTTTAATTTGCTTCATTTATAACAGATGTGTTAGTTTGTTACTTTTTTATGAGTAATTCTTAGGTACTCTCGGAGCACAGCTCCATTCTCTCACATTCATGGTGGAGTCTATTTATTAAATTTATAGTTGGGTTCACCATGAATATGAGAGGAGGGAGCACTATTTATTCATATTCCGGAAGTACCTAAGAATTTTTCATTTTTTAATTGTCTATTGGAGAAATTGAATGGTGTTTCCTCCTCTCACATTCATAGTGAGGTTTACTCATTAAATTTATGGTAGAGCCCACCATGAATATGAAAAGAGAAACTGCATATTTCAAAAGTACCTAAGAATTTTTCCTTTTTTATTTCTCTATTGGAGAAATTGAACCTGCCCTGTTTGCTGAATAGGCAAGACAACTAATATTAAAGAGGATGTTGTCTCGGTTTGTTTAAATTCAGCATGGATAAATCATATATACCTAATAGGGTCTGGACTGGGCCATGTGACATAGTTTCAGGTGTTATAATGTGGAAAACACACATATACGTTTTGCAATACTTGAGTGAAAATCATCCTCATTGCAAACCTACCCGCATGTGCTAATGTGTGCCTGAAATATTGATTTACTTAAAATGGCATGCATGTGGTGGTTAGCTCTGGGTGCCAGGCCTTTCCTTAAGCTCACTAAAATCCAAAGCATATGTAACAACGACATGATATATATTGACCTTTTCAACATTAAAATATGAGTCATGGCTCATGAGTAGCAGATAAAATATTTTCGAATGACTTGCAATGTAAAATTGCTAGTGAAGTTTCCATGTAGAATCACTAGTGACAAAAGTGTAAGCTGTTGGCCAAAGTAGAAGATCCATTTTGTAATTTGCAATTTTGTAATTTGACCTTAAGTTGGTTACAATTATTATTATTATTTTTTTAATTTGTAATTTTTTTTTGATGGGTTTTAATTTGTAATTTCGTATGCATATATGGTTGGTATTGAAATATTGATATTATTAGAATTCAGATTAACAAATTTCATGACAATGTAATCTTGATTGAGTATATAATGTGTATCGAAGTTTAAGTTGTAATCCTACTCAAAAAAATAAAAAAATGTTTTAAGCTGTAACTTGTAATGTTCAAAATGCATCTTAAAGAATACAAGATTTCAATATTAACCTGTGGTAATCTTATTTACATAATTGATCAATTGGCTTAACTTGTTTAATCCACTGAAAAATTTGGGTCTAAATAAGCTTTTTCAGATAACACCCTTGCCGTTACTTTTACAAGGAAAAATATGCCATCTGAACTGGAAGAGCTCATTGACCTTGAAGTTAATCATAGTACCTTAAACAATCATTTTTATTGCAAATGGAGATCCATTCATGCCACCATTTTCATTAGAGCTTCACAATAGTCTTCTTTAGTTCTTTATATATTTCCTGCAATCCTGAGTTGGATACAGGGATTAGGTACGCCAGGTCTATGTCTATCACATGGCTGCCATAACCACTACATGAATAGCTTTTCGCCTATGTGGTTGTACATACTTGAACCCTGACCTGTCCTTGGTGAGAGGATTGCAAGAATAATTAAATCTCCTTACATGAAGTTTTGACTTTCTACGTTTCCAATTATTTTCCATGACTTCCTAACTCCGTAGACCAAAAAATAACAATGTCTTCAATGTGAAAGGGCTCTCTTCCTCGTCCTATCACCTCTATATATAGAATTCCTAGCTCAAACTGAATTCCATCCAATTGTTTCTCTCTGATTAACTTTCATCATTTTGCCATATTTTCCAATTTTCTACTTCTAAGCCCCAGAAATGGCAATGCTGAGATCAACATTAATGAGCTTGGCGATATTAGCCATGCTCATCAATTTAGCTATGGGGGCAAATTACACAGTCGGAGGCGCAAACAGTGGGTGGGATACAAGCACCGACTTGCAAACATGGGCTTCATCTCAATCATTTTTAGTTGGAGACAACCTGAGTAAGTAACATGTATTTATAAATGAGCCACTTTCAATATACTAGAGATCCATTTATGCTGTGGTTTTCATAATAGTGTATGTTATCAAAACCACATTATCCAGCCTGTAATAATTTGATTAAGCTTCATGGAGAAAAGAGAGTTAGAGCTGACTAAATGTATTCACAGTTTTCCAGTACACACCAAACCATGATGTGCTTGAGGTTTCAAAGTCAGACTATGACTCTTGCCAGGCAAGTAACCCAATTCAATCTTACAGTGGTGGCACCACCAACATCCCACTCTCTTCACAAGGCAAGAGATACTTCATCTGTGGAACAAGTGGACATTGTAGCCAAGGAATGAAAGTTCAAATAGACACTCTTGCAACATCAGCCCCACCACCCGCATCTCCTTCAAGCAAACCACCAACTTCATCGGTGACTCCATTGGTTCCTACTCCTGCTTCAGAGAGTCATTCTTCCTCACCAGCTCAAACGCCAAAATCCACCCCCACTGTACCATCTCCAACACCATCTGCAACTTCAGCAAAACCACCTTCCTCATCAGCTCACAAAGGCGGTTTTCTTGTCAACATCACAATGGGGATCATCTTTGTAATGACAATGCTTCAGGCATACTAAGCATTGGATTATTTCTTTGTGAGGAATATTTATTGTGGCCAAATATTATTTTACCTGTTGACTCATTTTGGAAACAAGTTCATAGCACAAGCATAATGTTATCTCACGATTAATGTTGAGCCTCCTTTAATTCTCTATCTAGCAATTAATGTTGGGATTTCTTGTTCGTTTATATTTCTACAAATCCTCTTTCTGCAAAACCCTCTAACTACACTTATCTTTGAAGAATTTGACATGACTAAATTTTCTTTAACATTAAATACGGGCAAATAATACAGCTGTAGTTGCAGATTTTTATCCGATTCATTAATATATTCCACACTACTGGAAGAATTACAATATATTATATATGATGCTCTGCCTCCAAGTTTAAAGTTTAAACCAGCCTACACCAAACCCGAACCAAAAGGCTAAAAGATAAACAACTATACTGCCATGGATTGACTAATAACCTGCTACTCAACAAGCTCGACTGCTGCAAGTTTAGGCACTAGATTAGTAAAAAACCAACAGGTGATGCAAAAGAAATCGACTCCATATTGTGAATGTATACAATAATCCTAAAATGATACATATCGGAACCAAAATATATGATTCCTATGTCCAATCTGTACCAATATGGTATATACAACATTGCACTATACTAGGACATGTGAGATCACTCAAAGAGTTCCATATGATTAACTCATGACATGAAATGTCTTTTCCTCTAAGCAATAAAATGGGATTGCTTCCTAATAAATTATATTTTTTTACAGTACATGAAACTAAAAACACACAAGCAATTGAAATCAATAACCCCAAAAAAAAAAAAAAAAAGAGCATCCTAGCATTACAGGTAAATGGTATTATGAGCCAAACCATGGAAGGCCTTCCATTTTAAGCAACTGGAGGGCGTAGTACATGATCCAATGATGTATCAACTGCAGCAGGTGGCATGAATTGCCACATGGCAATACTGGGGTAACCAATGAAAGGTATCAACTTGTTGCTAGAAACTTGCCCTTGGGCAGCAAATGCAGTCGACATTGCATTGGGATGAGCCAGGAAGCATTGTGGTGTACTCGTTGCTTTGACTTGCTGCTCCAACTTCTCTTTGTCTGCCTTGAGCCTCTGCTTCTCATCACGAAGCTCATTCTTCTCAGCCTGCACAGAAAAAGGGCAAGCAAAAGTTACGTCTATGCATAATGCAACCAGTTACCCATACATATGTGACGAGTATAAAGCTAGGGCGGATAATTGATAAAATGAAATGCAGATGATGGAGCAATTTTTAAATGAAGTAAATCCTCCAAAAAGATAAAGAAAGATCCCACTCCAAAATAATCCAACCTTCAATTCTTTAATCTTCACTTGCAAACCCTCATTTGATTCCTTCAGCTTCTGAGCTTTACTTCTTAACTGGGTCACCATTCGAATAGCATCAGCCAAAATGGCAGCCTTGTCTGTTTTGGGCGGCCTTCCAGGCTCCAGGATAGAACCCAATTCTAGAAACCTTGAAATCACACCAAATTTAATGTGAGAATTAGAATGCAGAGAACACTCAATAAGAAAATATAACGAACAATAGCATGCCTCTCATTCAACCAATCTCTTCGCAATTTCTCCCGGCATGCTTTTGAGGCAGATGCAATACATGATTCAGGCCTCAACCTATAAGAAAATTTGCAGAAAAAATTAGGAAACATAGTATGTGTGTGTGTGAGAGAGAGAGAGAGAGAGAGAAAGTCACCATTAAAAAAAAAATATTTATTTAAAGAAAGTAACAGTCTCAATCACAACTATTTGCAATCACATCATAGCTCAACTTAATGTAATATATACTTGTGTGCGTGTGTGTGTGTATAATACAAAGCTTACATTTGGGATTGCCTTTTATTTGTTGAAGCAGCATTGCAGTTTTTTCAAGGGGAAAAAATTGTAGAAATTGTTTAGGATAATAGAATATGAGCAACTCAATTTGCATTTGCTGGTGTTTGAATTCAAAAGGAATATCATTTCCCAAACCTTTTGTCATTATGATTCCTCTGATCCATTGGTTTGAGTATCCACTAGAAGATCATCTCTACCTATTGGTTGCCAATTCAAGATTGAAAATTTACACAACTTGTATTATGTTCCTTTTCCTTTTTTCTTTTCTCTCTTTTTTTTTTTTTTGGAAAGTATATATCAGTGTGCATTGCATATTAAAATAAGTCAGCCCAATAATCAAATAAGAGCAAGCCGTCTGTCTGTAGATGAAGTAGCAACTATGAAGTCTCAAGTGCAGCCAATAACTATTCCCATAAATCTGGACCAACTAATTAAGTTTCATATTATTGGAGTGAACCCAACCAAACTGAATAAGTTAATTTATCAGGGATGCATGAAACATGCCATAGAGCCCATCTGTACAACTAGAACCCACAACTTTTGTGTAAACGTTTTTTTTTTTTTTTGGTAGGGGGGGAGGGGGGTGGAATTATCATCAACATGCCTTTGATTGTATTCCCACTAGATCTATAATATGACAGAAAATTATGGCTGCAATGTTATTGGTTTTTGGTATGTTGTTGTCATAGTATGACCCACACACACAAAGTTGAGACTAAAGATGACGCCCATTTCTGTACTTTTCACACCTTTCCTATTTTTCTCATGTTTGCTAAATTACTCAATTGAGAGAACCTCTTGTTGGTTGAGTGTAGATATGTTGGCAGTAGGTTTTCTCAAGGGAATTCAATTTGATCTATTTCCACTTCAACTTCATACAGAGAAAAACTTGCCTGTATAATAAAGCATAGCAATTTTGCATATGAATGAACCACTCCCAACAGATTCCCATTCCCCCTTCAAGATCTACAACAAATCAGTAATAGTGCTTTGACCATAAGAATCCTAGACTGGTCATCTCACCTATTTAGGATTAGAAAAGACACAACTAGATGCCAAAAATTAACACACAAGTAAGTTTACAATGTTACAGATCTATCTATCCATTACGAGTGGTAAAAACACCAGATTACAATCTATCATTGAATACATATACCTTATACATGGAAACATGTTGATATCTTTCTTGCACAAGAAAAGGGAAGAGAAATTTACCGTTTCCGATGACCAACTTCCTTGAGGCTATCTGAATCTCTAAATGAGCAATCCACTTCCGCACTGGGAACAAATAGCATGTGATCAGGACATCAAGAAAAACTGAGAAACATAATAACATTACTACACATATGTATAAGATCTATTGCTCCTATTCTGAATTACAAAATATAACTTCCTTTTTTTTCTACAGCTGACATTTGAGTGCTTTTGTTTTTTTGGCTTCAAAATGAAAACATGATATTACATTTAAGATAAGAATTGTTTTTGTCAATCCACCCAAACAAATAGAAAGAGAACTTTTGAACATAAAGGACTACAGCAGAGGAAACATTGCTTTACATACTGATCAAGAAATATCTTATATTGCCAATTTGAGGAGAATTCTAAAACCTTGAGCACACTGTCAAGCTATAGAAGTAACATCAATCTATTACTACCAACAGCAGAAAACAGAAACCACAGAAAATGGGGAGCAATAGAGCCCCCAACATGATTTTATCTGCAACTTGCAAAAGAGCTACCAGTGCACTCAATTTGACTTGGGGAATGGTTAAGGAATATCGCAAAAGACTTGCATAGTTAAAATTAGTGGTATGACATGGTAATTACACAATATTCAGTCAACTAATTGGGCAATAAATCAGATTAACAAAAGTGCCCAAGAGTTCAATAATTCTACAATATTTGTTTAAAGACACTTTCTTTCGTAGGGTAATAGTTCATGGAGAAGTACTACATCCACAAAATTTTCACAACTATTTCACAACAAATCCTAAACGATAAGTTGTTACTAATTTTAATTTGAAATCACCACTGAATTTTTTTTTATTTTTTTTTCCAACTAGTAACGACCTGTCATTTAGGATTTCATAATCTAGATGATCAGATCACAACCGTAGTGATGTACATCTTTCTAGAGAAGCCATAACCTAGATTCTAGAACAGCACCTTCCTAGAATTCTCCAACTTTTGTACACATCACTTGAGGAAAGTCAGGAAATTTTTATTTTTTATTACAGCTTAAAACCATAATTTGCGAAAATTAATTAAACATAAGTTGTAAACTCTACTGGTTTTCAGTCCAACTAATGTAGTTATTACTCATGAACACTTAAAACAGACACATATGAGATAATTATTTCAACAAGCACAATTCTAACAAGGCTGACTAAAAGTAAAGATAATTTATATCCCAAAACAAACTATTGCCAAATATTAGTCTTAAAACAGCAAAGAGCGCGTCTTTGGACTTTATTGCATACAACCTAGGAAAAAGGAAGACATAATAAAACTTCAATGTTCCTACTTTCTCCTTTTGTTTTCCTTCAGTTTCTCGGTAACCAAACAGGGAAGTTAAGTTAAGCAAAACAGACCCCAACCTGGTATTGAAGGAACAATTGAGGGGTTGTGGGGCCCAGCTGAAACTACTGGAGATGGAAGACGGAAATGGATCGCCGGGAACTGAGATTTGTTCTACAAAGCCATAGTCAAAGAGCCAATTGGAGCTTTCTGAGGAGTCAATTTCCATTTTTTGTGAGTGGGAAAATTTTAGATTGCCGACGAGCACATTCCCCAATTTGGTACTAGTAAGTACCATTAGTTGAGTGGGAAAATTAATGAGGAAGTGCCGCTTGATTGGATGGAAAGACAAAGACTATGGAAGAAAATGCGAGAAAGTTATGTCAGCACTCGGCATTGTCTGAGTATCCCACGCCACCTTCAAATAGTCAACGCCATTCCGCACTGTTTGAAATTAACTGAAATTGCAACCATCACTTTTTTAAGTTTAAGATCGTGATTTAAAGTTCTCATTTTAATTATTTCAAAAAAAAATTGTATATATTAACTTTTAAGATAAATAAATTTTTTTTGGGTTAGGTAGAGGGTTTTTTTTTTTTTTTTTTAATATATGTAAATAATATATATATGAACCTATGTGTTGGAGTGTCCTACTCATCCATAATTTTATGAAAATTGCTCTTATTATTTAACAATATACTATATTGACTAAATTTTCATATTACAAGAATTCGAATACAGGTCCTTTATTTGACTATAAATAGATTTATTAATTGAACTAGTTAAAACCCATAAATAGAAATAACTTTGAAGGTCCGGATAGATTCATGTGTATGTTTGCATGTTTTTAGCTTTAAATTCAAAAAAGAAAAGGTTGAATGTATGTTTTATATTTTTATGATTTCATGATTTTTTTTTTTTTTTGGCTGAATTATGTTTGCGTGAATTAGAATTCGGCCGGATGGTACCTAAAATCACGCCTAAGATTTAAAAACATAGATTGAAGAAAAGATCGGAGGAAAAGATGTTTGACTTTGATTCTAAGTTTTAACTGAAGTTATTGCTCAAAAAAGAAAAAAAAAAAAAGTTTTAACTAAAGTTGGGGCGCATGAGTAGTTAATTTCCTTTTATTGGTCCCTACTCAAAATGCCCCCAAATTCCCAATAACTCTGCTGTGTTTAGTGTTAAATATTCGACCACTATTGGTCGTAGCCCATCAATTCTTGTCTCTCCTTTATTTGTTATCAAATGAAATGCAAATTACGAAAGAGTATCTTATTACTTAGGAGAGTTTCATGAGATTTCTCTTTTATAACAAAGTTGTCTCACCAAAGGTGGAGGGGAGTGGTTTAACTATGGTTAGTGATTTGATTGATCAGGAGTATAGTCTGGAAAGAAGATGCAATTGACAGAACTTTCTTTGATTTTGAGGCAATGCCACTCTGTAGGTCCATACAAGATGATGTCCTGCTATGGCCCTTCAATCCGGATGGGGTGTATACAGTCAAGTCAAGATATAGATTCTTGTATGAAGAACAATGCAGGAAACAACCAGACCCGTCTGAAGTGGAAGTGTTGAAGCCGCTGTGGAATAGGATTTGGGGTCTCCATGTCCCAATAAAATTAAACACCTTGCATGGAAGGCATGTAAAAATGCTCTGCCCACTAAACTGAATCTGGTCCGCTGTAGAATCATCACGGATGGTTACTGTGATGTGTGCAAAACACAGCAGGAAGATGTAGTCCATGCCTTACTCCTATGCCCGGACCTACAGCCCTTGTGGAGTTCAATGCCAAAGTGGAATCATGGCACGCTCAAGGCGTGCACCTCTTTTATTGACATCTTTGATTGTATTTTTGCAGGTAATAAGGATCCGGACTTGTTTGCGGCAGTGATTTGGATGCTGTGGACTCGGCGAAATAACTTACGCCTGGGTAAACCAACATTACCTCTTAATAAGGTAATTGAGTTTGCCCGGGAACGATTGATTGAAGCTGTTACGAGTACCTCTCTGTTCTCGTACTCTACAACAGGGGCACACAGTCACAATTTGAATGCCGAGGAAGACACCGCTACTGACGACCTTGTCACAACTACCGTTCTGCCTTCGCCCCCTACACAATGTACATCAGATATGTGGACTGCACCAGAGACATATGGCTACAAGTTGAATTTTGATGGAGCAACCTTTGCTGAAGACGGTACTGCTGGAATAGGGGTCGTGATTCGCAATGAAGCTGGACTGATCATGGCCTCACTCTCCCAACGGATTCCTCTGCCCACATCAGTCATTGAGGTAGAGGCCCTTGCAGCTAGGAGAGCTATGGAGTTTGCTTTAGAGCTTGGTTTTGACAATGCGACACTTGAAGGAGACTCTGAAGTACTTGTGAAGACCCTGAAGAATGGAGGAAACACACTTGCGCACTACGGCAACTTGACAGCTGATATCCTATTCCTTACTTCCCACTTCTCCAAGGTTCAGTTTTCCTTTGTAAGGAGACAATGTAATAGGTTAGCGCACTCATTAGCTAGACGTGCATCCATTATTCAAAAAATGTCAGTCTGGATGGAAGAAGTACCACCAGACCTTATACTTGTATTCTTGGCTGACTTACCCAGCCTTCCTTAATGATAAGTTCCAGTTTTGGATTCTCAAAAAAAAAAAATAATGTTTTTTTTTTTTTTTTTAAGAAACGCTCTTTTATAATGTCTGTAATATGAGTGAGTTCTATATGTTTAAATCTCACATACTGATATGATAATCATATGATACTATTTCATGAGATATCATATCGATCACAAATTAAATTGTTGAAAAAATTATTATCATTATTTTATTAGACTTAAAAAAAAAGGTTAAACTAAAACAAAAGTATAACTATATTGATCAAAAAAACTTATTCATATCTATTGAAAAGATTCTTATCATGGCTCCACCCGTAATTATTTACTCTTCATTTACTACAGCCCAAAACAAGTCTCCAGCCTACGGGCTCATTGAGTGAATCAATACCAAAGGTACTCTCTCTCTCTCTCTCTCAAATTTCTATTAAGTAGAAACTCTACAAAATGCAACACAACACACACACACACACAGCTGAATCGAATTCAAAGCTCAGGTCGAATCACTTAAACCATTTACGTTATTCTTTTCTCCCTCCTCAACAATGATAATAGCCTAGTTTTGTTTGATTAAAAGACAAAACCTGAAAGTACTTACACTTATTTTCTAACACATCTTTTCACATAAGATTCAAATTAAAGACTATTTATTCTCGTACCATGATACATTATAGCTTGTTCTTAAAATTAACAATTTCATCAAACTTATCAAAATGTGAAGACGAAAAAATTGATAGGTAAACTTTACTTCAACACAAACTACTTTCTTTCACCGACTTCGGCTGGTCCACCAATCTCTCAAGAGTTAGGTTATGTTTGGTAATAGTTTTTGTTTTCTATTTTCAAAAACTTGTTTTGGAGAATATAAAGAAAAAAACAATTTTCTTATATTTTTGAAATAAAAAACATGTTTGGTTAATTGAAATTAAAAAAAAAAAGTTTTTTGAAGAAAAAAAATAGAAAATACTAAAATATGTTGCTACTAGGATTTGAATTCTAATGCTAACTCATTGAATGAGACAGATTCATTAAATTAAATGCGTATTTTCAATGACTTTTGAAAATTAGAAACTGAAAACAGCATTTTGCATGTTTTCAGTTTCTTTCACAAATTAAATTTTGAGAATAGATTTTGTTTTCTGTCAATTTTTGGTTACCAAACAAGTTTTTTAGTCTCAAAAATAGAAAATTATTTTTGAAAACAGAAAATAAGAAGAAAAAATAGTTACCAAACATACCCTTACTATCTGTCTAATTTTTAATGGGAAAATGTTAACATTATTGAATATTAGCCTTGGGTTTGTCTCGGACACTTAGATGCAATAGGCTTGGCGGAATAAATATTCAAAGTAAAATATAAAAAGTGGTATAAAAGATTTTCACCCCAAACCATTGATCAAAATATATTGCCAAAATAATTGGAAAGAGCCTGTATATATGCTATCACGAGAAATTCAAATTGGCTAGAACTTTTAGATGGGCAAAATAGATGATAGAACTAGTTAAGGTCTATCAATTTCTATTTTTGTCTAAAGTCTTAAGCCATTAGGAATAATGGTTTTGAACATTTAACCATTTTTCTAACACTTTTTTTTTAATGGGTGTTAGACTTGTCTTGATAAGGAGGTAAAGTGAAAATGATATTCAAATTAAAGACGGCTTATTCTTGTACCCATGATACATTATTCAATCATTGAATTAATTTTATCAAACTTTTTTTTTGATGAACTAATTTTATCAAACTTGTCAAAATGTGAAGATTAAAAAAAATGATGGGTAAACTTTCCAGCAGCACAAACTTGTTTCTTTCACACATTTCTGTTTCTCTATCAATCTCTCAAGAGTTCCTATCTGCAATTTTTTTAATGGATAAATGTTAAACGTTATTAAATATTGGCCTTGGGTTTAGGTTTTGAACACTCAGAAGCAGCAGACTAGGCGGAATAAACAATAATCAAATACATAAACATAAAACAAAGCCAGCGTATCAAAAAACAAAAACAAAAAAAAAACAAAGCCAGCATGCGCAACAAATGAGGCACAGTAACTTTTTGAAGGCACTGGCTATGGTATTGGTAGCATGGCATTATGTAACTATGTTTCGCCATTTACTGTCTTTTTAAAATGATATAGGACTTTTTGTATATGAATGTACACCCTGGAAACTGTCATTTGCAGATTCCCAGTACTGACCTGTGAGTTGTGACTAGCTAGGGGATGTTGCTAAAAACCAGGACACCTTGAGTCACAGCAGAACTTTCTGAACTCTGAAAGAAGACAATACTGACTCAGCAAAAACAATAGAAAAAGAAAGAAAGAACGAAGGCAATACTGTCTGTCTTGGATTCTCGTCCTTTCATTTTCAGATAGCTTTTGACCTTATAGGACGCCTACTCCATTCAAATTACAAAATTATCATTCACCTTATAATTTTCACTCATGTTACAAGCAATGATTCATTTTCCATCAAATCATTTACTTCCCCGAGGGCATGATGTCCACGTTCTTTAGGAATAATTGGATATGCGATTGTAATTTAAATTCTTCAACTATGCCTTGAGAGCAGACTACCCAATTTTTTTTTTTTTCTTTTTTTAAGAATGGATTTTTTTTTTGGATTAAATGAGAATACATTCAATACCAACGGGATTGATTCTCAAATACAGTAAAAAAAAAAAAATTTTAAAAATTAAAAAAAAAAAAAAACAAAAATGAAAACAGAAACACCAAACAATACCAATAAGATTTGGCTTGTTTCTAGAGTTTTTATGTAGAGCAACACAAATATGATACATGTTCTAATATATTACGTATTAGTTCTGTGTTCTATATAATTCTCTTGTGCTTTGGATAAAAGCTTTACTAATGCCAAGATTTCTAAATTTTTCACATAATCTCGAATGAAGTATTTCAAAGTAGCCATAATAATTACAATTTCAACGAAGTCAATATAAGTGTCTCAAGACTCAACTACGCAATGAAACTAGTTGAGTAGTTTTGGTCAAACCTAAAAAGAAAAATCTTTTGCATTGAAATTAGATTTTGAAGCAAGCCTACTGGGTTGTCCAATTTAAAAACAAGTTTTATGTTTTCAAAACAAAAGGTAGCAAGTCCCACTAAAAAAGAAATCTTGTTAATTTGGAAAGGTAATTTGAAAAACACAACTTCAAAATTTTGTTCTCAAAATCACAATGCAAACACCAAAATTGAAAACATCTTTTAGGTGCTCTTAACAAATTTTTTTATCTCTTTCTCAAAGATTTCCCCCAAGACTTGTGACTCAAGCCACAAATTTGGGTGGTCATTCATTTCAAATTATTGAAGATTTCAAGGTGCTGCTTGTATCAAAGAAACTCGAGAGTGATGCAAAAGGTTGGTGAAATGATGTACAATATTTAATGAATTGCAAAGAGTCAAACTTAGAATTTCCTTATGGTTAAGAATGAAGAAGATGATGGTAAACATTTTCTTTCCCTGTGATTTTGATGAAAACTTGTTTTGTACAAGTCAAAATTATATGGTAATAAATTCATATAGTATGGATAATAACAAGAATTTTGATGTCCAATTATCAAGTGAAGAGCTAGGTTTAGAGTTCAAAAGTGTCAAGCCAATTTTTGAAGAAGAAAATATTTGCAAACGTTGAATTTCATGAAATCTGGCCACAAGTCAAGATTGAAGACCATGATAATGTTTTGCAAGAAGTTGTTGAAGAGGCTAAAGGGGGAAATATGGAGTTGTTGAAGAGGATTTAATTGAAGTTAAATATGAAGGTGAGTCCTTAACCCTTAAGTCTCAGGATCCCGTTGACAGTGCATCAAAATCTATTAATTTTTGGGGAGTAGAAAACTTTGATATTTTCTTCAATATGTTGTTAATTGATGTTGTAACTCAATTAAAGGTCAATTGAAGTTCATAATTACATTAATTAAATTTTAAAGAGGCTTTTCTAAAAATTTAAAAAAAAAAAATTCCTGGTGGATTCCTATTTCTATTGCAGTGTGCAAACATGCTAATTGTCTTGGAAGCAAAGATAGATGATCAAGTAGCCATACGAAGAGCAATAGTGAACTACCACGAAACAAGTGAGTTTCTTTCTTGGATGAAGCATCCAACCCTTGGAAAGTCTTAGCAAGAATCATGGGAACTAGATTCTCACCCTTGACTAGTGAATTAGTGTGGGATAAGCTTCAATTAGACTATTGTGACCAACAACAATCACAAGCCCCGGTAGTAGTAGCCATGGATCACGCTTATATATCTAACCCTTATTACGCTTTGTGTCCTATGTCATAAATGATTTTGGATTGATAATTGTTATTTAAACTATTTCTTTTTTTCTTGTTTTGAAGCTATCCAAGTTTTGATGTGTTCGTGATGGTAGTGCAATGACTTGTGTGTGGTTGACGTGTAATTGGTTTTTATTCGATTTGGGTCGGTGGTTACAATGGTAGTGGGTTTAGGTGTTGCTAGTTGTGATTGGAATTGAAACACATTGCCAAACGAATTCCATCACTTTTTTGAAGTGGGAAAACACTAGAAAATCAATTTTTAGAATTAATTCTCAAAATAAGTTTTGAGTGATTTTAATAATAGGATGAGTTTACCTTTTTTTTTTTGGGTTGGAAAAAACTATAAAACAAATATGTTGAAATTGTTAACCAACACAGACCCTATATATTCCCGGGCTCTATCTATTAATAGGATGAGTTTACTTTTTTATTTCTGGCTAGATTTATATTTTTCTCAATTGTCATGTAGCAAAAGGTTTGAGATAACTACATAAAAACAAGAAATAAAAATAACCCAATTGTTAGAGGTATAAATGGAATCAAGCTTGTGGGGGTAAGAGCCCAAACTTGTATACTGGGCCTTGGGCCCTATTCGAGGACGTGGATATGTCCGAGGAGGAGGAAACAATCGAGAGAGGCACCAAAGTCCGAAATCACGCAAGGAAATGATGTAAGAATGTAGTCTGAGGAGTACCTCCTTCTCGGATACGAAGAACACCGGTCAGGCAAGTACTTTGGCGGTTAAGGTGACCTCCCAAGAAGTGCCAACGATAAGGACGAACTTCAGACACGTACAAATATGATAAGAACTCAGAAATATCTAAAAGAAAAGCTGCTACTACCGCATTAAATGCTTTGTAGCAACTTTTCTGGCCGCATTTATGTGGAGAAGACCTCTGAACTGTACAATTTCAGCTACCACCACTCATAGAGAACTAAAAAAAAAAGATGTTTGATGGGACATATACTCAAGTGAAGGTTTAAATGGCTAACAAGTGTACGATCAGAGTGGCTTGAAAGGAACTATATAATGTAAAAGACCTCCCATAAGAGGGGGATCAGAAAAAGAAAAGTAGAAAGGAGGAGAAAAGAATTACTGTAGCACTAAGAGCTGTGTTAACTTCTAAATATATTGATGCAATACAAAATTGATCTCCTTGGACGTTTATTTGACTGATTTTTAACTGTCTTTTTGTACCTATTTATTGTTCAAATCCTTACTAGCCATTGTCCCATTCGCGAAAGGCCTAACTCTTTCACCCACTCTCTACAAATTCATTGTATTAGGCTCACTGGGCTCATATCCCAGACCTTTTGGGCTTGGGCTACAAATTGTGACCTTACAATTGACGCCGTCTGTGGGAAGAGCTAGAGCGATAGTGAACGCAACAGTCAACTATGGTAGAACCAGGTCCGCAACAAGCAGAGTCGAGGGCATCCCAACATGGCGATCCTTTCCTCAACCTCGAACGGAGAGATGACCGTGAAGGAAGTGTACACACAATCCATGCTGAGAGGAGCCAATCACGTGGTGGTAGTCATGTTTCCCATGCAAAGAGCAATAGGGGTATGCAGCTGGAGATCAACCAGCTGAAGAGGGAGCTGCGCCATGCAAAAAGGAGGTGAGCTTCCCCTGATAGTGATGTTTCTTCTGATGATGAAAGAGACAATAGTTACAAGCGGAGGTCTCGAACTCCGCCCAGTGAGTCTTTTTCTTACGAAGAGGAGCTCCATAACGAGCGGCAGTTTAAAAACTCGCCACACTGGGGTGTAGGAAACGACGCTATGAGTAGAGCTCTGGACCAAATCGCTAAATCGCCTTTCACGCGTAGGATTGAGGGGTGAGAATTCCCCGACGTTTCCATCAGCCAACATTCACCATCTACAACGGGCGAATTGATCCTGTTGAGCACATGAGCCACTTCAACCAGAGAATGGCTGTTTATTCCAAGGACGAGGCCTTGATGTGCAAAGTCTTTCCATCTAGTCTCGGACCTATTGCGATGAGGTGGTTTGATGGCCTAAAGGCAGAATCCATAAACTCCACCCACGAACTCACTCAAGCATTTGGTTTCTGATTTGTGACCTGCAAGAGAGTCCCTAGGTCGTTAGCTTCCCTCCTGTCCTTGAGCATGCAAGAGGGTGAAAATCTTAAAACGTACTCCGACAGATATTGGGAGTTGTTTAATGAGATTGAAGGTGACTTCAACGACGTGGCATTTAGTACATTTAAGCTCGACCTTTCATCCGAGCATGATTTAAGAAAATCCTTGACTGGTAAGCCCGTCACCAACGTGTGTCAGCTCATGGATCGGATTTACAAGTACAAAAGAGTTGAAAAGGACCAGCAGTAAGGGAAGGGAAAGGACAAGGTTATCTCTCAGGAGATGAGGGATTTCAGGTTGGATCGTTACAGCAATAACAAACCGCGTAGGGATTTTGCTGGGCAGTCAGGATCAGCAAATATTCAAGCTGTCAATGCTATTTTCAAAGAGCCAGTGCATCAAGTATTGGAGAAGATTAAGAACGAGATGTTCTTCAAACGACCGAATAAGATAGTGGGAAACCCTGAAAGAAGCAATCATAACTTCTATTGCCAATACCACCAGGATCATGGGCATACCACAGATGATTGTAGAAGTCTGTGGAATCATTTGGACCAACTTGTCTGCGAAGGCAAATTGAAACAACTCCTGCATCATTCCAGTGGCCAAAGGAGCCAGGCAAGCTTGGAACTGTGAAGAGATGATTGTTTAAAACCCCCACCCCCTTTGGGAACTATCAATGTCATCTTCGTTGCACCTGGTAGAACAGGATCCTGACCATCTAGGATAATGTCTATGACCCGTCCATCCATAAGAGACGTTAATCAGGATCTGAAGAAGGCTAAGAGGGAAATTTCACCAGTCCTGGGCTTCTCGGACGAGGATAAGATTGGAACCATCCAACTCCATGATGGCGCTTTGATAGTTACTCTCAAGATTGGAGGGTATGATGTGAAGAAGGTGATGGTGGACCAAGGCAGTGGAGCTGAGATAATGTACCTTGACCTTTACAAGGGGCTGAACTTAAAACCCGAGGACTTAACTCCCTATAGTTCCCCTCTGGTGAGTTTTGACGGGAAGGTCGTTGTCCTGAGGGGTCAAATACGATTACCTGTGCAAACTGGTCCAGAGATAGTGGAAGTGGATTTCATTGTTGTAGATGCATATTCATCGTATACAGCGATCATGGCCAGACCCTGGCTTCATGCACTGGGGGCTGTTTCTTCTACTTTGCACCAGAAGATCAAGTATCTATCTAAAGACCAGGTTCAAGAAATTTTGGGAGATCAATCTATGGCCAGAAGGTGCTTGGTGGCCGCCATACAGTATAAGCCCGAAGCTGAGTCCTCAGCCCATCTAGGAGAAAATTTATAGCAATTAAAATACCCAGCGGCCCCTATCGATAAATCAGTCGAGGAGACAAAATGTGAAGATTTGGTAAAGGTCGTTATTGGGGATGATCCAGAGAAGTTTTTTCAGGTCGGCTCTCAGTTGCCACCTCAAGAGAAGGAAGAATTGGTAGAATTTCTCATAAGGAACATAGATGTATTTGCTTGGAATGCCTATGAAGCCTTAGGAGTGGATCTAGAATTCATCTGTCATCACCTGAATGTCAACCCACTAGTCGTCCCTAAGAAACAACCTCCTCGGGGCCCATCCAAGGAGCACGCTGATGCGGTGCGAGAAGAAGTAACGAAGCTCAAGCAAGCTGGAGCTATTAAGGAGGTGTTTTATCCTGAATGGCTAGCTAATACTGTGGTGGTGAGGAAGAAGAGTGGGAAGTAGCGAGTGTGCGTAGATTTCAAAAACTTGAATAAGGCATATCCGAAATATCCATTTCCTATGCCTAAAATAGATCAACTAGTGGATGCAACGATAGGCCATCCACGAATGAGCTTCCTGGATACCTTTCAAGGCTATCACTAAATACCCCTAGCACTAGATGATCAAGAAAAGACTGCTTTTGTTACCCCCATTGGGAACTACCACTATAAGGTGATGTCATTTGGATTGAACCATAGTTGGGCAAAAACATTGAGGTCTACATAGATGACATGGTGGTGAAAAGCAAGGTAGTCTCGGAACATGTGGGCGACCTTTTGAACATTTTTGAAATTCTTAGAAAGTACAAGCTGCGGTTAAACGCCTCCAAATGTTCATTTAGCGTGGGATCAGGCAAGTTCTTAGGTTACATGGTGACTCACCAGGGGATCGAGGTCAACCCCAACTAGATAAAGGCTATAAACAACTTGCAACCACCTCAGAATCCTAAGGAGGTCCAAAAGCTGACTGGAATGACCGTTGCTCTGAACCGATTCATTTCTCTATCAGCAGATAGGTGTAGACCTTTCTTCTTGTTGATTAATAAGTGGAAAAGGTTCGAGTGGAGTGAAGAGTATGCCTTAGCTTTTCAACAACTTAAAGATTATCTTGCTTGGCCACCAATCATGTCTAGTCTTGAGCCAGATGAGGTCCTTTTTGCCTACATTGTTGTGGCTCCTTTTGCAGTAAGTTTGGTGTTGATAAGAGTTGATAGCGAGGTACAAAAGTCAGTTTATTATGTGAGTAAATCGCTGCATGAAGTCGAGACTCATTATCTGCCACTGGAGAAGGCCGTCTTGGCAGTAGTACTTGGTACACGAAAGCTGCCTCATTATTTCCAGGCCCATATGGTCGTCGTCCTCACCTAACTCCCACTTAAAGCAATACTCCGAAGTACTTACTACACGGGGAGGATAGCCAAATGGGGTACAGTTCTAGGGGCTTTTGACATTAAGTACATGCCTCTTTCCTCCATGAAGGGACAAGCGCTCGCGGATTTGGTAGCCAAGTTCACTGAACCCTTATTAGAAGAATTGAGACCAATACAGAACATGGATGAAAAATCGGTTGGCATGATTTCTCAACAAGGCCCTTTATCCTGGGAAGTATACGTGGATGGTGCAGCGAATCAAAAAGGTTCTGGAGTGGGGCTAGTGTTAATCTCCCTTAAGAAAATCATCATTGAGAAATCATTGAGGCTAGGCTTCTCAGCTACAAATAATGAGGCCGAATATGAAGCTTTACTGAGGGGAATGGCCATGGTTCGAAAAATGGGTGGAAAGACAATGGAGATGTTTTCAGACTCAATGTTAGTCGTTGGCCTGGTACAGGGGGTGTTTGAAACGAAGGATGAAAGAATGCAAGAGTACTTGGTCAAGTCAAACAACTACAATCGGAGTTTGAGTCTTTCAACTTGCAGCATATCCCCAGAAGCGGAAATACGCATGCTAATTCTCTAGCCATGCTTGCAACCTCTTCGACGCAAGATCTGTCGCGGGTTATCCTTGTTGAGGATTTGTATAAACCCACGGATATAAGAGTTGAAAGTGTCTTAGTTCAACAGATCAGAGCAGGGCCGAGTTGGATGGACCCCATTATTCAATTCTTGAAGAAGGATACTTTGCCTGAAGAGAAGTCAAAAGCTGATAAAGTACAGAGGAAGGCCACTAGGTTCTGGCTGTCCGAGAATCAGAAGTTATACAAACGTTCATTTTTAGGACCATACTTGTTGTGTATACATCCTGAAATGACTGAATCAATCCTCGAAGAATTACACGAAGGAATTTGTGGAAGTCACACTGGGGGTAGATCCTTGGCACATAGGGCCATTACCCAAGGCTATTAGTGGTCAAACACGCAAAGAGAGGCCCAGGAATACGTAAAAAGATGCGATCAGTGCCAACGGTTTGCACCAAGCATACACCAACCTGGGGGAATCCTTAATCCATTATCTAGCCCATGACCATTCGCTCAATGGGGCTTGGATATTGTGGGTCCATTCCCTAAGGCAGTAGGGAACAAGAGGTATCTGTTAGTCGGCATAGACTATTTTACAAAATGAGTCGAAGCCGAACCTCTAGCTAATATCAGAGATGTGGACGTGAAGAGATTCGTCTGGAAAAATATTGTCACTCGGTTCGGGATTCCTCATACTTTCATCTCAGACAATGGCCTTCAGTTTGAAAGTAAAGCGTTCAGGAGTTATTGTGGTGAATTGGGGATCATGAATAGATACTCTACTCGTGCTTATCCCCAAGGGAATGGGCAAGTGGAAGTTGTTAACAAGGTCATAGTCAATGGATTAAAGAAGAGGCTAGATGATGCAAAGGGCAGATGGGTGGAAGAACTGCCACATGTCCTCTGGACGTACAGGACTACGCCTCGTAGGTCTACCGGGGAGACTCCCTTCTCAATGACTTATGGGGCTGAACCTGTTATCCCACTAAAACTAGCTTACCAACATTAAGAACAAGTTAATTCAGTCCGAGTAGCAATAATGAGCAATTAGAGAAGAATTTGGACTTGATTGAAGAAAGAAGGGAGAATGCAATGGTCCAATTAGCATATTACCAACAAAAGCTCCAACAAGGTTATGATGCCAACGTAAAACTAAGGCCTTTGACACCCGGTGATCTAGTGTTAAGAAAAGTTGTGGGCGCTGCAAAGAACCTAACTTAGGGAAAATTAGGACCCAATTGGGAAGGGTCATACCGTATTACCTCAGGAGCCTGTATTAGAGCGTATTTCTTAGAAGATTTAGATGGTCATGTAATGTTACGCCCTTAGAATGTAAATAACCTTAAAAGGTACTATTATTAAACGAGTTTCTCTTCATCAACATACTTATATTATATAAAGGTTTTTGTATTTTCTGTTCCCATTGCCATTCTCTAAGTGTTTAAACTTAAACTCAATCATGCCTGAAGTCCTCGGACCAGATGATGTGAGTTAGTTAATACTCCATTGTCATTTTTTAAGTGTTTAAACTTAAACTCAATCATGCCTGAAGTCCTCGGACCAGATGATGTGAGTTAGTTAATACTCCATTGTCATTTTTTAAGTGTTTAAACTTAAACTCAATCATGTCTGAAGTCCTCGGACTAGATGATGTGAGTTAGTTAACACTCCATTGCCATTCTCTAAGTGTTTAAACTTAAACTCAATCATGCCTGAAGTCCTCGGACTAGATGATGTGAGTTAGTTAACACTCTATTGCCATTCTCTAAGTGTTTAAACTTAAACTCAATCATGTCTGAAGTCCTCGGACCAAATGATGTGAGTTAGTTAACACTTCATTGCCATTCTCTAAGTGTTTAAACTTAAACTCAATCATGCCTGAAGTCCTCGGATCAGATGATGTGAGTTAGTTAACACTCCATTGCCATTCTTTAAGTGTTTAAACTTAAACTTAATCACACCCGACATCCTCGGACCAGATGATGGGAGCTCGTTAACACAATTTCCATGAATGTTTAAATGGATTCTAAATTATGTAACTCTCTCGGACCACATATTTAAGTGAAATTGGCGCTCAGCAATATTCCTTGTAAGTACTAAACGTAGCCCGACCCAGGCAAAGTCCTTAATGATTTACTTAGGCATAGAAGAGCATAAAAATGTTTTTCTCTTCCATGGTTTACTGAGTTTGTTGTTAATTCTTGTTAAAATCATTAGCATCATTGGCAAGGTGTTGTTATTAACTCTGATCAAATTAAAGTAACAAAAAGTCAATACTATTTGCAATGATAAAAAAAAAATCAGGTAGTGTGCACAATAAAAACATTGAAAGTGAAAATGAAATGCTTTCATTAATCAGAAAGGTGTTCTAAATCTTCTTGTGTGGAAAAAAAAAAAAAGCACTAATAATAAAAATCCTCCTATCTAAGACTTTGCCTCAGGGCCAAGTGGATCAACAGTCTGGCTAGGCAAGGAGGCAGCAGCATCTTGGGCTTGGTCCTGGGGTTTAGGATCTTTTTTCTTATGATCTTGACCTTTGCCTTTGTCCTGGGTATCCTAGGCTCCCTACTCTTGGCCACTAGCCTGAATTGATTCCTTCGACACCTCAAGAGGAGCAGGGGGGGCTTGGTTCACTAATGGCTGCTTGGATACACCTAGAGCTTGCTCGGATTGGGAGGAGTCAGGACCTGGTAGCTCACGAATCTCAGGATCGTAGTAGATGCTCTCAGGTCGTCTCAAAACAGAGTCAGCAGGGACTCCTGCAGCATCAGCATCTAGGGCTTTACCCCAAGAGATATCGCAGTAGTCCCTACACACTACAGGGAGTTCCTCTGTGAGTCTGGTTTGAGTCTCCTCCACCCCCAACCTGTACGATGCTTGTTTCTCAGCCTCAACTGCCTCCTATGCCAACTGAGCATCCTCCTTGACTCTTTAAAGCTCGGCTCGAAGATCTTTCACAAACTACCTTTCTGTAGCAAGATTGATTTCAGTAAAATGTAGCTGCTTGCGTTGTTTTTCTGCCTGCCTCTCCGCCGTCTTGAGGCTAGCATCAGCACTATCCCTTTGTTGAATGGCCTCTTTGAGCTTCTCAGAAAGCTGGGCTTGTTCTTCCTTGAGGCTACCCAGGGTTTTTTCTACCTCAGACCGGTGATGGGCCTCCGCCTTGGCTACATTGCGGGCCTCCTTATTCCACTCTTCGGCCATGTAAACCTGTTGGGTAATCTACATAGCCGAATGGAAAAGTTTAGTGTAAAATGACGAAGAAAGATGATTAAAAACAATCAAAGGTTTATTTGGAGAAGTGGAACAAATTACTTACCATGGCTAGGTCCCTTTTAAGGGATAGGAAGAGTTCTTGTTGATTAAAGCGCCTGTAAGCGTCCATATCCTTTGGTAGGAGAAGTGGCTACTCCAAGGCCTTAGCTATAAGCACTGCCTTCCCCGCTTGGTAATTCCTGACTGAGGTGTCCCAGGGGAAGGGGGCACCATCCAGCTCCAACTTAGGAGACCAAATGTGCTGCACTTGGTGCACATCTGCCTCTAGGGGGTCTTCTCAGCTTTCAACAGAAGATGACCTTCTGTTTCGCTGGTCTTTTGCCATTTTTTGTTGTTTACTTCCCTTTGAGGGGCCCACTTCGCCTTCCTCAAGGGCTTTGTGCTGCCTTTTCTTCCTTAGTTCAGGGACTGGTTTCAGCCCAAGATCAACAGGAAGCTGAGGAGGGGGAGGAGGAAGATTCACTAGAGGTTTAGACTTGTTGGTGTCTTGGGGGATGGGCGCTTTATTCCTCCCCTTCAGGAGTTCTTTTAAACTTTTGCTGTCAGTTTTTGGAGCCATTTCTTCCCCCTTTTCGTCCAAGGAATCCTCTAAGCAAGTAATCACAAGAGCAAGGGCCTGAACACTCGAGTGTTTATCCGGTTCTTCCTCTGCCTCTGAAATTACAATGGCTCCTACTCCCTGTGCTTCCTCTCTTTCAAACTGAAATTTGTCAATTTCCTCTTCGAGCGAGGAACTAGAAGAGGCAACACCTTTTTCGGCTGCTGTTGCTTCGAAGGGAACTTGCTGAATCGGGGGGGCAACCAAAGAAGCACCTTCTGAGACTAGATATGGCATAGGTGGGAGATCGTCCGGTGCCAAGAAATTAGGCCGAGACACGACAATCCGATGTATCCGCCGATCACCTGCTCATATGGCATTGTTGACGTCCAGGAATGTGTCTGAGATGGGCTTAAAATCCAATATTAAATGTACAGCCCGTAATGCTTGTCTGTACTTACGAAGATCTCGGATCTCAGCAGATAATTGAGGGCCTGTACATTAGTTAGGCTCAGCCTGGGGGCTACTTGTCTTCTATCTGCGAACGCAGCCAAGGGAGAAAACGGTTAAACATTTAAAAGTCATAATCGAAAAAGACTGAAATGAAAGGAAACAAAACAAGGTCGGGGGATTGAGTTCAAATTTATCACTAAGGAGTCTAATTCTAAGGTATCCCACCTGGTTTTCCCGCTTGGACAGGACAGTGAACGCCATCGTACCACGCTCCTGAAGCTATAAGATAATCATCTTTCATACCCTTATTTGATTTGGGTAGGCATGAAATCATCCTTACCACGTCCGGGCAGGATTTAAGATAGTATCTAGCGGTTTTTTGGGAATGGCACTCGTACATATGCACCACATCATGCCATGTGAGCTGCAGACCTAGATGCTCGTTGAGAGCATCAATGCTACCCATAATTTGGAATAGGTTGGGTGCACATTGGTGGGGGCATAACCTATGGTTGAAAAGGTAATCCTTTGTTACCCAACCCATTAGAAGGGTCATCCCCCCTTCTATAAAGGCTATCATGGGGATAACAACTTCCCCCTCTTCTCGGTCGGTCACTATTCGTTCTGTGGGACAGTATCGTAGATTGACTCCCTGGGGTATATGATATGTTTCCTTAAAAGCCTCTATCTTGGCAGGAGAGTCCACCAAGTGCATAAATCTACCCATTTTTACAAACTAAAAGGGAGCTACTAAAATCAACGAGTGGAGAAGTGAAAATTCAAAGGCCGAGAAGATTGGCCGAGGGAAAAACGAAGGTTTAAATAAATTAAAACTTACACGAACTAAGGTATGTTACGACCCCTGAAATTTTTAGAGAAAACTCGCAAGGATTACTGGAAAAATGACTGGGGGAGTCCTAGTGGCTTTGTGCGTTGAAATGTTGAAGATCGCTGGAATGCTTAAGAATTCACAAAGTAAATGAGAGATGATTTCCTCCAAAACTTTATATAGAAGGCGACAAGTGGGTGGGAGTTATCCCACCCAAACCTTGTGGAAAAATACCAGCCTTTTGATTAATGCACCCCCGTTGGATGTAACAGACAAAACGCCGCTTGGAGCAATTAATGGCGCTTCGCGAATTCCGAAACACCAGTAGCAATGATGAAGCATCTAAAACTGTGTACCCACACGTGTAAACTCAGGTATTTTTACATCTCTAACCCTTATTTTTAAGGTAAATCAAAATCCCATTTTTTCTCCTCGGATGCGAACGAAAAATTAAAATTTTGAGGGGCTATTGTGGGGGTAAGAGCCCAACCTTGTATATTGGGCCTTGGGCCCTATTCGAGGACGTGGATATGTCCGAGGAGGAGGAAACAATCGAGAGAGGCACCAAAGTTTGAAATCACGCAAGGAAATGATGTAAGAATGTAGTTCGAGGAGTACCTCCTTCTTAGATACGAAGAACACCGGTCAGGCAAGTACTTCGGCGGTTAAGGTGACCTCCCAAGAAGTGCCAACGATAAGGACGAACTTCAGGCATGTACAAATATGATAAGAACTCAGAAATATCTAAAAGAAAAGCTGCTACCACCGCATTAAATGCTCTCCAGCAACTTTTTTGTTCGCATTTATGTGGAGAAGATCCCTAAACCAAAGTTATTAATACCGTTTCGGAGCCCGTTTTAGTTTGTCCAGTGGAATGGAATATTTCGGTACCGGCCGATTTCGGCGTACCGTTTCAGGGTGTTTCGGGGTTCCTAAAAAATAATTTATATATATTCTTGTAAAACATAAAATTATCAATTCTAATAAATAAATAACTAAATATCAAATAATACAAACCATTTAGTCTTAACTCTTAAGTCTTAAACATCAATATAATATCAATTTAACATCACACAATAAGAAGATTAACAAGACAATAACTAAATATCAAATAATACAAGATTTACTCCTCATCATCATCCATGAGAGAATGATCAAATTCATCATCAAAAGAACTCCCACAAGAACTACCAGCACCCATTGCAAGATTTGTCAAGCCATGCTCATTGTTGTTGTCATCATCATCATCGTCATCAACATCAATAGTTTCAAGTTCAGCATCCTCTTCCACATTCACTATGCCTGCTGGTTCATTAAGACAATCCCAATTTATGTCATATGGATTAAGAAGTGCAGGTTCTTCAGCCACCCAATCTCCCATCAAGTCAATGTTATCCAAGCTTATAGGATCCAATGCATACTTATTCCTTTGAATGTTCCTACCAATGAGAATATTAAACATTAGTAACATTTTATAAATTATAATTATTTGAAAGTACATTTCATTTACATACGAGTAACGATGATAAATTTACCTTTCTCGAAGCCTCAAATTATAATGGACAAAGACCAAATCATTTACTCGTTTATGTTCTAATCTATTTCTCTTCTTTGAGTGAACATATTCAAATGTGCTCCAATTTCTCTCACAACCAATTGCGCTACAACATTGACTTAGCACACGAATAGCAAATGATTGTAAATCTGGAGCTCCAAGCCCAAATTGCTCCCACCATGAAACTACAATAACAAATAAGAATGTAAAATAAGCATTGCCCATGTAATCTTACAATAACAACTATAAAGGATAAATAGACATATTGAAAGGAAATACTATTAAATTATTAATGTTTACCTGGATTTAGTCTCTCTCGTTGGCGGATTGCTAGTGATGTGCCAAAGTCACCAATTGACTTTTTGTACTCATCAAGTTGTGAACTTATTTTGTCTTGAATGTCAGGATCAGGAATCAACCTCATTAGAGTGCTTAACAACCCTCTTTGAACTTCATTTTGCCTTTTAAATGAAGGCCTAAAGTAAATTGCAGGGTTAAGAAAGCAACCTGCTGCATGCAAAGGACTATGAAGTTGTTTGTCCCATCTAGCATCAATAACTCTAATATAATTTCCATACAAAGAAACTTTGTTCTTCAACCTTTTTTTTATTTCCTATTTTGCTTTGTCCATTGCTTCATACAAGTACCCCATAGCAGGTTTCTCATCCCCATCAACAAGACGAAGCACTCTAACTAAAGGCTCACTAACTTTCACTATGTTCTTGCATTGAGACCAAAACGAATAATCTTCCAAAACAATTTTACTTATCTCCTTCCCAATGACAGTCTTAGCATGGGGGCATGAAAGCCATTTATCACAAGTGAACATTTGTCTAAGCTCTTTTTTGAACCTTAGCATGCTTTGTAGGACGACATAACTCCCTTCCATTTGTAAAATCTTGCCTCATCAAGTCTAAAACAACTCCATGGTTGTAAATGAACTTTGTTATCTTTTTTGCCTTCTTAATTGCTTCATCAACAAGAGGGAACCACCTAGGATTAGCAATATTCTCCAACATCAAGTCTATGTAATGAGCTGCACAAGAAGACCAAAATAAAGTACCATACTTCTGCTGTAATTTTTTTCCAGCTTTTTTATAGGCATAAGCATTATCTGTAATCAATTGCACAATATATTCCACACCAATTTCTTGAACAACAGAATCAAATATGTTAAACAACGTTTCAGCATCCTTTGTAAGGCCTGAAGTGTTAATAGATTTCAAGAACATGGCACCCCTTGGACAATACACCAAAAAATTCATTATTGGTTGTTGTTTTTGATTTGTCCACCCATCAGACATCACTGAACAGCCATATACTTTCCAATCATTTTTTATATCTAACAAAAAATCATTAACTTCATGCACAGCATTTTTCAAAAGGGGTCCCCTCAACTCATAAAAAGAAGGCCCCTTAAATCCCGGCCCAATAGCAGCAATGGAATCTATCATAGGTTGATAATAGGGTGACTGAGATGCATAAAAGGGTACATTAGAATGATACCACCATCTTGCCACATTCATTTTTGCATTATCAATCATTGCTTTTGTAGCCAAAGCACTTCTTATAGAGGGTTGAGCACCGGGGGTTGTTCTAGGAGCAAAATAACTCTTAATTTTCTTCTTTTCTCTTATTTGACCCATATCAGTGTCAACATCCTTTCCCCTAGATTTTCTTTTACCTAATGTTTGACGCGGACTCTTTTGAGTCTTTTCAACAACCCTAACCTCATCCTCCTCCTCCTCCTCCTCCTCATCATCATCAACATCAAATGGATCACCATATGGGTTCCCTATTTCAGATTGAATCCTCTTTTTAGTTTGTTTAGATTTTTTCAAGTCTTCAATCATTTGTTTCATTTGAAACCTAATATCAGATGAAACAACTTTACATGGTTCAACTTGACCCCTAATCCCAGCAAGATGATACTTAAGTCTAGTAATACCACCCCATTTAATCAACTTATTACAATGCAAATAGATAGTGTTATTTTTTGCATTAGGCACTGCATGGGCATGAGCCCATGCGGGATCCTCTGATCTTGCAGGGGCAGAGGCCACAGAAGCAGAAGAAGTACCAGCTGAACTATGATGAAAGCTATGATCAACCATAGTTTACTGTTCAATGAAATGAAATGAAATTCAATCAAATGCAGTAGCTAAAATTTAATTTAATTTGCATGAAGTGGATGAACAAACAAATCACATATCTTTAATTCTTAACTCTTACATCTTAATCTTAACTCCTAACTCCTAAGTTCTTAACCACAAAACAAATCATAAGAAAAAAAAAATTTATGACAATCCGAGAGAAATGAACCAATAAAAGACTAAAGCTTAAGTTCTTAACACTCAATCACACATATCTTAAGTTCTTAACA
This sequence comes from Quercus ilex subsp. ballota, assembly GCA_032727855.1. Lineage (NCBI taxonomy): Eukaryota > Viridiplantae > Streptophyta > Magnoliopsida > Fagales > Fagaceae > Quercus > Quercus ilex. The sequence goes on from CM064915.1 coordinate 37,345,426, forward strand.
CTTAATCTTAAGATTCTTAACAAAAATCATAAGAAAAAAACCTTAAAAAATTCGAGAGAGTGAGAGTAGAGAAAGGATACCTGTTTTGGCTAAAGTTTCAATCCGAGAGAGTGAAAGAGTCAGATATAGAAGCTTAGGAGCAGAGAGCACAGCACGAGAGAGTGAGAGATTGAAGCTTAGGAGCAGAGAGCACAGCACAAAGACTCCACAGAGAGCACGACGGCAGTGAGTGAGAGAGAGATTGAGAGTGAAAGAATAAGAATAGAAGAGCTGAAGAGGAATATAGGATTAGGTTTTTTAGTACTATCCAAAACGACGTCGTTTTGGAGTCTTTGGACTGCCTTCTTTTTTCTTTTCTTTTTTTTAATAACAAGCCAAATCCTGTACCGGCCGAAATTCACATCTCGGCCGGAATTGGCCGGAATTTACCGGAATGGCCGGAATGACCCGGAATGGCCCGAAATTTGACCCGAGGTGGAACAGAGGGTATTCCAGTACCGGTTTGCATGCCGGCCGGAACGGAACGGAATCAATAACAATGCCCTAAACAGTACAATCTCAGCTACCACCACTCATAGAGAACTAAAAAAAAAGATGTTTGATGAGACATATACTCAAGTAAAGGTTTAGATGGCTAATAAGTGTACAGTCAAAGTGGCTTGAAAGGAACTATATAATGTAAAAGACCTCCCATAAGAGGGGGATCAGAAAAAGAAAAGTAGAAAGGAGGAGAAAAGAATTACTGTAGCACTAAGTGCTGTGTTAACTTCCAAATATATTGATGTAATACATAATTGATCTCCTTGGACATTTATTTGACTGATTTTTAAGTGTCTTTTTGTACTTATTTATCGTTCAAATCCTTACTAGCCGTTGTCCCATTCGCGAAAGATCCAGCTCTTTCACCCACTCTCTACAAATTTATTGTATTGGGCTCACTGGGCTCATATCTCAGACCTTTTGGGCTTGGGCTACAAATTGTGACCTTACAGAGCTATTTTCAACTAGCTCAAGTTTGGCTCAAGAAAAATATTGTTTATGTTCATTTATTGAACAAGAAAGCTAAACTCAAACCCAAATTACACTCAATTGTTAATTGAGTGAAAGTCAAATATTATAATGTAGTCATAGACAAACCCATGAGTATGAGGGTCAATTTAAGCATATACAATATTAAATTTATAACATAAATATACTTATATAGACTTGAGATTAAATTGTGTAAATTTGTAAATAAATTCATAACATATCAACTTACTCTTTGTGTTTTATTAATAATATAAATATTACCTATATAGTTCGATACAATATATAATACAAATTTTGTGAATCTTATTTTTATACGTTCAAAAAAAAATTCTATATAATTAATTGAAATAACATAATTTTAACTAAAGTTTTTTTTTTTTTTTTTAACTATTAACATAAGGGGTAAAAAAATCTCAGTTGTGGACTTTTTGGTATTTCTTGTATGGAGAAGGAATAAAGTTAATCAACAAACTCTTGAAAAGTTTGAGTTTGTTCAATAAGAAAGTAAACAAAGTTTGAACTAGGATAGCAATGGGGCAAGAGTTGGATCGACAGAGGCAAGGTGGATTGGGTTGGGGGTATTTGTCATCTCATTTATAACGTAGGATGAAAGAGAAAATGAATTGGAAGTTGTAAGAATACTAAAAAGAAGAGAAAACAAGTGGTTTGAGAGTAGTAATAGAATATGTATAACATAAAAAATAATAATTTACACACACACATATATATATAAAATGAGTTTATAGATCGAATGGTAAATAACATCCGATTGATATGAAAATTGGCATGAATGTTTATAACATATAGAACATGTAATCCAACGGTGGAATTTTCAAAATATAAATTTATTAATAAGTTATTGGGTGATGTAACATTGCTTAGAGTTATACCAGGTGTAACTTGAACTTAACTCATAAATAGGGTTGGGTTCAAGTTACACCTAGTATCCATTTGGTTTGTGCATTCGCATCTCACGTTTGTGTCTGCTTTTTTTTTTTTCCTTTTTAACCAGCGCCTATTGCACTGTTCATGGGACATGAACAGTGCAAATAGGCAAATGAACAATGTTTTTGGTGTAAATAGTAATCCAAAAATTATTTTTTTATTGTTTTTAATTTTCAATTTTCAGCAAAATAAGCGGTATTCAAACCCACACCTAGTGTAACTCTAAGCAACGTTATACCAATCAATATTTTTTAATTGGATTTCAATTTTGACAAATCGACTATTGGATTACATTCTCTTTGTATATTCTCCATACTTGCAAAATTTTAAGGTGATCAAAGATCAATAATCATGTCATCTATCAATTATATAAATTCAAGTTTTTGCAGTTTAAAATAATACATAAAAAATGAGTTTATGGATTGAATGGTAAATAATATCCGATTGGTATGAAAATTAGCATGAATGTTTATAATATATAGAACATGTAATTTAATGGTGAAAATTTTAAAATATAAATTCATTAATAAGTTATTGGGTGGTGTAATATTGCTTAGAGTTACACCAGGTGTAACTTGAACTCAACCCTATATATATATATATATATATATAAGGAGCTATTACAGTGCTTCCAAAACATCGGCAATGGGTAATCAATGACGAAAGACCTATTAGGGCGGTTGGAAAGTGTCGCAATAGGTCCCAAATTGGGAAATGATTTTTTTTTAAAAGACATATTATAGCGCTTTTAAACCGCCGCAGTAGGTAATTACAAAATAAAAACCTTTTATGGCAATTTGAAAGTGCCACAATAGGTACGAAAATGAAATTGATTTTTTTTATTAAAAAAAAGACTTATTACGGCACTTTTAAACCACCACAATAGGGAATTACAAAATAAAAATCTATTACGGCGATTTAGAAGCGCCACAATAGGTCTAAAAATGAAAATATTGAAAGCACTGCGATAAGTGCAATTCACTTGTCAAAAAATCAAGCATATATATTTAAGCAAATGAAAAAGAATGGAATGGAATGTATTTAAGCAAGTGAAAGGAATAGAAAATAATGGAATTGAATGGAATTGAATATATTTAAGCAAGGGAAATGAATAGAAAAGAATGGAATTGAATTAAGCAACCTTGTTTAGATGTTTTAAAATAAAAGAATGGAAATGAATGCAAATGAATGGAATGTAAGTAATCTTGTTTGAGAGTAACATAGAGGGAAATGAATGGAATCATTTTTTGACAATATTACTAATAGACATCTATTTTTAAATAAATGGCTGAATATATATGGATATTTTGAGAGTTTTAGTAAAAAATTCATTAAATCTAATTTCATTCTCTCCAATTCCTCCCAAATTTAGGGGAATGAAAATTTGAGATTTTAAGAGAATAGAGAGGAATGAGTGTTTCCTCCTAAGTCCTATCAATTCTATTTCCTCTCACTTAAACTCTCAAACGAGAGAATTGACTTTTCATTCTCTCCATTAAAACTCTTAAACAAGGAAAGGAAAAAATTATTCTAAAGACCTCAAATAAAATATCCTTTCACGTGACTATAAGACCTCTAGGATAGTATATGAGGATCGTAAAATTAATAAGAATGATATATATATATATATATATATATATATATATATTAAATCATTTCATGTGAAACTATAAGCCATCTCCTTTTTCTAATTAATTTTTTTTCTTTTTTTTATATGACGAACTATAAGTTCATTCAAGTAATTAAAATAATTGTTCTCAATTGCTAAAATTTAATAAGTTTTTTTCTTTTAAAAAAAATACTTCTCTAGTAAAATTACTATTACTAGCAAGAGTTTCTAAAAATTTAAAAGAAAGTTCATTATTATTATTTTTATTACTTTAACACTCAAACATTATTTTTTATATTAATAAAAGTTAGATCACACTACATGTGTTTGCATCATGTGACTCAATGTGAGTATTATATGTTGTACAACACAATTTCGTAATGTGACTTAGTAGATGTACCTGAAGATTATTAAAATAATTTACTTTAATTAAACTCTATTACTAAAGTTTTTAATAAAAATAAAAATATGAAATATCAATCAAATTAAAACTCAATCATCAAAAGTTTCAGAAATTTCATTATATTTTTTAAATTATTTTATAATCAAATAATTTTTTTATATATATAATAAACTTAAGCTTAAATGTGCATTCGTCGTTTACTTTCAATTTTATCATTCAACTTAATTAAATTATTTTAATATTCATATAGTTTAGTGATTCCTAATTAAACAGTGCAACATGCATAAAACTAGATATATTTTCACAAGTAAATGGAAGCCGCCATATAAAAGGGAAAAATGGTATTCTTGCTGCCTCTATGTTTGTGTGTGAGAGAGAGAAAGAGAGCTTTTCACGTCATCACTGATGTAAATCTTTGTGGTAATTTTTGAGTTTTTTAGAGAATATAATCTCACTATCTTATAATGAAATTTCCATATGTCATCACTGATGTATATAGTTATATCATCAAATCAAATAAATTATGGTGTTCTTTTTTGCTAAATTATGGTGTTCTTTTTGTTTGTGTTTGATGATGTAGTTTTATTTTACTATTATTGATTTTAATCGAGGAAGTGCTATTGACACATCATATTGGGCTATAGGGTAGTGAATGTGACTATGTGAGGTCTCCAAAGTTCCAAACTCGAAAGATACATATTGTCACCTTATTAAGTGTTATTAATTGATATGTGTGTTTAATTTTTTGTTAACTTCATAATATTGTACTAACTATAGTTTGTGAGGCTTGAAAATTTTATATATCATTATTCTAATATATTTTAATTTAGTTTGGAATTTATTCTATATTTAAACCTTTTTTAGAACCGTGTTATATCATTTTTTTTTAAAATGGTAGAATAAATTATTTCATATTTAAACATAACCATCTTAGCTAAGAGACTTGTAACTCAATTGGTTGGCACATTATTTCTCCACAAAAAAAAAAAAAAATGGCACATTCTAATATTTCTATCGAAGATATCTAAAGTTCAAATCCCCATTTCCTCATTATACTAGTGAATTATTAAAAAAAAAAAAATTATTATTATAAATGCCTATTATAGGGACAAGGGACCAAATTCATGAACTGGGCCTTGGGTTTGGCCGAGGACCTTGTCTGTCCGAGGATGATAAACAGTAATGAGGGTATCAAACTTAAAACCCCATAAGTAAAATACAAATGGAAAGGCCGAGAAAGTTGGTCCGAGGAGGAACACCTCCTCGGATAAGTAGGGCATGGATCAAACGTATACCTTGTCATTCAAGGTAACTTTCCAGTGCGATCTATTGACAGAGACAGGCGATATGATCGTGCAAAAGGGATGAGAGCTCAGAGGAATCTAAGAAAAAACTACTACTATCGCATTATATGTGCAGCAGCTACTTTTCTGGCCACATTTATGTGGAGAAGACCCCTGAATAGTGCTGTCTTAACTACCACAACTCACAGAGAGTCAGAGGGGACGTCTGATAGGACAGACACTCATGTGAGGGCTCAAATGATCCACAAGTGTAGGATCAAGATGGTCTGAAGGAGGATATATAATGTAAGAGACCCTCTATGAGGAGAGGGATCGGAGAATCGAGAAAGAAACACTGTAGCAACCTAGAGCCAGACTTGTAATAAAGCTTTAAGGGAAAATACATAAAAATCAATCTCCTCGGACTTGGCCAAGGACGTTCTTCTTTAAAGAAACATGTATTATCTTTCCTTCTTTATCATTAAAATCTAATAGTTTGACATTTGATTCACTAAAGCCCATTTTTCTAACCCATCCTCTACAAATTTATTGTTTTGAGCTTTTTGGGCTAAAAGTCTACACCCCTGTTGGGTTTAAAGTTCAAATTGGGTCCTTACAATTGGTGCCGTCTGTGGGAAAGAAAACTGGTGCAATAATGAGTGCAACGCCTAACTATGGTAGGATTAGGTCCACACCAAGTAGAGTTTGCGGGATCCCAGCATGGCGACCCCTTCGTTAACCTTGAATGGAGAGGTGATCGTGAAGGAAGTGTGCATACCACACGTATTAACAGAAGTCAGCCTCGAGGTGGAAGCCATATCTCCCATGCAAAGAGCAATAAGGGTAGGCAACTGGAGATTGACCAGTTGAAGAGAGAGTTGCGCCATGCACAGCGAAGGCGAACCCCCTCTAACTTAGAGGTTTCTTCTGATGACGAAAGAAACGTCAGTTACAGGCGAAGGTCCCGAACCCCGTCTAGTGAATCTTTCTCCTACGAGGAAGAACGTAGTCGGGAACGGAGGACCAGAAGCCCGCCATGTAAAGGCGTGGGAAACGACGCTATGAGCAGGGCCTTGGACCAAATCTCCAAGTCACCCTTCACGCACAAAATCAAGGGGGCTAAACTTCCTCGACTATTCAATTAGCCCACCTTCACCATGTACAATGGTAGAACAGACCCTGTGGAACATGTGAGCCACTTCAACCAGAGAATGGCTATCCATTCTAAGGACGAAACTTTGATGTGCAAGGTTTTTCCATCCAGTCTGGGACCCGTTGTGATGAGATGGTTTGATAGCCTGAGGGCAGATTCCATAAGTTCTTTTAAAGAACTCACCCAAGCGTTTGGCTCCTGGTTCGTCACCTGTAGCAGGGTCCCTCGGCCCTTGGCTTCCCTACTGTCCTTAAGCATGCAAGAGGGAGAAACCCTGAAAATATACTCTGACAGATACTGGGAGATGTTCAACGAGATAAATGGTGACTTTGACGATGTGGCCATCAGTACTTTCAAGCTCGGCCTCCCGATCGAGTACGGTTTAAGAAAATCTCTGATTGGCAAACCCGTCATCAGTGTGCGCCAACTTATGGACCAAATAGACAAGTATAAAAGGGTTGAGGAAGATTAGTAGCAAGGGAAAGGAAATGATAAGGTTATCTCTCAAGAGATGAGGGATTTTAGGTCAAACTGGTATAATAGCAACTGACCACGGAGAGATTTTGTTGGACAATCAGGATCTGCCAATCCTCAGGCGGTCAATGTAGTGTTTCGAGAGCCGGTGCATCTAGTTCTTGAGAAGATTAGGAACGAACCATTTTTTAAATGGCTAAATAAAATGGCGGGAAACCTCGCGAGACGCAACCACAACCTCTATTGCCAATACCACCAAGACCATGGCCACACCACAAAAGATTGTAGAAGTCTGTGGGACCACCTGGACCAACTCGTCTGTGAAGGAAAGCTAAAGCTACTCTTGCATCACTCTAGTGGCCAGGGGGGCCAGGCAAATTCAGAATCCCGGAGAGATGATTCTTCAAGACCCCCCTTGGAAACAATAAATGTCATCTTCACTGCTCTAGGGAGAATTGGGTTCTGCCCTTCCAGAGTGATGTTTGTAGCTTGGCTATCCGCCGAGGGCGCTAATCCAAAGCCAAAGAAGGCTAGACTAGAAATTCAACCGATTTTGGGCTTCTAGGACGAGGATAAAATTGGAACCATCTAACCTCACAATGATGCTTTGGTGGTTACCCTCAGGATTGGAGAATATGATGTGAAAAGGGTAATGGTGGACCCAAGGCAGTGGTGCCGAGATAATGTACCCCGACCTGTATAAGGGGCTGAACTTGAGACCTGAAGACCTAACACCCTATAGCTTGCCCCTGGTGAGTTTTGATGGGAAGGTCATCATCTCGAAGGGCCAAATTAGACTACTCGTGTAGACTGGTTCAGAAGTGGTGGAGGTGGATTTCATCGTGGTGGACGCTTATTCACCTTACACTACCATTATGGCTAGGCCTTGGCTTCATACCCTAGGAGTCATTTCTTCTACTCTGCACCAGAAGGTGAAATACCCGTCCAGGGGCTAGGTTAAGGAGATCCTGGGAAATCAATCTGTGGCTAGGCAATGCCTGGTGGCTACCATCCGCCATCAGCCCGAGGCCGAATCCTCGGCCCATGCTGAGAAGGGCTTATAGCAATTAAAGGCTCCGGCATTGCCTATCGATGGGTCGGCCGAGGAGGCGAAATGCGCAAGTTTGATCAAGGTTGTTATTAGTGACGATCTGAAGAAATTTTTTCAGATTGGGGCTCAGCTGCCTCCCTCAAAGAAGCAAGAGCTGATAGGGTTCCCTAGAAAAAACATCGATGTCTTCGCATGAAGTGCTTACGAAGCCCCGGGAGTGGACCCGAACTTCATCTGTCATTATCTAAATGTTAATCTGTTTGCCACTCCCAAGAGGCAAGCTCCTCGGCGCTCATCTAGTGACCACTCTGATGCTGTCAGAGAGGAGGTGAAGAAACTAAAGCAGGCGGGGGCTATCAAGGAGGTGTTTTATCCTAAGTGGTTGGCCAATACCGTGATGGTGAAGAAGAAGAGTGGGAAATAGCGAATGTGTGTAGACTTCACAGATCTGAATAGGGCTTGCCCAAAGGATTCCTTCCATATGCCTAAGATAGATCAGCTGGTGGATGCAACTGAAGGCCATCCTCGGATGAGCTTCCTAGACGCCTTTTAGGGATACCACCAAATACTACTAGCCCTAGATGATCAAGAGAAGACAGCTTTCTTCACTCCCACAGGAAACTACCACTACTAAGTGATGCCGTTCGGCTTGAAAAATGCAGGGTCTACCTATCAAAGGATGATGACTAGGATGTTCAAACCGCAGTTGGGCAAGAGCATTGAGGTCTATATAAACGACATGGTGGTAAAAAGTAAGGTAGTGTTCGAACACTTAAGAGATCTCGGGCACATATTTGAAATTATAAGGAAGCACAAGTTACGCCTTAACGCATCTAAATGCTCTTTTGGAGTGGGATCAGGCAAGTTTTTGGGCTACATGGTCACTCATTGTGGAATCGAAATTAACCCAGATCAGATTAAGGCAATCAACAGTCTACAACCATCTCGGAACCCTAAGGAAGTTCAGAAACTGACCGGAATGACTGCTGCCTTGAACCGGTTTATCTCTCGATCAGCGAATAGATGCAGGCCCTTCTTCCAACTAATGAACAAGTGGAAGGGGTTTGAATAGACTAAGGAGCGTGCCTTAGCCTTTTAATAGCTTAAGGATTATCTCTCTCGGCCACCTATCATGTTCAATCCTAAGATAGATGAAGTCTTGTTTGTCTATATTGCTATAGCCCCCCATGCTATAAGCTTGATCTTGATACGAGTTGATAATGGCATATAAAGGTCGGTCTATTATGTGAGCAAGTCACTACATGAGGCCGAGGTTTTCTATTTGCCATTGGAAAAAGCCGTTTTGGCTATAATACATGCTACGCGTAAGCTTCCTCATTACTTCCAAGCACATATGATAGTCATCCTAACTCAGCTCCCACTCAAAGCTTTACTCTGGAGCGCTAATTATACGGGGAAGATCGCTAAATAGGGGACAATGCTGGGGGTTTTCGACATCAAGTACATGCCTCACACCTCTGTCAAGGGTCAAGTCCTCGCGGATCTGGTTGCTGAGTTTGTTGAATCCCTGATAAACAAGAAGGCTGAAGCACAACGCATGGATAGGAAATCAGTTGGCCTAATCTCCCAACAAGATCCCCTATCTTGGAAAGTGTACGTTGATGGTGCGGCAAATCAGAGGGGCTCCGGAGTGGGGCTAGTACTAATATCCTCCGAAAAAATCACTATTGAGAAGTCATTAAGGCTGGGCTTCTCAGCCACAAATAATGAAGCCGAGTATGAGGCCCTGCTGATTAGGGGTGTGCATGGGTCGGGTTGAGGGGATTTTTTGACCCAACCCACCATGGTGGGTAAAAAAAAATTCATCCCAACCCAACCCAACCCAACCCACATAGGTCGGGTTGAATCCATGGGTTTGACAAATTATTATTATTATTATTATTAAATTGAGTAGAAAAAAATATAAATATTAATATATTAAAAAAAACCTAAAGATTAGTATCAATGTAACTCCTTAAAGGCAAACAACACTAATGACTAACAACAATAGTAATTTATTATGGTTTGTGTGAACTAATTGACTTTTATATAGGATAAGAAGAACTGATTATTTAAAAAAAATTATTAATTATATAATATATTATATATATATATATATTAAATTAGTATTAGTAGGAGGAACCGAGCAAGTGTTGCTCTACAGCTGGTTTATATATATATATATATATATATATATATAAGTGCCCTACAATTGATTTAAAAAAAATTAAATCGGGTTAGGTTTGGCGGGTTTGTAATTTTATGACCCAAACCCACCCCGACCCATTATAAAAATTTTTTTTGTAACCCAACCCAACCCACCAAGCCTTAAAAACCGAACCAACCTGGCGGGTCGGGTTGGGTCGGGTCGGGTCAGGTCGGGTTTGGGGGGTCGGTGGGTTTTCTGCACACCCTTACTGCTGATGGGAATGACCATGGTTCAAAAAATGGGTGGAAAGGCAATAGAGATATTCTCGGACTCAAGATTAGTCGTCGGCTAAGTAAAAGGAGAATTTGAGGTGAGAGATGAAAGAATGCAAGAGTACTTGAATCAGATTAGACACCTACGAGCAGGATTTGAATCCTTCAACCTGCTGCACATCTCCAGAAGTGGAAATACACATGCCGGTTCCCTGGCCACACTTGCGACCTCCTCAGCTCAGAGATACCTCGGGTCATCCTCGTGGAGGACTTGCGTAAGCCTACAGAGGTGAACCGAGGGATAGTTCATGTTCATCAAGTTAGAGTGGGGCCTAGATGAATGGACCCCATTGTACTATTCCTGAGGGATGACATCTTACCAAAGGATAAGTCAAAGGCTGACGAAGTACGGAGAAAGGCGCCTTGCTTCTGGCTGTTCGAGGACCAAAAACTGTAAAAGCACTCTTTTTCTGGGCCGTACCTACTCTGCATTCACCGTGAGGCATCAGAGCTACTCCTTAAGGAGTTACATGAAGGGATTTGTGGAAGTCATACTGGAGAAAGATCTTTGTCTCACAGAGCCATCACTTAAGGTTATTGGTGACCGAATATGCAAAAAGAAGCGCAAGAATACGCGGAGAAATGTGACCAGTGCCAAAGATTTGCACCAAATATACATTAGCCAGGAGGAGTCCTTAACCCCCTATCCAGCCCTTGGCCATTTGCTCAATAGGGTTTGGACATTGTTGGCCCTTTCCTAAAAGCAACAGGAAACAAAAGATATTTGTTGGTCGGCACAGACTACTTCACTAAATGGGTAAAAGCTGAGTCTTTGGCAAACATCAGGGACGTAGATGCCAAGAAATTTGTTTGGAAAAATATCGTCACGCGATTCAAGGTTCCTCGCACCCTCATCTCAGACAATGGTCTTCAATTTGATAGCAAATCTTTCAGCAGATACTGTTGTGATCTGGGAATTACAAATAGATATTCTACCCCAGCTTATCCCCAAGGTAATGGACAAGTAGAGGCTGTTAACAAGGTCATAGTGAGTGGAATCAAGAAGATGTTAGATGATGCGAATGGAAAATGGGTGGAGGAACTGCCACATGTCCTTTGGACGTACAGAACTACACCCCGCAAATCAATCGGGGAGACCCTCTTCTCAATGACTTATGGAGCCGAGGTTGTTATTCCTTTGGATACTGGTTTCCCTACACTCAGGACTAGCTCTTTCGATCTGAGTAGTAACGATGAATTACTAGAAAGGAGTTTAGACTTTATTGATGAAAGAAGAGAAAATGCAATGGCTCAATTGGCATACTACCAACACAAACTCAAGCAGGGTTATGATGCTAACGTGAAGCTGAGACCATTAGCACCTGGTGATTTGGTATTGAGAAAGGTTCTGGGTACCGCAAAGAACCCAACGTAAAGCTAAAGCCCAATTGGGAAAGATCATACCACATCACCTCGGTGGCTGGTATAGGAGCATATTTTCTAGAAGACTTAGATGGACATGTAATACCACGCCCGTGGAATGTAAACAACCTTAAAATGTATTATTATTAATGAAACTTTTGTCAATATGTTCATTTATTAAAGACATTATATTCCTCATTATTCAATCTTTATAGATGTTAAACAGATCCCAAGTTATGTCAGGTCTCTCGGAACACATACTTGAGGGAAATTAACACTATGACATCTTTTATATAAGTGTTTAAATTGAACCTCAATCATGCCTGAAGTCCTCGGACTAGATGCTTTGGGGAAATTAACACTACGATATCTTTTATATAAGTGTTTAAATTAAACCTCAATCATGCCTGAAGTCCTCGGACCAGATGCTTTGGGGAAATTAACACTACGACATCTTTTAAATAAGTGTTTAAACTGAACCTCAATCATGCCTGAAGTCCTTGGACCAGATGCTTTGGGAAAATTAACACTATGACATCTTTTATGTAAGTGTTTAAATTCAACCTTAGTTATGCCTGAACCTTATACTTTGGCAAAATTAACACTGCATTACCTTAAGGGTAAAAAACAGATCTAGAATTACAGCTAACTCCTCGGATTGGTAACTCTGAGGAAGCTAAAATCCATAATTATTCGTCCAAATATAAGTCTATTACTTGTCTTTATCTGATTCAGCCCTTATTATAGGGTAAATTATTCATTGTTGGTACTTAACCAAATTAAATTAGATTGATAGCAATACATTATGATTAAAGTCTTGTTGAGGGCAGAGTAGCTAGCAATGATAATAAACCTCAAAACATGCAAAGTGAAAATACAAGGGATAAAAGGAAAAACATTTTCATTAAGTAGAAGTGGAGGTACAATATGATTGATGGTAGATTGCCACCACACAAAAAAAAAAAAAAAAAAGGCTACTACAAAAGAATCCTAAGAGCTAATCCTTAGTCTTGGGAGCAGGAGGGTCTTCCTTCTAACTCAACTGAGAGGTAGGAGCATCCTTGGCCTTCAGATCAGCTTTTTCAGGCTTGGCCTCTGCCTCCATTGCTTTAACTGCAGCTTCCTTAGCCTTGGCATCGTCCTTAGCCTCTGAGGAGGTCTTCTTCCCCTTACCCTTGTCCTTGGTCTCCTCAACCCCCTCAGTCCCGTTAGAAGGAGGGAGAGCAGCTTGGGTAGTTAGCAACTGCTCAAAGACCTCTGGAGCAAGGGCAGAGGAAGAGGGGACGGCATCTGGGATTTCACGTATGTCTAGGTGGTAATAGATGCTCCCAGGTTGCCTTCATTCCAAATCTACAGGGACACTTATAACGTCAAGGGCCCTATCCCATGATACGTTGCAATAGTCCCTACAGACCTCGGAAAGCTCCTCAGTGAGCCTAACTTGCGTTTGTTCTACATCGAGCAAGTAGGACGCTTGTTTCTCGGCCTCGACTGCTTCCTTGGCTAATTGAGTTGCCTTCTTTACCCTCTACAGCTCAGCCTTCAGATCTCTGACCAGCTGCCTCTTAGTGGCCAAATCTATTTCTGTCACGTGCAGCTTCTAGCGTTGGTCTTCGGCCTGCCTCTCCGTGGTCTTTAGACCCTCCTCGGCTCTCTTTCGAGCCTGGACCACCTACTTCAGCTGCTCGGACAACTCTTCCTGCTCTTGCTTAAAGGCCCCCATGGATCTCTCAGCTTCAGCACGGGAGAGGGCCTCTGCGTTGGCCTCATTACGGGCATTACGGACCCACTCCTCGGCCATAAAAACTTGTTGAGTGACCTGCATAAAAGCAATAGAAAATTTACTTGAATAAGAAGTAGGGAGAAGATGAAAATACATCTTCGCATTTGAATTCAAGGGCATGATAGAATGCTTGCCATGGCAAGGTCCCTCTTTAGGGACAAGAAAAGGTCGTTTTGCTTAAAACGCCTATAACCCTCCATGTCCCGGGAGAGGAGAAGAGGCCGCTCCAAGGCCTCGGCAATATGACCTGCGCGCCCCCTTTGGAAGTCCCTAACCGAGGTGTTCCAAGGAATGGCAGCGCCATCCACATCCAGCCGAGGGGACCAGGTGCGTTGCGAGAGGCCCACCTCGGCTCTATTCTCCTCCTCCCAGTTGTCCACGGAGGTGGACCTCTTATCACGTGGGTTCTTGGCCACCTTCTGCTGCTTGGACCCCTTCTGAGGGCCCACCTCTCCTTCCTCCTACTCCTTTAATGGCCTCTTCTTCTTCAAATCTGGAATGTTCTTCTATAAGAGACCGCGCCCCCAGCCCGTTTTTATAGAGTGTTGGGCCAAACTAACGTGAATGGGTGGAGTCGTGTTATTGCCTCTCAAAATAGAAGTTCGATTAGTTATATTTACCACTTTAGATTAAGGGTTTTACAATGGAGTCGCCACTTATTTAATTATTGGGATAAATAAGAAAATCAAAATTGAAAAATTCCTCATTTTATTAATTTGAAATTGAATTTACATTGATCATAGGAAATTACATGACTTTGGTCCTAGATACAATCTAAGATAAAGTACATGGCTTTGTTTCCTAGATACAATCTAAAAAATTGAAAATTAAATGGATAAACACTTGATCTACTAACCCTTGATCTAAGTTCGGAGGCTATGTTACAAGGTGGGAAGGTGTTAAGCACCCACCTTACCCGGTGAAACCGGTCTTCTATACTATGGTGGCCAACATTCATATCACATCATCCAATATGTTATCAATCAAATTGTATGTTGAATTTGAAGTGTGTGCATGTGATAAACCCTAATTCAATTTATTAAGCATTGCATTTTGATTGAAAAATAAATTCTAGTGAATGTGTATGGATGGTGATATCTTGGATTCAAGGATTTGAAAGAATTATGAAACAAACATGTTTTTCATATTCTTGATGTGGATTTAAGATTAAAACTAGTGGTTTCTCAAAAAAAAGAAAGATTAAAACTAGTGTTATGAATGAACATGTGATGAATAACCAAAAACATGTGAAGAACACATAAGAACATCTAAGAAAATTCAAACATATTCAAGAGAATATAAATAGTTACTATCATGCTTTAATCCTAAATTCTCATCATGGCAACACAAAAAACAAGTTAGGGAAAGAGATTATACCTTCATGCAAAATCCATATGGTGGAGGAGGAGACTTTTGGTAGAGGTCCTAAGGGTGGAGGAAAAGAAGAGTTAGGGGAGGAAAAGTGAGTCTCACTCAATATCTTGAGTCTCAGGAAGAACAAGATATAACAAAATTACTCAACTTCACTAGAACTCAAGAGAGGGGAAGAGAGGGGGTTTTTTGTGTGCTTTAGAATGAAGAAGAGGGAGGGTTTATATAGTAGCGGTGGAGGAAATATGAATGGAATGCCATTTAATGAGGGTTGACAAAGAATCATGAACCTAGACCTCTTTTGAGTTTTGGGAAAAATCTGGTACATTAAATGGAAAGATTTGTGGGAGTGAGGGGCAAGCCAAAATTTGATTTTCCCGTAATTGCTGTGACAGCCTATATGGGCAATTTCAAAAAATCATATCTAACTTAATTCTGATCGGAATTGTCTCGTTCTTATGTTCAAATTGAAGCCCCGGATGTCTAGTTTCTGGGAAAATTAATCTCATTCATATATTCAAAATATTCTAAGAGATATCGATGAAATGGTGAGCAAATGTCATTTGTTAAAAAATGGTTTCAGCATAATTAACATTAATATGTCCCAAATTAGCTCCCAATTAACATTAAATGGCTCCAATCACTCCCATTTCAGATTTAATTAGTTCCAAATTTACTCTAATTAAAATATAATTGCACAAATTACTCATTGAATAATTAATGTTTAACTATCTAATTAATTAGGTGTATGCAACCTCACCATAAAATGTAGTCATAACCAATCAAATTATGACACATCATTAATTTTCAATTGATTACACTTGTAACCAATTGAGATCAATTATTCATAATCACATATAGTCGGACTCAATTTGTGATAGTGCATCTCAACCATTAAAACTTGAATTGATGATAACTTTCAATCTGGTGGTCCGATTAGGGCTTATGACCAGTCGATTTAATCATTACAATATCAAGATCATTTTGGTGAAATGAGATTAAAGATCTAATAGCCAGAATCAAGATGCATATTTCCAAAGTGAAAGTACCCTTTTACCCTCCATGTGAGGTTAAATGCGGGTTGCAAAATGGAGTGTCAACATCTTCAAACTGAGATCGATAAGAATTGGAGGAGGAAGGGGGAGTGTGGGCGGAACTTGAGGCTTGGATGTCTCTTTCGGAGTTGGCGCTTTGTTCCTTGCAGCCTTAAGGTCCTTAAGGCTTTTATTCCCCTTGTTCAAAGCCATCTTATCCTCCTCTTCCTCAGAGGTAGTTTCTTGACGGGAAGTCAAAAGGATAGGGATGTGGGCACAAGAATGCCTGTCGGGCTCGTCCTCGGCGTCCGAGTCAGAATTCACCTGCACTCCCTAGGTCTCCCCTTCCTCAAAGCGAAACTTGTCGATTTCTTCTTCGAGCGAGGAGTTTGAGGAGGCAATCTCCTCTCCTACTGCTGTTTCAAGCGGGACCTGTTGGACTGGTTGTACCACCAAAGGAGGGTTCTGTCGAAGTGGCAATACAATTAGCGGAAGATCGTCTCGGGCTAGGAAATTCGGTTTTGACACGTCAATCCGGGCCAACCGTTGATCACCCACTTTTATAGCGTTGCCTACTTCTTGGTATATTTTCGAGATGGGCCGGAAGTCCAAAATTAAATGGACTGCTCTCAATTGCCCGTCTTCGCTTACAAAGATCTCAAACCTCAGCAAATAATTGAAAGCCTCGACGTTGATCAGACTGAGTCGAGGCGCCACGTAATTCCTGTCTGCAAAAATAGCTGAGGAACAAGAGACAATTAGAAAGTTAAAATTCAACATCAAAAGGAAGTAAAGTGAAAGAACAATAATGGTATGGTTCGGGTTAAAGAATCTGAATTTCTTGCTAAGTAACCTAACTCTAAGGCATCCCACCTGGCTCTCCCTTTTGGACTGGGCAATGGAGCCCATCATACCACGCCCCCAAAGCAATTAGGTAGTCGTCTTTCATCCCCTTATTAGATTTGGGGAGACACGAGATGAGCCTAACAATGTCAGATTGGGATTTGAGATAAAATTCCACCTCCTTTATGTTGTGGCACTCGTACATGTGGACCACGTCGTGCCAGGTTAGCCCCAAGCCCAGATACTCATTGAGAGCATCAACATAACCTAAGACCCTAAATAAATTGGGCACGCACTGGAGTGGGCAGATCCTATGGTTGAGGAGGTAGTCCCGTGTTATCCTACCCATAAGGAAAGTCATCCCCCCTTCTATGAAAGCTATCATGGGGATGATGACTTTTCCCTCCTCCCTGTGTGTCAGTACTTGTTCTGAGGAACAGTATTGTAGGGCTACTCCCTGCGGTATGTGGTATTTGTCCTTAAAGGCCTCTATTTTGGCAAGATTATCTACTAGATGCTTAAATCTACCCATCTGGACTAGGTAAGGAGGAACAACTAAAGTTGGTAGATGAAAGAATAAGAAATGGAAGGCTGAGGAGACTGGCCGAGGAGAAAAAGAAAAATTTAAAGAAATAGAAACTTACGAGAACTAAGATGTATGACAATCCCTGAAAACTTCAGAAAAGTTTTCAAAGGCTTCTCAGGAAAAAGGTACAGGGAGTTTAGTGGCTTAGAAAGCTCTGCGAGTTTGAACACTTGGGATTTCTAGAGAGCTTGAGAGTTCGTGAAATGAAGGGAAAATAATTTCTCTCAGGGCTTTATATAGGGGTTGGAAATAAGTGGGAGTTATCCCGCTCGAAATTTCAAAAGAAAGATCAACCGTTGGATTAGCGCCCCACCATTGGGTGCGGGAGACATAATGCTGCATGGAGCAATTAATGATAAATTGTGGGTTCCGAAGCGTCAGTAGCAATTATGAAGCACATAAAACGGTACTCCCACATGTGTAAAAACAGGGGTTTGATGTTCTTAACCCTTAACAAGTCAAAACTCCGTTTTTCCTCCTCGGATGCGAGGGAAAAACCGGAATTTTGAGGGACTATTGTAGGGATAAGGGACCAAATTCATGAACTGGGCCTTGGGCTTGGCTGAGGACCTTGTCCATCCTCGGAGGATAAACAACAACGAGGGTGTCAAACTCAAAACCCCATAAGTAAAATACAAATGGAAGGGCCGAGAAAGTTGGTCCGAGTAGGAACATCTCCTCGGATAAGCAGGACATGGATCAAAAGTATACCTTGTCATTCAAGGTAACATTCTAGGGCGATCTATTGACAGAGACAGGCGATATGATCGTGGAAAAAGGATGGGAGCTTAGAGGAATCTAAGAAAAAGCTGCTACTACCGCATTAAATGCGCAGCAGCTACTTTTTTGGCCGCATTTATGTGGAGAAGATCCCTGAATAGTGCTGCCTTGGCTACCATAACTCACAGAGAACCAGAGGGGGCGTTTGATGGTCCAGACACTTAAGTGAGGGCTCAGATGATCCACAAGTGTAGGATCAAGATGGTTTGAAGGAGGATATATAATGTAAGAGACCCTCCATGAGGAGGGGGATCGGAGAATCGAGAAAAAAACACTATAGCAACCTAGAGCCAGACTTGTGATAAAGCTTTAAGGGAAAATACATAAGAATCAATCTCCTCAGACTTGGCCGAGGACGTTCTTCTTTAAAGAAACGTCTATTATCTTTCCTTCTTTATCATTAAAATCTAATAGTTTGACATTTGATTCACTAAAGCCCATTTTTCTAACCCATCATCTACAAATTTATTGTTTTGGACTTTTTGGGCTAAAAGTCAACACCCCTGTTGGGCTTGAAGTTCAAACTAGGTCCTTACACCTATTAATAACTAATATCATTATCAAATTTCATATAACACAAAAAATAAAGAGAGAAAAATCATATGTTATTAAACTTTCTTGTACACTGTACAGGTTATTTGCTAGTAATCTATAAATTTAGAAATAGCAATATATAAGCCTGCTTCTTTAATTTTATTTGCATTTAGAAAAATATTTATAAAATTATATCATTTTATTTTGTTTCAATACTCTTAGAAATTTTTTTATTTATATGTTAGATTTCAAAAAATATTTTGAAAAATCAACTTTTGGTTTGTGCTAAAAAGTCCTAATATTTTTTCATTCCATTGTTTGGGAGTTTTATTGGAATGAATGGAAAGTTCATTCCCTTATTTAGGAATTTAAGTGGAAGGGTATGAAATGGGTAGAAGAGAACACTCATTCATATCTATTTTCTAAAAATCTCAAAATTTCATTCCTCCCAAAAATTGGGAGGAATTGAAGGGAATGAAATTAGATTTAATGAATTTTTTACTAAAACTCCTAAAATACTCATATATATTTTAAAGGGAAAATTATAGTAAACCCACTTGTGGTTTGCTCCGTTTGCACGTTATCTACTCGTGGTTCAAAACTTAACACTCTCCCTCCATCACATCATTTCTCTCTCCTCTCTCATACGTTTTCTTAGAATTTCGACAACATCATTGCCGAAATTTGCTTCTCTCCTCATTTTGCCAAATAATTTTGAATGGTACCTATATCACAAATAAACTTGATTTTTTGTAATATTAAGCTGAAAGACTTGAAATGATGGTTTTTAGTTGCCATTAGCAAGGATAAGTTTGTCTTTACGAATGGATGACATGATGAGAATGTTGGGTTACTTGGGTAAAACATGTGGCTCTTGTGTGCCCCTCTCCGTCTCATTTTAAAATTTTAATGTCCAATTTAGATGGCTGAGAGTTTGAGACGCATCAATACAATTCTCTTCGGTGTCAATTCAGCCACAAAAATAGAAAAGAAAAAGGAGGACGTTATAAATGTGAAGATAATTTAGGGCGTAAATTTATTTTCCCTAAATAAGAGGTATTTTCACTATTTTGTAAGAGCATTCGTATCAAACATTGTATAAGTGCTAAATGCTATTTTTAGCACCTGAAACCGCAAAAAACACGCTACATCAAGAATGGTAATTGTAAAATTTTTAGCAACTTCGCTACAGTAGACTGTCAAAGATAACAGCCTACTGTAGCTTAAATCTTATAAAAAATAATAATATTTTATTAACTTTTTAATTAAAATATCATTTCTCTCTCTCAAACTATTTTCTCTCTTTTCTTTTGTAGCTTGACTTTCTCTCTTTTCTTCTTTGGTTCACCGGACTCTCTCTCCATCCCGTTCTCCATGTAGAAATTGTGCATACAGCAGAGCATGGCGATAACAAGTGGCAACCTTTGGCGCCATTTAGACCAAGCAGAGCGGTGGTGCTGGCGGAGGAGAATGAGGGCAATGTCAGAGCACCACCGAACCAGAGCCTACATGGAGATGGACAATGTCGCTTTATCTCTCTCTTCCTCTGCCAAATCTTTCATCTCTCCCGATCTGCCACCGTGGGTATGTGATTTGTGAGGTGGGTTTGTGATTTGTGGGTTGGATTGTGGGTTTTGTGGGTTGTGGTGGAGGTTGTGGATTATGAAGGTTGTGGGTTTTGTGGGTTGTGGTGGAGGTTGTGGATTGTGGAGGTTTTGGGTTGTGGTGGAGGTTGTGACTTGTTTTGTGGGTTTTGTGGTTGTGGGTGTGGGTTGATCGAGTCTGGGTCATAGTTACTAGTCTAGGATGTGGGTGGGTTTCGGCAGCCTTTGGTGGTTTTGCTGGGTCTGGTTGTGAGTTGATTGGGGTGGCTTTGGGTTGTGTGTGGGTTGATTGATTCGGTGGTTGGTTCTAGTGGTTTGTTGTGGGTTGTGTCGTGGGTTGAGGCCATGGGTTGTGCCGTGTGGTCGTGGATTGCTGGGTGTTGAGGCCGTGGTTGTCAGTGAGGGTGGTGATATTGAGTGGTTGGTGTCTGGTGGTGGGTTGGTTGTTTTTGCTTGGAGAAGAAAGCCACAGAAAGAGAGATAGATATATATCATGGAGAATAAAAATAAATTATAAATAATAAATAAATAATAATATTTTAATGAAGTGGTAAAAAAAATAAAACTTTTGATGTTGGGTATATTATAAAGTAAAGTGTTAAAATTGATAAAGTAGTATTTTGAGATGCTAAATGCTATATTTTTTGACATGTTTGATAGGAATGCTCTGAGTTGATAGTCAAGAAAGAGTGCAACTATAGTCTAATACTATAGGTTTTTTTTTTTTTTTTTTTTTTTTTGAGAAGAGTCTAATAGACTAATACTATATAGGTTTTTTTTTGTTTGAGGAAAGTCTAATACTACTACTATATAGGTAGCTGCAGAAAGCAACAGCCAAAACTTTTGGCAAATATTCCCCCTCAAAAAAAAAAAAAAAAAAAATGGCAAATATAATCCATTTTGCTTGCCTTTCACTCTCATAATTGGCCTTCACGTGCCACGTTAACTCTTTCCCAATCCTTAAAATCACAAAAACCAAACCAAGCAAGTGACCAGCTAACCAGTGAACCAACCAAACACTATTCTAGGCTCTCTCTCTCTCCTTCGTTTTCTCTTACCCACCATGAAAAGAAGACGAAAAAGAACCCAAACTCAAACCCATCTTTGCTAAAATCTACAGAACCAAAACAAACCCTATCAGATTCAGAATTCCTAAGCTCAAATCCTTGAAGCAAACCCCAGAAACAGAAAGAAAGAAAAAGAAGAAATGTGTTATGTGGGTAAAGCTACAAAGATCTTCATCTTCATAGTGACAGTGCTGGTGGTTCTTGGACTTGTATTGGGATTTGGGCTTCTCCGCCATGGCCTTCAGAAGACCCACAAATGCTTCGGTGACTCCTGCCAATCTTCTTCTTCCTTTTCTTCTCCTCCGGCTCCGGTGGTCTTCCCCAACCCTGGTTTCGGCCCACCTAATCCAAATCCAAATCCAAGCCCTGACCCCAGCTCCAACCAGCCCAGCCCACCTAACCCCAACCCCAACCCAAGTCTAAGCCCACCTCCACCTAACTCCAACCCAATCCTAAGCCCACCTCCAACTAACCCAAATCCAAGTCCACCTCCGCCGCCAACAATGGTGGTTCCGCCGCCAATGAATCAGCCTAGTCCGGTGCCGGGCACACCTGGCCCTGCGCATGCCTAGCAGCATTGTTCATTTAGTAAGAATCCTAGAAATTTCTTATGCCATTGTTTTTTTTTTTTTTTTTTTTTTTTTGTTAGCTATTTCATTTTAAAATTAGTCATAAGTCTTAGATAAGGTTGTTGTATAGGACAATGTGGGTTAATTTTGGTGGTTGTTTCTGGTTCTGGTTTTTGTAATGGTGGTTTTTTTTTTTACTTTTTTTCTGGATATGGACTATTGAGTTGAACCATTTTTCTGTTACTTGGTAGAATATTTGGTTAAAATAAGTGAATTTACAGAGTTATCACTGACAACTGTTGCTGTTTACAATAATGACCTTGTACTGTTAACTTTCGATGTTGGTTGTCATATTAAGTTGACTAGTTTCTCAAAAAAAAAAAAAGGTTGACTAGTATATCTGGTTGTCTACTTTGAAGTGAGACTTGCTGATGCGAGTAATTGGTGCAAATAAGTAAGTAATATCCACTACTGTCAAAACTTGGCAATTTCATTTTTAACAATGGCTGAAGCAGCAATTTTAAATTTTAAAACAAATTTGGCAATGCTTCCCATTTTTCTTTTGACCCAACAATGGCTGAGGCAGCATTTTTCAATACTCTGGCGTTTCCCATTTTTCTTTTGATCCCAACAAAAAATAAAGGGTGCTCATTTTCAATGCGATTGTCAATGTCATGGTTGATTGATAATTGATTGAATTCCAGGACTTATATATTTTTTCTTTTTAAGGTGGTTATTCCAGGTATTTCATATTCCATATTCTTTGCTATTTCATGAATTTGTTTTTCCTTGACCTTTTATTAAACAAACGGGCCCGACCCAAGAGCTATCATGTGCTACAGCCTAGGTGTCTTCCATAGGAGAGCGACTAGCCTGCAGTGGCGTTGGGATTGTCTTGAAGTGATAAAAATGGCAGTTCACCTTTTTGGCCTTTTTATTTTTTATTTTTAGGTTCAAGAGTTGCTATTTAGAATGAGAAATGAGAAATGAGAAATACTCCGTACACAACATTTTTCAATATTTTTTCAATAAATCATAGGTGATTAGTTGTTATTAGTTCAAATTTAAAACTAACGCTAAGATTACTTTTTTGCTCTAATAATAATAATCAGTAACAACCTGGTACTTAGAATTTATTATAAAAATATTGTGAAAATTTTATAGATATATCATTTATCATTTAGAATTCACTGTCTTTTACTTGCTCACTTGCCGGCACTTTTAGTCATCCTATTAGTTGTTAGTCTGACTTTTTTTTTTTTTTTTTTTGAGAAGGTGTTAGTCTCTGACTTGAGCAGGCAGTAGGTTGGGCTATAAACGAATATAGCTAGATTTAATCCAGTATTAATAATTTAGAATTAATTTATCTAATTTTATTTTCTAAACAAGTTGAGCTCAATCACAAAATAACTCTTCAGCCAAAAAAAAGAAGAAGAAGAAAAAGCTCATAACAAGTTAGAGCGGTTTGGTTAGAAATTTTTAGTATCGTTGTTTAAAATAATATGAAAATTATGATTTAAAAAGTGATATGAAAGCACGTGTTTATAGTATTCATAAAGCAAAAAATGTGTTTGGTACTATGTATCAAATTACATGTTTCAATGAGTGAAAAAACATAACTATGTATTTGGTATGTGTGTGTACTTTTTTTTTTAAAAAGCTGACAAGTGGGCCTCTGGTTGGAATTAAAGAATGAAGCTTTATGTGTTGTCTAATCAAGTGAGCCCTATATTTTTCAAAATATTTACAAAAGTGTCATTAAGCAGCGTTGTTTGAAATCTGAAAACTAGTAAGAGAAGTTTTCTAAATTCAATGTTTAAACACCCTAAAAGGAGCAACGTAACTTGAACACTCCTTTAAAAACACTTTTACCAAACATGTCATTTTTTTTAGAACAACTGTTTTTAGTGTTTAAGCACTGAAAATTGTTGTTTAAAATTACGTAGCAAACAATCTTTTAACAACTCAATTAGTATGTATATTCAAATTAGGGTGGCAGAAATTTGCTACCCCGAAGAGTTGACAAGGCAATAGCAGGTTCTGCTCATTATTGCTCATTATGCATAAATATATATATGTGAGTTAAGTTCAAGTTATACCTAGTGTAATTCTAAGTAATGTTACACTACCCAATAATTTATTAATGAATTTATATTTTGAAAATTTCACCATTAGATTGCATGTTCTATATGTTATAAACATTCATGCCAATTTTCATACTAATCGGATGTTATTTACCATTCGATCCAAAACTCATTTTTTATGTATTATTTTAAACTACAAAAATCTGAATTTATACAATTAATAGATGACATGACTATTGATCTTTGACCACTTAAAAATTTTGCAAGCATGGAAAATATACAAAGATAATGTAATCCAATGGTCGATTTGTCAAAATTCACATTCAATTAAAAAATATTGATTAGTGTAACATTGGTTAGAATTACACCAGGGGTAATTTGAACCAAATTCACACACACACACACACACATATATATATATATATATATAAATTGTGGACCTATTCTGAACCGTTGTAATAGGTCCTATATAAAGAAAGTGCCGCTAAAGGCCCTTAAAATGCCGGTATAAACCAACTGTTTTGCAGTACTGTCATAAGTGCCACCATAGGTCAGGGTTTGTAGCGGCATTTATCAAAAACGCTGTAATAGCTCACGTACAGTGACGTGCTTAGATCGGCTTTTTTAGTAGCAGTGACGATATTTTTCTTGATACCAAATTTGTTATCCAGTACTTTAAGCGAAATGACTTTTTTGCTACCTCTGTTACTGTCGTATATTCTGCCTAAACGTCAGATAAAGTAACTTGTAGAGTAGACTCTCAATTGATTAGTTCACAAATAAAAATAAACATATAACATGTCATGGACCTTCTAAAATCAAGATCCCCAATATAGTCGTCATTTAAAAAAAAAAAAAAAAACGATAGCATATGTACAAGCTCTCTTAGAAAATAGGATATGATCACAGTCACAAGTGCCTAGAATATGTATGAAGATCCATTTTGATGCACTCGAAATGCTCTTTTCCAGGATCTACCATAAGCCTATAGACCACCTTTACATGAGAGATATCAGGTCTAGTGCACATCATCAAATACATAAGACACTCAATTGCGTTAGTATGCTTTGACTCCTTATTTGAATTTGGAAGCGACTATGTGGATAATTTGAGATCTGTAGCAATCAGAAGCAGATAGCCTTTCCAAATCAGAAGCAGACAGTTCTTCTAAGATAACACAATTTATTTGCAAACCCTCTAATGGTAAATTTCCATTCCTAGGATCATCTTGGTAGCTCAAAGATGCCTTCATGTCAAGTTCTTACTCAACAAAGACGTCAGATTAACTTCTCTCTTACTCTTCATAGGAAATAGCATATTCATCAACATATAAAGCAAGAAATATGTAGAAATTATTACCAAAAACTTAAAAATAAATGCAGTAGTCATACTCACAATGTATCTATGTGTTACCAAGAATGTGTCAAATACTTGTACCGTTGCATGGGAGACTACCTCAAGGTCATATAATAATTGTAGCTGTTGTTAAAATACACACAAAATAATAAATAGCAAGCACTGCAAGATTTAAAAAATTAATGTGGCTAGGCTAACTCCAAACCTACCTCCATGATCAACACCAACAACATTCACTATTAATAATAAGAATTACAAAAAAAAAAAAAAAAAAAACCTCTCGACATGCAATAAACCAACTCATACACTCACATGTGTTCCCATACTAGGCAAAGCTATCCTCTAGTTTCTCACGAGACAAAGCTTTGCACTTAACTCACACATATAGTAAAGCTACTCTGCCACTCTTTTTACAAGGATGTCATACTTCCTTACTACTTCTTTTTTCAATGTGGGACCTAACTCTTATAATATAAATGCATCTCCTTGTTATTCTTCTAGGTTCTAGCCGATGTGGGCTTCTAAAACCAATGAGGAATTCTCTAAACACTCCCATCATGGGGCTGAACTTAATAGTTGCTACCCCATTTTGCCCTATGAAATCCTAAAACCTTAAAACACACACACACACACACACACAAATTGAAAAAAAAAAAAAAAAAAAAAACCTTGATTTGATCCAATATACAAAGCTCACTCAAACACCTTCACTTGGCTTAATTAAGTCAGTCCAGAGGTTTCAAGTTAAAAATGTGAAGTTTGACCAACTTTGACAACAAAAGAAAAAAAATCCGACTATCCAATCAAATCAAGCTTGTCCCAATGCCATGATAATCAATTTCCTTTAAAACTAAGGTAGGTTGTTGATATCAAGTATAAAATGAGCAAGATTTCGTGAAAATGAGAAACCTTTACAAAACTAAAACGCTAAACCTAACTGAAATTAGGGTTTGATTGTAACCCGACCACATATCATCATAGAGCTTGTATGATAAAAAATCCTAGCAGTTAGTCTACAACAGACTTGGGTTTATTTACATATTTTCACTATTTCTGGTTAAAGAAACGAACAAACAGAGGACAATGACATAAATAAGAATAAAATCAAAAAAGAGAAAAAAGAAAAGAAAAAGGAAGTATATGATTGTACTTTAATTAAGGTGCATGCAAACGTGAGGACTCCATTAAAAGCCGACAAGCATACATCATTTTTTACAGGCTCATAAAACCTACTAGAAATACTCCAACCACAAAACATATATAAGAACCGATAAACCAGAATTCTCTAGCAAGAAAATTAAGGAGTCTTCCATAATTCCACTATAGAATATATAGTTTCATTCATTAATTCTTCGATTTCCTGTTCTGCTACTTGACTAGCACATATATATAATATCATCAATAGTTGAAACACATTGATAACCATATATATATAGCGACCATGGAAAACATTCTATATTCAACACAAGGTGAGATGGGAAGGAGAGTACTGGGGCTTCACCATAGGCATATTCACCGGGAAATTCCATCGGCGAATCAAGTTAAAGGTGCACCAGCAGGAGAATTGCAAGTAAAGAGGGTAGGACTTAATCATGCTCTTACTACATTCAGTGCTGGTGGTGGTATAGTGAAGAGTCTCGAAGCTGTAGCGCCTGAGGTTTCGACCAGAGAACATCAACAAGAGGTAACGTACTTCTTGGATATCAATTTCTGCTATATCTGATATCACAATAAGCTGTGGTCAGGACAACTCAGTGGGTATGTGAAGTGAATTCATTAGCCTCCCACGTGTGTTCAAAAACTGTTTGTTTTAGTCTGTCTTGGGGGACCGGTTATCCTTGTCATTTGGCAACAAATGTAATGTAGCTCAAAGAGACTAACATGACCCTAGAAACTAAAAACTCACAATGTTATTATACCCCCAACCAATTTCATCTGTGCATGGCACCGGTGAACTAATGACTCAAATGGGATGGCAATGGGGCAGAGCGTGTCCGAAGGATGGAGTGTTTGCCCCCGTCCCGCGTGGTTTTATCTTATTCTATTCCTGTCTTGCCTCGTGTGATGGGGAAAATTTTTTTGCCCTATCCTCACCCTTTGAGAACCCGCAAAGCCTCGCCACACCCCGTAAAACTCTACTTCTTGTTAATTTGCCCCACAACTATTACAATTTTTTTTAATAAAACATGTTTCGTTAATAAAAATGTACTTGAAATTACAAATAAATTTATCCCATCAAATCAAACTAATTTTTAGCAAAAATTGAATAATATTATGAAAGTGTTTAATAAGACAATATCATAACAAAAACAAAAATATCATAATACAAAATCAATGATTCAATGGTATATAAATTTGTTTATAATAAAGACAAAAGAAAATGTTAAAATTGGTATTTTATTTCCAACCTTGTTAGAGGGAAAAAAAGAGAGGCAAAAAGCGTTGTTGGGTAGAAGAAAATAAACTGATGATATGTTTGTTTAAATAGTAGAGTTTTAGGGTATGAAAAATTTACAATTTAACTCTTATCAATGCGGGATGGGTTGGGTATAAAAAATCTAAACTCATCCCCACTCCGCCCCATGGTGCAGGGATAAAATCTAGCCCCATCTCCGTCCCACCACTTTTGCGGGGCGGAAAAAACTTGCGTGGGATGAAACAGAGAGGGACCGGTCAAGCGGAGTAGGGTAAAATTTCCATCCCAGCAAATACGTATTTAGAATCTTTAATTAGACCGTTTGAGCATATTACCCGATTAAATCTGGTCAAATTCAATAAATTTTTTATAAAATCCTTTCAGCCCGAACTGGTTCCTTGAAATCGTTTGGTATTTTCTTGTACTTCATGTCACTTATCTATCCAAGCCTAAAATGTCTTTTCATAACTAGTTTAGCATTTTGGTCTTTTGAAAAAAAAAAAAAAATTTAATGAATACAATATCTTCCGTTGTACCTTAACGGCTGAACTTATGTATAGTTATTTGGAAGAAAGTTATAAAATTTTAAAATGGTTAAAAAAAAAAATTATTTTCAAATTTTGAATTGTTTTCCATAATAATTTGCCGTTAATGAATGCATTATTTCTACTTTTATTTGTGCTGACCTTCTATTTTATTTTTTTTCATAATTTTATCTTTTGTAATGTGGGAACTAACTCTTATAATAGAAGTGCACCTCTTTATTATTCTTAGAAATGTTTATGTTCATAATATTTTCACAATACTTTTATAACAAATTGTAGAAAGTAAGTTGCTATTGATTTTAATTTGAACTCACATTTTAAATTACATTTTTGTCTACTAGTAACAGTCAATAACAACTTACAACTTAAAATTTGTTGTGAAAAATCCTTTTTTAAAAAAATGTTGTGAAAATATTAGATATAAACATTTCTCTTTCTTTAATAATAATGAGTTAAACTCGTTCTTCTTTTATGTCTTGTCATATAGGCATTTTGTTTGAATATTGATTTCATATTTATATACTGTAATTTAAGGGTCTAATGATTAAAAATTGGGTAAATTATGTATTTGGTCTCTAACCTTTCAATTGTATCAATTTGATCCTTAACATTTTAGTACTATGTTAATTTAGTCTTTATTGTTATTTTTTGGATGAAAATTGATAATATGTCTAATAGTCAAAATAAAAAATTAGATTTTGTTGATTTGACAATACACTAAAATTTTATTTTGACTATTTGACATGTCATAAATTTTCATCCAAGATATAACAATAAGGACTAAATTGATACGACATTAAAAAGTTATGGACCAAATTAACACAATTAAAAGGTTATGGACCAAATTAAAATATGCAATAAAGGATAGAGACCAAATATGTAATTTACCTTTAAAAATTTTGGTATGAAATAATTGTTCAGCTCTTAAATTCTTTTTGATATAAAAAAGAGGTCCCGCTCTTAAAAAATTAATGTTATCTTTTCGTTATACAAATTGTACTCAATCATTATTATTGTGTCAAGTAGGTCATTATATCTTTAATTGTAAATTATTGTAGACAATTTACTATATTTAAGTGAAGTAATAAAAAAAAGTAGTGAAAGAAAGTTTCAAACAACAACAAACTTTACAAATTAAACTAATCGAAAACTACAAGAATATAACTTCATTCTATTTTTTTTTTTTTAGAAACAAATATAACTTCATTCAATTGTGAAAAAGAATATATTCAACTCCAACTACAAGTGGAATATATTGAACCTACAAGTGGAGTGGTCCAAACTCCAAATGTCATGAAAAAGATGATCATCTGTTTTTTTTTTTTTCAAAATTTTTTTTTTTGGCTGAGAAAGTAATGTTTTTTTTGCGCCGAAAGTAATGAAGGGAAGGGCCCACCTTCCATCTCGGCTATCAAGGCAGAGTGTGTCAGATTTGAGATAGGGATGGTCCCCTCTCTGTGTTAAAAGAATCAGCCCGGCCCAGTGGCAACATTGTGGGCTGCCATCTTCCATTTTGGTTTTTAGTTCACCACTTAGGCCTTACAGACTCCGAATAATATACGTATCCATTTAACGCAAGATAAGGTGCCATATCAGTAGAAAATGATATACTATATATGGAGTCTAAATTTTCTGTCTCATTTTTTCTGTTCCATTCTATGCTTCACCAATAAAAACTAACCACATGTTTACCTAATCAAATCTTTTGTCCCACTTTTCCTGTTTTATTTTATGCTCCACCAATAAAAACTTACCACGTGTTCACCTAACTAATT
Organism: Quercus ilex subsp. ballota; assembly: GCA_032727855.1. NCBI lineage: Eukaryota > Viridiplantae > Streptophyta > Magnoliopsida > Fagales > Fagaceae > Quercus > Quercus ilex. Next base: position 37,375,563 of record CM064915.1, read on the forward strand.
AAATACTATAATTATTGACTTATTAATACTACAACTATTAATTAATAGTAGTAATTAATTAATTAGGTGAACATGTGACAAGTTTTTATTTGTGCAGTATAAGGTGGAGCAGTAAAAGTGAGACATATATGGATAAATATAAAAGGATGCAAGACTGTGTAGTAAGTTGTGACACTGACATCTCACCTTAGCACCCAATAAAGAAAACGAATTGTGGAATCTCCATTTCCCTTATCTTGTAGAGTTCCTATAACTTTTCTCTTACTAAAAAAATACAGGCTTCTTCTCTCACCTACAATGAAAAGATGCTGGCAAACTATGTCCCAGTCTATGTAATGCTCCCGGTAAGTCTCAACCAAATCCTATACACTAAATATTATTATTATTTTTTTTTTACGGATACAATATAATTTTAATTTATAGCATCCGTTCCATGACAATCGCTAGATACAATAACGTTTGATCTATGTATTCTAAGATGATATTAAAAACTAATATGTGCTAATATATATTTATATATTATTTACTCTTTCTTTGCGCATCAGTTGGGAGTTGTTACAATTAATAATGTCCTGGAAGACAAAGCCGGGATTGAGAAACAGCTCAAGGAACTAAGAGCAGCTGGAGTGGATGGGGTAATGGTAGATGTCTGGTGGGGGATCATTGAATCCCAAGGACCTAAGCAGTATGATTGGAGTGCTTATAGGAGCTTGTTTCAAATAGTCCAAGAATGTGGATTGAAGTTACAAGCTATAATGTCATTCCACCAGTGTGGGGGTAATGTAGGAGATGTTGTTAACATCCCACTGCCACAATGGGTACTGGACATCGGAGAATCAGACCCTGATGTCTTTTACACCAATCGCTCAGGTAACAGGAACAAGGAGTACCTCAGTCTTGGTGTGGATAACAAGCCTCTCTTCTATGGACGAACTGCTGTTGAGGTAATCCTACTTCACACTATTGGACTAGACTACTTGCATCCATAGCCTTCTATTACTGTAGTCTCCTCAGGGTTTTTGAAACTGTTAAATATATATTCTATGATAAAAACTTGGTCTTGCTATATATTAGATTTGAAAACCATCTAATTACATGAACGTCTGTTATATACTGACACCATGTTAAAATTGATTATTGAACCATACAGATATATGGAGACTATATGAAGAGCTTCAGAGAGAGTATGTCAGATTTTTTTGAAGATGGACTCATAATAGACATTGAAGTGGGGCTTGGCCCTGCGGGGGAGCTAAGGTATCCCTCTTATCCACAAAATCAAGGATGGGTTTTCCCAGGCATTGGAGAATTTCAGGTGAGATTGTTTTTTGTTGCTTGGAAGTCCTTGAGCAAATATTTAAGGAATAGGTTTTCGCTTTTATGTAAGTGCACACGTGAGACAGGAAAAAGGGCTCTATACCAAAGATGATGAAGCACAAAATTCTGAAAGTATTTGAGAGGAAGAAAAAAAAAAGATCCACTTAGAAATCAACATTTAGGGTTTTTTGGAATATGGGAAAAGGAAAACAGAACTTAAGAATCAACACCTACAATTGCCTAAATCATCACCATGCTATGGGAAGAATTCAATAGAAATTTTATTTACCAAATCAAGCAGAGCAATACTGAACTTTGGGGTCTTTAAATAGGGTTCCAAGTTACATTAGTGAAAGAAATGATCTAACTTTCTGACCAAGTTAGGAAATGAAAATAAATTCCAAACCAAGTATGAAAGTAAGTAATAATGGACCAATTACAGAAAGGAAAATAACAATTAAATCCTAGAAAAAAAAAAAGCGTAATAAATATCAATCTAGTCCAACTAGCAGTACAACCATGTGATCTTTGATGTTTCTAGCACTTAGCCACATACTAATTAAATGTTGCAGTGCTATGACAAATATCTCAAGGCAGAGTTCAAAGAGGCTGCAACAAGTGTAGGCCATCCAGAGTGGGAATTGCCAGATAATGCAGGGACATATAATGACACACCCACATCTACAGAGTTCTTTGGACCAAGTGGTACATACCTTACTGAGAAAGGGAAGTTCTTCTTGACTTGGTATTCTAACAAGTTACTGAGCCATGGTGACCAGATCCTGGATGAAGCAAACAAAGCTTTCCTAGGCTGTAAAGTCAAGTTAGCAGCCAAAGTATACCTCATCATATTGTAGCCATCGTATATTACCATCCACCATCTTTAATCAATGAAATGATTCACACTTCATTGTGAACAGGTCTCCGGAATCCACTGGTGGTATAAAGCTGATAATCATGCTGCAGAGCTTACTGCAGGATACTACAACTTGAAAGATAGAGATGGGTACCGACCCGTAGCAAGGATGCTATCCAGGCATTATGCCGTTTTGAATTTCACATGTCTTGAGATGAGGGACTCTGAACAAAGTTCTGACGCCAAAAGTGGACCTCAGGAACTTGTTCAGCAGGTAAAAACTTATAAATTCAACCCATTTTAAGACTTCCCTTCTCATGTCTATTAATTTCTGATGAAATATGTTGTTTGGTGTTATGAGTTGTTTTAGATTTTTTCATGTTGCAAAATTCTTTTTGATAACATCCACAAAATTCTTTTTCATATATATATATATATATATATATATTTTTTTTTTTTTCCCCCTTTATTGACTGTTAAATACTATGGGAAATATGAAGTTACACACACACACACACACACAGCACCATGCCTAGCATCTCAAGATGCTTCTCACCAAATTCTAGTCTTTAATTGAAGTATATTTGTTAAAGAAAAGACATTTTTTTATTAATGAAATTTATAGAGAGACCTTCAATAAATGTTAAATAAATAAAAAAATCACATTGGCACAATGTTGCACATGCATTTTCAGGTTTTGAGTGGAGGCTGGAGAGAGAACCTAGAAGTTGCAGGAGAGAATGCACTTTCAAGATATGATCGTGATGCTTATAATCAAATCCTCCTAAATGCTAGACCTAATGGTGTCAACAAAGAGGGCCCACCAAAACTACGGATGTATGGGGTGACATATCTTCGCTTATCAGATGATCTATTGCAGGAAAATAATTTCAACATATTTAAGACATTTGTGAAGAGGATGCATGCCAATCAGGTGAGTAATTATCATAATTACATACTTCAAAAAGTATATGCTCCTTCAAAATTGAAATGATCAAATGCTCTCTCTCTCTCTCTCTTATAGGATTACTGTCCAGATCCAGAAAAGTACAACCACCACATAGGCCAATTGGAGCGATCAAAACCAAAAATGCCAATTGAATATCTGCTAGAAGCAACTGAGCCAATGGAGCCATTCCCATGGGACAAAGAAACAGATATGAGTGTCGGTGGTGCACTTTCTAATTTGATAGACAAGATCTTTTCTATATTTAAGTGAGAACATGGCCAAATGTGAAGAGAAGCAGCAGTTAAAGAATCAAATAAAAGAGTTGGTTCTGGGGAAAAAATAAACATCCATAGTGGCAATGTTGAAACAAGTGTTGGGTATATGCTTTTCAAATAAAAGATCTGTATTTTCATTTCTGTATCAAATGTACAATTATATTGCACTTAGTATAACTCACCAATAATCAGAGCAAGAGCAAGATCCATCTTTAAAATGGTGAAACCTACGGATATCTCTCATGATAATCTCTCGACACATGAGCTTAGAAATTAGTTTTGTCACTGTGTGGCAATCTCCACATGTGCGAAGATTCTTAGTTATCCTGATTATGGTCCCTGGACCTGTGTTAATAAGAGCAAAAGCAATAGCCAGTCTTTCACTGTGATCCCAAAGCATCTTCTCCTTTACTTCTTTGTCAACATCATAAAACACTGAATTTGTATCAGGCTTGTATCCAGCCTCCTTCAGTTGCTGTTTTAAGTCCTCTAACTTGGCATATATATACTCTGTCTGTTGGTGTGACCTATCTCCAACTAAGAACCGATGAACCTTCTTATCTACCTCGACAAAGCTGCAGCCTGGTGGTTTTTTCAGTCCTTTCTTTCTCACCATGGCTCTTACCCTTTCAACATCACCCCACCGTTTCTCTGCAGCATAAATATTGGAAAGGCAAACATAGCTACCCACACCTTTAGGGTTCATTTCAAAAACTTTCTGTTCCAGAATTTCCGCTAAATTCATATTACGTTGCAGCCTGCAAGCAGAAAGTAGTGCAGCCCATATATCATCAGTAGGAACAACTTCCATACTTTTGATAAGCTCATATGCTTCATTTACAAGCCCTGCTCTACCGAGAAGATCCACCACACATGAATAGTGAGCAGGAGTAGGCTTAACATTGTACTTGGTGGTCATTCCATGGAATATTTGTCTGCCCTCATTTACTAGTCCTGCATGACTACATGCCGACAAAACTGAAGTAAGAACACCCTCATCTGGACAAACATTGTCTGCTATCATGGCATGAAAAATGGTGACAGCCTCTCTTCCCCTCCCATGAACCCCATATCCTGTAATCATAGCACTCCAAGAAACCAAATTCTTTTCGGGCATCTCATCAAAAACACAACGCGAAGAAGCCAAGCTTCCACATTTAGAATACATGTCTAGAAGGGAAGTTCCCACTATGGTATTCACACCAAACCCTTTCTTAACAAGATATGAATGAATAGATGTGCCAAATTGCAAGGCCATGATCTGATCACAAGCTCCAAGAACAGTTACAATAGTCACTTCATCAGGCAGTGCCCCTTCTGTAACCATTTTACAGAAAAGTCTTAAGCACTCAAAAGCATCTCCCCTCTGTTCATAACCCGAAATCATAGAATTCCATGAAACTGTATCTTTCAACTTCACCTCATCAAATAGTCGCCTTGCGTAAGCTATAGAGTTACAACTACAATACATTTCAGTGAGAGCATTTCTCAAAAATTTGTTAGACATTTCAGCATTGTGTCGAACAACATACCCATGTACGCCTTTCCCTAGCTCCAAGGCCATCAGGCCAGTACAAGCAGAGAGGAGACCAAGCAAAGTAGTCCCATCTACAGTCATTCGAGCTTTTTCCATCATATCAAAAACCACCAAAGCCTCTTTCGGGCTCTCATTTTTCACATAGCCCGAGATCATAGTATTCCAAGAAGTTAAATCTCTCTCAGGCATTCTATCAAACAACATCCTCGCCATCCCCATATCCCCAAACTTCATGTACATGGCAAGCAGAGAATTACCCACATAAATATCTGAGTCCAACCCACTAACCACAACCTCACCATGAACCCTCCTCCCAATTTCCACAAGCAACAAATAACCACAGGCCTTAAGAACAAAAGGGTAGGTGAACTTATCCGCCTTCCAACCAAAAGCCAACATTTCACGGTACAAAACAATAGACTTGAAAGAAGAAGTGCCGCCATTACAAGCATAACCCCTGATCATGGCATTCCACAAGAATAAATTTTTGAAATCAATCCCATCAAAAATGAACTGGGCTTGGGGCATACGGCCACAACTGGCATAGAAGGCAGCCAGTTTGGTGCTGAGGTAAGTGTTGTTTTGAAGAGTTCCAGAAATAGTGATGTGGGCATGGAGTTGGTGGCCTTTAGTGAAGGATTTGGTGTTGGTGAGGGACTGTAAGATGGTTCCGCATTGCAGAGAGGTGAGTGGGAAATGGGTGGTGCTAGTGGTAGAGGTAGCGGTGTATAGAGAGTGCTTGAGGAGTTTGTGAGTGAAAGAACCATTCATGAAGGAGAGTCAGAGGAGAGAGAGAGAGAGAGAGAGAGAGAGAGACTGAGAAATAAAGAGCTATGGACTATGATGGAATGGGTAGTGTGGCTCTGTGTGAGAGTGAGAATGAGAAAGAGAGAGAGAGAGAGAGAGAGCTTGGTAGGTATTTCAGTTTGTTCCTTCTGCTACTGAGACGAGACGACGCCGTTTTAGTCGGAAACCCCGAAAAAGGGAAAGAAGAAAAAGGAAACTGGAGATGCGGGGTATCGATCCCCGTGCCTCTCGCATGCTAAGCGAGCGCTCTACCATCTGAGCTACATCCCCCTGCGTGATTTTACATAGACCTTGTCAATAATTAAATTTTGAAAACGGGCCACTTTGTTGTGTCTCAGAGTCCAAACTCCAAAGGAATCTGATGGTCTAATTAGGTTTACTTTTCTGCGTTAGGGATCTTTTTGAATTTCTTCTAATTTCTTTAGTCATACTTTTCAGGGGAAAAAAAAAAAAGGGTTCGTCTTCTTTTTTCTATTGAGTTTTTTCTTTTTGGTAAATACAGGTTACATTACCAATTCAAATGTATAGATTTTTTTTTTTTTTTAATTGGAGCGCAATTAAAATTTAATTGAAATTTTGATTTTTTTTTTCAACCTATGACATCAATTCCTGATAATAGCTCTTTATCATTAGACCAAGACACCAATCAGTTTTTGGTATAGGCGGAAATTAAACTCTAGATCTCTAGATCTCTTATATAACCATCAGAGACTTTACCAGTTAAGCTAACTGGAGTTCACAATAATGTGACAATCAATTACAGCATTTTCTGAACAATAAAAATAGCCATTGAAAATTAATTTTTTTGAAAAATTGATTGGAAAATGATAAATTCAAAAATTAATGCTTATAAATAAGAATTAAACCTCAAACATAAATACAATTTTTATATCTAAATTCAAATTATCCTACTCATCATGGCATGTGGCATCTTCTTAAAAATGAAACCATATATAATAGAGTAATTTTAGTATCATAAAATAAAATATATGAATTTTTGTATATAATATATTAAAGTAGAAGTACAATGAGAATCCAAATCAAATCCAAATTAATTTATACTTGTAGTCAAATTTAATATCAAGTTTCCATTTTAGTTTTTGTGTCAAATGATACATTCACAACATTTAGGATGAAAACCATGATACCACAATAATAATAAATACTAGGTAAGACCACCTTATCATCATTATACAATTTAGAATAACAATACAAATATTTTACTCCAAAACTATCTTGGAACTTTACCAGAAATGTATTTCCAAGAATTTATTACAATTTTTAAAATTAGAAAGGTAATACGGTCTTTTCTATACTCAAGTGTCGGTTCCATGGGTGAGGCAAAAAAGCAATCCCCTAAGGCTCCCAATGAAAAAATGTCCTCAAATTTTTACCAATAGAGATATATCTGTACCAATGGAAGTATTAATTAAGTTCCAAATATTCACTAGTAAATAAAAAGTAGTTTATTTTTAAATCAAAGAAAAACCAGTTAAATAAAAATCTTTTCATGGTATGAGGTAATGATGATTCATTTTTCTCAGTTTTAAAATGTATAACTCATTTAATCTCACACACATAAATGCTGAAAAAACTCATTAATCTCTTACTAGTAAATTAATTTATACTAAAATTTTATTTATAGATATCAAATATATAATTTTATTAAAATTTTCAACCATATTTTTTAGTATATGGTTGCTTTGCTCAATAAATAGTGTTTATTTTAGTAGTATAGTCATTAAGTAATACGATGGATTCGTTTTAATTTATAATTTTGCATTTAAAAAATAGATTTTAAATGAAAAAAAGTCCAAAGTTAAATAAATCTTTGATAAATATTCAAAATATAAGAATTAATAGGCCCAATTAAGGTAGTCGGTTGCCTTAGACCCCACAATGCCTTGAGCTGGCCCTGCACTTCAAGGTTCTAAACAACACTGTTAGCTTGATTTAGATCCTATGAATGATTTTCATGCACTTGAACAACATAAAATGCTCCATAATGATAATAATAATTAAAAAAAAAAAAAAAAAAAAACCCTCTTGCCTCATTTGCTACTTTTGAGTTCTGATCTTCAAATCAAATAAATGAGATTAAAAATTATGACACAAAGGAAATACAGATACACAAAAGCAATCAAAAAAATGCAAAATTAATGCTTTTATATCATATTATTTTCTTTTTTCAACAAATATAATGTATTAAAATAGAAGTTGCTAAAAGGATTCAAATCACCGCTTCTCTGTTGCAACTATCAAATTATCAAAAAAAAAAAGAAGAAGTCATTTTTAAGTTTTAATGGTCATTATCCACATAGCAGTAAATTAATGCATTTTCTGAAAAATACTTAAATAGCTGCTAGAAAATTAATGGTTAGAAAAATTGATTGGAAAATGACAAATTCAAAATTAATGCTCATAAATAAAAGTTAAAACCAGACTCAAATTCAAAATTTTTTTTTATTCTCAAAAAAAAAAAAAAATTCAAATTATCCTAATGAATTATGATCATATCACATGACATCTTTTCAGAAGTGAAAATAAACTTTCTTATTTTTTTTTAACAAATTAAGTAGAAATTGTGGTGGGTCCATTTGGAAGATAGGGAACTTGTGTTTTTTTTTTTTTTTGGCCATGCTTTGTTAAAGGAAATTATATGGTTAATTTTCTCAAATTTATATTAGAAACAATTGATTTTAATTTATTTTTAAATTGATTTGGAATATAGCAGTTTGCCCACATTCAGTTGCTTTGAAAACTATTGAAAACAAAATCATCAAGAGGTAAAAGAAAAGAGAGATGCTACGTCTACAATAATTTTACAATATTTTTATAACAAATCACAGGTGGTTAGTTGATATTGGTTCAAATTTGAAACTAATACTAAGATTACTTTTTTGCCCCAACAATAATAATCAGTAATAACCTGCCACTTAAGATTTGTTGTAAAAATATTGTAGACATATCATTTCTCAAAAGAAAATTCAATAAAACCTTTAATAAAATATATAAAAATTAATTTTGCACATAAGATAGTAGAAATAATTAAATATTTGTAAAGTTACTCAAAAAATACATTGATATTCTTAATTATATTAATCTTAACAATTTATTTTTCTAATTTCTTTTAGTGACATGTAAGGTAATACATATATAAGCAAGATTCCATACTGGCAAATGCAAATTTTTCTATGTAAACGCATTATTTATTAATGAGGTAAATGCATTTTTCCATGTATTTATTTCAAATGAATTTATATAGTTTTTTTTTTTTTTGAGGAAAATATAGTTTTTTTTCTAAAATTTATATAATAAATGGGCTATTAAATTTTTAAAAAATATTTCAAAATAAGCTTATAGCGATCTCATGCATTGTATAGGATAACCGCTAGTAACTAAGAAATTCATATCCTACACATCACACACAATAGAGCTTTTGCACATTTTCGTTAATCCATGAACAAGATCTATGTGGACAAATATGTGAACCCATGGATCCACTCAACTCATATATTTCTTTTCTTTTTTTCTAATCCAAATAATAATAATATTAGATTTATTTTTGAGTTTTTTTTTTTCATAGAAATATAATGACTTTGATGACCCTATTTTTTTGTTTCTTTTCCAGAAAAGTCATATTTTTTTCAACAATGTTTTTTTCATTTGATAAAACACTAATAATTCTCTCAAAATTTTTATTTTCAATATCAAAACATATGGAATAAATGTCATTATTATCCTCAGTTAAAAAAGTATCATCAGGTACGAAATTATGAATGTCTCTGACACTCATATGGATTCACAAAAATTATGTGAACAAAAAATTAAAAAGGAATATTGAAGTCATTTTGATTATTCAATAATAAAGTTTTGAGGTTTGAGTATTTCCCGCAAAACCTATTTAAATATCTAAATTATATGTATATAAATCCCCTTGTTTTACTAGAAGGAATCAGCCAGAGAAATTGTGTTATATAAATCTTGGTAAAATCAAACTTTTATACAAACTTTCAAATCCTGTAACTGTAAGCTAGACTCTAGAAAAATTTTACGTTTTAGCTTTTCAAGATAATCTACAACTTTCCCAGAAATTCTTACTACAAATGACTTCAGAAAAATCCTATAGTGATTATGAATTGAGGAATCTTTGACAATTGTCAAATTACCCGAACAATATTCTCTTTTGCATGGCTTGAACAAATTAATGCACCGTCCTTTCCTTATCCCATAAACTCCCTTTATTTACTCAATGTACTCAAGAACAAATTGTTTTCCATCTTTCCTTCTTGTGATTGACAATGGTTCGCAAGAAGCTCATTGTGAAGAAAATTGAGAATCCTAGCTCGCTTCGAGTAACATATTGCAAGCGTAGGGATGGAATTATTAAGAAGGCTTCTGAATTAGCAGTTTTATGTGATACAGATGTTGGTCTTATGATGTTCTCTCCTACTGGTCGATTGACTAGCTTTGCAAGCAATGGAAGGTTGATTATCAATATTAATTTTTGAATACTTGGTTTATATCTCTTTCTTCCTCTATTGTGCTATTGTTTCTCAAATTCATTTTTGAGATGATTTTTGTCTTGCTTTTTGTAGGATTGAGGATATCTTTCTTCGTTATATTGACCAGCCTAATGAATTACGAGGAGGGTGTGTTTTGAAACTGTTTCTGATTTTATTTGTGGTTCGGTTTAACCTGAATACCTTATTTTTAAGCTAAGTTTGTTTTATTTTTATTTTTTTCTTTGAATAACATAATACTGTTGTTTGATTGTGCAGGCCTATTGAGAATGAAGAGGTAATTACCACACTTTCTTTTTCCCCTCTCTCTATATGGGCAAACTTACCTTGCTGTGTTATAATTTCTACTTGTAGTGTTTATATCGAAGCCTCAAGAATTCGAAGTATGAAGGAGAAATCCTGGAACAGATAGCAAAGTATGACCTTTTCTTTTTCTCTCTCTCTCCCACACACATACACAGTAGCACTGACCTTTAGCAATTTATACATGTCTTTTCTTCTGACTTTTTTTCTTCTTCTCTTATTCTCTCTTATTTCTCCATCAAAATGATTCACAAACTGGTAATGGCATGACAAGCTCAGACTTAAGGTAGCATTTGAATTATTTACAGTTTTAGCCTTACAAGAGTGTGCTTTTCATGAGTAACCAAAAAAATTACACATAAGTATATGATTTTTCTCTGTTTCGCTTTATAGACTCTTGGAGAAGAACTCCATGATCTCAATCAGCTAGAAGATGAAATGCAGCAAAAAATGAGGTCAAATTTTCATTTACCTTTATATTTTCAAATTTACTTTGTAGAATTCACATAAATATGTGAATGTGATTTATCATAGGTTTAAGAATTCTGACATTAATTGAGTTTATTTGTGTAAACATGGAAAAAAAAAAGGTCCTACGATCCAGATATAGAGAAGATAACCTCGATTTATGATGCTCTAGTGCACCAGAAGTTTCTCACTAATGCTATTCAACGTATTGAAGAGATGAAAGTGAGTATATTCAGCACGGCTCACTTATTTCTTGGTGTCAAAGTTGGAATTAACAATTTTTCTTCTCCCTTTTAGCAGGCAAAGCTGCTTGGTAAACAAATTGTTCCACTGGAACCTGATAGCATTGAATTAGGAAAGGAAAAGGAAAGTCAATCAAGTGAAGTAAGAGAAAGATAAATAAACAAAAGCTACTATAAACTTCTACACCAATATTCTCAATTAATGTAGCTGTTTTGTGTAAAATGTGTTAATCATTTCAATGTATTTTACTCGTAGGTACCTGTTCTTGATATAAAGGATTCAAATTTTATGGCTGAAGAGTCTGTAGATTCTAATGGAAGGAGGTATTGAGATTTTATTTCTTGAATTTGGTCTAATTTTTTCATAGATTATCAACATTTGAACTTCTGGTTTATCGGCACATTTGAGCATTGTAAATATGCATATATAGCCATAAGTCACCAACTGTTAGAAAGTGAGGTTCAAGGCATCTCAGATTTGGTAATTGAGCTTTTGCTATTCTGTTCTATAGGAATCCAGTGATGGAAGATCATCACCAGCAAAAGACATGCTCACTTGGGGGGCCGCACCTTAGTATTGACTACCTGAAAACCCAAAGTAACTGGAACCTTCAATGTGGTAGCACATCCCAAGGTTGACATTATGGCAGCTTTCATGGTTTTACATGACAAGCAGTAGGATTAGTATCTGTTACTGAGTACTGTTGTGGTTTTGTAGCCCCGTTTCTCTAAATATGTTGAATGTGGAACATGATTTACTATATAAATCCCAAGACAAAAGAGGTGTCTAGAGGTTTTGAGAATTGTAGTGATCTGTTTAATGCATCTTTCTTGTGACAATTCATTTTTGTTTTCCAGGCCAATGGCAATGGAAGCTGTCATGAAAAATAATAGCAAGCCCTAAAATGGTGTCATTATAAGAAAAATTTTCCTTGTGATTAATGGCTCTAATCATAAATGAGGAATTGGCTTTTCCAAAATGATATTGCCGGGTCGTTATTGTTGACTTGATACGCACGCGTCGGGTTGTGATTGATGTGTTCTTAAACCCCGATTCGTGTTGGTTAGTCAAGTCCGCTACTCACGTCGTGTTATGATTTATGAATGGAATTGATGACGGCTACTGGTGCATTATTGATCATGCCATATGAATGTAACAAATAGAGAGAGTGAAAGAGGGAATCAATCACAATCGTGATTAATAATTTGCATTAATGAGTGATAAATGAGAGAAGGTAGGAATAAGTGAGGAGAGAGAAAAAGAGAATTCGCATTAATAAGTACCATAATAAACTTCTTTCCTCATAAAAAAAATACTTAAAAGCACAAATAAGTTCATATTAGATTTTGATTTGAATTCTTGCACCATGAATTGCATCTTTGGGCCAAATTTTCAACACGAACAAGCTTACATATACCATCAGAATGAAACCTATATTTGGGGGAATTGCGATAAGACCTCTTGAACTTTTATGGTGTTGTATTAAGATCTTTAACTCTTTTCGTGTTGGTACTCTAACAAATAAAAAATTATAGAATACTTTAAAAGTGCTATAAAGGAGCACTCCTTTATCTCACATAAATAGTAAATCTCACAATCAATTTCATTAAATGAGTTTTCTAAAGGATGCCCTGAGGGCATTCATTAAGAAAATATTTTAGAAACTTTTTTAGTGGTAAAGAAAAAACAATTGATTTTTTTTACACATTTTTTCCCCATAAAAGTTGTATTAAAACTTTTCTAAAATGATTTTTTAACAAATGCCCTAGAGTACTTATTAACCGAGCCCCTTAATTAATGTGACAAGCTATTTTGTCAGTTTTAGGCCCAATTGCTACCATCCCATTGCCTGTAACTCTCTACAAGAACAAACAAAATCGCTCACTCCCAAAAGAACAATGAAAAAGGATTAGAGATTCGATTACGATTACACATTATATTGGTATGGTGGAAAAAGGAAAGGATTAGAGATAGTGGGAAGATTTAGAGAAACAATGTTGGTTACTCTTTGAGGGATCGATAACAAAGTTCAACGTTTAGAGAAAGACAAAGATTCAAGATATGAAGATCGAGAAGAGAAGAAAACTATTGTCGAATATGTTAGGGATTTAGGCCATGATTGTGGGAAGTTACCAAGTTTTACAGTCAAGATGAGTTTTAATCCAATTATGCTAAAAAATCAATGGCGACTCAAGGAAAACCAATGGAACAACTTGTCCCACAATAAAAACCACTGGGAGAGTTTAACCTTTCAACCCTAAGGTAAAACATAATCCACTAGAATAGAATGAAAGTTTTAAAATATACTTTACCCTAAATCTACTAGTACCTCATGCATCCCATGTAGCCACGAATCCAAAAAAACTTTTATTATAGACTTTATTGAACGTGAACCTACTACTCATGACTTCAAGTACCAACTTGAAGGTTTGTACCAACAATTTCGGTGTAACTAGTTTGCAGCAACTTCACTTCAATCACTAGATCTTTAAAACTTGAGTTAGATCTTCGGTTGACGCCTTAAGAGGATCTTGGAAGATCTCCAATGCTTGTGTACAAAACATGCCTCTCCAAAAGTCTTGAAAAACATGTTCTAGGATTGCTTTTATATTTGAGCTGAAAACGACAAAAACCTTTATCAAACTATTGAAAGAAACATAACAATGAAACAAAACCTGCACGAATCTTGATCAGTCAAGATTTAGACTTGATTGGTCAAGAATTGTGCAAAAAAGAAAAGAAAAGAAAAGAAAAGAAAAGGCCTGACACGCTAACCCGCCCAACCCAATCCATGCAGGTCTATTAAGTCAGACATGTGGGGTTGGTGGGTTAAGTAAATAATTTAGTGGGTTGGCTTGAATAATGGGTTGAGATATTTCTAACCCACCACAACCCGACCTGTCCATCTATATATAGATATGTTGCAAAATTTTACCTCACATACACACCCACTTTATTTCTCTCATCTCTTTCTCTTTCTTTTTATTTTTTCATTTTCATATTTCTCTTCCTAATAAACTCCAACCACTCTATTTAAGATTTTAATATTATTTTTACTCTATGTACATGTCTAATTTAAGATTCTGAGATATTTTTATTTTTAGTGTGATAAAATTTTAGTCATTCTAATAAAAATAATGTAGTATTTGTGATTATTTTTAATAAAAAATTTCAATTATTTATTTCATTTTTTTTAGGGAAGAAACTATAATCCAATTTAATTGAAATAATTTCATTTAGCTAATTTTATTTGTCAACCTGCTCAAGTTGCTCAACTCGACGAGTTGAAACTATTAATATTTTCAACCGATTCACCGGATTTATAAAGTAGTGGGTTGGCGGTAGATTAGAATTTTCCTAACTTGCCATTGGTGGGTTAGTTAAAAATATTGCCTTCCACCCGCCCAATCCAACCCGCACACACCCTAGTCGAGATGGAATCAAGTTGGAGTTGAGATTCTAGAAACTTTAGGTCTTTTGTTGCTTGAACCTTGGCTTATCTTGAAATTGAACTTGGTTTCAAACACACTAAGGGTATGTTTGGTAACTAATTTTTCCCCTTATTTCTTGTTTTTAACAACAATTTTCTATTTTTGAGACTAAAAAACTTGTTTGGCAACCCAAAATGGACAGAAAACAAAAACTGTTCTCAAAACTCAATTTGTGAAAGAAACTGAAAATATGCAAAAAGCTGTTTTCAGTTTCTAGTTTTCAAAAGTCAATGAAAACATGCATTTGATTTAATAAATTTGTCTCATTTAATGAGTTAGCATCAGAGTTCAAATCCTAGTAACAACATATTTTAGTATTTTCTATTTTTTTTTCTTCAAAAAACTTTTTTTTTAATTTCAACTAACCAAACATGTTTTTTATTTCAAAAATATAAGAAAATTGTTTTTTCTTTATATTCCTAAAAACAAGTTTTTGAAAATAGAAAACAAAAACTGTTACCAAACATAACCTAAAATTCCTATTTTTGATTACACAAAGTCATGGTTTGCCAACCTAGTCTTATAGACTTAATAGAAATTGTGGTTTCAAGGCCTTATTTACACAAATTGTAGGTATCTTTCAAGATTGAAGTAACAAGAGTGAATGGTTAACAATATAACATATTTTGGAACTTAAGCTGAGTGGTTAACAATATAACTTATTTTGAAACTTTACCCATTAGCTTAAGTTTCAAAATGTGTTATATTGTTAACCACTCACTTCAATCTTGAAAGACACCTACAACTTGCTAATTCATATCCTAGAAAGCATATTAATGCCTCTTGAGAATTGATGAAAACATAAACTTATAAATTGGTCGAGAGAAAGAAAAACTCAAGAAGCCTCACAACTCACAAGCAAAGCAATAAAAAAAAATGAATTCGTCCTTTTTTTTAAAAATAATAATAATATCACTTCACATCATTGACTTGATGATTACTTCACAAATACTTGTAGGGTTAGGGGTGTAAGGAGGTAAGGGCCAGAGTTCTCAAGTCTTTAGAAAAGAGTTTTATACGCATACTCTAAATTAGGTTGGAATAGTTTTATCTCAAATAAAAAAAAATATTAATAATAAATGACTTTAATTTGACCCCAATTAATGAAAGAGAAAGGGAAGATTAATTGGAACATTTGTCACAATCTTACAGAACTGTGAAAATAAATTGAAAGTTCGTATTTTATCTCAACAAACACATACTGGCATCGAGCTGGCATGTTAAACCAAATTTGATTTATATTAATAAACAAAATGGGTCCGTATGACACTAACATTATATTGGGTCTGCAAATATGCTAATAAAAACGCTTGTTTGTTTCAAGTCAACTGTTCCGTAGACATCTTCTTAAAAAAAAAAAAAAAATGTAAACAATCCCTTGTGTAGTCACAAATCACAACTACCTTTCTGTCAAAAAAATAGAAAAAGAATATCAATTATGTGGTCACTTACTCACTTTTTCCAAAACGGCATAGAGATATAAACATGTATAGCATGACCCAAAAATAAATAAATAAATAAGAAAATAATAAAGAAGTCTCATCTATATTATAATTTATTTTTAAAAAGTTTATAAGTGGACTCAGTTTTAAGCTAACAATTACATGCCATCTTTTTAATATTTTCTTTGCATTGGTCTAGAATAGGGTAGGGAGGCCATTAAACTAGTATAAATATCCTCTGAAATCAATTAACATATTGGCCCTATCAAAGATAAATATATATATTAACATATTGCCTCTGTTGGCCGGCTTCAATTGTTTAAAGGCTTTTTTTTTTTTTGGGGGGGGGTATTTGGTATTGATATTTTGGTTAGTAACTTAGTATAGTAAAACATGTTTTCTTTTTTAATATTTGATAGTTATACTTTTTCAACCAAAAAAAAAAAACATTTTTTTAAGTTAAACAAAATTTATGTAAACTTTTTTTTTTTAAAAACAAATATTTATGTAAAATAATATATTTAGACTTACAAAATATGTACTAATATATATGAGATGAAGAGTCACACATTTTTTACACTATTGGATTTAAGGGTTTGGCTTATCTTTGGTACTTTTTTTAATTGAAATCTCTTTTTGTTTTAATGAGAAAAAGTCACATCATTCACTAACTAAATAAAAAGTAGAGATTAAAACTCACTATTACTTGTCATGGTTGTATATATAAAATAAAAGGACATGTTTAATTAAAAAAATATTAGAAATAAGTCAAACTTTGAGCTTACTTAGATATAACGATAAAATAGAAACAACCAAGTCATAAATCTTTTTTATTTCCTCAAATTCCAGGTGCTACGTAGGAGAAACGTTGACTTACAATATTGGATTTGCCCTAAAATTGAGGTTACTAGTTTTGGTCCAATTTGATTCTTAAAAAAAAAAAAAAAAAAAAAAAAGTTTTGGTCCTATTCACACTGAACTGACTGAAGCGGCTGAACCCATCTATTCTAGCTCTTATTTTATTTATTATTATGATTTCTGGTTTTTAAAAAAATGCACCACGTTTATCTCCTTTTTTTTTTTTTTTTTACACAATTGCTAATCACTCAAATTACTCCACGTGTTAGCATACTTTAAAAATATAACTCTGTTGAACCTTTTTTTTTTTTTCAAAGTAATCTTTCACCATTTGACAAAACGAAAGATGAGACAAAAGAAAAAAGGGAAAATATAATAATAATAATAATAATAATAATAATAAGAAGGAATCAAGAAAAATCTGCTTTCACAATTTGCTGCTTGGTAGATTCCGTAAGGTCTTGTTAATATGTGTAATAGTATAAGGAATTGGGAAGCCATTTATGAGAGAGAGAGAGATAGATAGAGATGTGGAAAATATAAGTTACAACATGTGTAAATTGAATCTATCTATTTATATTTATATTGGGGGGAAGAAATGAGAAGAAAAAGATAAATGTGAAAAATATGAGTTACAATAGGTGTAAATTGAATCAGTCTGTTTATATAATATGATAATTTTACAAGGAAAATGATTAGAAGTCACGATTTCAGTTAAAAAAATTGTATACACAACTTTGTTTGTGGATAATTGTAAGTGTAACATGCTCTAGTAGACATTGATCATTGTAAACAGATAAATTAGTATTAATCGGATAGATTTACTTTGAAAAAAAAAAAAAAAGGAAGGCGCAAAAACATATGGGAAAAAAAGAAAGAAAGGAAAAGATAGCAAAAATTAATTTTGAGAAGTGATTATAAATATTTCATGGGTGTCCCACATTGTTCTCTTCACGTCTTTTTAAGTCTCTACGCGTCATTCTCTCTCTCTCTCTCTCTCTCTCTCTTCTTCTCTCCTAAAAAGATCAAATCTTTCGCATGAACAAAAATCCTAACAGAAAATTCTTCCATTGAAATACATTCAAAAACTATTTTTGGAAAAAAAAAAAAAAAATTGATCCGTACCACCCAAAAATTCGGATTCAAACAAAGTTTTCAGCTTCTGGGTTGGCTTAGAGCTTTGCATGATTTGGTTTCTTTGATTCTTTTACGTTGGTGGCATTGGTTCTTGCAAAGATATTGCCTTAACATGACCACTTTTGAGCATTATATCAATGTTTGATACATATGTTTGGTGTACATGTATCATGGTCACGTTCGAATTCCAATTCATAATGTTGAATTCTACGTAGCAGTATTGGAAGCTAAAGGCTTTTTGAGAAGGAGAGATTATAAATATTTGTTTTGTTTGGTTTGGTTAGAGTGGTTTTGAAGGATTTTCATTCAAATTCCGATGAAATGAGAAGGAAAATATGCGGTTTGAGTGATTTGGGAAGACATGGAATTGAGAAGGGCTGGTTATGCGGTTGTCTTCATGAGTTTGCTTTGCACATTGGCGATAGGGGGATCAGACGCGAAGAGGAGGACCATGAACACATTTTTTAGCAATGGAGATTCCTCGAAAACGCATGAACAAGATGAAATGGTATGAAAATTTATGCATTAATGTATTTTTTATTTTTATTTTTTTGTTTATTTTTGCTGTGTTTGAATTATTAGTAGCAATTATGGTTTTTCAGATTTAAACCCATTTTGCAGTTCTGGTATTAGGATGGTAGTTTGCAATTGGTTGCCTTATGACTCTGCTTTGGTTTGTGGGAATTGTCAAAGAAGTAATAATGCCAGTTTCCTGAGTTTTATGGTTTCTGATATGAAGAGAATTTGACTATAATGCTTGTTGATTCTTGATGATCACTTTCTTTAGAATATTAGTTGAGTCTGTAAATATTAAGTTCGTGATATTATTGGATCAAATTGGGTCTAAATTAAATCAAAGGTGACAAAAAGTTCAAGAGAAAAGATTTAATTGAATTCAATTTAGCATAAGGCCCTGTCAATTCCGGCCTCCCATCCTATGACAACTTTGGAGAACTCTAATCCAACCTTTTGAATTCTCAATAGTGAAAGAGGGATTTAGATAAATATACTTAGTAGAGTATTTGAGCTTTCAGAAATATTTCCAGCTTGATGACTAAGAAATGATGTCACAAAGAGGAAAAAAAAAATTCCTGTGTCCCAATGGGATACTGTAGTTTGTAGTTAGTAAAGTATAAAGTGGAAAACTCCTAATGCGACAACATATTTTTGTTCATCACAAAGATATCCTTTGGCAGTGGTAGAAAGGAAGACTGATTTTCTAAAATTAGGTCTACACAAATGTCTTGCTTTCTGTCTCATTTTTCATAGTTTTGAATGGTTATACTATTTAGTCAAATGAGCAGGTGAGAGAGCAATGAGGGTATGTCTGTGAATGATACATTCTTGCTCCTTCAAATGAAACTATGCAACTTTTTGCTCCTTGTTTTTTGCCATTATTTTCTGCTAAAAGCAATAAACAGTCTTTCATATTTGGAAGATTAGCTAGCTCACCAATTGTGTTCTACTCTTGGTTGCTACTAACAGTTAATTTGTCTTTTCCTTCTACATGTGACATTGGAAGCAAATGTTGTGATGACCAAAACTAAGAATATTTTTAGATATTCTGCTTGCAAATACCTGGGAAAATCAATTTGCAAGTAACAGCACATTGGAGCTTCAAATGTTTTTGGCTTTTAGGCTGTATTTATAGGTTGACCCTACAACAAGTTCAAGGACCTGCTCTTTGCTAGCCGTTTTACTTGTTCTGGTGTTTTAAAAAAGCAGATAAGTGTATGAAACAGGTTCAATCTCATCTAAGCACTTATGATAGTTGAGATACAGCAATAGAGAATAGATGCCAATCCAAAAGACCGAATACTAGATCTAGAATGGAAGATCTGTAGTAACTACTGTTTTCAAACTGATTAGCTATGTAGATAAATGATTTTACTTTCAATAATCTTTACACAAGTGCATTCTTGTTAATGTACGTGTATGTACTAGAAAACCTCACTTGTTGCATCATCTTTTCTTGGATAGCTTCCGTGATACAAGTAAGGGTTCTAGTGATTCGAGGTATGCAACAGCAATTAAGGGAAGTAATGGAAATTTTATAGTTCTCACACTGAACTCAGAAAATATCAATTTTTTAGAATTAGGTTTGAATGATTTACAGAGATATTTGATGCAATATTCTGACTACAGGTGGAGCAGGTATGGGTCCATTGCAGGAAAGAATTGATAGACAGGAAGGATCTTCTTGAAGATTTTGACTTGAACATCCTACAGGAAGCAATCAGGAATACAAAATCAAGATTGCTGCCAAAAAGAAAAATAGACAAAGTCATAAGGGTTCTACCTCCCCATATGAGACAATTAGTTTTGGATTGCTTAAGAAGAAAAAGTTTTCTGTTTCATCCTGATGAAGATAGCTTCAAGAATAGGTTCATCAAGTGTGCTGAGTTGCTTTTCAGTTTGCCAGATGCCCCCAGAAGACATCTGGTTAGTCAGTCACCTGGACAGATAGCAACAAGCCCAGCTCCAGCTCCTAGCACAACAGAAGCAGAATCACCTAATCTAGCACCTTCCAGTTCTCCATCTCCAAATCCAAACCCCCCTGTTCAGGCTCCTGAAGCGCAAGCTCCTTCACTTGATGTGATCAGCTCACCTCCTCCACGTCCTAAACATTTGCCACCACATCACTCTGTTGTTCCACAAAATTCACCAAAAAAGGACGATAGCTATCAGATGAAAAAAATTGTGGTTGCTGCTGCAACTGCAGTAGGAGTCCTTGCCCTTCTTGCACTGCTCCTCATTTGCTGTCTTAAAGGTGGAAGCAACAAAATTGGACCTAAAGAGGGACAAAGAGATGAGAGGCCACTTCTCAACTTAAGTATAAGTGATTTCTCAGGTGGTATTCTTTTGTCAGTTTTTATTTATCATTGACTCATTATTATCTACCATTATAGTAGTGCATTTTCTGATGATGTGTATAAGTTTAATCTTTCAGGTTCTTCTCAAAAGTCTGTTAGTATAGGAAATTCAAGTAACAAAGATTTCAGTATTAACAGTGGAGTGAATCCTTCTTTCCTTACCAACATGTCCATGAAGCATGGAACCAATGATTCCACACTGGCTGGGGCATTATCATCAGAAGGTACAGGGCCAGTTCCATTTCTTCATATAAAGCCTCCTCCTGGAAGATCAGTTACTATGTCTCTTGCTCCCCCAAGTCCACCACCACCACCACCTCCTCCTCCTCCACCTCCTCCTCCTCCTCCTCCTATTGCTCCTCCTGCTCCTAAACCCCCACCACCACCTAAAGTTGCTCGCCCTCCACCTGCTCCACCAAAAGCAATGCCTGGGAAATATCAACCTTCACCTTTTGGACTAAATCATCGAGGAAGTAATGATTCTAGCGAGGGAGGTGATCTTGATGGTGAATCTGGAGCCCCAAAAACCAAGTTAAAGCCATTCTTCTGGGATAAGGTTCTTGCCAACCCTGATCAATCAATGGTTTGGCATGAGATCAATTCTGGATCATTTCAGTAAGGATATACTTCTATCTATATAACTTCAAATCCCATGAATAAGCAAAAGTCAAATCAGTCGTTTTAACCTCTGAATTCATTACAATTTTTCAGGTTCAATGAGGAGATGATAGAGTCTCTATTTGGTTATAACAACATGGATAAAAATAAAATTGACCGCAAGAGAGAGTTAGCGTCCCTTGAACCGTCAATCCAGTATATTCAGATTATTGATGCTAAGAAGGCACAAAATTTATCAATTCTTCTACGAGCCCTGAATGTGACAACAGAAGAACTCATTGACGCTCTTCAAGAAGGTCTCTCTCCCTCCCTCTCTCTCTCTCTCTTGAAGTTCCTTAGCGTGGGGAAAAAATACATTAAGAAACTTCTTCAACTATCAAATATCAATTGAGTACAGTTCAATTATATGGTGTGCTCTTTATTCCTTACACGTGGAGAGTTTTTCCTTAATATCCACTCTTAAATTCCAAATCAATCTTTTTGCGTTCAAACCTTTTCATTTTATATGTTATGTGCTTCAGCCCAAGGGTATATTCTAACTTCATCAGTGAAGAGCTTCCCCATAATTGGACCCACTAGAAACTGCTGGGTTTAAGGAAATAGTTGATGCTGCTTGGTAATAAAATGTGTGCTATGAGAAGCAAATAAATAATTATGTTGTGTTGGATTTACATCTGAAATTTCAAGATTTGTAATGATAGAAAAAAAAAAAAAAAAAGTCTTGAATCTTCATCTAAATTTAGATTTGAACCAATTGAGATGAGTGTTATCTAGTGGACCAGTTAGGAACTCCAGAAGTTGATATAGAATTGCTAGGTTGAGTTTGAATTTTCTCTATAGCTAATTATTAATAAACCTATATCATATTTTTAACATCACCAATTTTTTGTAATTAGTTAATAATTCTTGTTAGCTTGCAGTGTGAAAAATTATTCATAATGAACAGCGTATAAAGCATTGATTGTTATTTCTGCCAGATGAAAGAAGCAAGTTTTGTATGAAAACTATTGTGGATGATTCAAGTATTTTATTTTTTTGCTGACATCAACTGGGGTGAGGGGGATTCAGACGAAGTTCTCCTTCATGGGTGATTCAAGCATGTTGTCTGCTGGCCATTCATCCTCATTACTATGCTTGTGTAATGACAAGTGAGCATAATATGTTAAAGAAAATAAGGATGAACAGCCTGTACATAATTAAAACTTGTGTAAACCTACCCCAAAGAAGCAATGAATTATTTGTTTTACTTGCTATTATGTGTGCTCTCCTTTATGACAGTTAATGCCTAGTTTCATATCCACCTAGCCAAAGTTGTTTAGTAAATGCTTAACTGTTGGGTTTTAAGTCATCAAAAACTTATTAGTATTTAATTGAATCAGGTAATGAGCTTCCTGTTGAGCTTCTTCAAACTTTGTTGAAGATGGCACCGTCAACAGAAGAGGAACTGAAGCTCAGGCTATATAGTGGTGATATTTCTCGACTTGGCCCTGCAGAGCAATTCCTCAAAATCTTGGTTGACATCCCATTTGCATTTAAACGACTAGAGTCACTTCTATTCATGAGTTCCCTTCGGGAGGAGGTCTCTAACATTAAAGAATCCTTGGCAACTCTAGAGGTGAGACACTAGAGATAGGAATTGTGTCTCACACTTAATTTTATATTGCTATATTTCTGATATAATATTTCCTATTTAGTATACACACATAGGTACAGGATTGGGGACTATGGCATTCTCTTAGTTAATATGCTAAAAAGATTATGTGGAATGTTGCTTTAATGTGCCAGATCTTCTATTGCTTTAGAAAACAGTATCAGATGTTCATAATTATATAACCATGCCTCATTTTAAATGGCAGGTTGCTTGTAACAAACTAAGAAATAGCAGGCTATTCCTAAAACTCTTAGAAGCGGTTCTCAAAACTGGAAACCGCATGAATGATGGTACCTACCGAGGTGGTGCACATGCATTTAAGCTTGACACTCTCTTGAAACTGTCTGATGTAAAGGGAACGGATGGCAAGACCACACTACTGCACTTCGTTGTTCAGGAGATTATCCGTTCTGAAGGCATACGAGCTGTCCGTACAGCCAGAGAAAGCCAGAGCCTATCCAGCATGAAGACAGATGATTTTACTGACGATTTCACTGAAGAATCAGAAGAGCACTATCGCAGGCTTGGTCTTCTGGTGGTTTCAGGTTTAAGCAATGAACTGGAAGATGTTAAAAAGGCAGCATTCATAGATGCTGATCTTTTAACATCTACAGTATCAAAACTCAGCCAATCATTGATAAAAAATAAAGGTTTCTTAAATGCTGAGATGAAGAGTCTGGATGAAGAGAGCGAATTCACTCATGTGCTAGCCAATTTTGTGGAGTTTGTGGAAGCTGATATTTCAGGGCTTTTGGAGGAAGAAAAGAAAATAATGGCTCTGGTGAAAAGCACTGCAGATTACTTCCATGGGAATGCAGGAAAGGATGAAGGCCTGCGCTTGTTTGCAATTGTACGTGATTTCTTGAGAATGTTAGATAAGGCATGTAAAGAAGTTAGAGATGCCGGAATGAAGAGAGTGAGGATTACCAAGAAAGAGGCTCTGTCAGTGTCATCTCAGCAGTCTACAGATATACGTCCGCGGCTATTTCCTGCAATAATGGAGCGGCGAATGGACAACAACTCTAGTTCAGATGACGAGAATCTATCTCCATAGCTTTCATTTCAAATAGGTACATAAGATTTTTTAATTGGAAGAAGCTTTCTTCTGGTATATTGCATATGCTTGGTGTGCTGCATGCAAGTAACTTCAAGTTGTGATTATTGTAAAAAAATAAAAAATAAAAAAAAAGGTATAGCGTACATGTTAAAATCCTCAAAAAGATTTTGCATTACTGTCGGAGTCAATGAGTCTAAGTTACATCAACTTTATAGTATGTCCTATGAGATGCAAATGGCCAAAACTAGGCGGCAAGGATTTCTTAATCCCCTTCCCCACAGCCTGTAGGTTGATTGTGTTGAACTTTCTTCGTTGTTTAGTTAAAATTTTCCTGACACATCAATCTAATAACACACAAGTTTTCAAGATAGAAATATGGCTGGAAGTTTATCTCAAACAACTCCATATGTACAAACTGTAAATTTTGTTGAAGATTAAGAGCTTCCCCATAATTCATGTGACTATGCTTACAATTTTTTTTTTCCCTGTCTTGGGTATTTATTCTAGTTGCTTGGAATTCTCGGAGGCAAGATGAGCAGATCATCATGGTTAGAGGAACTAGCCCACATCAAAATTCCATCCAACAACAGAATATGAAACTTTAATTTCATTCTTGTATTTCAGTAAATGATTATTTGTCATCTGATGGAAGTTTAATTTTTGAAAATAGGACTGGCTGAGAACGGATTGACTTGTATCATCTACCTTTCTACTGATAGCAAAAAGATTTTGGTTGTACAGAAGAAAGTATATAAATACCCATTATTGTGGCCATCTTATACATTTACACTTGTGAACCATATATTAGTCCATAGTCTATTATGATTTTATCTTCCCATACACCCCAACTTGTTTAAAGAAGGGGGAAAATGCCGGGGATAATATATTTTCTTGGTCATTATGTAATCTGTTGAAAGTCTTCATTATAATTGTGCTGTTACTAATTTGAGGAACTACATTGCATATGGTTGACATACACCTTCCCCTCAATTCCTCAATCTCACAACACACCGACCAATTAAACAAGCCGACTCAAGGCCCAGGCCATTTAGGCCTAGCCCTAAGGCCAAAAATGGCATACTCTCTCTACAAAAAAATCCCACCCCCATTATTAAAAAAAAAAAAAAAAAAAAAAAAAAAGATCCAAATATATATATATATATATATATATATTAATAGCTGAAGTTGAGATAAATCCAATTAAATTCTAAATTGGAGTCTAGTTTTGTGCAATAGTGTTTCATCTAATTTTTAAATTTATGTGTCAAGTGAATTATTAGGTACAGTCTAAATTCAATTAGATTTTAAATTAAATTTTAATTAAAATTCAATTTTGTGCCATGTGTTTCATTTAATTTTTTTTTAATTTTTGTGACAAGTGAATTATTTGGTGCAAAAACCGAAGAGTCTAAATCCAATCAGATTCTAAATCATATATATATATATATATAGAGATGGGTTTAAGTTACACCTGGTGTAACTTCACAAGAGTTACACCTTTTTTGGACCTTTGATTTGTATTAGATCTAAGGGTGAAAAAAACACTTATAGTCATGTATTTATTGTTCCCTAGAAATTAGTAACTAAGTCATTAACTCTTCTTATTAAAAATAGAAAAATAAAAAACAGCATTAACTCTGCTCTCCATCATCATCTTCATCTTCTCTCCCTCTCTCACATGGTCTTGTGTTCTATGTACTTTCACCCTCAACAATGGAAATTAAGGGCGAGTTCAGGAAACAAGTGAATTTTTTATTATTTTTTTTTTGTTACCTCTCTTTCGTGAGCTTTGACAGATTGTTGGGGTTGGTTTGTGTGCAAGTCCCAAATCTTCAAATGACAATTGTCCCCCACAAACCCAAACAAATTTTCATTCTTTGAATGCCAGGATACATCTTCGACCAACATTTCATGAGCCACTGTGATATACATTCACAAGTTCCATAAACAATGTATCAATGCAGCATGACTAACATACCCAACATATTAACCACCAATACGTAAAATTTGACTCAGGAAAATTACCTTATAAACATGCAATGCATCAAGCACCTTATCTTGACATATTCTATAGACTTTTCGGTTTTTGATCATTTTTTTTTTTTGGGAGCTAAAACGATAGACGGTTTTTGATCATTTACTTGTAAATTATTTGTTGCAAGCCTTGGGTAACGGTTTTAGGTGGAGTCTACATTTTTTTTTATGATGTTTTCATGCTTTCTTGCGTTTAAGGTTAGCAGCTATTGCTGGTTTGTGTTGAAAAGTCTGTTCATCATATATATTCTTTTTTGAATGTATGATTTGCAGGGATGAGAGACTTTGCAGGGATGAGAGAGAAACATAGAGAGAGAGAGTCAATATAACATTTTTTTTGGGTTTAGAGATAGATATAAAATATAATAAATGAGAGATAATTAATGAGATCTTAATCAGAATATTAGTATTAATGAGGGTCTTTTTTTGACCGTTGGATCTACTTAAATCCAATGGTTTAAAAAAGGTGTAACTCTAAAGAGTTACACCAGGTGTAACTTGAACCCATCTCATATATATATATATATATATATATAATTATGATTGTTTTTAAATGTACTCGTGCATATGCACGAGATTGCACACTAGTTTTATGATAATAAGTGGATTTAAAAAAAAAAAAAAATTGTACACT
This sequence comes from Quercus ilex subsp. ballota, assembly GCA_032727855.1. Classification (NCBI taxonomy): domain Eukaryota; kingdom Viridiplantae; phylum Streptophyta; class Magnoliopsida; order Fagales; family Fagaceae; genus Quercus; species Quercus ilex. The sequence goes on from CM064915.1 coordinate 37,402,636, forward strand.
ATTTTCTCACTACCAAAGGGACTCCAAAATATTAGATCATTAGAAATTCAACACAATTGAATACATAAATTGTTTGGGAAAAAAAAAGAGTTGTAAATGTGCCATATTGCCAATGATGATTAATTTTTCATATTGGCTTGTGGTTTTAATTTTTACAAATCAATGTCGGGGACAATAAATAGGGAAACTAGCCGAAAACTTCTCTTGAGTTCTTTAAAATGTGATGAAACCAACGGAGTCAAGCCCAAATTTCCAATGCGTCACAAGAGTGAAATCAAGTGCTAAACAAGAGACGGAAGAATATGGGGAAAATGTGCACAATATCCTATGTTTGAAACTGTTTTTCACATATTAGGAATGAAAAGTTGAGAGAGGTGGAGAGGGAGAGAGGGAAGACTCTTCTATGCCACTATTTTCATCCCAAGACCTCCAAAAATATTGCTATTCCTTGTTAAATGGACTTTTATTTTGAAACTAGATTTTCAATGTTTAATCCAAGATTAGTCCTGTTAGATCGAATGGAGTGCTTTTAGCAAGTTTGGGGGCATCCTTATGGACTGATCTATGGATAATGAATGAGGTCACGGACCTCTATGGTGTTAAAAGACATGGCAAAACGGATCAAAATTTTCTGACCCGACCTGACCCGAACCTGATTTTTTTGACTTGAAGCAAAAACGGGTTAACCCGTGACTCGACTCATGTTTTTTACGGGTCAACCCGACCCGAACTCAAACTATTTTTTAATTTTTTTTTTTGGTAAAAAAATAAAATAAAATAAAGACAATATTAGTTTAATTGCTTGTTGTGAGTTTTAAGGAAACAATTGAAACATTTACATAATTTTTTTTTGAGAGGAAATATTTACATAATTGCATGCAAATTAATTGAAAGATGAATGGTTAAGCATTCTGTAATGAGTCAAGATTTTTTTAGATATCAAATAGCAAAGTACATGCCAAGATAATCTTGTTACAGTAGAGTTAAAAACATAAATTTAAAATTGTAGACATGTGTGAGAAACATTCACAAGTGTGAAAATAGTGGAGCCAAAGTATCAAATTAGCATAAATTATGAATTCTTAGACCTACTTTTTTAATAATTTATGTCCAAAATAAACGGTTTTTCAAAATAAATTATGATATTTCCTAGAGTGTGTGTTGTTTAACAACGATATGATATTTATAAAAGAGTCCATGCATAAATAAGTAAACAATCAAACTTTAATTTATATCTCAAATTGAAATAGAATACCAACCACAATTGATAATAGATTATAAAATTTATTTTCAAGATTGTAAATTTCTTATATATTTTTACTCTTTGTCAAATGAGTTATCCATCTAATAAGTCATTTGTAATTTTGTTTTATATTTTGGGATGTTGATATTGTGTAGAAATAAAATTTGTGTACTTGTTTTATTTATCTTTGTGTTATTTTGTTTTAGATAGCAATGTTAGGATTTGTATAATTTTAAGATTATTGAATAAGTATTAATAAGTTTAACTGAGTTCATTTTTTATATGAGTGGTGAATTCAAAGTAATGCATTTTATATCAAGCAATTTGTTGCCTAACTTTCCAAATAACAAATACATGATTTTTTCTTTGAAAAAAAAAATTAATGTGAAAAATAACCAACAACTTGATTGACCCGAACCCGTTTTTAACCAGCTTAAAATGACATTTTTAACCCGCAACCCATTTGACTTGCAACTCGATTGACCCGACCCAAACCCGACCCAACCCACATGTTTTGCCATGTCTAGTTAAACTTAAACTAGTGGTAAGGTTCAAATTTGCCTTTGTTTAGGTAAAGGAGTGGGCTGCTTTAGTCATGAATAAAGAAATTAATTGACTTCAGCTAATTGGCTGCATATTCCTAGCTAATTCACCCTCGAAGGAAGTTGCTCTATGTGGCAGAATGCATCAAAAGTCAGCCAACAAATTAGAGTGCTCTAGGGACCTAAAATGGCTATCTGAAACGTCAGTAATATATAGCAAGAGCTACAAATCTCCTTCATAAACCTTGGGTTTTGCAAGTAGCCCCCAGCCCACTTAGCAAGACCCACTTTTTGGGCTTATGAAAGGGGTTCAAACAAGTTTATTCATGCCCTCCATGGTTCTTGGCTTTGGCATTAAAAAAAGAAAAAGAAAAGAAAAAGGACCGAGACACGTGGGCGTAGTCCCTGGTTAAAACCCTACTGCCCACATATATAAATCCTCCCAGATCCCTTCTTTCATTCACTCCCCAAAACCCTTTCCATTGTTTCTCTCTCTCTCTCTCAAAGTTCAAAAACAATGGCTCCGAAGCGCCTAAAAGAAGACCTACCTCCCGCTGCTACTTCCTCTGGAGAAGAGGAAGAAGACTCTGAGAACGATGCCGCCTCCGATGAAGAAGAACATGAAGTAAGCAACGCTGTTCAAGAAAAGGTAAAATCTGATGATGAGGAAGAAGATGAAGATGATGATGATGATGAAGAATCCCCTGCGGGAAAGCTCACTGTAATCCCTTCATCGAACAAAGGCTCCGACAACGAATCCGGGTCTGGGTCGGACTCCGAATCCGAGTCCGAATCCGAATCTTTCAACGACAAGTCCTCCCCGCCTTCCCCATCTCTCTCCGCCTACACCATCAAGCCGATCGCTTCCAAGCCCATGGAGCCCAAGAAGTCCTCCGCCGCCGCCGCCAAGCCCATTAACTCCAAGAAGAGGAAAGTTGTTGCATCATCATCAGCAATAACCAACGGTGACGATGAGGACTCGAAGAAGCACACTGGAGGCGTTCCACGGCTGTGGAGCGATGAGAATGAGCTGGCAGTCCTGAAGGGCATGATCGAATACAAATCCAAGAAAGGGTTGGACCCCATTTCGGACATGGGTGATTTCCACGAGTTCATCAAGAAAAGCATCAGTGTTGAAGTGTCTAAGAACCAGCTGGTCGATAAGATTCGAAGGATGAAGAAGAAGTACCAAGTCAATGTCGAAAAAGCCGGCGATAATGGTGAGAACCCTGTTTTCTCTAAGCCTCATGAGCATAGGTGTTTTGAATTATCTAAAAAGATTTGGGGTATTGAAGCTGGTAGCAGTAGAAAGGCGAAGCCTCCTACAAGGGGAATTGCTAATAACAATATTAATAGCAATAACACTTCGATTGCAATAGCATTGCCGGCGAAGAAGAAGGAAAAAGAGAAGGAGAAGGAGAAGGAGAAGGAGGCTTGTTTGGATAATGGGGAAGTGAAGGATGAGAAGGAAGAAGAGTTTGTGGCAAGTTATCCGTGTTTGAACTCTGTGTTGGAGTCAGGGGAGGAGGGTTTTTCGAGGTTAGGGAAAAGGTTTAAGATCGAATTGGTCACGGGCATTGGGAGTGCCAAGGCAACGGAGTTGGAGACCAAGTGGAAGAAGGTAAGGGAGGCTGAGTTGGAGGTGTATGTGAAGAGGGTGGAGTTGGTGCACGAGCAAGCTAAGCTGATGTTGGAGGCATTCAAAAATAGGGCTTAAGGAGCTCGGTTTTGTTTGATTTATTTTGTTTTGGTAAGTATGATATGCTTTTTAATTTTTTTTGTTGAAGGAACTGATTTTGGTTGAAACCCGTGTTAAATTCATTGGGGTTTCTAAATTTTGGTATAAATTTGCATACATGGGATTATTTGCTTATGATATGAGTAAAGTTAATTTACTTATGGGGTTTATGGTTTTATTTTGTTGGTCTTTAGAATATATTTTGATAGAAATTCGGTTGATGTTGTGCTGCATATTCTACTTAAATTTTAAAGCTGGTATGAGAATATATATATATATATATATATTTGCTTATAGGATGAGGAGATTGTTAATGACTTCAATTGTTACAGTGATGCTAATTTGGTCATAGGGAGGTACTTTGGATGTTATATCACTGACCATGGTCCTGCTGGTTCAAGTCTTCACCACAAGTATCCTTTTCCCCCTCCCCTCTCTCTCTCTCTCTCTCTATAATGGAAGGGGGTGCAAAAGGACTTTCAAGAAGGTTATGCCTTCTTTATGGGGAAACTAGAAGTTTGATTAAGCTGTGTCAAGTTGATGGGCATTATATGGATCACTTTGATCATCTAGTTTATGTAATTTCACTAAGGTAAACAGATTGAATCCTGTTCTACAGATTTCATTTTTGTGCCTAGAAGATAGGTTGCCCACTATGCTTTTTTGTCCTTCTGGGTTAAAGATAGAGTGATTTTTTCCCCTCGATGAATAGAAGTGGGGTTGGATTAAAATTTTCATCATATAGTGGAGATGAACTAGACTCGTGACTGAATGAATTACATTCTCTCAGATGTTCTGCTAAAGATTTTGTTTCAACATAAATAATGTGTGGGGATGACCTTCCATTGTTTGTCAGCTTTGTCCTAGATATCTGCCTTTTTTTTTCATCGTCTACTCTATGATTCTTGTATCCGTTTTCTCTATCCACTCTGGCTGATGGTTGATTTCATTTTCAGGTAAAATACATCTAGAAGAGAAATTGAAATAGAATGAATATTATTATCTCAATTGACATCATGTCTCTGACGCAGGATCTCTTAAATTATGTAAGGTAGATGGTTCTGTTTACCAGGATTATAGATGAGCCCTAAGCAGGTCTAAGCATGTCAATAAACACCCTGCTTTAATATGTGTGGTCATGTAGGAGGTTTTGTAGCCCTTACACTCTGTGTTGGTACAGAATTTAAAGTCTGCCACTTTCAACATTTATGTTGTGTTCTATAGTTCTAAGGCTTATGATTCTTTTAGATAAAGGATCGTAGGGCTTACAATTTAGAGAAGTTAGTTTGTTGCCTGCTCAGTCCTCGTACGTTTGTTTCCTACCTGTCCTGCTCATGCCTTGAGATGGAGACATGGAATTCCATAAAATAGCTGCTTTGATGTAATCAAGAATGATTTTCCATAGGGACTTATGTTCCTTCTTTCCTAGCTGATTTCAAAAGTTGTACTACTATTGTGTTTTCTACCTGTCCTGCTCATGCCCTGCGATGGAGACATTGAATTCCATTGAATAGCTGCTTTGATGTAATCAAAGAATGATTTTTCCACAGGGACTTCCTGCCTTCCTAGCTATTTCAAAAGTTTTGCTACTAGTGTGGGTTGTTAATATTGGAGAAATTTTAACAGCTCGGGTTTATTTGCCTTTTCAATATCCAGTGGAGAAAATTGAAACAGTTCGTGTAATTTCCTTTTCCTTCCAAGCTTGGGTATAATTTTGTGTGTAACCAATATCCTTAAAAGTCTAGTTCGTTCTCATTACTTACATTTAGTGGAACCAACACAAGAAAAATGATTTGCTGATCCATGGCTCGTGTCTTACACAATGGAGTTTTTGAGGGTGGACGTGGGTGGTGATTTGCTGTGCTATGCTATGTAAATTTTGATCTGTTTGGTCGCTGGAAACTTTTATTTTTGCATTATTTGAGCTCTATAGTACTACTTGGCTCAAGAGAAAACTTCTTTTCCACACTCCTGGAAGCAAGAGAAATATAAAGACTTGATTTTTTTTTTCCAAGCAACCAAATATGGGTTAGCTTTTAATTGTGCTTAACAAGTCATTGGTATTTTAACGTTTTTTGGGGGGTATGAAACAAGTAGTGGGTCTTTGAGCGTTTCACAAGCATTGAGACCCATTCCGTCGACCCACAAGCATCTATCACCCATAAGGTCGCAACAGTACTCTCTCTTTTTGTGTTTGTATGTCCGTGTGGGTGTTTGTGTAAGTGCCCTACCTCTGTTTATTTGTTTGTCCGTGTGGGTGTGTGTAACAGAGGAAAAAGAAGCAAAATTGTGAGATGAGGGAACCGTAAAAGAAAAAAGGTTCAAAGTTTTTAAGGTCAAGATTAAATCGAGATTGAACCGTATTGACGACATAATTAATTTAATAATTATTTAAATATAAATAAATTTGTTAAATTAGTATAAACTAAAAAATTAACTAAATTAATTCAACTAAATATAGAATTTTTTAAAGTTTTAAGGACTAAAAAAAAAACTATTTGTAAAACTTAGGGACAGAAGTAATATTTTACCTACTGTACCTTGTGTTTGATTTCAAGAATGAAGAAAGCTGTAATGAATACAGCAAGAATCAGTACAGGGATTAGGGTTGTAAATGAACTAAGTCGATCTTGAACAACTCGGGTTCAGCTCGATAAAAAACTTGTTTATTTTTGTTTGTTTATAAATAAACTAAGCTTGAGCTTTAGTTTTAGGCTTGTTTAATAAACAAGCCAAGACCAAGCAAAAAAATTTGTTCACGAACAAACTCGTGAGCTCTTAGGTTTGATACACAACAATTCAAGTATAGACTCATTTATAAGTTTATATGTGTTAGCTAATTATACTCATTACATATATCTTAATAATGACATGTTCAACATGAGACCATTACCTATATTACTTTAATTTTTTCCTCCCATTTAAATTGATTAAGAATCACTTTAGACTATAGTTACATTTAAAAATAAATAAATAATTAAGTAGGCCACATATGATCCTTCCCTATCAATCATCCAAAATAAGTTATGAAACATAACGTATTTTCTCATTCATAATAGTTACAAACAGATATTTTTCTAGTCCTTCACCGTCTAACGTGAATGTAAAAATTGTATTTATAACAATTGCTGAAACTGTAGATAAGGAATGATGAACGAATGAATTTAATTATGTAAATTATTAATTTGAATAATAGCTAATCATAAGTAAAACTAGATGCGTGATAAAATGAGTATACTATTTTTTTTCTTCTTAATTTTAGAGATTAAAGTATTTAATAATGTAGTTTTTTTAGATCTCAAGTTCAAAAACTTGACCTGAGCTCGAGTTTGAGCTTGATATTAAGCTTGAGTTTGGCTTGACTAATTAATTAAGCCAAGCCAAGCCAAGCCAAGCCAAGCCAGACTCAAACTTTTTGGCTTTCCCACGAGTTCAAACTCAAACACTATTTTTTGGCTTATCAAGCCAAGCTCGAGTTTTGGATTTTTTTTTACGAGTCAAGCTTGAACATGCACTACTCGACAAAGCTCGACTCGTTTACAGCCCTAACAGGGACAATGGAGACTTGTTAGTTGTTAGGGGAGAATGAAAGGTTATGTTGTAAAAATGAATTGCAGTGAATAAAAAACATGTAACCTTAACTGCAAAGCAAACATAGTAGCCTATTTCTTAACTAGATAGTCTATGCTTAATTCTATTTTAGGATATTCTTGATTTAGGGAATAACCCATTGTAAATGTAATCTTGAAGGATATTACACACAAAATTATGGTAGTTGTTTAACATATGAATATCTATTTTATTATAATATTTTCTTAGTACTTATTTGCTAAAGGCAATATCCACTCACTAAAGACTTTTAAGAATGTTAACGAATATCATCATCTTCTAACAATAAGCAACTGATTTTTACTAAGACACGTCACAATATTTAAATTTTCGTAATGAATGATGTCATATGCTACAATTGAATCTCTTCATCAAATACCTTCAACCATACACAATAAAAATTTTGTCATTCATACTTTATTCTTCATCATTCTAAATGAGTCTAGGTGCAATGTTTAGTTTACATAGTTTTTAATAAACACCAATTTTAGGTAAGAAAATAAATAAATAAATAAAAAGGATAACAAAATGTATGTGTCATCGAATTTTCCATTAGATAAATTATAAGTTTCGAATATTTAAACCTAGAAAATTAATATTCTTTAGGAAATAAATAAAACATTTTATATCACTATTCTAACTTTCTAAGCATTACTATTATCTAAAACTCAAAGTACGCGAAGAAAATTTATGAGATGCTAAAATTTAGTAGGGGTATTTTAGACATTACACAATGGAATATTTTAAGAATCATAAGTTTTTATTAGGGTTTAACTTAGAAAATAGCAATATGACATATTTGCTATTTTCCAAAAATATTAAGAGAAAAATTGCTTGATTTTAAAATTTAAGGAGAAATTGTGAACTATCCTAAACATAAAAGATGAAAAGTGTTTTTATCCTAAGTTTTTTATTTTGTGTGTGTGTAAAACTGTGTTTTTACTTAAAGTAGTGCATAAAGATAAAAATACCAAAAAAAATACAAAAAATCAACCTAAGAAACAGTGAATTTTGGCTCAATAGAATGGTACAATATTTTATTTTGACTTATAAAAAATTGGCATTTCAATAGTTCTAAAAATATTATGACGACAAGAAAATGTTTTAACATTTTCACAAGAGAAATATTATGTTTACAATATTTTCATAACAAATCATAAGTAGTAGGTTGTTACAAGTTGTTATTGGTGGGTAAAAAAGTAATTTCGTTGGTAAGTTTAAATTAGAACTAATAACAATTTACCACCTATGATTTTGTTATGAAAGAATTCTGAAAAATGTTATGAATGTAATAGTTCTTTTTTTACAATACCTTTATTTTTAGTTGTGGTTATTTCCAGTATAATATTTTATTTTGACTTATAATGAATTAACACTTTAACAATTGTAAAAATATTGTGACAATTTGTTGTGTTAACTAATAGTTGTATATAAAAAAATAAATAATATAAAAAGAGTTGACCAAGCGATATTACTAAAAGAAAGGAATGTAAACAGTACAAATTGAACCAAAAAAAAAAAAACTATAGCTACTACTATAGCTTTACGCATTCACACTTTTGTTATGAAAGTATTGTGAAAAATATTGTGGATGTAGCATTTCTTTTTTCACAATATATTTACTTTTAGTTATGGTTGGTTTTAGTATGATATTTTATTTTGACTTGTAAGGAATTAATACCTCAACAATTGTGAAATATTATGATAATTTGTAGTTGAAAGTGCTTGGATTTGTGCTAAAAACAAACGAGCTTGATCAGACCCCAATGAAAAATTACGGTTGGATTGCTTTTACTCTAACTTATACTAAGTGGGGAATAAGAGTAAATAAAGCACAATCACCGTATCTAGTCTAGTACATACACATGAACAATAAATAATAAAAGTAAAGCACAAGAGTAAGGGAAGAGTAAGTAAAGCACAAGATAACACCAAGACATGTTATCGAAGAGGAAATTGAAAAATTCGGCGAAAAACCTCTTCACGACCCTCCAAGTCGAAATCGATCCACTAAAGAATAAAGTTAGAGTACATGAGCAACAAAAGACCCTCCAAGCCTAGTCAACCCAATGTACTTGAGCCCTCCAAACTCCTGCTACTAATAGACTTCTCGAAGTCATGTCTTCTTTAACTTTCCGGATCCCACAATACGCCCGATTGCATTTGCCAAGCTTCTCACATGCCTATTTCGTGGGTTACTCTTCTCGCGAATGTCTTACGATCTAGTCATGAAACTGCACTGATTCTTTATTTCATGCTCAATTCTTCACTATCTTAATACTAAACCCAATACAATAAAATCCCATAAAATATAAGGAAATAAATTAATGCAATTACAACACTTTTTGTTATGGAATAAAGCCAACATAAAACATAGTTGTAACTCACAACTAGGGTTGTCTAGACCTGATCGACGCCCGACAACCCGGCCAAACCGCCCGACGCCGACCCGATTTCGGCCCGAATCGAAGGTCTAGTCGGTCGGCGGCAAGTTTCCATTCTCAAAAACCGACATCAGCCGGTCAAGTGGCGGGTTTGCATCTTCCAAACCCGAGCAACTCGAATCAGACCAGAGCTATAAAAAAATCCGGCCAAATCTACAAAAACAAGCCAGATCCAGAGAGATCTCGACCAGATCCGGCTAGATCTGGTGGATTTAGCCAGATCTGGCCAAATCCCAGCCATTTTTACCCAAAAAATGCAGATTTCGGCAATAAAATGCAGTTTCCAGCGAGTTTTCCAGATTCCGGCAATGCTTTTTTCATATTTCAATGCCTTTTTTTTATTCCAGCAGCCGATCCGACCTAACCAATGCTCAACTTCACCCGAAACCGACTCGACCGATTTTTTCGGCTGTCGGATTCGAGTTTCTTTGCGCCTCCACCCGACGCTGGTAGGTCAAGTCTAGGTTGGGTCTAAAACCAACCCAGCCCAACTCGTGGACAACCCTACTCACAACTTTACAATCTCCTCATTTGGCTATTCCGTAACAAAACATCCTATAATAGACTCTAAACTTAAACGTGAGTTTGAGAACAATGGAAAAACTCACTCATACCTACATCTAAAACCTGTCATGAACTTGGAACATATATACCTGTAACCTGAAACACTTGTACAAAACATATTAGACCCTCAAGGTAGAGCAAGAAATAAAAGGACAAGTATAATGTAAGAAATAAATATGTGATCAAGTAAACATGATGTGAAACATATGAACAACTTGATCAAACACATGATGGTCATATGGAAATGACTACAATGATCATATAGCAAAGTAAATGATCATCCGAACATGCAATCAACAAAGCACAATGGCATAAGGATGTATGCATGTCCAATGCATAAACACGATGTGATGAGAGCAACAAAGTATAGATACTAAACATAACTCAAAGCACCATAAAAAAAACAAGAAAACAAGCGTAATATAAAACAAAACAAAAGAAACAAGGTTTTCTCATAAAAAAAGATGTCTTTTCCCCTTTGGTATATGCATCTCCCCTATGGTTTTCTCTCCCTATGAATATGCACGGGATAGAATTTCTCCCCATAAGAATGTGCACGTGAGTCACATAGAAATGACGATACACTCCAGTATACTTTCCCCCTTTTTGTTATGAATAGGCAAATGAATCAAGAGGAAGGAGGGAAAGAAAAGAAGATATGAACAAGGATAAGATGCATGAGGGGTGTAAGATGAATGAGAAAATAAAGCTCAAACAAAAGATAAAACATCTTAAAAACAAAATGCTACAAAGTATAAAATAAACATGACATGTTAAGGACGATGGAACAAGATATAGACCAAGGCATGACTTAGACACAAGAAACATGTTATATGTGCTAAAAGGTCTAAAAAGACTTAAGTGGCATGAGTGAATGCAAAACATGTCAAGTGCTAGAGTGTGTGCATCAAAGGTGCATCTAGTGTGCATGTGAGATGCATGACCAATGCATGAACAAGCAATCATGGGGCAAAGTACGTAAAACACACAACCAATGATCAAAATATGATAAACATAAATAATTATGGTGATCCCCAAAAATTGGTACTCATCGGAGTCCAAAACAACGAGAAAATGCCATTTAGGCATTTTATCAAACACATAGAGTGCACACACTATACATGTATATTAAACAATGCATGAACATATGAAAATCTTGTCTAAATACATGTTATTTTTTCCACAAGGGCTAACATCCAAAGCAAATCATCATATAAAACAAAACCTAATAAAAAAGATTGACAAAAATTAAGTTTTCCAACCCCCATTTGAGAAATTCCCAACTATGAACATAAAACCCCAAAAAATATAATCTAAGGATCAAAATTAATGAAAAGAGTTAAAGATTACCTTAGAGATGTTAATGGAATGAAAAATAGTTGAATTTAGTTGGGTTTTGATATAGAAACATTAAAATAGGGGTTTGGGAGAAGGCGAGAGAAGCTTAAAACAAATGTCCCAAGAAATGCCCTTTAAAAAGCTGATTTGGAAATTTTTGCAGGTAGCTGGGAATTTTTGCAAGTACTTTGCGAGTAGGCACTTCTCGTGAGTTACTCGCGAGACACTCGCGAAACTCTCTGTCCAAACTTGCGACTGAGCTTATTTGCAAAATAAGTCGCGAAAACACCCAAAAAATATGTTTTTCACACAAAATCAACTTGAAAAACTTTGAAAAACATGGGTGATACAAATCACTTCCAAAAGTAAATAAAAAGAACAAAAATCTTTTTGATTTGACCCACATATGGTTGAGTACACACACATCACATTTGAACACGTACAATCACACAAATGAAATAGGTATTCATGGAACATTAGACTTGTGTGTTGTGTGTGTGAATCAAGTATACAGTTTCAATGATCAATTCAATCAAGTCATACACAACTAGCACGAAGTCAAGTGACCTATCTCACTTGTAGAAATGAACATATATGACCCCCTCACCAAAGTATTTACATTTGATTGAAAACTTTTCATTTGGCTTCCATTTTTCATACTTTTTGAAAGCTCGAATTTGTGTGAAAACACAAGAGCTGTTTAGACCCCCAAATTAAAATTACGACTCGGTTGATTTTACTCTAATTTAAACTAAGTGCGGAATAGAGTAAATGCGAGCGAACAAACAATATAACTACTCTAAGCCATATTCATCAAATCACAACAGTAAAATGAAAGCTAAAATAGTAGGGAAGAAAAATGCAAACACAAGATAACAAGCCGATGTGTTATCGAAGAGGAAACTGAAGAACTCAGCGAAAAACCTCTCCATCGCTCTCCAAGCTGTAAATCGATCCACTAGAGAATAAGTTGGAGTACACGAATAACAAAAGACCCTTCAAGCCTAGTCTACCCTATGTACTCGAGCCCTCCAAGCTCCTACTACCAACTGACTTAACAAAACTTTGTCTTCTCTAGCTCTCTAGATCATGCAATTCAGCCCGATTGCATCCACCAAACAAATGGCTTCTTCCAATGCTTCCCAGCAGTATCAAAACCTCACTTTACACTCAAGATGGGTGTGGTAAGTGTTTGGGCTATCAATCTCTCAAGGATTTGGAAATGGAGAGGTAGAAGTTGAGGAAAACCACAATGGATTGTGTAGAGAATTGTGGGTATGACAATCTCTCACTCTCAAGGGTAATGGCTAAGGTTTTCTCTCTAAAAATCACTCCTCAACATATTGGGTAATGTGGGTATATATAGTGTGGGTAGAGACCTGGTGTATCAGATATGACAAATTGACAAAACAGAATGTTTCGCGGGTATCTCATGAGAAGGCCTTACCCGCGAGACACTCGCGAAAACCAGCTGTCACCATCTATCATGACTCTTTGCATTCCAGTCATGTGTTGAGCACATCACTTTGCAGGAAGGCTTCTCGCGAGCTACCCGCGAAAACTTCTTTGGTCTTCAATTTGCCTTGAGTCTTCACACTCTCTCTCACACATAACCCTTAGAATGAAATCCCACATAAAATATAGGGTACAAAAGATTGAACAAAATTACAATTAAATTTGGAACGGAATTAAAGCCAACACAAAATAGTTGTAAATCACAACTTTACACTTTCGATCAGACATAATTCAAATTTTTGAGAAACAATGCCATGAACTTTTTGATATTTTTGACAAATAAGCCTTTGGCTTTGGCACCATACATTTTAATACACATATGGTCCACCTTTTCCTAGTCAAACTAGTGTTTGAAGTAAGGCTTTTTCAGCTCTTTCTCTTTTTAGAGATTGACATTGTAGAGCACTTTGAAAAAGAAAAAAAAAAGTGAGGAGATATATAGACACAAGTCTACGCATGAATCAAGATTAAACAAGATTATTGACCAATCATTCCTGACAAGCTTGAAGATATATTTACAACAATCAAACGTAGATTTCTAGATGTCGCTCACACTTAAAAAATGTGCATACATAACAAGCTAAGCTCGTAAATGCACTATACCATTAGTATGGAGGTACTAGGCCAAACTCACATGTGATATGTGCTCAAACATATACGATCAAACTTTTTGAAAATTTTCACTTTTTATATGTTTTTGGATTTTTACTCACACCAAAACAAAGCAATAAAGTAAGATCAACAAAAAAAAAAAAAAAAAAACAATACATATAAAGAGATGCATGATGCATAAATGCATGATAATGAAGCATCTAATGCATAAGGAGTCCTACAAAGATCGAAAGAATTAGATCAAGGACCAAAAGAGTAAAAGCTCAACCATAGGAACCCTTCTTCATCCAAATGAAACGATTGTTTGAAATGAGTATCTCATGAGAAGTGAGACGAGGGTTGGAAGAGTGAGAACCAGAGATGCACATTGACAAGGAGGTAAGAGCATTAACCACATGCTTCAACAACATACCATTTTCAAACCAATTCGGTTTAGCTTTCGAGCTTTCTTAGCACAACTTTCAAGAAGCTCAAGTTTCTCTTTTCTTTTGATTCTTTTAAGAGCTTGAAACTTAGAGCAATGGTGACAAACAATGTGTTTAGGTCCACTAGGCATTTTAGGGAGGGATCTAACAGCATGGTGTTGTTCTCTTTTCATCATAGAACATTGTGATCTTATGTGACCGATCACATTGCAATGGTGACAGTAGGAACCGTGGTTTTAAAAATCGGTAAGGTGAAAGAACCGGAAAATGAGCTAAATACCGATTTTATGGTCGAACAAGTGACGTCATAAATAATTTAATTATTATTTATTTAAATTATATAAATAATTAATAATTTTTTAATATACTAAAACTAACAAACCAATAGTAATAAATATGTGTCCTTTAAAAAAAATACAAGTATATAAGTATATAACATCTTTTTAGAGAATTTAACATAATAACATTACAAAACAATCATCCTTAACATAATAAACTTTCAACAAAACCAAATAAATAAGTTCATTAGTTATTACATTTACATCCAAATGGCAAATAACAAATAAGTTCGTTACATCCAAATAACAAATAAGTTTTAAAGTTTCAAACAAACAACTACTAAGTTTTAAGACCTAAGCCTCATTTGTTATGAAGACAATTGAAATCAATATCATCATGTGAACCAAATGCTCCACCACTAGCATCATTATCATCATCCTCATCCTCATCTTCTTCATCTTCAACATGAATAGGATGGTTTTTATCTCTAAATCCGGGAGGAGCATCATCTTCATCACCAAATGATTCCAAATTGATGTCATCATCATCCTCAATCACTTCATTGTCCATATCTATACAAATTCCAAAACCAAAGAACAATAAATGAAATAACAATTCTAATAATCATTTCTCATAAATCATAAATAGTCTAATTAAAATATGCAACTAGGCAAAGAATTGCTATAAGTTAACCTCTTTGTACATGGCTAGAAGACCTTTCTTCGATTGGATAAGCTCCCTCTTCATATAATGCATTTTCTATCTCCTCATGATCCAGAAATGGAGGTTCCTCATCTTCCACTATCCAAAATTCAGTTTTATCGATACTTGCATAATCAATAGGATCAAAATTGAACTTCTTCCTTTTAACTCTATATCATAAGATGAACATAATGAATAATTTAATTAGTAACCAAATCACTTATATTTCACAATCACAAAGAACCCACTAGACCAAATCAGTGAATCACTCATATTTCCCCACAAAAACATTGAAAAAAAGAGATTATATAATATTACATTTCTTTCAATCGGTAGTTATAATGAACAAACACAAGATCATTAAGTCGTTGATGCTCCAATCTATTTCTTCTTTTGGTATGTATTTGTTCAAAAACACTCCAACTCCGCTCACATCCTGAAGAGGCAGCTGTTTGGCTAAGGATCCAAATTGCAAACTTTTGTAAGGTTGGAGCACAAGATCCAAACAACTTCCACCACTCATCTAAGTTCCATATACAACACAAAACAAAGATACAATGAATCAATAAACACAGCTATACTTATCCCAAAAATATAAAAAAGAGCTATGATCTTTAAAACATATTTTCATTTTATTATTAGCTAAAGTAAACAATATCTTACCCGGCTGAGATGTCTTGGCTAATTCTTGAGCAAGTTAGGTTCCAGAAGTTTGTTCACGCTCTCAAAATAGCCTTAATTCATCCACCAACTTCAATCGACCAGCTGAAACTTTTGATTCAATAATATCTGTCACAGCAGATTATGTCTCTAGCATCTTATTAAGAGTGGATAAGTCATATTGGAATGCAGGATTCAACTAGTAAGCAGCAGCACGAATATCTCTATAGAATTGATTATCCCAACGATCCTTGATAATATTAACATAAGGCTCCCATAGTCTCTTCTTGTCCTTGAAATTTTTTTTGATTCCATTAATTACTCTATACATGCCATCATATACATAACCCATAGCTAGTTTTTCATTAGAATCAACAATGTGTAATAAATGAATCAATGGTAACATAATATGCACAATTACATGATAATCATTCCAAAATTGATTGTGAAGAATGATTTTCACCATTGCCTTTACTTTCTTATCTTTTGCATATCTTGATTCAACATAAAATTTGCTAGTCACCAATGCTTGTAAGTCATGCTTATGTTCCTTAAGACTCCTTAATACAATGAAAGTAGTAGCAAACCTAGTTGGCCCTGGACGCACAATTTCCATCCAATTTTTTCTTGTCCTTAACCAAGCTTGCAAAGCCACATGGTTATAGATGAACACTGTGATCTTAGATGCACGCTTTGCAAGTTTAGCTACATGATCCATCTTCCCAATCTCTTCAAAAATTAGGTTTAGGCAATGTGCTTCACAAGGTGACCAACTAATGTTCCTATATTTTCCACACAAAATTCTTCCAGTAGCTACATAATTTGCAGCATTGTCAATGACCAAATGTACTATATTTGCAGGACTAACCCAACTAACAATTTCATCAAACAAGTTACTCAAATTAATAGCATCCTTAACCAAGTCAGAAGCATCAACAGAACGTATAAAAATAATTCCTTTAGGACAATAGACAAGGAAATTAGTCAATGTTCTATGCCTAGTATCATTCCACCCATCAGCCATTATTGTACAACCAGTGTCAGCCCAATATGAACGATGAGAATCAACAATCAATTGGACTTCTCTTTTTGCGTCTCTCAACAAAGGCACTTGAAGTGCATGATAATTTGGGCCTCTATATCTAGGACCATAAGAAGCTACAGCATTGAACATAGGTTGATAATAACTAGAATTCACAGCATTAATTGGAATGCAAGCATCATACATCCATCTTGCTACAGACATATCAACCCTCCACTTCTTTTCTTTGCCAGCAGCACACTTATAATAGAACGTTGAGCTCCCGGTGTTGTTCTAGGAGTGAAGTAATTACCAATGTCACCAACCTTTCTCTTGCCAAGATTGGATCTTGGTGGAAAACTATTAGGACCACTTCTATTTCCCTTACCTAACCCCCTACCTCTAGGAGTAATTTCTTGGACATCTTCAAATTCTGGTGAGTCCTCTAATGGCGAATAATTGGATGCTTCTTGATCATTTTTTGTTTGTTCTTTAGATTTTGAAATTTCCTTCAAATTCTCAGCCATTTGAAACCTAACATCATAAGGTACACCCATACATGCAGCTACATCACCTTTAATTCCAGCTAGATGTCTTTTCATCCTATTGATGCACCCTCCTTTATAACTTTTCCCACAATGTATACATCTATAACTAATTTTTCCGTCTTTCAACTCTTCAGTTACATGATCCCATGCGGGATCACATTTCGCTCTCACAAATGAAGAATTAGCATTAGACCCAGTTGTAGAAGCACGTTCATTAGATGGTACAGAGGCAGACTACATTTCACTCAACAATTTCAGACTGACTGCAACCATTTTATCAACAAATAAATTCATCAACACAACATACACAATCAATAGTATAATACTCTATAAACTATATTTCACAAACAATAATGCTCTATCAAATCCACAACAAACACAAAATCACAAATAAACTAAATTGCTATTGTAAACTAATAATTGAAGTTACCACTTACCAGTGAAGTCACGGAAGGAGAACATGAGATGAAGCCGAGAACATGAATAGAGAATCTAAGATGAAGTCGAGAGGAGAGGAAAAAAAAAAAAACAGAATAGAGAAAATTATCAAAATCAAAATCGAGTAATTAAAATCATAAAAAAGAAAAGAATATTAATTATTACCTAATGAAGCTGGAAAAAAAAAAAAAAACAGAACCGAGAAAATCAAAATCAAAATAAAAAGAAAAGAACATTACCCGGCCAAAACCCAAACACCGAGAAGTAGAGAGCAGAGCTCAAAGGGTGAGGGCGAGACCAACCAAGAATGAAAAAAGAAAAAAGAAAAAAACTTTAGCTTGAGTTGAGCGTAGTGTGTGAGGTAGAAAGCGCAGTGCGTGGTGCGTGCTTGAGGTGAGTGAGGCAGAGAGAGCTTGACTGCTTGACTGCTTGAGTTGAGTTGAGCTTGAGAGTCTTGAGAGCTTAAGGTGAGTGAGGGAGTGAGGCTGAGGCTGAGTGAGGCGTGAGTGATCGTGAGATGAGAGAGTCTGAAAAGGTGTGGGTTGTGTTTGGGTACAAATCTCCTCTCAAGGTATGACAATGGGAGAGGGAAGGAGAAGAGGCTACAATGATTTCTCATTAAGGATGAGTAGCTCTCTCTCTAAAAGATGGGTGTGTTGTATTGTAGAAAATCTATCTAGGGTTTTTCTCTCTGAATAGCATCTCTTACTTTTGTGGGTAATGAGGGTATATATAGTATGAGTGAAAGGTAAGAAAGTCACACTTAAAGTCCTCCAAACAGAATGTTTCACGGGTACCTCGCGAGATGGCCTGTCTTGCGAAGCACTCGCGAAAAGCAGCCAGACACTTGACTCTTGAACTTCCACATGTGCTTCTCACATGCCCTTTTCACTTGTTACACTTCTCGCAAACTTCTTGCGAGCTAGTCGCAAAACTGCACTGATTCTTCATTTCATGCTCAATTCTTCACCAACTTAATACTAAACCCAATACAATAAAATCCTGCAAAATACAAGGATACAAATTAATGCAATTATAACACTTTTTGTCATGGAATAAAACCAACATAAAATATAGTTGTAACACACAACTTTACAGTTGTGTTAACTAACAGCTCTATAAAAAATAAAATAAAAATAAAAAAGAGCTGACCGAACATTATTACCGAAAAAAAATAAAAAAGAAAAAAGAAAAAAAAGAAAAGAAGAAGAAGAAAGAGGCCCGTGAAACAATGCAAATTGAACAAACCAAACTATTGCTGCTTTTTACTATATCTTTAAAGCATTGGCTCTTTATATATATATATATATGTGTGTGTGTGTGTGTGTATAACAAAATAAACTATTCATTTTTCTTCTCATTAACGTGGGGGGGAAAAAAAAGTGCAAACTTACTCATAAGTCATAACATGTGATCAGAACAAAAATAAATTAAAAAATGTGCAAAAAAGAAAAAGAAAGAAAGGAAGAAAATTAACATGTGAAAAAAACCTTAGATTGCCAATAAAAAAACAAACAAACAAAACCTTAGATTATAAGATTATTATATTTAAATTAGCTGAATGACCATTATTTTTTCTTCAAAAAAAAAAAAAAATCATTAAAAGAAAGAAAGAAAGAAAATTGACATGTGAACAAAACCTTAGATTACCATAATAATAATAAAAAAAAAAACTTTAGATTATAACATTATTGTATTTAAATTAGCTAAATGACCATTATTTTTTCTTCATGAAAAATTCATTATTTTCTTCTATAAAAAAGTGGGGGAAACAGAATTTAAATCAAAATTCTCCTAATTTATAACGTAGGCCAAAATATATTGTTGGTTCCTAAAGTTTGCTAAGTGAGTGCTTTTAGTTTCTTAAATTTCAAGTGATCACTACTTATACCGAAAGTCTAAAAATGAGCACTGTTGTTTACTTTGTTAATTGTTATTAGACTTAATATCTACATGGTTAATGGAGAAGTGATGTGGCATATTTTTAAGTGACAAGACAAATTAAAATTATACTTCTACTTATGTAGCGGTCAACTAGTTGTTTTTATTTATTATTACTATTTTTTTTTTATAGGGGTGGGGGTGGTCTAGGTTTGAAAAGGGGGTGGGGGTGAATATATCCAAAGTCCCTATTTTGAATGTGATGCTTAACTTGAGAGACAGAGAGAGAGAGAGAGAGCTGAACTTAATTTCATAATTCTTTTTTTGAGTACATGATAATTATGTGGTTTTCTAAAAAACAGTAAGCACTGTAAAAAGTTTCAATCTTGAACAACATAAACATCTAAGAGCATTCACGTCTAGTTCTCTAAAAAAAAAACCTATTTTACATTTTAAAAAGCTATTTTATCTACCTTACCAACTTATTTTACAATACAACCAATATTTCAATTCTTATTTTTATATACAATTCAATAAAATAATATAAACTACACAATTAAATTAAATAAAACTATACACTCTCTCCCTTCCTCTGTCTCTGTCTCTCTCTTTCTCAACCACCAATCACACAAACCCAAACCTAGAACAACCCCTCCACCACCGCTACCAACATTTATTTATTTTTTTTCTCTCTTCCTCTCCAACTCTCTCTTTCTTCCACTCAGTTACTATCTCTTCCTCTGAAACAAACCAAACAGAGCAACATCTAACAAACCTACACCTAAATCAACAAGCAACCCACCACCACAACTGCCAATTCAAACCAAAACTCAAACCCAAAACCCCCAAAACCCATACAACTCGCCACCAAACTCAAACACAAGACCCAAACTACCAGCCGCTGCCACCACCACCACCCAAAACTCAAACAAACCCCAGTAGCAACCCGCAACTCAAACACACCCTACTAGCAACTCAAAACTCAAACAAATCCCAGTAGCAACCGAAATTCAAACACCGATTTAAACCCAACCCACTGATTCAGCAACCGCCTGAACCAAGCCTGGCAACACCAATTCAAACCAATCCACCAATTCAGCCACTAATACAAACCTAACCCACCAATTCAGTCACTGTTTTAAACCCATAAACCATCGATTTCATCCTTAAAGCCATCGCTGCCGCTACTAGAGAAAGCAAGATTTTGGTCCGATTAAGAGATAAGAGAAGCAACAGAGAGAGAAAAGACAAAGATCGATAGCTAGGAGAAGAGAAAGCATTGGTTTGAGAGAGGGAAAGTCTGAGTTTGTTGAAAGAAAGAATTGGTGAGAGATGAGAGAGGAGATGTTTTATTTTTTATTTGGGAAGAGAGAGAAAATAAAATATTATAAAACTGAGCTACAATGGTTCGAATATATAAGAACCCAATGTTCACTGTTGTTAAAATTTATTAGCAATTGCAACTCAGATAAGATAAACTAGATTTTGAGCATAAGTGGATGTAAAATAGCAATTTGAGGGGTTTTACACCCCCAATGCTAATGCTTTAAGCAAGCTCAATAGCCCATAGTTTTGATTTAAGTTCCCAATTTTCAAAATCTCCTCCAATCCCACTCAACCAAAGATGCCCATTCAATATGATTCCCCAAATTGAGGTTGTCCATGTTCGCAAGCAAGGTAATAGATCTGCATATTTGCTAGCAAAACATGTTTTAGGCATTATCGATTTTTCTATTTGGATTGAAGAGAGTCATTGTTTATATAGAACAAGCTCTTCTCCATGATGTTATTATTGTTTTTCATACTCTCTCTCTCTCTCTCTCTCTCTCTCTCTCTCTCTCTCTCTCTCTCTCTCTCTCTCTCTCTCTCTCTCTCTCTTGAACATCAGATTAAAAATATAGATTTTGATTTGGGGTCAAACCCAAATAAAAAAGGTTACCTGTTGGACATGACACGTGTAATTTTTTAATAAAAAGTTGCCACATCACTTAAAAAGACATCTCATCATTTCTCCGTTAGTCACGTAGGTATTGAGAATAATGACTATTTGTAGAAGGACCAATATCGCTTATTTTTTAAAATTTAAGAACTAATAATATTCACTAGTTACTTGAAACTTGAGGAACTAAAAATGCTCACTTTGCAAGTTACAAGAATCAATAGTATATTTTGGCCTATAATCTATAATGACTATAAAATTGAAAATGTTTTGACTTTTTGTCGAATTTATAATGAAAGCTCAATAGTGCAAAACACTAAAACTTGTTTAGACCCCCAATTTTAAACTAACGGCTAAATTGCTTTTAACCTACTCAACTAAGTGTGAAATAATAGTAATTAATGCACAATTAACCGGGACAACTACTTAGTGCATATGCATATATAAATAACAAGTAAATATAAAGCACAAGTAGTAAGGGAATAGAGATGCTAACACAAGATAACATCGAGAAGTGTAATCCAAGAGGAAACTGAAGTACTCAACGAAAAGCCTCTCCGAGGCCCTCCTAGCCGAAATGATCCACTAGTTAATAAAGTTGGAGTATAAGGATATCAAGAAAACCTTCAAAGCCTAATCTACCCATTGTACTTGAACCCTTCGAGTTCCAACTCTCAACGGACTTCATCGAGTCATGTCTTCACTAGTTATTTGGATCCCGCAATTAGCTCCAAATTCCATACGCCAATCAATGGCTTCTTCCAATACTTCCCACATGCACCAAAGCAACTCTCAACACTCAAATTGGGTGAGGTATGTGTTTGGGCTAAAAACCTCTCAAGAATTTTTAATTAGAGAGGTAGGAGTAGAGGAAAACTAAGATAAATGTGTAGATAATTGTGGGTTTATAATCTCCAACTTTCAAGTATATTTCTAGGGTTTTCTCTCTGAAAGTCTCACTACAATTTCATGGGTAATGTGGACTTTTATAGTGCGGGTAAAGAAATTAGGAAAGCACATTAAAACAGCCTAGAAGTGCATCTCACGAATCATCTTGGAGTCTTCAGTTTCTGGCATGTGCTTCTCACGTGGCCTTTCGCTGGTTGTCCACTTGCGAGCCAGTCGTAAGGTTCTCTGTTCTTCACAATTCTTCACCAAACTCTCACACTCAACCCTTACATTAAATCCCACTAACATACAAGGAAATGATTGAATAAATACAATCAAATTTGATACGGAATTAAAACCGACAAAATATAATTGAAAATTACAACTTTACAATCTCCCCATTTGGCTATTTCGTGACAAAACCCCCAAACAAACTCTAGAATTAAAATGTGAGTTTGCGAACAGAGGCAAAAGTCACTCACACCTAGATCTAAAACCTGTGAAGAACTTGTAACTGTGAGAGATCTCGACAAAAAGCGTCCCTCAAAAAAGAGATTCGGTTACCTTTTAAGGCACCTTTCTTGTTGGGTAAGTGGTATGGAGTCGCCACTTGTTTTTTTATTTAAAAAAAAAAAAAAAAAAAAAAAAAACTAAATACATGATTGAATAGTTCCATTCATTGATTGAAAAAAAATTCATATCTTGAAAAACTTGTAAATTACACAGCTTTGGGTCATAGTTACAATCTACCAAAATACATGGCGTTTTGTCCTAGTTACATTCTACCCAAAAATAAAAAAGTAAAGACAAGACTAGATCTACTTAACCAAAGACCTAAATATGGAGGCTTGGTTACGGAATGGGAATGTGTTAGGCACCCATTCCGCCCAGACAGAGTCTGGTCTTCTAGACTCTCGTGACCAATGTACTTTCTTATGCATGTCATGAATGATATGTTGAACAAGTGAATGAAAAATTAAATCACACAAATTTATTTATGAATGAAGTCTCTTCTTTGGTTTTTTTTTTTTTTTTTTAAATTCTGATTTGTTTTAATGATTAAAAAAATGATTTTGATTTGTCAAAATATCAAATCTGTTTTGTAGTATTAAAAAAAGTGATTTTTGATGACAAAAATTCAAATCTGTTTTGTTATATTTAAAAAAAAAAGATTTTTGATGACAAAAATTCATATATGTTTTGTTATATGTTTTACAAAGAATGAAAAAGATTTTTTAAGAAGAGAGTTTCACTCATAATTTAAATTTATGCAATCATGAATTAATTAAAACAAACACAAACACAATCATGTTCAATCTTTTCCTTTATTTCAAAAATCTGCATATGTTAAAAAAATTAGATTTGTATCTATGAAAAATACAAATCAGTTTTTTATTTAAGAAAAGTTCAGATCTGCATCTAATGAAGATGCAAATTTGTTTTTTGATTAAGAAAAATTCAGTTCTACATCTAAGAAAGATGTAGATCTGTTTTTGTTTTAAGAAAAATTTAGATTTACATCTAAGAAAGATGCAGATCCGATTTTTGATTAAAAAAAATTCAAATCTACATCTAAGAAAGATGTAGATCTGTTTTTTTATTTTTTTATTTTTATTTTTTAAGAAAAATAATTGGTTATATGCAGATAATTGGAATTAAGAAAGAGATCATAACATAAACAAAATCAAGACTATGCTTTAGCAAGACAATAATTAACAACTATGGATAATGGAAAACATGCATCATCATAAACATGAAACATAAAAGAGAATAGGTGATTGAAAAAAAAAAAACCTCTTGCATGAGCACTCCTTGTTCTTGAGAGGATGTTTTAGGGTTCAAAGAAACTTATTCAGTTATCTTTGAAACCTAAAAACCCTAATTTAAGCAGCAACACTTAGAGAAGGGATTAGAAAATATGGGCAATTTGAGAGCCTAAAATGTATGCCTCCCAGAGCGTGAAAAAAAGATGCTGAATTATGAGGTTCAATATCTATTTATAGAGGCCACAAGACCCTAGAAAATAGGTACGAATGATTAGGGTTTTAATCCAGTCACATCCTTTCGTGAAAAAATCGAAAAAGGTATGCATAATCGTCACCCGAAGGCTGTTGGGCCAAAGCCCACATCAGGGAAATTCGGCCTTTTAGAGTGCCATTCGGCACTCCAAAAGTGCCGAATTGGCCCTATGGCTCCATATGCACTTTCGTGTTTGGGTGCCGCTTGGACTCCTCTTCTAGAGTTTTTTGGCCGGTCCTTGTACCTAGACACATTTTCATCCTCCGTCTATGATTTTTTTTTTTTTTTTTTAAATCTCTTTTCTAGATAATTTAGGCTATTTAAGAATAATTATCTTGAAGACAAATACCTTAAAATAAATCTTGATAAAGTTCAAATTATCCACAATTTTATTGTTATCCAATCATCCATTTTATTCTCATGCATGCATCCCTATTTTAAACACTAATTATCAACCAATCAGAAAATTATTTAATTAATTTTAATTGTTTAACTAATCATAATTAATTTAAATTGATCATGTGTGGTCGATTCTACATAGACACAATGCATGTTGACCGTGCAAACTTAATCATGCGATATCTTTCGATCCAATAGTCCGATTTGATAACCGGAAACACCGTTGCGACCGCTAGAATCTCAAGATCATTTTTATGATATGAAATAAATGAATTAATGCATGTAATGCAAAGACAAAATGATGCATGTAATCCAAGAACAAATTGATGCATGTAATGCAATTATGATTTTTGGGGTACATGGATTGGTCATTCAAGTCATTCTCCTTGATTAAATTATGGGTGCAAAATTGAGTGCCTACAGTAACATATATATCTGTAACTTGAAACTCTTGCCAAGTAGAAATCAAGGCATGTATATAGAACAAGTAAAATGCGATCAAGTAAATACCAATTGAAAATAACTTAAAGCACAACTTGATCAAACATGAACAGTCATTAAGAAATGACAACAATGAACATTTAACAAGTAAATGAACATTCGGACATGCAAACAATTAAGTGCAAAGTAAAAACTAATTGCATATCCAACAAGCATATGATGCAATAAAGAAGACTAAAGCAAAAAGGCAATAGATAACTAAATGCATTATAAAGGTTATAAAAACCAAGGTACAAAAGTACTAAAGATAAAGTGAGTTTTAAACTAAAGTACTGAAAGCTTAAATAAAGCAAAGTAAATAAACTACAAAAGACAGGTTAGAAGCAGTTAGAAACTTCCATCTTGTGTGGCCATGAGTTAACTTTCTTTGTATACCCACTGTGCTCCCCCTTTCCATATGCTCTCCCCTTTACTATATGCTAATCTTGACATATTCACAACAAAAAATTTCTTCCCCTTTTTGTCACGAATGGTTAAAGGTCTGATTCAAGCTTGCGCTGAATTTGATCCAAGTGCATCTCAATTCCAGTTATGCAAAGTTGAACTTGATGGTTGTAAGCATACATGATAGGTGATATCCCAGATATACGATCATGTATCCCTTCTATCATAGACATCATCCGATCTAGTTGAGGAATGGATGGATGTGAAGGAAGCTGAGGCTGAGATGGCTGAAGCTCTGGAGTCCGAGGAGTTGATGCTTCAGCTTCAGGCTATTGGGAGGAGCGAGGAGCAGCAGTACATTTCCCAATAGGAGTTGCAAGAGAAAGAGTTTTTGTTTCACTCTTTCTAGGTTTAGAGGCACTCTTCTTTGCTCTCTCTGCAAATGAGTGAAACTTGCTATTTTTTAATGATTGTAAAGAAATTGGACCTTGACAAGGCAAGACGGTTCCATCCTTGGGAGGATGAATTCCCTTGAGTAGCAGAATTTTCATAATGAGATTGCAGAATGGAAGACAAGTCCTAGCAGCTGATCTGCCTACCGTTTTTCCCAAAATCTGGAAAATGTGTGCTTAGATGTTGATTTGAGCTCCATTTATAAGATCACAAAGGAATCTTGCTCTTCCAAGGTTGATGAAGCCTGTGTTGGTCAATGGGTACATGTTTGAGTACATGATCAATGCAAGGGTCTTGATTTCAGGAAAGAACCTTGCAGTGCCAATGGATGTACCTGTAGAGGAGACATCGAGATCAGCTTCTAGAGTGTCAAGAATGAGATCAAAAGGTCCCAATCTGTCATCATAGGAAGTTGAGTCAACATCTATCGGATGATCTATTTGAAGGATTTTGGCTAAGTAGTTCGGTGTGATGATGAAATCCTTTTCTCGAACCCAACACTTTAACTCAGCTCCAATGAACCAAGCATTTGAATAGAATTCCTTGATTAGCTCCTTAATTGGTTCATCAAATACCCTAAAGAGATTTTCCCAATCTTTATTAGCAAAGATTCTTGGGATGAAGGTTGATCCCAAAGTGTCAAACTTCACAGTCCTTTCCACCATAGTTGGTGCATTCTTGAAGAGAGTGTTGTAGGATTGGAAGTCCAACAATGTCTTAAACCTCCTTCTATCAAAGGCAACCGATGCCTGTCGAGTCCTCTTTGATACGGGAGAGGATGTGAGATCAATTACGGGCGTTTTCCCATGTGTAGACCTTTGAGACATCTACAAGATGGCCACATAAACAAAAACCGTACAGAAAATGGTAACAAACTTGATTAAATGCAAGTTAGTACAAATACCAAACAAAAACACTCTAACACCTAAGTTAAAAGAGCATAAACAAAACATAAAGACATGTTATAGATGCTAGATGGTCTAAATAGACTAAAAGCATGAGAAAATGCATGACATGTCAAGTGTAATAAGGTGTGTGCACCAAGGGTGTGTGTGCAATACATGGAAAAAGCATGAACAAGCACTATGGGGCAAAGTGTGTAAACACACAAGCAATGATCATAACATGTTACAAATAGGTAAACATGGCAAACCCTAAAATTTGGTACTCATCAGAGTCCAAACAAGTGAAAAAAATCCCTTAGGGGCATTTTTTCAAACACCTAAAGTGCAACACTAAGCCCTATATGTGATGTAATGCAAGAACATGTAAAAATATACCTCTATACAAGTTTAAAATGCCTCAAGGGGCCAACAACATCAACAAAAACACAAATGGGACTAAGCCCAATCAACAATTTCAAGAAAAATTGACAAAATTTAAGTTTTCTCCAATCCCCATTCAAAATAAACCCAACCCTAGGTTTTAAGCATTCTAGAACTTAATCTAAAGATTTGAAATATAAAATGTGTTAGAAATTACCTTAGCGTAGTACAAGAAGTGAAATCCAAGCAAAGTAGGTTGAGTTTTGAGAAATTTTGGTGATTTGAGGAGAGAAAGTTGTGGAGAGTAAAAAGACAGTTTTTAAAAAATTGACATTTCGAGCCCTTTAGAATTTTCTTTTCGCACATTTCACGAGTTAGTGACTTGCGAGCCACTCACGAGTGGAGTCGCGAAATGTGCAAATGCACAAGGCTAATTTTGCAGGTCATGTCTGAGTTGCGAAGCACTTGTGGCTGAGTTGTGAAACTCTTTGCCTAATTTTGTGAAGAAATTGAAATTTTCTCATTTCAACTGACGACTTGGTTGGGACACATCCACTCGCGAGTTGAGTCGCGAAATTGCCAAACACTAACTTTTTCAACACAAAAAATTTGGCTTTTTGAGAAAAACTTTTAAGGACAAGGGTGATTGAAATCACTTCCAAAAACAAATAAAACACTCAAAAATATTTTGGTTTGATCAACAAGTAATTGAGCATACACATATCACATTTAAACATGTACAATCACACAAATGAAATAGATATTCATTGAACATTAGAATTGTGTTTTCTGTGTGAGTATCAAGTACGAATTAGTCCATAGTCTAGCATGAAACTTCAATGATCAATTCGATCAAGTCATACACAAATAGTACTAAATCAAGAGACCTATCTCATGAATAGAAATGAACGTATATGACTCCTCACCAAAGTGTTTACATTGATTAAAAGCTTTTCATTTGGCTTCCATTTTCATACTTTTTGATCAATACAACTCAATTTTTGAGCATCGATGCCATGAAAGTTTTGATATTCTTTGAAGAATAAGCCTTTGGCTTTGGCATCATACATTGTGAATATAATTTTGCTCCACCTTTTCCTAGTCTAACTAGTTTTCGAAGCAATACTTTTTTAGCTTTCTCTTTTTAAAGATTAATGTTTGAAGATATTTTTGACCCAAAAAAAAAAATGTGAGGAGATATATAAGATCAAGTCTACGCATGTATTAAGACCAGTCAAGACTATTGGCTAGACATTCATGACAAGCTTGAAGATCTATTTAAAACAATCAAACATAGATTTTTAGATTTCACACACATTCAATATATGTGCATACATAACAAGACTAAGCTTGTAAATACACTATGCCATTAGTACGAAGGTATTAGGCCAAACTCAACATGTGATATGACACAAATACAAGCGATCAAACTTTTTGGATTTTATTCTTTTTATGTGATTTTTGGATTTTTACACACACAAAACAAAAGCATTAAAGAAAGATAAAAAACAAGCAAACTTTTAAACAAAAAGCTAGTAAAAGAAACACATGATGAGATGAGTGCACCCTTTTATGAGAATGAACAAATGCAAACCATGCAAGGGTCACACTAAAACAAAGGAGTTAAGGAATGATACCAACACCGATGGTCTTACAAAGAGACTCAAACTATGGACCATCAAATGGTTTAGTGAAAATGTCAGCCTTTTGATTCTCGGTGTGGATGAATTCAAAAAACACCACTTTCTCCTCCACCAAGTCAAGAATAAAATGATATCGAATCTCGATATGCTTTGACTTTGAGTGTTGTACTGGGTTCTTGGAGAGATTAATAGTACTTGTATTATCACAGAAAATGCACATGGTATCTTGAGAGATTCCATAATCACGAAGAAGCTTCTTCATCCACAAGAGTTGAGCACAACAACTACCGAAAGAAATGTACTCTGCTTCAGTGGTTGATAAAGAGACTGAATTTTGCCTTTTGCTCATCCATGACACCAAGTTGTTACCAAGATAGAAACACCCTCCGGAGGTACTTTTTCTATCATCCGCATTTCCAGCCCAATTAGCGTTTGAGTAGCCAGCTAAGTAATCATTTGATTCCCTTGAATACCAAATGCCATAGTCAAATGTTCCATTGACATATCAGATGATTCTCTTGACAGTCGTTATATGGGATTGTTTAAGTGCTGCCTGAAAACGAGCACAAACTCCAACACTGAAGGCCATATCGAGTTTGCTAGTAGTGAGGTACAAGAGGCTGCCAATAATGCTCCTATACAATGTAAGATTAACCTCAACACCAGAAGGATCTGAGCTCAATCTTTCCAAGGAGCTCATTGGTGTAGGTGCATGCTTCTTTGAGTCCAAATCAAATCTCTTGACAAGATTCTTGGCATACTTCTCTTGAGAGATGAAAATCCCATCTTTTCGTTGTTTCACTTGTAGACCAAGGAAATAATTCAGCTCCCCCACCATGTTCATTTCAATTTCCTTCTTCATTTCTTCCAAAAACTCTTGAGCAAGAAAGTCAATTGATGAACCAAACACAATATCATCAACATACACTTAGGCTACTATAAGAGATTTTTCATCTCATTTCACAAAGAGAGTACGATCAGCATGACCTCTTTTAAAACCATGATCTAAAATATATGTTGTGACACAATCATACCAAGCCCTTAAAGCTTGCTTCAACCCATATAACGCATTTTTCAACCAAAGAACATGATCCGGGAAATGAGGATCTTGAAATCCTTTTGGTTGCTCAACAAACATTTCTTCTTGGAGGAGCCTATTAAGGAATGCACTTTTGACATCCATTTGATATAGCTTGAAATTCATGATACAAGCCATCGATAATAAAATACAAATGACTCAAGTCTTGCTACCAGAGCGAAAGACTCATCAAAATCTACAGCTTCAACTTGAGTGTATCCTTAAGCCACCAACCAAGATTTGTTTCTCACAACTTCACCATCTTCATTGGTCTTGTTCTTAAAAATCCATTTGGTGTCAATCACATGTGTATCATTAGGTCATGGAATAAGTTCCCACACATCATTTCTCATAAATTGATGTAGTTCTTGATGCACGGAGTCTGCCCAATTTTTATCTTGTAAAGCTTCTTCTACCTTCTTAGGTTTAAATTGAACAAGATAGCAATGATAAGTCACATGAATTATAGTTCCTCTTCTTTGATGAAGACCCTCTTCCATATCCCCAATTATGTTGTTCTTGGGGTGATTCAAACTCACTTTTGACGATGGTCTCTTTGAAGTAGATGCATCATCATCACAAGGAGATTGAACCTCCGGTGGAGTGAGGGGACTTGATACCCCATGAGGTGACCTTGTTTCTCTTCTCGATGGACTAGGAGTAGATTCCTTTTCCGATGATTTTTTTTCAACATCACTATCTTGAGATGAATTTTCATCATCATTATTCTTCTTAAGATTTGTAACATCACCATTTTCATCAATGATCATCGTTGGTATAGCATCATCTATGACAACATTGATTGATTCCATAACCATCTTGGTTCTTTTGTTGAACACTCTATATGCCCGGCTATTTACAGAGTACCCTAAGAAAATTTCTTCATCACTCTTGGCATCGAACTTTCCAAGATTTTTTTTCTATCATTGAGAATAAAGCACTTGCTACCAAACACTAGAAATATTTGACTTTAGGCTTCTTTTCATTCCATATATCATATGAGGTTTTCTTGGTACCCATTCGAAAGAAGATTCGATTTCTAATATGACATGATGTGTTTACGGCTTCTCCCTAAAACTTTTAAGGGATATCCTTGTTGAGGAGCATCACTTTAGGCATTTCTTGAATAACAACATTCTTTCTTTTAACAACCCCATTTTGTTGAGGTGTCTTTGGAGCAGAAAATTCCTTCTTGATTCCATTTTCATTGCAAAAGGATTCAAATTTTACATTCTCAAATTATTTCCCATGATCACTTCTTATTTTGGCAATGGGAACCCTTTTTTCATTTTGAAGCCTCTTGCAAAGTTTCTCCATCTTCTCAAATGCTTCCGACTTTTCTCTAAGAAATTCCACCCAAGAGTATCTTGAGAAATCATCAACTACGACCATGATGTATCTCTTGCCACCCAAACTTTCAGTCCTTGTAGGATCCATTAGATCAACATGGAGTAACTCAAAGGATGAGATGTGGCGATGACATTCACCTTGGGATGACTGAATTTAGTTTGTTTTCCCATTTAACATGGTCCACAAATGGTCTTCTCAACTTTTCCAAACTTTGGTAGACCAACTACCGCTTCAAGTTTTGAAACTTTCGCCACTTGCTTATAGTTTGCATGACCAAAACGTTGATGCCATAGTTCCAATAAGTTGACACGAGCACTTCGACATGACACATTTGGCTTGGAACCACACCATAACAATTGTCAGTAGTTCTAAGTCATTTCAATACTTGAACACCATCTTCATTTAGGATCACACATCCTTTCTTTGAGAATTGAACCAGAAATTTTTTTATCACAAATCTGAGTAATGCTCAACAAGTTTGCCTTTAGACCTTTGATATATAGCACATCAGTCAACAATGGTAGTCCCAAAATTTCAATCGTTCCCTTTCTGAGAACTTGAGAATGACTACCGTTTCCAAATGTGACGTATCTGTTTTCCATTTCTTTAAGACTCTTGAAGAGAGATTTATCACTTGTCATATGCCTTGAACATCCACTATCAAGATACCACAAACAAGAATTAAATACTTTCAATGCGGTATGAACAAAAAGGCAAGCCTGTGATAAACATTCTTGATTCTCAAAACAAGTTGCACTCAAAATTTTACTCTCATCTGATGAGTAATGTTTGCTTTCGAGTCTATCAAGCTTATTGCACAAATGTCTATTCCTTTTCTTATATTTCTCAATCAAGGAATTAGACTCACACAAGCTATTATGTAACATGTGATTCCTATGCTCTAAACATTTTAGCATGTGTAAGAAGATTCTAGCATGTTTCTTTGATTTTAGCAATTCTATGAGCTCATTACTACGACATTCTCTAAAAATGCTCCTAAAGTCATTATCACAAACACATGAACCACTATTCATGTTAGCCTTTTCCATAGCTAGGCAAGGGTCTAAGATCACACAAAGATACTCAAATCAAATATGTGTACCTGCTCTGATACTAATTGAAAGCTCAATAATGCAAAACACTAAAACTTGTTTAGACCCCCAATTTTATACTAACGGCTAAATTGCTTTTAACCTACCCAACTAAGTGCAGAATAAGAGTAATTAATGCGTAATTAATCGGAACTACTACCTAATATAAACAACAAGTAAATATAAAGCACAAGTAGTAAAGGAAGAGAGATGCAAACATAAAATAACACCAAGACGTGTTATCGAAGAGGAAACTGAAGTACTCGGTGAAAAACCTCTTTACGGCCCTCCAAGCTGAAATGATCCACTAGTAAATAAAGTTGAAGTACAAGGATATCAAGAAGACCCTCCAAGCCTAATCTACCCAATGTACTTGAACCCTCCAAGTTCTAGCTCCCAACGGACTTCACTGAGTCATGTCTTCACTAGTTATTCGAATCCTACAATTTGCTCTAAATTGCATCTGCCAATTGATGGCTTCTTCCAGTGCTTCTCACATGCACCAAAACAACTCTCAACACTCAAATTGGGTGAGGTATGTATTTGGGCTAAAAACCTTTCAAGGAATTGTAATTAGAGAGGTAGAAGTAAAGAAAAACTAAGAGAAATGTGTAGATGGTTATGGGTTTACAATCTCTAACTCTCAAGTATATTTCTAGGGTTTCCTCTCTGAAAGTATCCTTACAATTTCGTGGGTAATGTGGGCTTTTATAGTGTGGGTAAAGAAATTAGGAAAGCGCATTAAAACAACCTGATAGTGCATCTCACGGGTCACCTTGCGTGTTGGCCTAGTCACGAGATGAGCCATGAGATGCCTCCTAGCACTTGACTCTTCAGCTTCCAGCATGTGCTTCTCACATAGCCTTTCGCAGGTTGTCCACTTACGAGCAAGTCGCGAGCAAGTCGAGAAGTTCTCTATTCTTCACAATTCTTCACCAAACTCTTACACTCAACCCTTACATTACATCCCACAAACATACAGGGAAATGATTGAATAAATACAATCAATTTTGACACGAAATTAAAGCCAACAAAAAATATTTGAAAATTACAACTTTACACATAATATTTTGTCATAAGCATTTGAGACCTTACAATTTTTACATGTCATTATTCTAATTGAATTTTTTATTATTTTTAAATTATATTCTATAAAATAAACCATGTGATATATAATATTTTTATCATGCATTATAACCACAAGTTATGTAACATAGAGTACAACCACAAAGTAGAAAAAGCCACAAAATAGGGAGAAACGGCTGCCAACAATTAAAGCAATCAAGGACAAACAAGTACCCTGCCGACACTTTAATAGTTTAATTCCCTATTCTCCATTGCTTTTTAAGCAAAAAAAGTAGTTGTCTCGCTGTTAACTCAATCAAACTCATGTATTCATTTCTACTACTATTATTATTATATAAAATAAAAATAGTGAAAGATAATCATAAAAGCAGAAATAATTTTAACTACTACTATTATTATTATATAAAACAAAAATAGTGACAAATAATCATAAAAGCAGAAACATTTTTTTATGAAATAATTTTAACTACTACTATTATTATTATATAAAACAAAAATAGTGAAAGATAATCATAAAAGCAGAAACAATTTAAAATTGTTTCTGCTTTTATAATTATCTTTCACTATCAAATAATCATAAAAGCAGAAACATTTTTTTATGAAATAATTTTAACTACTACTATTATTATTATATAAAACAAAAATAGTGAAAGATAATCATAAAAGTAGAAATAATTTAAAATTGTTTCTGCTTTTATGATTATCTTTCACTATTTTTTTTATTTTATATAATAATAATAATAATAATAATAATAGTAATAGAAATGAATACATAGTTTGATTGAGTTAACAGCGAGACAACTACTTTTTTTGCTTGAAAAGCAGTGGAGAATAGGGAATTAAACTATTAAAGTGTTGGCAGGGTACTTGTTTGTCCTTGATTGCTTTAATTGTTGGCAGCCGTTTCCCCCTATTTTGTGGCTTTTCTACTTTGTGGTTGTACTCTATGTTACATAACTTGTGGTTATAATGCATGATAAAAATATTATATATCACATGGTTTATTTTATAGAATAGATTTTTTTTTTTTTGGAGAGAATTATAGAATAGAATTTAAAATTAATAAAAAATTCAATTGGAATAATGACATGTAAAAATTTTAAGGTCTCAAATGCTTATGACAAAATATTATGTGTAAAGTTGTAATTTGAGTGTAAGAGTTTGGTGAAGAATTGTGAAGAATAGAGAACTTCTTGACTTGCTTGCGAGTGGACAACCTGCGAAAAGCTACGTGAGAAGCACATGCTGAAATAAATTGGAGTACGCGAATAATAAAAGACCCTCCAAGCCTAGTCTACCCCATGTACTTGAGCCCTCCAAGCTCCTGCTACCAACTAACTTTGCCAAGCTTTGTCTTCTCTAGCTCTCTGGATCACGCAATTCAGCCTGATTGCATCCACAAAAAAAAATGGCTTCTTCCAATACTTCTCAGTAACACCAAAACATCACTTTACACTTAGAATGAGTGTGGTAAGTGTTTGAGCTATCAAGCTTTCAAGGATTTGGAAATGGAGAGGTAGGAGTTGAGGGAAACTACAATGGATTGTGTAAAAGATTGTGGGTATGACAATCTCTAACTCTTAAAGGTTGTGGCTAGAGAGAAGGGGTTTCTCTCTGAAAGCACTCCTCAACATATGTGGGTAATGTGGGAATATATAGTGTGGGTAGAGACATGGTGTATCAGATATGACAAAATAGCAAAACAAAATATTTAGCGGGTATCTCGCGGGAAGGCCTTACCTGCGAGACATTGGCGAAAACCAGGTGTCACCATCTGTCATGACTCTTCGCATTCCAATTATGTGCTGAGCACATGCTTCACTTCGCGGGAAGGCTACTTGCGAGCTACTCGTGAAAACTTCTTTGGTCTTCAATTTACCTTAATCTTCACACTCTCTCTCACAGGCACAACCTTTACAAAGAAATCCCACATAACACACAGGGTACATAAGATTGAACAAAATTACAATCAAATTTGATTCGGAATAAAGCCAACACAAAAATAGTTGTAAATCACAACTTTACAATATGTCATCATTTATTGTGAAAATATAAATACTGTGACAATATTTTTTCAAAACTTAGTTGTTTATTGTTGGGAGATGATGACATTTGTTATTATTCTTAGTATAATTTTTTTTTTGAGTAGATACTATTTTTAGTAAATAGTGGAGCTGGCAAAACGAGATATTGGTAAAGATTAAGATGAATATGAGAAAACCGTCCTCCAATACCGGATGACATTCACACTTTTTGAGTATAGTAGCAAGGGTTGCACGTGCTACCCCTTAAGTGAAAAAAATTTTAGATAGAATATTTTTTTTTAAATAATATCAAATTATGTATTTAAATTTAGAATAATTATCTAACATATGACTCTCTATTTATTTAGTATTATAATTTCTTAGAACCTATTTACTAAAAATAGTATCTACTCACAAAAAAATTATACTAAGAATAATAACAAATGTTATCATCTCCCAACAATAAACAACTAAGTTTTGATAAAATATTGTCATAATATTTATATTTTCACAATAAATGATGACATATTGTAAAGTTGTGATTTACAACTATTTTTGTGTTGACTTTATTCCGAATCAAATTTGATTGTAATTTTGTTCAATCTTATGTACCTTGTGTGTTATGTAGGATTTCTTTGAAAATGTTGTGTCTGTGAGAGAGAGTGTGAAGACTCAAGGCAAATTGAAGACCAAAGAAGTTTTCACGGGTAGCTCGCGAGTAGCCTTCCCGCGAAGTGAAGCATGTGCTCAGCACATGATTGGAATGCGAAGAGTCATGACAGATGGTGACAGCTGGTTTTCGCGAGTGTCTCGCTGGTAAGGCCTTCTCGCGAGATATCCACTAAACATTCTGTTTTGCTATTTTGTCATATCTAATACACCATGTCTCTACCCACACTATATATACCCACATTACCCATACATGTTGAGGAGTGCTTTCAGAGAGAAAACCCTAGCCACAACCTTTAAGAGTTAGAGATTGTCATACCCACAATCCTTTACACAATCCATTGTAGTTTCCCTTAACTCCTACCTCTCCATTTCCAAATCCTTGAAAGGTTGATAGCCCAAACACTTACCACACCCATTCTAAGTGTAAAGTGAGGTTTTGGTGTTGCTGGAAAGTATTGGAAGAAGCCATTTTTTTGGCGGATGCAATCAGGCTGAATTGCGTGATCCGGAGAGCTAGAGAAGACAAGGCTTTGTAAAGTCAGTTGGTAGCAGGAGCTTGGAGGGCTCAAGGACATGAGGTAGACTAGGCTTGGAGGGTCTTTTGTTATTCATGTACTCCAACTTATTCTCTAGTGGATTGATTTATTGCTTGGAGGACGGTGGAGAGGTTTTTCGCCGAGTACTTTGGTTTCCTCTTCGATAACACATTGGCGTGTTATCTTGTGTTTGCATTCTTCTTCCCTACTCTTTTAGCTTTCATTTTACTGTTGTGATTTGATGAATATGGCTTAGAGTAGTTTTATTGTTTGTTTGCTCGCATTTACTCTATTCCGCACTAAGTTTAAGTTAGAGTAAAATTAACTGAGCCGTGAGTTTTAATTTGGGGGTCTAAACAGCTCTTATGTTTTCACACAATTTCAAGCTTTCAATTGGTATCAGAGCGGGTACACTTGTTGTGGTTTTATTACCTAAGTGTGATCCTAGACCTTTTTTGAGATGGATCAATCTCAATCACTCAATGCTCCTCCATACTTTGATGGGAGCACTTATGCATTTTGGAAAGTCCGTATAAGGACATTCCTTTGTTCTATCGATGATAGTGTTTGGGACGCTGTCGAGATAGGATGAACTAGGCCGGAAGCCACCAAATCTGAATGGGATAAGGCAGCTCTTACGGTAGCCAATGCTAATAGCAAGGCTTTAAATGCTATTTTCTATGGTGTTTCCCTTGACGAATTTCACAGGATCTCTCATGTTACAATTTCCAAGGAGGCGTGGCAAATCGTAAAGACAACCTATGAAGGCACCAACAAGGTGAAGGACATCAAGTTGCAAATGCTTACCACGTGCTTTGAGGAGCTGAAGATGAGTCATTCGACTCATTTTATGGGAAGCTAAATGAAGTGGTGATTGAGAAATTCAACTTGGGAGAAAAGACGGAGGACTTCAAGATTATGAGGAAGATTCTACGATCATTGCTGGAGACTTTCCGTGCAAAGGTTACTGCCATCGAAGAGAGCAAAGACCTAGATGAGATTAAAATTCAAGAACTCATTGGTTCTCTTCAAACCTACGAGCTATCTCTACCATCTCAAAGGAAGAACAAATCTCTTGCTCTCAAGACAATCAATGAGCGATTGGATGCTCAAGATTCCTTGGATGAAGATGAGGTTGAAAAGGATGTGGCATACCTTGCCAAGAACTTCCGTAAGTTCCTAAAGTTCAAGAGAGATGGAAAGTCTTTTGAGAAGGGCAAATTCTCAAATTTCAATAAGGACAAGAAAGACTTCAAGAAGGATTCAAGAGATTCTTCACCATCTGAAATGGTCACGTGCTTTAAGTGTAAAGGACATGGACATGTGAAGAAAGAATGCCCCACGTATTTGAAAGCAAAGGGTAAAGTCTTTGCAACTACTCTTAGTGGCTCAGATGGTTCAAATTCTGACTCGGAAGAAAGTTGTGACGAAGAAGGAAACTACTCCGCATTTATGACCATTGCACCCATGGACTCCTCAAAAGATTTGAATGCACTAGTGGAAGAGCTCAGTGAGCACACCGAAGTGGAGTCAATGGGAGTTGGGGAGGAATCCGATGATGAAGGCGAAGAATGTGCCTATGAAGGAACAAACGGATTGCAGGAAACTTATAACTCTCTTCTAGAGAAGTCCGAAGAGTATGCAAGAGTGGCAAAGGCAGCCATAAGAAAAATGAAGAGGGCAGAGCAAGATTACAAAAGTCTTCTAGTGTGGTACAAGGAAATGAAGTGTGAAGTTGAGGCGCTGAATGGAAAACTAACTGAGGCCTACTCCAAGATCAAGTTTCTTGAGCTTGAAGTGATTCAAGCTATGCCAAGGTGGAGCGCGTTGCCTCCAAGAAACTTGACGAAGTACTTACACATCAAAAGCCATTTTCTGACAAAAGTGGCTTAGGATATTCCGGAGAGAGTAGTTCAAGTGCCAATGTGTCCAAGGAGATGAAATTTGTTAAAGCTAAGGAACCAATGATAGCAACTCCAAGTGTTGAGAATGTAAAAGTGGAGAAGAAACCAAATGGAACTTCTCAAAAGGTTTTGACAAAACCTCAAAATCCATTTATGGCCAAACCCAAGGCTAAAAGGAAGTCTCTTCCAAAGTCTCAAAGTGGTCCTCAAGTTCAACACTTCTGTCACCATTGTGGAGTTCGAGGACACACAAGACCAAATTGTTATAAACTTCATGCATTGAAGAAAGCGGATTCTCAAAGGCCAAGAGGACAAGGAAAGGGAAATTGGAACGCCAAGAAATCAAAAGGGCGAGAAGCTGATTCCAATTTTGGGAAATTGGAACGCCAAGAAATCAAAAGGGCGAGAAGCTGATTCCAATTTTGGTGATGTAATGAAGATAATAGATACCATCACCTCTTGTCTGGCAAGCTTCAGCCAAAGGTTTGAGAATCATAGCTCTAGTACCCAATTCTCTAGGGATATCACCCCAAACGCACGTGTTGTGTGGGTGAAGAAGGTTACATATGCATAAGCATTAGACCATGTCTATGCATCAATTCTTCCTATATGTTGTGATTTTGGTTAGTTGTTTACTTATGTTTCCCATTTTAGCATGTTTCTTTTCAAGCTTGTTTTGTACTTGCTGTTTTTTTTTTTTTTTATTACATGTTCTGTTTTTGAGTGAGTTGAAAAAATTCAAAAACCCATAAAAATTGAAAAATCTCTAAAATGTTTGATCGCTTGTGTTGTGTATTTCACATGTGAGTTTGGCCTAGTACCTTCGTACTAATGGCGTAGTGCATTTACGAGCTTAGCTTGTTATGTATGCACATTTATCTTTGTGGGAAAAATCTTGAAATCTATGTGTGACTATTGCAAATCGATCTTCAAGCTTGTCATGAATGATTGGTCAATAGTCTTGATGGTTTTGATACATGCATAGACTTGTGCCTATATATCTTCCCACACTTTTTTATGTTTTTGCTTCATAGCATAACGAATGTCAAATCTCGAAAAGAGATAATGAGCTGCAAAAGCTGTCGCACATACTAGTATTTGACTAGGAAAAAGGAAAACTGACTTGTATTGAAATGTATGGTGCCCAAAAAGCCAAAGGCTTATTCTCAAAAATGAAATATCAAAAATTTTAGGCATCGATCTCAAAATGAGATGTATTGTTAAAAAATGATCAAATGTTATGAATTGTAATGAAGCCAAACGAAAAGCTTCAAAAAAATGTAATAATTTTCTTGTGGGAGGTCATATATGTTCATTTTTATAATTGAGATAGACCACTTGACTGAGTACTAGTTATGTATGACTTGATTGAATTAATAATTGAAACTTCATTCTAGACTATGGATTATTCCACATTTGATACTCACACACAACACACAAGACTTTGTTTAATGAATACTTACTAAATGCTTGAAAATGTGTTAAAAAAAAAAAAGATTTGTTTAGACCCCCAAATTAAAGTTACAACTCGATAGATTTTACACTAACTTAATATTAAGTGCTGAATAGTGTAAATGCAAGTGGATAAACAAACAAGCTACTCTAATCCATAATCATAACAACACAGTAGTAAAATGGAGTGTAAAAGAGTAGGGAAGAAGGATGCAAACACAAAATAACATGCCGATGTGTTATCGAAGAGAAAACTGAAAAACTTGGTGAAAAACCTCTCCGCTGCCCTCCAAGCTGTAATCGATCCACTAGACAATCAGTTGGGATACATGGGTTAGTAAGAGACCCTCCAAGCCTAATCTACCCGATGTACCTGAGCCCTCCAAACTCCTACTCCAACAAGGCTTCTTGGAACCGTGTCTTGTCTAGCTCTTTGGATCTCGCAATACGCCCGATTGCATCCGCTAAAGCCTGGCTTCTTCCATTGCTTCCCAGCAGCACCAAAACCTCACTTGACACTCTGAAAGGGTGTGGTAAGTGTTTGGGCTATCAACCTCTCAATGATATGGAAATGGATAGGTAGGAGTTGAGGAAAATTCACAAGCAATTGTATAGAGAAATGTGGGTATAACAATCTCTAACTTTCAAGGTTTGTGGCTAAGGTTTTTTCTCTGAAGCACTCCTCAACATTTGTGGGTAATGTGGGCATAAATAGTGTAGGCACAGAAAGTGTGTATCAGAAATGACAGTCTCGCAAAACAGAATGTTTCACGGGTGTTTCACCGGAAGGCCTTACTCGCGAGCTACTCACGAAACACAACTGTCTCCATCCTATCCTGACTCTTCGCATTCCAACATATGCAGGTCACATGGATCACTTCGTGGGATGCTAAGTCCCAAGCTACCCGCAAAAAACTCTTCAATCTTCAATTGCTTGAGTCTTCACTCTCTCTCTCTTTATCATACAACCCTTACAATAAAATCCCACAATAAATACAGTGTACAAAAGATTGAATAAAATTACAACCAAATTTGACACGGAATAAACACCAACAAAACACATAGTTGTAAATTACAACTTACACTTATTTCATTTGTGTGATTGTACGTGTTCAAATGTGATGTGTATACTCAATTACTTGCCGATTAAACTTAAAAAGATTTTTGAGTATTTTATATGTTTTTGAAAGTATTTTTGTGCTTTTGTGTTTTGAGTTTTTGTTCAAATTGCATTTTTCATGTTTTTCATCAAAAACTCCTTCAGAGGCATTTTCGATAGAAGCTCGCAACTAAGCTCTTCCCGCGAAAATGGGTTAAGGCAAAATAGTGCAAAACACAAAATTCAGACAGAGACTTTCGCGATTGTCTCACGACTGTCTCGTGAGTAATCCTTACTCGCGAAAATTTTTGTGCTTCAAAGGCAATTTTCGCGAGTAACTTCGTGAGAAGATAACCCACGAAAAACGCGTGTTTTTAGTTATAAAGGGCATATGTAGACAGTTTTTCAAACATTCACTATTCCCTTCATTTTGCCTCCCTCGAGCCTTTCTCAACCCCAAACACATTTTCACTCACAAACCCAACAAAATCTCAAAAGAAAACTTCTTCAAATCATCTCTAAGGTATGTTTACTCAATCTTTTCTCTTCATTTCCTTAGATTATGCAGAAAATTTTAGGTTTTCTTATGTTGGGTTAATTTTTGAAAAAGGGTTGGGAACTTCAAATTTTATGAAATTTTTTTCAATCTCTTGATTGGGCTTTGTCCCATTTGGATTGTTTGTGTTTGTGTTGGCCAATTGTGGCATTTTAACACGTATTTAGGCAAGTTTCACTCATGTTTATGCATTGCTTACATGTTAGCTTTATAGATGCATATCAAGTGTTTGATAAAATGCCCAAATGGCATTTTGGTGTTGTTTTGGACTCCAATGAGTTCCAAACTTTGGGACTTACCATGATTAGACTTGTTTATCATGTTTTGATCATTGGTTGTGTGTTTGACACACTTGGACCCAAATGTGCTTTGTCATGCCTTGCATATGCATCACGTATGCACACCACAAGCACACTTGAAGCACACACTTGCACAATTGTCAATTGTTTTGCATTTCATTGATATTACATGTGTTAGCACTTATAACATTTTTGTGTGACATTGTTTTGTTCCTTTTTAGGACTTTGTGCTTATTTTTATGGACTAACTTGACACTAATCAAGTTTGTGTTCCCTTTTTTTGTGTTTTT
Organism: Quercus ilex subsp. ballota; assembly: GCA_032727855.1. Taxonomy (NCBI): domain Eukaryota; kingdom Viridiplantae; phylum Streptophyta; class Magnoliopsida; order Fagales; family Fagaceae; genus Quercus; species Quercus ilex. The sequence goes on from CM064915.1 coordinate 37,445,123, forward strand.
GCACCTGTTTCTCTGCTTTGTGTTTGTTTGTGCAGATGTATTGTCACTCTCCTCACGGTAAAGAACCTGTGATTGACCTTACGTCATCCCCTATATCAAAAAGAAACCAGCATTCATCGAAAGTTTCCAATAGCGAGAGATTCAAGACTCCCCTGGATTCTTAGACTTTCTCCAGCATTTTTAAGGATGCCTCCACTGTAGTGGAACGTATTGTCCGATTTGACACCCTGGGATCCACTTTTATCCCTAGGATTTTCACGGGTAAAGATTGGGCTAATCTATTCAGAAACTTCAAGGATCCGATTGATGAATTAGTTAAGGAGTTCTTCACCGGAGTTGAACTGAAGTGCTGGGTGCGAGGAAAGGAATTCATCATCACTCCGGACTACCTTGCAAAGATCCTTCGTGTCACTCGACCGGCAAATGTAGACATCTTTCCGTATGATGATAGACTTCCTCCAATGACAGATATTCTTCAAATTCTTGGAGCTGATCATGAGATTTCAGCCAAAGGAACATCCATTGGAACTGCGAAGTTTGAACCTGAACTAAAGACACCCACATTGATCATGTTCTCCAATCTCTATCCACTGTCTAACACGGGGTTCATCAATCTTGCAAGAGCACAGTTCTTGTGTGATCTCATCAAAGGAGCTTTGATTGATATTTGCGCTCAAATCTTCCAAACTATAGGGAAAACAACAGCATGGATGTGTCTTCCTTTCTGTAGTCTTATCATGAAAATCATGGTACTTAAAGGTGTTCCTCCGCCAAGAGATGGAACGATCATAGTTCGTCAACGCCCAATATCCATGGTGTCCCTTCAAATGAGCAAAAGTCACTCTTCTACTGAATGGGAAAAACAAAATCCGTCCAAAACACCAAAGAGTGAATTTATTCCACATGTCACTCCTTCTGGTCATAGCTCAGCTACTCACACCACCCCTGGACATACCGAGATTGCATCTCCTCACATTCCTGAGCCGCAAACTACTAGCACTCAGCAAGGACAATATAGCTCTCATGTTGACAAGTTGACTATTTTGGTTGAGGGTTTGCATGAGCGTATTTTAGGAATTGCAAATGTCATCTACTCCACCAACAACCAGGTTCAAATGCGTCTCACAACCATTGAGACAGATGCGATTCAATGCAAACTAGACGAGAGGCTTTAGCTATTCATGCCCAAAAAGGGGAGAGCAACTCACTGTATAGATTGGACGATTGCTTATAGTAAGGGGGAGAGCATCACAAGAAGGGAAGTGTGCATATTGAAAGGTGGAATTTTGTGAGCTCAAGAGGAGAAAGCTGACACATACTTTTGGTGACACATACTTTTGGATGGTCTAACCATTGTTTGACTAGTCTAGTTCACAGCTTATTAGTTTTCTGGCTAGTCGTGTTTATAGTTTGTTTGTTTTTATCTTAATAGTTTTTATAACTCTTGTTTATTTATATTTCTTTCTTTTAAAGCTTTAAGTACTTTGGTTTAAAACTTTCAGTTTAATATCAGTACTTTGTTTTTATATCCTTGCCTTGTAGCATTTTTTTTTTTTTTTTGTACTTTTAGATTTTGTTGCATTATCTTGAGTACTACACACTTGTGCCCTTGTTGGATCTTGTATCCTTGATGAAAATACTTCTTGAATTCCACATTGGTATTGTGTTGAACATGCAATTGATTCTTGCATTGTTCTTAATTGCATTGTGCGTCCGGATGATCATTTACTAGCTAAATGTTCATTGTAGTCATTCATTAATGACTATTCTTGTTTGATCAAATTATGCTTCATTGTTTATGTAGTGCTTATTACCTTGATCACATTTTACTTGCTTATATACGTACCTTGTATTCAACTTGTCATGAGCTTAATGAAAATTTTGTTTGTGTGCGAGTGTTTCAGGATACAGGTGTATACATGCAAGTGCATCACAACTTCTAGATTAGGTGTGAGTGAGTTTTACCACTGTTCCCAACTCACGTTTAAGTTTAGAGTCTGTTTTAGGGGTTTTGTCACGAAATAGCCAAAGAGGGAGATTGTAAAATTGTGATTTACAACTATTTTTGTGTTGGCTTTATTCCATGTCAAATTTGATTGTAATTTTGTTTAATCTTATGTACCCTGTATGTTATGTGGGATTTCTTTGTAAAGGTTGTGTGTGTAAGAGAGAGTGTGAAGACTCAAGGCAAATTGAAGACCAAAGAAGTTTTTGCTAGTAGCTCGCAAGTAGCCTTCCTGCGAAGTGAAGCATTTGCTCAACACATGACTAGAATGTGAAGAGTCATGACAGATAGTGATTGCTGGTTTTTGCGAGTGTCTCGCTGGTAAGGCCTTCCCGCGAGATACCCACGAAATATTCTATTTTGCTATTTTGTCATATCTGATACACCCTGTCTCTACCCACACTATATATACCCACATTACCCACATATGTTGAGGAGTGCTTTCAAAGAGAAAACCCCAGTCACAACCTTTGATTGTTAGAGATTGCATACCCACAATCCTCTACACAATCCATTGTGGTTTTCCTTAACTCTTACCTCTCCATTTCCAAATCCTTGAGAGGTTGATAGCCCAAACACTTACCACACCTATTCTGAGTGTAAAGTGAGGTTTTGGTGCTACTGGGAAGCATTGGAAGAAGCCATTTGTTTGGTGGATGCAATCGGGCTGAATTTCTTATTCTGGATAGTTAGAGAAGACAAGACTTGGTGAAGTCTGTTGGTAGTAGGAGCTTGGAGGGCTCGAGTACATGGGATAGAATAGGCTTGGAGGGTCTTTTGTTATTCGTGTACTCCAACTTATTTTTTAGTGGATCGATTTACCGCTTAGAAGGCAGCGGAAAGGTTTTTTGCCGAGTACTTCGGTTTCCTCTTCTTATCTTGTGTTTGAATTCTTCTTCCTTACTCTTTTAGCTTTTATTTTACCGCTGTGATTTGATGAATATGTCTTAGAGTAGTTTTATTGTTTGTTCGCTTGCATTTACTCTATTCTGCACTTAGTTTAAGTTAGAGTAAAATCAACCAAGCCGTAAGTTTTAATTTAGGGGTCTAAACAGCTCTTGTGTTTTCACACAATTTAGAGCTTTCACATATGCTACAATTGAAACTCTTCATCAAATTAAATACTTACAACCACTTGCAATGAATATTTGTTATACATACTTCCTTCTTTATCATTTTATTTTATGAGCCTAACTACTATACTTAGCTTACTTAATTTTTAATGAACACATTTTTAAGAAATAAAAGAAAAAAAAATAACAAAATAACAAAAGACATATGTCATTGAAGTTTCTATTAGATAAAATTTTAAATCTAGAAGATTTAAACCTCTAATAAATTAGTGTTCTCATCACCATTTTTACGTTTTAAGTATGACTAACACATAAATCTCAAAATACACAGAAATTTTTTGGGACATTAAAATTTAGTGAGGCATTTTAGATATTGCACAATGAAATATTCTAGGAATCATAAGATTTTGTTAGGATTTAACTAAGAGAGTAACAGTAGGGACTATATGCTTGTGTACAAAATATAAATGAGGAAATTATTCAATTTTAAAGTTGGGGGATGAAACTACTCCAAAAATAAAGGGGGAAAGTATTTTTTTTCTATAATTTTTTTTTTGTTGGTAAAAATATTTCAGTCTATTTGTTTTTTACTTTAAACAATGTGTTATAAAAAAATAAAAAAATAAAACAAAAACCAAAGAAAACTGTCTGTAAAACTATGAATTTTGGCTCAACAAATTGACTAAAAAAAAAAAAAAAGAGTCAGGAACACAATAAATGTAACGGTATTTTCTCAATACCTTTATTTTAGCTATGTTGGGCCTTGGTATGATCTTTTATAATTTTATTTTAAAGTAATGTTACATTCAAAACATTTTCACAACAAATCCTAGATTGTAAGTTGTTATTGATTTTTAAGTGGGACAACCACTTTAAAATATGCATTAAAAAAAAAAAAACCAACAAAAGAAAATTGTGCGTGAAACAGTGAATTTTTGCTCACCAAATTTGACTAAACCAAAAAAGAAGTGTAGGAACATAATAAAATGTCACAATATTTTCACAATACTTTTATTTTTAGCCGTGGTAAATTTCGGTTTGATATATATATATATATATATATATATATATATGTAGGGACTCAATTTGGAAGGACCCTCTGAATTTAGAAGGAATGTAATCCTGTAGGCCCCAAACAATAAATTTCTAGAGAGTGGGTTGAAGAAATTGGCCCTTACAGGCAAACGGAGCTTAATCATGGACCCATCGCCATTGAAGGCTATGTGCGTGGATTCTTCGCTAGAGCTGCTCCTCGACATTTATCCGAGGAGCTTGGCCCTTCGTTCCCCCCCCCCCCCCTTTCAGGAGGGGTCCCTTACATTATATACCATTCACCCAACCAATCCTAGCCCTACATTTGTTGAGCAATCAGGCCATTACTCAGGTGCCTGTCCCATCAGCCGCCTTCCCATTCTCTTTGTGGGTCGCGGCAACCAGGGTTCTAGGATTTTAATTTGTTTTATTCTTTACTTCATCCATTTTCTGCGCTGTTTGGTTACTAACGTAAATGTGTTTTCTTTTGCAGATCTGCACGCCTTCACGCGTCACTTCAACTTGATCAACCGGGAGGACTTGCAGAAAGCGCTAAGGGCGGAGGTTTTCGTGAAAAAAGCCGACAATCAAGTTAGGGCCGCTCACAGGATCTTGAGATACGATCCGATTCAGAAATCGTTCGTGGCGCCGAAGTACGTGATCAGAGCAAAAGACTCTCGGCTGCGGAAGACAACCGTGACCGAGGACGGGTTCCAGTTCCCCGAGGAGCCCTCCACATCGGAAGGCGTAGCATTAGCGGGCCCCTCCTCCCCCCATAGATTCTCAGAGGCCGTAGAGGAAGGCCTAGAGAGGGAAGAGGAAGTTGCTGATTTTGGCCCCACCGAGGACGAGTTTGACGTGTTTGAACAAGTCCACCAGTCCGGGGACCCTCCAGGGGACTTGGGTGACCCTCGCCTGACCGAAATGGACTTCCTAGCGACCGAGTCCCCTCCTTGGCTTGAGATGGGCTACAAGAGGAAGCCCCAATCCAGCCTGTTGGATCTGATCGAAGGTCAACCGGGGAAGTCCAAGCCCAAGCTTCCTCCTCCTCCTCCTAAGACTCACTCTGCCCAGAGCAGGTCAGCCCCGACCCAGTCAAAGCTTCCTTCTTCTCCACCTCAGACGAGTCTTCCTTCTAGGCATGAGCCCTCTGATCCTAAGCAGAAAAAGGATAAGGGCAAGAGGCCCATTGAGGAAAAGTCTGGGTCCCCCCAAGAGGGGGGCGATTCTCGGCGGCCGTCGAAGCAATTAAAGATAGGCTCCCGAGGCCAAGACAAACAGGTTGATGCCCAGCCCGAGGCTCAGGCCTGGCTTCCTGCCCCAATGCTCCATGGGGGGCCTCTGAGGGATGACTCCTCCCCTTAGGGATTTTAGAGAGGGCGAAGGCGCGTATGTGGCCGACGCTCTGGAAAGGTGCCTGTTACTCCCTGCAGACATGGCGGAGATGGGGACTATGAGGAGCAGGGAGGTCTTCCTCTGCCTCAAGCAGTACTTGGGAATGGTAAGTCCCCAAAAACTTATGATCTTTTCTAGTTTCAGCTTTTTCTTCCCCTTTGCTGAGCTCGGCTAATTGTGTACTCGTTTTGTTTGGCAGGCCGTTCAGGCCACTTATAGGCTGGAGGAGGCGGCCCATGATCAAGGAAAAGCCATGGACGTGGAGCGTGAGAAATGCTTGGAGGCCACTCGGACCCTCAAAAACTCCGAGGCTGATCTTGCCACGGCCCGGGAGGAGCTGAGGGCGATAACCAGTGCTCGGGACAACGCCCTGTCAGGCCTCGCGAGTTTCCAGAAGCAGGTTGAAGATCAGACGAGGCGTCTGGGTGAGGCGGAGGAGCAGCAGAAGATCGCGAAGGAGCTGCTTGCCGATCTGACGAAGAAGGTGGCTGCTGCCGAGGAAGCCAAGAGGGTAGCTGAATGGGCCAAGGATGAGGCCGTGAGGGCCAAGTTTGAGGCTGACCAAGGTAGGGATGAGGCCTGGGCCACTAAGCAGGAGGCCGAGGAGGAGGCCTATGCTGCGGGGATGGCCGAGACAGAAGCTGCCTTTAAGGCTCAAGTCCCCGGGTTATGTAAGCGCTACTCTTTCGAGATTTGGAAGGAGGCTCTCAAACAGGCTGGGGTTGAGGTCTCGTCCGATCTGTGGAAGGAGGAGAGTATATACTACCCCCCTGCCATCCGCGAGGCTGCCCTTGACGGCCCTGAGGCCGAAAAGACTGCAGAGGAAGCCTGTGCTACTACGGGTGAGGGAACCTCAATCGCTGAACCAACTGGTGAGCCTGTCCAAGGGAGTGACCCTCCCGAGGTAGCTGGATCAGGGGAGGCCCCAACGAGGAAACGCCCCAAGAGGTTGCGAAGTCCTCCCCTGAAGTTCAGGCTTCTTCCGCTGAGGAGGCAGCCATTCCTACAGTGCCTTTGCAGGTCGTCCCTCTTGACCAAAGCTTAGAGGACCCTGGGGTTGCCATGGACCAGCCGCCGACTGGGGGGAGAGATTAAGTGGAAAGGGCAGGCCCCTCGGCGCCCCTGTCTCCCTTGCTTTGTCATTTCTTTTGTTCTTTCGTATTTCTTTTTCTTTTACATTGTAATGGGACGTTTATCATGTAACTTTTTATGGATTCAATGTAATGTGGTTTCTATTTCTCTCTCTGTTTGTTCTGGTTGTTTGCACGTTTGGGTGCTATCCGTCTTTTCCCATCTCAATTTTTTTACTTGTATAGTTTTAACATTGATTGTACCTCAGCCGGTAACGGCAGTGATTGCAATAACGTGAAGGCACGTATTCATAGGCAGACCTTTTACGTCCCAAAGACTAGGTAGGCCTCTTGCTTCCCCAACATTCTAACACTTAGAATCTTTCGGCGTAGTTAGTTTCCCCAAAGGTTTGAGTCTGATGACCATGCAGTGCCTTGGTTCTGTCTAACACTTAGGATCTTGTGAAGTAGTTAGTTTCCCCATAGATCTGAGTCCGAGGACCATGCAGAGCCTTGGTTCTGTCTAACACTTAGAATCTTTTGAAGTAGTTAGTTTCTCCATAGGCCTGAGTCCGAGGACCATGCAGTGCCTTAGTTCTATCTAACATTTACAATCTTGTGAAGTAGTTAGTTTCCCCATAGGTCTGAGTCCGAGGACCATGCAGTGCCTTGGTTCTGTCTAACACTTTGAATCTTTTGAAGTAATTAGTTTCTCCATAGGCCTGAGTCCGAGGACCATGCAGAGCCTTGGTTCTGTCTAACACTTAGAATCTTTTGAAGTAGTTAGTTTCCCCATAGGCCTGATTCCGAGAACCATGCAGAGCCTTGGTTCTGTCTAACACTTAGAATCTTTTGAAGTAGTTAGTTTCCCCATAGGCCTGAGTCCGAGGACCATGCAGTGCCTTGGTTCTGTCTAACACTTAGGATCTTGTGAAGTAGTTAGTTTCCCCATAGGCCTGAGTCCGAGGACCATGCAGTGCCTTGGTTCTGTCTAACACTTAGGATCTTCTTTAAAGTGGTTAGTTTCCCCATAGGCCTGAGTCCGAGGACCATGCAGTGCCTTGGTTCTGTCTAACACTTAGGATCTTGTGAAGTAATTAGTTTCCCCATAGGCCTGAGTCCGAGGACCATGCAGTGCCTTGGTTCTGTCTAACACTTAGGATCTTCTTTAAAGTGGTTAGTTTCCCCATAGGCCTGAGTCCGAGGACCATGCAGTGCCTTGGTTCTGTCTAACACTTAGGATTTTTTGTAGTTAGTTTCCCCATAGGCCTGAGTCCGAGGACCATGCAATGCCTTGGTTCTGTCTAACACTTAGAATCTTTTGAAGTAGTTAGTTTCCCCATAGGCCTGAGTCCGAGGACCATGCAGTGCCTTGGTTCTGTCTAACACTTAGGATCTTGTGAAGTAGTTAGTTTCCCCCTAGGCCTGAGTCCGAGGACCATGCAGTGCCTTGGTTCTGTCTAACACTTAGAATCTTTTGAAATAGTTAGTTTCCCCATAGGCCTGAGTCTGAGGACCATGCAGTGCCTTGGTTCTGTCTAACACTTAGAATCTTTTGAAGTAGTTAGTTTCCCCATAGGCCTGAGTCCGAGGACCATGCAGTGCCTTGGTTCTGTCTAACACTTAGGATTTTGTGAAGTAGTTAGTTTCCCCATAGGCCTGAGTCCGAGGACCATGTAGTGCCTTGGTTCTGTCTAACACTTAGAATCTTTTGAAGTAATTAGTTTCTCCATAGGCCTGAGTCCGAGGACCATGCAGAGCCTTGGTTCTGTCTAACACTTAGGATCTTGTGAAGTAGTTAGTTTCCCCATAGGCTTGAGTCCGAGGACCATGCAGTGCCTTGGTTCTGTTTAACACTTTGAATCTTTTGAAGTAGTTAGTTTCCCCATAGGCCTGAGTCCGAAGACCATGCAGAGCCTTGGTTTTGTCTAACACTTAGGTACGTGGTGTAGGAGATTGTCCTCAGCGTTGGCCATACTAGTTTCGGCGTGATGATGGCCTCGGCCCTGCCTCGTCGGAAGTGGGGCATCGTGCATGCCGGACTACTGACCCCGCAGTGCCCTGGGCGAGGCTGGTTTGTGACTCTTAACTCTACACGTGGCAGTGACGCTGCTGTCGGTTCAAGCTTCTGTAGTCACCAGTTATGAGGCGTCCCCGACGGTTCGCGTTCCGCGCTTGACGTGTTAACACACGAGGCGCGCTCTCATTAATATTCTCTTGGACTGATGCGGATCGAACGGCTGATAGGCGCTTTGGAATTTGGTCAGGATTAATGTCACCGATAACCCACTTTTCGAATTCTGCGTAATTTCATTCCTATCAATCTTCACCCCCTATTTAAGGTTACGTGGGGGAAATGACCTTCTACTCTTCACGAAACCTCCAATACACCGGAAACATGTCCTCCCAACTTTCAGAGCCTTCTCAATGACCCTGCAAAAATTGTGATAAGAGTTTGGAGAAATGGAATGGCTCTGGATGGGAGCGAGGGTGCATAGGCCCAAAGTCCTCCCTCCTCGACGGAGAGCCGCCATAGCAATGGCTCGCGTCAGATCTCTGGTGCAGCCGAATCCGTGCGTTATCCTAATGGTGCCCCTGCACAGTGGCCAAGAGGGAGGTCTCTGAAGTACATAACGTTCTTCCCTAGGGCGCTGCCACGCCGGTGGAAGCGTGCAAGGATACGTCATATCTGGTGCCCGAGTGTTGACGTCTCCAACGGCCAACCACCGTGGGGCTGGAAGAGAATCAAGGTAACAACATGAGGAAGGGCCGTTCGGCGCCTTTGCATCTGCTCCTCTCTTTGCGCCAGCGCCACCGCACCGGCTTGGGCGTTGTTGGTGGCCTTGAAGCAGGCCAGCCTCAGCCCCCTTTCCTTTAGTTAGCTTTAAAACAGGCCCGTCTGGGCCTTTGTTTGTAGAGTTGGCTTTAAAACAAGCCTGTCTGAGCCTTTGTTTGTATATTGTAACTGTTCCTCATCTAATAAAATACCGATATTTGTCTTCTCCATTCCCTTGAATCTTTTACTTTTCTGCAATGGTGTTTTCTTTTTTAAACGCGTTCTTGCGAACTTTTCATCGACTGACTACCTGTGGACGATTGTCCGTTGCGCCTGTTAGTGCACAAATTCTCCCCACAGACGGCGCCAATTGTAGGGACTCAATTTGGAAGGACCCTCTGAATTTAGAAGGAATGTAATCCTGTAGGCTCCAAACAATAAATTTCTAGAGAGTGGGTTGAAGAAATTGGCCCTTACAGGCAAACGGAGCTTAATCATGGACCCATCGCCATTGAAGGCTATGTGCGTGGATTCTTCGCTAGAGCTGCTACTCGGCATTTGTCCAAGAAGCTTGGCCCTTCGTTCCCCCCCCCCCCCCTTTCAGGAGGGGTCCCTTACATTATATACCCTTCACCGAACCAATCCTAGCCCTACACTTGTTGAGCAATCAGGCCATTACTCAGGTGCCTGTCCCATCAGCCGCCTTTCCATTCTCTTTGTGGGTCGCGGCAACCAAGGTGGCACTGGTGCGGGGTCCTTTCCTCATTAATGCGGCCAGGGCGGTGGTCAGGTGCATTTAATGCGAAGGTGACAGTTTGTCATGAACTTGCTCCTCCACCATGTTTCCATTATTGGCGCGTGGTACTTCCTCTCGGCTCTTTGAGTAGTCAGGAAGGCTCCCTTGGATGTGTTGTCGGTTGCCTTAAGTTGTTGGATGTCCGAGGATGGGGTCGTCCTCGGTGTGGCCTGTTGGGCTCCTGGGCTCCTCGTTTTCATCCTCGAACCTTGGATGCCTCCTCGGCTTGGGCCTTCGGCCCTGGAACGAAGTGGGCTGGGCCGTAAGACTTGCTGGCCCCACAATATATATATATATATTATTATATAAAAATGCTATCTCCATAATATTTACATAACAAATTCTAAATAGCAAGTTGTTATTGATTTTAAAATGGACCCACAACTGATATCACTTTTTTATCCATCAATAGTAGCTTACCACTTATGATTTGTTGTGAAATTAATGTGAAAATGTTGTGGACTTAGCAATTTTTTATTTGATTTATAAGAAATTGAGTTCTCAACAATTGTGAAAATATCGTGATAACAACAAGTGTTACAACATTTTCACAAAACATTTTTTTTTTCAGTTGTGGTTGATTATAGTCTCATATTTTATTATTTTATTTCGACTTATAAAAAATTGACACCTCAATAATTGTGTATTATGAAATTTGTTGTATCAGTATAACAATATATATACCAACTCATATAAATATTAAAAAAAAAAGAGCACAAACCGATGACCGGAAAAAAGAAAAGAAAGAAAAAAAGAAAGGACTAATGAAGTGATGAATAGTACATATTGAATAAATCAAAAAGTAACTTAGGTACTACAGTGGCTTTTACACATTCACTTATTCACACAACAAGTGTTACAACATTTTCACAAAATATTTATTTTCAGTTGTGGTTGGTCACAGTCTTATATTTTATTATTTTATAAACTTATAAGAAATTGACACCTCAATAATTGTGAAAATATTGTGAAATTTGTTGTGTCAGTATAACAATACTTTTATTTTTAGTTGTGGTTAGTACTAGTATGATATTTTATTTTGACCTATAAGGAATTAACATTTTAACAATTGTGAAAATATTGTGACAATTTATTGTGTTAAGTAACAGCTATATACACCCTCAAAAAAAAAAAAGTAACAGCTATATATATATATATATATATATATATATATATAAAGAGTTGATTGGTCAATATTACCGAAAATAAAAAAGAAGGCTAGTGAACAGTGCAAATTGAACAAACCCAAAAAAAAAAAAAAAAAATGTAGCTACTATTATAGTTTTACGCATTCACACTTTTGTTATGAAAGTATTGTGAAAAATGTTGTGGATGTACCACTTTTTTTTTCACAACACCTTTATTTTTAGTTGTGGTTGGTTCTTATATGATATTTTATTTTGACCTATAAGGAATTAACACCTTTACAATTGTGAAAATATTGTGACAATTTATTGTGTTAACTAACAGCTCTATATAAAAATTAAAAAAGAAAAAGGAAAAAAAAAAAAAGGAGTGGACTGCTGGACGATATTACCCGAAGGAAAAAAGAAAAAGAAAAAAAAAAAGGAGTGGACTGCTGGACGATATTACCTGAAGGAAAAAAGAAAAAAGAAAAAAGAAAAAAAAAAAAAAGAGAGTAAAAGGCTGCAAAACAGTGCAACTGATTGAATAAACCAAGTTACTGTAGTTAGCGCATTCGCACTTTTTATATATAGATAATAAGTTGACATTTATTTATAGGTCTTCTTAACTGATGCTCTTAACACATTTATTAAAGAATAATTTTAGAAAAGTTTTTTTTTGATAAAAAAAAATTGCCAAAAGAATTAGTTATTTTTTTCACATAAAATTTTTAAAAAATATTTTCTTAATGAATAATTTTAGGGTATCCTTTAACAAAATATTTTATCTATATAGGTAAGTGTTATTGTGGTCCTCACCTTTGGCATTAAAATTTGAAAAATTAAGCTTGAACTCTAATTTGGATTCAGTTGGATTTTTCTTTATGCTTCAGCTTTAATATATTTATATATGATGAGGCCGTGCTTTCGTCCAAAAGCCAAAACCTCTCTAAAGGCTCCTGCTAGAATTAAGAATATGGCTAGCAATCCTTTAACTCTAGGTATCTAATGAAGATCGGCTAGATAGCCCAAGTGAGTCTTCCCTTTCCTTAAATATCCAAATGACCGAGGAGGCGGGCCTTATCAAGCCTCACCCCTCGCCATGAGGACCCTTGCTTGGAACTATCTAGGTGCTGGTAAAACCTCGACAATTAGAGCCCTCAAGGCTCTTATTAGGGAAGAAAGTCCTGATGTGGTTTTTATAGCTGAATCTAAATCCAAGTCGTGATAGATCGAAATAATTCGCTCAAGTACTAGTTTTGTAGAGAAGTTTTGTGTGGAGCCTGTTGGTAAATCTGGAGGACTAGCCCTCCTTTGAAAAGCTGGTGTGGATTTAGAGATTGTTTACTTTGACAAAAATGTTATTGCATCTCTGGTCTACTCTGATCCACCATCATCACCTTGGCTCCTTCTTTTGATTTATGGCCCTCCTCATGCAAATGGCAGGGCATGGTTTTGGAAGTGCTTGGAGAACTTCGTTAATGCCTTTGCAGGCCCCTGGTTGGTAATGTGGGATTTTAACTGTTTATACAGTAACTTGGATAAAAAAGGTGGCAGATATCTCAGTGAAGGTTCGACTAAAAGCTTTAGCAATTTTGTTCATGGCACTGGTCCAATTGATCTTGGTTTTATCAGTTCTCGATTCACATGGTCCAACAAACGTGAAGGCCTTGCTAACATTAAAGAGTTGCTAGACAAAGTTGTGTGCAACCAAGAGTGGCAATGTCTCTTTCCAAAAGCTGGAGTTAAACATTTAATTGCCTCTGCTTTAGATCATGCTCCAATTATATTGGACACTCATTCGGATCGGTTTGTGAGAGCAAAGCCCTTCAGATTTGAAGCAATGTGGACTAGAGATGAATCAAGCTTTGGGATTGTAGAAAAAGCTTAATGGTTTGGAATAGGAATCAGTTTGGCTATGCTAAGACCAAAATTAAAGAAACAGAAGCAAGAATAAAAGAAGTACAAGACAGAGCTCCTACTAAAGAGAATCTGGAGTTGGAAGCAGCTTTATTTTTAGAGCTGGATGAATGGCTGGAAAGAGAGGATCTTAAATGGAGACAACAATCTAGAGAGTTATGGATCAAAGAAGGAGATCGAAATACAAGATTTTTTCATCTGTCTACTTTGGTGAGAAGAAGAAGAAATTTGATTATGGAGATAAGAGAAGAAAATGGGCTTCAACTAAGGGACAGGAAAGATATTGGGGAGTATTTTTCAACCAAATTCTCTTAAGTTTTCCAATCCTCGTCTCCCAATGTTCCACCAAATTTAGATGGCCTAATCGAACCTTGTCACGCCTTGAACCCAAGTAAGAGCTAGGCACGTGACAACAGCCACACACTTATAAAGTTTACACCCTACAAGTGTGAAAAGCCTTCTTAAGAACTAAAGAATTATCCTCAAAGAAAATTTCATCAATAAATCCAAAAATATCTTCAACAACGCAATTCTCAAAGAATCTCCCAAATAATAATCTTCCAACATCATAAAGAAAATAAACTAAATCTTTCAGACTAAAGTCTGAACAAAAGACAATATTAAACCTAAAATTCCAAATCTTATTCCAATGATTCCTAAACTTCACTCATATGCACATCCCAGCGAAAGCTCAGAAATATGCTACTCTTCTTGATCAGAATCTAAAAGGAGAAAGAGATCTGTAAAATAAGTAACCAAAGTCCTAATAAGTTCTATCAAGCAAATAGATCTGTAAAATAATAAATTGTATAGAGATCAAATATTTTAAATCTTACAAATATATCATAGATGGATTGGAAAATAATTAGTTTGCCATATATCAAAGCTATAATTTACAATAGGTTCCAAAAACACATATGTAGTTTCAAGGACTTAAAACAGTTCAAATATTCAAACATAATTCATATTCTTAACAACCTTTATGATTATGGTCCCCGTGACTGGGCATCAGATTCAGATGAAACTAGTTCCATGCTAATGTATGTCCCCCATTAGCTGGGTCCAAAAACATGATAGACTCGTTATGCCCCAGATAGAATTAGTTTCAATACCAATGAATAACATCCATGAATAACCCCCATTGGCTAGGTATCAGAGTACCAATGAATAACCCCCATTGGTTAGGTATCAGAGTCAAAACATAGTCAGATTGTCTAAAACATATATATCAAATTATAATTCAAACAAAAAATATATTTCACTCAAATACATATATAAAATCATATATTCAGTTATCAAATATATTTGTGATAATTTTTTATTCTTTACTTTAAATCAATGTAGCTAAGCAATTAAAATAAAACTGTAACAATTGTAAACAATTTTCAGTAGTTAAAATACAGTAGTATAAGCAAAATAAAACCAATTAAGATAAAGTTACTTACCTCAGCTAGCTTACCACAAAAGAACTTCTCTCTAACACTTTTTCTAAAATCCTTAAATATTACCTAAACAATTTTTAAGCACCATTTACTCAATAATCAAATAATTCAAAAAAACATATAACGATACTTGACCAAAAGAAAAACTACTAAAAATATCCGATAATATTCCACTAATATTTCATATCCAAAAAATCCTCATATTCTTAATATATCTTACTTATTTTCTGCCACCATTAATGCCCTAGAGATAAGTCTAAAACACGTACTGTATCGGACATTCATACTAGAAGAAAAACAAAGACTCCTGGACATTATTACTCTAATACCTTTCCTTTTTTTTTTTTTTTTTCTTTTTTTCTACCACCTGCCACCATTATCATCTCTTGAGGTGATAAGTACAAATACAAGTTCTCATCAAAGAAAAAAAACAAAGAAAAAAGTACAAGTTAGGTGCATGGCCTTACGGAAAAAACACCATTATTATTTTTTTTTTTCGTGATGGCATGTCAAAACTCAAAGCCGAGGCGCAATAGGTAGGGGTGTGCATGGGTCGGGTTGGGTCGGGTTGGGGAAATTTTTTGGCCCGATCCACCATGGTGGGTCAAAAAAAATTCGACCCAACTCAATCCATCACATAAATCCAACCCAATCCAACCCAACCCACATGGGTCGGGTTGAACCCATGGGTTTGAAATTTTTTATTATTATTATTAAATTGAGTAGAAAAAAAATATAAATATTAATATATTAAAAAAACCCAAAGATTAGTATCGATGTAATTCCTTAAGGGCAAACAACACCAATAACTAAACAACAATAGTAATTTACTAGAATTTGTGTGAACTAATTGGCTTTTATATAGGATAGGAAGAGCTGGTTATTTTAAAAAATTTATTAATTATATAATACATATTATATATATAATTAGTATTAGTAGGAAGAACTGAGAAAGTACTGCTCTACAACTGGTTTTTTTTTTAAAAAATTATTAAATATAATATATATATATATATATATATAAGTGCCTTGGTTTTAAAAAAAAATTATTAAATATATAATATATTTTAAATATGGGTCGGTCGGTGGGTCGGGTTGGGTTTGGCGGGTTTTTAATTTTATGACCCAAACCCAACCCGACCCGCTATAAAAAAAAATTTTGTAACCCAACCCAACCCACCAAGGCCTAAAAACCGACCCAACCCGGTGGGTCGGGTTGGGTCGGGTCGGGTTTGGCGGGTCGGTGGGTTTTCTGCACACCCCTAGCAATAGGCTTTTTGTTTTCATCAAGTTCCCTACTTCGGCACTGTTACTTAAAGAAAATATGTGCAAAACACCTACCTCTATCAAAGAAAGGCGGTTTGATACATGTATTTAACATATTTTTTCAGATTTTAAATAAAATTACACATATTTTTACATATTTTTTTATCTATACATATTTTTAAAAAAATATAAACAACGTTATTAGAACAATATTACCAAACAGGCCCAAAAATTTTGCGACTTCTATCTACGCTTAATGCACAAACATATAGAAAAAGATTAAGAGTGTGTTTGGATACCGCTTATTTTGTTGAAACTAAAAAATTATTACTGAAAGTACTGTAAATAAAGGTAAAAATTAGTCAAAATAGTATATGGGGTCATGAATAGTGCCAAAAAGTGATGTGGAGCCTATGAATAGTAGCAAAAATAAGCTGAATAGTAAAATAATTTTAATTTTTCATTTCAATCCAAACGCACACTAAGTTACTGAACATAGAAAAATCTACAAGTACAGCGTCCACTTTACCGAAAATAAATCCAAACTTTTCTTCGCTTGCATCATTAAAACTCTTGAATAATTAAATAGTTTTACTACTGATCAGAATACTCACATAAAAAAGACTCTAATTCCAAATAAAACTTAGATTTGACAAGAAAAAGATTCTTAGACTCTTACTTTAATTATGCAGTCAAACCCTCTCTACTTAAGTATTTTAGATAATTTTCTCTCTCAAAATATTTATTATTATATGTTGACTTCAAATTGGTCCCTTAACCAGTCTTTGTTTGGTTCATTTGATCTGGGATTTGGCCCACCAAGTTTTGTTAATGTTTTCTTGGCTGAGGCATCCCGGGCTATTGTTTCTGATGTCAATAAGTCTTTGATTCAGCCCAAAAAAAAAAAAAAAAAAAGATGAGGCTATCAACAAATTATCCGTACTCTTCAATATATACTTTGAATTAGTCACGTGGGCTGATGGCGACATGTTTTAAAATTGGCGAAAATGGGTAACTAATTTTTTTTTCCTAACTATCTAGTTAGTTGTTAAGGTTTTGAAACTATATTTTTTACTAGTATCTCGAGTCTAAGAGACTCGATTTAGGGGCTATAAATCGAGTTTTTGGGACTCGATTTTTATGAGTTGTTCATGTCTGATGTGGCATTTTTTTCACGTGAGGACTACGTGGAAATCGAGTCTTTAAGACTCGATTTACAAAACAAAAAAATTTAAAAAAATTTGAAGTCTCATGCACAGCCTCTCCGGATCAGATCAGATCAGATCAGATCAGAGAGAGAGAGAGAGAGAGAGAGAGACCAGATCAGAGATCAAAGAGAGAGAAAAACCAAATCAGAGAGAGAGAAAGAGCTCACGCCGTGCGGCAGCTGGGTCGTGTCGGCCTAGGCTCGTGAGCTCACGTCGAGCGGCCTGGGTTCTGGCCTGGGTCGCGTTGGCCTGGGCTTGCGAGCTCACGCCGCGCGGCCTGGGTTCTGGCTTGGGTCGGTTCTTCCTTCTTCTTCGGCTTTTTTTTTTTTTTTTTTTTTTTTTTTTTGCGTTGATTTCTATTTATCTTGAGCTGTTCCGGTATATATGGGCTTATAAATCGAGTCTCAGATACTCGATTTCCATGTGGACGCCACGTGGAAAAAATGCCAACTCAGACCCGATCAAAACATGAAAATTGACCCTCAAGGACTCGATTTATAGCCCCTAAATCGAGTCTCTTAAACTCGAGATGCTAGTAAAAAATATAGTTTCAAAACCTTAACAACTAACTAGATAGTTAGGAAAAAAAAATTAGTTGCCCATTTTCGCCTTTAAAATTTTAATTTGAATAGTCACATGGGATTCTGTCCACTTGTTAAGCCATTAACAATTGTTTAATAAGATATTTCTCTCTCCCTCAAGTTTTTTTCACCCATCATCCTCCTATGTATATAATTAAGCTTCAAACTCAGTCCAACCTAAATCCTTTTTTTATTTGATTTCGAAAATCACCAACCATTTCTATCTCAACTTGTTCAAGAAACAACACCTTCCTGATGGAACTAATAAGAATCTCTTCCTCCTCTCCTTTATATCTCACTACATTAAATTACAAAAGAAGTGCTGCACTAACAAGGAAGCATACAACAATTAGATGCCGAAAGCGAGGGCTATCAGTATTACCCATGTTCATCATCGTCTCAAAGTTCAATGACACACAAGTGAATCCACGGCGATCAGCTAATTATCACCCAAGTATTTGGGACCAGAAACTCATTGAGTCCTTTACCACTCCCTACTCAGTAAGTCCCACTTATTATATAACACTTCTTTTCCCCATTTATTAAGACATATATGCACTAATTAGTCATCTTTACTGTATGAATATTTGGTTGTATTGCAGTATGAGTTCCATGGCACTCGACTTAAGGGGTTGAAGCAAGACATTAAAACTTTGCTGACATCCACAAAAGACCAAAGTTTCTTACTAAAGCTTATAGATTCAATGCAGCGATTAGGAGTGGCTTACCACTTTGAGCAAGAGATAGAAGAGGTTTTGAAATTTCAACATCCAGATGTTACTAGCGATCTTTACACAACCGCATTGCAATTTCGAATTCTAAGAGAACATGGTTTCTCGATTAGCTCAGGTGATAACATATATATTGTAACCATGTATGTCTATGATAGGTCCAACTTACACTACACATAGTTTTAACAGAAATTACACTTCAGTGTTAGAGCATTCGAATCGGTACGTCTAAAGTTTTTCATCTATTTTAGCATAAAAATTTACTTTTTCTATTTTAAATAAATACTTTACAAAACCATTCACTTCAGTTTATCTATCATACAAAATCTTTTATTTAAATAATATTTTTCTCACATTTTTTATTATTATTTTTCACGTACTCCCGCTTAACGCTCTTTCTCCCTTTTTTTTTCTCTTAACACAGACTCCTTTTCTTCTTTTCCTGATCTCTAGGCTTTGTTTGGTACACCCGTGTTTTTAATTTTTAAATAATATTATACGTATTTTTATACACTTTTTTATCCACATATTTTCAAAAAAACTGAAAATAATTATTTAAACACATGCCGCTATTTTCCCTGAACGCGCCTCTCTTTCTTCTTTCTTCTTTTGCAATTTGGGTTTTGTTATTGATGATGATTTTGGGTTTGCAATTTGGGTTAATTATGGGTAGTGATTTTGGGCAAAGAAAGCAAAGATTTTGGGTGGATTTGCAGTTGCTTTACTGATTCTTCTTCGGCATCTTCTTCTTTCTTCCTTCTTCTTCTTCTCTTTCTTTTTTCAATTTGGGTTTGATTATTTATATGAATTTGTATATATAGATTTGCTGTTGCTGAATTGAAGAGAAGGTAAAGGAGGAAGAGGGTAGAGGAATAGAGAGCATCGAATGAGAGAGAAAATAAGATAAAATAATCATTTAGATCAAAGCTAGAGTAACCGTTGTTAATGTAGATGAACTGATGTGGTTAGATTTTGAACAAAAATGTATAAAATTGGATAAAATTATGCACTTTTTCTATTTTGATGCAAGTGCTCTTAGATGATAAGAACTCTCCATAGATATCCGTGCTATATTTCATATCAATCAAATCACGTGTATATTTTATTTTTTACTTTTAAACTTTTGTTAATTTATAAGGGAAAAAAAAAAGATGTGTGATAGATAGCAACTATAGCGCAGTATAAAGTTGAAAGGGAGATGGAAGATTTTAATAATCTATTTAGCACTCCTATTCAATGTATAAATTCATACATTTAAGACGTATTATTACAAAAATAAAATTTTTAAAAATTTATATATAAGATAATTATTTAACTAGTATGATGTATAAGAGAGAGAAAAAAAAATGTTGTCCAATGATAAGATTGAAAAAAGAAAAAAGGTACCATAATATTAAACAAAATTTACACTTGATATGAATCTAATTTTATATATATTGTCTCAAGGAACTGTAAATAACTCACTCCTAGGTGATTATGGTAAACAGTTGTGTTTGACAAATTTCGAAGTAGAGATGGGAAATTCATGAACAGCTTAAGCTTGGACATAGAGGCACTTGAGAGTTTGTATGAAGCCTCACACCTTGGAATGGACGGAGAAAGTATTGCAGAAGAAGCCAAAAATTTTAGTATGAAAAACCTGAAATCATTAATGGAAAAATTGGACAGTAATTCACCAAACCAAGTGAAACAGTCACTTGAAGTCCCCTTATATTGGAGGGTGCCAAGAGTTGAAGTTCGGAAATTCATTGGTATCTATGAAAAGGATAGTACAATGAACTTGACTTTGCTTGAGCTGGCTAAGTTGGATTATAATTTAGTACAATCTGTACATCAGCGAGAACTTAAGGAGTTACAAAGGTACCAATTATTTCCATCCATAAGTTTCAAAGGAAAAATTGCAATTTTAAACTAATATATTTGAAATTGGATGCATTAGGTGGTGGAGTTACTTGGGTTTGGCAGAAAAGCTGACTTTCTCAAGGGACCGGTTGATGGAGAATTATTTGTGGGCTATGGGGATCGTTTCTGAGCCCCAATTCTCCAAGTGCAGGATAGGCCTCACCAAATTTGTATGCATATTAACAGTAATTGATGATATGTATGATGTGTATGGATCACTAGATGAGCTTGAGCGCTTCACTGATGCTGTGGATCGGTATAATAAAAACATGATTATTGAGTTTACTAGTTGTTTTTATCTTGTTCTAACCATAGCTAGCATGATAAACATTGTTCCATTTTTAATTTCTTTCATGCCTAATATTTTGAACAGATGGGAAATGAAGGCCATGGAGGACCTTCCTGAGTACATGAAGGTTTGCTATGTCGCCTTGCTTAACTTCGCTAATGAAATTGTCTGTGGTGTCATCAAAGATCATGGCTTTAATACTTTGCCCTACATTAAGGCAGAGGTAAGCTGATTCTTTAATTCTGTGAAAAATTAATTGAAAAATTCTTCAAATTTAAAAAGAAGACACGTTTTTCATAATTATTGACTAATTGGCATGCATTGTTTTTTCAATGTAGTGGGCAAATCTTTGTAGAGCATATTTAGTAGAAGCACGGTGGTTTTACAGTGGATACATTCCTACTGTAGATGAGTACCTAGAAAATGCATGTGTTTCTGTGGGTGGTCATGCAGCCATGGTCCATGCTTATATTTTGCAAGGGTGCACCTTAACAAATGATTCGCTTGATTGCATCAAGAGAAGCTCAGATCTAATATATTGGTCATCCCTTATAACTCGACTTAGTGATGATTTGGGAACTGAGGAGGTATGCTTAATACAAAATATTTGCATTTCAAGCCGTCCAAGTATTAGTTAGTTTTTTGCCTATATTGATCCTATTCAGTTCTGAAAAAGTAACCATATTAACCAAAATGAAATCAATTCGTAATGTTAATTCTCTGTTTCTCTATTCAAAGGCTGAGAGCGAGAGAGGTGATGTGGCAAAATCCATCCGGTGCTACATGGTACATGAAGGTGTACCTGAAGTAGAAGCAAAACATCGCATAAAGGAAAAAATCAGCTATTCATGGCAAAAACTGAACAAAGAGATCGCCAAAAACTCCCTGCCAAAGTCCATAGTAAAAATGTCACTAAACATGGCAAGGACTGCTCAGTGCATCTTCCAACATGGAGATGGTATTGGAACATCAACTGGAGTGATGAAAGATCGTTTAAGCTCATTAATTGTCAAACCAATCCCTATTGAATAAGCTTAGTGTAGTGAAATGTTATATGACATGGAAGATTATATTTAGTTCATAAATGAATTAATGTAATATTCATTAATTGTCAAACCAATCTCTGTGCGCAATATTATTGAAAATTGTATTTAGTTCATAAATAAATTATTCTGGTACTCTGGTTAATTTATTTGCTGATATGAGAGAGAGAGAGAGAGAGAGAGAGAGAGAGAAAGCCTTGCTTTGAATTGTTGAAGAACATTTAGTTTGCTTCATGGTCATTATCATTTGCTTCATTTTATTGGTACGAGGATAGTGTTGAGAAACTGATTTAAACGAAAAGCAAGAAGAAATTGACTGTAATGAAGCTAGAATTGTAATGAAGCAAAGTAATTTGTATTAATAGTAAGTTGCCCGTAGATGCACGGATAATTTTATAATATTTTATGTATAAAAGATGGTTTTGAAAAATATTGTAAATATATATTATAAAGAAAAAGTAAACTAAAGTAAAGATACATATACATTTGGAGATATTAAAAATTAGTTTAGTAACAATGTATCATGAAGATCAACCTACTCAAACCACATAATAAGTCAATGACAAAGTTTTCCTTATCACAATAATGAGTTAAAGATTAAAAATAGAAAGACAAATCACTTAGGAAAGAAAAGACAACAGTGTATAAAAAAATATTAATATTTTCTCCAATATTAAATCCTAGATATGAGAATGCAAAAGATCTTTCATTTATATTAAAGCAAAGCTATCATATTAAATTTTTTACCCATATAATAGAAAGAAAGGTTTGGTTACCACATGGTGAAAAAAATCTCACTTTAAAGTTTCAAGTGAACACTGAAACTTAGTAAATCTTAGCAAGTATAAAAATTAATATTACATTTTTCAAAAACTCTTTAATAGAAATCTAATCTTTTTTTTGAGAAGCAATAGAAATCTAATCTAATTTAATACTAATTATTCTGATACTAATTTATAAATACTATAGGACAGAAGTTTCTGATTTTTTGTTGACCTCGATAGACTTATAGATCGTGTCACATAAGCTTTATAGCTCCTACAATTTTTCACATCACTTAATTAAAAAAAAAAATTTAATGCTTTTATTTCGGTAGTTGTTTCCCCGCTTGCTCGATACTTTTTTTTCCCTTCACTCTCATTGCCCCGATCTCCATTTGCCACTCTCTGTCCCAACTTTTTCTTAGTGCAAATTGCCATACAATCTCTCCTCTCTCTCAAACATTAGGCTATTGAAGGCTAACTATATAAAAAATTTTCTTTCTTGGGTCAATCTGAAGACCCACCTGATATTAAGACGAGGGAATGGGCAGAGTAACAGTGTAAGGGATAAGTATGTAGTAAGTTAGGCAACGTGGGGAAGAATAAAGGAAACTAGCATCTCGAGTTTCTAAAACTCGAGATCCACATTAAAAATCAAGTCTCAAAGACTCGCTTTCTGCTTGGTTTGTTCTGCTGAGTTGGACAAATAACACACCTGGATCTCGAGTCTTAAAGACTCGATTTGAACAAAATACAAATCGAGTCTTAAAGACTCGATTTTCTTAGAGAATATCCTCTCCCAACTAAATCAATATTTGATGAAACATTTCAAGGAACTCGAGTCTTATAGACTCGAGTTCCACTGGGCATAGTAATAAAAACATCACACGCACACTCAGCCCGTATAACACAAGTTCACAAATAGCTCCTCTACACAGCCTTCTCACCCAAAAACAGAGCATCCTCACTAAGTCTCTCACCCTCACGAACTCTCACTCACCCATAACTCTCACACCACATTGCCTCTCACTCTCACTCTCACTCACCACACCGCCTCTGTCACTGCTCTTCCCTCTCATCAAATTCATATCTCAGGTAAGGGTTTGCATAATTTGATTGTGATTGTAGTTGGGTATTAGTTGTCTATGGGTGTGGGTTAAAGAGTTTGACTATTTATTTTGTAGATAGTTGACATAACTTAGTTAATTTTCCTATATTGTGAATTATAGAACTTTGTTTTGTTAGTCTTAATTTTTTGAGTATTTATTTGCCCATAAAAAGAAAAGGTAAAAATCTCATTTAGCTCTACATAACATAATATGTAAATTTGTCAAATAACATACTAAATACAAAGTTAGTACAATCTTTTGGAGCTAAAAACAACATAAAAAAGAAGAATTGAGAAAGGAATCTAACAAAACAGAATATGTACGAATGGGGAGAGAATATATGGAACCTTATGAATTGTTTATCATATGAGGAGAATCTTTTTCATCATAAATCTAGCCTAATAGATTAGTTTTGAAACTAACTAAATAAAATGGTTTAGATTGTGAAATAATACTGTATAAAATAATCTGTCTTTAAGTTTGTAACTGAAATAGCCTATTGGAATTCTTGGTTACCTGTTAGGATACTAGCTGTATGTACTGAAACTACCATGTGTTGTATTGTATGGTAGTATTGTTAGCACAGTAATACAGTTAGTTACAGTAATGTAGCTAGTTAGTTAAGCTATTAAGCTGAAATGCAGCTAGTTAGTTAGTTAGCTTTTGGGTGGGAATTGGTTAAGCAGAGATTGCATTGTATATAAGCTGCTAAGATGATCAATTAGAGGTTATCCAGAGAATTAACCCAAGTTTGTGCCTATGTTCTTCTTTCTTTGTTTAGGAGGTTAGTTACCCTTGAAGTAACTGTGATTTTCTTCCTCAATCCTCATTCCTTCCTTGTCAAATTGAACAAAGTATGATAACATAGCATCAAATCAGAAACAAAAAGCATGACAAAATCTAGGTTTATAAGTCAATAAGGCTGAGTTTATAGTTGTTTTTTATGCAATCATGGTTCAGATAATGTGATTTAACTAATACAGTAACTTAACTTGAACAGGTTCACAATGCCTGAAATTGATATAATCCTATACCACGGTGGTCCGCTTAAGAATGCCAATGCGAACAAGGGATTGCCATTTGAAGGGCCGGGTATAAAGACCTATTATACTCAAATTGATCGTAGGTTGAAGACCCTTGACGAATTGAAGAAGGTTGTCATGGAAGAGTTGTGTGAGAATCCTGCTGTGCACAACATACAAATTACTTATCGTATGCCAAATGAAATCTTGAAGCATCGGATTAATTACAAGTATATGGTGATAGAAACAGACAAACATGTAAAGATTATATTTGACAAGTTGGAGAGAATAGCTGAAGTAACTAACATTGAGTTGTACATACAGTTGGAGCTGCATGCAATCTGGCAAGAGGATATCCAACAAACAACCACAAGCTTACAAGTTACGGTTCCGGATACTCAATATGAGTACTCTACACATGTAGAGGATGATGATGTTCATGCCGATGGTGGTGATGATAATGATGATGATGATGATGATGACGACGACGACTATGTCGATGAGACTACTGCCATTAACAATGATGATGACGATGATGACGACGACTATGTTGATGAGAATATTGCCATAAACGATGAAGATTTTGCCGAAATAGATGAGTATGAAGACATGATTGGCAGAGGGGACTTTGGGGACTTTGAGAGGGACATTGATGACGACGAGACATTGGATGGTAGTGAACCTTATGCAGACAATGTTATTAGCGTCCAAAACATTGTGAACACAATCCCTGCCTACGAACCTCCTGCATTGTCATTCTCTGCAAATACTTAGGAAAATATGGTCGATCCTTCACATATTGAGACGCCATTTGTGTCTACTTGGAGAGAGGGGATGAATTTGTGCAAAGGGTTGACGTTTGCCAATAAAGAGGAGGTGAAGCGCGTATTAACAAATTGTGCCCTCAAGGAAAACAAACATTTTACTTACACTAGGTCGACAACGAAAAAACTTTGTGCGAAATGTGTGCATGAGTCATGCAAGTGGTATGTCTGCGCAGTTCTGAAGCCCAATCTCCACCAACTATGGATGGTCACCGTGTATGTGGGTCCTCACACGTGGTAGAGATTGGGGTGCGAAATGATGGTAGAATGATGAGTTGTAATTTTATTGCATCAGACATCCATCAGAAGTTATGTGAGGATTACACTACCCCAGTTAAGCATCTCAGATCTATGATAGAGACGAAATATAATGGCAATAAGCCTTCTTACTACAAGGTATGGGATGCGAAACAAAAGGCGATTGTGAAGATGTTTGTGAATTGGGAAGAGTCTTACCAAAGATTGCAAAAGTTGCTAATGGCATATATTGATCAGGACCTGACTACCCAAGTGTTCTATTGTATCACACCCACCGATGAAGATGACACTATATTGTTGCATTATGTGTTTTGGTCTTTCGGTCCATGCATATCAGGATTCAAATACTGCAAGCCGGTTATCAGTATTGATGGGACCCATCTGTATGGTAAATATTAGGGAAAGTTGTTGGTTGTAATGGCAAACGACGCTAACAACAAGGTATTCCCTCTCGCCTTTGCTGTTGTGGATTATGAGTCAGGGTCCAGTTGGAGGTGATTTTTACAATGCCTCAGAGAAGGGATTGGCCACGTGATACCTGACGAAGGCATTTGCATAATTTCTGACTGACATCTTGATATCAAAAACGCCATTGCAAACTGGCCTAGAAGGGATGATGGAAGAACACGGGTATTTCATAGATATTGCCTTCAACATGTTGCTAGCAACTTTAACACCCATTTTCAGAACTCAACTCTAAAGTCAGCGGCGTTGAAAGCGGGATATGCTAGTCAAGCAGTTAAATTTGATACCATAATGGAGTCCATTAAGCAGGCGGAAATTGAGGCCATTAGGAATAAGAAGAAGGTGACGGGGAAGGATGGCAAGGAAAAGAATCAAGATTATCTTCCATACACATACCTAATGAGCGAGTCTGTGGATATATGGACCCAGTCACATGATGGTGGGAGACGTTTTGGGGTAATGACAACCAATATATCAGAGTGCTTTAATGGTGTATTGAAAGGTGCACGGGGCCTTCCTATTGCCGCGTTGGTTGAGTTCACTTGGAACAAACTTGTTCAATATTTCCACGACTGGCGCAAAGAATACCATTTTGAGTTCTCAGAGGGTAAGAAATGGAGTGCACATGCCTTATCCACGTGGGAAGGAAATAAGCGTAAATCTGAGAAACACTATCTCAAGCCATTTAGCAATGAAGAGCAGATATTTCAAGTACTTACCCAGCTCAACACGTGTAGTGCAGGAGGGGGAAACCACAGTTATGAAGTTCGGTTACAGGATAGAACATGCAGTTGTGGGAAATGGCAAAACATAGGGATCCCGTGTTCACATGCAATTAGAGTATGTGACTATTTGCATATTGATTCGACCACATATATTCACCCATGTTATGGTTTGAACAATGCCCTTAACACTTATGAGCATGCATTTGTGGTTCCTAAGTCACAGTCATTGTGGGGGGATCCCATTGGGCCAAAGTGGTTGCCTAATCCAGCATTGTTACGGGCCAAAGGGAGACCAGTGAAGTCAAGAATAAGGAATGAGATGGATGGAGTGAGGAATAAGGATCGAGAACGGCGATGGCGGAGGGAGGACACAGATTTGATAGAGAGCCAACCTAAGCAGACATGTGGACTGTGTCATGCTTCCGGGCATAACCGCAGAACATGTCCGCAGTCCCGTGGCGCTTCCACAAGCGGTCATGTTCCACAGTAGGTAGGTAGATGCCAAAAAGTTATGCATTGGTTAAATAATTGTTGTTCATTCGATGTTTACCTAATGTTTACTATCTTGTCTCCTAACGTGATTACTCTACGTTTTTCAGGCATGCTTCCATGGATGACGTTTTTGTCATGCGAACCTTTGATCTTAGGAAAAGTGACTACGTTGTATTGGCGCTTAAAATGTGAACTTTTTGTTGAATGTACTTGTAATTCTCTATCCAATGTACCTCTATGAAGATTGTGATTTGAGTAGTACGGTTAGAATTGCAAATTAAGCATGGTTAAGCATGTTTAGAATGTTGATACATTGAGAATGCCTTTTGTTGTGATGCAAATGCATTTGCATTGGAAAACTATATTTATGAATAGAGCGTAACAGTTTCTATAGCTTGGTGCCTAGCGATAACACATTTTGATGTAATTTACGTGCATTTACATTCTCAACTTCTCTGCCTCTCAATGAGTGTTAGATTACATTCTCAGCTTCTCAGCAGGTGCATGTACACATTTCAGTTTATGAAACTCGAGTTCCACTGGAAAAAACAGAGCAAAACAGGGGAACCCTTCTACCTGAACAGGGGATTTGCCAAAGTAAAAACAGAGCAAAACAGGGCAACCCTTCTGCCTGAACAAGGGATTTGCCAAAGTAAAAAAAAAAACAATTCTTCCCAGAAGAACTCGAGTTTATAAAACTCGAGTTCCACTGGGAAAAACAGAGCAAAACAGGGCAACCCTTCTGCCTGAACAGGGGATTTGCCAAAGTAAAACAAAAAAAAAAAAATTTCCAGAAGAACTTGAGTTTATAAAACTCGAGTTCCACTGGAAAAAACAAAGCAAAACAGGGCAACCCTTCTGCCTGAACAGGGGATTTGCCCAAGAAAAAAAAAAACAAAAATTTCACACGGAACTCGAGTTTACAAAACTCAAGTTCCATTATTTGCTTAAGAAAAAAAACGCAGTAGAACTCGAGTTTATAAAACTCGAGTTTTACATCTCGAGTTGTAAACACTCGAGATCTTCTTTTTCTTTATCCAACACAAGTAAATGTCACAAATTTACCGTTCTTTTGTACAAATGGGATTTTTTTCTTAGCTGTTGGATTTTTTTTTTTTTTTTGTTGCTTATTACTATTTTATAAGAAAATTACCCATAATTTCCTTTTTAATATAGAAGCCATAATTTTTTCCAAATCAAAATTATATTGTTATAACTTTGCCACTATATTCAAATTCATCAAGATCAAAACCCCCATTTTCCCAAGTTTAATAATGAGTTTGATACTTTCCGCTATTTTCAATAGAAATATCTTGATCTCAAATGTTCTCACGGGAAACTATTGAATTATCAACACACACACACACACACACACACACACACACAAAAAAAAAAAAAAACAAGAGTCATGACAGTTAAAAGCTAAATCCAATTTCCATTATTTTGGGTATAACAAAAATCGAAAATTGCAATTGGACCTCCACGTCTGGGACTGAACCCATTAACCCATCTCTTAGATTGCCTATCCAGCCCGATACGATCGTTTTTGCCCAATTCCTTTAAATTTGAGTCTGAAGTCACACTGACTTCGATTTGGTTCCTTGCACTCGCACCAATCTCGCCAAAGAATTAACAATCACACTCCTGAGTTTGTGGCTGCACTACTTGATTTGGTTCTTGCTTCTCATTTATTCTCTTCATATTCCAATACTTTATATCATCTAGATATCATATTTATTTTGTAAGCATGGTTTATGAGATCAATTAATGTTAATTTCCTACTTGTTATGTGAGTGGACTGTGTTTATAAATAAAATTTTATTTTATTCCTTTTTGACTTGCACCACTAAATAATGTTGTATTTAATAGGAGCTAGGCACATAGTGGCATGAAAATGTCTTCCTTGCTTTGGTTGAAGAAGGAATTATACGAAAAAAGCTTATCACAAGACATTCCTCATGTATGTGTTTGAAGCTTCTCAGTGACACACAGTGAAAGAAACAGTAGTTCTACGTTATGATGTTTGAAGTTTAATTACATGTTACATATGCTATACACAGAAACCTATTGCATGTGAACCTTGTTTATTAAAACAAAACTTACA
Source organism: Quercus ilex subsp. ballota (assembly GCA_032727855.1). NCBI lineage: Eukaryota > Viridiplantae > Streptophyta > Magnoliopsida > Fagales > Fagaceae > Quercus > Quercus ilex. The sequence goes on from CM064915.1 coordinate 37,474,536, forward strand.
TAATAATCACTTGAAACACCATACTTCTATTAATCTTCACCAATGAAGAGTGATTAAAAACTCCTTGCAAAATATTGTTAACAAACATTTTTTTTTTTTTGGACCCCACAGTTTTCAGTACTTAAATACTACAAACTATAATTTAAAAACTGCTTCCAAACGGGCCTTTGCAATTGACAAACCTTGACAATCTGTGCACACTTAGTGCTTTCGTGAAGACCAATCATTGATTCTGCTGAGACCTACCCAAAAAATGGCAAAAATTAGAAAAAGGTATAAATGGAAGGGACAGTAGAAGAGACTTCAAAAATTCCTTGAAAGTAACAAGATACAATATCTAAAATATAGGGTAGGGAGCTTACTATCTTGACATATGGAAAATCACTGTCAATGCCAACAATAGCAGCTAGTGTGGTTTTACCACTGTCCAAAAAGGGTAAGATTCAAAAAAGATGCAATTAACAAAGTCAATTAAATTAGAGAAACCACAAATACCTGCCACTCGGGCCTTCCAGAAGACAAGTAACAAGCGGACTTCCTTTACTCACTTTAACTTGCTCCACAAGTAGCATAGCTCTGTCATAAATGTGCTTATTTCGATCACCACAGTCCACCATGTCATTCAGTCTACAAATCACGTTTGTAAATAGAATCAAGCTTTCAGCAGAAACAGAGTACCATTTGTTACCCAATTTTTTGGACAGCCAACAATATCATTATCCCAAATTTCTCACATAGCAAACAAATTAGTCATATATGCCATGCAATGCAACATAAACTATTCCACAACAAAGGGATTTAAGTCAAAATTATTAAATCTCAAAAGGAAGACTTATCTCGAGCATGGCAATGTGATGTGAGTTAAAAATAAATGAAAAAATAAAATCTGAAAGCTAAAAGCATTTTCAAATTACTCAAAACTATACTTGCACCGCTCAAGGTCATCAGTGGAGGCTCCAAATGCAGGAATTATTTCGTGGAGTGCATTCAAAAAATCATCCATGGTAACTTTTATACTCTCTTCATCCACTGGCTTGGTGAGATCATCAAGACTTAGTTGTCTATTCAAAGCATAAGATACTGCACTTTTTACAACACCTTCAAGTTCGGCACCGCTATAATTTTTCGTACGAGCAGCTACATTCACAAAAATAGATAACTGAATCAACCAAGACTTTCATCTATCATTCCTAGAGTCCAAAACATTGCAACAATTTAAATGTTCAACACATGGTCAAAGTATTTGTATAATAAAGTAAGAAACAATTTAAGAATCACTGCAACTTTTTCAAAGTGATCAATTTTTGACACATTAAACAGCACCCCCACCAACCCCCACCCCCCCCCCCCCCCCAAAAAATAATAATAATAATACATATCATATCCTTAAGTTTCACCACTTAACAGTTGGTTGTAACATATAAAATCATTAAGGGTTTGGTTTTTTGGGGCTAGGTGTAAGGGAGATATTAGATTAAATTGAATTATAAATCATTTGGCACTTTAATTTTCTAAGATCCATACAACTGCAATACCTTTCATGAGTTTGACCATCCAAGCCAGCTTAAAGAATGTTCTAGTATAGATTATGTTCTCAATATATTATAAATATATATATATATATATATATATGTATGTATGTATGTATGTATAGACACACACAACTCCAATCAAAACCTGGAGGCAAATATAATTTAGATATAATCGTGTCCCCATTTAACAGTCACTTCAGCCATATAATAGATGAATAAGTAGATATCATAAGCATATCCCACTAATGGACATACCAAGCTCTTGAAGGTTCACATCAGGAGCAAGAAAAGAACTCTCTGTCATCTTGTTTGTATGAATTTGAAGAATCTGTAAGCGACCATTCTCATCAGGAAGGCTTATCTCAATTTGAACCTCCAAGCGTCCTGGTATATAAATCAAGAATAAACAAATTAATAAATGAATTTTATTGCTAATTACACACGCACCCAACAGGTTTTGAATCCATGATCTCACCCAACAGGTTTTAGAGTCCAATGTTGACTAGTAGTTGCTACAACCTACGTACATCAATGTTAACTAGGAGTTGCCATCCATGCATGCTTTTCATGACATAAAACAATTTAAGGTTGCATGGACAGTTACGCAACACAGAATAGGGAGAGAAACAGACCTTAAAAGGGCTTCATCAAGTAAATCTTTTCTGTTGGTCATTCCAATAAGCAAGACATTATTTAAAGACTCCAGCAAATAGACTTCACACCTGCTATATCTCCCTTACCTCGAGCTCTTTGATCATTCTCAGCATCAGCAAATAGATCCCTGACATTCTTTTCAGTTTGACCAACATATTTGTTCAAAACTTCAGGACCGTTAACAATCTGTAACAATTTGTCACAAAAAGGGTAAAAAATAAAAAAAGATGGTCCATCAACTGCAAGAATAGATTTTCACCATCTTATAGAATGTGAAGCATAGAATACTTACAATTTATTTGTTTTTATAAGTAATAGAAATTTTATTGATAAAAAATTACTTCATCTTCACAATGATGAACATTAAGTAATTAAAACAGCATAGAATACTAATAATAATTTCTTGCTATAATAGAAAGAATTCAGACATGTTTAGTTAGCTTTGGAACCCGAAAACAATGTTCCAGCATCAAAACGAAAAGTATGCACTAGCAAGTGAGCATATGCTCAAATGAAAATTGAGCACACCAAAAGACCCAGTGACTATTGATATTTAAACCATGACATAACCAAAAGTGAATGGGTGGATGTGCACTATTAGGTTTTATGTTGCAAGAAAATAAAATAGTGATGATGCTGCCTGCCTTCTCATATAAGATATATCTTCATGAGATTTTTGTCAATCATGTGCCTAAGAAGCATTTCTGCTTGACAAATTAAAGAAAAAGAGTGTGATTCATCGTGGTCATCATTTCAGGATAAATTAGTATGTCTATGGAATTATGGAATTACAATAAACAAAATGTATTTGACACAAACAGACCAGAAAATGCAGTCTCCAAAAACAGCACGGTGCCACCTTTCATTAAAGATACTATTGAGAGAGGATCGATTGCAAGGCAAGCTGTTGCTGGGGTTGCAAAGAGGACCAAGTAGAGGCCAGGGTGGATGGTGGTAAAGTCTGCTGAAGCTGCCTTAGCAGATTAATCATTCGGCTTGCAGTTTGTTCTGTTGCTAGATCCTTACCAGCACATAGAACCTAAGAAAATTGCAGGCAGTTTTAACAAGTACAATTATATTCTGTAGTGTATCAAAAATCTTTAACAGTGAGTGGGCAATAATTCAAGCAACACACTTAAATAAGTACACTAAATATTTAGGTGCATCATGCAAGTCAAAGCAGACTCTCCACAGGGACTAAAGATTGGCATTGGATAAGACCAAAAGCACACTTTAGAATACAAGGAAATTACTAGTAACCAACATATTCCCTAAGATAAAAAATTAATACAAGTCTGTCATGGGTACAAAGACTAGTGCCCACTCAATCTTTATCTCAAGATTTTGCAATATGGGTGTGCCTAAAAAGAATCGAAGTGTACAAATTCTTTCTTTCATATCCTATGCTAGATGAAGGGAATTTGCAACATAGGCACTTCGGTCTTATCACAAACGCTATGTAAGAGAATAATAGAGTATTAAAGGCGCCAGCTAGTTCAAGTTATAAAGCCTCTTGGTATCGTACAGATTTGGGATCAAATCCCACCCCTCTATTAGAAATTAGGGGGATTTAAGGATGGAGAAGAACCTCATGTTGAAAAAATAAATAAGGCCTAATAACTTATGGCTAGTTGGATAACTTTTTCTTTTATCTTGAGAGCATGGTTTATTAGTTAGATGTTTGTTAGATGGACATGAGTGTAAGGTTTTGGACTCAAATTCCACACCAAACTCTACTGTTTTCGAAATGCACAAAGTGGGCATGGGTGTGACATGGTGTTTCTAAAGGTATTAGTTTCCTATAAAATCTAGTTTTGAGGATTGGTGAATACATTCTGTATTCTCTGGAGATGGTGTGTCATTGTAACACACACACAAACAGAAGCCTAGCCTTTACCTCAAATCACTACTTATTGTTGCATACTACAAAGTTAACTAGTAGATGCATAAACCAGATATAGTGGAGAAAAGAAGGATTTCAAAAGTTTACAATACAGTACTGGAAGATAAAACAGATTGCCTAAGCACACGTCTTTTGAGGTCACCAAAACATTTTCATTATTAGATAATCAGGCACTAAAATTAAGGGTGCTTAATCAATACAACCATGAGAAACTAACCTCAGCAAATACTGCCACAATTTTAGGAAGGTATTGATTGTTGGGACCCAAAATTTCGCTGTCTGACCTGTAGATTGAAAGAAACTCCTCAATTAATATGATGGAAGTTAATGATAAGAGGAGCACAACTCAACCCAGATTGAAGTTTACCTCTCCACCATTGAACAAAGCTGCTCGTGAACAACTTTCGCCTCAATCAAATCACTTTTTATTGGCAAGCAGTTTAACCATGCAGGAACAACCTGCGAAACCAGAAGGAGCTGCAATCTGAGGAAAGGCCAGTGCAAAACAACAACAACAAACACACACAAAAAAAGAAAGGAGAAAGAAAAAAGGATAGCTACCAAAATCTTCTTTTGTAGCGCTCTGAATGTTAGTAAGAAATTTTTTTTTTTTTTTTTTTTGATAAATATTAGTAAGAAATATATTTATAAACATTATCAGACCTATGTAATTTCAATGGAGACAAAATACTGAGAGACGTACAGTATCACATCCAATGATCCAATAACTTTTTTCTCTTTTTTTTTTTTTGGGGGGGGGGGGGGGGGGGGGGGGGGGGGGGGTGTGTTGTTTCAAATAGAGATGTGGAAGTACCTGAGATGAATCTATGCTGTCACGATGGAACTGACATATTTTTCCCAGTGCAGAAACAGCATTATCATACGCCATAATATTATCAGGTTCCAGGGCATTGGGATGCCGTATCACAGCATTTAGCCTCGAAAGAGCCTCTGGATATAGAAGTAAATATTTTAACTCTTATACAACACCTTAGCAATTAAAATCCTCCAAAAGATGCAAGCAGAAATACCTCCAACCAGAGGTTTGACTACTGATCCACCAAACTCTGCACAAACTCCAAGTCCATATACAGCTGCCTGAAAAAAATAGAAGTACAAGTCAAATGACAACAACTGCAAATTTAAAGCATTGTAACCACAAAGTTTTACCAAGTGCAGACCTGTCGAACATCAGGATTGTCATCACTGCAAGCCTCCAACAGGAAGGGAAGAAATGTGTCATAGTACCTGTTCCATCCACAACAGGGGAAAAAAGATGGGATCATATTAATTTCTTTATGACATTCATTATTCAAAGTAAACACTAAGCTAGAGTGCTGCTTCACGACACTGTTCTGCCACATCATCAAAGATGCAAATTGCAATCCTCCTCTCTTCAGGTGTCTTATCCTTACCCTATAATTAGAACAAAACACATTATTCAAGGAGGCAAAAATAACTGATCACAAAACACAAACAGTGAAAAATAGGCGTTCACAAAACAAAATATCATCACAGCAAATCAAAGAGTTAGCGAGAATCTTGTAAGGGTACAAGACATCCCACAAGAAAATAAGATGACATCTGCCAAATTAAATTTAGATACATTGTACAGTATTTTTGAAATGAAGAGGATGAAAGAGCTGGTTACAAAAGATTTATACACACACACACACACACAAACATGGAATTGTCTCTGGATTTACTACACATGATGTGATTTTCAAAATAAACCAGATGAGATAACAAACTTATCTCATCTGATTTATTTTGAAAATCACCAGGGTGGATGGTGGTAAAGTCTACTAAATTTTTAAATAAGATTAGCAGGCCATGTAAATAAGAATACAAACTTATGAGCCTTGAGAAAACACTAGTTATAATTTCATCAATGTCTAAAAATATTATCAAAATCATTTGTCTTTATAGTTAATATTACTATATTGTTACTGACAAGAAACATTTATTAAAACTTTCTAGATTGGGTCAGATTCAAATAGAAATGCATGTCTTTCAATATATCAACTACCCCAATGAACCTTAAATAGGGACTACAGAACCATTTTGTGAACACTACATCTAACAACCAAAAATCAATTGGTCACATATACATACCTGCACCTGAAGCTGATTCTTTGCTTTTTACAATGAGATTTTTCTCTGGAAGCTCTTTTATGGATGGGAGAAGATGATCATCCAAAGCACCCATTTGATGCAACTTCTTACATGCTTCCAAGCAAACAAGCTGTTTTGCTAAATGAGAATTCCTACTTGAGGGACCAACTATGGATTGAAAAGCCACATTAGGGGGTAATGTCATTTTACACTCATAAGACCCTTCGATAAGTGAAATATGAAATTTTGGCTTTGGGACAAAGTACCTAATTAATACAGTAACAAATTATGACTGAATAAGAGATAACTTGATTTAATGAATAGAATCATAAAATAAAAAGGGAAATTATATTAAGTATAACTAATCAATTTACAAGGAAGACATATGCATACTTGTCACCAGGAAGTTTTTCACAATATCGATGAATGAGGTTGACACTAGAATCTGCAGTAACCGAGGCCCCAGTTGCTTCCACATGATATGCATTTACTTCCTCAGTAGTACATGCCTTCAGAATGTGTGCATCAGGGTCTCTATTCATGGCTGTATCTGTCATTGAATGCTCACTCCTGATTATGTCATGCTCACAATGCATGACATGGCCATCTAGCATAACATTCAGGTGAAAAATACTTATAAAAATAAAAAAATAATAAAAACATTCAGGTGAAAAATGTTTGATGAACAATAACTCGCTTGTACCATTCTGGTAAAGAGAAGCCTGCTACTTCACTTAAAAGTAGCAATTAATAAAATTTTCATATTGAACAATTTATTTATTTGTTATGCATTTTACCTAATTAATCAACAATTAATAGTTATTCTGCAGGATATCAGAGTCAAGCACAATTCTCTAGAGTTTAAAAAAGAGTCTTGGAAGCTAGTAATTTGCAACATGATCAGATGAAAAACCTTGAGAAGCTCGTATATATAGTAGTGTATGTCATAATCAGTCAGCGTGGGGTACAGAACTTTGAAATCTGTACTGTTCACACATTCAAAGATCAAGCTAGGAGTCTTTGAATGCTGATCTCTAACAATATCAAGCAGCTTCACAATATTTGGGCCTCCACAAAGATTCTGTAGGATTTTAATCTCCCTCTTTATCTGCAGGGTAGCAAGACACATTACATTAATGTGCATAAAAAAATCACACAATTAACAAGCTGATAACAAACAAATTCACCTATATAACATTGCAGTGCAACTGTACAACCTAACCAAGCAGATATGGAAGGGAAGATTTTGAAGTAAAACATCAACTTATGGAAACAGCTACATAACCCGTAGAAAGAACTTCCAAACCCCTAAATTCACCTATACTCTCTATTACTTCTTTATTGACCAAAGTCATTCTGTCTTTTCCTCCATTCTAGATTATCTTAAACTTGCACTAATGAAGATACTAAATTTAGATTTCTAAATTGTGAGTTGTGACAAGACAAGAATGATTAAACTTTCAATTATTAACTTCCCTTTCCCAGGTCTCTAAACTTCAATTATCCCATGTCTCCATAGTACTGCCCCACTTCCATATTTGTATGGTTTTTTATAAACTCAAATTGCTGCAGACAGAAAACCCAATTGAATTCAACATACAAAAACTATGACATTTGAGAATTTACTATGACATATATCTCACATGCACCATCCATAACACAAAGTAATTTGCTGCATGCTTTTTTAACAAACCTCTTTTTCAAGGTTCACCAATTTTGCGTTTTTTAACCCTCGTGTAATGTTTGGGCGGAGGAGGAGGCTGCGGGGCATCATCCTTAGGCTCATCCTCATGCTGCAAAGACATTAGATGCATACAATCAATATTCGGTGTAATTGTAAAGAATAAAGTGAACTGCAAAATAGGCATATACAGGAAAATTAATGTTATCATACCATAGAGCTGTGTTTGTGTCCTATTTTATGTCCACCTGTCCCACAAGTGGGAGCTCTTCTAGCACGTTGCGGTCTACCTCGTGGGGGTGAAGGCTGAGGAGGGGGATTCTCGTCCGGTACATCAGTATCTGGCTGTGGAGTGTCAGTCCCAACCGGAGGTCCTACAGGGTCGGATGAGGATGAGGTAGGTGGGTAATGATGCTCTGTGTAGAGGCCAGGAGTGGGGATCATTGTCATGGGTTCAGTACGGGGTGGGTCTATGGGCAAAGTGGGTGCACTAGAGCTGGTGGGTGGGTATGAGGGTGTCTCGGGGTGCAATGGAGGGGTCAACTGAGAATGCATACCGAGATCGAAACTGGGCTGTGAAGGTGGGGTGGGTGAAGGGACCTCGGGCTGAGGAGATGCATCTACCATGGGTGGAGGGACCTCGGACTGAGGAGATGCATGTGGGATGGGTGGAAGGACCTCGGGCTGGGGAGATACATCTACAACAGGTGGAGGAACCTCAGATTGAGGAGATACATCTGGGATGGGTGGAGGGACCTCGGGGTGGGGAGATGCGTGCAGGATGGGTGCAGGTATATCATGAGTACTTACAACCCGAGGGGTTGTTGCACGCCGACCACGGCCCCTAGCTGCAGTTGGGCTTGGGCTTGCTGTAGCAGGCCGACCACGGCCCCTAGATGTGCTTGGACTTGGGCTTGCTGTAGCATGCCGACCACGACCCCTAGCTACGCTTGTGCTTGTGCTTGTGCTTGCAGTATCACGCCGACCACGGGTCGGTGTAGTTACGGGTGCTGCACTTGTGCTTGGGGCTGCAGGAGTTGCTGATTCAATCTCAGTACGGTTGTTTGACTGCCCAGTGGCTGCAGGATCACCACCAAGCCCAGCCACATTATGTAGGATGCGCCGGACATGGTTGTGTTCTCGGCTGCCTATAGGAAGCCAATTCAACAACGCTAAATGACTTTCAATCTGAAACAGAGAAAGAACCAGTACAATCAGAATTTTCAAGCGGTTATGTAACAATTATAGAATGCATAATATAGTACTTATTACTCTACTTAAATACTCATCTAAACTAAGAACTGAAAGTTTTATTATGATACTATATGCAACAGAAACTCTTTTTAATTGGATGTCAGTTAGATCAAACCAAATTTGTTGAAAGAAGAAATCAATTGATTCTACGTTCGTACATGTACTAAAGAAAAAACAAAGGAAGCAATAAAATATAATTAGAACACATTACCAGCTGATGTACTCTAGCGCTGTTGCGGTCGACATACTTTCGAGTCACCGGACGGTACCATTGGTAATAGTCATGATCGCGGGGCATCTCACCAATCTGAGGAGGTGCATGGCAAAGTCGTTGTTCTCTGCTATTCCATGAAATGATATACGGTTCATGCTCCTCCCTCCAATTCTTTTCCACCTTCCCACGCAAGTCTATTCTGTGTAGCCTTTCATCGTACACAACATGGTCAGGCCGCTCTTGCGCCAACCCAAACTGTCGAAGGACACGGTCCGGGTGGTGTATCTCCACTATGCAAAAACACACAAGCGGCACCCTTGCTGTCCACGTACCCCTCCCTGCAACGCAGAAGTCAGGAAGGTGGCGGAAGTGTGCCTCATATGGCTGCAACACAATCTACAATAGAAACAAAAAACAATTATCATAGCATCTTAAAATGTGAAACAAGGGAGAATACATAGATACAAAGAAGATATGTTAAGGAAAATTAATGAAAATTAAGGAAAATTATAACGGAACATATGTTAAGGAAAATTAAGGAAGATATGTAAAAGTATGAAGCAATCATATTCTTAAGGAAAATTAACATAACCAAACAGATTTTTTGAATATTATTACCTGGTTCGGCTGCATTGTAACTAATTGCTCACGATAGTAGACCAAGGCCATCCCGGATGGCCTACTCTTCGAGCCTGGCACCCGCACCCACCTACAATTACGAGCGAATAACATAAGATAAGTATCTACTTAGTTACTAAGAAGAGTACATTGCATAACACACTAAATATCAAAAAAATACTTACTTAAAGGCAAGTGGAGCATACGGCCACGGGCCATAATCACATCCAGGTGGGGGCTCTATCCTCGGGCACAAGAATGGCAACCTTGCCCATGCCCAATACTGGACCAACGTGCACGCCCCACCAATCTGCGATGCCCCTTTCTCGCTTGCCCGACACAACTCTCTGTACAACCAGGCCAAGCAACCACTGCCCCAACTATACTGTGGCGGATCACGAAGGTTCTGCAGTTGCTCCAAAAACATCAGATGCACCCTATCTCCCGACTTGTCCATAAAAAGCTTATCCCCTAGTAGTGCTAAAATATAGCACCGGGCATACTTGTGTATCTGAATCTCTGTTGCGTCATGAGGCAGTGGCGCTGCAATGGCCTCAACAAGGCGGCTGATGAGAATTCTTTGCCCCACCAAAGTTTTGTTGTCATTCGCCGGAGTAAAACCAAGCAACTCCATGCAAAGAGTGCTCCAGGTTCCATTTAACACGGCAGTCGGCCCAACCAAGACCTCACCGTCTATAGGAAGTCCGAAAATGACCTCCACATCTTGTAGGGTGATTGACATCTCACCATGTGGAAGATGAAACGTATGAGTCTCCGGGCGCCATCGCTCAACTAGGGCCGTTATAAGGCAATTATCTATCTCTCTGGAAGGGGCCCTAAACAATCCTTCAAGCCTTAGCAACTTGATAATGTCAATCACCCGATTATCTTGCATTTGAATGTTTGCCATCTCCTTAGTGCGACCACGGCACGTAAGTGCGCCCGGGTCCTGCAAAATCGATAAAAATTATAGCAGTTGTTAGAACTAGAAATACAACTTTGAAAGAACTTGCTAACTAAAAGTCAAAGATAACATAAAAATTAAAGGGGTTGTTAGAACTAGATATTTCACCTCGCCAATCCAAATGTCCTCTGATCGATGATGTGGTTGTCGCGTCAACAATGACCTAACATGCGGACCAGGCTGCAAGATCTGTGCGTCCTCATCAATCCGAGGCTCCATACTGCAAAGAGTGCTACTGTGAGATCATTAATAGTGTGGGGGCAAAGGAATGCTATTCTACATGCAAGGAAAAGCTATACTGAAGAGCAGCTTATTGGCATTATTTAAAAAAGGATGCTAAAAGAATGGAAAGCAAGAAGAGTACTTTGTTGTAATTGGGGATTCAATCCAGCCTTGATCTTTTTTGTTCCTATGTAATTGGTAAGTTATTTTTAAAAATAATATCTCAATACAAGTGGAATCCTTCATTTCTCTAGCCTTTTCTCACACACATTCACATGTAAATATCTACATGAGAGATGGATTTGAAATTTCACAGCTAAATCATGAAGAAAAAGCATTTAAAACAGTAAAAAAAAAGAATATGAGCTTTAGCCCAAATTCAATTTTCTCCTCATAAGAGTAGGGGTTCAAGACCTATTGGTTATGTGTGTTGTAGCAAGGCATGCACATGCAACCCAACTCTACTAATTATTTGTTTACATATACAAAATACCATATTATACGCACCATACAATGTCATCATATCTTAGTAAATTCAATCGAAAAATAATCATGCAATGCATACCCTAATCATGAACATATTCAAAAAAAAATCCTTATTAGCACAATCACAATAGATATTTAAAAATAGAGCAAAATTGATCATCTCATGTATAAATCACACAAATACAAATACAACAACTCAAATAGACACAACACACACACATCACATAGATACAAGCCCTATCAATTCAGATTGAGAACTAGCACACACACGTATACATCATAGGAACTAGGATTGAATTTCTGTTTAAGTAGGTGTAGGGTTTTGGGGTTAAAACTTAAATGCCTATGAAAAGCCCGTGGAAAGCCAACTCGATGGGTTTCTAAAACAGGGTTGCTCGACCAAGAGTTTTGTGAGTTATGGCTAAAAGTTTTTGTCCAAAATCCCAATTTTTGTTGATCAATCAAGTCTTCATTATTGACTAAGATCTTCAAATCAACAATCTGAATATAATCTTCAGTCTTCAACCTTTAATACAACCATGCTATATACATTACAATGGAATATTAACCAGCAATTACAAATAAATATATCATAGAATTAGTCATCACTACAAATCCCATGAAACTCAAACTCCAAATACAACTCATAGAGGTCTCTCTCACCACAGCTAACACTCCACAAGAATAATTTATGGTTAAATAATTGATGTGCCTAAGACCAAATTTGTTTTTTTTTTTCTCTCTCTCTCTCTAAAACAACCAGAAAGCCACGCGTCTTTTTGTGTGTGAGGTTTGACAAACCTTATCATAAAAAAGACGAAAGGTTGGTAAATGGCACAATCAATGTCATAAAAAAAAAAAAAAAATTCAATGTTGGGCACACAGGACAGGAGTGGGATTTCTAAGTAATGATTCTATGTAACAAATAACATATGAACTTGGTGCACCTCAAATTCATATCACATATTATAGCATCCACCTAAAATTGAAGCAACATATTATAATTTTAACAAGCAGCAAGGCAGATGACACTGTTGAGTCTAGATTTTAGGTTGGCAAATCATGAACAAAAGTGGCTTATATTTGCTTTGGAAGTGTATTTTTTTAGAAAAGCATATCAAAGATTCAAGTTTCTATAAGTTTGATAGTTTTTGATAGCTAGTCAATCGATCGAATAGCCAAGATTTCGATCAATCAAGCTCATTTTGGATCAATCAAAATGTGTTAGGTGAAAATCGTGAGTTCAGTCCATTCAGCCCATCAAGTGACTACGGTTTCATGCATCTAAGCTTAAAGTATATAAGAAAAACCTAGAGCAAGTGAAAAAGACTTTTAGAGAGCTACTGATTGTAAACTTGAAGGTACACTACTTCTTCCTCTCAAAAGTCTATATTGGTGATCAAGCTTGAAGAAAATTCAAAACGGGTGGTGTTGAAGTTGTTGCATATTCCAAAAGTTAAAATGCTGAACCAAAAGTGTTTGAAGTTGTGGACAAAGTTTCACATGCAACAAACTCGATAATTGAAGAGTCCATGAATTCACAACTGTGTTGGGTAAAATTAGTAAGTACTATTAATCGTAGCAATTTAGAATTTGGTAATTTTATTTTGTAAAACTTCAATTCGGTTAGTGGATTCAGTTTTGCTTCCAGGGTTGGTAAGGTCAAGCCCTCCTTGTGTTTTTTACTTTGGAACCATATTATGTGGTATATTTCCACCACATTTATTTTTGTTTTTACAATATTGGTGTTATTCATGACTTAACCAAAAGCTGTTTGGCCTTAAAATTGGTTAACCATTGTTTTCGGGCTCTAAACAAACCGACAAACTCCACGAATGCAAGTGTCAATATCTGTAACTTTCCTTTCAACTTTCCTTTAACATTTGTAAAACGTCCATTATCCTAAGTCAGCAACAAGGACAAGTTTGTCTCTTCTCAATATACTTATGCATGCAGAACCAATCCTTTGCATGTCGATTTTCTACTGGGATACACTCATTGTCTGGCTATAAATTAAAGCCATTGATTTGGGTCAAGCTAGAGGATAATATATACAAGCATGCTTTCAAAGCATTGCTTTGGGAAAAAAAATGTTGATTCTCTCTTATTTCTTTCTATTTCTTCTGATAAACATATCAGTGACTGAAGTACTAGGGGTTGATAAATTTAGCAGAGATGACTTCCCACCTGACTTTGTGTTTGGTTCTGGGACCTCGGCTTATCAGGTCTGTTTATTAATTAATGGTTTAATACATTCTTTTCAATTTTTTCTTAAACATAGCTTTATTAAAGGGGCAAAAAAAAAAAAAATACAGTGCTATTTGTTTGGTTATTTCATTACTAAAAGTTGTAAAGAATTGATGATTTCTAATAGATAATTAATATTCTCTTTATTACTTCATATCCTTGAAAAAATGTTTATATATGAAAGGTTGAAGGTGCAGCAAATGAACACTACAGATTCCACAAAGGCAAAACAATTAAACCCAAAAAACCGAAATTGAAAAAAGGAGTACCTTTCGCACGGTGGGCTACGATCAGAGCAACAATGGCCTACGATTGCTTGAGAGTGACTGAGTTTCAGAGGGCGGAGCGAAGGTTGAGTGAGTTTGAGAGGGCGGAGCGAAGGTTGAGCGAGTGAGGGTTTGACTGAGAGTGTTTCGTGTGTTCACCGGGCTACGCTCAGATCAACAATGGGCTAGAAATGCTTGAGAGTGAGTGAGTGAGTTTGAGAGTGAGTGAGCTTGAGAGTGAGTGAGTGAGTGAGTTTGAGGGTGACTTTCAGAGGGCGGAGGAACTTGTGTTTGAAATTTCGGAGTGTTTGAACAGAGATGAAAGGGATATATATATTTTTCAGATTTCGAGTTTTTAAAACTCGCTTCCCTCGTGGCTCCACCTGGCAATTTTCTCCAGGTTAGATATCTCAAAAACTGAACTCGATTTTACAAAACTCGAGTTCTAATATAAAATCTCGAGTTTTACAAACTCGAGATGTTAGTTTTACACTTTCTTTCAAAACCGGCCAACTAACGAAATGGTTAGAAATCTACTGTTATTTGGAAAGGGTGTCCATATTAAGGCTGTTGAAGGCTAACTATATAAAAGAGTTTTCTTTCTTGGGTCAATCTGAAGACCCACTTGACATCAAGAAGTGTTACCTCAATCTGAATAGTCTGCAAGCTAGAGAAGAATCAGCCATTAGGTGGGTCATTGTTAAAGATGTTTTTTTTTTCTTAAATTTTACTTTGATGTATCAATATGTCTCTAATTTGTAGATTCCATTATTCTATATATTTTTTGGTGCCGAAAATTATGCTTCCCTTTATTACAGCACCTAACCAAGGTCTACTTCTTGGTTATATTGCTAGGTGTTCGATAAAAAGCCTCTATGAGCAACCGGTGTTGTTTGGCATTTTTGTACCTATGTTAGTTTACAAGCCTGTAATGTATAGGTGTTGGGATAATAGTGTAGATGAACTGTCATAAACTATTTGACCATGTAGGTTTCATCCACTAATGTTTTTTTTTTCCTTTTCAAGATTTTCAATTCTTTTTATTATATAGACATAGATATATATATATATATATATATATATTTTGGTAGGTCAATTCTTTCCCCTTTTTTTTTCTCTTAATTACTGCTACTATTATTTATATCAAGAGTAGTAATAAGCATGAATTTTATGGGAAGCTATATGGTGAAATCATCCAATTGTTTGAAATATAGAGTATTTTGGTCTTCTTTCTGCACTTTGCCACTTCTTTTTATCATAGATCAAACATTAACTTTCTTAATCCGGTCTTGTACTTTTCTTTTCTATAATTTGTTTTCAAATTTAAGTAATTGGTTGAGTAACTATACTCAATAATTAGTTGATTGTCGTACATGTGTTGAAGATGAAATTTTGGGTTGAGAACAAGTTGTATGACCAGGTTTTATATCTAATTATATTAATTTAAAATAGGTGGAATTATATTAAAGGCTGAGGTTTCTGCAAATGCAATCTGAAATTTGTTGCAGAAGTTTTGGGTTTAGGGAAATCAGATTTGTTTTTGGGAATTCATATTAGGTTCTGTGATATTAAATATGCATAGAATTGGGTATGGTGAGGGAAAAGTGGTAGGGATTGGGTATGGAGTGGTGTTTATGGGTTTCTTGGGTTGGAAGATGAAGAACAAGAATATGCAGATTGGAATTTTAGATCTTTCTGTAATGGAAAGGGGAAAGAATTATGTTATTTTGATGGTGGACTTAATTATGTTATTTTGCAGCTACTCATACTCCTTAGTATTTCTTTAAGGCCTATAGGAGAGTCCTATTCTCCATCAGATTGATAAGAAATTCCGTACTTAAGAGGATAAAGACTTAGTATACAGTTAGCCTTTTCAATATAGTCATAGGAGTATAAGAACTAATATTTGAGGGCTAAATATGCAAGCTTTAGAGCTAATGTGGGCTTTGATCTTCAATATGTGTTGATTTGCATTTACATATCTGTTGGACTTAAATGAGGCACCTGAGGAATGCAATGAAGGTGTTCATCTTTTAGTATAGTAGGACAATATAACCTTGGTGTAGAGAAATTGAAGGACATTTATGCTTTTCCTTTTGAAATAGTTTATCCACAGAAACCCCCCCAAAAAACAAAGAAATCAACTTGAGTGTGGGTGCAGCAATCTAAAAGGAATAGATAACCCCAATAGCAAGCAAAGTTTATAAGGCCAATCTTTTGCAAGCCATGTGCAAAATGTATACGAAAAAGGCCATAACTGCATGTACTCCTTAAACTTATACTTTATATCTAATTTTTACTTTTCAGCTTGCATTACTTTTGTAAATTAAAGGGTTTAGGGGTTTATCTAATTAGAATTTTGTTGAATTATCTCTGACTCTGAAGATTATGCATACTATAACTATATAGTCAAAAACCTCTCTAACCTACAAGATTATAATAAGATTTGCTTCAATTTGGCACTTTGTTTTATGGGTCACAGTTCCTCTCAAAAAATCTTTGTTTCCAGTTACGCTAAAATGACCTTTTTGATTTTTGATTTTTCTAGAAAAAGAAGTAGAAGAAGAAGGAATATGAAGCTGACTAGAAAGAGTTCCCTCTGATCTTTGATTAACAATGACTCCGATGGGTTACTATTCTTTCTCTGACTTTTTTTTTTTCCCACAAATTTAAAGTAAAATTAGTTCCGTTATATGTTTTCAACTTTTACAATTGCAATTGGATTTTGGTTCCAACAATTAGGGTTAAAGAAATCAGAATTATGATATGTGATTATTTTAAAAAAAAATTATTTTGGTAATGGGTTTGTTTGAATTCTTCTCTTTTGGATTTAAATCATTCAATTTCTTTCTCTGCAGAAATGAAGTGGAATATTTCTACAATCTAGAGTCTCTAATCTAATCAAAGCAAAGGTACTAATTTCTTTTCCTAATATTCTTTTCCATTATGGTTTGCTGTTAATTTATGAATTTGGATTCATAACCCTTTTTCTCTCTATTTCTTAAAATCAGGGAAAACCCCTCACAATATGAAAATCCTACCTGAGTTTTAATGGCCTCTTACGTGTTCTGTTTTTTTGTAAGGGCGAGTAAAATTGTGGGATTTTGAAATCTGATAGTATAACTTTCTTTATACTAAGTTTATTACTTTGTAGATTTTAGTTGGTATTTTTTTTTAAAAGACTTCTTGATTTTGTTGTTTTTTTTATGTTTGGTTTTAATGGGTTTAAATTGTGAAATCTGAAAGTATAATGTTCTTTGTACAAAGTTGATTACTTTGTAGGTTGTGGCAAAGACTAATTTTCTAAGAGATTCCTAAGCTTTGGTTTCAGTGTTTACAATGTTTTGTTTTGTTTTTTTTTTTTTTTTTTTTTTTGGTTTTGCATGTCTTGAAAGTTAATTAGGAATCTGTTTGGTATTGAGAAAAAAAAAATTAAACAATAGTAAAAGGAATTGTAGCCAATTCTAAAGTTGTGTTTTTTTGTTTGTTTCAAATTTCAATTACGTTTGTTAGTTTACTTTGCTAATTGTAGATTACTTTGGTTATTTAAATACCATGAAATTTCAGACTTTCAGTAAGTTGGGGAGTAAGTAGAGAATTTGTCATGTAGTATTCGTTAGAAAATTCAGTAATTTAAGGTTTTATATGGTACTTAACTCAATTGAGATTTTTTTTTTCTTTTAAATTTGTGAATGATAGAAGTATATGATTTACCTAAATTATAGTGTAATATATCAAGTTACTTCTGTTAATTTTCTTAATCCTCTTATACTTTTAAGGTCTATTTTGGAAGAGAATGATGGGTGGCACCGTAGCAAAAGCTTTCAAGTAGAGGGGTTCACAAACTGAAGAAGCCACAATATTGGGTAATCTTTAGTAAACTTTGGTACTTGGTCTCACTGCAATTTGACAATGTACTACAATTTGACGGTGGGCATGATATTCTGTTTTTTTTATACTTCCAGTTGTGCTATATTGATCCTGAAGTTTCTAGTGGGGAGGAGATGGAACTACTGAAGAGAACCGATAGCACACAATTATAAAGTAATTTATTCTTCTTTAGTGCTTCTTTTAGGTATTATTTATCTATTTCATTATGTTATTTACCTCATTCAATGCCTTTTTTGTTGTAACATACGATAAACAATATTCCAAAGTTATTATATGAAGACCAAAAGAAAATTACAGTTGTATGGTTCTTTGTAATTTTGTTGAGCAAGTCAATGTAGTTAAGTTTTGTGATAGGTGATTTGCAAGATTAGAAACTCACAATCCTATTAGGTAATTCACAACTTAAATCACAAAAGATATCCATCCATGACTAGAGAATAACCACCAAAAACACAATTGCAATTTGATTATGCACACCAACTTAGTCTCATTGAATATTTCATTTAGAACTTTCAGTTTATCATTATATAAGCATACAAAAGAATTTATACACATGCACACTTTTAGAGAGAGATCATCATTGTTAAAAATATCAGAACATTTCTCCCTGTATTCCCTCATTTTACTTTAGTTTTAGTTTTTTTTTTTTAGGTCTGAGAAAATTGTGTTATAACTTAAAAGTTAATATATTGGAAACAAAATTTAGAGTTTTGTGTTTATGAGGGAAAATGCTATAATGTAGAAGACTTAAATTTATAGCTCTCTTTTTCCCTCCCTTTTGCTAATTACCCATGATGAGTCAATAAATCACTTTGCATAGACTGTTATGTTCTAGGTGTTCATTACTTTTATATTAAAAGCTTTAATGTTGCCTATATTGATTCTCAAGATAAAACTTCAAATGGAAGTTTAAGACCTAGGGTAAATGTGTTTGTGAAAATGTGCATAGAGAGAAGCTTGTAATTGTCAGATAAGAACAATGGCTGAAGAGTTACAATAAGGTAATGGTCAACAATGGCTGAAGAGTTGCAAAAAGGTTTTGAAGTGCTGTAGAAGAAATATTTTCTTCGGTTATTGCTTTTTTGCTGTAGAAACATCTATGATATTACTATCCTTCTAATGACCATTATTTAACTATAAAATAGCTTTTGATATGGTTCTTCTAGGGTAAATACGAAGGAAAATGTTTGATGATTCAAACAAATTTCTTATCATAAAATGTGTAATTTGTAAATTTGTATTTACCTAAGTTAGACCATATTTCTTTCTGCTGTCTTACGTGTTTTTTTTTTTTTTCAAAAATTTTAAATATGTGTGCAAGGTATACCCTTGCTATGTGAATATTAAAGCAAAAATGTTGTTTATACTTTGCTGGTTGAACTTAGACATTGATGCTCAAGATATGTGTATGCATGAGTAGATTTACAATATCAGCCAAATCATAAATAGTTGGTCCTACTATTAAGGCTGTTCTGCTATGTAGGAAAAAAAACCCTTCTTAAAAATAGACATGTGTTAAGCAAAAACCCCATAAACGCCACACCCTTATACAATCGGCATATCCCAAAGAGGAAATGATGTATTCATTCGGTAAAAAACAAAGCGACAAAAGAAAAGATCTTCCTCCTTTCAATTTTCACTCTCACATCTTCAGTTCTTGCACTTTTTGTTATGTTTCATTTCTTCTCTGCATATACCTAGGGTCAGCATAGTGTTATTATTTTCTTTCTTCAAATACTGTTTTTGCAATCCAAAGTTTCTGCCGCTGTTTGATTTAGCATCTCCATTTTAACTTATTTCTATACTATAGAATTTTGTTTTATTTCATTGGCTAGGGATCTTCTTTGATCGCATTTTGTTAATTGCTTGAGTTATGCTTTTTCCTTGGATTTTTTCCCCAGATTTACAATAATCCGGCTTTTGGTTTGGTGCTTTTAGGGGTTTAGCGCTTGAATATTTGTAGAAAAAGTCATATTCCCTTGGATGGTTGATTTTTTAATGCTGCTCTGAGCATCCGTATCTGAAGGGAAAGTCTATATAACCCTTCAATTCATTTGTTAATGTTTGTGGTAAAAGGTTATGTTTTCTATTGTATGGTTTATTGACTATTTGTCAATGCTGAGTTGATCGTCTATTCTGGAAGTTGAAAGTCTTTAGGAATTTATGACTTTTTTTGCAATGAAATTATGTTATTTATTATTTTTCACTGTTTGAATTGAATTTGATTAACGCTGTGTGTTTTTTTTTTTTTTTTTTGCTAAAATTAAATATCCAACATATCGCTTAACATTTTGTTATTGAATATTTAGGGATTATTTACTAAAGATGGTTGTGTGGTGTAAACATTGATGTTTTAATCTGTGAATCTTTAGAAATAGCTTTTTTTTTCCTCTGAAAACGGCTATGTGGAATCAATCTTGCACATTTTTTCTGTTCAAACCAGATTGGAAAGTTTGCATATATCTTTGTGTTTTCCTTCAACTACTTTTGTAGTCTCTTTTTTATCTTGTTTTCTGTAATTTAAAAACCCTTATTTGCTTGTCCTTTTGTTGAAGAACAAATTTACACAGTTATTTACCAGATATGACAGTTGGGTATTTTGCAAGAAAAACCACTGATTTTTCTTCTGTTTATCTCATCTTTTGGTATATATTTTTTTGAAGGATGCCTTTGGGGGGTTTCAATTAGTTTTGTTTTGGATATTTTAGTTATAATATTTTTATTTATATTTAATTTGGATTCAATTAAATTTTTATTCTGGATTAAATTGACCTGTAAAATTGTTATGTTCCGATTAATTTTTTTTCCCTTTTTCTCTAGTAATAGCCAAATAGATGGTTAAAGTTCTCAATTTATTTTATGTTCGCTCTGCTTCGCAATCAATTTGGCTTATTTGTTTTTGTGCAATTTTACTATTCGGTCTATCTCAATGATTACATTGTGTTGGTTTTGAGTTTCTATTAGTGATGATTATGTAATCATTAATTTCAGTTTCAAACCAAGTTTTTATATTTGGTTTGTGGTCTCCATAGCATTTATTTTTTTGGTGTTTGTGGGTTTTGGTCTTTAGATTTCATGGAAGAACAAATCAAGTACTCTACTATTTACTAATTTGTTAATTATATTTATCATTTGATGACTTTATAATTTACTTTTGTTTGTACTGGGATTAGAAACAAATAAATACGAAAGTTAATTAAAAGCACTAGCATATGCATAACTTGCATTCAATTATTTATTTTTCCATGTTATATGCTTTGTAACCAGTGTTGTTTTCTTATCAGGGATTGGTTTTTTGCTTTGCTATCTCATTGGGTTTTCTTTATTGTGGCTCATGCCTTTTTTGTTGTATAATTATTTTAGGTTTTTTTTTTTTTTTTCCAAGTATTTGGATTCAATTGACCTGCAAAATTGTTATATTTCTTTAATCTTTTCCCACTTTTTTGAGGAGCTAAATAGATTGGTAGAGTTCACTTTTTTTTTTCTTCTTTTTTTTTTTCTCTTGGGTAAATTGCAAATTACACCCTTGAAAGTTTAGGATTGATTGGATTTTACACCCCAAAGTTTCCAAAACTTGATTTTACACCCTAAAGTTTGGTTCTGTTAGCTTTCATCTCCTTAATTCCTAAAAAATCTGATGCAGTGGAGGTAAGGGATTTTCAGCCTTTTAGTTTAATCGGGGGGGTGTACAAAATTATTGCTAAAGTTTTAGTTAACATGTTGAAAATGGTGCTTGGGGATATTGTTTATGAATCTCAAAATGCTTTTTTCAAAGAGACAGATTTTAGATTCTGTTCTTATTGCCAATGAATGCTTGGATAGTAGGCTGAAAACAGGAGTTTTTGGGGTGTTGTGTAAGTTAGATGTAGAGAAGGCGTATGATCATGTGAATTGGAACTTCCTCATTCATATGTTGGATCGTTGTGGTTTTCATGAAAAATGGAGAAAATGGGTTTTCTTCTGCATCTCTACTGTTAAATTCTCCATTCTCATTAATGTTACTCCGTGTGGTTTCTTTGAAAGCTCAAGTGGTATAAGACAAGGTGATCCATTATCCCCTTTGTTGTTTGTCATTGTTATGAATGCTTTTAGTAAAATGTTGGAGTAGGCAGTGAGGGATGGGCTCATGTCTGGTATTAGGGTGGGTCCCATGGGTAACTCTTTGCAGGTGACCCATCTTCTCTTCGCTGATGATACCTTGGTCTTATGTGATGCTGATCTTGGTCAGATTCTATTTCTCTGGCTGGTGCTGTTTTGGTTTGAAGTAGTTTCTAGGCTGAAAATTAATATGGGTAAGTCTAAATTGGTCCCTGTGGGTGTGGTTCAAAGTATAGCAGATATGGTGGATGTGCTAGGGTGCAGGCAAGGCTCCTTCCCGATGAAATATTTAGGTCTTCTGTTGGGTGGTAATGTCAGAGATAGTTCTATTTGGAATCCAATTATTGAGAAGATGGAGAGGAAGTTAGCAGGTTGGAAACGACTGTATCTCTCAAAAGGAGGTAAAGTTACTCTTATTAAGAGTACTTTGTTCAATCTTCCAACTTATTTTCTCTCTTTTTCCTATCCCCGTGAAGGTTGCAAACTGTATTGAGCAACTTCAACGAAATTTTCTCTAGAGTGGTATGGGAGATGTTAAAAAACTCACCTAGTGAAATGGGCTACAGTTTGCGCTCTTCATTCTGGAGGTTTAGCTATTAGAATTTTGAGAAGTTTTAATAAAGCTTTGTTTGGAAAATGGTTATGGGGATTTGGGAATGAGTGACAGGCCTTGTGGAGGAGAGTGATAGGGGCAAAGTATGGTTGTGAAGAGGGAGGTTGGTGCTCTCTTCCCGTTACTGGCCCTCATGGAGTGACTTTGTGGAAGTCTATTAGTCGTGGTTGGCCATCTGTTGTTCGTCACAACCAATTTGAGGTTGGGGCCAGGTTTACTATGTGTGCGCTATCCGAGACCTTTTTTTTAAGTCGAAATAAGGAGGCCTATGTGGTTGATTTGATGAAGTTCCCAAATAGTGTTCTTTTCAGGGATCTAAATTTTAGAAGATACAGTGAAGGTTGGGAATTGAAATCCTTTTACTGTTTAATATCTAGAATTTATGGAGCTTCTTTGAGAGGAGTTGGGGAAGATAAGATGTGTTGGAAACCTGTTATGGAAAGAAGTTTTGTTGTCCATTCTTATCAACAGGTTCGAAACAGTCTTTCCCTTGGAAGACTGTTTGGAAGTCTAAGGTTCCTTCTAGAGTTGCTTTTTTTGTTTAGAGTGCAGTTTTGGGGAATATTTTGACTATTGATAATCTTAGGAAACGGAAGATTTTGATTTTGGATTGGTGTTGTATGTGTAAAAGAAATGGGGAATTAGTAGACCACAAACTTATCCATTGCCCTATTGCTTTTGATTTGTGGTCTATGGTGTTTACTTTGTTTGGCATTCACTGGGTTATGCCGAAAATAGTGGTGGAGCTGTTGGCTTGTTGGCAAGGAAAGTTTGGGAGGCATCGGAATTCTAGTATTTGGAAGGTTGTACCCCTTTGTTTGATGTGGTGTATTTGGCGGGAGAAGAATAACCTGCATTTTGAGGATTTAGAGAGATCAGTTTTAGATCTTAAACTCTTCTTCCTTAAGACACTTCTGGATTGGGTTACAGTGTTAGGCTTTCGTTCTTTTCCTTCAGTCCATGGTTTCATGGACTTTTGTACTTTATGCATTTGATTTATTTTTGTCCTTGATGTATACTTCCTGTATACTCAGGTGACACTTCTTCTTTTTAATATATTTCTATTACTTATCCAAAAAAAAAAAGTTTTGGTTTTGTTAGCAATTCACCCCCTACGGTTAGTGCTGTTAAGTGACACGTGCATGCTGACGTGTTTTTTTTTTTGTTGCCAAATCAGCCCCAAAACTACGTCATTTCAATGAAAAATAAAAACTTACCTGGCACTATCCAAATGGTACCATTTTGCCCAATCTAAAACACAAAAAATCCAATCCTAAAACTACACTGTTTCAGCCTAATTCTAAAAATCCAATCCCTTGTATCATATCATCAGCTCCTCCCAAATCTCTGTGTAAGCCTCATCATGAACCCATCCACCTGAAAGCTACCGGCTCATCGTTAACCCATCATCTCAGCGGCAGCCACGGCGACAGCCACAGCAACCCAAAGATTGTGTCCCTCCCAGCTTGCGTGAACCCGACTAACCTCCTTGGCTTCTGTGAACCTCAGTCATCAGCCCAGCAGCGGCCACGGCAACAGCCACAGCAATGGTGAGGTTTGATTACTGTTTGATATGATATGGTTTAGGCTATTTTCATAGCAATTGATGATTTTTCATAATTCATTTTTTCTAAACTAATTATGTTGTAGAAAAGCTGGCATTGCGTTGACCTGAGATTTGGTTGTGACATGTTAAGCACTTCAATTATTGTTGATTGGTTAGGCAAACCCATGATTGTTCTATCGCGTAGATGATTTTTAACATCTAATAGATTTCCATATTGGAATGAGATTGGTTTTTTTACTAATTTACTCACATATTTTAATTTCATGTATTGGGTGCAAGTTCAATTTTTTGACTGTTTTCTTGTGAATGACAGGCAATGTCTTATGCAAAATTAGCTGGGCTTGAACCAATATATTGACTTTGTAAGTGCATAACCAAATTTCATGTAACTAAAATTTATGAGTTGCTTTTGTATTGAGAAATATTGGCTTGAATTTTTTTTTTTGTAAGTTAAACATGTATACAATTGGTTTTGAATCCGTGACCTTACCCTCCAACCATTCTTATCGGAGGGAGAAATGCAATTTGAGCTGTTACCCATGAGCAAGAAATATTGTCTTGATCCATTTTGGCAATTATATTCAAATGGATAATGTTGAAAGTGTTAAAAGCATGATTAGAAAGGTTATAATTTTTAAAGATGCAACCAAGAGAAAATTTTGGCATACTTGATGATGCACTGACAGTTTTGCATATTTGGCATACATTAATTATGAGAAAAACTTCATGATACATAATCATATCTTACATAGCTGTGTGACTACTTGTGTTTTATCTCATCTTATTTTGCAGTCATATATCTCATCTTTAATAACTGTGACTTTTTGAAAATAATTTTTTTTGGAGGGAGCAGATTTTATCTAATCCAGATTTTTCAAGATGCAGTCAAGAGAAAAATTTGGGATTCTTGATGATGCATTGACAGTTTTGCATAGCTGTGTGACCCCTTGTGCTATATCTCATCTTATTTTACAGTCATGTATCTCATCTTTTATAACTGTGACTGCTTGAAAATTTTTTTTTTTTGAGGGACCAGAATTTTTTTGGAGGGAGCAGGTTATTTCTAATCCAGATTTAATAACTGTTCTCTGTTTTGTCAGGTCAACCTTGACTGCACTGTTTTGTACTAATCTTACCTTAGCATCTAAAATCATTAGAAATATGCAATCTCTATTTTTTTTGTTTACTTCAAAGTTGTGAATGTGGTTAACTGTATTGTTAATAAAAGTTGTTTAAAGATGCACTGTATTTTTGTTTGTATAGTGGATTGATGGAGAAATTTGTTCCAGAGTTAAGCAAATTAATCCTTGATTATTATGAAAGGCTAGCAAGTTGGAAGCTACAATTGTGTTGTTAGAGAAGGATAATAATGCACATAAGATGAAGATTGTTGTTTTAGAAGATAAAAAGACTTCTATGGACATACAGTTGATGCATTTGAAGGAGAAGAACATGATGAGATGAGACTACTTTTTTGCCTTGCATTAAGTTGGTTTGTTGTTGTGGTGGTCATTTTAGTTTAATTAGTGAATGCAAAAGGCCAAGTAAAGAACTTGTATTTAGAATAGGTGAATTGTAGTTATTGCCATTGGCTTTATTATGTTGTAATGGAAATTGAAATGCATTTCTTGCAATGGAAATTGGTACTTAATTTTGTCTCTTATTAGAATATTGTTTATTATAATGAAAATTGGCTGAAGGTTATTAAATGTGGGTTCTGCTCCTGTTTAAGTCAAGGTCAAAACTTATTCTGAAATCCAAGTTCACTTGCAGACTTAGAACTTAGAAGAAGTCTACCAAAACAACGTTACCAAATTAACTCATCAACAAGAAAGTACCATGGTTTTTTTATTATTATGTAGCTATCAATCGGCTGGAGATAAGAAAAAGAAGGTGGGGCAGGTCAAACACAATAAATTTTAGCTCAAACCATACCAAACTTATGCATTGCATGTGCCAGACCTAGAAATGAAGAAAAAATCTTTCATGAACAGTACTAATTTTTTTATGGTGATATTTGCAGCACATGCATGCATAAGTTTTATTTAGTTATCACTTAGTTGCTAATGTAGAAATATGACTGGAATAGTAAGTAACTGATGGACTGAAATATGCAGAAATATTACTAGAATAGTAAGTACTAAGTAGCTGTTATATATGTCTATATATATATATATATATAAATTATTTTTTTCCTACTCATGTCCAATATTGCCATCATATAAACTTTTGAAAGCTTTACAAAACAGTGACTATCAAAGTTTGCAAATCAAAAGGTCCTAATAATAAAAGGTCCAAAGACTAACATAAAATAAGTTACTTTCGTCCATTAACACCATCAAATAAGCTTATAAGCAGTTTTACAAAATAGTAACCGCAAAAGGTTCTAACAATCAAAGGTCTTACAAACTACCAACTCTACTGCTTCCAGCAACACTTGTTTGGGTTAAGACCTGCAATAATAAACACACAACAAACTCAATGACCAAATATTAGCAATATGCAAATAACAAGCACAATGTGTAGTATATATATTATGGTAATTACCATAGTTGATTGGCTTCTAACAACACTTGATAGGTGACGATCCTCTTCCAAGAGACTGACCCACCAAAAATAAAGATCAATAAAACAACCAGAACTAGACAAAATACAACCAACTATATTTATTTCTTCAAGCTCCTTTAGCAATAAACTAAAGTTGGCAGCACATATTTTTGTTTAAACAATTGATGATTCAAGCTTCATTGCTTTGACTGTACAGTTACTACTACAAAATTGACACACAAATTTTCACAAACACCCACCTTACATAACTATAAACTATCACAGGGACTTTGGAATTTCAAATAATTTACCACCCATATAAACAAATAACATCCTCCCAAATAATAGGAATTCAATTTTAACAGCCAACTTGAAAAACCCAAAAATCACAACCCAAAATGTCATTGAAAAAATCAACACGAATATGACTATGAATATTTACACGCCTCATTGGCAGTGACCACGAAATGAAGCAAATATTTTTCAATTTCATTCCTCCAATGGTTTTAATTTACTATTGTATTGGTGTGATGCCACAATTTAATGTTGGGAAGTAGGAATTAAGACTACACAAGCCAAATCTGAAAACAGAGAGAAAGAGAAGAGCAGCTCGTTGTGGCCACCGTCACCGTTGCCGTCACCACTGCCTGGGTTCACGAAGTGAGTTGATGGTATAACTGGGTTTAGTCTGAGCCAAGAGGTTTGGATTCATGGGGTTTCGGTAAGGGAGGTTAGTTCTTCGTGGTCTTTGTTTTCAGATTTTAGAATTTGGCCTGAAACTGTGTCATTTAGGCTAGAGGTTTTTATTTTAAGTTTAGGCCTGAAACTACGTAGTTTTGATGCATGCTAGCTCTTCACTTGGTCATCACTAAAACGACATAGTTTTGGGGCTAATTGGCCAAAAAAAAAAAAAAACACACACACACACACACACATAAGCATGATATTGATGTGTCACTTAACAGCAGAAATCAACTGTGAGGGGTGAATTGCTAACGGAACCAAACTTCAAGATGTAAAATCAAGTTTTTGAAACTTTGGAGTGTAAAATTCAGTCAACCGCAAACTTCAATGATGTAATTTGCAATTTACCCCTCCTCCCCTTTTTTTTTTTGGCTATGCTTTGTGATCAATTTGGCTTATTTATGTTTCATAGATTTACATTTCAATCCGCCTCAAAGATTACATTGTCTTAGTTTAGTGGAATTTGATGATTTCGTGATTGTTAATTTCAAGTTCAAACAGGGTTATATATAGTCTCTCTTTGATTCCAATTTGTTCGATTAAATTCCCAAAACAAACAATGATATAAAAATAAATAAATAAATAAAATCCCAAAACAATATTTGTTACTTGCTAAAATTTGCAAATTAACCCAGTGCGATTTCTTAAGATATATGGATCAGATATGCCAATTGAAGAGTGTTTAATAGTATTGGTATCATAGAAATGATAAGATTACCAATTGAAAATCAGTCCTTTAAAGAAAGATTGACTATAATAATGAGGTATTTTGGTACTTTATTTATTTGTTTTAGCTATGATCAAACATGCTTGGAGATTGGGTTAGCTTTATTTACATTATGGTTCCATTGGAGAAACCGTATGTGGTATCCTATGATTTTGTTACATATATTGTGGTTCAATTTTGCTGCATGTTTGTTATCCATGGTTTTGAAACCCGGACTGGACCGTATGGTTCGACCAGAAAAATCGTGAACCTCTCATTTTTGCAGTTTTTTTAGCCTCAAGAACTGCTCTATGGAAAAAAAGTTGGGATCCGTGCAAACCGCGATCGGACCTCACGGTTCTCGTGGTTCTCATAGGTCCCTTTTTAAAGAAAAAATTAAAGCCTTAAACGACATTGTACTGGAATATTTACTTGAGGTAGGAAAAAAAATATCCGCTGGTAAAGAATTTGAATAAAAGTAAAAAGAAATCAAAAAAGAGAAAAAAAATAAAATAAAGCTACGTTACTACCCACTATTTTATATCTTCTCAGGTTTGTTTCTTGTTTTAGCTAGATACTAGCTTCTCCTTCTTCTTGATCTTCTTGTTCTTTCAGCTTCTACCTTCTAGAGCTGTTTCTGACTTCTTCTTCTCTCTTCCTTTAATTTCATCTGCTTTTGTTTGTATTGCTTAATTTCATTCACTTTTGTTTGTAGTTCTTTTTTAGGGTTGTGAGTGTTGGATATATTTTAACAATTTATTTTTTTGTGATAAAGTAAAAGGAACAACATACAGATCTAAATACAAGCAATAACACAAATAGATATGATAAACAAACACAATAAATAGATATTGTACATATATAAGAAGGAATCTGCAAATAATTAAAAAATCACAGACCAAATGCGTGAAGAATGAATGATTCAGATCAAGTCTTGTGTTTGACACAATCTCCTTAAAGTAGATTTCGCCCCTCATACAATCACTGTAGTGATTTGAGACTCACGGACGTCTGTCTCCTAGGATAAAATGATCTACAGCATGAAAACAAAGCAAACAAGGTCGTGCTTTGCAAACTATTCAATGTCTCTTTCTCTCTCTTTGACACAAAATGAAATGCACAAAATATTCTCACCTTTTTTGAGATTTTTTTTATTATTTTTTTTAAAGTAGTTTTATGAATGAGGACTATGAAAAATTATACGTTACTGAACAGACACTTTATTTCAGTAATAACTGCTGTGCATAGGCTAACTGACTCAAAAATTAAAATAATAAAATAATATTATTTAGACAAATGGGCACAGTCCACATATGCCAAAAGCCCAACCTAATGTCCAACTCATGAGCATATAAATTCATATATTATCTCTTTCATTTCCTATGTGAGACTCATGATTTTTACCACTTTTAATAACATCTTCAAGTGAACATAGAAAATATCAATTTCTTATTCACTCCATGCTATTTTTCCAACAATCCCCCACATGAATAGAAATTGATAAACATAATGCCAATGATGATGCAGACACAGAGAGAGTAGAAGAAAAGTTACTATATCAGGAGAAGTAGCTTGTGGTTTTGAACTTTCCTTTGTGAAAGACTATTGGATATACTGGCTAATCAGTGAACATGATGTCTTGAATTGTTCAGCCGTTTTTGTATACCAAGACAATAGAATTCACACAGCTCCTTTTCGAACATATTTCGTTCTTATAGTTGTGCTCATTTTGGCCCTGAACATATCCTGGTAAATTTATGAAGTGCTTTAGAGAATTCAGCCTTAAAAACTCTCATGGAAGCGGCACACTTCACACTCATATAAGTGACTCTTATTAAGAGTATCCTACTATATTCCACTTGGAATTCCAAGATATAAGAATCTTTAAAAGCAAAGCTTACTCTGAATATCGCTTACAGGCATCACTATTTCATCATAGGGATGGATGAGAGATGTAATCTCCATAGTGATAAAAACTAATCTCCACAATTTTGTTGTCCCTTTAAAAACCTAGATATTGGGATCTCCAATCAACTAGGTGGGGTTACCATCATGGAAACTTTAGGTCATAGGCTTTAACTCCATTCCCCTCGATGAGCAGTTTACTTGCTCTCCACTCAAAAAATTGATTACGGGTCCGTTTTATAATTTGGAACTACTTCCATTTGAGAGCAACTGCTTCATGGTTTTATGTCTCTGACGAATATGTCAAGACCCACTATAACTCTGTCCCCTTCTAATATATACAAATAGAAGATACAAGTATCCAACAATGCATGTTTGTTTAGTTCTTATCTGATTATTATTTGCAGCATTTTCATGTGATGATGTCAAAGACTTATTATACATTCATCACCCACTAATTTTGTTGAGTGTGAAAGAACGATTTTCGTTTGTCTTGAAAATCAGGAGACCCACTCTCAATAGATTAGATACATTTGGATTTGGACAAAATCATGGGCATCTTTGATTTTTTGAGCTGCCCTTTTGTACAGTGTAATGTAGTGCTGTCGGATGTCCCCGAAGGGACGTGTAATGTAGTACTATGCACTGAGTGTGGTCCTTATTGCTCAGTAAAACAGAAACTCTCATGGAATTGGACCACTTGTAAATGATTTTTCTTGAATCTCCCTCCGTCCCTCGTGATTAAACTGAAGCTAAAGGTACCCTTTTACAGGTTCTGCCGGGCACTGAATCTTTGTTTGCCATAAGAGAATCTACTTTTTCTTCAATAATTGTTCTCAACTATTTATTCACGTGGAACTTAATAGATTTCCCATATTTCATAGCAATGCACCCAATTACAAAAGAACTGTAGTTTCACAACAGCAAGCAAGAAGAGGAGAAAGTAAGCGAGGGCTGATAATTCCCAGCAAATATTTGCCAAAAAAAAAAAAAATCATTTCGTATTCTTTCTATTTCTATATACCCTTCAATTGTTATGTTGTTGAATGAATTAAGGTGAATTAGAAAGATCTCTATCCGTACTTTAAAAAGAAAAAGTAAATATATCTATTCTTTTTTTGGCATTAGAGAAATTATGATAGGGTCATGTTATCAAGGTTGGTGTTTTGAGTCTAATGTTATCAACGTTGGTGTCTTGACTAATGACAAAGAGCAATTCTTATGGAATTGACACAATAAGTTTAAAATTCTATTATATTTATAACAGGAGCGGCGTTATGTTCAAGCCAGGGGGTTCAAATGAACCCCCTGACTTGTCAATTATATATATATCTATATATATATAAATTTTAACTTTTATTTTGACCCCCCTAAAATAAAAATTTGAACACATTGATCCTAAATTTTATTTAAACCCAACTAAAATAAATTTGAGTATGATCATCTTAATTCTACTTTCACAATATTTTCACAATAAATGTTATATGGCAAGTTGTAACTGGTTTTTATTTAGACCCATAATTAACATCACTTTTTACCTACCATTAACAACTTGCCACCTAGATTTTATTATAAAATTTTTGTGAAAGTATAGTGTATTGAATATTATTAAAAAAAAGTTTCATTTTTGCTCATTTGTTAAAAATATATGTATATTCTCTACAGGACTCTGACTTACTTTACTATTGACAGCAAAATGAATCTGTTTTTTCATGCACTTTTTTTCTCCATAAGCAAAAAATTACACTACTGTTACAACCAATATATTTCTATCTACATTTGTGATTCTTTCCCATTCTCTTTATCTCCCTTTTTTCTCTTCTGTATTTTCTTAGTTTTTCTCTTTATTTGATCAAATTGTTTGATAAATACTCTATAGATTTTCAAGTCCAAGAAGTTTTTTAGTGTTTGCATAAATTCCAAGAGAGCAATCACATTTATGATTAAAAAGCCATACATGATTCTAAAAAAAAAAACCATACACTTCAAAAGCAAAAACTTATATTAGTTACTATTTTTTTTCTTTTTTTCACACTACTCTTTAGTTCTACTCTTACGTGTGTTAGTATTCTTCTTTATCATATATTTTTATTTAATTGCTAATACATATAAATATAATAAGTTGATATTAATTTGACAAAAATGTATGATTAATTGTTTAATTATATTTGTTGTCTCACTTATCTTTAAACTATTAATAACTTTTTTATATTATTGTACAATATAGTTGTATTATATACTAAATTGTATTTAGAATACTATTTTAGATTATTGTATATAATATGGAAGTTGTGTGTACAGAAAAACAAAGTATCATTTTATTTTTTATTTACTCTCATGACAAATTTCTTGTTCTATTATTGTTGAACCCCCTAAAAAAATCCTGCAGTCGCCACTGATTTATAAAAGAAAAAAAATTTTGATGTGATCTTTTTTTTTTTTTTTTTTTTCCAAATATGATATTGAAATTTTGTTTCAATTTAGACCATTAATTATGTCAAACATCTATTTTATGGTAGACTAGTTTGTAACCTTATGCATATGCATGGATATACTTAAAATATATACATTAAGATGCATAGTATAATTCTTACATATAAAATTTAAATATTATTGATAGTCATTCTTATACTTTTTTTAACTCTTTAAAAGTCTTGTAAGAATTAATGAACATAAAATATTTATGACTTTTAAAGTCAAAAAAATTTTATGTTCATTAATTCACTTGGATGAATATTTATGATGTGATCCCACATTTGACTCCAAAATTAAGAAATAAAACTCTCTAAAAATAAATAATTTAGAACACATGGCGCAAAATTGGACTTCAATTGTAGAATCTAATTGGATTTTTTCTAAGCTTTACCTATATATATATAAGTGGGTAAATTTTATAAATTTTATATTTTTGTATGAGATAATAAATTTTAGTTGTTCATGTGTAACACTACTTATCATTAGAAGTAAGTATAAATATATATAATTTTATTTCGCCAAGTCAAGCCATATTCCAAAATTATTTACCCATATAATTTATAGATTTTGTTTGAACAATTTAGATCTCTAAATAATATAAATTATACTGGCTTCAATATATATATAATTAAAAAAGGTGTGGTCAAATAAACTCTTGACGAGTAAATGAATCTTCTTATACTATAATTAATTATCACTCTAATTTTGAAGACGATAATTACATTTAATACATTTATTATTCAATTGGCCATTTAGAGTGAAATTTTGCAATGCATTAAGTCAAATAGTTTAAAGGCATCTAAGAGTAAGTGTACTACCACAACAATTTCAATAATTTTGGCCACAACTCGCCATGTAGACAATTGTAAGGGATGAAAAAAAGTAAGTCCATGTGGGTTCATAATTCCACAATTCACAAGTTGCCATATAGACAAATTGTGGGAAAGTTGTGGAAATAGTTGGGATACTAGACTTACTCAACATCTAAAGTGATATTTTTATTTGTAGGCTACATAATTTTATAACATGTACATCCTGCATGATAGTTATGACTAATACTAGGCACACGCCCCTTCCTACACCAAAATCCATACCCTAATTATGTGTCAACTCTTTATTAGATTTCAGTTTGCTTATGTGTCAACTCTTTATTAAATTTTAGTTTTTTTCAAGTACATGTAGTGGACTCATGTGAAAGTATTGAAATCTAATTAAAAGTTGACAGGCAAACAGGATGTGAATTCTAGTGTAAAAAGGGATGTATCTCTAGTATTACTCAGTTATAGATCATTTTATTTAGTCAAGTCCCTTAAGTAATATAATATGTTTACATTTTTAATATATCAATTAAATAATTATATTATACATTACAATCTACATTTCTTGATTTTTTTTTCTTTTTATTCTTAGGGTAAGGAGTGAAAAATTGGATGGATAAAGAATGGGAAATGGATAGAAAAGTGGGAGGATAGAAACGATCTAGTTTTCTTTCCTGTGTGTTTGATTGGAAAGATAAAAAAGTGGAGAGATGAAAAACTTATTTGTACAAGTTTACACTCATACCCTTATTAGATAAATATAAAATATAAGTAAAAAATTAAAGGGAAAAAATAAGGATGAACAAAAAAAAAAAAAACTAAAACTAATGAAAAAAAAAAAAAACAGCAAGAACAACGCCAATAATAATAATAATAATAACAACGACGAGAAGTTTCCAAAAGAAATAAGCCAAGGAAGAAAAGTAAAAAACCCAAGGACGAGGCAAATGTAACAGAAATGTGTAGTACTAAAGAGAGAGAGAGAGAGAGAGAAACTCACCGTCTCATCACTCTCACGTCTGTACAATGAGTGCTTTTTGGTCTTATTCTTTGCGATGTTTGTCTTTTCAGTTTTCTAGAGAAAACATTTTGGTAGACACCTGGGCTCTACTAGTTTTTTTTTCATCAATCATTTCAACCAAGCATCTCAATAATTTTATTTTCTTTCTCATTTTCTCTCCATTTTTTTCCATCCTCCCTAAAATCCACTTAACCAAACATAGTTTTAGTGTCATTAGTGACACCTAATAATAAAAGTAAAATTAAATCTCCAAATATTAATAACGTCATATACTAGAACAATTATTACGTATGAATCTTCTAATAAATTATTTCAAACTAGGGACTTGGAGCATCAACAATGGGCCTATTATATGCCAAATATAAAGTACATTTGGCATACAGACCCAAAAATTGATCCACAACCGGAAGGCCATATGGGAAAAGCCAATTTTTTTTTTAGATTTAGCTACAGTACCATCTCAAATGTAAGATGGTACTGTAGCTGAATAGTATTAAAAAAAAAAAATTAATGCTTGAGGTCCTTTTTAACTGGAAATTTCTCTCTCTCCTCTGTCATTTTTTCTCTTCTTTCTCTCTTTCTCATTTGCTCCATGCCTAGTTCAGACCCAAGACTCTCTCTGATGCCCCTCTCTCACTGATAAGTTAGAAGCTTCTCTCTCTCCGATGATGGTTAACGGTGGCCACCACCAACACAGAACCCATTTTCTTCAAACCCAAAATCCATTACCCATGGTCTCAATGGTGGCGGTGTGGGGGTCGGTGATCAATGGCGGCTGGATCGTAAAATTGGGGTGGGTATGCTGAGTTGCTTGAGATGGCTAAGAAGCACGAGCTCAAAGTCCAGGCTGTCAAAGGCCATGGGTGGCTGAATTTGTGGTGGCTGGGTTTTTTATCTTTGAATTTTTATGGTTGCTGGTGAGAATAGATGGGTTTGGGATGAATAGAGATGGCTACGGCAGAAGTAGGGGATGGCGACGGTGGCGGCAGCGGAGGCTTGAAGACTGGGTCAGTGGCTGTTTGGTAGTTGAAACTCTTGGAACTCTTGGATTGTGTTCTGTTTTTGTTTGGTGTGAAGATGAAAGAAAATAAGAGAAGGTTCTGGGTTTTGTTGTTGTTTGTGAACTGTTTGGTTTCCTAGAAAGTTGAGGAAGAACAGAGAAAAAATGAAACTTATGAATCTTGATTCTTAATCTTTTTTGTCGTGGTTTTTCAAGAATGAAACAATTTGTTTCAAAAGAGTGATTACTTGTGTTTGTGTGTGTGTGTGGTGATGCGTTTAGATAGGTGGATCGGTGTATCATGGGTCTCTGTGTGTGTGGCTTTATGTTGAAACCGGTGCTAGTCTGCTAGAGGTTGAGGGAGAAAGAGAGGAAAAGGAATAGAAAAAGAGAAATAGTAAAATAAGAATAAAAAAGAATATTTAAATAAAATGGGGGAAAAATAGAATTTTGGGATGTTGGGTGTATTG
The DNA here is from genome assembly GCA_032727855.1 of Quercus ilex subsp. ballota. Classification (NCBI taxonomy): domain Eukaryota; kingdom Viridiplantae; phylum Streptophyta; class Magnoliopsida; order Fagales; family Fagaceae; genus Quercus; species Quercus ilex. The sequence continues at coordinate 37,510,547 of CM064915.1, forward strand.
TAAAATGATATGGTATAATTGATAAAGTAGCTTTTTGAGATGGTAAAATAAGATGAGATAGCAAAACCGGTTGTGGATGCTCTTAGCCATAGTTTTCATACCCTAACCGTTCAATGAACCGAAAAAGGGAGAGGTTTAAGATTTTTAATGTCAGACCGAGGTTCAACCAAGTTGTAGACACCGCATTTTATACCCCTTGCGACTTGAGCCCCCGTTCCCTAATGATGGTAAATTTTTAAAGCCCAAGGTTGGTTTAGGGCTCGATCAAATTATAAATTAAATTGAGGAAGGTTTTGCGGAAAATATAACTCTTTTATGAATAAAAAAATAAAGCTATTTTGGGAAAATAAAGACCACGAAAACGCTAGGGTTGCGTACGCATACACGCATATGTGTAAATGGGCCTGCGTACGCAGCTAGGGTTCCAGAAACTATGAAAGGAAAATTTCTCGCATTAAAGACTGAGGTTTGGAACAAATCCTATATCGTAGGGCCCCCATTCCCCAATGATGGTAAAATTTTAAAGCCCAAGGTTGGTTTAGGGCCCAATCAGATTATAAATTGACTTGAGGAAGGTTTTGTTGAAAATATAACTCTTTTATGAATAAAAAATAAAGTAATTTTTGGAAAATAAAGACCACGGAAACCCTAGGGTTGCGTACGCATACACTCATATGCGTACGTAGGTTTGATATATGTGTACGCATACACGAGCCTGCATACGCAACTAGGGTTCCAGAAACTATGAAAGGCAAGTTTCCTGCATTAAAGACTGAGATTTGGAACGGATCCCATATTGTTTGGGAGTTGTTCCAAACCCCTATTTTATTAATATAAAAATCCATACATGATACCTTTTTAGAATACATAGAAAATCCTAAGGGAAAATCTAGGATTTGCTAGAAATAGTGAATTGAAGAAGGAGTTTTTTCACAAAACATTCTCAAGTCAATTTTCATTTGATTGGGACCTTTTCTGGTCTTGATCTTTCAAGTTTAATATTACTAATCACTTTTGTATTTGATTGTGAATAGATTGAATGAGGGGAACGATCAAAATCAAGCTTGAAAAGCTTCTTTTTCGAGGTATTAAGTTCTAACCTTTTTCTTTTCATTTCTCTATTTTAATTATGTTTTTTTGTTTTTTTTTTCCTTTTTTTGGTTTTCTTGCTTAGTTTGTACCCCGTACGACTCGAGTCACCGTTCCTCAATGTTGGTAAAATTCTAAAGCCCAAGGTTGGTTTAGGGCCTGATAAGATTATAAATTGACTTGAAGAAGGTTTTTGTGGAAAGTATGACTCTTTTATGAAGAAAATAAAGCTATTTTTGGAAAATAAAGACCACGGAAACCCTAGGGTTGTGTAAGCAAACACACGTATGCGTACACAGGTTTGATGTATGTGTACGCATACACGGGCCTGCAACGCAGCTAAAGTTCCAGAAACTATGAAAGACAAGTTTTCTGCATTAAAGATTGAAGTTTGGAACGAATCTCATATCGTTTGGGAGTTGTTCCAAACCCATATTTTATTAATATAAAAAGCTATACATGGTATCTTTTCAAAATACACAGAGAATCCTAAGAGTAAACCTAAGATTTGCTAGAAATAGTGAATCAAAGAGGGAGTTTTTCACTAAATATCCTCAAGTCAATTTTCATTTGATTGAGACATTTTCTAGTCTTGATCTTTTGAGTTTAAGAGCAATAATATTTTCTATTTTTATAATATTTTTTTAATCCATGTTAATCTTTATGGTAAATAGACAAATGTTATGTCCACAACATTTCCTATATGGCAGGTTGTTACGGGTTGTTATTGTTAAGGTAAAAAAGTAATTTCAGTGATAATAATTAAACAAATTATTAAATTTCAGAAAAGCAATTAAATAAAAGTGCAGAATAAAAGAAAGGTCTTACCATTTGGTGCTCCTTCTTTCTGTAGTAGTATGTGCCTCCCCTCTCTTTATGCCCCCATAATCCTCTTCTTTTATAGTCAAGAAACCCTAATTTCTTGTTTGCCATTGACAGAGAGAGAAAGAGCTCTCAAGGATTTTAGAAAGAACCCACCTCATCTTTGTAGAGAAAGGAATTGACAAATATAAATCCAAAATATATTAAATAAATAAAAATATGTAAATATTAAATAAAAATAGTCACAATTCAAAATTCCAATTTAATTAGCCCACCTTTTTGAGTTTTAATCAGGAACCAAAACATAACTTTGAAAATAGATAAAAGGCCAAATTTTCTTAGACCCAAGGTATTGAGTGAGCACTCCCTTCTCCTTAGGACCACCATAAAAAGTCTCTTCTCTCATCGTATGGATATTGCGTGTAAGTGTTATCTAATCCATAAATTTTTTTTTTTTTAATGTTATTATGATATTAATTTAGGATCAAAGCAGGCTATTTAAATTCCTTGAATATGCTTGAATGTTGTTCATATATGTTCTTCGCTTGTTCTTGGTTGTTTTTTACATGTTCATGTATAACACTAGCTTTGATATTAAATTGATATTCGAAATATGAAAAACATATTAATTTCATAATTTTCTCAAATGCTTGAATCTAGGATGTCACCATTCATACACATTCACTAGAATTTATTTTTCAATCGAAATGTGAGGATGAATAAATGGATTTAGAGTTTATCACATTCACACACATTTGATCACACACATTCAAGCAAGTAGTCCACCCTAACACCGGGCAATGATCACACACATTTGATCATTGGTTATCATAATCTAAAAGACCGGTTTCATCGCGAAGGTGGTGCCTAACACCTTCTTATCTTGTAACCTAGTCTTTGAACTTAGATGAAGGGTTCTAGATTAGTTCTTATCCATGTAATTTTCAATTCTTATAATGTAACAAGAAAACAAAGCCATTAATTTTTCCTATATTGTATTTAGGATCAAAGCCATGTAAAATCTAGTTATGTTCAAAATTGATGTACAATATTTTCAATTAATAAAATGATTAATTTTTCAATTTTGGTTTCTTTTATTTCCAAGAATTAAATAAATGGCGAATTCTTGGTAAAACATTTGATCTAAGGGGAAATGTATTATCAATCGCACCTCTATTATGAGAGACACTGACATGACTCCAACATGAGTTTGGTCTAAACAATGAATTCAAATGGTCCAAGGGCACAGTCTCTGACAGTACTATCAACGAAGTAAGTGGGTAATGGGTATCATATTATTTGAAGAGAGAGAGAGAGAGAGAGATGCATAATATATAAACAGCCACATATTTCACTTGAACCAAAAAAAAAATGGAAGTAAGTGGGAGTGGTTTGTGTGGATCCACATATTTCGGTTGCTATTGCCACATAAATGTAAAATGCAATACAACACCAGTAAAGCAGAAACACCAAAACTAGTAAAGGCAATGCAACGCCAACACAAATAGAAAAAATCAAACAAGTTAAAATTAGAGTAACAAACACAACAGTGACAAATTTTTCAAGGCAAACCTCAAACCTGAAGAGAATGGCTGGAACAGAGAATCCGATGCATAGCAATCAATAAATACAAAGAAAGATTAAAAGAAAAAGCAATTTGTTCCAACGATATAGGGTTGAGGTTTTTTTTTTTTTTGGTAGTATAGAGAGAGGTCACAAAGAGAAATAATATTTTCAATTTTTTATAATATTTTTTTAATATATGTTAATCTTTTCGGTATAATTTATTACTCCTAAATGAAGGCCTTCTTTCCCCATTTTCCCTTCTTTGACATTTTTTTGTTCCTTGTGCATTGGGTATAATTTGGAGCTTAATTAATACATTTTATAGAATTAACCTTTTTGTTTTTTGTTTTTAGTTCTTTCAATAGATTTTATAGAATTAATCTTTTTGGTTTTTTTAATAAAAAACTAACCTAATTGGTTAAAATTTAAAAGCTTTTCTCAATTTAGGGGCCTTAAGCATAGCTAACTCGTTAAAGGCAGGAGCACTCCCAAAATTAGTCGGAACAAAGTCCTAGACACCTAGTACCAATCAAAAAAGTAAAAAAAAAAAAAACCTGTCTTTATATAAAGGGTGCTCTCCTGAAGTTTTCTTTATATAATCTATCATCTGTTCAATTTCAAGGAAGCAAAGCCCTCTCTTCCCCCCAAAAAAGAAAAAAGCAGCACCCTCTTGAGTCCTCTTGATGGAACTACGAATTCCTTATTCCTTTCCCTCATGTCTTGCTACATTAAATCACCAAAGAAATGCAACTGCACTAACAAGGAAACATACGAAAAGAGGCAAGCAATGCCTATCAGTATTACCCTCCTTCATTATCGTCTCAGCAAAGTTCAATGAAACACAAGTTACACAAGTGAATCAACGACGATCAGCTAATTATCACCCAAGTATTTGGGATCAGAAACTCATTGAGTCCTTTACCACTCCCTACTCAGTAAGTCCACTTACTATATAACACTTTTCCACATTTATTATGACACATATATGCACTAATTATTTATATTTACTATAATGAATATTTGGTTGTGTTGTGTTGCAGTATGAGATCCATGCCACTCGGCTTGAGGGGTTGAAGAAAGACGTTAAAACTTTGTTGACATCCACAAAAGGCCAAAGTGTCTTATTGAGGCTTATAGATTCAATGCAGCGGCTAGGAGTGGCTTACCACTTTGAGCAAGAGATAGAAGAGGTTTTGAAATTTCAACGTCCAGATGTTACTAGCGATCTTTACACAGCCGCATTGCATTTTCGGATTCTAAGAGAACGTGGTTTCCCAGTTAGCTCAGGTGATATTACATACCGTCATTCATGTAACTAGGGAATAAGGAGTGAGGATTTGCTGGGGCCAAAACATGAAAATTTTTGGGTAAATTATAAAAACCCTAGAAAATTGAATGTCAAAGTATTTATCACTAAAGGGACAATTTTTTTTGTACTAAAAAAAATCAATTAGTGTTACTAAGTAGAAAAAAGAAAAAGATAAGAAAATAAAAAGATAAAATTTGAAAATAAAAATAAAAAGCATACAACAATCCTTTTAAGTGGACATGGATAGCCTGACATGACTCAAAATTCAAAGTGGCAACACAACTAAATTCACCATACATCAATACTCTTATTTTTCACAACACAACTAAATACTATTCATTTATTTATTATTTTCTCTCTCTCTTCTCTGTCTCTCTATCTTCTCCCTCCCACAGCCACTAACCAAACCCACGACCGTCTCTTCTTCTCTATCTCTCTATCTTCTCCCTCTCTTCAACCCACAGCCACCATCACGGCACCACCACCACAAAACCAGCGAAGAAGAAACCATCATGGAAGAAAAAAAAAGCAGAAAAAACCCATAGATCTTAAAAATAAAAAAAAAATAATAAAAAAAAAACATCAAAGAACCACCCACTGCCATCCACCATCACGAACCACCATCACAAACCACCGAATTGACACCCAATACCAAAACCACCAGAGAGAGAAGAGAGGAGAGAGGAGAGATTGGGGTGAAGGTGAAGATGAGAGGATCGGTCAAAGAAGAGAGAGAGAAGTCTGAAGAAATAGAAAGGGAGAGAGAGAAAATGTATAATAATAAAAGAAAGGAACCGACCGAATATATATATTTTACAACTTTGTTGCTATAGTAGACTATGAAAGATGACAGTCTACTATAGCAATTTTGTTAAATTTTTTAACAATAACACCATTGATGTAGCTTAGTTTTTGTGGTTTATGGTGCTAAAAATAACAATTTGACTTTTTAGCATCATCAATGTTAATGCTCTAACATTGGATTCTAAACATCAAAGAAGTAAATTGTAATACCAAACACTTATGGTTCAAGTCACCACTTTATTTTTGGAGAAATTACCATTTTGGGTTCACTTTCAATTTGGTTCTCACTTGTGGGTTCCAATTAGCTCAACTGGTAAAGTTTCTGATCTAGAATAAAAGATCTGAGATTCAATCCTCGCCTACACCAAAAATTGATTGGTGTCTTGGTCTGCTGATAAAGAGCACTCATCAGAAGCGGACGCCATAAGTTGAAACTCTCTCAAAAAAATTTGGTTCTCACTTTTTCCAAGCATTAATTTGGTCCTATTATTTTTAATTTGCTGTCAAGTTAGGCCCTACCATCTACTCACTAACAAGAAATGTCTATTTGGCCAACAATTTGCATTGTTGGCATGCCTAATATTAAAATATTAAATGAGATGTTGACGTGTGTAAATTTTACTAGACACATTAGCGAAAATGACAAAAACAAATGTCACATCAGATTTTAAAAATATTTTCTTTTTTTTACCTTTTTTTTCCATTTATTTATATTTTTCTTTTAATTTTCCTACAATTGTTTTAACCAAACATAATTTTGCTTTTATTTATTTTTTGAAATTTCTTGGTAACCAAATATAATCTAGTTCAACAATAGTAGATTAACACACACATATATATATATATATATCAAATTGTTTCTAACCTTCAATTTGACTTTGAACTACAACGAATCTTACGTTAACAATAAAAAAAGATCAAATTAATTCCACAAATTTTAGCCAAAATCCCCAAGTTCAAACTAATCCCCAAAATCTTCACCTTTAAACCCAAATTCATCACAACCCCAACGCTGACTTTCCAGCACCACCACTAAACCCAAATCCACTATAGACCCCTATCCATGGCCACTAGCTCCAAAAAAAAAAAAAAAAAAAAAAAACCCTGATCCAATTAAGCCCTCTGACCCACATCTTCTCATCCCAAGCCCAACATGCAAGGACCCAACCTTGCATCACTGTTGCCTTGTGCAATTCTAGCAACCCCTGAGCCTCTGTAGCCTCCTTTGTTAGCCGCAGAGCCCCCCATTGCACATGGTTGGTTGGAGCAAGAGTGATTGTGTCAGAGTGGCTATAGTGTCGAAGAAGATCAATTTTACTTCTTCAAATTTGAGATCACAGAGAGAAAGGAAATAAACATGTTGTGGAAATGAAGATATGAGAAATGAGAGAAGAAGATTGAGAGCAAGTTAAACGAGAGAGGAAGATTGAGAACAAGATACCTAATTTATCTGTGTATTTGTTACCAATAATAATCGATCTATGGAAAATGTTGTAGAGAGGAAGATACGAGAAATGATAAACTCTCTTTCATATTTTAAATTCTTTTTTTCCTTTCTTTAAAATTGAGAAATTGATATTTTTTTTCATTTAAATTCTGATGTTGAATTTTTTTAATTGTCAAATAAAATTTTTTATTATGTTTTTGCCACATAAACTTTAAGTGTGTCAATAATGCAAATCATTTGCCACATAAGCATTTTTTTCGTAAGTGATTGGTAGGTACTAACTTGACAACAAGTTAAAAATAAAAATGACCAAATTGACTATTTGGAAAAAGTGAGAACCAAATTGAAAGCGTCTCCAAAATGTAGAGATCAAAATGGATGGTTACTTTGATTGTGGATGAAAAAAATAAAAAGATATAAATATAATCTAAATAAATTTATTGTTATACCCTTATCACATCAAGAAGGGATATAAAGATTATAAATAAAAATGGGTAAATAGTAAATTTAATATCTTATAAATTTTTTCTTCCACTTTTCCTCCTAATTTGGAAGGATAGATTTTGGTGGGTCAAGCTGAAAAGACCACACAACCTCATTTTTCTACATCCATTTTCCATCTCCCTTTTTCATCTAACCAAACGGATAAAAAATACTAATATAGTAGGTTAAAAAACAAATATTTGGAGTGACTTGATCAAGAAAACATTTAACATGGAAAAACAAAAATGATAAAATAAAATAAAATCATTAAATTTGATTTAAAGAAATTAAATTAAAAATTCAAGGGTATTTGATTTTTTCAAAAAAAAAAAAAAAGACAAAAACGAAGAACAAAACAATCCAAGTGCCAACTGCCAAAAGTAATCTATTCCTCATCACTTTGGGGATCATGAAGAAGGAGAGGTCTTTAATATATGTGTGTGTCTTCATTTTGTTTGAAGGGACTTTAAACAATTCATTTCTGGGTGCATGATGGTGGTAAACAGATGTGTTTGACAAATTCAGAAGCAGTGATGGGAGATTCATAGACAGCTTAAGCAGGGATGTGGAGGGACTTTTGAGTTTGTATGAAGCCTCGCACCTTAGAATGCATGGAGAAAATATATTGGAAGAAGCCAGGGATTTTAGTATCAAAAACCTGAATTTATTATTGGAAAAATTGGACAGTAATTCAGCTAAGAAAGTGAAACAGTCACTGGAAATCCCCTTATATTGGAGGATGCCTAGAGTTGAAGCTCGGAACTTTATTGATGTCTATCAAAAGGATAATACAAAGAACTTGACCTTACTAGAGCTGGCTAAGTTGGATTACAATTTAGTGCAATCCGTGTATCAACAAGAACTCAAGGAGTTAGAAAGGTCGGGCTTACTTTGCTCCATATATAAATGCTTTAATAGAAACTTGAAATAAGATTAACATGGAAATTTGATTCATCAGGTGGTGGAGAGACTTGGGTTTTAAAGATAAGCTAACTTTTTCAAGGGAACGATCGAGTGATGGAGAATTATATGTGGGCTGTGGGTATCATTTTTGAGCCCCAGTTCTCCAAGTGCAGGATAGGCCTCACCAAATTTGTATGCATATTACTAGTTATTGATGACATGTATGATGTATATGGATTGCTAGATGAGCTTGAATGCTTCACCGATGCAGTGAAACGGTATCATAGAAACATGATCATCAAGGATACTACTTTATTTTATCTTTTTCCTAATCATCACCATTTTTTTTTTTCAATTCTTTTCAGAATTTCCTAACTGTCACTTTGATGATAAACATTGTTCCTTTTATCTGTGTTTTTTTTTTCCTTTTATTATATTTTTCGCAGATGGGAAATGAAGGCAGTGGAGGACCTACCCGAATACATGAAGATTTGCTATGTTGCTATTCTTAACTTTGCTAATGAAATGGCTGGTGTTGTCATCAAAGATCGGCTTGAATATTCAGACCTATCTTATTGAAGAGGTAAGCTAATTCTACAAGGAAAAAATATTGTTTCACGTTCTCTCACATTCCTTTGATATGTACACTCTGTACAAATTATGGGTGAGTTTTAGTACAGCTTTTTTGTTTTTTGTTTTTTTTTTCCCCCCTTTTGTTTTAGTTTAGTTATATTTTAAATATTTTAACTTTTAATTTTTTGTAAATAACCTAGTTTTTATTTTTATTTTTTTTTCTTTTTGGTCCCACATTCTACAAACTAGCTTATAATCTCATACATATAGATAAGTTACATTTACAAATAAGTATAACTTCTCAAAAAATAAAATAAAATTTTATCAAGTTTATATATAATGTTTGTATATTTGGAAATATAAAATTACTAATAATAAAATAAATATAAGTTTATTTGAAACAAATGAAAAAAAAAAAAAAAATCATTTAAATTGTTATTCAGGAAACAATTTTAATTTGTTCAATTACTATAATAATAATAATAATAATATAAGAAAAATGAATCAATGAAGGTAATTTTATTAAGGTTTATTAATTTTGATTCTATGATTTTCTCACATAATAACTCATTGAGAATAAATTCAAATCGGATTACACCATTCAATTGTAGTTTGCCACGTCAGATTTTTACAAATAATAGATTAACACTACCACACACAATCAACCCTCTTTTCGAATACTATCTTCAGAAAATCAAATTCTCAAAATCCCAGGCTTCCTCCCTACATGCCACCGATTCAAGAAGCCACCGATGCCGTTGAGTTGGGAATCTCTTGGCGACACTACCAAACTTAAGGAGTCATCTTCTTCCTATAATTTTCTTCCTTTATCAAAACCCATTTCACAAAACCGTTCAATTTTAACAAATCAACACTTTGTTTTTAGATTTGCTTGAAGCTCCTCTTTTCTGGGTTTTTTGTTTTTTGGATGAATGAAGCACTCTTCAGTTTACAATTAGTGTAGCTAGAGATGAATTTGTTGAAGTTGTACTTGTTACTACTCTTTGAACAGTAAAGATGGAGGGTGTAAATGGGTTTTGCAAGAATATGAAACCACTTACATCAGATTTGTAAAATGAGTAAAGAGAAATTTGTTGAAGATGTTACACCAGCTTCAACGGATTCCTTCGATTTCGACAACTTCGCCAGAGGCGTTAGAGGTGTCGACAGCCTCTTGACTGTGGCATGAATGGCTTTTAAGGATTTTGGAGGGGAGAGAGAGAGAGGTGGGTTTGTGGTGAGTTATTGAGAGAGGGTTGGGTTTTGAGAGAGAGGATGAGAAAGGGTAGAGATTGGTGGCGGCCATGGAAGGATAATGAAGGGGAGAGAGCGAGAGAGAGGACTCTGGAGTTTTAAGTGGTTTATGATTTTGTGTGGTGGGGTGTATTTGGTTTTCTCTAAATTGCTGATGTGGCACTTCCTCATTAGGGGCTGTAAAACCCACCTTTTAAGCCATGACCAGACCAAATTGACACCTCGATTTTTGTAGTATAGTAAATAGTTGCATTAAAATCAAGAAAATTAGATGTAACACATTATATAAAATTATAATCTAATTTGAGATTTAATTAGATTTTTATATAATTTTTGCTTTATATATATATATATATATATATGATAAGTTACCATAAATAAATTGTTCACAAAAAGACTAATAATGTCCACACTTAAACACTAGAAATTCACATCTGTTAAGACTGTCTACATTTAACATATGTTGACACATGTTGGGTACGAATAGTGTATAAGGGGAGCGTGAGACGATCAAAGCCCAGTTCTCAATACTTTGAAATTTTAATTGAAGAGAAATGTTTGGACATTGTTTTTCTTAATAATCTTAATAATACAAGTAAAAAAAATACTAGGTAAAATAGCACTGTCTAACACTTATTTAAGGAAATAACCTATGTGGATTTTCTTCAAGAGACTAGTACCTACTCATCTCTTAAGGAGATGGGTTCTTTAAGCATGCGTTCAACTAACTGAAGTTGATGCCGCCATTTTAAAATTTTTGGTCTACCTGGATCTTTGTCTTTTCAAGAGTCAAGTTCCAATTAAATATTAAAACATGGGACTCGTCTTTTCAAGAAACGAGATCAACTTAAAACCCAAGAATTGTCACTTGAAGTGATCATAACAATGACTTAAATGTTGTTCTTGGCCTAGTTATTAGCTTTTCCTGCAGGGAAAAATAACTAAATTTGAAATATAAGTTGATCAAAACAAAGGGGGGGAAAAAGAAGAAGAAAGAAGGGAAAAAAAAAACAAGAAAAATCATCTGTCTAAATAGATACTTATCAAAAGGTTGCTCATTAATTTATAGCTGAAGACAGAGAGACACCTTGAAGAAACAAGGGAAGTTTGTTAGTTGGCGAAGAATATGATCAAAATTATGAGAAAATCAAATCTGGGTATTGAAGAGTGTTAAAACTAGAAATTAAAAGAAGATTCTAGAGAAACTAAGGGAATTCAAGATGAGGGAAAAATGCTTTCATTGCTCAATCTAAGAAAATGAATACAACTGCTACCAAAATACACACTTTGCGTTTATATACAATGAAAACAGAGTAACTAACTGCAAGAGAAAAAGGCCGGAAGCTAACTAACTAACAGTGAAATACGCAACCAATAAAATTATGACAAGTGTCCTAATCCTAACTGAATACATTTACACTCACATGCCTCGCTCATTTCAAAACTACAAGCAGCTTCTATTATCGTTCAATCCAAAACTTTGCCATTTCATTAAATGACGTCACTCTTCCTTCAAGTCCTTTTATGTCGTTTTGGCTCTTCTTGAACTTCAGCCTTACTGTCTTCGTGCCGTTTCGATCCTTCTTCAAGTTCTTGCTTTTGTTCAACCTTGCCTTCCTTGGACCTGAAACACTCTTGGCAATCTTCTTCTCATCCTTTTTCTTAACAAAGAGAGCTGATTTTAGAGAGAGGTTTTTATAGTTGTGAGATTTGGTGAGATTTAGGTGAGTTTGGCTTCATTTTATAAGCTAAATTTTTAACTTTTATGTATAATTTTTTTAAATCTCAATTTTTCTTGTATTTTAAAGATTAATTGGAATAATATCATTTTCATGATTTAATTACTAACTCTTTTTTTATACCTCAATCAAATTAGATCTCGTCAACAATTGTGTGATGTGACACAAGTTAGAAATTTTTTTGTCTCACTATATTTATTATTAAGTAAAACAATGAAGTCCCCTCTATCTAACTAAAAAAAAGGGTTAAAAAATTAAGTTAATCCTTAAAAGCCATAGTGTGGGTATGATCAATGCGGTTTGGCCCTATTTTGTAACTCTACCATTGAAAAAAAAAAACACATTTCTCATAATTAATGTCTGATTGGCGTGCATTATTTTTTATTGCAGTGGGTAACTCTTTGTAGATCACATTTAGCAGAAGCAAAGTGGTTCTACAGTGGATACATTCCTACAGTGAGCGAGTACCTGGAAAATGCTTGTGTTTCAGTGGGTGGTCCTGCAGCCATGTTTCATGCCTATATTCTGCTTGGTTGCACCTTGACAAAAAATTCTATTGATTGTTTCAAGAATGGCAGAGAGATAATATATTGGTCATCCCTCGTTACTCGACTTAGTGATGATTTAGGAACTTCAGAGGTATGCTTGGTACAAATATTTGCAATTTAAGCTAGTCAAATATTACTATTTAATTTTTACCATAATAAGTATTAATGTACTAATTGTCTGTTTCTTTTATCCAAAGGCTGAGAGCAAGAGAGGTGATGTGGCAAAATCCATCCATTGCTACATGGTTCGAGAAGGCATAACCGAAGTACAAGCAAAACAGTGCATAAAGGAATTAATGAACTATTCATGGAAAAAATTGAACAAAGAGAGTGCCAAAAGTTCGTTGCCAAGATCAATGGTAAATATGTCACTAAACATGGCCCGAACTGCTCAGTGCATCTACCAACATGGAGATGGAATCGAACATCGACTGGAGCCATTAAAGACCATTTAACCTCCTTAATTGTTAAAGCAATCCCTATTGAAAAAACTTGTAGTATGATTTGATTATGAAGATCCAACATGTGTATCTCTTGTAGGCTTCATGGGCTATAGTTTTTCCATTGGAAGATTTTAGCAGGCGGCACTATGTGACTTCTTGTTCCAAGGCTATGAGACAGATCGGGAAAACTAATGTGTAAAGATTCTTTAACCTCTGTCATAGTCTATCACATTGGCATTGGCTTGCAGATCATGAACAATTTCACCGCTCTAGCCAAATTCAACTCAATTATTAGGCAAGGTATTACTAACATGCTTACTAGTATTTTTGTGAACAAAATATATTAAATAAATGTTACTTCTCAAACCATTTGAAAACCATACAAAAATGTAGATCATATGCCATGCCCCGAACTTAATTATAGGAGCGAAACATGAACTGTGATGCCCTAGATTGATTAAATATTTTTTGAGTGTGTTGAGCCCACATTAGGCATATATTGTAGGCTTTATTAACAATTAGAAACACTCATCGCTAATCCATGCGATGCACGGATTAGTTAAACAAAAAATTTAAATTTTCACTTTGCTTAAAGTTATGATCACTTGAAAAAATAAGTTACAATTTAAGAGGGAAAAAAATATACTAATACCAATAATGTTAGGTGTAAAGTTGTGATTAACAACTATTTTTTTATGTTGGTTTTAATTCTGTGTCAAATTTGATTGTATTTTTGTTCAATCATTTCCCTGTATTTTTTGTGGGATTTAATGTAAGGGTTGTGTGTGAGAGTTTGGTGAATATCTATGAAGGAGATTTCATGACTAGCTCACGACTGGCTCGCGAGTGCCAACTCGCAAAAGGCCACGTGAGAAGCACATGCTGAAATCTGAAGAGTCTCATACTAGACTAGATTTCGCGACTCAGGCCAAGTAGCAAGTGACCCGCGAAACTCACTACCTAGAGCTTTTTAAAGTGTGTTTGTCTCATACCTTTACCAATCATATATAAGCCCTCATTAGCCACAAAATTGTAAGGAGTTTTTCTAAGGAACTTTTGAAAGAGAAAACCCTAGCTACACACTTGAGAGTTAGAGATTGTATACCCACAATCATCTACACCATTTCTCTAAAGTTTTCCTCTACTACCTCTCCATCTACACATCATTGAGAGGTTCTTAGCCCATACACTTACCTCACCCAATCTAAGTGTTGAGAGAAGTTTTGGTGCATATGGGAAGCATTGGAAGAAGCCATTGATTAGCAAATGCAATTTGGAGCTCATTGCAGGATCCAAATAACTAGTGAAGATGGCTCCGTGAAGCCCGTTGATAGCTGGAACTTGGAGGGTTCAAGTACATTGGGTAGATTAGGCTTGGAAGGTCTTTTTGATATTCGTGTATTCCAACTTCATTCACTAGTAGATCGATTTGGCTTGGAGGGCTGCAGAGAGGTTTTTCGCCAAGCATTTCGGTTTCCTCTTTGATAACACTTCTCAATGTTATCTTGTGTTTGCATCTCTCTTCCCTTACTCTTTAAGCTTTATATTTATTGTTTTTTGCTTGTGGTTATGGCTTAGAGAGTAGTTCCAGTTATTGCATATCATTTACTCTTATTTCGCACTTAGATAAGTTTGAGTAAAAGTTATTAAGCTGTGTTTTTAAAATTGGAGGTCTAAACAAGCTATAGTGTTTTACACTATTTGAGCTTTCAATTGATATCAGAGCGAGTACACTTTTTGGATTTCGTTATCCTTGTGTGATCCTAGACCCCATTTGAGATGGATAGATCTCAATCCCTCAATGCAACTCCTTTCTTTGATAGGAGTAACTATGCATTTTGGAAAGTGCATATGTGTGCTTTTCTATGTGCCATTGATGAGACCGTTTGGGACTCCGTTGAGAATGGTTGGGTGAGACCAACAACACCTAAGGCCAAATGGGACAAGGCTACCTTTGCTTTGGCAAATGCCAATAGCAAAGCTATTAATGCAATTTTATGTGGTGTTTCAACAGATGAATTTCACAGGATCTCTCATGTGAAGACTGCTCAAGAGGCGTGGAAAATTCTCGAGACCACCTATGAGGGAACCAAGAAGGTCAACGATACCAAATTGCAAATGCTCACTACCTGGTTTAAGGAAGTGAAGATGAGTCATTTGACTCATTCTGTTGTAGACTTAATGCGATTGTTATTGCCAAGTTTAATCTTGGAGAAAAGATTGAGGACGCCAAATATCATTTCCTTTGTGGTGAACTTAGCGACGAAGTCAAGCAAGGCTTGGGCTTTGATTGCTGTTCTTGGACAGTACTATACATTATACTCACTTAGCTCTATCACCTACAAAACTAGTCATTCGGCTACTTCCGGATGGTTCATTGTCTTCCGCAGAGGTTTGTCCGTCCGGGCCACTATGGTATGCGCCTGGAAGTATGGTTGTAGCTTGCGGGTGGCTATAACTAGAGAAAAAGCCAACTTCTCCACAGGAAGGTACCTCCCTTCCACCCTTTTAAGTGCCCGACTAGTATAGTATACTAGCAATTGCACGCACTTTTCTTCTCGGATCAGAGTTAAGCTGATGGCCATGAGAGATACTACTAAGTAGAAGGAGAGCTCTTTATTAGGCTTGGATGGGCTAAATAGTGATGGAGACGCAAGATATGCCTTCAGCTTTTCAAAAGATTTTTGACATTCGTCGGTCCACTCGAAGGGCTTCTTCAACGTCTTAAAGAATGGCAGGCACTTGTCTGTTGATTAGGAGATGAACCTATTGAGCGCTGCAACCCTTCCATTTAGGCTCTGTACCTCCTTGATGTTCATGGGAGGTGTCATCTCCAGTATGGCCTGAATCTTGTCAAGGTTGGCCTCGACGCCCCACTATGAGACCATGAAGCCAAGAAACCTACCCAAAGATACCTCGAATACGCACTTACTGCGGTTAAGCTCATTTTGTAGAGGCGAAGAGTCTTATATGTTTCCCGAAGGTCATCCAAGTGACATCCTTCCCTCTTACTCTTCACCAGCTTGTCGTCTACATACACCTCAATGTTTTGTCTTATTTGCTGGATGAACATCTTGTTCATAAGTCTTTGGTAGGTTGCTTCGACGTTCTTTATCCCAAAAGGCATGACTTTGTAGCTGAAATTTCCTTGGCTCGTGACAAATGAAGTCTTTTCTTGATCGGACTCGTCCAACTTGATTTGATTGTAGCCGGAGAAAGCATCCATGAAACTTAAAAGTTGGTGTTTAGCCATCGAGTCTAGTAGGAGATCAATCCATGGGAGTGGATAGCTATCCTTCGAGCATGCTCTATTTAGATCGGTGAAATCTACACACATCCTCTATTTTTCGTTTACATTTTTTACCATCACTACGTTGGCCAACCAATCAAAGTAATGGACTTCCCTGATGAATCTTGCCTCTAGTAGCTTGCGAACCTCTTCAGCTATTGTTTTGTCCCTTTCGTAAGTAAAGACTCTCTTCTTTTGTTAGACAAGGGGGAAGGATGGAGAGACATTAAGCTGATGGACCATGATACTTGGGTTAATTCCTGGCATGCTTTCATGGCTCCAGGCAAAAACGTCCAAGTTGTTCTTTAGGAAAAGGGTGAGCTCCTGTCAAACCAAAGGATCCGCTTGGATATTGATGCGAGTAATTCGGTCTGGTGATCCTCATTTAGAGAGATTTCTTCTAGTGCCTCCATCGATTCTACCATCACCCCTCGCTCTTCGATGCTCAAGGTCTGCAAATGGTCATCCATTTCTAACATGGCTATGTAGCATTCACGGCCTACCATCTAATCCTCTCCTGCTCCGTACTCCATCGAGAACTTCACAAGTAGGTGGTAAGTAGAAGTGGCTGCTCTCCATGTGTTAAGAGTAGGTCACCCGATAATGGCATTATAAGCCGAAGAGCAATTAATGACCAGAAAGGTGACTTCTCATATGAACACCCAATGATGGCGTTGCAAGCATCTGCAATGAGTTTTTGGGATCGCGTGGGAAGTACGCCTTGGCCTAAGTTGAACCATGGCAGAGGGTGTGAATGGAGTCGCCACCTAGATTAGGTCTAGGAACGATAAATATAGTGCCTTTGTGGAAGGATTGATATTTACCAGAGCACATGTCTGGAGTTTAGGTATGAGAATGGGAAGGTGTTAGGCACCCGACCCCACCCGAATCGTGGGTCGGCCTCCACTCATTGTGTTCTAAATCTTAATCTTACTAAAGGGTCTTTTAACAAGTTATTCTAACTCACACACACTCTAACATGCATCTAAAGCAAACAAACATGGTATATCATCCCCAAGCCTAGCATTTATCTATCATGGCATTTAACAAATATCACCAAAGGTAGCAACATCACAAGACAGGTCCGAATAAGCACATCTAGACATCCAAGCATCAAAACTCATATTATTCAACCAAGCATATTACTCAAACATCCAAATGCATGTTCATGTGATTTATGCATGACTTACCTCACTTACCTTATAGCATCACAGTACCTATACATTAACACATGTCAATATTCAAATGCATGTTCATGATATTCAAACAAATAAACCCTAATCAAGATCTAATCACTAAAAAGAGAAAAATATGTTAAAGCAGATAAACAAAGGCTTAAGAACAAGAAAGGTACACTAAAACGGAGGCTAAACATGTGAAGGAAAGCAAAAGAAAAGGAAAATAAGTGATTTAGAGTTTCTAGACATGAGTATGCGTGCGCATCCCAATTTTATACGTATGCATACTACAAGTATGCATACACATGCATGAAGCATGCGCACACATACACGCCTAGAACCCTAAACCAAGCAACTCAACAAAGAAAACAAGGGAAAGCAAGAAAACTAATAACCTATCATGCTTCTCATATGAACACGAAGTAAACCTAAACTAAAAAAATGTAAAAAAAAAAAAAAAAAAAAAAAAAAAAAAAAAAAAAAAAAAAAAAAAAACCAACAACAACAACAACAACAACAAAAAACAAGAAAACAAGGAAAAGTGAAGAGTCAAAGTTAAAACCTTTACCTCAACACAAGAACTCTTTAGAACTTGATTTGATCGTTCCTCTCAGTCAATCTAATCAACAACAAAACCAACAGGTTAGTAAGCTTTAGAACTCAAAGGCCAAGACCAAGATAAGTCCCAACTAAGTAAAACTTGACTTGAGGATGTTTTGTGAAAAACTCATGTATATCTGCCTCCTTCTTAAAAAATGCCTTTTATGGCTTTATATAATGGTAAAATAGGGGTGTTAGGCAACTTCCAGATGATGTGGGACTCGTTCCACACAGATTTAAATGCCAAAAAGCTTTCCTTTCATATAATTCTGGAGCCCTAGCTGCGTAATCATACTTGAGGTATGTGTGCGCATAGGGCATGCGCACGCATGGCTTGAGTATGTGTACGCATATGCCTATATGTGTACGCACACCTAGGGTTTCCAGCAACCTATCTTTTTCAAAAATAGTTTTATTCTTCCAAAAATAATTTTATATTTTTCGTAAATACTTCTTCAAGTCAAATTTCACAAGATTGGGCCTCAAATCAACCTTGGGGCCTTAGAGTAATGTCGTCATTGGGGAACAGGGGTCCGAGTCATAATGGGTACGAAATAAGGTGTCTATAATGTTTAGGAGGCTTGCCGATGACCTCTTGGTATTGTTTTTCGTTGATGAAATGCGTGACAAAGTGTAAACTCAACTCCTTGAAAGTTGAGATAGAGTTTGGAGCTATCTTACTAAACCACACCCTAGCTAGCCCTTTGAGTGTGGTGGGGAATGGCCTGCACATTATATCATTGGGAACACCCTGTAAGTGCATGAGGGTCCTGAACAACTCTAGGTGGTCAAGTGGATCCTTCGTCTCGTCGTACATTTCCACCTGAGGCATCCAGAACTTGGCCAAAAGGGGGCAAGATATGACCTGCACTGTGAAGAGGGAGTCGATACGATGGACTAGTTCATCCAAGTTGGTAGACACTCGCCATCTCATGGAGTTCATCATCATGTCCATCTTTTCCTTCATCATTTGCATATCTTGTGCCATGCATATTGCGCTGCTCTCCGGCTTTGACGAATGGTTAGTGTCCTCTTGTCAGTTGCATTTGTGGGCAGCGTTACTTTCTTCCTAATCTTCCTTTTCCTGCTGATCTTCCGTCAGGAAGTGATTTTCATCATGCTCGTCATTGTGCCATTCGTATGTTGATTGTCAAGACAGGCATGTCGTTTGTTCATCTGGTTCACCTGTTGTTTTAACTCCTGATTTCGCTGGGTGAGTCATTTAACAGCCACGGTGAGGGTACACTTGACTTTCCAAGGCGTTGGAGGTGTTTCCTGTCTCCAGGTTGGTTGTAGTCTTTGACCGTGTCTGTACCTTGCAACTCTTTGTCTTAGAAGCGATGATATGGCCAATCACTTGTTTCCCACAGACAGTGCCAACTGATGATGCACAAAATCGTCAGTGAGCTGATCATCCATACATGCGCTAATCGAGGCACCTGAAGAACAAAAAGAGTAAAGAACCTATAAAGAGCACTGATGGGGTACTGGCCAAAAACCCTCCGAAAGTTAAGTCAGTGATAGAAGAATCTCCAATAACTCAAAATTTTAAGAGTTAGAAAATTCCATGTACCTTGGAGAAGAGGAGACTTGGTACTTATACAGTGGTGTAGGGCTGACCGAGATCCTATGAACGTAAGATCTTTCCTTGTAAGGAAGATATGGAGTTAACGTTCCGAGATCTTAGGGTTTCACTTCCCATACTAGGAGGATATAAATATGTAGAAGGATCTTTGGACGTGATGTGCAAGTTCTTTCCATATAGGGGTGCATGAGTGGAGAACATGCAAATGGTGTAGGACTAAGTGTAATCTATCATTAGTATTCGGTAACCCGACAGGTACTTTTCTACTCGATGGTGAATATGAGTGAAGAGCATGGTTGATGTTATGTCATAATCAACCTAAAGGGGACCCAATACCCAAAGGGTAAAAGGAGACCGACGGAAAATCCAAACTCGAAGGGTAAAAGTGGACCGACAGAGACTTTAAACCTGAAGGGTCTAAGGAACCCCAAGGACATCTCTAACCCGACGGGCAAAAGGAGTTAGAAATTTTATTAGCCAAAATATTCCTTTATTATTATTATTATTAGGCTTTTATGTATTTTAGAGAAAATTACAGTAAACCCACCTGTGATTAGGCCCATTTTCACTTTGCCTACCTGTGGTTTAAAACTTAACATTTTGCCCACCTGATATTACCTCTGTTAAGGTTTTGTAACCTACCCTGACTTTTCCATTAAAAAACAACTTTCATGACAAAAACATAACATAACATGAATCAAAAGGCAAGAGTTTTAATTTTTTGAAAAAATAGATGAACATTTCAGATAAAATTCTAGACAATTACAATTCAATGACAACTTTTTGATTAAATTTGGAACCGACTCCTGCACTTTTGCACCAATCCATAATATCTGTTAGACCCAGCAAAGACATTGTTAGTTAATTACCAAATATAGACAAAACCTAAAGAAGGAAGAAGACGAAGCCAAGTATCCTACATAGTTTTAGGAGAAATTAGGAATTTTTATTTTTGGGAACTAGTAATTATCCAAGTTGCTGTTGTAAGGTACAATTGCTAGGGGCAATAATTGAAGTGAAGAGTCATAAGCCTACAAACCCAAACTTTTTGTCTTTAGCTGGTTGATTGTCTTTGTGTTTTGTTCTTTGGTGATTGTTATTCTCCCAAAACTTGGCATAAATAAACCCAGATTTCCTCAAACTAAGAAACCCATCAAACAAACAATACCTTTAAATCGACTTGACCCTTAAGCCAAAAAGCCAATTCAATCTAACTAATCCCCTGAAATAGAAATATTCGAAGTAAACCCAGCCATTCATACCAACAAATAACAGAAACCCAGTAAAAACCATTCAAAAAACATGAGCACCTAAGAAAAGTCTCAACAACCCATCCTTTCCTTCATATTCATGACTCATCAGAACACAACAACAAGCTCACCCAACAAACTCCAAACGGCAAATCTACCCAACAAAATCCCAGCATAAGCATCCATCACCGTGACTCATCAAAACACTAAACCCAAATCCAATGGCAACCCATCCTCCCTTTCAAGTAGAAGCAAGTGGCAGAGAATCCAAGGAGGTTCAGTCGAACAGTAGATGAGCTGGGAGTCATGGTGGATTGGTGGAGATTGGAGATAAGAGTGGATCTGCTTATTTTTCTCTCTCTCCAACTCTAGGATTATATTCCTAAGCTAAAAGGAATGGCAAATGAATAGTTTTAAGATCATTTGCATTTTTTATCTTATTTTCTCGTGTTTTTTTTTTTTTTTTTTTTTTTTTGGGGAGGAGATAGACATAAAATGAGAGAAAAATTACTTTTTTACCCATATTTTTAACAGAGATGGGTTACAGAACCTAAACGGAAGTAATCTCAGGTGGGCAAAACGTTAAGTTTTAAACTACGGGTAGGCAAAGTGAAAACAAAACTAATCACAGGCGGATTTATTGTAATTTGTCTTTATATATATATATATATATATATATGAATTTACAACAATCTTAAACAAGAATTGGTATTGTTAAAAATTGATCAAAATATTGATCAAAATAAGTCTGATAATGAACAAGATGAGCACAAAGATGGAGATGAATCCAGTCAACAGGCTCTTCTTTCTAATAAAGGTATTGCTGATTCTCAACTTAGTCTTGTTAATAAAATACTTCCTCCAAAATGGTTTACAAAAGTTAAAATTGTTATTTCACATGATTATCATTTCACTGTTATTGCTATGATTGATTCTGGTGCGGATATGAATTGTTTTCAAAAAGGATTAATCCCTTCAAAATATTTTGAAAAATCAACTGAAAGATTGGTTTCTGCTAATGGTTCTCAAATGAAAATTAAATATGAATTGAATAATGCTCATGTTTGCCATAATAATGTCTATTTCAAGATTCCTTCTGTTCTTGTTAAAAATATGACTGATAAAGTGATTCTTGGTTTGCCATTTATAAATGCTTTATATCCTTTTCTTGTTAAACATGATGGAATTACTACTGATCCTTTTGTACAGAAAGTAAAATTTAAATTTGCTTCAAAGTTAGAAATTAATACTGATTATGCTTCAAATCTTATTCATGCTAAAATCAATCATCTTAACTTCCTCCAGCAAGAAATTAAATACAAGAAAATTGCTAAACAACTTTCTAATAAGTTGTTACAATCAAAAATAGATAATTTTCAAAAAATGTTGGTTGATGATGTTTGCTTTGATGTTCCTAATGCCTTTTGGCACAGGAAGAAACATATTGTTGACTTGCTTTATATTAAAGATTTTGATGAAAAAAATATTCCTACTAAGGCTCGACCTATTCAAATGAATGCTGAAACTGTTGAATTTTGTAAAAATGAAATTCATGACTTGTTGAAGAAAAAATTGATTAGAAATAGCAAGACCCCTTGGTCTTGTTCTGCATTCTATGTTCAAAAGAATGCTGAAATTAAGAGAGGAACCCCTCACTTGGTAATTAACTATAAACCTTTGAACAAGGTTTTAGAGTAGATTAGATATCCTATTCCCAATAAGAATGACTTGGTCCATAGGTTGAGTGAGGCTGTGGTATTTTCTAAGTTTGATATGAAATCTGGGTTTTGGCAAATCTAGATCAGTGAGAAGGATAAGTACAAAACTGCTTTTACCACTCCTTTGGTCATTACGAGTGGAATGTGATGCCTTTTGGTCTTAAAAATGCCCCTAGTGAATTCCAAAATATTATGAATGATATTTTCAATTCCTTCAGTCATTTCGCCATCGTTTATATTGATGATGTTCTTGTTTACTCCAGTTCCATTGATGAACGCTAGAAACATTTGTACTCGTTTCTAGATACTATCAAAAGAAATGGTCTTGTTGTTTCTACTAAGAAAATTAAACTGTTCCAAACAAAAGTCCGTTTCCTTGGCTATGACATCTCTGAAGGACAAATTCGTCATATTGATAGAGCCATTCAATTTGCTGATAAATTTCCTGATGTTATCACTGATAAAACCCAGCTCGAAAGATTTCTTGGATCATTGAATTATGTTGCTGATTTCTTGGTCTGATGTTCATACTTCCCTTGTTAAACAAATTAAATCTCATGTTAAGACACTGCCATGTCTTGATATTCCCACTGTTAATACTTTCAAAATTGTTGAAACCGATGCCTCTGACATTGGTTATGGTGGTATTCTGAAGCAAAGGGTTTCCCTAGAGTCTTCTAAACAAATTGTTCACTTTTATTCAGGAATCTGGAATAATGCACAGTTAAATTATAGTACTATTAAAAAGGAGATTTTATCTATAGTACTATGTATTTCAAAATTTCAAAGTGATTTATTAAACCAAAAGTTTTTATTGCATATTGATTGTAAAAGTGCTAAATATGTTATTGAAAAAGATGTTAAAAATATTGCTTCAAAGCATATTTTTGCCAAATGGCAAGCTATTTTAAGTGTTTTTTATTTTGATATTAAATATATTAAAGGATCTCAAAATACTATCCCTGATTTCCTTACCCGTGAATTTCTACAGTGTCAACATGGCAAGTAGAAGATCCAAAGATACACATCCTGCTGAAACCTCCAAACAAATTGTCAAAAAAGAACTTGTTTCTCCTATTGAAATTGCTAACTGTTTCACCACCCTAGGAACCATCCCTAAGCCCAATTACTCCACTATTCTTGCCTCATCCTATGACCCTTATGCTATAACCCCTGTTAACCAACCTATTAGAACTGCTTTTCCAGAAATTCCAATATCCCTTAATATATCAAAAAACAATATTTCCAAAACTTGTTTTGTATTGAACCCAACAGAGCCTCAATTTCTGATCCTCTCAAACTTGCTAAAAGTTATTTCCCTCCAAAGGTTCACTGGAATCTTGAGCATAAAGAAAAGAATTTACAGTATTATTTTGATCTCCTGCGTCATGAAAAATCTATTATTATTAACACCATAAAAGACAAAGATGATTCCTCCAAAATTATTTACCACAGTGTTTACCTGGTCAATATTATTCCTGAAGAAAAATGGGGTCCTTCCCCTAATTCTACTAAAACAATGCCCATTTCTCCCATCCCCTATTCCTACCATGATTATATCACTACTTGGTCAAGATTTATGCTTCACCAGAATGAAAACATGTCTCATTCCTGGTTTTGTTAATTTCGATAAAAGTTTCACTGGTTCTCTGCTTCTTTGGTTCAACCGTTGGTGGACCCAATTTGGCCTTATTACTGACATATTTCCTGAACCATTACTTGATGCTTTTGAATGTTTCAAGAAATTTTATAAAGTTGATGCTTATGGTACTAAGTTCCTTGCTTTACTTCACTTTGTTAAACGCCATAAGATACCTTGGATATTAAAATGGCAATATGAAAAGGATGGTGATGTTCTCTCAAGACACTGGTATGTGAAATGGTGGGGAAAATTCCCTCATACTCAAATTATTGTTGCTACTATTTCTAGAGAATATTCATCCACTGTTGCTCTCCCCATTGCCAAGGATAATCCACCAGTGCAACCTCATGTCCTTACTAATGCTCCCTCCTCCTCTTCCACCAAGAATACTAAGCCTCCAGCAAAAAATAAGAGCTCTCCTATTGATGATTTAAGGAAAAACCCTGATGCTCTTTTTACTTTACTTAAATGGGCAGAAGAAGTTACTACCAATCATGGAGATTCCAAAGCCTCTTCTGAGGAGTCTGTCACCCACAACCCTTATTTCCCCTACGACCAAGACCTATTTGGACATGATGAGGATAACACTCTTGATCGTGGGGAAAATTGATTGATACTATTTGTCTGGCCTGCACAATGGCCAAAATGTTACAAGATTCTCTATTTATATGCTATAATGATGATGGATGATGTTTTTCATGCTTTTAACTATTCCAAATGATGATGTTTCTCATGCTACTTTTGACTACTTTCAACAAGAAAAGGACAAGCCTCTTGCTACAGATGTTTGGAAGCCAAAAAGAAAAATTCACTATTCATTGCACTGTTCACGGATTACTATTCACTGATTACTGTTCACCAAGTAATGTTTACTTTTTACTGTTCATGACACTGTTCACTCCGAATTTTGCCTATTTAAGGGGGGTTGTCCCTTAAGTTTAGTTCAGAATTCTCTTTTGGAAAAACCTTCTTTCCTTTAGAAGCCTTTCTAGAGAGAGTTCCCACTACTACCTTGTTCCTCCTACTATTACTACCACTATTTCCCTACAAACCTTGTAACTAGGACTAGTTCAAGTTTTGTAACTGTTAACTGAGTATTCGCAGTGGTCAGAGTTCTCACGTCCTTGATGGGGATTAAGGAACGGCTCTTGTATGACCGGCGCTTTTGATGCATGTTTAACAGTGGTATCAAGTTAGATCCTCTGTCGACATGAGCCCTAAAGGCAGTGCTGATGGCGGCCTAAGCAGGATGGCGGCACCTTGGAACGATAGGTATGCCTCCCCGCCTAAGCCTTGTCTAATTTTGGTATCAAAAAAACCAGTAGCAAGGCGTCGCCTATCGTTCCAATAATTGGGGCCTTGTCTGATTCTCTAAACCAAAGAAAGCTTGAAAAGGCAAAAAGCCAAAAGAATATCCAAAACATTATCATGTAGAAGATTTTGAAATGACTTCCTTTACGCGTGGAGTAATAGTAATCTTTAGAGTGGCGAAGAGACCAAAAGAATCTATCTGACTTTAAAATGACTAAAAGTCAGAAAAAACTCTTTGAATATCATCATTTACGTATGTAGTGGAGTAGTGATGTAGGAGCTTTACCAAGGAGTGAGCATTACTTCAAAGTAGAGTATGTGACTTCATAATAATATGTTTGGCCATTGTGCAAAGCCATTCATTAATATATATATATATATATATTAATGATATTTTTGAAACAGTAGACTGATATTAATCGGTATCAAATATTTCGTTCTCACCAAAACACCATCAGTTAAAGTATTTAATCACTCTTGAGTTGAAATAATCATGGTAATGCTCAATCGCGGATATGGTGATGTGCTCACAATTTCCCAAAATACTTTCAAGTTAGAGAGACATGAGATGTCTTTCCTTTTCTTCATAAGCTGGCAGCAATAGGTTATTCAAGGAAGGAAAATAGGATTTTGAACCTATTGGATACGTGTCTTGCTCTATTGCCATCCTCTCCTTCATTTCGTCTTCTAGTGTAATTGTTCCAACTAGTAGCTGGCTTTTCTAGTTAGCAAGTAACGAGTCTAACAGTTAGTTACTTCTTCCTTCTTCCTTTTTGTTTTTCTTTCTTCTTTAATTGGTGGTGGGTTGGATTGCCTTGGTTTTTCTTTGGGTTGTCGCTAGAGTGTGGCTCCTAAAATCCAATGAATTTTTTTATGGCTCAAATGGCTTTTCGGCTGGAGTTTTTGCTTCCATTGCCCCCTTTGTATGAATAACGGGTCTCGGGCCTTAATTAAAAAGGCTATGGGCTTCAAGCTTTGTTCCGTGTAGTGAAGTAGTTTGGACTTCGGAATCCAATGCTTTAAGAAAGAGATCATGAGCTTATAACCCCATTTCAGGCCTAATTCGTGTAGACCTTAAAAAATTCTTGCCCTCTTTCCATGGTCCTGGCTAATGCTTATTGTCATAATTTTTTCTTTTTGTTTGGGCCTTGTTGCGAACATGATGTGGTTAGCGCAATGACGCTATGTCGTGTGTTACATGAAAATAAATTAATAAATAACCCCGAACAATATTCACATAGGATATTTGGGTTTCATCATGTAATCTAAAGTTCAATCATCAAGCTTGATTCTCATGCATAAAAATCATAATCATGCATAACTGGAATTAAAAATGCAGTTTTACTTGTAGGACTAAAAGTTGTTCAATTTCATTCGTGAACTAAGTTGGAGTTTCTTCATGATTTTCTAGTTAAAATTTGGTTAAAGTTTTACTAATAAATAAGTCTTTTTTATCATTTATATTGCTTTGACGTATAGGAAATTTTTTTTTTTGGGATCAAGTGAGTGAGTGCCTAATACATTCTCATCTCATAATTTAGCCTTTATGAGTTTACTTTGGTTATAGATTGATCCCAGTTAATTAATTTAACTACCTAAGTTTATTAATTATTCAAATTACATGCAAATCACATGGAGGCACAATTAAATCACCAAATTAAATTAAATGCAGCGAAAATTAAATTTGACACAATGATTTTATCATGATGGGAAAACTCTTCACAAAAAAAAAAATCCCAACGGATGAATTTCAGGTTACCACTTGAAAAAAAAAATCCACTAATCAAGAATCAATAGGTTACAAGTATAAGAAATCTTACTCCACTGGTCTATCCCAAAATACCAACCTACAGTTAAACCTATAGCCTATACTAGTATCAGTTTCAATACTCAATTGGATTTGTTTTTGTAGATACTTCTCATTTGCACGGATCCCAGTACGTGACTAACAACATAGTAACTTGATTGTTGTTGTATGATGCAGAGTTCTTCAATCTACTCTTGTAGATTTGGAAGCAGCTTGTTATGTAACCCTAAGGCACACAAGAAGTCATAGCTGCTTCTGAAAACATGTATTTCAATATGTCTCTATGTATATGATGAAGGCTGTAAAAAAAATAGCTTTTATATGTTGAAAACCTAGTGTATGAAACCCTAGAAAAGCCTTGTCATCATAGGCCAAAATTAGATTTGAAAAGTCAAAATCCTCGAATCTCAATAGATTGACAGGTATCAAGCCAGATGTTGAGATCTTTTGTTCCAGCTTTAACCTTGTACTATTTCTTGAGTATTCTTGATATCTTCAATAATATAACTCGTTGAATACTAAATGACCTTCTTGAACACATTAGAAATTAAGGCTCAATTACAAGTAAAGTGTGTTTTGTCTTAGGATATGCCAATTATATTAAAATATGACCCTAACATACTTGAAAAGATATAGTTATCAAGGAATTTCCAATTTCCTATGAACATTTGTGGGACTAAACCCTAATAAGATTACAAAACTTGCAATACAAGTGTGGTTAGGATTTTTTTGCTTTCACATCAAGTAAGATTGGACTTTGACATGACTAAGATAGGGCCTTGATATTTTTTAAATAGTTATTTTGAATCAAACATTTAATGAAAATAGGGTTTAAGTTATCATTTGCCACAAGCCTTTTCTTTTAGCGTTTAGTTTATTTTGTTAATATATATGTGGCAGAGCTAGAAATTTTACTTTGGGGACCACATAAAAATATGTGATTAATTTTTTTTTCCTATTTGTATATATATGTTAATGTTAGATACAATACTTTAAGTCATGTTCCTTAGGTTCCCATTTTAGATTTTCGCCACTTGTTTAATTTACTAACAGAGCAAACCACCGTTAACTTTCTTTCTTTATTTTTTATTTCCCTGGATGCGTTAACAGATCTACTGTGTTTGTTTCTCAAAAAAATAAATTGCCAACCATCTTGTTCCATCGTTAGCTTAGAAGAGACACAAATCTTAGGTACCCAAATCCTTACCTAAGGTACACAAATTTTAGGTACACAAACCTTAATTACACAAAATGGCTTTGGCATCCTTACGAATTATGAGGTGTAAAACCCAATTCTCACATTCTTCAAAATCTGCAAAATCCTCCTCTTCTTCTACCACTATGTCATCGTTAACAACATTTTTGTTCTTATTTGTTCTCAACCAAAACTGTATAAGGCCAACTCATTGTGTCTGCCACCACCATCCCTACCTTTAATTTTATTATTATGCCACAAAGATAGAGACTTCAAACTCAAACGGTATGTGAGGGAAAACCTTAAAAATGGCACCGTAAATTGCTGAGGCTTTGCGCTCACCTGAGACAGTGTGTTAGGAAACCCACCACTTGTAGAGATCATCGTCGAGCCCAGCCTATGATGATGAGAAGTGGAGGGTCTAGCAATTTATTTGTTCCTTACGTTTCTCATTAGTGTCTTCTTCTAAATGGGTTTTGTTTTTTTTATTTTTTAACTTTAACTCATCCAAGGAAAAAAGAAAGAAAAAAAAAATTAACAATGGTTAGCTTTGTTAGTAAATTAGATAGGTGGCTAAAATCTAAAAGGAGAACCTAAGGAACATGACCTAATGTACTGTATCTAAGTTTTTCCCTATGTTAATTATATCCATATTATGTACAATAGTCTAAACAATGTTGTAAATGTATTTAATATACAAGTTATGGTACACTACCATTAAAAATTCAAAATGATATTTTTCTTTCGGGTTTAGTACTTGGAGATTTGAAAAAAAAAATACTTGGAGATTTGAAAGGACACTCAATGGGAGTTGAAGTTTCAATATTAGAACCTAAAGGTGTATTACTTTCAGATTATTCTCTTCCTTTTTCTTTGGAACAATGAATCAATAGTTTTTAACTTAAGCATATATTTAGTTTTTAAATTAAATTATATAACCCAATAAGTATAATGATTAAGGAAAAAATTATTAAAATATAAAAAGGTAATTTAAAAAAAAAAAAAAAACTACTAATAAATTAAAGATTTGCTTGAAAGTAGACAAACAATCATTCAAATCTCAATATATGAAAAATATAATCAAATAATAAATTAAGTTTATTTTTTAAATAATGAGCAATTATTTTGCTTAGCAAAAAAATCACACTAATCAATATATATTATAATAATAATAATAATTGTGGGTGCCCGAGGATCGATGATGAATTTGAAAGGTTGCAGCATTGGTATGGGAATGCCCCGGGTCATAGGCTTGAGGAGTAAAGCCGCCCGAGGAAGGGAGCGAATAAGTCAAAATACTCTATAGTGTTCTAAGGGGGAGCTGGAGTCTGAAGAGAGTGTCAGTGGACAATAAGGAAGCTTCTAGTCTGGTGTAGCCTGTTGCATCCGCATTAAATGGTAGACAACAGTTTTATCAGCCGCATAGATAAGGAAGTGATCTAAATAGTGTAAGCCACAGTTAAGCAGATTCTTTCCACCATCTTCCTCAAATGTGAAAAGTGACAAGTGTCAAAAAAGGAGAGGGGTTAGGTGAGTATGGATGGTGGAGATATGCTGGAGGGAGAAGTATATAAGGAAATGAGAGAGAACCGAAAGAGGGATCGGGAAAAAAGAAAGAAAATAGAAGGAAGAACACTAAGAGAGGAGAGTGAATAATATTACTTTTTATGCAAACTTAATCTCCTCAGGAGAACTTGTGGAGAGCTTGATGTTAATTTTTTTCTTAATATAAACCTTACTCTTTCTTGATTTCATCCTCGGACAGGGCCTTCTATTGTTGTTTGTTCCTTTCTCTTACAAATTTTATTGATTTGGGTCAAGGTTGAATTGCACAACCCACTACTCTAAGTGGGCTTGGGCTAACCAAATTTTTTGGTCCTTACAATAATTTTATGTAGTTATTATTTTAATAAGAAAATAAAGAAAAAAGTGAAAAAATTAAAAGAAAAATTTGTCTTTTCTATTTTTTGAGATAATTATTAAAATACTATGTATTTATTATAAGTTTGTGAAAGTCCAATTATTTTAATCTAGTGATATATACATTTATCAATTTATCACTAATAAGATTGTAACATAGTATAAATGAAGTTTAAATGTAATTTTAGATTTCTTTTTTCAATATTAAAAAAAATATTTGATTGGGCATTTGGAGGGCTAGAATCAGATATGTTATTTGAAAAATTTTAAAATGATTGCCATAACTCATATATAAGTATATTTCTCATTTTTCTCAAAACATTTTCCCCATGCCCCAACGTAACTCTGTTACTTAATATAACTTTTTAAAACCTTACATTTTCAGTACAAGTATATTTTAGCCAACTATATATCAGCAAAAATAATCAACAAAAAGGCAAATATATTGATGCCAACGGACACCGATTATCCTTACGTTTGGTTACTGAAAAAAATATATATATATAGAAGTAGTAAATGAAAACTAAGCCTAGAGAATCTCTTCCTTTCTTATGCTTTCACAGCAACAAAATAGGTAAAATGAGAGAGAGAGAGAGAGAGAGAGAGAGAGAGAGAGAGAGAGAGGAAATTATTATATTTTTTGACATTATGAATTGAGACTTTTGCCGGTAGGCATGAAGGTTATGCAAATCAAAACGTTGCCACCACCCAAAAAGGTTGAGCCCATTTTAGAAAGTAAAAGTTAAGTATTACTTCATTCAAAAAAAAAAAAAAAAAAGTTGCCTACATTTTTCACACTAGTTTCTTTTTGAAACCAAACAATTCATTCATTAATTCATTAATATGTAAAAAATCTTGATACAAAGCATCCACAGTAGGTGGTGGAGAGTCTTCCATCCAATACATTTCATCACTAATAGTCCTAGCATGTGGAGCTAAATAGTGTGCAACCATATTACCACCCCTTTTAATGCAGCTGATTGAAGAATATTGCAGCCCCTATGAACAAGGTGTTGGATGTAAGTTAGTAAGTTTTTACTAGTTTTTATCTGAACCCACTTTTGACATCATTTTTTTTATTTTTAATCTATCACTAACAATCTACCACTTCAACAAATATTAAATTTTTTGTGACTCTAAAGTCTAAACTTTCTTATTAATATTAATATGTGGTTCCTAATGGAATAGATAAGAGTCACACTAATATATCTTACGAATGCAATTAACAAAACTACATTTCTCAATTGCCCGATTGGTGTGCCTTGCCTTATGTTTTCATTGCAGCGGGCAAAATTTTGTAAAGCACATCTACTAGAAGCATGGTGGTTTTCCAGTGGATACACTCCAACTGTGAACGAGTACTTAGAAAATGCATGTATTTCAGTGGGTGGTTTTGCAGCAACTATACATGCATATATACTGCAAGGGTGCACCTTTACCAAGAATTGATTTCATTGTATCGAGAATGGCACAGAGCTAGCTAATATATTGGTCATCCCTCATTTCTCGACTTAGTGATGATTTGGGGGTATGTCTGGTAGTGGTACAATTATCCGCAATCTGAGCTAGTGGAGCTGTAGTTAAATTTACCTATTGCTATAGGTTCTGTCCTGTTTGTACCGTGGCAAAATTTAACATATTAAGTAGTAATATCAAATCCATTAATCCTGCTAAGGTATATACTAATTTCCTTTTTCTTTTATTCGAAGGCTGAGAGTAAGAGAGGGGATGTGGCAAAATCCATCCAGTGCTACATGGTACATGAAGGCATATCCGAAATTGAAGCAAAACATCGCATAAAGGAATTTATCAGCTACTCATGGAAAAAACTGAACAAAGAGAGTGCCAAAAATTCCCTTTTGAATAAACTTATTGTTCTAAGGTGGTACTCCAAACCAATAAAATAGGGTTAATCAAATAGTAGTATGATTCGATGTAATTATTGATTAATGCTATACTTGAGCCATTACAAGTGGATTTATTTGGACAAGGGATGCTTGGCAGGTCAACTGGTCAAGGACAGTTGTTCAACTTCGAGGTGCAGCAGCCAACGGGTAAACTATAAATGAATTTTCCAGAGTTGAATCAAGCATTGCAAGTTATTACTTTCTCTAAACTTATTAAATTAATCTACTCTAACTATGATAAAATTTAGACTATACGTTAAATTCTATAATGATTTCGTTTTATCTCAAAGGCTAAAATGGAGGAAAGGATTGAAGGAAAAAAAAAAATCCATCCAGCGTAACATTATCAAAGAAAGGCACACCATACAAAAGAGTCAAAAAAGCACCCAAATGGAAACGAGATTAGAATATTAATTAATCGGGGTGGTTAAAGACCACATATTCCCAATGATTATAAAAGCATAATCCAATGAAACCACATTTTTCTTTTCAATAACCTTTTAATCGAAACTTCGCCAAGCTGTAATGCAACAAATTTAAAGACCCACAATTGTGAGTGGGCAATGTAGTGAGTAGTGACCAAGTTCTTAAAATATTCACTATATGTTAAAAATAGAAAAGATAAAAAGATGAAATTAGCAATATTAAAGCTTCACACATTCCATGTGGAGGTCAGAATTGTCATTCTAAAGTGGTTACATTTTGGAAAACAGAAAAAGCTAATGTAAAGAGAAGGACGAGTAAAGTAAAGGCTTATGATTATGATTTATGACCTCCATACATACATTTCATTTCTTACTAACTAAGGCTGGCAGTGGTAGAAACGTAAAATGAAACAGAAAACAGGCCATGAACAAAACACAAAATCCCTCCAATGGACAGAAAATGATGGTGTGTGAAACCACAGGAAGCCCTTGACTTGCGGTTTGACAAAGTCCCTATCACCAGCATGGACAATCCCACGGCAAATATAATCCTGATCAATCACAAAAACAAAAAACAATCAAGCCAAAGTACTATTCACACAATCAAGTCCAGGCTCAATTAATTAAGACATACCAAGTGAAAATGAGGCAAGCCACTGAGAGTTGCCTACTTGGGGAAGCCTTTTCGAGCTCTTCTTGAGAACAAATGCAGTTACACCCACCAAGCAAGTTGGCTATGACATGGGCTAGACCCAGAAGTGCAGCTGCACCTAAACCCAGCTTGAAAGCCTGCTCACTTGGCTCTTTACACTCGAATATCCATAGCCTTAGGTGCTTGACCTGTTGAAAATTTTTGAGTTACAACATAAAAAAACTAAAATAAAAATACAAAGTTTTCTGCTTAGGACATACCTTGTTTTGTTCAATTTCAGCTTCAATGCCTAGGATCCCGGCCATGACATCCATTGCCACTATCACTAGACAAATAAAAGCACCTACTATCTTGGCCATTTTTTATTTTTTTTTTGGGGAAAATATGGAGTAATTGAAAAGACCAAATTCTCTCTCTAGTCTCTACTATGTTTTAGATGAGAAGGAACATCTGAACAAAGTTTAAGGGGTTTTAAAGAGTAGTAAAGTGTGTAGAATGGGCATTAGCTGGGGATAAGCGGGTAAAAGCTTCTTTTGTCTACACACTTTATGTTGCTTTTGTGACTTCTCTCTCTTTCTTTTTCTTCAGTCTTGGATTCCTTTGATGGGGGAAGAAGGAAAGTAGGGTATAACCCAGCTCATTTGGGAGCGTGCCTAGGCATCTATGACCTAAACAAATGACCAAACGGTGGCAAGTCACTGTGATTCTTTGACTTTTAATATGGATTTACAAATCATTAATTTCTACCCATGAATTCTAATTGGTAAGCAGATACAAATCACGGATAATAAAGTCACATTATCCTTCTATTTGTGTTTTTCCCCCCGTAATTCCTCTTTTTCTAAATTTGATCATGGCAATCCCAACCTAAATTTTAGGATTTTAAATTCTCTCTGCTGTGTCTTGAATTTTATGATCATGATCATGGTGAATATATCCAAGTATAAAAAGGCAATAGGGTTCTAAAATGTTTGGGTAACATTTGGTTAATTTTTTTTGTTTAAAACAAAAGAAGAAAAGAACACCATGATCATGGTGAATATATCCAAGTATAAAAAGGCAATAGAGTTCTAAAATGTTTGGGTAACATTTAGTTATTTTTTTTGGTTTAAAACAAAAGAAGAAAAGAACACCTCCCTTAATAAATTTTTGTTTCATAAAACCTCAAAGTACCTTTAGGAAGGATCTTATCTCCTGAAGGAAGAATTGTCATTCTAAGTGGTTAAATCTATATATATACCTTTACTAAATTTTTGTTTCCTAAAACCTCAAAAAGACATCATTATTTGTGTTTTGAAATTATCTTCTTGTAATTTTTGGTCTTCTTAAGACTATACTCTTAAAGCCAATGGTTCATTAGTAAGATACACCTTTATTTATTTTATTGTTCCTATTTTGATCCTCCAAAAAGTAGGGGAAACCAATTGGACAGATCTTCAACATAAGCCTTCATATTATAGTAAGAATGTCAGGATAGCCAACAATACAAAGTGGGTTAAATGAGCTTTGTGAAACATACAACTGTACAAGCAAACTATAATACTGTTGAGTGATCTTTTCTTTTCTTTTCTTTTCCTTTTGTGATGGGTTTGATACCTTGATTAATCTTTCTACAATTAAAATTTTGGTTTCCTCATAAGTTGTAACGCATGATGAGGGGTCAATGTCATTTGTGTGAGAAGCCACTAGCAGTCTAGCACATTGGCAGATCTGGCTTGGTTGAAAGGGAAAAAAATGTCCTCTTTTTGGGCTTG
Organism: Quercus ilex subsp. ballota; assembly: GCA_032727855.1. Taxonomy (NCBI): domain Eukaryota; kingdom Viridiplantae; phylum Streptophyta; class Magnoliopsida; order Fagales; family Fagaceae; genus Quercus; species Quercus ilex. The sequence goes on from CM064915.1 coordinate 37,545,760, forward strand.
CAATAAATATCATATAAAAAGTCCTAAAAGACAAAGCTCAAAACGGGTGCACCCTGCCTGTACACCATCGAACCCAAAGTTTTCTTCACTATGTACCGCCTTTTCAGACCTGTTCACATAAGCGTAGGTTTGAAAATGGGGTTTCCTGATTCTCAAATTTTTTATTTTATAAAGTTTAAATACAAAATTGGTTGTAATCTAAAACTACAAACTTACTTAATAAAATAAATATTACTATATAATTTGAAAATTTAACCGTTGAATTACATTTTCTTTACACTTTTAATACACATATTAAATTTTGTGTCAATCGGATATTATTTACTGTATAAACTTTAAACTTATATTATATGCATAATTTTAAACTATAAAAACTTGCAATTTAAAAAATTTATTGATGACATAACTATTAATCTTTAATTTTCTATAAATTTTGTAAGCATGGAGAATATAAGAAGAATATGTAATTCAATGGTGGATTTATCAAAATTCACCTTCAATAAAAGGATATTGAGTAAGGTTGTAACCTACAATCAATTTTGTAGCTAAACTTTATCTTTTTCTTTTTCCCCCCAAAAACAATCCTCTTAGTGGGTTCACTGTAATTTACCTGTAGAGACGTTATATCATCATCATGGGCTCATGGCTCAATATTTACGATGCTCGAGACTCCCTATAAAAGTTTAATCTTCACATATCTTTTGTTATGAATGTGCATTTTTTATTAAAAGTAAAATTGCACATGGTAGGATGGCATTCAATAAATAACTGCTTAAAATAAAATTCAATTGATAAGTCACATGATCCGGAATACAAATATCTCAATTTTTCAACTTTTCTTCAATAATCTCATTAAAATTTCTGGCTTACCGTTATTGGAAAGGGAGATTTGAATTCAAATTCTCTCCAACCAAAGGCCTTGTAGCTAAATTGGCACATCCTCATGTACAAAGTGTTTGGGAGTCTAGGGGGGAAAGGGTTCAAACTGCGAAGTTAGCAGCATGTTGTAATTATTTCTCAAAAAAAAAAAAATTCTCTCCACAAAGGAGTAAAGTTTTACAATCACTATCTTGTTAAAAAGGAAATTATTATTGAAGAAAGAATTCCTCATATAAATAAATAACTACTTATCATCACCCAAAAAAACACATACATTCTCACATAAATTTATTTCTAATCACTTTACTCGAACTCCACCGTTTAAGAGATAGCATGTGACCTTTGAATTATTATAGGATTATATATTTTACTATACTATTTTTTACAACTATCATATATGGTAAACTCTAATTTATCATGTATCACTTTCACATAAAACAACCATTTTTTTCTCCACTATTTACAATTTGTCGAGAGTTGTGATGACTAAAAAGTGTGATCCTAAATTTTTAATGAATTTTTGGTGATTTATTCAATGTCCATATACTTTTATAATATTATACATACAAACAGTTAGATTGACAAGAATTCTTTACCCATATTACCCCTTCACAGTAAACATATCGTCAAGTGAAACTATTGAGCTTTAAGTAAGGGCCTACCATTCAAACCCAAAGAAGGGGAATAAAAAAATTAGAGCATTTATCAATTATGTAGTACACCCAGACAAACCCAAAGGAGATGAATTGGCTTATATAACGCAACCATGTTTGAAATCAAAAAAGTTGGGCCCCAATAATTCTTTCTTTGGTTTACTGGATTTGGTTAGTCCAGATACTGCACACAAGCTATCTCAAACTGTCTTACGAACATTAGTGACCAAGCCCAAACTAGGAAACACAATTACTCCACAACCAAAAAATAAAAAACAGTCCCAGTCCCAGAAGAACAAGCATATAATAAAGAAGGAATATGTGCCTAATTAATATATTTAATTCATGAGTCAGTCTACATAGACTTGCACAAAACAATCCCTCATAGACCATGCTGCAAAGGCACCAAACACAAATCATGGGGTCACGCTATTCGCTATATTAATTCTTCATAAACTATATAGCAGAAGAATGTTTTGGTGACTGAGTCAGAGAGAGTCCTTGAATGTGTCATTCTTTCACACCATTAATACCATCGTGTACAAACATCACCAACCAAATCATCAGCCAAACAACAACAAACAAACAAACAAATTCCCACAAAAACAAAATTCAGAAATTTGTTTTCTCTTTTCCCTGCCCGACTTTCTCATTCGTTTAACTTCTCCCTATACTTCTCAAAACACAAGATTCAGAAATTTGTTTTGTTTTCTTTTTTTTTTGGAGCTAAAACACTAGACTAGTAGTAACCTTTTCATATTCCTATATGATTTCCCTTAGTTAGAAAAACTAAAAAAGCCAAATAGCTCAAAAGGGGCGTGGAATAGACGCGCCACCAAGAAAATACTCTGATGAGTGTCAGAGGAGTCAGTGATTGAAGAAGAGCCTGGACGAAGATGGAGCAAGCACCAGTTGGTGTTGTTGCCGCTGCTGGAAAATCAGCTTTTGGAGCAAATCCAACTGCTCCACAGAGACAACGCAACGGCCTTTGGAGTAGAGCACAGTCTGAGCAACACGCGAGTTGAGTAGGACCCGGAGGACCTGGTTTCGGGTCAGCCTCTCCAGCCCACCAAACTCGTAATTGGCCGAAGAGGATGAGGATGAGGATGAGGATGATGAGGAAGAAGGAGGCATGGTCTGAAGGGCCTTGAGTTGGGCCTGAAGGAAGGTGATGTATTTATGGGCCTCGTCCATCATGGTCGCCATGTCCATCTTCGTGTCCCATGGCATTAGCCTCTGCAAGCTCTGCGTCTTCTCGCTCAGCTTCTGACGGCGCCTCCTTGCCAGCTTGCTCTGTGGCATCACCCTGCAGCTCTGCACGATTGAGTCTAGGGTTTCCTGGCTCTGAGTCGCCGAGTCAACTCGGACTCGTTTCGATGGCAACTCAGGAAGAAGAGGACGATAAAGTTGGACTTGGACCGGTTGAGCTCGGGTGAGCTCGAGGGAGTGTAGGTCTGGCAAGTGGTGGAACGGTGAAGAAGATGATGACGTAGAGTTGGTGAGAAGAGAGTGGTTTGGGTTTGGGATTGGGATTGGGATGGATAAGAAGTTAAATGGCTGAGTAGACTCAGTTTCGAGGAACCCGTCCGACGGATAATAAAACGGTTCGGTTTTGGGAAGCTTGAACTCCGACTCCGAGCGAGCGTAGTTGAGAGAAGAGCTTTCTCCGAGGTGGGAGGGGGAGCGGTTGAGATTGAGAGCCGGAAAGTCCTCGCTGAAGAAGGTGGTAGCTGATGAGGGCATTGTCTGAGTAGTATTCAGAGTGAGAAAAGACTGAAGGCTCACTCCGGAGAACATGGCGTCGAAGTTAGCCTCATCAGAGGCAGAGCTCTCCAAATTCCTCTCCATTTTTTTCACTCGCAATCAAACAGAGCTTTCACAGAGAGTGAGAGAGAGAGAGAGAGAGGGGTGATGAATCAGAATGCATAATGTATAATGTAAAATATATATATATATATATATAACGAGAGAGAGAGGGGAGGGGAAGGGGGACACGTGGGGGAAGAGGATTGGTGCAGAGGATCGGAGCGGCTTGGACGTCGAGGATGATAGGGTCCGTACAGGTACAAACGTGACAGGCAGGCAGGCAGGCAGGTACAGGTTTATTTTTGTGTGCAGCTACTTTGTCGATTTGTCTGATTCTCTGCGGCCGTTTCACATCACCGGGAAACGGTTTTTTTCGATTTCGAATTTTCAAGGGTCTCATTTTTTTTTTTTTTTTTCATTTTTTTTTTTGGCGGTTATGTGGCAGTGTCCGTTGGATGCCAATTTTGGACGGCTGAGATTGGTGAGCTCAAATCACGTGTTTTGCTCGTGGCTCGGAAGGGAGGAGGAGAGGTGTTTTTAACTTTTAACGAAAGCTGCTGTTATCTGATTGTTGTTGGCTTCGAATTTTCTATTTTGCCCCCTTGGATTGGATCAAAAGAGTCCGTGGTTGCCTGCTTTATGAAGAATGAATGGAGGGTTTATTTGGGAATTTCAGTATAAAGAGTAGACACCCACGCAATTCAATAATTACCGATTGGGATAACAATAAAATGTTGGGCTTGTGCTTACACGTGTTACAAGTTGTGTTTCATTGGCTGGCAAGATAGGATATTATTATGATATTATCTGCTGAGGCCTTGAAGAGACGGTGTTACCTTTGCTAGGGTGGGGCGGGATGTGTTCGGGTCAGGTCAGACGGGTTGCAGGTCAAACAGGTTACGGGTTAAAATTGATCATTTTAAGCAGGTTAAAAACGAGTTTGGTCAATCGGATTGCGGGTCGGGTTGGGTTGGCCCGTATTTTTCACATGAATTTTTTTTTTTTTTTTATAGATAAAACAACATGTATTTGCCATTTGAAAAGTTATGCAACAAATTACTTGAATGTAAAATGAATTATCTTGAATTCGTCACTTATATTAAGAATGAACTCAGTTAAACATATTAATACTTATTCAATAATTTTAAAATCATACAAATCCTAACATTGCTATCTAAAACAAAATAATACAAAGATAAGTAAAACAAATACACAAGTTTTATTTTTATACAATATCAACATTCCAAAATATAAAATAAAATTACAAATGACTTATTGGATAACTCATTTGATAAAGAATAAAAACATATAAGAAATTTACAATCTTAAAAATTAATTTTATAATCTATTATCAATTGTGATTGGCACTTTATTTCAATTGAGATATGCATTAAAATTTGACTGCTTACTTATTTATACATGATCTCTTTTATGAATATCATATCATTGTTAAGCAACACACACTCTAGGAAATATCATAATTTATTTTGAAAAACCGTTTATTTTGAACATAAATTGTTAAAAAAATAGGTCTAAGCATTCATAATTTATGTTAATTTGATACTTTGGCTTCACTATTTTCACACTTGTGAATGTTTCTCACACATGTCTACAATTTTAAATTTATGTTTTTAACTCTACTGTAACCAGATTATCTTGGCATGTACTTTACTATTTGATATCTAAAAATCTTTACTCATTACAGAATGCTCAACCATTTATCTTTCAATTAATTTGCATGCAATTATGTAAATGTATCAATTGTTTCCTTAAAACTCATAATAAACAATTAATCCAATATTGTCTTAATTTTACTATTATTTTTACCCCCAAAAAAAAAAGTTTTAAAAAATGATTCTGGTTCGGGTCGCGGGTCAGGTCGGGTTGACCCGCAAAAAACACGGGTCAGGTCACAGGTCAACCCATTTTTGCTTCGGGTAAAAAAATTCGGGTTCGGGTCGGGTCAGAAAATTCTGACCCGTTTTGCCATGTCTAACCTTTGCTCATCAACTAAATTGACAATACAAACCTACAAAATTTCTCCAAAATATCTTGAATTACAAAAAATTTTACAACTTCATGCAACAACTATTACGAGGCAGAGTGTAATTAGTAAAAAAAAAAAATAGTAAGTCTATGTGTAAGTAATAGTTAACTACTCATAGTCTGCCACATCAAAATTATAGCAAAAGAGTTGTGAAATAATTTGTAATCATAAAACTGCTCATAAGATTCAGTTACAAACTGTCTTTAAAGCATACATTAAGAATTCATTTTAGAAATTTTTTTAAGAAATATTGAAAAAGCGATTAATAAAAAAAGTAAGTCATTTTTTCAAAAAAAAAAAAATCCTAAAATGATTTTACTAACGTTTGTCTTAAGAGCATAAGTTAGTAAAACTCTTTGTAATTCGAAATATAAGTAATAATACTCCAAATGGTTCTGAATTCTGAGTGCACATCAATCACTTTACAACTTCCAACCCAATCAAATACAAATAAGGGGAAATTATACTTTGTCCATCTGTGATTTGCCTAAAAAACACTTTACCTACTTGTGATTTAAAAATTGGCACTTTACCCACCTAAGATTAGCTCTATTTGTCTCCTATTACCCACCTCTATTAAAAACAGGGGTAAATTTGTATTTTGGTTACCCTTTTATGTCTCTCTCTTCTCAAAACATAAAAAACTAAAAAATCAATAAAAAATGAGATCTAAAATTTAGGTTTAAAACCTAACTTTTACCTCTTCTTTTCAAGAGAAGAAAATTGATTTGTCTTTTCTTTCTTTTCATTGATTTTTTTCTTCTTTTTATTCTAGCTCTGGGTCCCACCTTCCTCATTCTTCCACCTCCGACGAAACGAGACCGATACCAAGAGTAGTATCACCAACGCGTTCATCACCATCACCAAGCTCCTCCAAATGCGCATCGAGAACAGTGCCCTCATGCGCTCGCTCACTTCTAACGTTAGCATCGTCATCATGTGAGTATGAGTATCAACGGTGGTGCTATGAAGCACAGGTGCGTTTTCAGATTCGGGTGTGGGTGCGGGTGCAGGACTCGGCAATTTTTGAAAAAGTAGGGTGCGGGTGCAACGGGGTGCGGTGATTAAAAAATTATTAAAAATATTTTTATTAATATTTTCTATATATTGCTAAGCATAAATTATAAAATTATGTTTTGAAAATACAATTTTATGATTTTACAATTATAATTGAAATTATATTTTTAAAATACAACTTCACAAAATATATGCAAGACTGTGTGTAACTAATTATATACAACAGTAATTAATCTATATTAAAATCTCAATTGTTTTATAGGGCACAACTTCACACGTGTTTCATTCATGCACTAAACTAAATAAAGCCATAGTGCTTCTACAGTTCTTACGCACACGCCAACTAGACTTCTTCCACTCTTTTTTGTTTCTCTCTCTCTCTACAATCAACCCATGGAAAACTACTCCTTCACTTCATACCCTGACTCCGGCAAATCCTCGCCGTGCTCACGTGAAATCGACTTTGAGAATCCGCTGTCATGGGACGATTAGCCTCACTAGAACTTCAAAGCGAAGTGCATGTGTAGCTATGGCGGCAAGATCCACCCTCGTCCTCACAACAATCAGAACTGTTAGGTTTTAAACCCCTTAAAACAACAATTGGATTAACCTAGTTTATTTAGCAAAGTGATTAACTTAGTCAAATTATGCAAATCTAGGTTAACACAATCAAATAATCATATCAAAATATAAAGCAGCGGAAATATAAATAACACAATGATATGATCACCCAGGAAAACCAAACCAGTAAAAAACCTGAGGAGGATTTAACCTAGTTATCCTTAAGGTAAACTTGAATCCACTATATGAAAAAATCGAAGTTCATACAAAAGAACCTACAAGCACCCACGCTCAACTTCCTAATACTACCCACCAGTAGAACTTACTGACACGACCATGTGCAAGCTCCGAATCCACGGACTCCTTCTTTCTTGGATTCTCCACAAGATACAAGCACTCCTGCTTGTGTTTCTTTAAGCTCCAATGGCAGCAACTGAGTTGATCATCAAGATGTTGAAGTAATCTCTACCTTGAAAACCCTAAGTTTATGTGAAGGAAAGCTCCTTAAGGATCTTACAAGAGATTCACACAAACCGCAAATATGAGCAACAAGAGCATCCAGTGCTCCCCTAAAAACGTGACTAAGGTTTCCTTTATATAGTGGGAGAAGTAGATCTGAAAGCCTAATCCTTAATGGGCTTGGGCTGAGTTGGAAAATTCTACAGAAAAACGTTATGCCCGAGATTCGATCGATCGAGTCTAATTTTCGATCGATCGAACTAGACCGAAAGTCACTAATACTTCTGCAGCCAGTCGATTCCAATTTTACATAAAACGCTCACACTTTGAGCAAGTCTAAACAAGACTAACAACCTGTTTTGATCATGGTTTGCTAACAATGCACATTAGAGTTCTAAATACATAAAATCCTAAGTCTTTAGAACCTAACAAACTCTCCCTTTGGCAACCCATGACAAAACACAAATTAAAAGTTCAAAGTTTACAAATAAAAGCCCTTTATAAAAATAATGCTCATAACACAAATTCAATCCTAACTACTATCCATCAGTTGTAAGTGTAGACAGCAGCTCAATTGAATCAACCTGTATATTCCTGAAATACTAAACAAAACACATAAACGCATGTGTGACAGAAAAACAGTAAATCAACAAATAAATTCTTGACTTCACAAAACACAAACAAAGACATATATCATGAATAACTCATAAATATAAATCAATGAGCAGTAAACAAGAAACAGAAATAAAAACATAAGTAAACTAACTCTCCCCCTAAGTTAGATACAACAAAAAGTTTTTATTTATATTCTCCCCTTTCAAAAATAATTTCAACTCCCCCTAAACAAGACAAACATGATTCCCATAAATCAATAATTTCTCCCCCTTTTTGTCACGTATTGATAAAGACAACTCATACAAAGAGTAAACAGTCACCATACGCAATAAAGGATAAGAGAAAATAGAGAATCAAGGGGACACAAACCACTTCAACTCTATAGAAAATAGAGACAACTCCCCCCATGAACAACAAAGGTTTAAAAAAATTCTCCCCCTATAAAAATAGGAAAAACAAAACAAGTTTTTGGAAAAAAAAAAAAAAAACAGTTTTAGGGAAACTTTAGGGGGGGGGGGGAAATAAAAACACACAAACCAAAGTTAAAAACTAAGGTGAGAATACACATGAAAAAAAAATATTCTCTCTTTCAATAAATGTAAACTTGACACTATGTGACCTATAAACAGTTGCATGAATAGAGAAAAATATTTGCACATTGATTATCCATATATCTCTTAAGAAAAATATTTTCTGCAGTTCACACATAAGAAATAGCATATACTAGAATGTACAAAACTCAAAAATTAATCAATCAATTTTTAAATCAAGTTGAGTACTCAATTTAGCAAAGTGTATGCATGCTATGTGTGAAAACAATGAGAGATATGACTGCAAAACTGCAAGATGGATACAAAAATCAATATAATGCATGTGAATCCTAAACACAAATGATGCATGAAAAAATATGTCATGATGCATGCTCTAATGCAGTGAAACTAAGTTCAATATAAGTTAAATTCACAAAATTGGCTTGAGCATAGAGTTTCTAATAAAACTCCAAAAATTTAACACCACTTGTTAAGTTTTTAGGAAAAATTTGAACAATTGATTATCACACAAGCTAGAATACACAATATAATGATCAATTACATCAATTCAACAAGTCAATTGCATTAATTGAACCTAATTTTGAACAAAATCCCCAATTCGGGTACATTCAAGCTCTAGAATTTCCAATTTCTCAAACTTTAAACACATTTTGCATTAAGATCAAGGAACTTTTAATCTTGGATGGTTACAACAAGATCACACACAATAAAATGTACCAAGTTTAGTAAAGAGTAACTTGTGTAGTGTGTGCAACTAGCAAAAGCTTGAGATACATGTGAGGTGATATGTAAATAGAAATCAACCACAAAGTCTACAAAATTCATCACATAGAATTTAAAAGAGACTACCACCTAAAGAGTTACATCATATAACTCCCACATCTCCTAGATCATAAGCTTGCAATCATGTAAGTTTCTTGAATTTTGCCTCATAATATACACACCAATTTTAATTATGTGATTTGGCATCAAGCCTAATAGTACACACCAATTTTAAGCATTAAGCAATTAAACCGAGGTTACACCTTATGTTCTTTTTGTGCACGTGCTACACTTTCTCGAGCACAGAATCTTAAAATATGCACTAAGGTGTTCATAATTGGCTAGTGAACAGTGGTGAGATGGTTATTTATGTCTTTCTCAAAAAGTTCAAGTCTAACAGTTAAAGACATGTGACTTCAAGATCAAGACAAAGTGATCAAAAACTATAAACATCTTCCCACACAACATGGACTACAAAACTCAATTAGTAAAGTGTAATAAATAAGCTCATCAAAACTAAACAAGGTACATAAACTTGTTATGTAATGATAATATGGTCAATCCTTGATTATAAATCCAAGATGTGAAATACAAAACACAAAAATCTTTTTGGTTTTTAAAAAAAATTTATGACCAAGAACAAAAAGCACATATTGCTAAATGAACAATGTAAAAGCAATGCATGATAGTGCTTAACTAAGCTATAGAGGGTACACAAACAAGAAATATCAATTTCTTAATTAACCCTTGAGAACATATACAAATTAGTACATACTCGCACAAAATCAGAAATAGCTTAGCACAAACTATTCAAGTTTCTCCACAATATCAAGCATGTTCTAAATCAAGAGAGATATCATAATTCATGTAATCCTCAAGAAAAATAAAACAAGACACAAAATAAAATATTTTTGTCTTTTTGAAATTTTTCAATGTTTTTGGATTTTTTTTTTAAATAAAAAACAACCTAAAACAAAACAACCAAAAATAGAAACAAGACACGTCCACAAACAATTGAAAAAATTAAATCAGGGACAAGTCAGCAACACTCACCTTGGAGAATCTTTTCTCACCTATATAGCACGATTCTTCAGCTTTGTAGGTGAAAATCCATGTGAAGCAGAGTGTATTTGAGAGATTATACCAATCTTCCGAGAAAGACTGAAATCCTGCAAATTCCTTTCACAAGCCAACAAGCTCAAATTTTTCAAAACAATATGAAACAATTTATATAGACTTATGGCAGGAGAAATATCATCACAAATCCTATACTGAAACAAAGAATCCTTAAATTTCAATTTATGACAATTAAGACGAATGTGACCACAGACACCACAAAAGTGGCAAACAAAAACAAATTTAGGAACATCAATATTCCTAACAACAAATCTAGTCTCAGATTTTGGTTTTTGCCTCAATAAAGAACAATTTGGTCTAATATGACCAACAACACCACAACGGTGACAAGTAGACACAAAAATAGATTTATTATGCTCTCTAACAATAGGTTTAGACATAGGTTTAGAAACTTCAGAGTCAACATCAGAACTTTTACCTTTGTCTAACCTAGCACAGTAAACCTTTTTCTTTATTATTCCTCTTGAAAGAAGGGATATAAACTTTCTCAGTTTTAGACTTAAGAGAAACAGAAACACTTTTGTTATTAACAGCAGGCTTGGTACTAGTCAAATTTTCAATTTTAGCTTTAGATTCAACCAACTCTTGTTCCAAGCTTTTCATCTTCTCGTCTTGAGAGGAAATTTGATTTCTCAAAAATTCATTCTTTTTATTAGATTCATCTAATCTAACAACTAATTCCTCTTTTTCAAGATTTGACAATTTTAACTCTTCCTTGAATTTCTTAGCAATTTTCAAAGATTTAGATAATTCCTTACGAAGAGTTTCAAGAGCATCAATAAAATCAACAAAAGCACAAGCAAAAACATGATCAAAAAGACACTTCAAATTATCCATGACAACAGGGGTCAAGGATCAGCTCTTAGATCAAAAGATCTAAAACAAAAGAGCTACCTGCTCTGATACCACTTGTTAAGTTTTAGACCCCTTAAAACAACAATTGGATTAACCTAGTTTATTTAGCCAAGTGATTAACTTAGTCGAATTATGCAAATCTAGGTTAACACAATCAAATAATCATATCAAGATATAAAGCAGCGGAAATATAAATAACACAATGATATGATCACCCAGGAAAATCAAACCGATAAAAAACCTGGGGAGGATTTAACCTAGTTATCCTCAAGGTAAACTTGAATCCACTATATGAAAGAATCGAAGTTCATACAAAAGGACTTACAAGCACCCACGCTCGACTTCCTAATGCTACCCACCAGCAGAACTTACTGACACGACCACGTGCAAGCTCCGAATCCACAGACTTCTTCTTTCTTGGATTCTCCACAAGATACAAGCACTCCTGCTTGGGTTTCTTTAAGCTCCAATGGCAGTAACTGAGTTGATCATCAAGATGTTGAAGTAATCTCTATCTTGAAAACCCTAAGTCTATGTGAAGGAAAACTCCTCAAGGATCTCACAAGAGATTCACACAAACCGCAAATATGAGCAACAAGAGCATCCAGAGCTCCTCTAAAAACGTGGCTAGGGTTTCCTTTATATAGTGGGAGAAGTAGATCCGAAACCCTAATCCTTAATGGGCTTGGGCTGAGTTGGAAAATTCTGCAGAAAAACGTTTTGCCCGAGATTCGATCGATTGAGTCTAATTTTCGATCGATCGAGCCAGGCTGAAAGTCACTAATACTTTTGCAGCCACTCGATTCCAACTTTACATAAAACGCCCACACTTTAAGCAAATCTAAACAAGACTAACAACCTGTTTTGATCATGGTTTGCCAACAATATACATTAGAGTTCTAAATACATAAAATCCTAAGTCTTTAGAACCTAACAAGAACTACTCCTTCACTTCATACCTTTTAAAAAATTAAAAATTAAAAAAAATAAATAAATAAATAAACTCGAATTTCGGCCTGAATCGGCTTCAGTACGGCCTGACTTGGTGTGTTTCGACGGTTTTGGCTGATACAAACCGATTCGGCTTGAGTTGACACGAATCGGTGCTATCGGGAAATGAAAAAAAAAATGGACACAACATCGACGCGCGGGCAGCAGCGTCACTTGCGCGTCGCCACGTCAGACGATGGTGCAGAACCCATTTTGCCGCATCCATGCATCCCAGCGGTGGTGATCGTCATTCCCATTTGTGTTATCGCCTTCCTTGTTTTCAAAACTAACAAACACTTGGGTGGCTCCAATAATTTTCTCTTTCTGACATGTAATTCCGGGGGTTTGGCTAGAACTACCAGAATTATTGAAGTTTCTCTAGGAATTACAATCGATGTACTCGTGTAACATGTTATAAAACCTATAGATTATACCAAGCAGACAAAAACAAATTTAAAAAGAAGAAAAAAAAATTTCTTTGTTTCTATTTGAACTAATATTTTTTGTACTAAATTTAGTTGATCAGCCAAAGTTAGAGTAGAGGCCGAAATTAAACTACTAGCAAAACACAAGCTGGGTTTCCAAATTAAAAAAATATAATAATGGGTTGATTTTTGCGATTTGCTTTGTGTGTTGTCTAATCTTTTGTGTCTGAAGTCTGAAATATGAATGAGGTGTGAGTCTGTGACCGTTAAGGATTGGGTCTGCTACGACAGGAAATGCATAATTTTAATTTTTAATATGTTAAAATAAAGAGAAAATTGCACTTTACCCACCTGTAGTTTGGCCCGTTTTAAAAGTGTCCACCCGTGATTTAAAAGTTATCACTTAACCCACTTGAAGTAACCTCCGTTAGACACCCGTTACCCACCTCTGCCTTTTCCATTAAAAAATCTCATTTACTATATAAGCCACAGTAGAAACAGAATTAGAAGCAACATATTGAAGAACAACTTCTCTCTCACCATCTTAGAAATCAAATCTTCAAACCCAAATCCCATATCGTGACCTGAATCTTGTTCAATCAACACAATAATTGGTTCCCTCTTGATGTATATACTACCAACAAAAAGGAACCCAGACAACAAGGGAAAACAAAAAGGAACCCATGTTTTTTTTTTTGAGATTGAAAGGAACCTAGAAGATTCCCCATCTTCTTTTGATGTCATAGATAGAACAAATATGCCAAATCCTAACAACTCACAATAGGAAAAACCATTACACTCACAAATCCATTAAACCCACAAAATTTGAACCCACCAACCATAAGGAAATTTAAACCAACCTAGAAAATTCGAACCCACAAATCCATTAACCCCAAAAAAATTGAATCCACCACTCTCCGCTGCTTCGATCTCAACCGATCTAGAAATTAGGTTGCTCTGATACTCAGCCAATCTCACGATTTCATTTTTCTTGTTTCTTTGTTTTTGCTTCCCAGTATGGGGTTTTGGGTGGTGGTTAACAGCGGTGGTGGTGTTGGAGGTGGTAGTTTGGTAAGGCTATGATTTGATGGTTCAATGAGTTGGCTGTGGTGTTGAATATGTTAGATTGCTGGGTTTTTTTTTTTTTTTTTTCTTTTGCAAATTTTTTTGCTAGGTTTTTCTTGTTTCTTTGTTTTTGCATCCCGGTCTGGGGTTTTAGGCGGTGGCTAACAGTGGTGGTGGTGTTGGAGGTAGTAGTTTGGTGAGGCTATGATTTGATGGTTCAGTGAGTTGGTTGTGGTGTTGGATTTGCTAGATTGCTGGTTTTTTTTTTTTTGGGCAAATTTTTCTTTTACTTGCAAATCTGAGTTTTTTTTTTAGAGAACCTAGCAAAAGAGAGAGGGTTTTTTTGCTTTGTCTACCCTCTTTCGTAAAACTTTGTGCTAATTATGTATATGAAAAATAATGAAACAAATTTTATCTTGACTTGTTTTTTGATATTTTTCTTTTATGTTTTTATGTGAAGAAGAAGAATGAGAGAAAAGAGGAGAGAGACATAAAATATAATGAAAAAGACACATTTACCCATATTTTTAACGGTGAAAAGGGGGAGGTGGGTTACGGACGTCTAACGAAGAGCACCTCAGGTGGGTTAAGTGACACTTTTTAAAATACAGGTGGCTTAGTTAAAACTGGCCAAACCACAGGTTGGTTAACTGCAATTTCCCCTGAAATAAAAGATCTAAAAGTTGATATATGAAAAGAATATGTAAAATTTAAGTTTTAATTCTTACAAAACCTAACTTTTAAATTTTATTTTTCCTTGATTTTTTAGTTTTTTTTATGTTGTGAGATGAGAAAGATATATAAGAGTAATAAAAATACAAATTTATCCATGTTTTTAACAGAGGTGGGTAACGGGAAACAAACGGAACTAACCTTAGATAGGTAAAGTACCAATTTTTAAACCACAGGTAGGTAAAGTTTTTTCCGGACAAACTATAAATGGGCAAAGTGTAATTTTTCCTACAAATAAAGAATCCAAATCCCCATGACACTAAAGAACCCAAACTCCACTAATTCTATGCCGCCCTCACTTCTCAATCGTACGCAAGGAAAAATTTCTGAATAATTCCCACAAAATTTGAAACAAACATATTCACTAATTTGAAAAAAAAAAAAAAAAAAAAAACTAATAGCAAATTCACAAAAGAAATCAAAGCAACAGTAAGTAAACTAATTGTGATTTTTGACTAACCAAATTTATATCTATATTTATATTTATATATATATATATATATATATATATATATATATAAAGAAGTTAATGCATAGTGTTTTTTTGTTGTTACGCTTCTGATGAGCCACACAACACCCACATCATCCACTTATTTCTCTCTCTCTCTTTTAACTTTTTTTCTTCTTATTAATTATTAACTTATTGTTACACTTTCTCAAACCTTTCCTCTCATTTTTACCTTTTCATCTGCCCACGACTATCTACCTCATTATCACTCTTCTTGTATCTTTTTATCTTCCTTTATATTTAGCTCTTCTTATTCTCATCTTCTTACTATAATTTGCAATTCTCTCTCATTTTATGAATAGCTTTTACACACACAAAAATTCTCTCTCTCTCTCTCTCTCTCTCTCTCTCTCTCTCTCATTTTTTATCATTTTTTGGTGGAATTTTTTTTCTTGCATCTTTACTTTAGGTTGATTAATTTTTGTATTCTTTAGAATTCTACTTTAGATTGATGTGGTTTAGTTTTGTGTTTTTAAGTTGTTATCTTTTCCTTCTTCTTTCCCCCCCCCCCCCCATTTTTGAGGAACAATATTTTCCTTTTTTTATTTTTTTTTTATTTAGTAGATATTATTCTATTACGTTATAAAAATAGTATATAAGAATATAATGTTGTTTTATTACCTAATATGACTTAGATAATTTGGTGTTTATTACTATATCTTTTATTTTTACTCTTTTTCTTCGTATCTTATTTTCTATAAATTTCTCTCTCTCTCTCTCTCTCTCTCTCTCTCTCTTGCAATTCCTCTAGCATTCGCATCATTTCGTTTAAAATTTTCTGTTTATTTTACCATAAGAACCTATTTTTTTCTATTTTACACTGTCACTTTCCAAAAACACCCACATTAAACTATCTATTATACACTCTATTTTATTAAAATAAATTTTTTTATTCTTTTTTATTATTATTTTATTAAAATATCTCCCAACTTACACGTCTCTTCTCCCTCAAACTCTCTACCTCTCTCTCATCCTAAACCCAGAAACTCGCCTCAAAGTCTCCACCTCTCTCTTATCCCAAATCCACAAACCCACCTAAAACTCTCCGCCTCTCTCTCATACCAAGCCCACAAACTCAACTCAAACTCAACTCTTTGCATCTCTCTCACCTCTCAAATCCCTCATCTCTCTCTTCTTAGTCTCTTAGATCCCTCATTTCTCTCTCTCTCTCTCTCTCTCTCTCTCTCTTCTTAGTTTTCTTTCAACCAAAACCCACACACTCACACATAAATTTCCTCTGAGCTCATTCTCATACCGTCACCGATCTCCATACACGGCAATGGTGACTAAGGTTGGTCCATATTCGCTGGCAACATAATAGGTGGGACTATGATAATTTAGGTTTAGGTTGATGGTACTCTGTTGATGGTTTATTTTGGGTTTTTTGTAAATAGGTTTGGATTGATTTTCATTGATTTTTGGTTTGATTTTCTATTGACTTTGAGTTTGATTTTCCGTTGATTTTTGTTTTGATTCTATTGATTTTGTGGTTGGATTATTACATGTTGTAATAGTGGTGGTGGTGTTTGGGTAGTGCTAGGTTGCGGTGGTGGGTGGATGGTTGATCTATTGTGCTCTTTAGATTGTGAGAGAGAGAGAGAGAGAGAGCTTTGGCCTGTGAGAGAGAAAATAAAATAAAATATTGATTTACACGACTACAGTAACCGTGTATATTTACATAGTTACTGTAGCAGATGTGTAAATATACACAGTTGAACACCCATTAATGTGGGTAGTTTTGGAACAAAAATGTGTAAATTTCAGAACTATTTCTATTATAGAAACACTGATGTGAATGCTCTAAGATTGATGAACCATTGTGTTTTTTATAACTCTATTTTGAGTCAATATATTTTGGTATTGTATTATTTATTTCCTTATTATAAGCAAGGTTTTAAAACCCGGACCAGACCGTACTGGGAAAATAGTGAATCTCTCACAATCATGGTTCTTTTAGCTTAAGAACCGATCTATGCCAAAAAAGCAGAGAACCGTTCAAACTGCAGTTCAACTGCACGGTTTTGAGAACCGTGATCAGACCGCTTCTCACAGCTCCCTTTGAATCTAAACCTAAAAAAACACACAGAAAAACAAAAGAAAAAGAAACACAATTGCTGGGATCAGAAAACGTCTGATCTGACCCAGAAAACGTCTGATCTTTGTTTTCAGTCACTTTGCTTCACTCTCAAAAAACGTCTCACATAATCCAAACACAAAACAAAAAAAAAATATATATATATATAATTCTTACAATAAAGTTGAATCAGAACTAGCAAATATGAAAAAAAAAAAAAAAAAAAAAATGAGCCGATCTGACCCAGTCTGGTGGTGGGGAGGAGGACGAACGGCGGTGGGGCGGCAGACGAGGTAGTGCTGCATGGTGAACACTGATCTCCACCGGCTTTGTCCTTTCGGCGACTCGATCTCCACTGGCGCCGCTTTAGATTCTCCTCTCTCTCTCTTCTCTTTTCTTTGATGTGAATATGTTTTTTTTTTTTAGAAAGCTTGATGTGAATATGTGAATGTGATAAGTGATAACTGTGAAGTAAATGTGAGGTTGAGAGTTGAGTAATAAATTGGGTCCGTATGAAAATGTGTGGTGGTCTTTATCCTTAGTTTTATTTTATTTTTTTTATGTAATCGTGCGGTTTTTTTTTTTTTTCCCCAAACGTGTGGTATTTAATATTAAGAAATGAAAATTAAGAAATACTACCACAATATTTTCACAATAAATTTTAAGTAATAGATTATTATTAGCTAATATTGGTGAGTAAAAAAATAATTTCAGTAATGGGTTCAAATTAGAACTAATAACAACTTTTCACATAAGATTTTGATGTGATTCCTGTAAAAATATTGCGAAAAATATTGTGAATATAACATCACAATTCTTTCTTCATCTGCTTTTGTTTGTATTGCTTTTTTATCTCTTCTTTTAATTTCATTCACTTTTTTTCTAGTGCTTTTTTAGGTTTGTAAATGTGAGCTAGACAGCTAGTCACGTGAGCATTGGAAAGTGGAACCTGGAAAGATATGATGCTTTTAATTTTCTTTTTATAAAAAAATGGTTATTATTATTATTGGATAGATATTTCATATTTGGGCTATAGATGGATATATTAGACATAGTTAAAATATGGATTTATAGTTTTAATTGGACTATTTTAGTTAATTTTACTATTTTTTACTAATTTAATATTTTTTTATATATTTAAATTAATTATTAAATTAATTATGATGTCATCACGGTTCGACTCCGATTCGACTTTAAAAACCTTGAACCTCTCCTTTTTACGATTCAATGAACGGTCCGGGTCTGAAAACCTTGATTTATAAGTAGTCTCTCTTTTGGTTTGATTTTGTTTAAGAGCATCCATATTGATGGAAGCTAAAATTTAGCTATTTAGCACCAACAAAAGTAACTTTATATATTTTAACTTACCATTTCACAATTCACTATATATCAATATATCAATGGCCTTATTTTCCCAACAAAGTTAAACACCATTAACTTATTTATTATTTTTTTTTCTCTCTCTCTCTCTTATTCTCTGTCTCTTTCTTCTTATGTCTTTTCCCCTCTCTTCAAGCCACCAAATCCACAACCCCAAATCAATTACCGCCACCATCACAACCATCATCACAGCACCACCAAACAACCACCATCACGATAGCCTCAAGCTCAACCAAAAAACCAGCAACCAACCAAAAAAAAAAATAAATAACAGTAGAAAATGAAGACCCACGAATCCAAACAGTAGTCCAATCAACAACCCACCACCACCACCACCACCACCACCAACACCCACAAACCCATACCTACTGCCACCCACATCCACCACCACCATGGCCACACCGACCCACAAATTCCACCACTGCTACACCACCCACACCACCATTAGCAGCCCACATCAACAGAAATCGACCACCCACATCAACAGAAATTAGATCAAACCCATATCAACAAAAATCAGATCAAACCAAACCCATAAACACAAATCAAACCATAAAACCAACACAAACCCACCAAACCTGAATCTAAAAATGGAGCTATCCATGGCTACATGAGTAATTGGTTAGAGGAGAGAGCAACGAGTCTGGCCATGGTGGGTTGGTGATGGTGGGTCTGTCCATGTGGCGAGGTTTGAGGGAAGAGGCGAAGAGTGGAGAAGTGAAGAGAGAAGGGATGAACGGTGAAGAAAGAGAGGCGAAGCAATAGAGAAGACAACAAAAAGAAAAGAGGTAAAGATAGGAAGGAGACGTTCAAAGAAAGGAAAACCAGATATAGAAAGAAAAAAGAAAAAGCTAGAGAAGAAAGAGAAAGAAGGAAAAGTAAGAGAAAGAAATAATAAACAATTATTATTATTATTTTTCCCTTTGAGCTATAGCGCACAGGTTGTGCATTGTAGTTAAGAAGCCATAATTTTTTGCTTTGGCTCCACCAATGGAGCCTCAGTTTTGTAGTTGGTGGTGCTAAAAAGCCATATTAACTGAGTACCTAACAATCTGTAATAAATGCGGAAAATCAAAGCAAAAGGTTTGCTACCTTCGTCCATGATATAACCAGATGAAGCAATATTCAAAGTCAAAACTTTAACAATATTGGGATCATCCAAAGCAAGAGTAAGATCAGGATAATAGTTGAAATAAACAAGACTATCATACAAAGAAGCAATAATCATACCAAGAATGCTATCTTTAAAGTGCTTAAATCTAGCATCTCTTAAACACATGAGAATAGAAGCATTAATACCCTTTGGGGTGAGTGGTTTAATAGCAACTTGAACCATACCAATATGCAAATAACTGAGTTTTTTGGCAATGAAATCATTAATATTTCTTTTAGAAAACAAGCAGCATTTTTCATGAGTTTTTGAAATAGAAAATATTTGTTCAACAGTTCTTACTTTGTAAACGGGATGAAAAGTAGTTTCGGCCCAACTAATTTTGTAAATAGGTTTAGTATCAACTTTGGGAATGTTCCATGTTTAAGAGATACTAGATTTAAGCACTTTAAAGATAATATTCTTGGTATGATTACTGCTTCTTTGTATGATAGTCCTGTTTATTTCAACTGTTATCCTGATCTTATTCTTGCTTTGGATGATCCCAATATTGTTAAAACTTTGACTTTGAATATTGCTTCTTCTGGTTATATCATGGACGAAGGTAGCACACCTTTTGCTTTGATTTACTGCATTTATTACAGATTGTTAGGTACTCAGTTAAATCCTGGTTGTTTAAATAATGGAGAACCTTCTGGTAAAACTATGTTAATTCAATGTTCAACTCCTGATGCTAAAATTCAAGTTCCAAAAATGATTCAATGGCAAGATGTCAAGCTTCCCACTGAATGGTCGTTGGAACAAGAATCCCCTGTTGCTAAACCTGTTTTTGATGAGTTAGATCTCACAAATATTCAACAATATCTTGATGGTACTGTTAAAATAAGTTTTCAAAACATTCAACCCTTGAGGATCAACGAAGGAAGACATTCATTTGCTGGATCTGAAAGTATTTCAAAAAGAGATCAAGATCTCAATGAATTTTTGCAAAAGAATTTTGAAAAACCCACTGATTTAAAATTAAAAGGTGTTTCAAGTGATAAATCTCAAATCAGCTCTGTTTTCTATTCTACTAAACCTAAACCTTCCTTTCCATATGGCAAAACTGCTAATGAAGAAGAAGAAGATACCGGATCTGTTTGTCCATCTGATTCTGATTTTCCTCCTATTTGAAAATCCTGTTAACCAATTAAGAGTTTTGACTGTTTTAGATGAAAACTTTGAAATTGTTATGGTTTCATTATACAATGAATTTATGCTTTCAAAAAACAGATCTAAAAGGAAATATTTCCAAAATAATTTTGCTCAGTCTGAAAAAGACCGTGTTAAAAGAAAATGGAAAGAAAAGATGCATCAATTGAAAAAACATATTTTGTTTTTTGATTTCCTTGAAAATTATTATGTTTCAAAAGATGAAGTTTCAAAAAATCATTTGAATATGATAAAGAAATCAAATTTTGTTAAAGGTGACAAAACCATTGTTAGGCCTAGTCATCCACCTCTTGAGACTATTTTGATAACTACTGGCAACACTGATGTTAAAGCTTCTTCTTTCAAAATTGCTGATGATCAAACTCCTATTGTTAGTCTTATTGAACAAAACAATTTTACTAATGAATCTTTGCATGTTATTGGTCAACAGCTTGACCGTATTGAAGAAAAAATTGTTGAAAGAATTGTTTCTGTTGAAAAATCTGCTTCTGTTCAAAAACCTGTTTCTATCAAGACTGAGGAACCTTTGATTACTTTACCCAGTCATGATAACAAATTTAAGTTTAAGACTTCTCAATCTAAAACTCTTGAAATTGTTGAAAAAATGCTTGCTGATTTAAAAGTTAAAACTGAGGATACTTCTACAAGTACTCATGCTGCTTGCACTATTTCAAGAAATGAAAAAGAAATTGTTTCTGATGAAAATACAGATTCTGATACTATTTCTTCTATTTCTGCTAAAAATGTTTTTGAAGATGATTTACCAGAAATTAAAAGATTTGTTGGAAATTCCAAACCCATATTTCTTACAAAAAATTGGTATTCAAAACCTACTCCTCCTAATATGTAGTTTGAAGAAAGACCTTTTCAAACTCAGTTTTCTATTTCTGCTGATAAAATTTATGAATGGAATATTGATGGTTTTTCTGAACAAGAAATTATTAATAAAATGGGACATATGTCTATGGTTGGTATTGCTTACCCAAAATAATCATGATTTTGACCAACCTGAAATTGTTGATTTACTTGCTACTGGATTTTCTGGTACTCTTCGTGGATGGTGGGGTTCATATCTCACAGAAGAATCCAAAGATTCTATTAAACATGCTGTTAAAAAGAATGATGAAGGTTTGCCTATTTTTGATGAACGTATTGGTCGAGGTATTCCTGATGGTGTTAATACCTTGATTTATACTATTATTAAACATTTTGTTGGTACTCCATCTAATGTTTCATCTCGAATTTCTGATTTGCTAAATAATTTGAGATGTCCTACTATGTCTGATTATAGATGGTATCAAGGTGTTTTCCTTTCCAGAGTTATGCATCGGAAAGATTGTTACAAGCCTTATTGGAAAGAAAAGTTTATTGACGGTCTGCCTCCTATTTTTGCTCATAAAGTAAAACAAGAATTAATTGGTAAAAATGATTCCATTGATTATGATAATTTAACTTATGGTGATATTTTAAGCACTATTAAAAAACTTGGAATTAATATGTGCAATGATGAAAAACTGTTAAAACACCAATTAAAGAATAAAAGAAAAGCTAAATATGAAATGGGTAATTTTTGTGAACAATATGGTTTACCCCCTATTGCTCCTTCCAGGCAAAAGGGTAAAAAACATGATAAAAGCCATAAAAAAACATAAAAAAATACAAAACTAATTTCAATGATTTTTATGCTAAAAAGAAAAATGTTCCTAAAAAATATGTTAACCAAAGATCAAGTAAAGGTAAATGTTTCAACTGTGGAAAACCTGATCATTTCTGTAAAGATTGTAAACAAAAACCTGGCAAGTTAAAAAATAAGTTTAACATGTTAAATATTGATGATAATGATCAAGAAGAATTATTCAGAATCCTTGAATCAAACAATTCGTCTAATTCTTTGGAAGATGATTTTTCTTCTTCAACTGATTCTTACTATCATTCTACTGATGATTCTTCTGATTCTCCTAATATTAAAATTGGTTGCAGAGATTCATGTTGCAATGTTATTAAATTTGTTAATACTCTCACTAAAGGTGAAGAAAATGAAAGTTTGTTGGTTAAATTGATAGGTCAAATTGAAAACCCTGCATTACAAAAAGAATATTTGGATCAGTTCAAGAAAAACTTGTTAAAAGATGAAACTAGTAAAAAACCTAAATCAACAATAAGTTTTGAAGAAACTTTGGAAAGATTTAATAAAAAGAAATCCAAAGATTTAACTGTTAATAATCTTCAACATGAACTTAATATTGTTAAACAAGAGATAAGTGAATTAAAACATGAATTTAAAAATATGAAAAGTAATAACCATAATCTTAAACAAGAATTGTTAATGTTAAAAATTGATCAAAATAAGTCTGATAATGAACAAGATGAGCTCAAAGATGGAGATGAATCCAGTCAACAAGCTCTTCTTTCTGATAAAGGTAATGCTGATGATTCTCAATTTGCTCTTGTTAATAACATACTTCCTCCAAAATGGTTCACAAAAGTTAAAATTGTTATTTCCCATGATTATCATTTCACTGTTATTGCTATGATTGATTCTGGTGCGGGTAAGAATTGTATCCAAGAAGGATTGATTCTTTCAAAATATTTTGAAAAATCAACCGAAAGATTGGTTTCTGCTAATGATTCCCAAATGAAAATTAAATATGAACTGAATAATGCTCATATTTGTCATGATAATGTCCGTTTTAAGATTCCTTCTGTTCTTGTCAAAAACATGACTGATAAAGTGATTCTTGGTCTGCCATTTATAAATGCTTTGTATCCCTTTCTTGTTGAGCATGATGGAATTACAACTGATCCTTTTGGACAGAAAGTAAAATTCAAATTTGCTTTAAAGCTTGAAATTGATATTAATGATGCTTTAGATTTTCTTATGATTTTCCTACTAATGTATCTATTCATGAACCACAAATGAGTTTGTGTCAATATTTCATAGACAATTTTGAAGGTAATGCTAGTAGTGCCAAATTGTCGACTATTACCAATTACCCTAATATTCTCAATGATTCTTTGCAGGAATTAGGCAATGATGCGTGGATAAATACCACTAATAAGTGGGATAATAATAATATTTATATTTATACCACTAGTAAGTGGATTATTATGGTTCCCTCGACAGAGAGGAAAAACAAGGGAAAAGCTCATGCACAGGACTATTCTCAAAACAAAAGACTCCCAGCCGGACAACCTTTTGAAATGTATGAAGGCGCATCTTCTGGGGTAAAACCCAGTGGATCAACATCCCTTCAGGAATTTGTCCCGGCAACGATGACATATTCTAGTGGTGATATGATAATTGCTTTACAGGAAGTCTTATCCAGATCCTTACAATTTCATAATGGAGTCTATAGTGAATTACCAGATTCCATAAAATGTATTCTCGATAATCTCTATTCTGCTTTTACTAGAAACCACTGCTCCCTGTTTAAAAAAAAAAACCCTCCAAGCTCTCGAAATCCACCTTGTTAACCTTACTGCTCAAAATGAGGCTTATATGAGCCACTATGCCAACCCTATTTCCAAAAACAACCCTGTTTCAGAAAATGACTTTGATTCAAAAAATGACCTTGATTCAGAAAATGACCTTGTTATAGAAAATAATCTTGTTTCAGAAAATAAGGCTCTTAGGATTCGTCTTGAAACCTACATTAGTCAACTCTTTGGCAAAGAGGATATCCATTCAAAGGATAGGATGACTATAATGAGCACTGGTTATGTTAGATTGAGCCTTAAGACCCAATCTATGTTAAGAAGTGCTTTTGCCAACTTGCCATCAGATATACAATCCCGTATTCTGAGAAGCAAGGCTATGTTTAGGTCTTTCGACCTATGGTTCAAATGTTTCAAGAAACTTATTACAGCCACTATTCCTGATCCTAATGAACTAGATGAAGGTGGTAATGTGTTAATCCCGTTGGACTAGGATGAACACTTTGGGAGTACTCTCAAAGTGTATGAAAAGAAACACCCATTTCCTGGTCTCTTAATCAATTATAATGATGGTTCATTTGTTGTTGATGATTCAGAAGATGATGATGATAGGGATCCTAACTGGCTTTCCCAAATGTTTGAATATGGCTTCATTAGGTTCTTAAAATTAACAAGCCATCACCAAGCCAGCCAGCTTCCACAAATTATTCAGAATGCTATTAAAAGATTTACGAGTCCTTTTGTTTCCATCAGATGCTAGAGCACTTCGCCAAAATGAAAAAGAGATAATTGGATGAATGTCCAGCCTTCAAAGCATCTCATTCTCATCAATGGTCATACTCACCAAGGACAATGGTTTGAAGGAAATTCTCACTTGTCCTTTAAGAATCCTTTTGCTCTTGCTGAATGTTGGAGAAATTATTTTAATAATCAAATTATTGAGTTTGCTCAGAATCTATGGAAGGATTATCATTTCATAGGAAGCACTGATAGAATTTCTATCTTTGGTCCCAGGCCATATGCTGATGCCATTGCTCACTTACGAATAACTAATCATTGTAATCCAAGAAGCCTTCTCATCTCAGGGAGAAGACCAGTGTTCGAGCCTATTTTATATTGTGGATTCTGTAATCAATATGCTATTTACCATGACCATCCATGTGATTCTCCACAAGGTCCTTTTGATCCTTTTGATAGTTATCCATCCGATGCTCCTTCCACTGATTAATAGTTAGTGTTCTCGGGATACTACTGCTATTACACTACTGTTCTAAGATTCTTGTCAGTCTGATAAAGTTATTCTCCCATGCTGTTCAGTCAAGATACTCATAATTTTGCGGTTGACTGAAAATTAAATGATATAATATTCAAGTGCGCCTGCTGTGAAGTCCCTGTGTAATCCCATGCGTCTGACAAACCCATGCGCCTACTGTGAAGATTCCATGTATGCCATATTCCCCTGACATGGTCATGTTTTATATTTTGTCATATTCTGGTCTTGCCATGCTCCTTCTGACAAGGTCTGCTTCCTAATATCTCCACAATATTCTTGGACAAGTTTCCCCATATTTGGAGATTCTTTATGTACATTTTTGGACTAAAGTTTCAAGTGTTCCAAGGCTATTTTCTGCATGATTTAGACAAGCTCCACGCTACGAAAGTAAGGAAGACTATAATGAAAATTTCACTATTCATTTCACTATTCATTGTACTGATCACTATTCACCGATTACTGATCACAGTCATTGTTCACTTTTTACTGTTCATGACATTGTTCACTCCGAAATTTTTCCTATTTAAGGGGGGTTGTCCCTTAAGTTAGATTCAGAACTTTATTTAGAATTTCCTCCTTAGAATTCCCTTCTTTTAGAGAGCCTTCTTGGAGAGAGAGTTCCTTGTCTCTACTACTACTACCTTGTTCCTACTATCCCTACAAATCTTGTAACTAGGACTAGTTCAACCTTTGTAACTGTTAACCTATTCTGAGATCTTGTATTTACTACTACTACTGCAAGTGTTTTGCTCTACTTTCAATAAAAAGTATTTTCAGTTTTATATTCATTATACTACTTGTTGCTACCGCCACCTTGGACGGATTACCGCCATACCGGACGGTTTTAAATTGCTTTCATTTACTTTAAATTCTTTTGATATATATACTGCTTGGCTGGTTCAACCGCCTTAGTATTGTTGTTCTATATTATTTGTTCTATATTTTTAGCACCACCAATAATAATGCTCTAAGATAATACTTAGTTATTTTGGAAGTAAGAATATGAACTTATAGCAAAACACAATCTTGGCTATGCATTTGAATGTCCCTATAAATTATTTGAGTAATATTAAAAAATAATTTTGTTATGAGCTTTGATTAACATGATAATCACCTTTAAGAGAATGAGAAATTTGAATAATTTATTTTAAACTAAAAAATTCTAATTGTGCAAAAAAAAAAATTAGAAGAACATAGCACACTATAACATAATTTCAAAAAATATGAACCACATCTTAAAGGAATAATATCAATCAAACATACCAAAAATAATAAATAATATATTGGTAGAGATAGAAAGATGAAAAATTATTTTAAAAATTGTTTAATTTTTAGGGAGAATAGATTATCTTCAACAAATAAAGAGAACAAATTAATTATACAGGGATTACTTAGGCTTCTAAGAGAGAGAAAAGGGGAAAGTAAGAGGATGAGAGAGAGAGAGAGAGCTAGCTTATTACTTATTAGTGAAGCCAAGCGTGTGTGTACAACGGTAAGAATGATATTGTTTTTTGGGGAAAAAAAAAAGCCTAATTTTAATTAGACTTTTCCATTTACCATTTTTAGTTTTCCTTTTTGACCCAAATTAGAGCATACATTTCGTTTACGGGAACAAGTTGGCAACTAAATGTTGTGTTTAGATCTGAATTATCTTAAAAGGGAATTAAATTGATAGAAATTTCAATACGATCAGTATGAATTTTCCTTTTTTTTTTTTTTGGTTAACTATCAGTATGAATTTTCATTATTTGAATGAATAGGCCTAAAAACTTAGATTTTAGAGTATTAAAATAAGTATAACAATTTTGGTAATGATGACAACACTATAAGTTGGTGATGGATAGAATCGTGACGGTAACAATAGGTTGCGGCTAAGACGGAGCAGAAACCCAAAAAAATCTGACTCGTACCGTAATCGGTCCTAGTTGAGGAATTGCAAACGTTAATTTCTTTGTGATAACACGGCAGCAACATTGCAATATTAATGGTGGTGATGGCCAAAACAAGAATGGTTGTGGTTATCATGGTGGCAGCAATAAAATCGTTAGTGATACTGGTGCGGTGATGGTGTTAATAATATAAATAGCAATTTTAGAAGATATTTAAAGTGTAGCTTTAACCATAAAAATTATGAGAAATTCCATATTTCACAACAAATCTTAAATGTCACGTTGTTATCAAATCTTAAATGTCACGTTGTTATCGGCTATTACAAATAGGTAAATAAATAATTAAAGTTGTAAATTCAAATAAAAACTAATATTAACTTTCCATCAATGATTTATTTTGAAATATCGTGAATGTAGCACTTTTTTAAAAATTATAC
Organism: Quercus ilex subsp. ballota; assembly: GCA_032727855.1. NCBI lineage: Eukaryota > Viridiplantae > Streptophyta > Magnoliopsida > Fagales > Fagaceae > Quercus > Quercus ilex. The sequence goes on from CM064915.1 coordinate 37,573,633, forward strand.
TCCAGAATTGTATCCAAGTTCAAAGAGTATACACTCAATCAAAACAAATTTTTTTTTTTTTTTTTAAGTTTAAATTACAAAAGCTTTTCACCTTAGAAATCATCTCCCCGCCAGAAATTCAGTCTAACAATTGCTACAAATGCCTTTCATCAAGGCCTATGAATAACAGAAAACCAATGTTTTCATCTCAGTGAAGAGCATCCCTTATGCTGACATTACATTGCCCACCTCGTAAGAATTTTGGGACTAATTTCGTATCACAAACATGGGACCAAAACATTAATAAACAAAATCTACTACCTCTTCCCATTACAGATTTAACTGCATAAATTTTACAAATTTAACAAACCTAATCAAGGTTTTGTTAAAAATATTTACTTTGGGATCTACAAAGATAACTTCTAGTCGAACACAACCCAAGCAGGCAACAGGCTCTTTCCATCTTTGCTCATGTCTAGCACGTACGACAGAGATATACAAGCTTAGACGCAAAGGGGCCCATGTCCAGATATGTTCCTAACCTGTGCAGCACAAGACATGAGAATGAAGACGCAGCAGATGGGTGCCACATCTCTTCAAAGATCGTTCATCTTGTTCTATGATTCTTTCAAGCCTGCAATACAATCCATATGTAAGGCATAAACGGGAAGTAAATAGGTTAAATTTTCAGATTACCTAACATCATATAAAATTGGCCCGACAATCTCTAAAACGTTGCCGATCAATTACAAGTGCCTTACTCTATGATGGGAAAGGATTGCACAGACTGATTTGGAAACTGTTAGAGACAGAGAAACAGCTAATGCCTTCTACTTTTTCTTTTCACTCTTCTTTTTCTTTTTCAAAAATTAAAGAGAAAATCAATGCTATTTGCTACCAGATAATGAATTACAAATCATAAAGGTGAAGAAAAACTGTACACAAGAATGAGGAAAACTGGAAAAGCAGTACAAAACAAATGATGCTTTGGAATGATTTCCAACTCCCACATTAAAGGGGCAGCTGTGAACTAAAATTGACAGATCATTCCAAAACAATTTACAAAGAGTTGGCTAACGATGCTTGCTGCTTCCCCAATCCCTTGCAATAGTTCAGCGATCCCACATGGCCTGAAATATGGCAGGTCTGTGCTTCAGCCATTGCACCATCTCCCTATCTAGTGAAGTATTAGTTAAAACAGCATCAAACATCGGGCTGCCAAAAACTTTTTGAGAGCTCTTAAAGGACCATATTCGGTCCTTAGGCCATGGTCTCTGGGGCTGCTTCTCCTGGACAACATTAAAATTGCATGAGATATGCAACCAAAAGCAAATAAAGTCACGCTGAAGGAAGAGAAATTCAGACAGGAAAATAACATTCAAAATCCAGTAACATGAATTGTAGTTTCCAAACGTGTCATTAGTTAGTCCACCTAAAACTTGGAGGTCCCTTCAACTTCATTAATTGGAAAATCTTAGTATAATTTGATCAAAGGGCAAATTTAGTACAGCCACAGGCCCAAATGAAAATTAAAGTAATTACAGTTTCTTATTATAAGTAGTATCTTTTTTCTGAACATTAATTTATTGATTATCTGTAAAAGCAATGGTTTGGCAATGGTACTTCTCAACCAGATTATGAAAAAAATTAGGTTTCTCTCTGGGTAACTTTGATGATTCAACTTAAAACTTGAACTCAACCAATAGCCGTATAGAATATAATCAGTGTTAATTTGAAATAAATGTTAAGTCAGCCAAGGTAGGATGATGTAATAGACTTGTAAACTCACCATTCTTGCCAGCATAAATCTCACAGTCCTTGGGCCATAAACACGATGCCGTGATGGTTTCTGAACCTTGGCATAGAAGGAACCAATTTCGGGCAATGACAAGCAACCCCTACTCGATCTAACAAGGCTACAATCTGGCTCCGCATTAGTCTGGTTATACCAAGAAATCAGCTGCCCTAAACAATAATTCTCACCATAGGTCTTGCAATACTCCTGGAAACCTGCCCCTAATTTATCAGTGTACTTGGGGCCCAAATCAAGTGGACTGATGTAAACTGGCGGAGAAGTTGCAGCTTTATACTCCTGCATGTATAATGAAATTTGTTTTAGATCAAAGGAAGGACACATGAATGTTAGCAGACAGATTATAGAAGTTCTGTAGTTGTTAGACATACCCGTACTCTGAAGAAGCATTTTGTGTAAGCATAAATATGGATCAAGTCAGCTGCAGCATCGTGCCGAGACTTGTAGGTACATGGAAGATTTCGGACCTCATCCCTTAACCTTTAAAATAAATAAAACCACCATAAGATTGCAAGAATTAAAATTTTTACCATCATAAGTTCATCCATACTAAAACAAAACACAAAAGCACGCTGCTCACCATAATAAAGATTTCTGAAGTTCTTTCAGAATGTCATTGGAACCTGATGGACCATGAGCATGAATCTTGGACTTGAGGTCATTTAATATGCCTTCTTCCACATGAGGAGCAATGCATTGAAGAAGTTCCTCAACAAATGATCCCTCTCCTTTCCAGAGTAAGGAAACAATTTCTTCAGGGCTCAGCCTCTCCAGAGGGGGTGGTGCTTCCTTCAGGTCACCAAAAATGCATCTCATAACATATCTCACCTGTAAACAGAATTCAAACAGATTAACATCTTCAAAAGACCAGAAAATCAGAATATAATTGACTTCTCTATTTATGGCAGTGATCTAGACTAAAGACACTGAGGCATCACTAGGTACATGGTAACATTGACACAAGTTAAATGATCAAGACTAAAGATCCCTAACAAAGACATAAGCATGAAAAAATGAAGAGTAATTGAATGACACAAAAGTTCAACTTCAACACTTTACACTAGGGATCAAATCCCCTCTCCCTCAACTATCAAATTATCAAAAGAACACTTTAAACTAGAATTATAGGTTATAGACCCTAAGCTGATCAAAGTCACCTTCTTGTACAATTTTTTGGGTTAGAGAATCAGCACAAGCATGGTGTATCACACCAAAATATGTCTCATATGTACTTGCACAGTTTAAAAGGACATAAGCTGGAAACAAGGACTAAACGATTTTTTTTTTTTTATGGGTATTATAGTAGGGGAGGGGGAGGGGGGATTCAAACCACAGATATAGGACATCACAAAGGATATCATTACCACTAGACCATCACTCAAACCCCACTCCTTAGTGTAACAAAATTAAAAAAGGTAGTCACCTTGTCAAGAGTCACAGCCAAATTCTGAAGCCTTTGGTTGTAGACACCCTCAGCCTGTCTCATAGAAAAAGGTATGAGTACTCACCAGGTAATATCAAGCATGCCCACACAAACAAAAGCAATGAGAGAAGGGCAGTCAACAACACACCTGAACCTCAGCATCACTCTTCTCAACTTCAAGACATATATCTGAAAAATATTTCCTTTTTTCCTCCAAATTATGCTTTAGAATCTCCGCAGGCAGCTTTGTTCTTTCAAAATTTATAAACCTCACCTTCAACCAAAATGGAAAAGTCAGGAAAAACAAAAGCATAAATAAATTATTAGCAAAAAAGGCAGATCCAAGAACAAATATCAGGGGGCAGAAAAGGCGCACACCAGGCGAGCTGAATAGGCTACCACCCAATCAGGCAACCCACCAAGCAAGCAACTGCCTAAACCAGCCCTCCCCAAGTCAAGATAATCCTCTTCGGATACTGAATTTAGTTCACAAGCTTCAAGCATTAACTGATGACGGTCCAGAATTCCATGCCATTCCTCCAGAACCTGATGCATGGACAATATAAACTAATTAACAGAATTTAAGGCAACGTTGAAACTAAGGGTAGAAAAAGACCAATAAGATTCAACTGGCTGCAACAACCTCAACAAGACAAAAATAAGACTTATTTTATAACTTATGAAATCAGAATCCTGATCAGGCGTGCGCCTTCTACACCAATCAGAAAGCATCCTTTTCACAGTGCTAATCCAAAATGATAAGGACATTCAGTCAAAGCCACTTATCACGCCTGAAAACCTGATCAAACTTGTTCACGATTTTATATCCTCTTTTATTTTTTTGGAATAAACAGTCAGGAAAATTGCCTTAAAACCTGTAACCTGTACCTTTTGAAAAGCCCCTTCGCCTGTTAGATTCAAGTAGCTGCCCCGGCAAACTTGACTGCCACACAAACAAACCGACGCTTCATATTCTTCCTTACTCTAGCAAAATGAACAGAGAACAATTATTAGATAATATGTATAATATTCTCCAGAGAGTACAGAAGACCAAAACACAAAAGAGACACACCTCTGTAACAGAGTTATAATCAAATGTGATCTCCTCGCCATATTGAATTTTACGTACAGAATAGATTCCAATCTGGTAATGACCATCTACAGCAGTAACTCTGCATTCACAGATAAATTATAGGATGATCAAATGCTAGGTTCGCTTACAATTATATAACTAAACAAGTAAAATCATATATAAGATGAGTAAATGGTAATTCAAAATCTGTGAGATAAAACAAAGAAAGTATGATTATCCATGGCATGATTCCAGCCATAAAAAGCTTATAGAATTAATAAACAATCTGGAATCTAGAGTAGAATCTTAAGGAGAAAATTTGATCATATAGCATTTATATGCGATTAGATGATCTGGTCTTCACATAATAATGACAAAGGCTCAGAGTGAAGAAACACAAGTGATGAAAGTAACAGATTCACTACATTGACATTATTATAAAGTGACCATGAGAAATTTGAGTTCTGCTTATTAATTAAAATGCCAAATATTTCCAGCCCCAAAATAAAATACGAGGATCACTTCATTTTTGTTATTTCCCATAATACTCGATAAACTTGTCAATTGTACATAAGGGAAGGTCTGCAGGTAGGTTATAAACAGCAAAAAGAGTATGACAACAGAACTCACTTTGCTTCACAATTTGGACGGCATGAGTGACATATTCGACTTGCATAGTTTGCCTTATGCATAGCATCAACAACAACCAAATCATACCCATCAGCATCACCCTGCCAGGAAATAATGCATGATCAGATCAAAAATATTCAGTAAACCAGGGAAAATGGAAAAGGCATAACAAGACTACAGCACAATGATTCTTGAAGTGAACCAAACCTTTGGCCTTTCTAGATAGATGTTGTAAAATTCTGGAGCTGGATCTTTACTGTTTTTCTGCAAAGATCGAATCCCATCTTGCTTTTCGAACCATTTCCAAACAGGATAAACCTACATTTTTTTAAAAGGGGGGTGGGGTGGGGGGAGTAAAGAGTTTCAGCATCATATAAACCTTCCAATGAACTCTACTAAAGCTAGAAATTGGATCCCATGAACAGTTGGTTGCCATACCTCTCCCAAAAACTCCACGACAAAATCTTCTTCTCCAAAACCACCTTCTTTGTTGCAAACAACACCAAGCCCCTGAAGAACACAACCCAATAGACAATATAAAAATGAGGTAACTCAGCATCGGAAAAGTATGGAACAAGTCAAGGAAAGAAACACGTCCAAAAGAGAGGCAAAAATATAGTACATGCTCATGCAGTAAAATAATGATGTGTATACCTTTCTGTAAGCAACATATTTGTCATCAGGACGACCATCTACAGCCTTCAAAATACCTTGACACATTTTCACAGTTCGTTTATCATGGTCCTCCTCAGCAGCTTTTTCAATATCTTCAATAACAGGCTGCAATGGAAACATCATAGGAGTGTTTCCACTCCCAGTGAAGTTCCTAACTTGCTTATTCAAAGTACGAAGGAGCACATCTTCAATAAACAAATGCTTCTCCAGGAGAGTCCAATTTAACTCATCTGGCATGGAATCAAGCAAAAGATTGTGAGTATAGGGGTCAATTCCATAAACCTCTTGCTCTATGACCTCATCTCCAAGCTGTTTTCTAGGTTTATAGTCCTTGACTTCAGGAAGTTCCATATCTGACTCCTCAGTGCCACTTTTCTGGGCATGGAGCTTCTCAGCATAGTCCTCTGGTAAAGATACTCGCATCTTTCGTTGCACATCCTCCTCATCCGCAACAATAACATATTGATCAATGACTTCATATTTTCTGGTAACAGGAGGAACCAGGCTTGCTTTTGTCATGCGAGCCCCCCACTCACGATCATCAGTCATTGACTCCAAAGCACCATCTGGGGTAAAGTATCCATCTCCCCTTGACTCAGTAGTTCGAGCTTCTGATCGCAAATCCAAGTCACTTTCTGTATCTGAGGCTGTACTCTCGCTGTCACTCTTGCCATCTTCAGAAGACCCGTCATCAGAAGTTTCACTCTCTGAGTCCATAGATTTTTTATTCAATTTGGATAAACGCCTTCGGATTTCTCGATCAGATGCATACTCTCCATAATCCAAACCACCATTTGCAAAGGAAGTGCCATTACTCCTATTCATGTACTTCCTTTCGATCAAAGACTTAGTGACCTTCTTCTTATACTTAGAGACACCTATTGAATCATCTTCCCATGACTTCATCATTTCATCTCTTTCATAAGATGACTTTGAACTCTCTTCCAAACGTGTGGCAAGTTGAATAAATAATGTAATAATGTGATTCATGTCTCCAGCATCACCCCGATTCTTTGCTCTGCGCAAGCAGAATATGCATACAAGTAAGCCAAAAAAGAAACAGGGAACATTGTTGCATGACTCACACCCACATATAAAGGCCTAATCACCACAAAGATACAGGAGAGTAGAAAGAAAAAAATACACAACAGCAAGTGCATGAATTAATTAGATACAATATTAACATGGATTTTGGGAATTTTATGTTTCCTAACTTACATGAAGAAGCAAACTACACTAATAACAGCATTCAAAATCAAGCCAAAAAAAAAAACACAAGCGAAGTCAACCTTAAAAGAACTTCAGTCACAAGGTACCAAGGGGGAGGGCCAAAATAAAGAATCCCACTGCTAAACCAGATATAACTTAACCCCATCAGACTTATACTTTGTATTCTTTGAAAAGGGACTGCTCATGTTTATTCGTGTCTTGCACCTTTCCATTTTCAATAACAATTTTAATTATCCACCGAAAAAAGAGGCTAACCCTATCCATTTAACCTAAAGAGCTGTTAATGAATATGGTCTTTTATATTTAAAGGTCCTGGAAAAACTTACTTTATTGCGTCTCTGCACATTCGACTAATATCCTCCTTAACAGAGCTCAATCCATGGCCAATGTAATAACCCTTTTTAATTCTATATTCAATTTCTTCAACCTGATTAACAAAGAGACAACAAGAAACAAGGAATTACAAACATATATTACAGAATATTTTTAATATGGAGACATGCAAAACAAATTACTAGCTCTACCTTGGGCACAAAAAACTCAAATGTATTCTCCACCATGATGTCTCTAAGACCAGAAAGAAGGAATTCCTCCATTCTCTTATAACCATTTTCAGATTTCTTGATGGCCCACCGCCTCATACGGGCATCCCTAGATAGAATGGATGACGACTTTCTGGCATCAAATAGTTTTGATCGTTTGTATAGGCTTCGGCGGAATAACTGATTTGCTGAGTCTCTTTTATCCACACTATCAAAATAGTCCTTTAGTTCACCAAAATCATCCGCATCACTACCCAGACCCTTTTTCAAAGCTGATGAACTTTTCTCAGTAATCTGTTTAAGACTCCTTATTTTAGAATGTGATTCATCAAAGAACTTAGTATCGCGTGAGAGTCGGCTCTTGACCCAGTTCACATTCGCAAATTTAAGAGCCAACTCGCCAAACTGGCTGCAACCTCTGATATCTATAAAAGATAGACAAGGAAATGAATGAAGAATCTCTTCAAGCGTGTTGGAGGTAATGTTTGTGCAACCCTTTAGAACGATAGAACTTATCTTTTCTTTGCAATAACCATTCTGCAAGCAAACAATTACATTAGACTCAGTAAAAAGAGAAAAACAAAATTGTGATATCTTAGAATGCCAAACAAAAGTAGAACATACCACGATGCTCAAGAGTATGGCATCAGTACAAATAGGACCCAGAGATGACAGGTCAATCTGTCTAGAAATGTCCTTGTAGAAACTGACTGCAGCTCTCCAGTGTTTACAAGTCAAAGAAACTAAGGGAAGGGATTTGATGTCTGATCTCAGAAAATGAAAAACTCGTGCCAGCACACAACCATCCAATAAACCCCAGCTTCCCATCTCAGTTTCAGAATTTGGACTCTCCTCTTTGTAAAACATAGCATCACCACATAAATCATCAAATGTGGATTCGTCCCTTGGAATTGTCTGCATGTCCTCTTCTATTTCACAATCTTCATCAATCTCATCAACCAGCAAGCGGGCTCTCTTGGAAGCACGTGCATCACCTTCTGTATTTAATCAGTCCCCACCCACCCAGGAAAATATATAATAGATCAATAAAAAAAGGACAGGAAGGTGCTACCCATAAATGCATTAAAGCTAGAAAGACATAATGGAAAAGGACAGGAGGGTGCTACCCATAACTACTATGAAATTAGGAAATACACACACACCCAAAACATATAATAGATCAATTAAAATGGGAGGAGAGATGTTCAAATATAACAGAAATGAAGAGGATGCTACCCATACACACGCACAACAAACAAAACAAGAAATTATCACAAAGGGGCTAGCTATGCGTTTTGGTGCAGGACCTATTAATATTGGCAAAGTGACGACCAGGTATTACAACAACCAAGCCACACTAACACCCCCCAAAAACATATAATAGATCAATTAAAATGGGAGGAGAGATGTTCAAGTATAACTGCAATGAAGAGGATGCTACCCATAAACACGCACAACAAACAAAACAAGAAAATATCACAAAGGGGCTAGCTATGTGTTTTGGTGCAGAATCTATTAATATTGACATAAAGCTGAATGAGTATGAACCTGAGAAAACCACAGTACATGTCAGGAAAGGCTTGGTAAAGTTGCTGCTAGAAAGTGAGAGAGAGAGAGAAGAGGGGGGAAGAACTTTGACCGAAGACATATCTGGCCAAAGATGGAATGGCAGGTCCATTCCTTGAAACTGCTATGAAATGAAGATAAAAGAAAGTTCCCTCATACCTCAACCTCATCCTGGAATTAATGACTTCTTATTGCTAAACAAAATCCAGGTTGCCAGTGGAAATTTAAAAGATTATTCATACCTGATTTACGGTAGATGTGATTCTCAATCTCCTTCTTTGGCTGTTTAGCATTGATCCATGGATCCAAGACTTCATTTATGGCTGCAGCAAACTCGCGGCTCTTATATGATTTCATTACCAATTCATGTAGCTTTCCACGAGTATAACCAATGAATTGAGGATGCACATCGTGAAATGAACTTGATTTTGTTTTAGATTCAACTGGAGCAGTCCCATGATATTCTGAAACAAAAGGTCTTGAAGAATCACCAGTTGCAGAATTAATCTCCTGTTCACTCTTAACAGTGGCTTCAGAGGTCTCTGTAGCAGAGGTAACTGGAACCCAAATTCTATCAAATTTCCTGAAAACACTGCTATGTTTTTGAATAGTACCTTGATCTACTGAGACCTGTAGCTGTGAAAATGATGAAGGCCCTTGTTCATGCCCAGCACCATCAAGGTAGTACCAATCACCCAAATGTAATTGCAAATCATTGACTGTGCAAAGACGGTCTTTTGGAGTGTTAATAGAAGCAATGCACTTCCAGGAGCCTTGTGAACCTTGATCGTCAACACTTTTTGATTGAGAATCTCGCTCTGCTGATGATCTCTTCCCATCACTACTTGAAGAATGTGGCCGAGAAGACCTTGAAGAATGTCTCTCCTTTCCTCGGACTTTCATGCGAGAATCAGAAACAAATGAGCCTTGGTCCTTAACCACACATGCATTTATCCTGACAACTGGAAGCATAGTTCCTTTCACTCCCCTTGCGACAGCAGGCTCTGATAAAGAAAAAGCCCAAAGAGGGAGATCAAGCCTTTTGCTATGAGATGGATGGTACAGGTCATCTTTTCGATGCCACCGAGGGTCCTCATACCCAGATTTTGGCATATGGCATAGTGGGAAACCGTCATTGAGAACAAGCTTCTTTCTGAAAGATCTATCCTGGGAAGCTTCTTCATTCCTCTTCCAGTCACCACCCTTGCATGACCATGGGCCAAAAAACCAGTCGCAAGATTCTCCACAGGCAAAAACATGATCCTTGTCAGAAGTTTCAATTAACCTGGATTCTGTAGCTTCTTTTGATTTGAGTTCAGGAATTACAGATAATTCATCAGTTTTCTGATCATAATGCTCATTGTAAGCTTGATTCCAAGTGAAACCTGTGACATGCCAGGAATGAAATTTTTTCATGAGATGAAAAACTTGAATATATATATATATATATATATTCATTAAGAGAGCAAAAACTCAGCAAAATATAATAATAATAATAATAATAATAAAAAGAGCCCAAGTACACAGGAAGTATACAAGGAATTCGCCAACACTAACAAAAGGAAATGACCAAGATCAAACTCAAATAAATTAGAGAAGTAATACGGTCCTGTGGTTGTCATCCACTCATATAATGATCTTAGGAATGAGATGCATGACTTGAAGTGCTGATATAGGCATGAATATAAGCATTTAATGCAGCTTTCAAGAAAAATCAATACTGCCAAGATATCAAGAACCTTAAGAAAAGGACTGACGGGGAGACACAATATAAACCTGTCAACTGATTAAAAAACAAAAAAAAAAAAATTTGCATGCACGCCCAAGGCAACTAGACACATCCTGACTATCAACAATTGTATGAAAATAAAATAAATAGAATTCAGATGACCAATTTTACAGGCATTTAAAAAAAAAAATGAAATTCCAAAAAGTCACAGAATATAATCAGTTGACAACAACATTAAGAACTGCATCCATAGTTGAATTGCATCATCTAGAATAATACGTCTTATCTACTAATCAAAAAATAATACGTATTATCTATAGAGACTGCTTAGGTGCTTCTATCTTTACTGTGGCACATATTCCTCCTCTACTGACCTTCACAAGTATGCCATTAATTACTAGAAAATATCAAATGAAAAAAACAAATAAGGTGATAAACTATGGTTCCAGGGTAGACATACGGACCCCTCTTCTTTTTACTTGTGTGTGTGTGTGTGTAAACACCATATTTACTTATACAGTTATAAGTAACCGTATTTCATTAAAAAGAGTGCAATACCACCCTGGTACACAATGAGTATACAGAAGAAAAAATAAAAGATAAAAATGAATGGAAGCACAATCAGTGCCTAGGATATTAATTATAATGGGTCCCATGGAAGCCTTCATATAGAGAAAGAAATGCCAAATAAAGCACTTCCTAAAGGAATGTCACCACAAAATAACTATATATGCTGAGGATTTTATCCAAACATGAATAAATATAAGCTGCCAGAGATAGTGTACCTTCAGAAATTCCCCAAATCTCCTGTTGTACATGTTCAAACCTTACTTGCAGAACTTCTGCAAGATCAAAAAAATCCACAAACAAGGGAGTAAGAATTTCAATAAAAGAAAAAGGAGAAAAAGGAAATAACCAAATACTTGATAGTACTCAGTGTTAAATATTTTGCTAACACCCCGGAAAAGGAGAATCAGGATAGGTTGACAGTTAGCGTAAAATTAAGTCACTTTATTATTTTATTAGGCCAGAATCCAAATAACACCCTTTAAAGTTTGGTTGAATTGTCATTTTCATCCCTAAAACTTATTTTTTGTCATTTTAGTCCTTAAACTTCATCATTTTTTTCAAGTTGGTCCTTCCATCCATTACCGTCTATAAAACCACTATAAATGTCATTTCACTTACGTGAAGAGTGACAATAGATTTTATAGACGGCAATGGATGTAAAGACCAACTTAACAATCATTAAAAAAAAAAAAATATTTAAAAAAAAAAACCCTTTTGAGGACAAAAAAGACAATTCACTCAAACATAAAGGGTCTAATTTTGGATTTTAGGCTTATTATTATGAAAACTACGTAATGGTAAAAGTGATTAATAAACAAACTAATACCTGCAACAGTCTCAAGTTCCTTCCCAGGAACAACAGGAAAGCCCTCTAACAGAGCTCCAACTCTTTCATCAATGTGAAGATCTTCTGAAGGCTCAGAAATAGCTGCACTTTCATCTGTGCAATGCACTGGCTCTGACAGAGTGCCAGACAGGTCCTCGCCACTCTGGAGACCAGATTGCCCAGTTTCTCCAGTATCAGCCAAGAGATTCCCAGGAGCTTCTGGAGGGCTTACCAACTGAGTTATGGTGTCGGACACAATGGATGGGAAATTCACAGTCACCAATGGTGAAGTTGCATTTTCAACAGTTACCCACCTGTCACTATCTAAGTGCTTGATCAAGTGATCTGACAATAGAGCCCCTTCTTCCACAAGTGCTTTAAGATCACCTAATTTAGAAGGCCCACATTCCATGCCATAATAATCAAGGTAAAACCATTTCCCTGTGGGTGAATCAGCCAACACAAGGACATGTGGTGGTGTGTCGCATATATCCATATCTTCTTCCATAGATGGCAGCTCTTCAGGAAGAACCACATCTTCTTGAGGAGCTTCTTTGGTATTTATGCTTGGAGTCTCAGACTGCTCTTCTTTGTGAGGCTCACTGTCGACATTTTTCTCAACAGGACCATTAACATCATGAACACTGCTTTTATCTTGAGACTCTTTAGCTGAATACTGTAACTCTCTTCCATTAGCATCCCTCTCAGTGAGCTTATCTTCTTGCCCTTTACTAGCAATCTGAGAGTTGCGCTTTTCACTTGTTCCAACTTTACGACTAGTTTCCCTGTAATTACTGGGCCTACTCCGATCAAGTGGGGACCGCTCCAGATAGTTAGGGGTCCTATCCCTGCGGTCATGGTTTCGAGCTCGATCTTGTGGGGACCGCTCTGCATAAACAGGACTTCGATTTCTATGATCATAGTGTCGATTCCGATCATATGGGGACCTCTCACGACCATATGGAGATCTCTCACGAGCAAATGGGGATCTCTCACGACCATGTGGTGATCTCTCACGACGGAGAGGACTCCTGTCACGGTGATCATAATACCGGGCCCTGTCACGTGGGGACCGCTCAGCATGACCAGGGCTACGCCCATGTCTGTCATAAACTACTCTGGAAGACAAAGATGACTCATAATGCCTGGAGGCGTACTTATCTGATGGAGGCATTTTCGACGATGAAACTGGATTCCTGTAAGACCTCTCCATAGAGCGACGTGCATAATGCTCTGAATGGGCAGCACGGTTGCTGTCATCAGTAAGCCTCCGGCTTTTTGAACCTGCATAATCCCCATAATCTCCATAATATTTGCGCTCTCCACTATCTGAATCAGTGCCAAACCGCTTCAACCTGTTACCAGAAGAGTAATCTCTCCCATGATTCTTCCCATTGCTGTACTCATTCCTATACAAACCTTCCTCGTCCACAATTTTCGAACTGATCCTCATAGTCCTCTCTGGGCCACTCTCCCACCTGGGAGTACTTTTGGTTAGCTGACTCCCGCTTCTGTTAAGCTCTTTCCTGCGGATAACATCATCACCCGAATACTTCCCAGAAGGTGGTGTACGCTCGAGTTCAAATTTCCACCCTTTATCCTTACCCGTCTCGTATCTGCGTGGCTTACCATAATTATAGTCGTCCCTTGCTGCTTCCCCTTTATGCCATCTATCTGGAATGAACTCACCCTTTTCAATGTCATCTTTCCCACCCCTCCACAACCCAAATTCGCCTCTCTCAGCTTCTCCCCGCCGCACTATCTCACCCTTCTCAAACTCCTCTTTCCTCCATTTCCCATAACCAATCTCCCCCTTCTCCACCACCTCACTTCTTCTCCACTTCTCACTACCACTAACAATTTCTCCCTTCTCAATCTCGCTTCTCCGCGGCACATACTCTCCATTCAAAGTACCCAATTCACCCTCTTCCACTTCATCCTTCTGCTGCAACTTCTCAGCACAAATTTCACCATTTTCAACTTCCCTACTACTCTTCCTACCTCTATACAATCCAGACTCAATCTTTTCAAACTCTCCGTTGCTGTTGCTGTTGCTGTTGTTGCTGTTTTTTTTAGCTAATTGCTCCTTCTTGACCTTCACCATCTTCTTCTTTCGGTCATTGTCAGAGTACTTAATCGACTTGGAATTGAAGCCATTGTTGTTGTTGCTGCTGCTATTATTGTTGCCATTCTTGCCTCCACTGCTATAAATTGTCTTCTCCGAAATTGGAAACCTCTCCATATGATGTTGTTGCTGCTGCAATGGCATGCATGCGACGCCTCCATCGCCCATGGAAATCAACCAACTTCCTCTTCAACCTCGAAAACCCTAATTCTCCCCTCTACCGGGGCTATTGATGCTCATACTGCAATTCGCTTCGATGTTTGTCGATTCCTCGCTCCAATTTCAGAACCCTAAATTCCACAAAACAAAAATCAACAAATGTAGGGTTTCATTGAGAAAGATAAACACGCGAATAAACTCAAACAACCACAAAAACCTTATATCAAATACGCCTTCGTTACAAAACCCTAGGGTTTGGATTGTTCAAAAACAGAAAAAGCGAGTTGAGAATTGAAAAGGAGAGAAATTTTACCGAGACAATTTTGGAGCTGAAAACTCAGATCGGAAAAAAATTCCTTGATAGCTCCGAATCGAACAGCGTGTGAAAACAACACAGATCGAGAAATTCCGAGAAAATTGTAGTTCGAATTTACAATCTTCCTGAGAAAAATCTCTCTCTCTCTCTCTCTTCCTTCCTTTCTATCTCTCTCTCTCTCTCTCTCTCTCTTTCTCTTTCTATCTCTCTCGCTGTGCTATATCTTTGTGTTTCGCTCTCGTTGTGTTCTTGGTCTGAAAGACGAAACCTTCGTGTTAATTTTTTTTTCATTTTTTTTCTCTCTCTAATAAAGTCCTTATATTTTGTTTGTTTTTTCGATTTTGACCCTCACGTATTTGTGGATTTAGTGGTGGAGTTGTGGATATAGCAAATGACGTAAATGCCACTGGAGGTGCCATATGTGATGTACGTATATGGAGGGTGTATGTGGAAGTTTAATATAGTTGAGAATACGGTTAGGGTAGCTTGGCGTTTGGCGGGCCCTATCTTAGCTTCCTTCTACTTCCACAAGGGCGGATTAGCGTTGACTCGGGTTGTGGACTCAGCTAGAATTCTTGAGACCTTGCCATTGAGAGCGTTATGTATTGCTAGAGAGTAAACCCAAGTTTTACCCATAAATTTATTTTTCAAACTACAAATTAAAAAAAAAAAGTAAATTTCTTACAAATTTAATTTTTTGGAGCCAGTAAGAAATATGGAGTTCAATTCTTGCTTACACTAAAATTTGACTAGTATATTTGTCTAATAATAAAAAGTTATCATCAAGAGCATACATTATAAGTTGAAATTCTCTTTAAAAAAAAATCTTGAAGCTAATAAGGAAAGTAAAGCTATATATTTTTATTATACATTGAAAATAAGATTTAATTTAATTTAATTATTAATTTTTTATTATTGTTGGAAGAGTTAGAATTTGAGTCTTAAACATTTCCGTTAAAAAAAATAATTTGAATTACAAACTCTCAGCAACAATTCTACTTTTCTTTTTTATGGTTTGAATTGTAACAAAAATATTTAAAGTTGAAATCAAATTAGGCTCTCTCTCTCTCATCTTATCCAAAGGAATTAATAAATATAGTTGAAAATTCATTATAAAGAGATTATAAAAAAAATGAATGCATAGAAAATAAAGACACATGATTGGTCTGAAATTACATAGTGTTGGTATCAAATGGAATGATTTAAAGAAAATTTGATATTTAATTTATTACAAAAGAAAGTGAATTGATCTAGTAAAAGATAAAACAAATCTAAGTACTTAATTAGGGCTTGGATAGTACCAAAAAGCAATTATGAATTGAATCACATTAGCCCCGACCTTGCAACAAAAACAATGATGAATAGAATGTATAATATAAAAATAAATAGTTGATCCAATTCTTAAGGACAAAAAAGGGTCGATAGTTGATAAAATATTGAGTTGACTAGGTGACCCTTATGTGAATGCAACAGCCTATGAGTATTATGGAGTTCGTGTGCTGCTACTGCAATTTGAGTAAGTCTCAATATATTACTTTGCTTGGTGCTATTGGTGTGGAATCTCCTGCTTAATAAAATAATTTTGGGATTTTGAGAACAAAGAAGATAGAGGGGCATTGTTGTCCATTTACAGTTGCTTGTGCAGTTAAAAAATAATAGGAAAGAGAGAATTTGGTAAAGTGGAATTTGATTTGGCGCTCAACAAGTTGAGCGAAATATTTTAGGAGGGGTTGAAAAAATGAAAATGGTGGGCTCCCATCCCAAGGGAGGTGCTGTTTTTTTTATGATGGGCGAGGATCTGCTAAGATCACTGAAGCCCGAAATCCTTGGAAATTTTCAATTGTTTAATATAATATAATACTAATACTGTTAGTAATAACTAGTTACACTGGCGAATAATTTGTCTGACCAAAAAAGTGTATAGATTCAGAGAATAAGTGGATTGAGTTTTGAGCCCAACACTTTTGGAACATGTTTGGTGATTGGATTGGGCTAGGAAATAGAGATCCTTGCAATTTAGCAAAGTTTGAAGTTTGAACCCTTAAATCCAAGCTTGGAATTCGGCTTGCTGAGAGCCTGAGAGATTTCAAGGTAACCCATTGTTGTAAAAGTCATTGACAGGGTTTGAAAAATGAGCAATCATTACTTTCTCAATTGAAGTAATGGTATTGGATTGGTGTGACCGTGTGTTATTTATAAAAACATCAATTGGGGGACCCTTGGAAGTTCCATTATAAGCACTTCCATCCAAAATATGTTCCATTAGCTGTTGTTCTTATTCGGCCTGCGGGGTGCTTCAATTAATGTGTCAATGGTTTATAAATTTGGGTTTTCTTTTCCTTGCATGACTTTGGGCAAAAAT
Source organism: Quercus ilex subsp. ballota (assembly GCA_032727855.1). Lineage (NCBI taxonomy): Eukaryota > Viridiplantae > Streptophyta > Magnoliopsida > Fagales > Fagaceae > Quercus > Quercus ilex. The sequence continues at coordinate 37,590,650 of CM064915.1, forward strand.
TGCTGATAAAACTTCAGAGAGAATAGCTTGTATGTTGGCCTCAAAAAGAATCATGTAAGCCCTGCCAAGCCCAACTGCAGTGCCATTCATTAGTGTTAGGCCCTCTTTGGGTTGTAATTAAGAAAACCTACCATTGATGCCGGCTAATTTAAAGGGTCAATAATAAGCATACAATTTTTTTCAAAATTTGCTGAGTGGCAAGTTGTGAGAGCATTCACTATGATGTTGTTATATTGCTAAAAAGTTATTTTTAGCACCAAAAATAATAAAATGCAAGCTCCATTGATGGTGCTAAAACTAAAACTTATAGCATCAAAGCTACAATAAACTGCCAAAAATGATAGCTTACTGTAGCTCTAAAGTTAAAAATAATAATAATAATAACTTTTTTATTTCGTTCTCTCTCTTCTATTCTTAAAAATAATATTATTTCTCTCTTCTTTCTTCTCCATCTTTTCTCTTTCTCTCTCTCTCTCTTCTTCTTCTTCTTACCTGACTTAAACTCTCTAAAAAGAAAAAGCTTAGAGAGAGATTAGCGGCCAACGACGTGCCTATGATGTGGTGGTTAAGAGCCGAGTGTGCGGTGGTGGTGCAGTGCTAGTTTGGGTTGTTGTGTTTTGTGGGTTTCCAATCAATGGGTTTATGAGTTCCAATCTGTTGGTGGCTGTGGTGGTGGTGTTGTGGTGGTTTGTGTTGCTGGGTTTTGTAGGTTTCTGATTAGTGGGTTTATGGGTTTCGATCTGTTGGTGGCTGCGGTGGTGATTGACTTTAGATTGTGCATTAGGTGGCTGTGGGTTGAAGAGAGGGAGAAGAGACAAAGAAGTAGAAGAGAGAGAGAGAGAAAAAAATAGTGTTTAGTTTTGTTGTGAAAAATAAGAGCATTGATGTTGGGTGAGTTGTGAAATGGTGAGTTAAAATAGATAAAATAACTTTTTTAGGTGCTAAAAACTATATTTTTTAGCATCATCACTGTGAATGCTCTAATTGGAGAATATTACATTCACATTGACACCACTTTTATTATTCACCAATTACAAAACACTATGTCTCCATCCAATTATAAATAAATAAAATATTGTGTTCCAAGTCTTATTAAATTCAAGGCCTTAGATTCTCAAAAAGGTCTTTCTCAAAAACAAAAAAATAAAAATAAAAAAGATTCTCAAAAATGTTAAAAAATAATCAAGGCCTTGGTGGGGTTGAAGAACTCTCCATTGGGCCCTAGAACCATGGAGTTAGATTGCCTGCCAAAAGCCCAATAGTGTAAGATAGAATGACCTTTTTGCTCGAATTCAAAACCAAAAGTATGTTGCTAAATTAAAATGTAATAAAGGAAATCACATTTATGGTCATTTTTAGTCGTTAATTTTTTGTTCTAATTTGCAATATATCCGTACATATGTATATTTATGTTTTTGTTCATTTTCATTTTCATTTTTCATATCATAATTTTCAAAGTATTTTCAAAATATTGAATTAAGTGAAATGCATACGTGTTTCCTACTGTATATTTCACCCTAAATATTGCATAAAACAAACCATTTAACATTCCAAAAAATTAGTCCTAGCTTTTAAATCACACAACTTAGCTTGGTGGCTACAAATCAATATAACTAATTAGCATTTCAAAAAAAAAATTATTTAAAACAAACAAAAAAGAGAGAAATGTTTTATATTCGCAAAAATATAGAGAATGACATGGGATTAGGTTAAAAAGAACAAAAAAATCAAACCAAATTATGATCAGTAAAACTTCAAATTGTAAATTTTAGAGAGAGAGAGAGAGAGAGAGAGAGATTACATGTCATGTGTCACGCCCCAAACCTGATACCCGGATTTGTGACGATGACCGGCATGCTAATATCAAGTTTAAACCTGATATTAACAAGAACCAACTTAACCATTTTCGAAACTTTAAAAAAAAACTTCTCTTTTTTTTTTTTCATTCTTGTTTCTCTACTTAAATAATATAACCTTTGACTTGACATTCAGAGCATCTACACTGTACTCGAAGAATAATATAATCCATCAGTTACTCAAATTCTGAATCTCACATAATACATCTCTTAATACTGTAAAGTACATAACTTTCTTTAAATCCTCAAATACACAATACTACAAAACTAAACATCGAATTGCTAATTTGGGATCTATACTTTTAAAACTAAAACCAGTTCCTTCCAAAACTCGACTAAGGCTCACTCTGCTCCAAATTAAAACATGTTGACTAAAAGAGTGGAAAGGGTAAGCTACATAGCTCAGTAAAAGTAAGATATAAGAGAATTTAATAAGGATGCACGTAAATCAATTTATTTCATTTCATAAATATTCGGATAGGAGAACATCTTTTCATGCATAACATTTTATATTATTTATAATAATATCTTATACTCTCTTTGTAAGAAAATAATTGTAATAATATTACCAAACCTTTCGGATTGAATTTCTTTCATTTCTTACAAAGTCACCAAATATGATAGTGATTGTTTAAAATCAATATATATGTGTTCTTATTACAAAATAATCATTTTAACTTAAATCAGATAATCGGTAACTTTGTTTTAAACTGGAAACATCTTAAAGAATAATAAAACTTTCCTTCATAAACTTCTTCTCGTAAAATATTATAACTTTCATAATCATAAAACTTAACGTTTCATAAAGAAAAACAGATATCTAATAACTTCATAACATAAACTTGTACTTTCCTCAATAGCTTTATCTTTATAACACAGCAGAAATTCAAAAACTTTTATCTTTAATGAACAGCTTTCCTTTCATCAAAAACTTCTTCTTTTCATGAAAGTTTTTAACTTTTCACAATGCATTTAAACAAAATAATTCTCTCATGATTAATAACATAACATAGCTATTCATAAATAACTTATTGGTTAGTTCATATCTGATAAGTCTGTACAGAGGAGGCCTCATCACATTTGGGTGACCCCGTGTGCATGATACTGTCCTCTTTGGGAGGCCTACTGGCACATCTCCTCAAGGTTTTGTTCCTCCCCGCCGTCCATACACATTGGGGAGAAGGCCTTATTCAGATTAGAGTTACAGGCAACCCCATTTCCTTTACTTTAAATGGCCTAGAGTTACGGACAGCCTCATTTCCTCTACTTTAAATTGCCAAACAGATAACATTTTTCCATGAAAAGCCAGTAATTAACCCCTAATGGCCGAGTTCAGATCACCAGAGGACATAACTCGAAAACATTTCATACTTATTCATCATACTGAAATTCATAGTTTGCATTACATTTTACAATAATAGCATTTCTATTATTTTCTTTAATCATCATGTTCGTGGAATTAGTAATAGCATTAATATGCTTATATCATATACATAAGATTTCAAAAACTCACGAACATATCTTTGTCTGAAACATGCTTACATGTCATATCTCTAATCAAAAATCTTTTAATGCATAATATACTTTAAAATAACCTCATGATTTACCAAATGCCCATATAACTTATCATTTACCTAAAAGCAGAGGAACCGAGAGCCTACAGTTGAAGGAGCTTAAACCTGGGAAACTGGTAACACCTCCAACAATTTGAAGCTGAAGTTTTAGTGTTAACCCTTTAATTTCTTCTTTAGAGAGGGATATTTTGTTTTGGTGAGAGAGGGAGGGCTGCCATGTAAAAAGGGGAGAAGAAAGAAACAAAGAACAAGGAAAAGAGTAGGAAAAGAGGGTTGGACTTTCTGGACTGATGCAGCCAAAAAAATAGGATAAGGAGAAGACTTTTGGGGCAGTAAATAGGGAATAAGAGATGGGGACTTTGGGTGGAATACGTGTATGGCTAGGGAAAGAAAAATCACACCCACTTTCCACTTTCTTGCATTCACACTCACACTTTTCTACAAAAATAATTTCTTGCATTCACACTCACACTTTTCTACAAAAATAATATCACTTTGCATATATATATATATATATATATATATATATATATCCTTACCTTTATAAAGTTATATCCATCACATTAAAAGAGCATATATGTTCTATAATATCACAATATCAAAACTTCATGCACTTAAAAGTAATTAAGATAATGACATGCATATAAACCCATAAAATTAATTATGCAATTAGGTTGGGGTGTTACATCATGTGTTAGCCAAAATACCAAAAATTGAACCAAAACCCCCCTTTCTTTATGAATTGTTTCTCTCTCCCTCTTTCAATCTCTTCTCACCTTAGAAAGTAGAAAGCCATGCATGCACAACGCCATACCGAGCATGTAAAGTTAAGAATCGACAAGGAAACAAATACAAACACATTCATCAAATATTTAGTAGTTAAAAATTAAAGCAAAGAAACAAAAAAGAATGAGAGATAAGTCTTAAAAAAAGGAAATCGATCAACTCATAGAGAAGAAAACTCTAGAGGGAGAAATACCTCTAACGTGATGAGTTGGAGAATGCCAAACCACAAACCAGCACCCTTTGTTGTCTACACCTCTATTTTTCTCTCTCAACTTCCAAGAAACCCACCCACCCACCCACAATTTCCACCAAAGTAAGTCAAAGAGTAGTCTCTTCCCATCCTTTCAACCAATTTTCTCTCCCTACAAACCTATAACCCTCCCTCCCTTTGTCTCCAAGCCTTATCTCATCAAACATATACCAATTACATTAGCACAAAATATATACTCATCTTAATAACTCACTTTCTCTATCTATCTCTCGAATCTGCTAGAAGAACAAGAAATTTCTTGCTCTTTTCCTTACGTGTCTAACTTGAGTTTTACACTTTTACTTAAGCTTTTCTTTTCCACAACAAATGTTTTGAGGAACAAAATCATATCCTATTAGTATTGATGAGTTTGGGAAACCAAATGATAAGCGGGTGAGTTTGATTGTGAGGAGGAGTTAAGTAACGAGGAGACAAATGTTGTGGGGTTTTTTCTTTTTTCTTTTAAACTTAATTGCTAGGCCAAACAAAGCACGTGAAACGGTGAGATTTGCTAACCAAATTGACCAAACCAAATGTTGCTCTAGATAGAGCTCTTCGCTTTTTTAATATAGTTAATAGAAATAGAAGTTAGCATATAATGAATATGAAGCATACTTTTTATGTAGGGGTGTCAACGTTTGACCCAACCCACAAACAAGACACCAGTTTTTGTGGGTTAAGGTTGGGCCTTAGTAGATTTGAGTCATAAACTGGTTAACCTGAAAGCAACATAATAAGAAACTTGTCATAAGCAGGTCGACCCGCGTGACCTGCAATAGACACGTTTAACACGTCAATTTATTTGTATCAACCCGAAATGACTCATTTAACATAACCTATTTAACTTTTATAACAAATAAATATTAATTTTATTTTAGATTTGTAAAATATCTTTTATATCTAGCCTATATTTTAAAGTTAAAAAGAAAAGTGAGTAATTACAAAAACTTACAAGTGATATAATTGGAAATTGAAACTTTACAAACCCTAGATCTCAAAATCCTACAAACCTTAAATCTCTAAACCTTTTTCTAAATATATTTTTTCTTTTTCTTCTATTTTTTTTTTTAAATTTCAGTCGTACTACTTACTCTACTATCTTAGAGTCTCATGCTTAATTCTCAAACCCAAACTGGTTATTGCTATCTCTTTATCTCCCTCTCCCTCTCTCTCCCTTAGTGATGTGTTTAGTGATTTCTTATTGCTCTCTGTCTCTCTCTAATGTGCTTAGTGATTTCTTATATTTTTGTTGTAATGTGCTGTTTATTCATATTTTGTGAACTATGTAGGTAAAGATGGAGGAGGAAACCAATAACATGGAGATTATAATTGAGGAAGAAAATGATGACTTGGAAGATGTGACAATTCTAACAAAGGGTAAAAAAAAAAAAAATGGCGTAGGAAAACTTCACTAGTTAGGCTCCATTTTGAAATGGTTTCTCCTGGACCAGACAAGAATCCAAGATACAAATGTAAGAGATGTGGACTTGTCTACTTGGCTCCAAGTAATTATGGAATTGGAAACTTAAAACGTCATTTGGAAAATTGAATGAGCAGAAACACACGAGATGTGGGCCAATTACTTTTAAGTAAAAATGGTGGGTGTGTATCTAAATTTGAACTTGATAAATTTAGGGTGTTGCTGGTTGCTTCTATTGTTATGCATGACTTACCATTTTGTTTTGTTGAGTATACTGCCATAAGAGCCATATTTGCATTATTACTAAAAATATTGTTACAGCTAATTTGATTAAGGATGAGTTTGATTCAGTTTTTTGTAAAAGTGCATAATAAAAAAGTGCATTTTCAAAAAACTGAGTGTTTGGTAAAAGCTGTTAAAAAGTGCTTTTTGAAAAAATTGAGTGTTTGGCTAACACTTATAAAAGTGGCAGTTTGAGGGATAAATTACCAAAAAATACAATGTATATATAAGGGAGTTTATTTCATACTTTTTTTTTTTGGATGTGAGTTTGGTTCATACTTAAATCAACTACTTCATCATACTTAAATCAATTTTTCTCTTTCTAATTTTTTTTTCTCTCACAAATATTAGCTAATAATAATCTACCACTTAAGATTTATTGTGAAAGTATTGTGAAAATATTGTGATAAAAATTGATACTAATTTTAATTTGAACGTACTATTAAAATTATTTTTTTCTCTTTGTAAAAAAATTATTTTTTTCTCACCAATATTAGCTAATAATAACCTACCACTTAAGATTTATTGTGAAAGTATTGTGAAAATATTGTGATAAAAATTGATACTAATTTTAATTTGAACGTACTATTAAAATTATTTTTTTCTCCTTCTAAAAAAATTATTTTTTTCTCATAAATATTAGCTAATAATAACCTACCACTTAAAATTTATTGTGAAAATATTGTGATACCATTTCCCTTTATTTTTTTTCCCTCTTTTTTTATCCTCCACACACGTACCACATTTCTTTTTCTTTTTCTTTTTCCTTTTTTTCCTTCTTTTTTCTCCTCCACACACGTACCCTTACACTTTTCTTTTTTTACTTCTTTCCTCTTTTGCAACCTACCACTTTCTCCAAACTCAGAACGTTCCAGCTCTCCTTCTTCCTCTTTTTTTTTTTTTTTTTTTCCCCTTTTCTCTTAGCACTTCCTTTCTCCCTTTACTAAAAATATACCCTTACTCTTTTCTTTTCTTTTTCCCTTCTTTCCTCTTTTTTTCCTTTACTCTTTTCTACTCTTTGTTTTTCCCAGAACGTTCCACAGACTCACAGAGCTCTCCTTCAGTCATTCTTCCTCATTTTTTTTCCCCCTTTTCTCTTAGCACATCGTCTGTAACACCCATGCAAGTGACTGATTTTTTTTTTCCTTAGCTGATTTGGGAATTTGTTATAGATTTTTTTGTGTTTGGATTTGGAAATTTGTTATTGAGAGGGCAGAGCAGAGAGATGAGATGAGAGGAATGAGGACCGCGTGAGAACAGAAGCCATTTATCAAGGGTAATTTGGTATTTTTCAGCAGAGCCCAACGGATACCATTCAAACGCGCATTCGACTTTTTGTTTATGGACCTCCAGAGGTCCATAATTGTCTTGTGCATTTATGCCTTCGTCCAAAACGCAACTTTTATATAAAAGTTGCGTTTTTGCTTCACCAAACAGTAATTTATGTCCAGCTTTTAAACAAACGCGCGTTTTAGCCCCTAAAAGCTGAAACAAACGGGCACTAAGATGCATGGAAGGGAGAAAGAAAAGATTAAATTCTTAGGCTAGGATGTGTCTATTTTTCTTGTTTGTTCTCTTTGCCATGCTTAGGTGCTTTTTGTCATGTTTATGTGTTTAGATCTACATATTTTTATGCTTGAAACTTTGTTTGGATGCTGTTTTGTAAGAGTGAATAGGAATGCAAACTTAGATATTCTCTCACTTTGGAAAGCAAATCAGTTTTGATTCCTTAAATTAGCTTCCATGGCTCGTGATGTTTTAAGTATTCTTATTTTTACTGTTGACTCAGAGTCTACTTTTAGTGTTGGTGGGAGAGTGATTGATCAATTTAGGAGTTCATCGAAGCCGAACACTGTTGAAGCATTGGTTTGCACTAGAGATTGGTTGGATAGAGAGAAAGGTAATCTTATTTATTTCATTAGTTGTTATTACTCTTACATTATTATTATTTAGTTCTTGTAAAACTGATGAGGCATGATCATATTTTGTAACAACTAATACTTATATATTTGAGGTTCAAAATATCCCAACATTAAGTCGGGTTCAAAATATCTTAAGACAAACGACAAAGGTATGGTCAAATAGTTAATTAATGATCCAGTGGGCTTTGAAGTTTGAAACCTAGCCCACCACTTTCGAGGAGCAAGACGTTAAAATATATACAACTAAATCCATTACATGATAGATAATAATAATGATAAAAATAAAAAATTAAACTTCTATTGTAGTCTAAAAAAACAATATTGAACTTTTACTCATGTTCTTCCAACCTCTTGACATTCTCTTCATCTCTAAGTTTCCATTTGAAAAGAAAAACGTAAACTTATTAAAAAGTTCAAGCCCATAGTATTTTCATAAGTGACTTAAGTAGATAATGTGAGATTGACAAATAAATGTCAATTGGGAAATCAAAAGCTACATATAGGAAATAATTTAAGGAATAATTTATGAAATGAAAACTAATCATTTCCTTAATAATTGGTAGGAAAAGAACTCCCCTCCTAATCACAAGACATCCCTTGGTATGGAGCAATAAACATAATTTTGTCATAACTAACATTCTTCAATTCCTTGTGAAAATGTTTGGCAAGATCTTCATAATCGAGTATGTCCACCACGCAACCATGGGTCATGAATAAGTTTTCAATTTAGTTTTTAGCAACCAATTTGACATTTCTCCAAGAAAGTAGCATCCTTTTGGGGTCAAAATTGTTAGAGCATGTAAAATCTCATTAAAATGTCCAGCATTTATCAAAAGTAGACCCTACAATTTCATAAAAATTATTGTTACCTGCTTAAGCAATTCAAAAATTTTGTTTCTTGCTTAAAATGATTCAAAAGTTTACTAATGTTAACTTGGAGCATCCATACACTTTGTTCTTTGATAATAAAACCTTTTGCACATAGGTCTTGCACCATATTGCTTGACTCCCTTGGAACATGGAGCAATTTGCAATTGATTTGAGGTTTAGAGATACAGATGTAGCTTTTTAGCTACTATATACACACTCATTTAATTTCATAGTTTTTTTTTTCTAACATGTTTTATAGCTTTTCTAGTATGTCTATTTGCTTTCTCACATGTTTTATTGCTTTGATATTGTTGGCCTAGCCTTCTTGGGTTAGGATGTGTCTATTTTTCTTGTTTGTGCTCTTTGCCATGCTTAGGTGCTCTTTGCCATGTTTATGTGTTTAGATCTACATGTTTATATGTTTAAAGTTTTGTTTGAATGCTGTGTCTATCGTTTAAAGTTTTGTTTGGATACTATTTTGTAAGAGTGGATAAGAATGCAAACTTAAATATTCTCTCATTTTGGAAAGCAAATCAATTTTAATTCCTTGAATTAGTTTCCGTGGTTCGTGATGTTTTAAGTATTCCTATTTATATTGTTGTGCCTTAGAGTTTACTTTTAGTGTTGGTGGGAGAGTGATTGATCAATTTAGGAGTTCATTGACGCCAAACACTATTGAGGCATTGGTTTGCATTAGAGTTTGGTTGTATGGAGAGAAAGGTAATCTTATTTGTTTCATTAGTTATTATTACTCTTACATTATTATTATTTAGTTCTTGTAAAACTGATGAGGCATGATCATATTTTGTAACAACTAATACTTATATATATTTTTGGCATAGAACTTGCATAAATGAAATTGGATGAGCTTGTGTAAGATGTAATGAATTTGGACATCAACAAAGAATATATGGATGATTAGTCTTCTATTTGCTCCAATTCTTTTAATATTACTTAGCATTTGACGAGTTCTAGGAATGTTATATTTTTGTTGAACTATGTTATTTTGAATTTGAGTTGAAGTGTATGCAATTCTTTTGAAATATAAAGAACTTATTCTAGATGGATGTTATATTTTTGTTGAACTATATTATTTTAAATGTGGGTTGAAGACTTGAAGTGTATTCACTACTTTTAGGATGTGTAAAAAAAAAAAAAAAAATCTAGATGGATGTTATATTTAATATCAAGTAAGTTGAAATAGATTATGTCACATTTTTGTCAACCTAACACGACCTGTTTATTAAGCCTATCAAGTGAGTTAGGTCAAGTCAACCTGCCTCATTAACAAGTTGGGTTAGGGTTAAAGGATCATAACATGATTATTAAATGGGTCGGTTCGGGTTGAGTCATTTAGTCGAATACCCCTACCTCAACATGACACGCTAACTCGAATTGACACCCCTAACTTTATATAATGATTATGCATTTATGAACAATTTTTATTATATGAAAATGAAAGTCTAGGTATTTTGATGGGACAAAGAACATAAGGTAATGTGAATTTCTATGTTTTAAGGAGGGTTTTAAAATAAATGAAGATCTTTGTGAAGAGAAAAATTGGAAGAAACTAGAGACTAAAACTAGTTGTAAAACATTTATTCATTTCATAGTAGAAAATGATGTTTGGGGGTTATTGCATTTAATCCAAAGCACAATCATAAAACTTGCACTACCATTAGAGAGACATTTGTTAAGCATATTTCAAAGCTTAAAGCAGGTGTAATCAATTTTATCATGAATGTTAAAATGTTAATATAAGTACAAAGAATGCTTATTCATATCTAACAGAAGAAGTTGGAGAGAGTGAAATTGTGGCTTTACTGAAAAATATTGTTATAATTATGTGAACATGAAAAAGATGTCAACGATTAGTGCTGGAGATGCTCAAAGCTTATTGAATCATTTTAAGGTAGATAGAAAGTCCCATGGTTTTTTTACACGATTCAAGTAGATCAAGAAAATTGCTTGAAAAATCTTGTTTAGTGAGATAGGAGATCAAGGTTTGATTGTGATTGTTTTGGAGATGTTGTGGTATTTGACTTGTTAATCACCATTGGCAGAAGGTGATGTTTCAATGTGCATTCCTTTTGAATGAAACTACTACTTCTTTCAAATGGTTGTCTAAATCATTCTTAGACTCAATAGGAAACCGATCTCCAGTAATAATTTTCACTAACCAATATCAAGCCATGTCAAATGCTATTGAGAAATACGTTATTGACTATGTTTATGGCATATTTCAAAAAATGCACATTCTTACTTAAGAGAGCTAAAAGCTAATTTGAAATTCCAATCCTCGTTGAACAAGCACCAAATACAGAAGTTTAATCATAGAGATCATCACAAGCTCAATATGATATACAAAATTTGACATAAATGGAGAACTGTATTCACTAAGGATAGTTTCATAGTTGAATTTAGAGCTTCCTCAAGGAGTGAAAGCATAAACCATGTTTTGACTAATATAGCAAATGAAACAAAAAGTCTTACTAATTTTATAATTAAATATGAAAATGTATTTTTAGGTATGCATTCTTTGGATTTTAAAGAAGATTTCAAATGCAAGCAAGGTGACCCACGAAGATCAATTAAGAGAAGTAATATTTTGTGTCATGCAGCTTGAGTTTACACTTGTAAGATATTCAAATTATTTGAAAATGAATTCCTTAATAGTCTTGCAATAATGTGAAAGTAGGTTGATTGCCAAGATATAGTTGATGTCTTTGAGGTGAAAGAATAAAATAGTGAAATAGTATATATTGTTCATTTTGATTGTCTCTATAGCAGTATTTATTGTTCTTATAAGAAATTCAAATTATTGGAGATTCTTTGTGTTAGCGTTAAAGAGGGTTATCAAAGTTAAAGTTGGGTTCAAATGCAAATTTGAAAGAAAATGAAGTTGTGCAATGTAATATCTTTGATGAAATGCTTGGCTTACTAAATGATGTGTTAGTGTTAAATCCCCCTTATATGAAATCAAAAGGTGTACGAAACAATAGATTTAAAAAGGCACTTTGAAAAGTTCAATGCCAAATTGCCAAGTGGGAAGATGTCAGGTTCCCAAGAACCTTAGGAAGTTCACAAGACCAACCTAAATTGTTTTGACTTCAAGCCAAGTGAAAATTACAATGACAAAAATCTTCTTTTGTTTCTTACTTTTATTTTGAGAAGTACATTTGTTGTCTTTAGAATTATTTGACTGATGCCAGGTGCAACTTAGAGCATCCACATTGGTAGAGCTATTTTTTTAGCTATTTAGTACCACAAAAAGCTACTTTATTTATTTTACCTTCTTACTTTACAAAACATCCAACATCAGTGGTTCTATTTTTTTTACCTCTTCATTTAAATATTATTTCTTTGTTATTTTTTTTTATTCTTTCTCTATTCTTTCATCTCTCTCTTTCCTTGCCTCTCTCTTTCTTTGAAGGAAGAACAACCATGAACAAACCCACAAACCTAGCAAACCAATAGCCACCAGCAGCCACTGCTAAGCCTATAACCACCATTGCCACCCATAACCCCCACAAATTGGAACTTTCAGCCAAAACCAAACCACAAACCCACAACCCCCACATCACAACCACTAACCCAACCCAACCACAGCCACCCACTGCCATAACCACAACCAAACCATCGAAACTCTGATTAAATAAAAAAAAAAACTACTACCATCACCACAAACCCACCTTAAAAACCACCACAAATAGCCACAAAACCAAGCAACCCACCACCTCTGCAACCCACCATTGCTGCTACAAACACCAAAATCTCACCCACTACCGCCAATTAATCTTCTATATCTCTGTCTCTTGGGTCAAAACTCTAAAATGGGTTTTTTTTTTCTTTTTCTTTGGTGGTATAGAGTTTTGTTGGTTTTGCTAGATCAACCAAAGGAGAGGGAGAAGACATGGAAAGGTGAAGAAAGAGAATAAAAAGAAAATAGTGAGGAGAGGAAGACGGACACGGTGAGGTGATGAAAGAGAAAAAAGTGAGAGAGAGAAAACATAGTTTTTATTAAAATATTGGGAGGAGAATAAAATATTAATATATGAGTTTACCTTTAAGTTACAGTGTATAGCCAAATGGCTGTACACTATAGCTGAAAAGTTAAATTTTTTAGTTATAGCTCCACCATTGCAGCCCCATTTCTGTGATTGATGGTGCTAATATAACTTTTTAGTGGAACGTATATAATTCGAGTTGGATTTCGCAAAACAAGCCTAAAAGATCAATCACTATTACAGATTTATCAATACAGTAGCTGAATATATTTACTTGTCCAAGATCTTTTGTGATTTTAAGAAAAAGTGAACACTTTTACATTATTGATGAAAAAATAGAACTTTTTAGAATAAAAATGAATGATTGTAATATTATTTTAGAGAAATCTAATTGACTGATGGTGATAGTAATATTATTGTAAGTAATCACTTTTTCTAATAATGATATATATATATATATATATTTTCTCTCGAGTGTTGCTCCCTTTGTCTCTATTAACTATTTGTCACAATAAATTACAAGAATCCTTGTCTTGGCGAAGTGATCCTTAGTGAGTGTTTTGTTAAGAAACTTTGGTTTTCTTTATAATTTGCAAATAAATAATAAAGGTTGGGAGATTACTTTGTATGTTAATGAGAAATTATATAAGAAAGTTTGCAACAATTGTAAAAATCTACACCATAAATGAATCCTTAAGTCCAAATTTTATTTATTTTTAACATAAGTGAGTAAATTCCTTTCAAATGCAATAAGTATATAAAATGGTTTAGAACACAACTCATCAGTAGAACATCATTATAACTACAACATCAATACAACTACAATACCTATACAACACCAAAACAACTACCAAGGTCTATATAAAAGGAGCTCGAATCTTGGGAAAGCTAAATAACTTTTTGCTTTTTACATTTTGTTTTAGTTTATTATTATTATTATTATTATTTTTTAAATTAACAAAACTAATTTTTTAAAATTTATTGTGAAAATATGGTAGACATAATATTTCTCTTAAAAAATAGAAGCAATATAATGATTACATTGAAATGATAGGAAAATTTCATCGTTATATAGTATATACTAACCGGATTCAGTATCACATAAATTTTGCAATTTATTACTTCTTTTTCCCTTGGGCCGGTCATAAAATATGCGTTGATCGCATGGATGTCTTAAGTGTTAAGTTTTAACCTCAAGGAGAATATGCTTTGTAATAAATTTTATTTGGGCTGAAAGCCTATATGGGGCAGCTTAGAAGTTTGTTAATTGGATACGCTTCTGTGCGTCTAGAAAATCAAAAGAACCTCAGTGGGCTTTCTACAATGTAGTTCGATTTTGTATCCGATTCAAATCCAAGGAGCCCTTACCAAATGGTACTGTAGACTTATTGAGCTATTTACAGTTGATTAAGCCCAGTTCGTGGACAATAAATAGATTGGAACTTAGAGCATGGGCCTAATCAAACTTCTAGGCAAATGTAAATTTCAAACGCTAACTTTTGTATTTTAATTACTCATTTTCAAATTAGCACGCATACTGCAGGTTGGCCAGTTGGACCAATAGTTCGGTGAACCAGTACCTAAATCGGCCCAGTCACACTTAGACCACTTATGCAATTGAATCGGTGAATTTCAACGGTTTTTTTGCAACTTGTATTGGTTCTTTTAATCCAGCCAGTTTTGTAATTTTGAAAAAAATTATTTTTACATAGGTTCATTGTAATACCATTTTTTGGATTTGGAGCATACTAAAAAACATGAGATTTTATAATGAGGTTAATGTTGGACTTTCTAATAAAGATAGGATTTCAAGTTTTAGCAATCCATGGGATTAAAGTAGCTAGTGAGATATGCAAATATGAAATATGCTTTTATTTCTAAAATTTTAAGAAATGCAATGCAACCTATTAAAAAAAAAAATATTATCTTTAATCTATTTTCCTTTCTTATTTTAGGGCTTAAAAACGCCACTATAGGGAGTTCTATAGTGGCGTTTTTAAGCCCTATAGTAACGTTTTAAAGCCCTATAGCGGCGTTTTCCTGCAATTTATGAAACTCGAGTCTTTAAAACTCAAGTGCCACGAGAATTTTTTTCCATATTAGACCCATTCGCTTACAAATCGAGACTTAAAAACTCAAGTTTTGTCTGGGAACTCGAGTTTTAGACACTTGAGATGCTATTTTTCAGCATTCTTTTGAAACATGACAACTAACTAAATTTTTTGATATTTATTGTTATTTGGAAATGTTGTTCCTACTTGTCGTATTGAAAGCTTAAGTGAAGCGTGTGAGAGTCATGTGAGTGTAAATGTATTTAGTTAGGATTAGGATGACACTTGTCATAATTTTATTGGTAGAGGATTTCTCGGTTAGTTAGTTAGCTTCCCACATTTTTCTCCTTTAGTTTGTTATTCTGTTTTTGTTGTATATGAAACGCAGAGTCTGTATTTTGTTAGTAGTGGTATTCATTTTCTCAAATTGAGTAATGAAAGCATTTTTCTCTCATCTTGAATTCTCTTAGTTTCTCTAGAATCTTCTTTCAATCTCTAGTTTTAACAATTTTCTATTTATTTATTTATTTTTACATGTATTACATGGGATCATAAACTAACAAAGCTATTGTGAAATTTTCGCTGCATGGTGGTCTCAGTTTTGAGCTACATACTCATAACATGCGGTTAAGAGTGGCAAATGGGCGGGTTGGGTCATAAATGGGTTGGGTCATAAGTGGGTTGGGTGTGTAATTATCCATTTATCCATTTATGACCTGTTTATATATAAATTAATTATCCATTACCAACTCAACCCATTTAATTAGTAACCCACCCATTTAACCCAATATGACCCAAATACCTCTAAAACTACTTGAATACCCTATTGACCTCCAAAATTACCAAAATACCCTTAAATACCTAAAATGATACAAATACTCCCTACACTTTCAAAATTACCAATATACCCTTGGACATCCAAAATTATCCCCAAAATCTCTAAAATGAACAAAATACCCATGAAACCTCTAAAATGACCAAAATACCCCTGATATCTCTAAAATCACCATATATGCTTAAAAACCACTAAAATGACCAAAATATCTCCAAAATCTCTAAAATGACCAAAATACCCCAAAAAACCCAAAAAATGACCAAAATACCCCCGAAACCTAAAAATTACCAAAATACCTCCAAAACCTAAAAAATAACCAAAATACCCCCAAAACCCAAAAAATGACCAAAATACCTCAAAAACCTAAAAATGACCAAAATACCCCCCCAAAACCTAAAAAATTACCAAAATACCCCCGAAACCTAAAAAAATTACCAAAATACCTTGAAACCTAAAAAATTATTGAAATACCCCCAAAACCTAAAAAATGACCAAAATAACCCCAAAACCCAAAAAATGACCAAAATACCCCCGAAACCTAAAAATTACCAAAATACCCCCAAAACCTAAAAAATGACCAAAATACCCTCAAAACCTAAAAATGACCAAAATACCCCCCAAAACCTAAAAAACAACCAAAATACCCCCGAAACCTTAAAAAAATTACCAAAATACCTTGAAACCTAAAAAATTATCGAAATACCCCCAAAACCTAAAAAATGACCAAAATAACCCCAAAATCCAAAAAATGACCAAAATACCTCCGAAACTCAAAAAATGACCAAAATACTTCCAAAACCCAAAAATGACCAAAGTATCCCCCAAAACCCAAAAAATGACCAAAATACCACCGAAACAAAAAAATGACCAAAATACCCCCGAAACCTAAAAATGACCAAAATACCCTCGAAAAGAAAAAATAACCAAAATACCTCCGAAACCTAAAACTGACCAAAATACCCCCCAAAATCCAAAAAATGACCAAAATACCCCCGAAACTCAAAAAATACGAAAATACCCTCGAAACCCAAGAAATGACCAAAATACCCTCAAAATCTAAAAATGACCAAAATACCCCCGAAACCTAAAAAATTACCAAAATACTTCTAAACCCTAGAAATTTACTGAAATAACCCAAAAATCTAAAAATTATTGAAATAACCCTAAAACTAAAAGATGACATAAATGCCTTCGTAACCTAAAAAATGAATAAAATACCCTTAGAATCCAAAAGATGATCAAAATAACCCCGAAACCTAAACAATTACCAAAATTCCCTCAAAACCTAAAAAATTACTGAAATTCCCTCGAAACCTATAAAATGACTGAAAGACTCTTAGAACCATTAATTTGTCAAAAATATTCTCGAAACGTCCAAAATACCCTAAACCTCTATTTCGGTAATTTTAGATGTTTCTGGTGTATTTTGGTCATCTTACATGTTTAGCGGTATTTTGGTCATAATTTGGGTTTCAAGGGTTTTTATTGATCATTTTTTTAGGTTTTGGGGTTATTTTGGTCATTTTTTAGGTTTATGGAGTATTTTGGTAATTTTTAGGTTTCGGGGGTATTTTGGTAATTTTTTTGGGTTTTTGGGGTATTTCGATAATTTTTTTAGGTTTTTGGGGTATTTTGGTCATTGTCTTAGGTTTTGGGGTTATTTTAGTTATTTTTTAGGTCTTGGTGTATTTCATTCATTTTTTAGGTTTCAGGATATTTTGGTAATTTTTTAGGTTTCAGGGGTATTTCAGTCATTTTTTAGGTTTAAAGGGTATTTTGGTAATTTTTTAGGTTTAGGGTGTATTTTGGTAATTCTTAGGTTTCGAGTGTATTTCGGTCATTTTTTAAGTTTAGGGGGGTATTTTGGTAATTTTATAGGTTTTGGAGGTATTCAGTCATTATTTAGGTTACGGAGTAATTTGGTAATTTTTTCAAGTTTCGGGGGTATTTTAGTCATTTTGTAGGTTTCAGAGGTATTTTGGTTATTTTTTCGGTTTCGGGGGTATTTTGGTCATTTTTTAGGTTTTGGAGGTATTTTGGTAATTTTTTGGATTTTGGGGGTATTTTGGTCATTTTAAGGTTTTTGGGGTATTTTGGTCATTTTTTTGGGTTTCGGAGATGTTTTGGTCATTTTTTGGGTTTTGGGGGTATTTTGGTCATTTTTTGAGTTTCGGAGGTATTTTGGTAATTTTTAGGTTTCGAGGGTATTTTGGTCATTTTTTGGTAATTTTTAGGTTTTGGGGGTATTTTGGTAATTTTTAGGTTTTGGGGGGTATTTTGGTAATTTTTAGATTTAGGGGGTATTTTTTTTTTCATTTTTTAGGTTTTGAGGGTATTTTGGTCATTTTTTGGGTTTTTGGGGTATTTTGGTCATATTTAGGTTTCTGGGGCATTTTGATCATTTTTTGGGTTTTGGGGATATTTTGGTCATTTTTAGATTTTGGGGGTATTTTTTTTTTTTTCATTTTTAGGTTTTAAGGGTATTTTGGTCATTTTTTGGGTTTTGGGGGTATTTTGGTCATATTTAGGTTTCAGGGGTATTTTGGTCATTTTTTGGGTTTTGGGGGTATTTTGGTTGTTTTTTAGGTTTCAGGGGTTATTTTGGTAATTTTTATGTTTTTGGGGTATTTTGGTCATTTGTTGGGTTTTGAGGGTATTTTGGTTGTTTTTTAGGTTTCAGGGGTTATTTTGGTAATTTTTATGTTTTTGGGGTATTTTGGTCATTTTTTGGGTTTTGGGGGGTATTTTGGTAATTTTTTGGATTTTGGGAGTATTTTGGCCTTTTATTAGGTTTCAGGGGTATTTTGGTCATTTTTTAGAAATTTAGATTTTATGTTGTTTATTTAAATTTTAGATGGGTTTAGTGGGTATTAGTGGATTTATCCATTTAGACCCATCTAATTAAATAACCAAATGGGTCTTTACCCATTTAACCCAAATATTAAATAGGTTGGGTTAAAACTTATTCAAATAAGGTGGGTAATGGGTGGGTTCATGGATATGGGTAAAAATTGCCACCCCTACATGCGGTCATGCTATCTAACTCTAACCACTCAATTTCTTCAAAAACTCCCGAATGTAATTAAACTGGTTTTTGTTCAATTGTTGATTGTGTTTTTGTGGGCTTGCCGTTATGTACTTAGGTCACTGTGCACAGTGGGGGAAGTGTGTGCTGAGTTTGTTTGGTATTGAGCGTTTTTTATTTTTATTTTTTTATATAAAATAAATTGAGGGATTATTTTTTTTTTTTGGATTAAGTTTTTTCTAATATGGAATTAATTTTTCATCAAGACCTTGGTGCGACGTTTTTCATTGTCAAATTTTTTTTCCTATTTTGTTCTCCATATCATGTTTTAGTGTGCTATGTTTGCAAATTTTGTAAGTGAGATAGCTGTATTATGGTAAGGACCAAAGTGAAACTTTGCCTCAAAACTCAATGATTAAAATTAAACGTATGAAAACATAAAGACCAAAATTGTAAGCGGAGTTAGGGAGGTCGAGGAGTGGCAATTGCATCTCAACCAGGAACAGAGCTAGACTTTAGACTTGGTGGGGGGGGGGGACATATGTTAAAAAAATTTCTTGAGTTGTAACTAAATGAGACTATCTTATAAAAATTAATGTTTCCATTAGTTCTTTTCGTTATTTATTTAATTAATTTTCAAATGTTTCATCAATTTCAAACCTTATAGCTCTATTGATTGAGAATTAAAAAAAATATGTAAACAAAGAGAAAATAAGAAAAGGCCATACCTCAAGCGTTTTCCAAAAAAAAAAAAAAACCTCAAACGTTTCAACTTTCAAGTTAAATCAATTTAACAAGTTAAATATTAGAAGTAATTCCTTAAAATTTAATAGCCACACATGTAGCCCACTAACTTAGCAAGTCAAACAATTGTATTTCCTTAAAAATTAATAGCCACACACGTAGTCCTCTTAGTAACACACTCAATAGCTTATGGCCACACACAAAAAAAATCTAAGAGTGAGTGAGAGAGTAGTCTAACTACAAATCCTTCATCTCTCTCAAATAAACATTCTAAACAGAGTAGAGTGACTGACTTCCTAGATATTACAGTGTTGGTAATTTTTTTTTGAGTTGCCTCCTCATTCTTCAAGAACAACACAAAACGGGATGCCAAAGAGATTTTTTATTTTTTATATCTCATAGTTCAAGGATTTGTTACTTGTTCTTGGGGATTTTGTTTGTTTGTCTATGGAGAGGCCATCAACTAAAGTGATGAGCCTTTTTTTTTTTGGGTTGGGATCTAAGGGCCAATTTGTAAATTGCTGGGGAGAGGGGGGCCAAGAGTAATTATCTTGGACCTAAATGTTAAAAAAATTCAGAAAAAAAAAATATATATATATATATATATATTATTATGATTTTTTTTAATCTGGGGGGGTCACTGCCTCCCTAGTCAATGAACAGCTTCGTCCCTGCTCTCAGCCCACTAAAAATGAAAAACAAATTTTTTTTTTAAAATTTTTTTTAAGATGTAACTAGTAGAAAGGGAGATATTGAATAAACTTGAATCATAGACATGAGACACCATGTCATTATTAATGAGTTATCACTTGAACCTTCAAATAACATTTTTAATACTTTTTTAACTCCCCACACCCCACCTCATTTCCTCGGAAACATATCCTAGAGATATAACAAGGAGGCTATCAAGTATTATCTGACAGGTGATAAAGAATTTGAAATGGGATGAACCAACCGAACTACTTCAGCAACTGCAAGACCAAGACCTAAACAGCCAACTAGTTGAAGTTTGTAATGGAATTTTTTGTAGAATTTACTATAACCCAACGTTCATTTATTTGGTATATAGCTAATTTCTCGCAGTGGCCTTCTTATGCTTGTAGGATGGTGACACATACATTTGTAAATTCCGGTACTTCTTTAAAGCTCTATCATTCATATATAGTTCAAATCATTCATATCAAAAGGGACAAAAATGGCCCCCCACCCAACTCCATTTTTTTCCCCTTATTTTTTGGTGGATTTTTTAAAATGTATTTTTGTAATATACTTCTTTTATATCATAATTATAAACAATATACTATTATCTCTTTTACATGTTAAGATTCATTCTAAAAATTGAAAGAAATTTTGTTTAGATTGATAATATCTTTTTAAATTTCAAAATCTATAAAAAGAAAGTGAAGGTAGATACAAAAACAAGATGAAAATAAAGAAGCTAGGGAGAAGGGGGGAAGAACTTTATTGTAAGGTGATCTCAAATTCATATAGAATCTCAAATACTTTATATAACAATTTATTATTTTTTATAATTTTCTGTGTAAGTAATAAGTTTGGAGATAATTACATAATAATATGAATTTGTATAAATTGTATTAAATGTCTATCTAACTATCAAAAATATTTTATTCATAAGTGAAATTTTAACTTTGAAACCTTTCAAAAAAAAAAAAATTTAACTTTGAAAATAAAATCTAAAAAAAGGGCTTATTCATGTCCAAGAAAAAGAAACTTTTAACATATAAACAAAATAGAAAGAATATCATATTTTTTTGTGAGTTTCCTTACATTAATATATCACTCAACATACGTGTGTGTGTGTGTATATTTATATAAATTTGGCCTCATCCAAATCAAATCATGACTTCATCACAACCGGATAAAATGATAATAGGATTAATTACACTTATCTCTCCTTAACTATTGAGTCATTCAAACCACTATTCCTTGAATATGACATTTTTACACCTACAAAACAAATCATTATGCAACATTATACTACAATGACTCAACCAATTTTCTGAGAATGTACCATTATACTACTGTGACTTAGGCTGTGTTTGGTTCCCGTAAAATATTTTTTAGAAAATAGATATTTTTCAGAAATGCTATTTTCCAAAAAATGAAAATATTTTCAAGTGTTTGGTTGTATTATGAAAATTGTTGTAGAAAATATTTTCATGTGTTTGGTTCTATTCTGAAAATGCTATTTTCCTACAATTTTTTCGCATTTTCTCAGCATCCAAACAAATTTTATTACAAAAAATTTCAAAATTACAGCCAAATCTCAATCCACATAACAAACTCCAATTTAACCCACGGCAGTAAACTTCGGCAATGAAAAGCCACAACCACCAAAACAACACCACCACCACACCACCACAACAACAATAAAAATCAAAAATCACACAGGAATCAAAATCACACAGAGAAAGAGATCGAGCGGGTCGAAGGTTGAAGGTCAAAAATCAAAGGTCAAAGGTCGAAGATCGGTGGGTCGAAGGCTCTGGGTCGAAGGCGAGAACGCGCGGCGGAGGCGAGATTGAGCGGAGGCAAGATCGGGCAGCGCGGTACGATCGGGTTCGCCGGTGACGAGACCGGTGCGATCTGGTGCATGCGATTGTCGCAGTGGAGCTCGGGGTTCGCCAGCGACGTCGAAGGCATTCTGGGCTCCCTCTTCTTCCTCGCACGCTCTCTCTCTCTCTCTCTCTCTCTCTCTCTCTCTCTCTCTTTCCGGAAATCAATTGAAGTGAAAATAGGAACGGAAATGCATTTCAGTGGTCAAAGCTTAAAATTTACAGTCAAATGAAAATGATTTCCAGAAAATTTTATTTTCAAAACCAACCAAACAACCTATTTTACGGAAAATGATTTCCTGAAACCATTTTCAACCAAAACAAACACAGCCTTAGTGACGTTTTCACAAACATAACTAACTAGTTATGAAAAATCTAAATTTGAAATCCCAAAATCAATCAACCAAAACAAATGGGTCAAGCCATCAACCCTAAGATGATGCCACGCTTCTCGTTTTCGTCTTGATTGAGTCAGCTTATTTGCTAATCCAATTCAATTTCATTTTGATCAGGTTTGTGATGGTCATCTACGATAGGTGTACGTGAGGCGTGATTTGTATTGATTTAAAAAGATAGTTGTTATTTTATTTGTTTAAAATAATTAAAGCGTTAAATATACTTTTCTCCCCCCTTAACTATGGGCTATGTCGTTTGCAATTCCCCTCGCAACAAGAGGGAGATTGCTATGGAATATAAAGGGAATCAAAAGATTTTGTTGGGTCTTAATTAACAGCAAAGCGGATGATAATATTCTATTGCATATTTTCAATAGTTGAGAGAGGATATTAGTCAATTTAATAGTATAGGAGGAACATTGTGAATGACCCAATAGTTAAGGAGGACAATGTAATTAACCCATTAAAATATCTCATAAAATATATGGATGAAAGTGAATTTGTTTCGCTCAAAACTGTCATGGAGGCATGAAATATTGTTGGACTTTGTTTATTTATTTTTGTATAAAAAGTAACCATGAATAAAAATTTAGAATCACAAATTCTCTCACTCAAAGTTTTTTATTTTTATGGCTAATTATAGTTTCACATTCTTGGATGTGAAATGTTTCACATGATACATTTTATAGATGATGTGTGTTAAAATAATTGTGGAAGATAGAGAAATATTGTAGTGAGTGAAAGTGTAAAATAGAGTAATACAAGAACACAGAGAGTTACGTAATTTGGTTTAACGACCTACATTCATAGAAGAAACCCCTAAAAAGTACATTTTTGATATATGAGTGAAGTACAAATATTATGTTACAATGAACCTAATATGACTTATTTATAATAGGCTTAATCCTAGACTAAACACAGTTAATAGATTTGCAATAAAAGTATGTGTCTTGGCTTGCACACCAAGCATGATTGGGCTAAGACCTTGATTACTTGGGTTGATATATATATATATATATATCTCTAACACCCCCTTCAAACTCAAAGTGGAAGATTGATGGAAGCTTGAGTTTGGATAAGCTTGAGAATATTCTTGTATTACAATGAACTTAATATAATTTATTTGTAATAGGCTTAACCCTAGACTAATAACAATTAATAGACTTACGGTATAAGTATGTCTTAGCTTGCACACCAAGGATGATTGAGTTTGGGTCTTGATTATTTGGGTTGATATATCTCTAACAATGTGAAACAATCAAAAGCCCTTTGCTTATTAGATATGAAGCTTTAAGGAATTCAGGAAAATTGAAAAGGACACTCTGAATGTGGAAATAGTACCAAAACATGAAACTAAACCCCCTCTTAAAACTTCCGGAAGTGTACATAAGTGATGATGCCGTAAATATCAACAGTGAGTTGCACAATGCTCGTACTCTCGAAACGACACCTGCACAAGGAAAAGAGAAGACCCAACAGAGAGCACCGGTGTGGTGTCGGCCAAATACCCTCCGAAGGTCAAGTTAGAACTTTTTCTCAACTCTAGAGTGCTAGAGAGGGATTAATTATGCGTACCTTTATTTGTGAGGGAATTGGGGCTTTTATAGTAGTAGGGGGTTGACCTTTCTTCCTTGGGGCAGAAGTCTTTTCCATATAGGAATCCATGTGAGCGTGGATTGCGGAGACCTTTCCTTATAAGACTCTATTATTGAGCGTGGTGGCCAAGTAAAGGATTTACTCTAACCGTCGGCCTCATAACTGTCGGCCTCTTATCAGTCGGTCTCTTAACCGTCGGCTTTACCTCTACAACGAATACCCGTCAGCCTTTTGAACATAATTAGCCCTTCGAGCCTAAAATGGGATGTTATTCCCGTTGGCATGTATTTTTCCGTCGCTACACGAACCGTCAGTCTAAGAATAGGCTGACGGGTGAAGCCTTATGGTATTACTATGATTATTTCCTTATCAGTTGCCCCCTACTCCATATCTCCGTCGGCAATAACTGACGGGTTATGGAGTTTTCATTCGTCCTTACCTGCTGCTTTGATCAGGAGAGAGGAAATAATTAAAGCTGACACCCCAACAATAAATGCTAGGACACGTGGCGTGCTCGGGTTGGCTCCGTGTCTGGTTTGGGGGCGTCGCTTCGTCTTCCGTGCGTTTTCCTTATATATATATATGGCCCACCTCTCCCCATTTGCACTATTTCACTTTCACCAGTTCCTGGAGAGATATCCGTCGCTTATCTTCCGTCAGTACTTGCTAACAATATTCCCGTCACTTATTCGGCCGTTACTTTCGAGGAACTTGTAAGTTCTCTTTCTTTTTGTTCCTGCTTTATTATTTTTTCTTTTAAGCCGAGTCGTCATCCTAGGTGCTTAGATTATACCCGTCACTTGTAGGTAGTCAGATGTCGAGTGACGCGTCGAGTGACCGGTCGTCGGTCCGCGATGGAGCGGGCTACGACGAGGTATTTGGTTCAGGTAGTGAGTCAGGGAGCTCGTCCTGGTCCTCAGAGAGGGAGACGTCGGCCCAAACTCCTATCGAGGAGGTAGGAGGCCACGGAGACGATGGTCAGGAAAGGGTAGTAGGTGAGGGAAGTGACAAAGTGGAAGGAGGAAGATATAGTGACGAGTCTAGTGAAGGGGATGAAGGTGACGACGGGTCTAGTGAAGGGACTCCTGTGAGTCCTGGAGGCAACCGTCCCTTCATCCTTCCCAAAGAGTGGGCTGTAAATAAGTTTCTCCCCAAGATGACTCTCAAAATTTTTAACGAGTTACGAACCCGTTTCCAAATCCCCGACCATATTCCTATCCGTCTGCCTGAAGATGGCGAAAAATGTTATACGGGAAGAACTGCAGACGTTGGTATGTACGATGCCATGTTTGCCGCCGGTCTTAGACTGCCCCTGACGGAATTACACCGTCAGTTAGTTGACTTTCTTGGCTTATCCGTCAGCCAAGTCGCTCCTAATTCGTGGAGGATTTTTATAGGCGCCGAGGTGCTGTGGGGTCGTTTGAGTGGAGGGAATCGTCAGCTTTCTTTGGACGAATTCTTTTATTGTTATAGACCTCGGCACCTTTCTTCTTCCAAAGGGATGTACCATTTTGCCGTCAGGGAGAAAGATCTTAGGTTGGTGTTTGAGACGTCGGACTCGAATAGAGCCTGGAAGAGCAGGTTCTTTTTCGTTGAAGGGACGGACTGGGTGTGCCGTCAGGAAGAATGGGAAACGATACCCCATGGCTATTTTGACAATACTTGGGCATATATAAAAGAGTCAGGTTTTAGTCGTCAGCTTTTGACTATTTTGAGCAAGTAATAATTTTGGTTTTTTAGTGGTTCTAACGTCGTCGGTTTATTTGCACTTTTCAGCCCTCATTCTCCCTTCAATAACTGGTGAGTAGGAGGACTTCATCCGTCGGGTTTTGGAAATTCCCTTAGAGGAGCGGTCGTGTCGAGACTTAATCACCCTTGACTACCTTCACGCCTTCTATGGTGGTCCTGAACCGACGCCTGAGGCTCGCAGGCTAGAAGGATTCTCCCGTCACCGTGAGTACTTTACCCTTATTTTCGAAATTATCCTTTGTATTACCGTCGGTTTTGCTAATGCATCTTTTTTGTAGAAATGGACGTGGCCAAGCAACGGATAAGGGCCGCCGCTGCCCGCTTAAAAGAAGAGAAGAAAGCAAAGGGGGAGACGGTACCCTTGTCGACCCCCAAGATCATCAAGGGTTCTTCAAAAAGGAAAACTGACGGGGATAATAGCCGTCCATTGAAGAAAGCAGCCGTTGGTTCTGGGAGCGAGCCCTCAGAGAAGCCGTCACCTAAGCCCAGTCATGGGGCAGGAAAAGGTGTAATGACTTCTTCTGGTCCCGTCCTGGAGGGGCCCCGTTGCCTGCTAACTCACAAGGATTTTGCTGTTGAGGCTGTGGAGTCACTTATAAAGCCGACGGACATAGATCCTTGTGATTTGTTGGCGACGGATGAGCTGGGGTCGTCAGCTTTGTTTGACCTCACTCGGGTAAGCTGCCTTTCCCAAATGGTTCCTTCCTTATCTTCTTCTATTTTAATAACTGATGGTTATATCCCTTTCTAGGCCTTGGTTCGCGTAAAGGCGCTTCAGGACCGGTGCGTGGCTAAGGAGCGTGTCGTCACTCGCGTCAATAAGCACAATGCCAACATGCGAGACCAGCAGGCTCAGTATAAAGAGGCAATGCGTCTCCTTAACGTCGAGTTGAAGGAAGTTAGGCAGAAGCTGGAGGAGGCGGATCGTCAGAGGGGTGAGCTAGGGAAGGAGCTGACGACTCTTCGTGCGCAGATGGAGACTGCAGGGGCTGACGCGGTTGAGAAGTTCAAGGCGTCAGACTCTTTCATTGATTCCTGTGCTGGATACTACG
This sequence comes from Quercus ilex subsp. ballota, assembly GCA_032727855.1. Classification (NCBI taxonomy): domain Eukaryota; kingdom Viridiplantae; phylum Streptophyta; class Magnoliopsida; order Fagales; family Fagaceae; genus Quercus; species Quercus ilex. Next base: position 37,617,640 of record CM064915.1, read on the forward strand.
GCACAGGATTTGATGATTGCCTCAGGCAAGTGGCGTCAGCTTTCCCAGATTTGGACTTATCTGGTATCTCCCTAGATGATGCCCAGCCCATGACGCCTGCCAATGAAGCCGTCACTGCTGGGGCTGACGAATCAGTGGATTCTCCTTCTCATGGAGGCGTTGTTTTGGCCCAACCTGCTGTGAACCTTTCAACAACTGCCCCGACGCCTCCTGTGGTGCTGCTTGACGGAGAGGATCCTTCTGTTAGGGAGTAGAAGGAATTTTTTTAAGCGACGGTTTTTTTTTGTATTTGTAATTCATCTATTTAGCAAACAGTTTTATTAGTGCCCCCTGGGCTCCTGCTTGTAATATTTTAACACTTTCTTCAATTCCCTCTTTTAAATTTGCCGTCGCTCTTTATTACTTGATGTGAGGCATGCTTAACTTGTATGTTTTGTTTGGAATTATGGGCCCTTTTAATGTACTGTCAGCTTCGCTGAATCGTTGATTTAAACTTTATATTGGGCCACTTGGCAAGTTTGCTTGACGAAGCCGTCAGTCTTTCGTTTTAATGCTTGTAGAAATTCCGGCAAAATTCTATTATCCCAGGTCAAGGTCATTTCCCTTATAGACTTGTTCATTTGTGGACCGTCAGCCTTAATAGTCGGGTTTATGCATTCCGTATGTATTCTATTAGGCCGTTGGTTTCATTGCTTTTGCTTATCTGCCGGACTGGGTTATTTTAGGTCGCCAGCTTACCTGGTTCGTCCACTGCGGACTTGGTCTTTTTTAGACCGTCAGCAGTTTAACTCGTCTACTTTGTGGACTTGTTTTTTTTTTTTTTTTTTTTTTTTTTTAGACCGTCCGCTATCTGGCTCCCATTTTTTGGACTCATTTTTTAGTTGGTCTTTTATAAGACCGTCAGCTTGAAAGCCGAGCTTATGAGACCGTCAGGATTTTATTTAAGCCGTCATCTTAGAAGCTGAATTGTGGGCTTGGCCATATTTTGTTAGCCTTTTATTTAGGCCATCAGCTTAGTAGCTGAATTGTGGATTTTACCACATTTTGTTAGCCTTTTGTTCAGGCCGTCAGCTTAGTAGCTGAATTGTGGACTTGACCACTTGTCGTCAGCCTTTTGTTTAGGCCGTCAGCTTAATTGCTGATGTGTGGACTTAGCCACTTTTCGTCAGCCTTCTATTTAGGCCGTCAGCTTAACTGCTGAATTGTGGACTTGGCCACTTGTCGTCAGCCTTCTGTTTAGGCCGTCAGCTTAATTGCTGGTGTGTGGACTTAGTCACTTTTCGTTAGCCTTCTATTTAGGCCGTCAGCTTAACTGCTGATTTGTGGACAGCCACTTTTCGTTAGCCTTCCGTCCAGGCCGTCAGCTTCACTGCTGATTTGTGGACTTAGCCACTTTTCGTTAGTCTTTTACTAACTTTCATTTGTAAGTAGAAACTTCAGTAGTTTTGAATAAATTCTTCTTATTGTCATGCATCTGTATAAAAAGTATCTAAATGAAGGAGAAATTTGCCCTTTTGGGCTTATTGTATCAAAACCAAAGCAAAAGACATGCCCGTTGGGCTTATTGTAGTGAATACTTAAAAGTAAACAGTAAATCTAAAATAAAAAGATAGGTGTTTTTCTTCATGTCGTCGCCTCTACTGGTAGTACTTTCGCAGGTGCTCAGCATTCCAAGGGTGCGGTAGCTTCCGTCCGTCCAGTGTCTCCAGATGATAGATGCCCTTCCTCTGCCACGCCGTGACTCGGTAAGGTCCTTCCCAATTCGGGCCGAGTTTTCCTTGAGTTGGGTCTCTTGCTGTGCCCATTACTTTCCTTAGAACGAGGTCTCCAACCTGGAAGTCTCTGTGCTTGACCCGGGAGTTGTAGTGCCTGGCCATGTGGTCCTGGTACCGCGCGAGCCTTTGCTCTGCTGCTGTCCTGACTTCGTCCACTAGATCGAGCTGTAGACGTAGGGCTTCGTCGTTTTTCCTTTCGTCATGATTGTGCACCCTGTAGCTGGTGAGGCCGACTTCGGCTGGAATGACTGCCTCGCTCCCGTATGTAAGCCGGAATGGTGTCTCCTGTGTTGGTGTCCTTGCCGTTGTCCTGTAGGCCCAAAGTATGCTTGGTAACTCTTCAGCCCATATACCCTTTGCCCCCTCGAGCCGAGTCTTGATAATCTTCAGTAAGGATCGGTTTCGTGACTTCGACCTGTCCGTTGGCTTGAGGGTGGGCGGGAGAGGAGTAGTGGTTCCGTATCCCTAATTGTGAGCAGAAGTCCCGAAAGGCCTCGTTGTCGAATTGCTTCCCGTTATCTGAGACCAAGACTCTAAGGATGCCAAATCTGTATATGATGCATCGCCAAACGAAGCTGCGTACGTTCTTCTCCGTAATGGTGGCCAAGACTTCAGCTTCGACCCACTTCGTAAAGTAGTCGATGCCCACGACTAGAAACTTCAGTTGTCGTATTGCCGTAGGAAACGGTCCCATGATGTCGAGTCCCCATTGAGCGAACGGCCATGGCGCCGTCATCGGGGTAAGTTCTTCAGGTGGTTGTCTCATGATATTGCTGAACCTTTGGCACTTGTCGCATTTCTTTACATAGTCCTCAGCATCCTTCTGCATAGTTGGCCAAAAGTACCCCGTTCGTACTAGCTTGTGGATTAACGACCTCGACCCTGAGTGGTTTCCACAGATTCCTTCGTGTACTTCCCTCATGACGTAATCTGCTTCTTCAGGACCTAAGCATCGTAGGTAGGGGCGGGAGAAACCTCTTTTGTACAAGACGTCTTTTATCAGAACGAACCTCGCTGCTTGAACCTTCAGCTTTCTTGCAGCCTTCTTTTCGTCCGGTAGTACCCCGTTCTTCAAGTAGGAAACTAATGGCGTAGTCCAATTGTTTTCGAAACCAAGTTCCTGTACATCAACAGAATTTATAAGTGGAGAGAGCTGAACAAAAGAGAGTATGTTATCAAAGGTGGCCATATGTTCAGCTGAAGCGGCCTTGGCTAGGCGATCAGCTTGCTCATTTTCTCCTCGGGGGATCTGCATAATTTTGGCCTTCAGCTCACTGACCCTCTGCCTTGCTTGGTCCAGATATCTTTTCATCCTCTCGCCTTTACACTCATAATCCCCATTTATCTGATTGACCACGACTTGAGAGTCGCAGTGAATGATCACTCTTTCGGCTCCTGCAGCTTTGGCGAGGTCCAGCCCTGCTATCAGAGCTTCGTACTCCGCCTCGTTGTTGGTGGTGGGGAACTCAAGGCGAATCATACACTCGATCACGTCTCCTTCGGGTGAGTGTAGTACGACCCCGGCTCCCCCAGCCTGCTTGTTGGAGGACCCGTCTACGTGTATGCTCCACTGGGGGGATTCTTCTGCCCCCTTGTCTTTGCCATTTGTAAACTCGGCTATGAAATCTGCAACAACCTGTCCTTTAATGGTGGTTCGTGGGCGGTACTGTATGTCAAACTCGCTCAACTCCATGGTCCATAGTGCCATTCGTCCAGCAGCTTCGGGGCTGCTCATCGCCCGTCGCAAAGGTTTGTCGGTTAGGACGATTATCGTGTGGGCTTGAAAGTACGGCTTCAGTTTGCGTGCCGCGGTAACCAGTGCAAATGCGAGTTTTTCTATGGGCGGATATCTTTCTTCTGCTCCGTGTAGCGCCCGACTGGTGTAATATACAGGCTTCTGCACATTTCCTTCTTCCCTGATCAAGGCGGTGCTGACGGCGGCCGGGGAAACGGCAAGATAGAGAAACAGCTCTTCACCCGGTTGTGAGGGACTCAGTAATGGGGGGGAAGAGAGATAAGTTTTTAATTCTTCGAACGCTTGTTGGCACTCGGCGGTCCACTCGAAAGATTTCTTGAGTGTGCGGAAGAAGGGTAAGCACTTGTCCGTTGCCCTGGAGACGAACCTGTTTAGTGCTGCTATCTTGCCGTTGAGGCTTTGTATTTCCTTCACATTCTTTGGTGGGGCCATCTCCATTATAGCCCGGATTTTGTCTGGATTGGCCTCGATGCCCCTCTGGGAGACCATGAATCCTAAGAATTTTCCCGCCGTCACCCCAAAGGCACATTTCCCCGGATTAAGCTTCATGTTGTAAGAGCGGAGAGTGTTGAACGTTTCCCTGAGGTCTTCTAAATGATCTTCCTCCCTTCGACTTTTAACCAGCATATCATCTACGTATACCTGGACGTTCCTCCCGATCTGTCGTGCGAACATCTTGTTCATAAGCCTTTGGTATGTCGCGCCCGCATTCTTTAGACCGAACGGCATTACCTTGTAGCAGAAAAGTCCTTGGCTGGTTACGAAGGAAGTTTTTTCTTGATCATCGTCGTGCATCTTGATTTGGTTGTAGCCAGAGAAAGCGTCCATGAAGCTTAACAGCTGGTGTTGAGCTGTAGAATCTATTAGAGTGTCGACTCTTGGGAGAGGGTAGCTGTCTTTAGGGCATGCCTTGTTTAGATCAGTGAAGTCTACACACATCCTCCATTTCCCGGAAGCTTTTTTGACCATCACCACGTTCGCTAGCCAGTCGGGGTAGTAGACTTCTCTAATGAAATTCGCCTCTCGTAGCTTGCGGACTTCTTCAGCTATGGCTTGGTCCCGTTCTGGGGCAAAGACTCGCTTCTTCTGCCGGATTGGTGGGAAGGATGGTGATACATTCAGCCTATGCACCATGACTGAAGGGTCTATTCCTGGCATGTCCTCGTGACTCCAGGCGAATACGTCCTGATTCTCTTTGAGGAAAGCTTTAAGTGTTTGCCGAATGGCGGGACTTGCAAGGGTTCCAATCCTCGTGGTCTGGTCAGGCCTGGAGTCGTCCAGGGGGACTTCTTCAAGCCTCTCGACTGGCTCCGTCGTGCTCCGGTGTTCTTCTATGCTCATGGTTTGGCGGTGATCATCCATTTCTATCATGGCTACGTAGCATTCACGTGCGGCAATTTGGTTCCCACGTAGTTCTCCGACTCCGTATTCAGTCGGGAATTTGATCATCAAGTGATAAGTCGAAGTCGCTGCCTTCCATGAGTTGAGGGTGGGTCGCCCTAGGATTGCGTTATAGGCGGATGAATGGTCGACTACGAGAAAAGTTACGTCCTTTGTGACTTGCTGGGGATAATCGCCTGCCGTCACAGCCAACGTGACCGCACCCAGGGGAAATACCTTTGCACCTCCGAAACCGACAAGTGGGGCATTTGTTGGTACCAGTTGCTCCCTGCCGATCTTCATCTGCTGGCAGGCCGGGTAGTACAGGATGTCGGCCGAACTGCCGTTGTCGACTAATACCCGATGCAAGTTGTAGTCACCAACTCGTAGGCTGACAACGAGCGCGTCGTCGTGCGGGTGGTGGAGACGCCGCGCATCTTCTTCCGAGAACTCGATAATGGGGGTTTCCCTTCGAGCTATCTTTTGCATTGGACCCGTCAGCTGGAAGTTTTGGACCATCCGGAGGTACGTCTTTCGAGCCTTCTTCGATGGCCCGGTGGCCATCCCTCCTACAATCATTCGTATGTCACCTACGGGAGGTCTAGGACGGTCATTATCTCGTCGGGGGAGATGCTCTGGAGGCGCTGGATCCGTTCTTTCCTTGTTCACGAACTTCTGCAATTTTCCTTGTCTTATAAGGGCCTCGATTTGCTGCTTCAAGTCGTAACAGTCGGCCGTGTCATGGCCGTGATCTCGGTGAAAGCGGCAGTACTTGTCCCTGGAGCGCCTGCTAGGATCCCCTTTCAGTTTTCCAGGGAAGGTCAGAGCCCCATCGTCCTTAATTTGCATTAGGACTTGATCTATTGGGGCGGTCAGCGGGGTGAAGCTTGTGAATCTTCCTCCCGGAGGTTTTGAACGCCTTTCGTCCCTTCGGTCTCCCGTTCTGGGCCTCTTCCTCCCTTGTTCTGGTCGTGCATCCTCCTGCCTTTCCCTTTTTCTCAGCTTCTCGTCCCGGGCCTGCAGCGCGTCTTCAGCATTCATATACTTAGTGGCCCTGTAGAGTACTTCCGACATGGTCTTCGGGTCGTTCTTGTATAGGGAGAACAAAAACTTGCCCTTGCGCAACCCATTCGTGAAGGCTGCTACAAGTATTTTGTCATCGGCTTCGTCAACAGATAGTGCTTCCTTATTGAAACGCGTTATGTAGGATCTCAGCGTCTCGTCCTCTTTTTGCTTGATACTCATCAAACATGCCGTGGACTTCTTATACCTGTGTCCCCCAATGAAGTGTGTAGTGAACTGAGCACTTAGCTCTTTGAAGGTGCTGATAGAGTTGGGCGTCAGTCGGCTGAACCATACCCTTGCGGGGCCTTTGAGTGTTGTGGGGAAGGCCCGGCACATAATCTCGTCTGCTACCCCCTGAAGATGCATCAGGGTCTTAAAAGTTTCCAGATGGTCCAGAAGGTCCTTCACTCCGTCATAGCTATCTATATTCGGCATGCGAAACTTGTGGGGTAGGGGGAAAGAGTTCACGGCTATAGTGAAGGGTGAGTCGGTGCGGTTGACTAGATCGTCAAGATCACTGGCGACTCGCCCCTTGAGCGCGTTCATCATAACCTCCATCTGCTCCCTCATTGCCTGTATCTCTGCGACAATATGCGGTGGAGTCGCATCCGTGAGGGATGGCATGCTCACGTTCTGTCTCTCCGGCTTGCTTGGGACGTGGCTGCCTTCAGGTTTCTCCTGATTCTTCTTCGGGGCGCTGGTCCCTTCCTGGTCTTCCTGTAGGTCATTCAGTGCTGCATCCTTCTGGCGTAGCTGTTCTTTCAAGTTGTGGTTTTGTTTGGTGAGGCGCTCTACGGCGGCACCGAGAGTTCGAACTTGTCTCTCGAGGGCAGTTGTGGGTGGCTCCTCTCCTTGATCGTCATTAGTAGTTGCCATTGATTGAGTGAGTACCATGCAACCCTTTAGTCCGGGAAACGATAATATGGCTTAGTCGTATGTCTTTCCCACAGACGGCGCCAACTGATGATGCCGTAAATATCAACAGTGAGTTGCACAATGCTCGTACTCTCGAAACGACACCTGCACAAGGAAAAGAGAAGACCCAACAGAGAGCACCGGTGTGGTGTCGGCCAAATACCCTCCGAAGGTCAAGTTAGAACTTTTTCTCAACTCTAGAGTGTTAGAGAGGGATTAATTATGCGTACCTTTATTTGTGAGGGAATTAGGGCTTTTATAGTAGTAGGGGGTTGACCTTTCTTCCTTGGGGCAGAAGTCTTTTCCATATAGGAATCCATGTGAGCGTGGATTGCGGAGACCTTTCCTTATAAGACTCTACTATTGAGCGTGGTGGCCAAGTAAAGGATTTACTCTAACCGTCGGCCTCATAACCGTCGGCCTCTTATCAGTCGGTCTCTTAACCGTCGGCTTTACCTCTACAACGAATACCCGTCAGCCTTTTGAACATAATTAGCCCTTCGAGCCTAAAATGGGATGTTATTCCCGTCGGCATGTATTTTTCTGTCGCTACACGAACCGTCAGTCTAAGAATAGGCTGACGGGTGAAGCCTTATGGTATTACTATGATTATTTCCTTATCAATAAGCATATGTATATTTTTTAAGAAGTACATAAGCATACTTGATATCCCTTTAAACTTGAAATGAATTCGGCTAGCTGCTCCTGTCTCTCGCAATTATTTAAATTTCAAAATTAACCATAGCGTGGCGACGTAGGCATATATATGATAGAAGTGGTGCAAGAACGACTTGTCTTTTTTTTTTCCTGTCCAATTATTTCATCAATGACAATGGGATAAATATTCTTATGATTTTGGATCCAAAGTTGGGTGAAAATCACTATGCTTAGTTAATATCTTAATATCATGACTCAAATTAAACGAGTAAAAAAAAAAAAAAAAAAAAAATCCCTTACTGCTTTACGTGGCATAGGTGCTGTCTTTATCTGACTGAATTATCTTATAATGCAATTATAGACTCCCAATTATTCAGTAATATCTGCTTTACTTAACCCCACAAGAAAACAAAAAAGCATTCAAGGTTTTTTGGTCTTGTTCTTTTCATGCTTTTGATCTGTTTGGAATAAAGCATAAATGCGGACAATTCATTTTTCTTTTGATTGGTTGAAGTGTTGAACTGCTATTTTGTATTAAGGTTATTATTTTAATAAATTGAATGATTAACCCAAGAATTCTGACTACTTACTGCGATAAAGGAATCTGTGGTCACATGTAGTGATTCTTACTTAAACTTCAGCAAAAAAGAAAAAAGAAAAAAAGATTCTTACTTAAACAAACAAAACTTCACGCCAGCTAGAGAGTTACTACTAGATCTACGTGCTAGATTAGCCAATTGGCCCTGCAAATATCAGCATGGAAGACAAAAACTTTTGGCGCTTATTTCATTTTGTATTGTGTGTTATCTTCAATCTTAGACATGATCAAGAGACATAATCCTCTAATGGATTAGTGAAGATGTTGAAGTTGCATATATAAACTTGCACAAACTCTGTATGATTGTACGAATCATGGAGACAAGGCTCTAGCACGAACATAGAAAAAATTTCTTTTTACCTATAAGGGAATGTACAATCTAAATCACAAGATTTTCGTTGGATTGTCATGGTAAAGTGACTGAGACAGGTCTTATGTGCAGCAAAACCTACAGCTTTGCAGTAACAAATGATTCAAAAGAAATGTTACTAAACAAGTGATGGTTCAAATCAGGATTCAAAAGCCTCTCTTCTTTCTTCCTGTACATGTATACTTTTTCTTTGGGTAAAGTTTTTTTCTAGTATATATTTGCCATCAATTTCTTTCTTTCTGTTCCCCTTCTTGATGTGTTGACCAAGTTTGCAAAACCATCACTTTAATTAAACAAATTGTAACATGTAACTTTGCATTGATATATAGCTTCAAATTGGAAATCCTGAAATAAATTTTCAGGTAGAGTTGCGAACTGCATAGGATGTCATTTTTGTTTTTAATTTTGTTTTTGTTTTTGTTTTTTTTTTTTTTTTGGTTTTTAAAAAAAAAAATTAAATTTATGCTTTTTAGCTTGAAAAATTTGGAAAAAAATAATGTTAAGGATACCACACATTTCAGGTATGTTTGGGAACAGTTTATTTAGCTGAAACTGAAAATTTTTTGTTAAAAATACTGTAGATAAAGTTAAAAGTTAGTTGAAATAGTACAGTGAGACATATGAATAGTATCAAAAAATATAATGAAACCCATAAATAGTATAAAAAATAAGCTAAATAGTAAAAAAAGTTATCCAATATAAGCTATTCCAAACGCAACCTTCATTTCATGACCTTTATACATTAACGTGACACATCAATAAAAAAAAAAAAAAAAATATCATTCTTTTATAATGATTTTGAAATTCATCAATAATTTTTATTTTCAAATAATTTTTTAAATATTATGTAATAAAATTTGTAATATGTTCAATATTTTTCAAAAAGAAAGAGTAATATCTTTACACCGACTAGAATTCCTAATAAGTCCAGTGAAACATAAGTGAGAAGTAACAGTTAGGTGTTTAAAACTAGCTTATAAACTTTTTTTTTTTTTTTTTTTTTTAAGTTTTCATGTATAACTTTTTAAAACCCTTTTTTTTTTTTAATAACTTTTCTCAATTTTTTTTAAGTACAAGTATATTTTAAAATACTTTTAGCAAAAATTTATTAAAAAATGCTAAAAAAATCTAAATAAACTGTGCCTAAATCTCCTTTTACAATTTGCTCCTACATGAAAAAGAACATAAATTTTCAAATTCCAAGTATAATAAATAAACGTTGTTTCCTCCCCCCAATCTTAGTACAACATCTCATAATTCCATTCCACGTTTGCCAAACAATTTTTGAGTGGGAAGAGATTTTTTTTTGATGAATGAGTGGGAAGAGATATTGATGAAAGGAGACGACATGTAAAATATGTAGAAAATATTCTATGGTCTTTATTCAATACGTGGAGTGACATTTTAGTGAAATAACCTAATTAATTCGTCCTTGTGGGGAAGGAGGTGTATTTTGTCTTATATTGTGGCATCACATGGCACAAGCAACCAAGTTGATCTCTCATATTATATCTCTTTTGTGGAAGGATGGGAATGAAGGGTAGCTATCAATCATCAATAAACTCCACGTAAAAAAACTGGATTAATTAATTAAACTAATTAATGAAATATTGGTTTTGTCTCTTACTCCCCATCAATAAAAAAAGGATATTTGTTTTGTCTCAAATCGCAATTTATGAGCACAAATTCGACAAAAGAGTGGCCGGCTAAGACAGCTATCTTAACCTACTCACTACCCTCTGTTCTGTAGAGCTGCCATAATCAGTTAGTTTATTTAAAATGAAGCTTATCAGAAGAAATTAGCAACGTGCCACATTTGCTTACAAAATCTCTATCCACGCCCAACGAAACAGCGATGGATACTTAGTAATGATAATTTTGAGTAATGCTAAATAACAAAAATGCATGAGGGATATATACATCAAGGGAAAAAAAATTAATAAAAGCAAAGCAAAGCAATCAAACAAGAGGTATATCTGTATTACAGGGCGTGGGTTGACTCGGTATCCTTGCTGCTTCAACTCGTTCAGTTGAGCTTTTGTCAATTTGAGATTTGAACAATTGAACTTGGGTACAATTTTTTTTTTTTTTTACTGATAAGCTACACGCATACCCAATGACTTATACCAGTGATCTTATCCAAAATTAACACTTATAAAAAGATAATGTGCTAGTTAAATTAGAGTTTATTAGCCTATAATAGTACAACATAATTGTAATGGCATGGTAACTTTTGCAAATACAATGAGATAACCCTAGTCAATTTAACTTAAAGACAAACAGAGTAAAATGTATCCTGCATAATTGTAATATCTATCACAATATGCAGGGTACGTGCCAGAATCTATATATGGTAAGAGAAATGATAGCATTTCCTAGATACATAAAATATCATATCCTGCGTATCAAAAAAAAAAAAAAAAAAAAAATCATATCCTTAAATTAATAATTAAAAAAAAAAGAAAGATGAAATATTCCTGAAAAGAGAAAACTTGCTTACTATTGCTAACTCCAGCTACAGTTGTCAAGTTAGTACGGACTCAATAAGGTTCAATTAACTATAATTTTTGGCTTCATACCATCTTGATAATCATTCAACAGAGACATTTCTCCAGTATATATATGGTTCAAGTAGCTACCAGAGAAAACTAGGTGTTTAACTTTCTCACACTCTCTCTCTCTCAAGCACATAAATGTTTAACACAAAAGCCATGGACATATAGACTTCCAACTCCCAAGACCTCATCTTTCTTGAACCTGCGAATTCAAATCTACAATTAGATAAAACCCTAGCTTTTCAATATATCCCACCCACCAATATCCACTGGACGCGTGTCAAACAACACATAGTTCCTCCCTCTCTTTCCTAAACTTCCAAGGCCACCATGCAAGTCCAATCAACAGAAACCTAACTCTTTCCTACTTTTTCTTCATCAATTATTTACCAAACATAGCAGCCATGAAAGCTGAACAGAGAGGAAACACGTCTGTTTCTCTACAAAACCCTACTCTCTTCAACAACACCCTTCACAGTCCTCTTTCAGGTGCCCTTAATGGGTGTCTCGGAAGCCTTGATGGAGCTTGTTTAGAAAAGCTTTTACTTCACTGTGCGAGTGCTCTAGAGACCAACGATGTTACTTTGGCTCAACAAGTTATGTGGGTGCTAAACAACGTTGCTTCTTCTGTTGGTGACCCTAACCAAAGGCTTGCTTCTTGGTTTTTGAGGGCACTAATCTCAAGGGCCTCTAGGGTTTGCCCAACAGCGATGAATTTTAACGGAAGCAGCACCATTCAAAGGAGGTTGATGTCGGTGACCGAGCTAGCCGGGTATGTTGATCTAATCCCTTGGCATCGGTTTGGCTTTTGTGCATCAAATAGTGCCATTTTGAATGCAATTCAAGGGTTTCCAAGAGTTCATATCTTAGATTTTAGCATTACTCATTGTATGCAATGGCCTACTCTCATCGACACGCTGGCTAAAAGGCCGGAAGGTCCTCCTTCACTTCGAATCACAGTGCCCTCTAGTAGGCCACCAGTCCCTCCTTTACTTAATGTATCAACTGAAGAAGTTGGCCTTCGTTTGGGAAATTTTGCTAAGTTTAGGGATGTTCCTTTTGAATTTCGTGTCTTTGATAATTCATCATCTCCATCTACATTAGGTGAAGTAGTTAAGTGCAAAGAGTCAGCTAGTTTTCACTTTGAATCTCTATTGGCCCACTTGAATCCTTCCACTCTAAACCTTAGGGATGATGAAGCTTTGGTAATAAATTGTCAACATTGGCTACGTTATTTGTCTGATGAGCAAAATGGGAGTCCTCATGGTGCTTCATTCAGAGACACTTTCCTAGATATAATTAAAGGCCTTAACCCTCAAATTATAGTGGTAGTTGATGAAGATTCTGATCTTAGTGCTTCAAGTCTCACATCAAGAATTACCACTTGCTTTAATTACCTATGGATACCCTTTGATGCCTTGGAAACTTTCTTGCCCAAAGAAAGTTGCCAAAGGATGGAATTTGAATCCGATATTGGTCATAAAATTGAAAACATTATTAGTTTTGAAGGGTTTCAAAGAATGGAGAGGTTAGAGTCTGGCATTAAATTGTGCCAAAGAATGACCAACTCCGGTTGGGTAAGCATTCCGTTCTGCGAAGAGACTGTGAAGGAAGTGAAGGACTTGCTTGATGAACATGCCAGTGGATGGGGCATGAAGAAGGAAGAAGATATGTTGGTCCTCACATGGAAGGGTCACAACTCAGTCTTTGCCACGGCTTGGATCCCAAATGGGTTGGAGGATTAAGCGGGTGTGGACTGAAGTGTCCTAAAAATATGCTACATAAGTCGCTTAATTGGACCTACATTGAGATGGAGATTGGGGTTTTCTTCAGTGGTCCAGATGATGAAGAGGCACTGACAAAACCCGTCACTTTTTTCTCTTTGTCAAAAGGCTGCAAATGGGCACAAGACAAAAATTGAAAATCGGCAGCATTTTGAGAATAACTTCCATGCCTACTTTGTACTGGAGCTCTAGCAAAGCTCACATGAAGGGCAAAGAGAGAAATTGTACATAATTGTCTTTGTATGAGACAAAATCTTTATCGCTTTTCTTCCCCATGTATGCATGTTCTTGTTTCAAGGAAGAATGAAAGTAACTCACTGACCCTTTCATAATCACATTGGGTATCGGTCCATAAATAACCAGTTATTTTCAACAACCTAGTTTTACATAAAAATTTATAAATGAGTCGACTTTAACTCATAATGAAAAACCTAGAAATGGAATAACACCGATGCTCAATTCTGGCAATAGATTTCTAGTATGCAAATCGTAGATATGGCATAAAAAAATGGAAATAGGATCCAAAATTTTCAGACATGTCCAAAAGTCCTAATTTGATACCAGTTCATACCTAATCAAACGATCCATACCCATCAACAAAAACCTAGAAACAGAATAACACCAATGCTCGATTCTGGCTATAGATTTCTAGTATGCAAATTGTGGATATGGCATAAAAAAATGGAAATAGGATCCAAAATTTTTGGATAGGTGGAGAATTTTGGCCAGATAATTTTAACAATGACATCACTGAGACCAAGTGATGCTAAAACTGACTCTTGATAGGGGTAAGTTAATTTGAATTTTGATATGCTCAAAAAAATGGGTCAATGCAAAAATCTACAATGAACTATACTATAGCTTATACTTTCACCCCAAATATGAAAATTTATAACCGCCATGCCAATTATAATAAACCTCGTAAATTACACTCCAGCATCTATCTAGATATTAATGGTCCATTTGGATTGAGGGGGAGGGAGGGAGAGTAGAGTAGAGTAAATTTAACACAAAATTAACTTGTTTTATGCCAACACTACTTTACTCCCCTTCACTCCCCCTCTTTCCTCCCTCCATCGAAATAAGCCATAAGTTTAATAGTTGCGTGCTTTGTACGTGACCCTCAAATGATCATATGAACACTTCCAAGTCCTAATTTGAGACTAGTTCACACCTAATCACAACTGATCCATACCCATCAACGAGCTTAATTAAACCGGAGACAAACATGAAACCAATGGCATGAAATCACAACATTGTGAAATCCCTTTGATATTAAATCAGCTATCCTATCAAGACACAATGGTGAGAAGAATGGAAATCACAATATGCATCTATATACTATATAGTAGTATTCATGTTGCAGTAGAATAGGAATAAACTAGGTGAGGAAAAAATGGGTGTTGCTTGAAACTTTTAGGGCATGTTTGATACTCAGAATATATATTACGTGAGAGTGTAAGACGCTAGAAACAACAATTATTATTATTAGGAATAAAAAAAATATGTTATAATAGAATAATTATTTGTATTCGTAAGTTTGGTTTTTACGCATAAAAAGTTTGTAACAAATGATGCAAATCGAAAATTTATATTTTTTAAAATACATTAATTTAAAATTTTGTTACATGTATTAAAGAATAGCTATTATAGTCATTTTAGAAATAAATATATCTATTCCTAACTATTCTATTACAAGATCTATTACAGCACATGAACACACCAAATGTTCCCTTAATCTTGAAGAATTGCTTGATTAGTTGATTTATCTGGCTCTTTGCCTCGGTTCTAGAGTGCTAATTTTTGTTTTACCAGTGATTGGCCAAGGAAAAATGTTTATTTTATTTCTTTGAGATTAATGGAGAAAAGAATGTGATCTGAGTCATCTGGCTTTGATCTTGACAAACTGAAGGTAAGTTCAATATCCCAATCTCTATATGTGATCAATTAAGTGTGGTACTTAAAAAAAAAAGTTTTATTACCCTAATGAAATCTACTTCTTTGGCTGATGTGACTGTAATCGGGAGGTATTTTGCTTACAAAATTCACATTTTAGTTGCCATTCTATTATTTACTAAGGACTATTTCTTTTTAAACTAATGTTTATCCTTTCAAATTGAATCGACAACAAAAAGAATTAATGAGTTTTTGCAATTTTTACTTCGCCTTACAGTGATTAATTCCTTATATAACCGGTGACTTTTGCTTAGCAATACATTTTAAAATTATTTGGTAAATAAATGTTTTTAAAAACTATATAGGGAAATAGCCTTTTTTTAGTGACCTCTTCTATTAAAGTAGAACTCGTTCAAGAGAGAAGATGCGCATGCTGGTTAAGTTGATACAACCATTTAAAAAAAATTCAGTCCTCTTGGATCTCATCTCTTCAAGAGATGAGATCCATGTAAATACCTTTCATTCCTTGTCTCCTTTTCCATTTAAAATGTTGTATTTAGTGTACATGAAACTTCCACTTTTGTGGAGCCTAGGAGAGACAATTGGTAGAAAACCTTACCCTCAATATATTTTTGGAAAGACTAATTCTCGGACTTAAACCTTTAACCTATTCATTTTAGTGGAAAGCACTTGCCATATCTTTCTCTCTCAATAGATCAAAAAATTCTCTCTCTCTCTCTCTCTCTAAAGATTGAAGTGGATCAACAAGTCAACCTATTTGCTTGAAGATTGTTGTTAGTGTAAAGTTTTGGACCCCTAGAAAACACCGTTCATTTACTATAATATAATAGTCAAGTTGTTATTAGGTTAATTATTCAAATCTAGGTTAAACAATAATCATATGAAAATAAACACAATAGAAAAGTAAATAACACAAGATGTGATGACTTAGGAAAACCAATGAAACAACTTGTTTCAAGGTGAAAAACCTAGGGGGAAACGATCCCAAGAGAACTATCCACTATATCAAGTTGAGACTTACAATTCAAGAATACTAATTCGTAATAAATCTAATATAGTTACCAAATTGAGCTCTGAATCCACAGACTTCCTTGATCTAGATCTTGTTCTCACATGAACCACCTGTTCATGCTTTAGATCTCCCACATAGACCTCCAGTCTATAACTCTAAGACCACCTTTGAAGGTTTAAATCTCTAGTATCTTTGATGACTAGTGATGCAGCAATTTCAGATCTACCGGTTCTAATGGTATGTAGATCAGTTTTAATGGTATGTAAATTGATTTCCGGTAGTAACTTTGAAATGAGAAGACACAAAACTTTTTAGATCTCAAAAGAGAAGCTCCAAGGTCTCTTTAAAACATGTCTTAAGGTTTCCTTTAAATACTATGTGAATTAGATTTGAAACCCTAATCACTTGATGGGCTTAATGGGCTGTTGGGCTTTAATTAAAAATTTTGCAGAATTGTCTTTCGAATGATCGAACCATCTTCTCGATCGATCGAGCTTGACATGTTTCGAATTCCTGAACCTATAGTTTCCTTATTTTTGTATTCTGACTTATAACACCTTGATTATTGTCTAATATATCTTATAGACTCTAAGATTTATATCTAGATAAATTTGTGCTCAAGATTTGCTCTAAACTTTTAGAACTTAACAGTTAGTGTTCTAGGCTTATCACAATTTGATTAGGGGTGAAAACATAGAAGAAGATCCATAATGATTTTTAATTTTAATTAATTCGTAATACTTTGAAAAAAGATATAGATGAGAAAACAAAATTTCTGAAGGAAAGCACCTCTTATATTTGCTCTTATATTTGCATGGGAGAGTGCAGAGAATGGAAGAGGTGGTTGGAATACAATAGCAATACATGGTAAATTTGGTTATCCCATCCCCTCTCCTCTTTTTTAACTTTCTCATCTCTTTCCATTCAAGCAAGGTTTCTAAACTAAGCAAGTTGTACCGTGAGTTTCGGTGTGGTATTTAGAACCGGGATTTGGGTTAAGTTCTACATTTGGAATTCTACAACCAACAATTTCTAGTTTTAGCTAAGTTAGAAAAATTGTAGGTTGTCGAATTCCACAATCTTTTGTTGGCTTTGGATATGTTCCAATTGGATTCGGTCATGCACTGGATAAGGATGAATTAACTATTTGATTGCTTTCCTAATCGTTTCCCTGCCACCGGCCCACCAACTCCACAGTGATTATGTTTTCCTGTTCAATTTTCAATCTTTGATGAAGATCTTTTATTTATTTATTTATGCTAACACAATTAACCCATGACTCAAGAACTTGTTATCTATTAAGGTGTGGATGACTAAAAGTTCACAAATTCCCTCCTCTTTCCAAACAATAAATTTTATAATTGTTTTTAAATGATCAATGGAATTTACAATCCTATTATTTGAGTTCTCCTTTCAAATCTCAGTTACTTCATCTAAAACTCATCTATATATAAAAAGAATCAACAAGTTATTGTTAGAGCATTCTTATAAGGTGTGACACACCAAACACCAAAAAACTCCTCACATCTGATGTTCTAAATGCTATAATATTTAACATACATGAATAGTATTGTTCCATCTTTGGAATGGTGAACACTGAACGGTACAGACTAAAATGCTAATATATATATATTCATTTTCTCTCTCTTCTTTTATGACTTTCTTTCTTCTCTCTTTCTTTTTTCTTCTTTCTTTTCTGCCTCTCCCTTCATCTTTTGTCACTCTCTTTCTTTTTTCTTCTTATTTCTTCTCTAGAATCTTCACCTCTGGCTTTTTCTTTTTTCTTTTTTCTGTCACTCTCTGCCTCTCTCTCTCTCTCTCTCTCTCTCTCTCTCTCTCTCACTCTCTTTCTCTTTTTCCTGTCACTCACTCTCTCTCTTCTTTTTTCTCTGCCTAAACAGTTGTCATTGAGATCGGCTATTGCCACTGAGAACAGCAGTCACCGTGGAGTTCGGCCTCACTGATGAGGTCGATTGGTGGAGATCGCATGTAAGTTTAGGTGGTTTTTTTTCCCTGGTTGTGGATTCCATGTGATTGTGGTTGGTGGAGTTGGGTTGATTCCATGTGATTTGGGGTTGTATAAATGGAGTTGATTCATCTCTTCATTTTTTTTGGGAGAGTTTTGTGTTGATTTTGAGGATTTTTTTTAAAAGTAGTATTGGGTGGTGGTGGTGGCTGGTGGATTGTTGTTGGTGGTGGTGGGCTGTGCTTGCGTCTAGTGGTGAGTTTGTTATAGTTTTGTGCTTGTGTTTGTGTATGGTGATGGGTTTTTATTTTGTATTTTTTTTTTATATTTATGGTTTTTTTAAATATTATTTTATGTATAGAATTGAAAAATAGAAAATGTGATGTATGGTGAATTGTAAAAATATGTGTTAAAATAATAAAGTAGGTGTTTTGATATGTCAAAATGACATATTTATAGAACACCTAATGGGAATGCTCTCACAATGCACAATGCTACAGTACTTTGGTTTGTTCAAATCTTTTTTTTTCTTTTTTTTTTTTTAATTTCTTTTATGTTACTCTACAATACTTTGGTTGTTCCAATTTCCACTGTTATGCTTGCCTCTGTTGAACTTGCTTATATAATAATAATAAAACATTAACACAACAAATTACCACAATATTTTTCACAATTGTTGAGGTGTTAATTCCTATAAAATAATAAAATGTCACACTGGAAAGTGGAATCAACCACAACTAAAAATAAAGGTTGTTGGGTTAAAATAAATTAACCCCTTATTAATTAATTAATAACCTAAGTTAATTAATTAAGTTCAATTACATGCAATAGCATGATAGCACAAACAAATCACAAATTATCTAAATACAACGGAAAATAAATTTGACACGGGTGATTTGTTTATGAATGGGGAAAACTACCTAGGCAAAACTTCACCGGGTGATTTTAAGGTCACCACTCCCAAGAATCTATTATTATCAATTACAAATGGTTATAAGTATAAGTAATCTTACCAAACTCTTTGGTCTATCCCAAAATACCAACCTATAGTTGAACTTTACCCCAATATACAATTGGACTTGTATTGTAGTGGCAATCTTTCCCTTGATGCACAAATCCCAGTACGTGACTAATCAATGTGTACGAAACCCAGTATGTGACTAACTTCAACAATTTGAAGAGGTTGTTGGCTGCAAAGTTCTTCAATTCATCAACAATAAAGATCAGAAAGTTCCTTGGTCACAAAACCCTTAGCATAAAGACGCAGTAGCTTCTTCAGAGAGAATAATGAACTAGGGCACTTTTTGCATGTGTTATCCATGTATAACAGCCTTTAAAATAAGTCTTATATATGTCTAGAATTGTGAGAAAAGAAACCCTACACATATATGTCAGTTAGAGCAAAAAATCAGATCAAATTCTGATTTTGTAGATCTCGACAAATTTAGCTTCTGTCGAGCTTTTGTTGAGTTTTGACTTTAAATCTCGATAGAAGTCTTTCTGTCGAGATTGTTGTCAAGCTTTAATGATCAGCTCATATTCACTTGTTTTTTGGTCAGATCTTCATGGTTTTAACACTTGACTTGAACAATATGTTTCTTGAAGTCTTAAACCCATCCTAGATCTACCCAATTACACGTAAAGTACATTTTTCAAAAAATCAGCCAATTACATAAAATATGTCCCTAACAAAGAAATTGTGAAGAAAAAAAAAGTACTACATCCACAACAATTTCATAACAAATCTTAAGTGGTAAATTATTATTCTAATTTAAACTTACCAATATAATCATTTTTTTCCACCAATAACAATCTACTACTTATGATTTATAATGAAAATGTTGTGAACATAATATTTTTCTTGTACAAATATTAAGACATCTTGTTGTCATTACAATATTTTCACAACTACTGAGGTGTTAATTCTTTACAAGTCAAAGTAAAATATAACAAAGTTGTAAAGGTATTATGAAAATGTTGTGCCATTCGTTGTGTTTCTAAAATTATTTTTTTATTAGTCAATTTTTGTTGAGCCAAAATTCATTGTTTCACGTAGTGTTTTCTTAGGTTGAATTTTTTGTATTTTGTTTTATATTTCTTTTTTCTTTATGCACCATTTTAAGTAAAAACAAATAATATTAGGATTAAAACAATTTTCGTCCTTTATGTTTGGGAAAATTTACAATTCCTCAAACTTTAAAATCAAGCAATTTCCTCATTAATATTTTGGAAAAAAGAAAACATGTCATATTTCAATAAAACCCTAATAAAAGCTTATGATTCTTAAAATATTCCATTGTGTAGTGGCTAAAATACTCCCACTAAATTTTAATATCCCAAAAATTTTCTTCACGTATTTTGAGTTTTAGATGGTAGTAATGCTTAGAAAGTTGGAATTGTAATATAAGGTGTTTTGTTTGTTACCTAGAGAACATTGATTTTTTAAGTTTAAATTTTCAAAACTTATAATTTATCTAATGAAAAATTTGATGACACATGTCTTTTGTTATATTTTTTTCTTGCCTAAAATGAGTGTTCATAAAAACTAATCAAGCTAAAGATTGCACCTAAACTCATGTAAAATAATAAAGAAGAAAGTATGAATGAAATAATTTTCATTGTGTATGGTTGAAGGTATTTGATGAAGAGTTTTAATTGTAACATATGACATCATTCATTGCGAAAATTTAAATATTGTGATAAGGTTTTAGCAAAACTTAGTTGCTTATTGTTGGAAAAAAATGATATTTGTTATCAATCTTAAAAGTTTTTAATGAGTGGATATTGCCCTTAGCAAATAGGTATCAAAATTTTTAGGGTAAAATATCATTTTCGTCCCTAAACTATCACAAAAGTTCGTTTTTCGTCCCTAAACTTTCAAAAGTTCTATTTTCGTTCCTAAATTATCACAAAAGTTCGTTTTTCGTCCCTAAACTTTCAAAAGTTCTATTTTCGTCCCTAAACTTTTCCAAACGTATTGATTTTCGTCCCTCTCACATCAGCATTCTGTCAAGTCACGTCAGCACTCCGTCAGACGGAGGGACGAAAATCAATACGTTTGGAAAAGTTTAGGGATGAAAATAGAACTTTTGAAAGTTTAGGGACGAAAAACGAACTTTTGTGATAGTTAGGGACGAAAATAGAACTTTTGAAAGTTTAGGGATGAAAAACGAACTTTTGTGATAGTTTAAGGACGAAAATGATATTTTACCCAAATTTTTATACGAATGAGATTAGCTTTGTATGACATACATTTTTTATGTATATAGTTTCATACTTTTTCAAAAAATAATTTTATCTTTAATTTTCTTATACAGGAGGTAGCACGTGCTACCCACACTAGTAATTAAAGAAAACGTGAATGACACAAAGAATAGATTGTGAATTTTTTTTTTTTTTTGGTTAATTCTTCCTTAATTGAGATAGGATCTGCTAAATGAAAGAAGTGATTTGAAAAAATATTTTGAATCAATAAAAAATTCCATGTTGTAGTGGTATCAGCAAATAAAAATTGGCCATTTGTCCAGCTACACAGTAGATGCCTTTTTTAAATTAAAAAAAAAAAAAAAAATCAAGTTGCTTAAACCAATCACATATACAGACGGAAAGCCACAACCAAAAATAAAAAAGTAATCCGACCTGCCGGATTCGAACCAGCGACCTAAGGATATCAGACAGGGGTTTTCCCACTACAGTCCTCCGCTCTACCAACTGAGCTAAGGTCGGTTCTTGTTTAAATTTCACTTAAAATATAATAGAATCTTAATCTTTTAGCAAAGCTAAAGTAAACTACTAAACATAAAGGAGCGTTGCTACGAAGCAGTTGGATAGCCTTAGGCTTTTGATACTGTCAACTATAGAAATGAAAACCACGAACCTCCCATCTCCCTAGTAGTTTATTTACTTTAGGATAAATTCCATTAATATTATCTGAGGATTGAAATTTGGGTTAATAATAAATACTAATCCGGTCAAAAATTTTCAAAACAGACCAATTTAGTTCCCAAAGCCAACTTACTCCCTAAAACAGTTGAGAAAAATAACTAATTGTTTATGGACTAAGTTGGCTTTAAGGACTAAGAGTCCGTTTAGGAATAGTTTATTTATCTGAAACTGAAAACTTTTTACTGAAAGTATTGTAGATAAAGCTAAAAAGTAGCTGAAATAGTACATTTGAATTTATGAATAGTATCAAAAGTGTAATGAGACCCATGAATAGTACTAAGAATAAGTTGAATAGTAGCAAAAATAAGTTAATTAGTAAAAAAAGCAGGCTTTTTAAGCCAATGCCAAAACACAACCTAAATTGGCTATTTTTGAAAAGTCTTAGATACGGTTGTCATTATTAGCCCAAATCTTAGGGTATGTTAGTAGAATTTACCTTTTACTTTATTATAATGATATGACACTACTTGGCAATTGTTCAATGATCTTTTAATTGTATTTAATAGGATTTTTTTTCCCCTGCCTCCTCTTATTAATAGATGCTTAATTTGAAGATAAATAAGAGGAAACAAGATGTTAAAACTAGACTTCCATTAACAGGATTTTTAGTTTTTAAAAACGAATTGGATGTGACTCAGTTAATATACACTAAATACTCATTAATTTGTTGTGGTCATATTTAGTGTTAGGCCTTGGTAAGTCTTGTTTCTATTAGGCTTATGCCCTAGTTTGATGTTGGGGTGAAGTATAGGATTTTAAGCCTGATCCATGATAGGTAGATGTTCACCACATATATAGGACTAGGTTCTCTCTCCACTTTGAATAGCAGCCTAGAGGTCCGTTTGGATAGAACTTATTTTGCTGAAACTGAAAACTGAAAACTAAAAACTGAAAACACTGTAGCAAAATAATTTTTAAATGTGTGAATAGTGATGTGAGACCCATTTTTAATGAAAAAGTTATTGAAAAGTGAATTTTGTGAGTCCCATAAACAGTGCACGAGACTCACAAACTGATGAAAATAGCTGAAAAGTCAGTGATATACGGCTACTAGTCATGAACAGTAGTCGTTGTCACCTTGAAACACGTACGAAAAAAGAAAAAGAAAAGAAGAGTCCAAAACACAGTAAATGCAACACAGTAAACGCAACACAATAAACGCAACGTGGATCCAAACCCACAATAGATCTCATTCTTTTAGAGATTAGGGTGGCTTGCCCCATTGAGAGCCATCTTGAAAGAAGGCGTATCCTGGGCCATTTGTTGAGTGGGCGCGTGTGATTTCATTACAGCCACTAATACTATTAAGGTTTGTTAATGGTGTCTAAAGGTATGTATCTAAAGTCTTAACTCTCATTGATTTATTGATTGTTTGTATTCTAGTATCTAGCATGTGTATTACTTTAATTCTTACACAAGAAACTTGACAACTTTGTCCTATGCCAATACAACATATAGTCCTATATATAAAAATAAAAAATAAATACAATATATAGGAAATAAAAATATATGACAGTACATGCTAATCCAATAAGCTAAGCTTGAAAATACAATTTAGTTTGGTAATGAATTCAAACTCGAATCTTGTTCGAAATAAAATTAAATGAATAATTTTGAACTTTTTAATATTTAATTCGACTTGATTCTTTTACAACCTGATAAACGTACCATTCATTACAATCCGATTTGTTTGGATATTTGTCTGTTTGGTAACGTTGTTTGTATTTTTTAAAAATACGTGTGGATGAAAAGTATGTAAAAATACGTATAATATTATTTAAAAACTAAGAATTGTTGCTCAAAATCCTATACCAAACGGGCCCCAAATATGTAGCTTGACTCCATTTGTTTAGCATTGAAAAGGCATATGTCATATGATGATACGAAAATCATGCGGTAGTCACTCATCTTAGTTATATTCATTTCTTTTTAGGTAAAAGTTAGAGCTATATTGTCCAAATTAACTATGTAGTGACATCGTTGGCATTTTCTTATCTCTTTCAAGATACTCAATAATTTTCTGAGCCCTCATGTTTTGAACTTTGAATTTCTAAAAGTTTGAATTTTGAAACTCCACGGCCTCAATCCACATGAAAGAAAGGCCAATCGAAACAATTCTTAAAAAAAAAAAAAAAAAAAAAAGAAAAAGAAAAAAAAAAAACAATCTTCTTTTGTTGTCGTTGCACCCATAAAAAACCTTTGGATTGGTTTTGTCTTCGTTAAAGGTAACATTAAGATCCACAAAAAGTAATATACATATGCAATCAGTTAATTAAAAAAATCTGGAGATGACCTCATTTGGAAAGTTCAAGCTAAATGAAGCCTTTATTGATTGAGCCATTACGATTGGACGAAGTAAAGAGAGCATTAACCCAAAGATCTCCGTATCTCAGCATTGATTGTTAGAGAAGTTACTCAGACAAGGAATTAAATCTCCATTAATGGCCTTCCAACGACTAGGAGAGCAGAGGCTTATATAAAGCACATCTAACCAAAGGTAAAGCATTATAAAAAAAACACCTTTATCAATACGATTACTCAGTTATCTCCCTCTCTCATTCTAACTTTGCCATCGGAGGTTCGTCGGCTGGCACCATGCCGATGACCTATCTGCTTTCACTTTCTTATTATCTTGCAGGTTACGCCGGAGCTATTTGAATGATCTCAACAACTAACGATTTTGGCATCATTAGTTTGGCGCCGTCTGTGGGAAACGCCTTCTTTCCAAAGGACAGATATGTTGCCTTGCTTTTGTTGTCATCCAGATAGAATCTAGCGTACAACTAGAGTCAGCCGCTCTGGCACTACAAATCCAAGCCCTCACGGCCAATGTAGAGGAACTCATGAGACAAAACCAGGAGATGAGACAGCGGTTGCAACAGGAGGAAAACCGTTCACCAAGAAGAATAAAAAACAATATGAATGAAGAAGCACAAGACCCGAAAGGTAGCCAAGGGAGGGACAGATTGAGGAGAACAGAGCGGTTTGACGAGGCAAGCAACGACTTCCTAAGAAGCATGAGGAAAGAGATGGACGAGCTTAAGAATGCAATGAAAGGGAAAACGACAAAGAATTTGGAAAGGATGGTGAGAAGAACTGATTCCTTGTTCACACAGAAAGTCCTTGAATGTCCCCTCCCACCAAAATTCTGGCTTTCATAGCTGGAGTCGTACAATGGATTGAAGGACCCACTAGGTCACATCATAACCTTTAAGATGACCTTGAGCCTGCAACAAACCCCGGATGAAATAGTGTATCGATCCTTTCCAACCACTCTTAAAGGAGCTGCCCGAGTATGGTTTAGTAAGCTGGCACAATCCTCCATCAACGACTCTGACCAGCTTAGCAGCTTGTTCGTGCGTCATTTCGTAGGAGGACAACACCAGAAAAGGCCTGCGAATCACTTAGAGCACTCTCATCAGGTGTGCCAAATGCCAAATATTTGGCATTTGGCACACCAAACACCAAAAACCAACCCTCATTAGCTGTTCCAAATCTCAAATAATTTGACACATATCTACAGTACTGTCTCAAATATGAGACGGTACGGACATCAATGCCAAACATTGTTTGGCTTATTTAATTCGTATTTTTTCTCTCTCTCTCTCTTCATTTATGACTCTTTCTTTTTTTCTTCTTTCTTTCTCCGCCTCACTTCATCTTCTCAGTTTCACCTCTCTTCCTTTTTTTCTTCTTCTTCTTTCTTTGTCCAGAACCCCCACCCCTCCCTTTTTTTTTCCCCCTTTTTTCTTTTCTGTCACTTTCTCTCTGTGCCTTCTTTATCTCTTTTTTTTTTTCCCTGTCACTCTCCCTCTCTGTCTTTTTTTTTTTTTCGGCTTGCCTGTCAATCTCACAGCCCACTGCCGTGGAGTTCGGCCTCGCCCTAGAGTTCAGCCTCACCGCTGAGGCCATCGCCGTGGAGCGATCTATTATGATCTCCCTCTTTTTTTTTTTCTTTTTTTCTTTTTTCCTTCGGTTGTGGATTCCATGTGATTGTGATTATGGGTTGTGCTTGGGTATGGTGGTGGCTGGCTGTGATATGTATGGTGGAGTTTTGTTGAAGATTTTGAGTTTTTTTTTTTTTTTTTTTTTTTTTTCTCTCATTTGTTGTGGTTTTTGGATTTGGAATTTGTTGGAGGATCCGGTGATTGTGGTTGTAGTTTGTGGCGGTGGTTGTAACGGTGGTTGTTGTTGTGGCGGTGGTTGTAGCATGGTTGTTGGTTCTTGGTTGGTGGCAACTGCCACTGGGCTCTGTGATTGTATATTGCTGGGTTTTAAGTAAATATATTATTTTAATGTATAGAATTGAAGAATAGAACATCTGATAAATGGTATGTTGTAAAATGATGTGCTAAAATGATAAAGTAGGTGTTTGGTGTGTTAAAATGACATTTTTAATGAGAGAGCTGATGAGAATGCTCTTATTGATGATCAAACAAGGAGAAGGGGAATCATTGAGATCATATGTGAAGCGATTTAACAAAGAGGTGCTAGAGGTTGACGAGGCCGAAAATAAGGTACAATTAACAATGTTTAAAGCTGGGCTAAGATCTAAAGAATTCATAGTAGCACTCGTCAAAAGCCTACCAGCGTCAATGATGGACCTGCTTATAAAAGCTCAGAAGTACATGAATGTAGAGGATGCTCTTGCAGCAATAGAGGAGAATGGACCTTGGGCATCCAAGGCGGGTACTCTAGACAACCTAAAAGGACAGAAGAGAGAAAAAAAAGATCACCCGTCCACCCATGAAAGGAGCAAGCGAAGGGACAACAAGACTAGAAAAATGGTAAATTTCACACCCTTAGTAATGCCCATTGACCAAATCTTGATGTAGATTAAGGACGACCATCAACTTAGGTGGTCAAAAACTTTGAGTGGTTCAACCAATGCCCCAAAAAAGAAAAATTATTGTCGTTTCCACCGAAATCATGGGCATTACATGGATGAGTGTAGGGATCTCAAGGAACAGATAGAAGAGCTAATCTAGAAGGGAAAATTGTAGAAGCTCATCAAGAAAGATACATTTGGACGGCCTTAGTAGGAAAATTGAACTAGAACGGAAGATAAGCCCAAAGACGACGATAAGCCATAAGAACGACCAAAAAGTGCCATAAGAGAGATAAGGATGATCAATGGTGATCCAACGACGAGGGGCTCTTTTAAATCCCTCAAGAAGTCACAGCAAAGACAGGTCAATAGTGTCCACATTATACCACTAACAAAACACAGGAAAAGGGAAGCAACAGACATGATTTTTTCTGAAGAGGACACTAGAGGGGTGAAGCAACCACATGACAACCCCTTGGTCATCATGCTCATGATAGAAGGGTTCAACATTAGAAGGATCCTAGTAGACAATGGAAGCTCCACTGATATCATTTACCTCTCCGCCTTTCAACAGTTGAAAGTAGACCTGAACAGACTTCGTCCATTTAAGTCTCCCCTTTTCAGTTTCAGTAGAGATGGGGTTTATCCAAAAGGAGTAATGACCTTAATAGTTACAGCTAGCACGTACCCCCAGCAAATAACAAGGCAACTCAATTTCCTGGTAGTAGATTGTCCCTCGTCATACAATGCAATCATTGGATGACCAACCCTTTGGAAAGCTGCAACCTCAACATACTGCTTAAAGGTAAAATTCCCTATGAAAAATGGGGTAGGTGTGATCAAAGTGGACCAAGTTTTGGCTCATGAATGTTATCAAGCAATATTAGTGGAAGGGGAGACAGTTGAACTAGTGGAAGGGAAGCCTACGAAGGTAGTAAACATAGGAGGAAACCTTGACCTTGTTATGAAAAAAAGGGATAGTGGATTTCCTGAAAAGAAATCGAGATGTCTTCGCGTGGAGCCATCATGAAGACATGCTCGGCATTTCAAAGGACGTCATTCAATACTGGCTAAATGTGGATCTAGAGAAAAAGCTTGTCCATCAAAGAAGAAGAGTCTTTGCGCTTAAGAGGAATAAGGCCATCATGAACGAAGTCAATAAGCTTTTATCTGCCAAATTCATCTGGGAGGTATACTACATGGAGTGGCTGGCTAATGTCGTCATGGTGAAGAAAGCAAATGGGAAATGGAGGATGTGTGTGGATTTCATGGATCAAAACCAGGCCTGCCTAAAGGACAGCTTTCCCTTACCACTAATTGACCAGCTTATTGATTCTACGGCAAGACATAAGCTTCTAACATTTATGGACGCGTTCTCAGAGTACAACTAGATCTAGATGTCAAAAGAAGATCAAGAGAAGACGACCTTCATCATCAACCAAGGACTCTACTGTTATAGGGTCATGCCATTCGAAATGAAGAACGCGGGAGCTACTTTTTGTCGTCAAGAGCAAAGAGGTGGAAAGTCATTTAAATGACCTTAAGGAAACCTTCGAGACCTTAAGAAGGTACCAAATGAGGTTGAACCTGGCAAAGTGTGCATTTAGAGTCTCTTCGGGGAAATTCCTCGGCTTCATGGTGTCATAGCGAGGAATAGAAGCCAATCCAGAGAAAGTGAAAGCCATATTGGAAATGACCTAATCGAGGAATGTCAAGGAGGTGCAAAAGTTGACAGGAAGAGTGGCAGCTCTCAATCACTTCGTCTTAAGGGCAACGGACAAATGCCTCACATTCTTCAAAACTCTCAAACAGGCCTTCACTTGGACTGACGAATGTGAGGCGGCGTTCTAGGAGTTGAAATGTTATCTGAGTAACCCACCACTGTTGAGCCCGTCTAAGGAAGGTGAAGACCTATTCCTGTATCTGGCTGTCTCTGCCACGGCAGTAAGCGTAGACTTGATTCGAGAGGAATCAAGGATCCAATGCCTTGTATACTACATCAGTCAAGCTTTTCAGGGAGTAGAGGCGAAATACCCACGCATAAAGAAGATCACTTTTGCTTTGATCGTCACTTCTCGGAAGCTGCATCCTTACTTTCAAGCAAATCTGATCCTTATCATGACGGACCAACCAATTAAGAAGCGATGAACAAACCAGAAGCAGCAGGCCGAATAATACAATGGGTAGTCGAGTTGAGCCAATTCGACATCGAGTATAGACCTCGAACAGTAAAAAAAGCCCAAGTGTTAGTGGACTCAATTGCCGAATTCACTATGCCTGAAGAGAGCTCGACGAGCAAATCGGAGTTATGGATGGTACAAACAGATGGATCGTCGACAAAGGGAAGGGGCAAAGTCGGAGTCGTCGTAACCTCGCCAGAAGGAGATATCTTGAAGTATGAGGTCCAACTCCAATTCCCAGCCACCAACAACGATGTAGAGTATGAAGCCATGCTGACAGGGCTCAGGATAGCTAAATCTATGGAAGCCAAAAACATACTCTTGAAGAGTGACTCCAAGTTAGTAATCGGGAAAATCAAAGGGATTATAAAGCGAAGGAACAGAGAATGCAAAAATACCTAAAGCTGATGAACCAACTTGCCAAGGACATAGAACAGGTAGAGTTTGCACAAGTCCCACGGAGTTTGAACGTAGAAGCAGACGAAGTGGCAAGACAAGCATTGTTAGATGCCAAAGACGAGCCGTTGGGGATAAGACTGGAAGTATAGAAATTCCCTAGCATCGAGGAATTCCATACGTTTGCGATACAATGTAACACGGGCTGGATGACACCTATCACGTCTTATCTAAAGGAAGGTCAACTGCCATCAGACCCAGACAAAGCAAGAAGGATAAAAAGGTAGGCTACCAGATTCACACTCCTAAATGACGTGCTTTACAAGAGGGGATCTTCTCTCCCTTACTTAAGGTGTGTTGAACAAGATGAAACAAGATATATCTTAGAAGAAGTTCACGAAGATGTTTACGAAGATCACTCAAGGCCGAGGTCCCTGATATCGAAGATCACTAGAGTAGGCTATTTCTGGCCAACAATGTAGAAAGAAGTGAAGGACTTCGTCAAGAAGTGTGACAAATGACAAAGTTATGGGAACATCCAGAGAACACTAGGAGAGAAAATGACGATCATAACCTGCTTATGGCCACTTGCACAATGGGGGATCGACATAGTGGACCCCCTGCTCTAAGGTAAAAAATAGGTAAAATTTTTACTCGTAGCAATTGATTACTTTACAAAGTGGGTAGAAGCAGAGGCTCTGGCAACAATTACAAAGGCAAAGATACAAAACTTCATGTGGAAGAACATTGTTTGCAGGTTCAGCATACCAAGGACGATCATATCCAACAATGGCAGGTAGTTCGATAGCCAAGCGTTCTGTTCCTTCTGCTTAGGACTCAGAATCAAAAACCAGATCTCATCACCTAGGCACCCCCAAGCTAATGGATAGATGGAAGTAACCAATCGAACCTTACTCAAAGCCATCAAAGTTCAACTGGAGGGGGAAAATGGTACATGGCCTAAAGAATTACCAAGTGTCCTTTGCGCATACAGAACCACGACTAAGACCCCAACAGGAGAGATGCCATTTAATCTTACCTACGGTACGGAAGCAATAATTCTTGTCGAGGTTGGAGTCATCAGCATAAGGAGGGAGTTTTTTGACGAAGAGACTAACGACGATTAACCTAGGATGAATCTAGATTGCCTCAACGTGACCAAAGTTGAAGCATCCAAAAGAATGGCAAAGTACCAACCAAAGATGGCTGGATATTATGACCAGAGAGTAAAACTCAGGAGATTCAACATAGAAGACCTAGTCTTACAAAAATTTATGCTCGCTACAAGGGACCCAGCTCATGGAAAATTTAGGCCAACTTGGGAAGGCCCCTACAAAGTCAATCACTACTCAAGACAAGGAAGCCACCACTTGGAATCCATGGACGAAAGCAAATTACCTCGTCCATGGAATGTTGAACACCTTAAAAGGTATCATCAATAGGAGTATAATCAAGTAATAAGCTTCCAAGAAAGCACTAAAAACTGATGATGCTAGTGATATGAATCCTCCAAATGATATAAGTCACATGACGAGGCCAGTGCTATGAATCCTTCAAAGGATATAAGTCACACGACGAGGCCGATGATATGAATCCTTCAAAGGATATAAATCACACGACGAGGCCGGTGATATGAATGCTTCAAAGGATATAAATCACATGATGAGGCCGGTAATATAAATCCTTCAATGGATATAAATCACATGACAAGGCCAGAGATATAAATCCATCAATAAGGGATGTGATGACGAGTGCAAAGCAAAAACATATTGCAAACTCCAGACGAGTATACAAATAGCACAATGGACTACGAGTCTAACAACCTCTCAAGCGTTAAAATCCTTTTTTCAAAGGAAAAATGTTAGCAAAATTGAAAGGTAAGATGAAATCTCTGCAAGCTGAAAAGAAACAAAATGTGCCATTGCTTAGTTAGCTGAACAAATAAAAGGCAATGTTCAAAATAAGAAGCATGTATAAAGATAGTGTTCAGAAGCAAAAAGCCCTAAAACAAATAGGGGACCCAAAGCATAAACTGTTCAAGAACAAATACATAAAGCCCCAAAATAGATAGGGAACCAAAAAAAAAAAAAAAAAAAAAAAAGTAAACAAGTCTGGTAGGAAATTTAAGCAACAAGGTCATCCTGACCATCACCAGTTCCCTCGTCCGCGTCACCTTCTGGACCAACATCTCTAGCAACATTGGCTTCGTCAATTTCCATTTCCTTGTTCATGGCTTCAAAGTCCAGATTTTTCAGATCCATTCCAAGATTATGCTTCGCTAGATACCTCCTTAGCAACTCAAAACCCTTGAAGTACTAGCTGAGAAGGACGCCGTTATACTCGTCAGTAAGCTAGAAACCTTGCACTGCGTCATCTCTAGCCACAGAAGCCTCACGCTTGGTCGCCTGGAGTTGCTCATCCTTTTGTTCTGTCAGCAATCTCTCAACCTTGAGATTGCCAGTCAAAGCTTTAATCTACTCCCTCATTTGGCTCCCACTGTCCATTGTTGCTATTAGTTCCTTCCTTAGCGTGGAATTTTCAGCCTCCAAAGCATCCACCTTTGAGTTGGCCATGATGACCCTCTCCTCGGTGGCAAGATACTCAGTGGTAAGATGGAGCACCTCTTCTAGAACCTAGTGAAGAATGAACAAGATAAGAATTGTTTCAAGAAACTAGGAAGATTGTAACCAGAACAAGTTCGGGCAAAAGAGCACCTGGATGAGCTTGTGAACATGACGATTCACTAGCTTGTGGGAAGGAATAGCACTCAAACTTTTCAATTCATCAGGATTGACATCATTGTGGGCTCTCCCCATGGCAGTGGCAGTATCATCCCAAACATTGGAGTCAATCTTACACTTTCCCTTATCGCTGCCATGAGCTCTCTTTGGACGAGGAGTAATCTCCTCGATAGAAATAGCAAGGGAGGCTGCCTTGGGGTCAGAAGCAATGAGAGTGGACGTAGTAGTCTCAACGACCTCCTTCGCTGCCCTAGGTTGCTTTTGACCGATGCTGGATAGAGGCTCGTTCTTTCTAGTTCTCAGCTTGGCATACATTTCTTGGTTAAATTTAGTCGTCATCTCTATAAGGAACGCCATAAATGAGATATCAGCACCAAACTCACACAGAAACAGGTATGCCAACACCAAAAACTTACTTTTTTCTTCTCTTGATATTGCCTGCAAGATGTAAGGAAAAGGTTCAGAACCCAGAAAATGACGAGCCAAAGTTTGGGGGTTGATCAGTTCGTCAAAATCGTCAATGGTCTTCATGTAGTCTGAAGCGTCCTTGACGTGACCTTTATACCTGCTCTTCAACTTTGGACGAGCCTTGGCTGCGAAGAAAGAAAAAGAAAAATATGTGTCAAGACTGGACGAGACAAAGAGGAGCCCTTTCCCAAAAAAAAAAAAAAAAAAAAAAGGGAAGAAGACACACCAAGCTTCGGTGTCCCCACCTACGCAGCAATTTAGGGATGTCCCCCCAAAAATCGTCAGAGAGGGTCTCCCAACCTTCTCTAGATACAAAGAAGTAACTGGATTTCCAATAACGGAATGACGAGGGGAGATTAGCAATAAGACGGGCCTTCCTATCCTAAGGCACCAATTCATAATACCTAAACTCTTTTGACTCTTTTAGATAATATAAGTACAAAAGTTTGTCTGGATGAATCATATCACCCTCAGTTACTATCATCCAGACCTCCATGCAACTAATAACGATCCTCTAAGAGTTCAGCATAAGTTGCCTAGGCGCTATGCCCAGGTGATGAAGAAGCTCCATTACAAAAGGATGAATGAGGAATCTGAGGCCACTCAGAAAGGCAGTCTCGTAAAAACACACCTCTCCAGGATTGAAAGCACAAGCCTTTTCGTTTGGACGAGGTAGACGAATCTTGGTCTCATCAAGGAGTTGAAACCTATCCCTAAACCTAAAAAGAGTGTCCTCGTCCAAAGAGCACACTTCCTTAAGGGCGTGAAAAGCTCTCAACACGGTGTGTGAAGAAGATGAAGGGTTTAAAGACAGAGATGCTGAGATTGCGGTATTAACCTCCACGGTCTTGTCACGGGACGATAAACCCATGTCCAGCTCACTAGACCTCACCTCTACTGACATCTCTCGAATAGACCTAAACTAATCCAAGGATTGACGCAATAAAGGGGAAAGATCAGCTAAGACTAACCCTAAGGCACTATCCCCAGGGGTGAAAGACCCAACCTTTGGGCAACCACTGGTGGACCCAAGAAACGCCCCTAAACGAGCGAAAAGGAAAGAAATAGAAGGGTAGTGTCGCCTAACCTTAGAATAATCACACATCAAAAAGGAAAAGAAAAATGGAGGTCCCTAATTGAAGCAAAACGAAGGAAAATCAGGTAGGAAAAGAAAAAGAAAAGGTCGTACCTGAGGAGGAAAAAGCAAGGCGGCCTGAGCTCGGAGGAAGTAGGAAGCACAAAAATGAAGAAAATGCAGAAATGAGGAAGAAAACAAAAATGAAGGAAAGAGAAAGGCATTTAAAGGCTTCCCCAAAAACCGAGACACAGGAAAACCAAACGCCTCGTTGAGGAACGTGCCCACATCGAGCCAATCAAAGCATGACACGTGGCCACCAAGCATGCGGCGCTGTCACGTCGCCATAAATGCGATGAAAATGGAACCCAAAAGGCCACACCTGACATAGGGCGACCCTTCATATTCCTTAGATCATCAAAGGATCTAACAACCAAGGAATAGGGGGTAACTGATGAGTCAAGAAGTATTGCTCGTCCAGACATGGCAATGGACGAGGAACAAACCATAAATGAAGCCTTTATTGACTAAGCTGTTATGATTGGACGAAGTAAAGAGAGCATTAACCCAAAGGTCTCTGTATCTCAGCATTGACTGTCGAGACGTTACCCAAACAAGGAATTAAATCGCCGTTAATGGCCTTCCAATGGCTAGGAGAGTAGAGGCTTATATAAAGCACATACAACTAAAGGTAAAGCATCATTAGAAAAACACTTTTATCAATACGATTACTCAGTTATCTCTCTCTCTCATTCTAGCTTTGCCATTGGAAATTCATCGGCTGGCACCACGTCAGTGACCTATCTGCCTTCACTTTCTTATCATCTTGTAGGTTACGCCGGAGCCATCTGGACAATCTCAACGATTGACGATTTTGGCATCATCAATATACATGCTTACTTTTGATTTTTGAGAGAGTTTTAATCTATGGTGCCTTTAGATATTTTATTCAATTATCAGAGACTTTACTAGTTATACTAACTGGAACCCGGATAGACATGTCTTACTTGATTAATCTTGGAACGAATTCTTGGATCCTTGAATCATGATATGATATGCAATGTAAACAAAGGCGGAGACTGGGGGGACAGGTGAATTACTTAGATAGGTAATTTGGTAAAATTTGTTTTAACAATTTTAAATTGACATAGGAATTAGTAGGTGGAATATGCTGTCGGTCAGACTTGGGCTAGATTTAAATTTTTTTTCGAAATTCTAGTGATTCAACCAAGTGGTTCATATTCCGGATTGGATTCATCCCTCTAGTAATAATTTTATTTTATTTTTTATTTTTTTGCTGAATATCCCTCTAGTAATTGGATGAATTGAGTTATAAACATAAAAAATTGCTGAAGCAGTAACTGTGATATATACAAGTAATAAAGGAAATGTCAGTAAAGCCCTTCATAAAAGTGATTATTGGTGACACAAATCATAATGTGCCACCTCAAAGGCTCAAACAATTATAAAATTTGTTAAATATGTACTATTATCAAAAAGTCTAATGTTACAACTTTGCCACGACTCTAATATAACCGACTATCACTAATTGACAAAACATATTGGTACATTCATGTGAAATAAATAGTCTATGATTTATAGTTGATCACTTTAGTAAGTTGCGAGAAAAATAATAGATAAGGTGCTCGGTCACATAACAATTAATGTAGAATTGCTTTCTCGCAAAAAAAAAAAAAAAAAAAAAAATTTTTTTTTTTTGGTAGAATTGCTTTCTTGCTTGACCGGACGGGTAGATGATTGGGCAATGATTCTAATGATCATATCAATGATGCATCGGCCCAGTCTAGAGAAGATGAATATGGAGAGATTATTGCCCAAATTAATTATTTAACGAGAATATCAAAAGTACCCCACCTTTTGGATGTTAGGGTTTTTGTGTATGTGTGTGTGTGTGTGTGTGGGTATTTGGGTTTTTTGAAAGGGTCTACTTTAGTTCTCAAAAAAATAAAGTATGGGACACTTGGAAATTGCTCCAATGGTACTTGTGAGAAGAGTAAATAAGACGTATAAACTTTGCATATGGGGTAGAGCAGCCTTTGAATATTGTGAATCACGTAACTCCCGTTTCTTTTTGCTTTTTCGCATAAACGAAAAAGTTGTGCAGTGCCTCCAGCAATTAAATTGAAATTCCAGTAATACTGATTCTCAACATTAAAAAGAAAAAAGAAAAAGCAATGCTACATCTAATCTAATACAAATATTAATATGCAAAGCATAATTATAAACTGATGTAGTCTATATTATCTCCAATATATATATATATATAAACTGATGTACGTGTCACTAATTTAACAAATAATTTAAATATTTATTTGTTATATTATTTAAATGGCACTAATCTTATTTACTATCCTCTAAAAAAGAGTGACATCATTTATATTCTTAGTATATCAGTTTATAAGTATTTTCTGTAGTAATTTTAGGAATTTTTTTTAATGCAATTTGGGTTACAGAAATGTTTATGCAACCCACCACATGGTGATTAAAAAAAAAAATCATCCATGTGTACTTATAATCACATGTCATTTTTTTTTTTTTGAGAAGAATGTAAGCGTAGTTTTATTTAAGAAAAAAGACAAATTAAGACAAGTCGGATTGGAACACAACGTCCAAATCCCCAGGTAGATCTTCTACCCAAACATCAATATCTACAGCTGAAGCTGCTCTCCTAGCTAAACAATGAGTTAATTTATTTCCTTCCCGACCAACATGCTGATAACTACAATACCTCAAACCAGCACCTAACCTCTTAGTCTCATTGACTATATGACCATACAAAGTATTGCAGCCACCAGAAGCGCTTAAAGCTCTCACAACCTGCAAGCAGTCACCCTCCACTATGACATCAAAAAGGCTGAGTTCTCTGGCAAATTCCACAGCTCGTCTGGCAGCCAAGGCTTCAGCCATCTCCACTGAACAGGGTAGGCCAATCTTCTGACTTAATGCAGCAATAACGTGGCCTGAATGATCCCGATACACCACACCAAGTCCAGCACAGTCCAGCTCATCAAATAACGCAGCATCAAAATTCGCCTTGTAAGTACTAGCAGGTGGAGGGGACTAGCGAGCTTGAGTACGACGCACAGACCGTTGCTGCTCCTGTTCATTCGCATCCCAGAACTCACTGACCAGCAGACGTGCTCAGCCTTCAATCTCATGAATCTGCCATGAAGTTTGACGCACTCTCATCCTGTTCCGTCGTTCCCACAGACACCAGCAAGTCATGGCAAACACAACCACCTGTAATCCCGAACCTTCTTTGAACAAGTGCTCTAATAATTCAATAAACGTCCTGCATCCTTTCCGAATCAAAAACTGAAACTCTGGACCTGACATCCAAACTGCCCGAGCTTGATCACACAACCACAGGGAATGCATTGTCGATTTCGAATAATCTCCACACCCCTCACAAACATCATCCACAGGTACATGCCAAGCTTTTAAGTTCACCTTTGTAGGAAGCGAATCCTTCGCTGCACGCCAGATAAAATGACGGATTTTATTGGGGACCTTCATCTTCCAAATCTTCTTCCATACGGCATGATCATTGGGCAATGAGGATGAGCTAGGTGCAAGACAGTCCTCAGCAGCAACAAGAAAATGATAGGCACTTCGAACACTATATTCACCATCCGCCATCACATGTCATTTTTAATAAGTCATGTGACTTAAATAATACATATAGATAGGTTTTTTTAACCACCACGTAATGGTTTGCATAATTTTTTTTTTGCAATTTAGGTTGCATAAAAACCTTGCTCAATATGTAATAACTAGCATTTTCCTTTAAATTTTCAATTTTCAGATTACCTATAAGCCATAAAGCATATTTTAGATGTGGTGACAAAATACATCATATACACCATAGATGATCTAAAATCTATATTAATCAATACATTGTTAATAAATTGGGCATAAACTTAAATGTTTTATTGGTAGATATAGTGTGGGTTCATTGTAGTTAGATCAATAAGTAATGTCTCTTATCCTTGAATAAATGAGTGGCTAAAAACAAGTCATTGATCTCTTGACCTAATAATAAAAAGTAATTATCATAAAATGAATCTTACAACTTTTTTTAATTGTATAGTTTTTATATAAAAATAAATTAAAATTGTGGCATAAAATTAGTGCTATTTGTTTTAATTTAAAATGATACTTTATTTTATTGCTAATTTTTTAAATCTTATCTTTTTCAAATATAATTATATTTTCACCAATTTTTTTCTAATAAGCAAACAAATGAAAGTAATATTTTCCAAATACATTCTTTCCATCCTAAAGGGAGGGAAAACTAATTTTCCTTCACTATTTTATGAGGATTGTAATTAGTGGGTGTAATTCAATAATCTTCTCTTTCAAATTATTGAAGGAACATATTATTGATAAATTATGTACATAAAAGCCTAATAAATTGTCAAGAGCCTTATAATTTAGTAGCATTATTTGGTGTCCTTTATAAGAAGAACAAGGCTGTTAAGGAAGTAATAGGAAACCATTTGATAATTGTTTAGACTATATAAATGCTCAACACTGATGTACGAGATACTTATCTCTTCTTGTATACAACCCTTTAAATTTTAAAAGACATAAAATGAATGAATCAATGTTGTTTTGGATGAAGAAATTTATACTTACACAAATAATAAATTCATGGGGTTTGATATTCTCATAATTTAAATCCTATTAAATTAATACTAATTACATTTGCATTAGCTGAGAGGGGGAGGTAAATGGAGGTGGACGGGGAATAGAAGGTGGGATTCGATGGAGGCGGAAATGAAAACTTAGTAGATTTGGCTAAGTGATTGCTATCTATCTATCTATCTATCTATCTATCTATCTATCTGCTATCTATATTTTGGCTGTAAAATCTATTATTTATATGTAAATTTGGCATTTTAAATGTTGAAATTATTTTATTTGCCTTTGAGATGTGTAAGATAAATGTAATCTATGCAGCTATATATGCAATAATGAATAAAATTTCATGTGACATTTCAATGCATAACTTCAAAATTAATATCAAATTTTTCCATGTGTCGCAAGGTAGCACAGGTTAACTACTAGTGAAGGAAGAAAAAGAGAAATATGAGAGGGGAGAAAGAGGGAGCACGAGAGAGTAGACGAAGAATTTGGGAAATAGTGTATATACTAGTATTATTTTCGTGCAATGAACAACTTGATGAAGATTCACAAGGAAGTTAAAAATTTTAAAAATAATTAAAACTAAATTATTAAATAAATAGTAATAATAAATTATAAACTAAGTAAATAATTTTAATAAAAATTTACTTTAAGTTCTAATTTTTTAGAGTTTAGAGTTTTATAAGTGTTTATCTATTTTTATATTTTAAAATTATCTTTGTGCTTTGTGTTAATTTCTTAATACAAGATGTGTTATGAGTTTGATCATTCCTATTTGGGCTATTCTTAATCTATACCCTAATTGCATGCAAATTCAGAAGCAAAAAAACAATAAGTAAGATGAATTTATTGAATTAAAATATAAACGTAAGTTGCATCTTGGGAAAAAAAAGTGAGGCGTGGGATTTAAGTTTAGAAAATTTTGATAATAGACTTTTAATTTTATTTGGCAAAAATGCAAAACTCACATTTTAAATTTCATATGAATTCATTTTAGTCCTTTAACTTTTCTTTCGTTCAACTAAGTTCTTTAAATTTCAAATATGTTCAATTAAAGCTTTTGTCTAATTCTGTTAAGTGCTTGCCGTTAAAGTTTCTACTTTTGTTTTTTTTGTTTGTTTTCATTTTATTTTATTTTTTCAAATCTAAAAAAAAAAAAGAACATATATGGTTTCCTAGATCTACATAATTAAGAAACACGAACGGTAACCCAAACCAAGAAATGCCATTCTTCTTTACCTTCACCACCTTCTCTTCTATCTCCATCTCTTCCTCAACCCTACTTCATAATCAAGCCTTAGTTCTCAACCCCTTCACTACCCCACAAACCAGACCAAGGAGTTGGTGACCAACACTTTGAATTCCTTATACTCATGAGCCTCCCTCCCTCCCTCTCTTTTCTTTCGATTTTTGCAACTGGAATTTGATCAATTTGGAAGGTTTTATTTTGGAAGTTTTGACGAATGAAAATTTTTAAGATTAGTATGTTGTTGTATGTGCTTTTCTTATTTTGAAGTTTCGGTCATTGGAATAAGCTTGTTGTTCTAATTGTCAGTCAACGAATGTAAGATTCTATTACTTCTCCCATGGAGGAATGGCCTGCTATTGAATTTTTTTAAGGATGCTACCAAGGCTATAGGATCTATGTGAATCTAAAATGTGCTTTGATTGAAAGCCTGAGTAATTGAATATTTTCGTCATTGAGAAATCATTGATTGAAAGTTGCAAATGTTGAGTAAAATAGATTCTTCGAATTCAAGTCATGAGAGGTTTATGGGGGTAGTGAGGGAGTTGATGAATAGAGTTTGGGTTTGAAGTGGGGCTAAGGAAGATCAACCTGATCCGTTCTTCTTCTTCTTCTTTCAAAAAAAAAAATTAATTATTTTTATTTTGGTTTTTTGAAATTTCAAAATTAGACACTTAACGACAAGTAGTTAGTGGAAGTGGATGAAAAGCCTTAATTGAACAAATTTGAAACTTAGAGGACTCAATTGAATGAAAGTAAAGTTAAAAAACTGAAATAAATTCAAGTGAAACTTAAAGGGTGGGTTTTGTATTTTTGCCTTTATTTGAATTAAACAGTTGTTAAATGTTATCCCTTAATTTGAGAAAATATATCATAAAAAATAATATAAAATTAATTTACTAATTAGTTATTCTTAAAATGTTGATAATAGACTTTTGATTGAAATAGAAGTCAGAAGGTTGATTATTATCTCTTAATTTGAGGAAATATATCCTAACAAATAATATAAAATTAATTTACTAACTAGTGAAAGTAGCCACTTGGTGCAACTACGGCATCTAAGCCAAACTTTTATTAATTTAACAAAAACCTATTCATGTTATCGCAACATTACTTGATTGATGTTATTGCTTTAAAAATATTTTGAATAATCTATATAACCTTCTCACGTAGGAGCTTATAGCATTATCTGTGCATCATGTGGGCTTAAGTTTAGAATTTTTTAGAATTTAAATTTTGAATACTTGAAAATGTGTTGAAAACACAAGAGCTGTTTAGACCTCTAAATTAAAGTTACACCTCCAAATTAAAGTTACAGCTCGATAGATTTTACACTAACTTAATACTAAGTGCAGAATAGTGTAAATGCGAGCGGATAAACAAACAAGTTACTCTAATCCATAATCATGACAACACAACAATAAAATGGAATGTAAAAGAGTAGAGAAGAGATATGCAAACGTAAGATAACACGCCGATGTGTTATCAAAGAGGAAACCGAAGAATTCGGCGAAAAACCTATCCGCCGCCCTCTAAGCGGTAATTGATCCACTAGACAATCAGTTGGGATACATAGGTTAGCAAGAGACCTTCCAAGCCAAATCTACTTGATATACCTAAGCCCTTCAAGCTCCTACTCCAACAAGGCTTCTCGGAACTATGTCTTGTCTAACTCTCCGGATCCCGCAACAAGCTCCATGTTGCATCTGCCATCCTTGGCTTCTTCCAATGCTTCCCAATAGCACTAAAACCTCACTTGATACTCTGAAAGGGTGTGGTAAATGTTTGGGCTATCAACCTCTCGATGGTATGGAAATGGAGAGATAAGAGTTGAGGAAACTCCACAAGCAATTGTGTAGAGAAATGTGCGTATAGCAATCTCTAAATCTTAAGGTTTATGGTTAGGGTTTTCTCTTAGAAGCACTCCTTAACATTTGTGGATAATGTGGGTATATATAATGTGGGTATAGAAAGTGTGTATCAGATAGCACAATCTGGCAAAACAGAATGTTTCACGAGTGTCTCGCGAGAAGGCCTTACTCGTGAGCTTCTCGCGAAACACAGCTGTCTCCAGCTGTACTGACTCTTTGCATTCCAGTCATGTGCAGGGCACATGCATCACTTCGTAGGATGCTTAGTAGCGAGCTACCCGCAAGAAATCTTTTGTCTTCAATTGCTTGAGTCTTCACACACTCTCTCTCTAACACACAACTCTTACAATTAAATCCCACAATAAATACAGGGTACAAAAGATTGAATAGAATTACAATCAAATTTGGCACGGAATAAATGCCAATAAAAAACATATAGTTGTAAATTACAACTTTACAAATTTGTTGAAATTTAAATGATAAAGTTTTACTTAAATTAAGCATTTGTTAAATATTATCCCTTAATTTGAGGAAATATCTCATAAAAAATAATATAAAATTAATTTACTAATTAGTTGTTCTTAAAATGTTGATAATTGACTTTTAGTTGGAGCAGAAGTCAAAATATTGGTTTTTTTTTTTAATTTTATTTTAAAGAAAGAAAATGTGGGTTGTTGTTTGGGATTTAAGCTTAAAGTTTTTTTTATAATAGACTTTTAGTTTGAAAATAATTTAAATTTGTTAAAATATTTAAGTTTAGAAATTTTTGATAATAGGCTTTGAGTTTGAATAAAATTTAAATTTATTGAAATTTAAATATATAAAATTAATATACTAATTAGTTATTCTTAAAATATTGATAACGGACTTTTAGTTAGAGTAAAAGTCAAAGTGTGGGGGTTTTTTTTATATAAGAAAAAATGTGGGTTGTTGTTTGAGATTTAAGTTTAGAATTTTTTATAATAGACTTTTATTTTGACTAGAATTTAAATTTTTTGAAATTTAAATGACAAAATTTTACCTAAATTAAACAGTTATTAAATATTGTCCCTTAATTTTAGGAAATATACCCTAACAAATAATATAAATTAAAAATTAATTTACTAACTAGTGAAAGCAGCTACTTGGCGCAACCCTGGCATTTAAGCCATACTTTTATTAATTTAACGAAAAC
Organism: Quercus ilex subsp. ballota; assembly: GCA_032727855.1. Classification (NCBI taxonomy): domain Eukaryota; kingdom Viridiplantae; phylum Streptophyta; class Magnoliopsida; order Fagales; family Fagaceae; genus Quercus; species Quercus ilex. Next base: position 37,659,982 of record CM064915.1, read on the forward strand.
CTCTTCATGTTATCTCAACATTATTTGATTGATGTTATAATTACTTTAAAATATTTTGAATAGTCTATATAACCTTCTCACATAGGAGCTTACAGCATTATCCTTGCATTACGTGGGTTTAGAATTTTCATAGACTTTTAGTTTGAATAGAATTTAAATTTGTTAAAATTTAAATGATAAAGTTTTACCTAAATTAAACACTTGTTAAATATTATCCCTTAATTTGGGGAAATATATCATAACAAATAATATAAAATTAATTTACTAATTAGTTATTCTTAAAATGTTGATAATTAACTTTAAGTTGGAGTAGAAGTCAAAAGGTTGGTTTTGTTTTTTTTTTAAGAAAGAAGATGAGGGTTGTTGTTTGGGATTTAAGTTTAGAATTTTTTATAATATACTTTTAGTTTGAATATAATTTAAATTTGTTGAAATATATAAGTTTAGAAATTTTTGATAATAGACTTATAGTTTGAGTAGAATTTATATTTATTGAAGTTTAAATGTATAAAATTGATTTACTAATTAGTTGTTCAAAAAATATTGATAACAGACTTTTAGTTGGAGTAGAAATCAAAGATTGGATTTATATATATATATATATATATATATATATAATGTGGGTTGTTGTTTGAGATTTAAGTTTAGAATTTTTTTATAATAGACTTTTATTTTGACTAGAATTTAAATTTATTGAAATTTAAATGATAAATATTTATCCAAATTGAACCGTTATTAAATATTATCCTTTAATTTTAGGAAATATATCGTAAAAAATAATATAAAATTCATTTACTAATTAGTGAAGTAGAGCCACTTGGAATTTGCAAACCCAAAATTTATCTAATATTTCTTTTAAAAAGTTTGATATTTCTTTTTATGACTCTCCTAAATAAGGAATTTTATGTGGCAGAATTTTAAATTTTATTGTGTGTCCAAGTATTGCCTACAAATCTTATATCCAACCACACCAAAATAGAACGAACAGGTTCACAGTAAAGTCTCTGATGGTTGTATAAGAGATTTGGGGTTCAATCATTGTTTACACCAAAAACTGATTGGTGTCTTAGTCTGATAATAAAGAGCTATCATAAAAAGTAGATGCCATAGGTTGAAACTTTCTCTCAAAAAAAAAAAAAAAAAATTTACCGTAAGGACCATAAAATTTAAGATTTTTAGTTTTTTAAAACTTTTTTCCATTCATTTATTTATTATTATTTTTTATATAGATTTTCATTAATGATTTTGACATCCTGGAATCCAAAATCCCCATACTATGTGTTGCAAGCCTTGCAAATAAGGGTGGTAATTCGTGTTCGCATGTTGGGTTTGTGTTGTGTTAACTCATGAGTATCCTATTATATGGGTCAACACTAACCCAACATGTTTATTAAATGGGTTAAGATTCCTCAACCCTAACACGACACATTTATTAAACGGGTCAATTGTGTTGACCTGTTTATCAGATTTTATCAAAATGAAAAAAAGAAATTTATGAAAAAAAAAACAAATAAATATTTTTAATATAAAATTCATAACTAAAGAGTAATTGCATCACAAATAATTATTCAAAACTAAAGCATATCTCAATATCACAAATAATCAATTACAATATGTCAAATAAAATAAACCACAACAACTAATAAGTTTATATACCTAGGGTTTGAAGGGTATATTGATAAAATGTCATTTAATTGAATGGATTAGATAGGTCAAATGAGTTCCATAGGTTGAACACTGACTCAACTTATTTTTTAAATGGGTCAGTTGTGTCAACCCGAATATGATACAAACCCATTAAACCTTAACCCATAACCTGTTAATTTTGTATTGTGTCGTATCAGGTTCGTGAGTCGTGTCTAATTTTGCCACCCGTACTTGTAAGTTCAACTCATCCCCTACTCCTTTCCTTAAAAAGCAACTATGTACGTGATTTTTATTTCTACTTGTGTACATCACTTTAGATTTTAAAAGAATAAATATAAACAAGTCAAGCCAAATATTAAAAGTTCAGAAATAATTTCATTTAATTTGATTCGAATACAAGTCAAGCATGAACTCATCACCAAACTAAATCAAATGTTTAAACTTAGTTCATTTTCTTGTCAAACAAGTCCAAAGTTCTCATTTTCTTCTCAAAAAAAAAAAAAAAAAAAAAAAAAAAGCCCAAACTTCTTCATGAGTTACTTAAGTGATGTATTCTTTCCCCATATATGGTAAACATTATGACTAAAATATTTTATCCATTCCACATCTATACTAATAATTAACAAATATTTTCTAAAAATTATTAATAACTAAAATATTTTTAAAATTATTTAGTCATTATATAATTTGTCCATATTGAATTCTTAAAAATTATAGACAATATTTACTACAAAATGAATTATTTTTATTATCAATAAATTAAAAATAATAATATGATGTCATAAAAACTTATTTACAAACGTAGAAATTCAATCTCAAGTTATATATAAACATATATTTACATATAAAAATATAATATGAAATATACTTAAATCAAACCTCATACTCACAAGCTTGTTTATAAACACATTATTATATTTAAACTTATATATTTTAATAGTTGAGTTTATAAATGAGCTTGAGCTTTACTCTTTGCTAAATAAGCAAATGTAAACATTTTTTTTTTCTTGAACCAGACCAAAGTTGTTTAGGAACAGCACAATTCATTTATAACCCTAGCTAAAAAAGATATAATTTATAAGTTAGATTTTTTTTTTTTAATAAATTTTTTAAAAAGAGAATGAATGAGTGACCTTTCATTACTAGAACAAACAAATTTAGAGTAAGGGCCACATCATTTATTTTTTAGTTTTTCCAAATCAAAATTTTGAATCAAGAAATATAAGATCTAGATTGTATTTTTTTTTTTTTCCTTTTTTCCTTTTTTTTTTAAGATTTTCTTCCTATATTTTTTTCTCAAACTATCGAAAAAAAGAAAAGAAAAAAGGAAAGGTTTTTAGTCCCCGAAGGCGAAAAGCCTCATCAGTAGTGTTTCTTTTTACTTATTTGGTTATTCATAATTTAATACCAAAAACAAGGAGAGAAAAACTCAAGAAAGACTAACTACGGGACGTCGACAACAGGATTCGAACCTGCGCAGGCAAAGCCCAACAGATTTCGAGTCTGTCTCCTTAACCACTCGGACATATCGACCCGCTGGTTTCGCTTTGACGAAAACATAATTATTTGACAACATTCCAAAGAGTTGGGTTCCTCTTCCAACATGATCCATTGTTGGGCAAAGAGATGGATCTATCATCTATCAATGGGACCAGCACCCACTGAAATAGTTGGTCTAAAAACCACTCTTAAAAAAGGCCATATGGGCATTTCAGTCATTATGCTTAACTTTTTAGAGAGAGAGAGAGAGAGAGTAAAATAATGGGATAGTGGGTGCACAACTATAGAGACTTGCAGCGATGAACATGGAATAAGAGGAGGGAAGCCTGGAAGAAAGAAAGCTTGATTCTTAAGCTTCAAAGAAAATCACAAATATACACGATAAACTATTGCTTATTTTTCTCTAAGTAAGATATATGTATATTTTTATGGGAATGTCAGATAGAGCTTAGTGGTCACTAGTCTCTCACACACACATACACTCCAACTGTTTTTTTCTTTTCTGATATATTAATTCAACAAGTCTTATATTATATATCTTGCTTCTCTGTCTTATTATCCACCTTGTTGCTTTTTTATTTTTTACACTCTTTCTGAGTCTTTCGTCTCTGTATCCCAGTTGAGAACCACATTGCCCTCATGCACCAATTTGAGCAATACACTAATACCATAGTACCAACCTCTTTGCAGCAGCAAAGTCAGTTTATCTCATTGTGTTTGTCTTCTTTCTCATCTCAGAATATGTCTCTGTCTGCACCTCCTCACTTCCCATTTGGCCACCTCATGTCTCTGTCTCTAGTGGGTTGTTAAAGTTTTTTTCTTTTCTTTTCTTTTCTTTCTGATGCAACTTCCAAAAAAGGAATCTTGATTTGAGTTGGGCTTTTCTTATATTATAATGGAAATTTGCTGTGATCTTGAAGTGGATGTCAATGGGGAAGAGACTTTCATGGTGGACAAGGTACTTTTCATGCTCTACTTCTCCATTTCTTTGTTTTCAAAATATTTATATTTTTTTTTCTGCTAATTATCACTGTAAAATGTCATGTTTACTGATGACTCCCAAGTCCCAACTTTTGTTCTATTTAGTTTGGTTAGCTATGCTTCAACTGAGTTTCATCTGTGTAATTGCTTCTTCTACATGTAATTCCCAACGCTATTCACATATGTGCTGATCTGAGTTTTTTCTTGTTTTTGTGGTAACATGTTCTGATTTTGTTTTAACTGTAGAATTATAGCCAATTATATCATTTTTTTTCTTGCTTCTGTTGATTATTATGCGTGTGTCAAAGGCAGAATTTATGCCATTTTTTTTTGGGTCATGAGGTTTACAGTCCCCTGATTCATACGTTCCCTTGCAATTTGTTTTTTTTTTTTTTTTGGTTGGTTTTTTTCCCTTATGCTTCACGGTGTCCTCCTCAATGCCTTAAATGATTATAAATGTCTCTTCCGTCCGCCATTAAATTTGCACCTAATAAAGCAGTGATGTGGGGCATAGGTTCATAGCTGTTCTTCATGTATTATGGCTGCTTGTTATCAAGTTAACGACAGGTTGTTCCTCAAAAAAAAAACAAAAGGTTAACGACAGGGCATTCTGTATTGCTTGTTTTCTCATTTAATGCTTTTGTTATGGGTCTGAAATGTTCGCACCTTTATTTGTTTTATTCACTCCTTTTAAGAAGACAAAGGGTTGCTTTCCTAGCATTTGTTACTTCTTTTTATCCCTTCTTTTGCTGGGGCAATTAGAAGGCATCTTTTACCTGTTGTCCTTAAAAATTTATTATCTCTAACGATCTCTCCGAGCTCTTTTGCAGGTGGTTGATGTAGAATCTTCCTTTTAATCTCACTTTTTTGTTTTAAAATCATTCAATGAGTCCACTCTTTTGGTTGGTTTACTTAAAGTATTGTGAAAGGTCTCATTGTTAAATGATTGATGGTTGTCCTTATTATATCTCTTGAGGTACATGTTAGTCAGTTTGAACCTGCTATACTTTGTTTTAATTTGTTTTAGTTTTTTTTTCAGTGATAAATATTCTGTATCTTTTATGGGAGGGCATTGGTGTTGGCTAGTTCTTTTATTCAAGAATTGTATTAATTTTTCTTACATGTTGATTTTACTAATGTGTGCCCTTAGGGCACATATTAATTTTCATTTTTGGAAAACATTTTCTCGTGACAACTTTTTTAATTCCTGAAAAAATGTTTCCAAAAATAGAAAGGTTAACGTGTGCCCTAAGGGAACGCATTAACCGGACCCTTTCTGATTTTACTTTATTCCCTGATGGCCTTTGCAGAAAATTATTACTTCGTATTCGGGTAGATTGAGCAAATTATTTGGTAAGACAAAAGGTACCACGAGAAATCTTAAAGTGATTTTCCATGACTTTCCTGGAGGAGCAGAGAGTTTTGAGCTCATGTCTAGGTTCTGTTACAACAATGGCAAGACTCAAATAAGTCCTTACAATATATGCCTCCTGCATTGTGCTGCCCAATTCATGGAAATGAACAATTCCATCTCTGGAACCCATAATTTATTAGAACAAACAGATAAATCACTTAAAGAGATCAACTATTGGACATGGTCTGAGCTTTTGATTGCTTTGAAGCAATGTCAGGATCTTCTTCCAGATGTGAATTCTTCAGTCATACTTCAGAAATGCTTGGATTCTCTTGTTGGCAGGCTGGCTTTGACTAATGAAGCAAGTCCATGTCCATCTACTTCTTCCCCGGACAGCTCTGGGTTTCGGTTTTCTTGCGACACTAAAAGCACTGAGAGTGTAAAGACCAGCTCCTCTCGAGCAACTTGGTGGTATGAAGATCTTTTGGTTCTGAATCCTAATATGGTTGAAATGTTGGTAAAATCAATGGTCGAACGAAAATTTAACCATGTTATCATTAGTAGGTTCCTCTTTTATTATCATAAGTCAAAGTTTTATACTGCCACATCTGATGAGAAGCGAAAAATTGTAGAAACTGTAATTGATATGCTTTATACTCTTGATTGGAGCTCTGTTTCTTCCAAGAGTTTATTTGGGATTCTTCGAGTTTCTATGAGTTTGAACATAAACAAAAGCAGCAAGAATAAATTGGAGTGTATGATTGGTTCACAGTTGGATCAAGCAACATTAGATAATCTGCTTGTTCCTTCTCCCTATGGGATTAATTACTTATACGATGTGAATCTTGTCCTGAGATTTCTGAAAGCATTTCTAAATGGAAGAAGCAGTCAATTATCTGCTATACGATTGAGGAAAGTTGCAAGCCTGATGGATTTGTATATGGCAGAAGTAGCCCCTGATCCTTGTTTAAAACCTTCAAAGTTCCAGGCTATAGTCATGGCCCTGCCCGATTCGGCTAGGGACTCTTGTGATGAACTTTACCGAGCTATGGACATGTATCTAGAGGTAGTACTTGATCTCAAAAACTTCTTAGGGTTGCAAATTATGTAGCTTTTTATAGTGTATCATTCTTTAAGTACTATCAAAATATTAGATAGTGAGTTTAATAATTTTCTCATGCATGTTTTTATAAGTGTTAATTTGACATAGGAACATATATACAACCATTGAATTCTAGTTGGATCCAATAGCTTATAAACTTGATTTTTTTTTTCAAATTCAACCCTTTCTTATCGGGTGTGTTTGGATTAAATCTATTTTTTCATAGGTACATTCAGGATTGCCAGATGAAGAAAAGTTAAAGATATGTTGTGCATTGAATTATGAGAAGCTCTCAGCTGAAATTTGCATACACCTTTCTCAGAACACAAAATTTCCATCAAAAGCTACTGTCCAAGGTGTTGTTTCTCAGCAGTACAAACTCAAAAGCTTACTCCAAGGAACGAACATTTCTCAGCAGGACACTGATTTGTCCTGTACTTCGATTGAAATTAGAAGCAAGGGAAAGAAAGATGAAACCAGTGAACAAGTTGTGCTTTATGCTGGGAAACTTGATGTTATATCCGATAATGAGAAACTCAAAGCACATTTGCAAGGAATGCAATGGAGGGTTATGGAATTGGAAAAAGTATGTAGAAAAATGCAAACGCAGATGGCAAAGATCATGAAATCAAGAGTATCAAGCCATGGTCATTCAAGATCCTTGCCCAGGCTTTGTTCATGATGCAACTTTTGCATATTATTTGTATTTCTGATGTAATTTATATATGTATAGCAAGGGAAAAGTTTTTTCTTTTGGGGGTGTTTTAACAGTTTTTCTTTCTTTTCTACAAAGCTAAATTTGGGGAGAGTAGTTTCTTTTACGGAGATTGAGATCATGTTGTACAGTCACAGGAAAAGAAAGAACAGTGAATTTTTTTCATGAATGTTATATGATAATTCTCTGTAATGTTGTGAGAGAGATTTCAAGGTGAAGTCCTTTTCATTGTAATTTTGAGGTGGTCTTTGTTGTTAAGTCCTTTTCCATGTGACACGGATATGGAGGCAACTATAGTCTGTAGTGCAAGTTGTCAAATGGTCTTCATGAATAGCACATGGAATAATTCTAAAGCTATGCATCTTTATGGAAATCAAATTTATGATAAAACACTATCAAAAAGAAAATTCATGAGTAAACTACCCACGCTTAATTAATTGTAGAAATGATCCCCTTTGCCTATTTACTAGCATCATCAGTGAATTTGCTTCATTATAAAGTGTTCATAGAATAACAATTTTTTTACTTCTATTTCAATTTTGTGTTAAAGCTAAGTTTTTGATATATTGATAGTTGGGGCTGAGAGATGTGAAAACTGAATATTTCAGTTTGAAACACTAGAAGATATCAACCACCTGGCTCTGGCGTGTTAATGCTAAGTTGATTTGTCATAGGTTTTCAACAATCAGTCAACTAATAGATCAAAACAAAAATTAAAAATGGCAATTTGATAATGTGGTCAATGTAGCAGTTGACTTGTCCTGAGAAAAAAATTGAAGAGCAATGTCAGTACCAAACATCATGATGGGGATCTCCAACAACTCCTGAATATAGCCTACAAACCGAGATCAACAATTATACCGATTCTTATTCCCTTTATGAACTAATGAATTCTAGCATTTTGCTACCAATCAAACAGCAAAATCCAGCTATACATTGAAGAAAATTCATTGATTAGGTGAATTATAAGGTTGTCCCAGTAATAATAAGTTATGTATTAAAAAAATAAGGTCCGTATAACAAGATTCTTTAAGACATTTGTTAATGGACTATTTTAGAAAAGTTTTAATATCATTTTCACAGAAATATAAAAAATTGTAAAAAAAATCAATTGTTTTTTTTCTTTTATCATAAAAAGTTTCTAAAAATATTTCCTAAACCAATAACTTAATACATCTGTTAATTTTTCTTTAATTTTTTTTAATAAAAAAAGTGTAAATATAGTTGGAGGAATTAGAAAGAAACAGAACAGCCCTACTTCCCTTTCACTTGTTTTGCCTTGCTCCACTTTGAGTAACAAAATGACCTGCAATAGTAAGGCCAATGTACAGAAGCACCACAAAGTAGGGCAACCCTTGACCTTAATATACAAAAATGTTCACCATGACCATCTAACACCCCATGTACCCCTTAACCCCACATGAAGCAAGCATTAAGAATTTTATAAGTGTGCCCTTTAATCATGGAAACCTGATAAATAATGCATTTGGTGTACCTCGAATTCCTCATTTCCTTTGAAACATGGCATTCACATTATGTTTTCTAAATGTATCACTTCTTTAAACGAATATTCGCACCGACTATGTCACAAGAGTAGCCGGCGCCATGGCCCATGTACAGCCCACGCTTTGTGGGGGGCCAATATATGTTTAAACATTTTTCACCATTAATTTTAGAGATAATAAAAGTGTTATGAAAATGGTGTTTCAAAAATCACAACATACTATATTAATAATTTTTTAAAAAATAGAAAAAATATTGTCTAAGGTAATAAGTTGCAATAGGTGAGTGAGAAATGCAATTATTTGTCTTATTTTTGCAATCTCGTATAATTATCTTTTTCTTTTTTTTGGAAAAATGAGCTCGTAGGTATGGTCAAGGAGTGGTTCTGGTGCCACAACTTTGTGCCTAATTTTGTGCACAACTTGTCACGTCAACTCGCCCACGTGGCGAGTTGTGCACAAAGTTGTGTCACCAGAATTTTCCTATAGTCAAGTGCCATCTAGAGGTAACAATCATAAATTTTTATTGAAAGAAGAGTTTATTTATTTATTTATTTATTATTTTTTTTTAAATTTCTACAGACAACAGGTTTCTCGTGGAACACGAGTACACAACCACTTTTTTTCACGTAATAGGCCTCGTGACCTGTGGTCTTTATTTCACGAGATAAGGTTTTATTTTGTTTTGTTTTGTTTTTTCATATATATATATATATATATATATTATCTCTTGTAAAATTATACAGATATAAGTTGAATCCATCTTAAATAAAAAAAATTAAGTAAAAATAATGTTATTAGTTTTGTCAAAGTTAATTTATTCAATCCCAATTTACTTCTAAAAAAAGAATTTAATTCAAACAACATTTACAATACTTTATTTCTATTGGGCAGTGCTTGTCAAGTGATGGTATAGTGTCTAGCCAAATTTTTGTGTTGGTGGGTCCAACCCCAAAAGACATCAAACAATAATTTTGATATTATTTTTATAGGAAATATAAAAAATTGTAATTTTTTTTTAATTTTTAATTTTTTCTATAAAGAGTTTCTAAAAATATATAATAAGTTAATGTCTTTAGGGCACCAATTAACTTTTTCCTTCTTAAAATTATGTTTTTAAAATTCATGTAAGTAGGAACTATAAAGTCTTTTGGAGATCAAGATCCAATGTAATACCTTGTATCTAGGGTATTGTGCAAGATGCAATTACTCCTTTTCAATTTTACAATTTTTCTTTTTACCATTTCCCTTTTTAATTTTTAACTTTTTTTGACTTCTTTTAATATTATTTATTTAATAATTGAGATTGAAAGCAATTACATATGGTGCAATACCTAGATATCAATTCCTCTTTCCGTCCTTACACATTGTTTTTCCTCTAAACTAGTTTCCTTTTTTTTTTTTTTTTTAATATTTAATGGCCCAAGTATTTTTTTCCCCTCCTAAATTAGTAGACAAATAAATAAAAGCACACACATTCCATGGTCAAATTTTTTGATTCCACCGAAAGTTCTTAGAGTTGGTGATTTAATTATTTGTATATTTTTTGATGTGGCTTTAATTCCAGCGATTGTAGAAGCAGCAGCTAAAAAACACATTGAACATAACGTTCCCTGCATTAAATACCTCAAACGGAAGTATTTAGTTTGAGTAATGCAGGATGTTTTTCTATTAATAATTGGGTTTGGTTAATGTGTGCCATTAACTATCTATTTTTGAAAATTGAAAAAGTTGTCAATATTTTTTCAATTCCTAACAAAATTTTTTCTAAAAATGAAAAACATTAGCAAAATCCTTAATAATTTAACATCTCTATGAATAAAAAGAGTAATACTATATACTCCCTCCGTCCTATTTTTTTTGTCCTGTTTGAAAAGTCAAACTTTTTAAGGGAACATCATTTATTATTTTGTCTATCTTTTAAAAATGTATAAGTTTCCAAGACTACCCTTAAAAAAATTTATCAAAAAATTGAATTAGTAAATTAATAGGGGTATAATAGGGACATTAGTAAATTAATGATTTTTATTTTTAGAAACAAAACAATATTTTGGGACATCTCAAAATGGAATAGAGGACAAAAAAAATAGGACGAAAGTAGTATTCAGTTCAGACCTCGGGAATTGGGAGTTGGGGTCGAGTGACGTCTAAGAAAAAAGATTGCAGCATTTCATTTACTTTCTCTTGGTTCCAGCGAATTACCCTTAAAAAATAAAGTCTACCTTATTCCATGACTCATCGTTTTCCAGGAGAAATGCAATGCCCAAGTCCAAACTCAAAAGTCATTTACATATATCAAAAAAACTTCATTTGGATTAGCATCCTCTTTTGGACGCTAATGTCTTCTTTCAAGTTTGATACTCCCTCCGTCGCATTTTATTTTGTCCTCTATTCCATTTTGAGATGTTCCAAAATATTGTCCAGTTTCTAAAAATAAAAGTCATTAATTTACTAACATTCCTATTATACCCCTATTAATTTACTAATTCAATTTTTTAATAAATTTTTTTAAGGGTATTTTTGGAAACTTATACATTTTTAAAAGATAGACAAGATAATAAATGATGTTCCCTTAAAAAGTTTAACTTTTCAAATAGGACAAAAAAATTGGGACGGAGGGAGTAATTTCTTTCCAGTTGCACACATGTTGATGTAGAGTCAAATGAAATTGTGGGATATGCTTATTCAAATTAGAGAAATGCTAACGAGTGCCCTTAAGGCACTGGTTAATAATCTATTTAAAGAAATTTTTTATGGAAAATGAAAAAAAAAAAGTAATTAATATTTTGACAATTTTTTTTATTTCTTATAAAAGTGGTATCAAAACTTTCCTAAAATTGATTATTAACAAGTGCCCTAAGGGCACTCGTTAGCATGAAATTATTATTATTATTTTTACTTTTTTTTCTTCACTTCCATATATAAATTGGAATTGTGGCTTATCATTCCCAACTTTATAAACTAGACACTACATAATATCTGTTTGGGAATAATTTATCTAACTTTTTACTGAAAATTTTTTATTAAAAATAAAGTATACTCGTACAATGAAAATTTTTGAAAAAGTGAGATTTTAAAAAATTGTACATAAAAACTAAAAATTAAAAGTTAAAAGCTGAAGTTAATGTCAAATAGACACATAACTCCAACATAAAGAGGTCAAGGTCAAAGTAATTTTCCATATTGTATATGTTCACTCTAAAATGATAACTCCAACCTAGAAATCTGATGCCAAAATCACAATTACATGAAACAGTAAACCAAATAATACTGTAACCAAATTGCAGAAAAACTCCATTAAAATTTTCTAATAGACCAATAGTTAATTTGTTTTATCCCCTAACCGAAACCCTAAGGTTACTCTAGCACCCAAATTCATCAATGGCTTGTTATCAAATAATATTATAGAAATAACAAAAAAAAATTTCTACAAAATCCTATGTATACCTTCTCTTTAGAAACTAAAATTAATAGAGAGAAGAAATTTTTTGTTTTTACCCATGCTTTAAATAGTTGAAGAATCGCATTTCTCTTGCCACTTGATTTGTAGAAAAACAACTTAAGAGTAGAGGACTAGAGGAGCCTTATGCCCTTCTAAACCCTAGTTTTTCTCTCCTCATCGCTCCACCTTTCAAAACGTTCTTTATAATTATTATTTACTTTTTTTTGTTGTTGTGTAATACCGAAGGAAGGGTTTTTAGAGAGATTGAGAGAGAGAGAGAGAGAGAGGTTGATCTTGATCTCAATAGATAAATAACCTCGTATTTGGATTTCTACAAAATTATAATTTACTCCTTAAACCCAACTAAGTTGCTAATTAAAATTTTTAACCAATTTAATAAACTATTTTTCTTGAATATTATAATAAAGACAAAACTTAGATATAGTATCTTAGGTGCTGTTCTTTAGGTTCCATTCTTAAGATTTAGTCATTTGGCTACTTAACTTAAAAATACACTTCCATCCCATAAAAAAAAAATACATATAATAAAATCTTAAAAAAAGAATCTAAAAAATAATACCTAATTACTACCTAAGTTTTGCAATAATATTACAAATTGAAGGCCCCAAGATCAAGACAAATTGAAGAGTGAATAAAGACCATTCCGATTATGGGCTAATATAGAAGCCATGGGCTATGGCCTTTGAACGGGCCAAGACCTTGGAAAGTTAAATTGATTAGTGAATAGTAATCACTCGCGGCCTGAAACAAACACAGGAACATTTTATACGAGGGGTCTATAGCTTTGTAATTCAAATCCAACTGGTGGGCATTTTATATTGCTTTTAACAGAGGTGTTTATTCAAGGTTTAAGTCCTCAACCTTTCTCCGATGCCACTATCGAATTATCCAAAAAATAAAAGGGGTTGAACCTGCTAATCGAGGAATTCCAAATAATTCCCAGTCCATGGTTGTTGTGGGACTTCAATGTTCTAGTCCTTCTATGATCCTATTCTATATTCCAACTCTTATGCGTGTAACAAGAATCTTAGGGCCTGTTTAGATTGAGAGAAAGTGGAGGGAAGTAAAATAGAATTGGCTGAAAATAAGTTCATTTTGGGCAAATTCTACTCTGCTCTACTCTTTTCTCTCTCCTTCCCCCACAATCCAAACGGATCATTAAAGATTATACATTAGTAATGTGGCTCATAATTCCCAAAATCACCCTCAAAAGGGATTTACCTTTCCTAAGTACATAAGTACATTTCACGGTATGTAATTCTATGTTTAGCTGTACTCTTTTCTCTCTCCTTCCCCCACAATCCAAACGGATCATTAAAGATTATACATTAGTAATGTGGCTCGTAATTCCCAAAATCACCCTCAAAAGGGATTTACCTTTCCTAAGTACATAAGTACATTTCACGGTATGTAATTCTATGTTTAGCTGTACAGTAATAGTGGGGGGGGGGGGGGGGGTGGGAAGGAAAAGAAAGCCCAATAAAATCTACAGCTAATTCACTAACAATGTTTCTCCAATATTGTTGCTTTCAATTAGTGAAACTAGCTTGTAACCTTATGCATATGCATGCATATACTTAAAAGATATATATTAAGATGCATAGTATAAGTTTTACATATATAATTTAAATAATACTGATAGTCATTCTTATATATATTTTTTAACTCTTTAAAAAGTCTTGTAAGAATATTGTTAGGTAGAAAATGTAAACTGTCCATTTTTATTTTTATTTTTATGTTCATTAATTTTAGACTCTTGGGTTTTTGTATGCAATAAGTCACTTTGATGAATATTTATGATATAGTCCCACATTTGACTTCAAAATTAAGAAATAAAGATCTCTCTAAAAATAAATAATTTAGAAAACAAGATGCAAAATTGGACTCCAATTGTAGAATCTAATTGGATTTTCTCTAAATTTTGCCTATTAATATGTACTAGTATGTAACTCGTGCTTATGCATTGGAATAATGAGTTGTAGTGATGCTATTAATGTTAGTTTGGATTATTAAACATATAGGATAGAGTTCGACCAGGACATTTGGAGGTACTAAAATAATTTTTTCTTGCAATTTTCATGATATTAGTTATGCCAAGTTTCTCATTACATTGCTATTACGTATATAATTTTTAAAATTACTATTGGATACTACATATACAATATCAATTCACAATTATTGTTTGTGAAATTCTACTAAATATAACGCAAAATAAAATAATAAATTGGTCACGTAGTATCTCTTAAATTGAATAAGGATAGGTGCATGAAATCGTTTAGCTCAATTATAATTTGTTATGTTCAATATCTTTACATATAAATATCTGAATAGAAACAGTATAAAAAATATGCTCATTAGTTTAAAGAAAAAATGACAGTAAAAATCTGAACAATTTAATTTGTATGGGAAGCTAACAAAAGTAAAATCCAAGAATGGAAATTGTCTTATTGCTTTTCTGAATGAATCATACAATCATACAATCTCTATATCCCTCAATGTATGCATCACAATCAACTACAATCACTGCCCTGCACCAACTGCCTGACAGCTAACTAATCCTAACTAATTGCTTCCCTACAACTCAGCAACTAACTGTCATAACAGCAAGTCAGCAACTACCAACTGACAGTAACTACCAACTGACTCACTTACTATCTCAGCCTCACTACATCACCAACCATACCTATCATATGTATATGAGATTTACTAATGTGTATCCTTAGGGCATATAAAACACACAAATATGTAGGAATAAAAAAGAAAAAAAGAAAATATGAAACATACAAATATGTGGTGTGCATGGTACTATAATATGTAACTCCAAATAATGCTTATCCATTTTCCCCCAGACACAAATATGTGGCCTAGATGGCCGTGGTACAATATTCTTTTATCGGTCACTCCAAATTGAGGGGACACAGATCACCCCAAATTGACAAAATCTGCATGGAACCAAAAAAATAAAAAAAATTACTTCCAAACTAATTACTAATACAAAGGGACTTATAACACTATTTTGTTATTTTTGCAAGTCACATAATTTAATAAAGAAAAAAGTTTAGCTCTCTAAAACAATTTAGAGTTATCTTTCTCCAATCTAGTATATGGCGAATAAGGAAACTATTAAAGTGTAGTTTTAGTCACATGACTTTTTTAATGAGTGACATGATTTGTTTAAATAACACACATGTCAATCTTACAAATTATATAGAGTTAAACTCTGTTTTTCAATATAAAAATCATGTGACTAAAACTATACATAAAAATGAAATTTTTAAGTGTCACATAGTGGTTTGGAGAAAATTTTCTTCAAAACCAGTTTGGAGGTAAGCTTTTTCCTTGATTTTTTGTTAGTATGTTTTTATTAAATTTCAGGTAATGTAAAATAATGTACCTAAAAAGATGAGGTTTTAAAAATTTATATATTAGTAAATAAATTTAAAAAGTTTTTTTTAAAAAGTTGGTGGCTAATTCTCTTAGTCTGGGTCTTACAAACACATGAGACTCACATATAATAAGGATGGTTGCATGTAATAGCTCTATAAGATTATAACTGTAAATAAACCAAATTATCCATGAATAGTCCAAGCTTGGTCTATGAAAATGTTTGTTTATGTTCATTTGTTTAGTAAACAAGCCAAACTGAAATCCAAGTTTAGGCTTGACTATTAAACGAGCCAAGATCAAATATAATAAACTTGTGAACGAGGCTCGATTTAACTGTACATAGTATTATATTTTTATATGTATATTTGTCTAAAAATATACTTATATATATAGACGTGAGAATGGTTCATGTAATTTTGTAAGTAAGTTTATATAATATCGAATTATTATTGTAGTTATTTGATAATATAATCAATTAATTCGTAGTAAAAATAAATTGATTTATGAAGGTAATAAGTAAATTAAGTAACTCGTGAACATGTTTGAATTTAATCGACAATAAAATGAATCAAACTTGAATATGTAGTTTTGTTTGACGAAGAGCTCGAGCTCGACTTGTGTTCACAATAAAATTAAATGACCAAATCTCTAAACCTTTTACATTAGGCTCATTTATAATTCCACACATAAGATAACAATGTACTTGAGATGAGATAAGGTCTAGATTTTGGAATGTGAGAAGATCCACGATGCCTTTATTGTGGCCTACATTTTGGGGGAAAGTGCACTTGACCTAGTGCAATACTTTATGGCTTTCTATAACTTATTCCACTACTAAGACCAGAATTAATATGCTCAAAACTAAAAAACAAGAATCATTTCAAATGGAAATATATATTTTAACTAATTTTATGGCCATTATTTTTTAGTTTTGCATAATAAATTTTAGTCATAACAAGAACATGAATACTATATTTTAGTCATAAGCCCTAAGAACCATGAGTAAAATCAACCTTCTTGAAATTTCTATATTCTATCAAACATAACGAAAGCAAATAACATGGATACTGGAAATTAATTTGTAATTTAATAATAAAAATATCATGAATGATGGGATAATGGAATTTCCAATATGATAGGCTGTTGGTTTTTTCAAGGGCTAGCTGTTTGTATGTAGAATTTTTTTTTCTTGTACTGGAAATTAATTTGTAATTTAATAATAAAAAAATCCTGATTGGCGGGATAATGTTATTTCCAATATGATAGGTTGTTGGTCTTTTCAAGGGCTAGCTCTTTGTATCTAGATTTTTTATTTTAATAGGTATTTAGACTTGAAATGAAAATTCTAGAAGCTAAGAACTAAATAATAAAAAAATCCTATACATATTTTTATTTTTTAATAGGTATTTATACTTGAAATGAAAATTCTAGAAGCTAAGAACTAAATAATAATAAAAATTCCGTACAGGATTTTCTTTTATGTACGGAATTATTTATTTATTTATTTAGTTCTTAGCTTCTAGAATTTTCATTTACATATAGACTTACCTTTTTTTTTTTTCATCAATTACACGCTGCCATATTACAATTATATAAAAAAATTGTAAAAAATTTGGTGATTCGGGACTTTTTCTTTTCACCATGGTTGTTTTCCCAACCCATGAGCTTACTAGTAAGCATTGAACCAAGGGTGTGGTTTATTTTATTTATTTATTTATTAAAGTGATTCCCTTCGAATATGGGATGGACCCATTTGGGTGTAAGCCTAGTGATGTCATTATTCTCGTACACAAGTTTTGAATCACAAGATTTTTGGCTAACACAATGACATTGACGTATGAAAAGCTGGATCTTCTTATTCTGGATGTTCATATTCAAGAAAAATAAAAATAAAAAGGAAAATGTTAACAAGCACCGCCTAGTGCTTGTTAAGTACATAAAAAGACAAAAAAATTTGTTAGAATAAGTCAAAAAAGAAACCCAATAGTATTTACAAAACTGAAAAAAAAAATGACATAAACAGCCAAAAAAAAAAAAAAAAAATTTGTCAGAAAAAAAGTAAAAACAAAAAAAATATAAAACACACAAATATGTGGGGAAAATATGATACACACAAATATGTGGTGTGGATGGTACTATAGTATGTAACTCCAAATAATGGTGTTCCATTTTCCCCCAAACACAAATATGTTTCCTTTGCTTCTAGAATTTTCATTTCAAACAGGGCACTAGCGGGCTTAGGGTGAGTTTGGTTCAGTTTTTTGTAAAAGTGCATAATGAAAAAGTGGAATTTTCAAAAAGTGCATAATGAAAAAGTACATTTTCAAAAAGCTGAGTGTTTGGTAAAAACTGTTAAAAAGTTCTTTTTGAAAAATTGAGCGTTTGGCAAGCACTTATAAAAGTGGCAGTTTGAGGGACAAGTTACCAAAAAGGACAATGTATATATAAGGGAGTTTATTTCATACTTTTTTTTTTAGATGTGAGTTTATTTCATACTTAAATTAACTGCTTCACATACTTAAATCAATTTTTCTCTTTCCAAAAA
Organism: Quercus ilex subsp. ballota; assembly: GCA_032727855.1. Lineage (NCBI taxonomy): Eukaryota > Viridiplantae > Streptophyta > Magnoliopsida > Fagales > Fagaceae > Quercus > Quercus ilex. The sequence goes on from CM064915.1 coordinate 37,678,178, forward strand.
AATTATTTTTTTCTCATCAATATTAGCTAATAATAACCTACCACTTAAGATTTATTGTGAAATTATTGTGATAATTGATACTGATTTTAATTTGAACGTACTATTACAATTATTTTTTTCTCTTTCTAAAAAAATTATTTTTTTCTCACCAATATTAGTTAATAATAACCTACCACTTAAGATTTATTGTGAAAGTATTGTGAAAAAATTATGATAAAAATTGATACTAGTTTTAATTTTAACGTACTATTAAAATTATTTTTTTTACTTTCTAAAAAAATTATTTTTTTCACCAATATTAGCCAATAATAACTTACCCCTTAAGATTTATTGTGAAAGTATTGTGAAAATATTGTGATAAAAATTGATACTGATTTTAATTTTAACGTATTATTAAAATTATTTCTTTCTCTTTCCAAAAAAACTTATTTTTTTCTCACAAATATTAGCTAATAATAACTTACCCCTTAAGATTTATTGTGAAAGTATTGTGAAAATATTGTGATAAAAATTGATACTGATTTTAATTTTAACGTACTATTAAAATTATTTTTTTCTCTTTCTAAAAAAATTATTTTTTTCTCACCAATATTAGCTAATAATAACTTACCCCTTAAGATTTATTGTGAAAGTATTGTGAAAATATTGTGATAAAAATTGATACTGATTTTAATTTTAACGTACCATTAAAATTATTTTTTTCTCTTTCTAAAAAAATTATTTTTTTCTCACAAATATTAGCTAATAATAATCTACCCCTTAAAATTTATTGTGAAAGTATTATGAAAATATTGTGATAACATTTCATTCTTCTTCTTTTTTCCCTCTTTTTTTCTCCTCCACACACGTACCCTTCTCTTTTTTTTTTCCTGCCACTTCCTCCAGAACATTCCACTTTTCATTTTTTGTTCATTCTTTCCCCTTTTTCCCTTTCACTTCCTCCAGAACGTTCCATCGCTGAGCTCTTTTTTCTTTTGTTGGACAATTTGAAAGCCGAGAGGAAGAGAGAAGATGATGATGATGAAGATGAAGATGATTGAAACATTGGGTTTGTATTTGATTTTGATTTTGGGTTTGGGTTATGGGTTTTCAGTTAATGGTTTAATTTTGAGTTGATTTTCTGCGGATTTTGGGTTTGATTTTGAGTTAATTTTGTTTTGGGTTGATTTTGAGTTGGGTTTGGGATGGGTTTTCCAATGGGGTTTGAGTTGATTTTAAGTTGTTTTGTGTTGATTTTGAGTTATTTTTGGTTTGGTTTTGTTGATTTTGTGTTTGGATTATCAAATGTTGAAATGGGTTTTTTTGATTTTGTTGATTGTGGTGGTAGACCAGGTGGTGCTGTGTTTGTAGCAGCACGGTGAGGGTAGAGCAGATAGAAGAGATGAGAGGAATGAAGAACAGGCGTGAGAACTGAGAATTGATGAAGGGTAAATTGGTAATTGCTTAACTCACTCCAATGGATATATTAAAACGCGCATAGACTTTTGGCTTTATGGACCTCTAGGGCTCCATAAGTTTTGCATGTTCTTAGCGCATTCTCAGCCTTGGCCCAAAATGCAACTTTTTCAAAAAGTTGCGTTTTGGGCTGAACCAAACGCACAAAACGCTCTAGCTTTTACAGAAACATGCGTTTCAGCTCCTAAAAGCTGAAACAAACGGGCACTTAGAAGATTACCATAATCTCTTACATTGGCCTTCAATCATCTTTCAACTTTGCAATGATTTGGGTACTTCAATGGTATGCTCTTTCTTTTTTGGCATTGAATCAAAATTCTAAGAACTCATTAAGAGTGGCAGTGATTTATCTACGTTGACAAGCTATTATAAAAAAAATTTGTGATACGTACAGGCGGAGTTAGAGAGAGGTGAAACAGCAAATTCAATCCTGTGCTACATGCGTGAAACAGGTCTTTTTGAAGATTTTGCTCGAGAACGTACAAGTAATTTGATTGATAAAACTTGGAAGAAAATGAACAAAGATCGGTTCAGCGATTCTCCATTTGAAGAACCTTTTCTAGAAACAGCAATTAACCTTGCTCGGATATCCCATTGCACATACAACATGGAGATGGGCATAGTGCCCCAGATTCAAGATCAAAGGACTGAGTTCTATCATTGATAATAGAACCCATACCATTTTATGACCCTAGCACAAACTTCCACGGCCATATCCACCTTTAGACATAAACACCTGTATATTGTTAGTTGAGCTGCCTATGCTTAGTTTGTTATACTTTGGCAAATTAGGCACGTGTTTGATAGTTATTCCTGTTAGCCAGTCGCAGCCATGTATGGCCATGTAGCCGAATATAAAGGAATAAATCTCATTGTAAGCTGCTCATGTTGAATAGTAATGAAATTGCTCAGTTTTACATTGAGATACTAGCTTGGAGGTTTGATTCCATTAAAAGGATCACTAAAGGTTTAGTTCCCCAGCTCAAAGAGCCATAATCTTCTTTAATTCTGTGTGTTGCCAGAACCATTGAGCTCTTAACATACCCAACAAGTGGTTAATAGAAATGGGTTCTCAACACACACAAAAAGAAGAAGAAGAAGAAGAAGAAGAAGAAGAAGAAGAAGAAGAAAGAGTCTCTCTTCCCCCGAATCAAAAACATTTGGAGCATCATATACAATAACATAATTCTAGAAGTAAATTTTTTTATTTTACCTAGGAATATAATTGTACCTAGCTATGTGAAATTTTTTTTTTTTTGGGGCTGTAAACAAGGATAATGCATTAAAACTAAAGAGAATAAGTCTCAGTATAGAGCCTGTTTAAGTACAACCCATTAGCATCTTCCTCAAGAAAGGATAAAATGTCCACAAGCGGACTATGATAAACAACAAAATCTAAAACTTGACTTGATCCTATCCTAGTAAGCTTGTCAGCACACTGGTTCGCTTCACAATAGCAATGCTTAAAACAAATCTAGTGTAACCGAGTAGCTAATGTCCTGTAATCATCCAAAATAGGTGACACTATATTATTTACATAGTCAGGGTTATGCAAAACATCTATAATAGCTTTAGCATCTAACTCTACTTCTATAGAATCAAAATTCCTACTGCAACATAAGCTAAGCCCATTCTGAAGCCCCCACAACTTAGCAATGAAGTTATTTGTGGCACCAATCCTTTTGGAAAAGCCTGTGATCCACTGCCCTTGCTCATATCTAATGATCCCTCCACATCTAGTCTTATATAAAATCCCACTGATGCCCCATCAGTATTTAATTTAATCCACCTTACTTGGGGCTTTTCCCATTTGATTGGCTTCATCAACATACAATTAGTCTTGATAATAGAGAATGCAAAAAAGGTGAACTCCATGGCTCTACTCGTAATCTTTGCCACTAACTTGGGATTTTGGGTTTTCCTATTAAAAACCACTTGGTTTCTACTCTTCCATATACTTCAAATGGAAAAAAGGAAGGCTATTCTCCAATGAGGAATACGAACATCTTGGTAGTCCACCATACTCCCATTCGACTCAAGCCACGCTTGAAGATCATCTGACTAGAAATTTCGATCAACCCATTATACTCCCAGCTGAATCCATATGGGTTTAATTTTCCTACAATCACACAATGCATGAAGGATTGTTTCAGGGTACCTTAAACATATAGGACAGGTAGCATCTTCTAGCATTCCCCTTCTCACAAGGCAATCTTCACCAAATGCTATTATGGAGACATTGCCATGTAAAAGTTTGAATTCTTGGGAGGATATCCACTTTCCAAATCCGCTTACTTGGGAAATTCTCAACATGATCTTCACCCATCGCAAACTTATGGGCACTTTTGAGGTCAAAGTTACCTTGAGTCGAAGCAACCCAAGCTAATTTGTCCCCACCAGTTGATGCTAAAACGCATGGGGTGGCTTGAATAATATACTTAATGTTCTGGGGAATCTTAAATGAAAGACAGCCCTAATCCTAGGTGCCATCTTTGAGGATATCATGAATGAGCTACTGATCCTCCAAAGATAGTGAGCCTTGAATCATTTGGCAGATTGGGCCTTCAAACGTCCAGGTGTCGAACTAGAAACTGAGGTTGCTATTTCTACCAATCACCCACTTAATACCCCGATTAAATGTTGATAGGCCACAAACTGAATGACTCCTTGTGATTAAACCAATTAATTAATTAGCCAAGTTATTAATTAATCAATTTAACATGCAAATACGTGGAAGCACAAACAAATCACCAAAAACTAAATATGCAGTGGAAATTAAATAACATGGTGATTTGTTTACGAATGGGGAAAATCCTAACGGCAAAAACCCCACCGGGTGATTTTCAGGTCACCACTCCCGAAACTCCACTATTATCAAATCAAGCAGTTACAAGTAAAGGAATCCCAAGTACCTTACCAACCTACAGTTGAACCCTTACCCTAATACCCAATTGGACTTGATCTGTAGTGACAATTTTCACCTTTGATGCACGGCTCCCAAGTACGTGACTAACCAATGCACGGATCCCAGTACGCGACTTCAAACACCAACTTAAGAAGGAGAGGTTGGCTGCAAAGTTCTTCAGTTCATCCTATACGATGAAGATCAGGAAGATGCTTGGTTACAAAATCCTATGGTGCAAATACACAGCAACTTCTTGAGAAAAGATGAACTAGGTCAAGAACTTCGTCTTTTGATCACAATTTGCTTGAACAGAGATTGCTCAATACTTTTGCAACTTGTGTACAATTTGACGGCTCTTGAAAAAATCCTTTTATATGTTTAGGGTTAAAAGAAAAGAAGGCCCAAAAGCATATTCGCGGATTCCAAGAAAATCAAATCAGAAAAACTGATTTTGTAATTCTCGACAGATAGTAGGTGTTGAGGTAGCTATCGAGCAGGTGTCGAGATTTAATAAAATTGCACTTCAGCTTGCTTTTTCTTGGACAGACTTGATGACTTCAACACTTGATCTTGAAACATTGTTTCTTGAAGTATTAAAAACACCTAGAACTACTCAATTACAAGTAGAGTGCGTTTTGTCAAAAGGATTAGCCAATTTACATAAATAAGTGACATATGTTCTTAACAAGTGAACACGCATATGTCCTAACAAATGTGTCTGCCCCCTTCTTCATTGCTAACCAAACTCGAGAGTAGAGGAGTTTGTTTGCATTTCTAGATTGAAGTCTTTGATTATTACAATACTTAGATCTCAGCACCTGAGCCCAGGGAGCATCACATTCTATGTGAAGCCACCAATTAAGCTTTGAGAGCAAAGCAATATTTCTACCCTTGGAAGTTTGCAATCCCAATCCCCCTTCTTTCTTTGGTTTTGTGACCTTGTGCCATCCGGCCCAATGCATCTTCTTCACTGTTTCAGTTGATTCCCAAAGAAAATTTCTGTTCACACAATCCAAGGCTTGCATGATACGACTAGGCATATGGGAATATTGCATCACATAAGATGGAATGGTTGAAGACAAAGCTTGGATCAACACTGCTCTACCCACCAATGATAACAAGTTGGCCTTCCAACCCACTAACTTCTGCTTTACTCTATCCAAAATAAAATTAAAATCTTGAGATGAGGAGCTAGGATTCTTAATGGTAATACCAAGATATTTCCCCAGATTTGGGGTAGAAGCAAACCCAAGGATATCATTTAAGGACTCTCTCTTGTCTCGGTCTACATTTGGAGAAAAGTAAACCTTGGATTTAACTTCACTAATCGTTTGGCCGAACACAGCATAAAACTCGTCCAAAACATCTCTAATAGTTGAGCAGTTTATAAGACCTGCTTTGGCAAATAGAACGAGGTTTTCTGCAAGCATTAAATGAGAGAAGGCCGGTCCACTTCTAGAAGCCTTAATAGGATTCCATAGTTTGTTGTTGCACTTTTCTTCAATGAGCTAGCTGAGATAATCAACACAGAGAATTAAGAGATATAGGGATAGTAGATCTCCTTGTCTAATTCTCCTAAAGGATTAGATTAGATCCAGAGGGCTTCCATTAAAGAGGATCAAAGTAGTGACCAAAGACACATAACTCAGGATAAGCTCAATAAGATTGGTAAGGAGATTGATCTTGATCAGCATACTTCTTATGGAGCTCCATTCAAGCTTATCTTAGGCTTTTTCCAAATCTATTTTGATGGCCATATAGCCCACTTTGCCCTTCTTCTTGTTGATAGTATGGATGATCTCCTGCATTATAATAGCGTTATCAATCCTTTTTTGGCCTAGAACAAAGGCTGCTTGCAGCGGAGATATAAGCTTCCCCAAATACGGTCTGAGCCTGGCTACTATTATTTTCATTACTATCTTGTAGATAGTGTTGCACAGACTAATCAGCCGATAATTCCCAAGACTTTCAGGGCTTTGAATTTTTGGAATGAGAGCTATGTGGGTTTGGTTTAAAATTTCAAGCATCATTCTCTCTCTGAAGATCTTCTTGACTTCCTCCACCACAAAATTGCCCACAAAGGGCCAGAAGAGTTGAAAAAATCCAACATACTGCCCATCCAGCCCTTGGGCTTTAAAAGCCTTAAGGGACAAAAGGTTTATCTTAATCTCCTCTTTTGTCATCGGAGCCCCCATACTCTCTTTTTTCTCTTCCTGAAGTCGGGCCTGCCATTGAGTATTGCTCGAAAAATCTCTAACCGAGGAGGTTAAGGAAGAAGTATAAATGTCATTGAAACCCTTCCTAATAAATTCCATAATATCTAATTCCTCGTATAGCCACTCTCTTACTCCATTTTTAATAGCCATAATTTGATTTCTCTTCGTTCTAACCAAAGTTGAGACATGATAAAAGGCGGTGTTTCTATCTCCTTGAACCATCCAATTGACCCTAGATTTATGAGCACACAACTCTTGTTCTTGCCCAAGCACCACATCCAACTCCTATCGAACCTTATCTTCGAGATCTAGCAAGGAGTTCGATGGCCTCTTTGCAGCTACTTTTTGAATTCCATTCAACCTTGCCATGATCCTCTTCTTCTTCATAAAGATATTCCCAAACTGCAATTTATGTTAGACCATGGCTTCACATTGAAATGTTTTTATGGCTTTAGCCAGTCTAGGAGACAAACTCCACACATGCTTCACCACCTTGGGAAAGGTCACATCAGAGAGCCAGAACTTCTGGAATTTGAAAGGCTTGGGCTGGTTTGTCCGTATTGTATGATGCATCTTAAGAAGGATTGGGCGATGATCTGAGTGGCATCTTGTTACATGTGACACCCTTGCCTCAGGATAGAGTAGGCACTAGCTTAGGTTGACGAAAATTCTATCGATTCTTTCTTGAATTAAATCTTGCACCCCTCTTCGGTTTGTCCAAGTGAAGCGAGGCCCAGTGAAGCCTAGATTGATCATGTTACATTTGTCCAAATAGTCCTTAAGTAGCAAGGATCGGTTCACACTTACAGGCCTTCCCCCAAACTTATCCTCCCTAATGAAAGGCTCATTAAAATCCCTAGCTCGCACCTAGGGCGTATTATGTAGTTCTGCAACTTTAGACAAATTATTCCATAAAACTTGTCTTTCGGCAATCCTAAGACTAGCATAAATTGCTGAAAGAACCCAAGAAGAGTTAGAACTCCATACCTTGATGGTAACACGAATTTCTTGCTTTGTGTTTGTAAAAGGAGAAACCTCCACCTTGTCTGAATTCCATAGCATCTAGAGCCCACCTGCATACCCTATAGTGTCCGTATGGATCACCCCATCAAAGGGAAGCCTGTCAGTAATTTCACAAGCTCCCTCACGTGATTTTGAAAGGAAGGCTTCAGAGCACCTCTACAATTCCAAGCTATGATATTCATGACTAACACATGGTTTAGGGTGTGACACTCATCAAAAGGAGGCAGATTCTTTGTCTCCTCCTTTAAGTTCTATCTAATCCTTTTCAGCATCTCCTTCGTCTGCCCCTTACCCAGAATCAGCGTCAAATTGTGCTACAACACCCCCATCTTCATCTTCTGTGATAAAACATGAAGATTGAACTCCATGGTTGGTTGAAATATCTGAATCAATTTTGTGGTTGCTCTATTCCCTATGATGCAGGTGGATATTGGCTGATCTTCCAAAATCCTTCGTTCCGGCAGGAACTCACTGGCGTTGGGGAAATCTAGGGTAGCGACTCCCATTTCAGTCAATGCTCTTCCATCGGTGAGTGCACATCCGTTTGGAAATCCCACCACGGGTTGTGAATCTCCTTCCACTTTAGGTCTGTCAACGCTTGGTTTTGCCCGAATCTCGGTGATCACCACCTCCGGAATCTCTATCACTGCTCCCTCTAAATTGATAGCCCATCTCTGGCTAGGAGCCGGTTGCAAAGCTATTGATAAACACTCCAATTCACATAGAATAATTGTCAGTTGATTCTCAGCCAATTACCAACTAGCCACTTGGAGCTGTGATTGTGGGCAGTCCTTAAATAAATTCCACATCGTTTGTGACTAGGCGTCTTTAAGCTTTTTTCTCTCTCTTTTTTTTTTTAATCAAATAATTTTAAATTATTTACTTAGAATTTTTTTAATCTCACTTTTTTTTTTCTGTGTAATAACATTTTTGACAATTTCCAACAAATTAAAAAAAAAAAGTTTGAATAAAAAAAAATAATCCGAAGATTCCAAATGCGCACAAAAATATAACGTGCATGTTTTTTTTATATATGTATAGCATTGTTTTATCACATATATATGACATTGATAAAGAAAAAACAAATGCACGTTATATGTTTGTGCGCGTTTGGAATCTTTGGATTAATTTTTTTTTATTCAAACTTTTTTTTTAATTTGTTGGAAGTTGTCAAAAATGTTATTACACAGAAAAAAAAAGTGAATTACAAAAAATCTAAGTAAATAATTTAAAACTATTTGATTAAAAAAAAAAGAGAAAAAAACTTTAAAGACACCTAGTCATGAACGATGTGAAATTTATTTAAGGACTGCCCACAATCACAGCTCCAAGTGGCTGGCTGGTAATTGGCTGAGCATCAACTGACAATTATTCTATGTGAATTGGGGTGTTTATCAACAACGAAGTCACATAGCAAGGTACAATTATATTCCTAGGTAAAAAAAAAAAAAAATATTTACTTCTAGAATTATGTAATTGTATATGATGCTTCAAATGTTTATGATTCGGGGGAAGAGAGACTTATATATATATATATATATATATATTTTATGTGTTGAGAACCCATTTCAATTAACCACTTGTTGGGTATGTTAAGAACCCAATGGTTCTGGCAACACACAGAATTAAAGAAGAATATGGTTCTTTGAGCCAGGGAACTAAACGTTTAAGGGGCTTTTGCTTCGTTGTGACGTGCTTTTAATATGATGCACATTATGATGATATAATATAAAATTTTTTGGTTTATTTTATTTTTTATAACATTACTATAATTTAAAATTACAGAATATATCACATTATCTTAATCTCATCACATTCCTAAACAATGTAAAGTTGTATTTTTGTGTTAAGATTACATTAATATAAGATTACAATAACGTAATATTATGGCGTAATGTAACATCACGGTGAACCAAACACTCTTAGTGATCTTTTAATTGGAATCAAACCTCCAAGCTAGTATCTCAATGTAAAACTGAGCAATTGCATTACTATTCAACATGAGCAGCTTACAATGAGATTTATTCCTCTATATTCGGCTACGTGGCCGTACATGGCTGTGACTGGCTAACAGGAATAACTAACCATCAAAGATGTGCCTAATTTGCCAAAGTATAACAAACTAAGCGTAGGCAGCTCAACTAACAATATACAAGTATTTATGTCTAAAGGTGGATATGGCTGTGGAAGTTTGTGCTAGGGTCATAACATGGTATGGGTTCTATTATCAATGATTGAACTCGGTCCTTTGATCTTGAATCTGGGGCACCATGCCCATCTCCATGCTGGTATGTGCAATGGGATATCCGAGCAAGGTTAATTGCTGTTTCTAGAAAAGGTTCTTCAAATGGAGAATCGCTGAACCGATCTTTGTTCATTTTCTTCCAAGTTTTATCAATCAAATTACTTATATGTTATCGAGCAGAATCTTCAGAAAGACCTGTTTCACGCATGTAGCACAGGATTGAATTTGCTGTTTCACCTTTCTCTAACTCCGCCTGTACGTATCACAAATTTTTTTTTTTTAATAGCTTGTCAACGTAGATAAATTACTGCCACTCTTAATGAGTTCTTAGAATTTTGATTCAATGCCAAAAAAGAAAGAGCATACCATTGAAGTACCCAAATCATTGCAAAGTCGAAAGATGATTGAAGGCCAACGTAAGAGATTATGGTAATCTTCTAAGCCCGCTAGTGCCCTGTTTGTGATACTTGGACTCATTAAAAAATAGGCGTGAACTAGTATTAGAGCCCCTGATACAGACATCCATGCATTGTCTAAATAGTCCTCAGACGATGGTGTGCGTTTATAGTAACGCCACTTTGTTTCTTGTAGGAACGCCTTGCATAAGTCCCCCCACTAAGATAAAAAGAAGAAATTGCTAGTTACATTTAATTTCTCCGTACTAAAATTATCAATTTAAAGTAATTTTGAACAAATATTAACATTGGAAATTAAATTGCTATATATATATAATACATACCGCTTTTGTTAGGTATGGAAGAATATCCACTCCTTGCTCTTTTAAAGTGTCATAAACCATCTCGTTAACAGTGTTATAGAGAGCTAGAAAACATAACTTCATATACTCAGGGAGATCTTTCACGGCCTTAACATCCCATCTGCTTGAAAATACTAAATTAGAATCCAAGAAAAACTTAACTCTAATATAGTGATGGATACTACTATAGTACAAACCTTTGAACGATATCGGTAAACATCTCCAGTTCTTCCAAAGTGGCATAAACATCGTAGACATCATCAATGATGGTTATTAGTGAAGTCACTTTTGTTAGCCCCTTACGGCAATTACTAAATTGAGGCTCAAAGACCATTCCAACCGTCCAAAAGAAGCATTCCATTAATCTGTCTCTGGCGAAGCTCAATTTGTTTCCAAGGCCCATTTCCTTCCACCATCTAAGAAATACAATAGAAGCTAGCAGATGTTACGACATCACCAGATGCAAATTTATTATAGCACTAACACTGAATAGATATTTAAAAATTATAGGAATAATTTTTTTGATTCATTTTCTGAAGAAAAATTGGTCTCTGGATATGGACAAGATGCAATATATATTTGGGTAAAATAAACTTTTTATGGACAATATGCAATATTATAGGGACATGTTGTGAATTGTACCGTGACATGTCTCTCAGGTCTCTCTGGTGTACTGATTGCACAATGTTGAAATCTAGCTTGGCAAGTTCAAGTAGCTTGCGATTATGAGCTTCCTTCATATTGTATGCATCTATATACCACCGTTGTTCTAGCCTACGCATTCTGCGGTGCAATGGCATCTCCAAAGAGTGTCTCACTTCTTCTTTTAGTGTTCTGCTTACATCTCCCTTAAGGTCCTTGAGATGCATGGTTGTGAATTCCATGGCCTCGTCTAAGAGGTTCTCTCGTTCAAAACCTAGATATGAAGCCTCATGTAGACTTAGCAATCCTTTAATGTCCTTGCTAAGGCACTCCTTGAAATTTCCCTTTTGGTCCTTGAAACAATTAAACATATCTGTGTTTTTTAAGGAAACAATCACACTCTTAAGTTCCTTCCAATAACGACAAAACCAAATTACATACAGTTAAAAGAGTGTGGGTACCTTGAGAGACACCAAACCCATGTTGTCTAAGGAGCCTGAAGCTGAGGGCAGTGTCATGGATACTAGCATTTGTAAACTCTTCACATCCTTTCAAAGTGACAAATCTGTCAAGGGCTCTCATTATTTCTTCCTTGAACCGGTATCCCAAACCGAGCCGTTCAATGTCATCAATTAATTCAAGTGTGGTCAATAACTTCGTATCTTTGTTATTGATCATTCTCCTCACTTCTTCCTCCAGCTTCTTTGCCCTATCTTCATACAGGTCAGCCTGCATGATCATGATATTTGACAATAATTGAGCATATGTAGAAATTGCTGTCTTACGTATATAGAACTAAACATGCATATACTATGATTGTTAAAGATATGTTATGTTCCAAGTTGTACATATGCACATTCCAAACTTCCAAGGAAAATTAGAAAGAAAGAATGTTTCAATTAATAAATGATAGTATAAGAAAAGCAATCCCACCTCATAACCATTCTTCAATGACTGTATATATTCGTAACTCCAGAGGCTCGGCAGGTAATTGGCCGGCTTCCTTTTAGTTGCTGTATTGGAAAGCACTTGTTTGCTCGCCATGCACCGCATATGCCTAGGCCTCAGTGTTCCATGAGGTGTTAAGGAGCTCCAATGGGGCAAGAAGAAGAGATGGACTTGGAGTGCTGCCATAACCGGATAATGCTACAAAGTTTTTGTGACAGGTATATATGCCAAAATGTAGATTTTTCTTTTTTTAGTATTAATGTTTAGATAGCTGAAGTTCTAATGCCAATTATTTGTGAATGTGATCAATTCTATGTTGGCTAATTGAAGGAAGCAAGATGGGAATGCAAGGAAAAATTTAGAACACAAAGGATTGAAAACTAGTTTCTGTTTCTTTTGCTGCAGAGAAGACTGACTTTCTCTTATACACAAAGGCTTTACACTAATAGGTATTTATACTTGAAATGAAAATTCTAGAAGCTAAGAACTAAATACTAAAAAAAATCCTGTACATAAAAAAAAAAAAAAAAACCCTGTACAGAAATTTTTTATTTATTTAGTTCTTAGCTTCTAGAAACTAGAATTTTCATTTCAAGTATAAATACCTACTAAAAAAAAATTCTAGATACAAAGAGCTAGCCCTTGAAAAGACTAACAACCTATCATATTGGAAATTACATTATCCCGTCAATCAGGATTTTTTTATTATTAAATTACAAATTAATTTCCAGTATAAGAAAAAAAAAATTCTACATACAAAGAGCTAGCCCTTGAAAAAACAAACAGCCTATCATATTGGAAATTCCATTATCCCATCATTCATGATCTTTTTATTATTAAATTACAAATTAATTTCCAGTATTCATGTTATTTGCTTTCGTTATGTTTGATAGAATATAGAAATTTCAAGAAGGTTGATTTTGCTCATGGTTCTTAGGGCTTATGACTAAAATATAGTATTCATGTTCTTGCTATGACTAAAATTTATTATGCCAAACTAAAAAATAAGGACCATAAAATTAGTTAGAATATATATTTCCATTTGAAATGAATCTATTTTATAGTTTTGAGTGTATTAATTCTGGTCTTCGTAGCGGAATAAGTTATAGAAAGCCATAAAGTATTGCACTAGGTCAAGTGCACTTTCCCCCAAAATGTAGGCCACAATAAAGGCATCGTGTATTTTCTCACATTCCAAAATCTAGACCTTATCTCATCTCAAGTACATTGTTATCTTATGTGTAGAACTATAAATGAGCCTATTGTTAAAGGTTTAGAGACTTGGTCATCTAATTATATTGTGAACACAAGTTGAGCTTGAGCTCTTCGTCAAACAAAACTACATATTCAAGTTTGGTTCATTTTATTGTCGGTTAAGTTCAAACTTGTTCACGAGTTACTTAATTTACTTATTACCTTCATAAATCAATTTATTTTTACTACGAATTAATTGATTATATTATCAAATAACTACAATAATAATTCGATATTATATAAACTTACAAAATTACATGAACCATTCTCACGTCTATATATATAAGTATAATTCTAGACAAATATACATATAAGAGTATAATACTATGTATAGTTAAATCGAGCCTGGTTCACGAGTTTATTATGTTTGATCTTGGCTCGTTTAATAGTCAAGCAGCTTGGATTTCAGTTTGACTTGTTTACTGAACAAATGAACATAAACAAACATTTTCATAGACCAAGCTTGGACTATTCATGGATAATTTGGTTTATTTACAGCTATAATCTTACGAAGCTATTACATGCAACCATCCTTATTATATGTGAGTCTCATGTGTTTGTAAAACCCAGATTAAGAGAGTTAGCCACCAACTTTTTTTAAAAAACTTTTTAAATTTATTTACTAATGTATAAATTTTTAAAACCTCATCTTTTTAGGTACATTATTTTACATTAACCAAAATTTAATAAAAACATACTAACAAAGGATCAAGGAAAAAGCTTACCTCCAAACTTATTTTGAAGAAAATTTTCTCCAACCCACTATGTGACACTTAAAAATACTATTTTTATGTATAGTTTTAGTCACATGATTTTTATATTAAAAAACAAAGTTTAACTCTATATAATTTGTAAGATTGACATGTGTGTTATTTAAACAAATCATGTCACTCATTAAAAAAGTCATGTGACTAAAACTACACATTAATAGTTTCTCTATTCGCCACATACTAGATTAGAGGAAGATAACTCTAAATTGTTTTAAAGAGCTAAACTTTTTTCTTTAATAAATTACGTGACTTGCATAAATAACACAATAGTCTTATAAGTCCCCTTGTATTAGTAATTAGTTTGGAAGTAAACTATTTTTTTTTTTTTTTAGTAACAGTGCCATGCAGATTTTGTCAATTTAGGGTGATCTGTCCGCCAATTTGGAGTGACAGATAAAAGATTATTGTACCATGACCATCCAGGCCACATATTTGTATATGGGGGAAAATATCAGCATTATTTGGAGTTACAGATTATAGTACCATCCACACCACATATTTGTGTGTTTCATATTTTCTTTGTTTTCGTTTTTTTATGAGTTATGTGTCTCATTTGTTTGTTTGACATGGGCCAAGCTAGTCGGACAAGATTGTTTCCTCATACTACCTAAGCAAAACCAGAATTTTTGTTTTTATTTTTCCTTAATAAGAAGATCCAGCCTTTCGTATGTCAGTGTCATTGTGTCATTGGGCTTACTCCCAAATGGATCCAACCCATATTCGAAGGGAATCACTTAAAAAAAAAAAAAAAATGGAATCACTAAAAAAAAAAAAAAACACACACACACTTGGTCCAATGCTTACTAGTATGCTCATGGGTTGGGAAAACAACTAGTATGAAACATATTTGTGTGTTTCATATTTTATTTGTTTTTGTTTTTTTATGAGTTATGTGTCTCATTTGTTTGTTTGACATGGGCCAAGCTAGTCGGACAAGATTGTTTTCTCGTACCACCTAAGCAAAACCAGAATTTTTATTTTTATTTTTATTTTTCCTGAATAAGAAGATCCAGCTTTTCGTATGTCAGTGTCATTGAGTCATTGGGCTTACTCCCAAATGGGTCCATCCCATATTCGAAGGGAATCGCTTAAAAGAAAATGAAAAAGAAAAAAAAAAACCACACACTTGGTCCAATGCTTACTAGTATGCTCATGGGTTGGGAAAACAACTATGGCGAAAGGAAAAGGTACCACCAAATTTTTTACTGTTTTTTTTTTGGTCATAATTGTAACATACAAAACCTGATTGGTGAAAAAAAAAATGAGTTCATGTGTAAATGATGATTAACTAGTTACAATCTTCTACGTCAGAGTTATGGCAAAAAAATTGTGGAATAATTTGTGGTCCTAAATTTACTCACGGTATAAAACATCTTTAGCTCACTATTCCCTTGCTTACATATCCAAATCGAGTGGACAAGATACTACTACCGTAACACTCAAGTAAAAAAGTTACTGCTCTTCAATTATTTTATTTATTAAAAAAATAATGTATATAATGCTTCAAAATATTTATTTTTTGCAATGTTATTATTATTATTATTTTGGATCCATTATTGAAATCATTTATGTCATTTCCACAGTTAAGAAATATTTTACAAAAATTTTCGTGGTTGTATACTAATATTTATTATTATTATTATTGGATGATCAAATACTACATATTCGGCACCAGAAAAAATATCAGGATAGAGAGGCACATGGTTAGCCCATCAATCAGTGTTATAGATTATTGGCTATTTGGCATGTACCGCAAAAATAAAAATTTGTTGAACCAGAACCAATGAATTTGATGATCAAAAGTGGGTTCAATTTTAAGAGAAAAATGAATTTGGATATCAATTCTTGTGGTCGATGGCCCGGTCAAAATCCCACAATACATTTTTATTTACAGAAAAATGTTACGTTCATTTTATCATAAATTTAGATGACATGTTATTATTGGTGATGATACGTGAAAATAAACTATGATTCAACCCATCATTCTTTCACGTGCTAAAGAGCCTACGGTCTAAGCTGACGGGATTAGTCAACTGGAAAAGCTGATGGGTCCAAGGCTGACGGACGGTTATTCGGAGCTCTTGGGCAGTCCGTAGAACGTAGCAAGGAACTGACGCCGACATGACTGACGGCCCTAAGGACGACGGTTCTAAGTAAAACCATGACTTGGCCACCACGCATGAGTAATAAGGAAATTACTTGTATCCCACGCTCAATGATAGAGTCCTATAAGGAAAGGATTCCGCGATCCACGCTCATGAGGATTCCTATAAGGAAAAGACTTCTACTCCAAGGAAAAAAGGTCAATCCTTAATTACTATAAAAGCCCCAATACCCTCACAAATCGAGGTACGCATAATTAACCACTCTCTAGCATTCTAGAGTTGAAAGAAGTTCTAACTTGACCTTCGGAGGGTATTTGGCCGACACCACACCAGTGCTCTCTGTTAGGTCTTCTCCTTTTTGTTGTGCAGGTGTCGTTTCGAGCGTACAAGCGTTGTGCAGCTCACTGGTGATATTTTCGGCATCATCAGTTGGTGCCGTCTGTGGGGAGGATTACGTAACTAAGCCATACTATCATTTCCTGGACTAAAGGGTTGCATGGTACTCGCTCACTCGATGGCAACTACTAACGACGTTCAAGGAAAGGAACCACCCACGACTGCCCTCGAGAGACAAGTTCAGACTCTCGGTGCCGCCGTGGAGCGTCTCACCAAACAAAACCACGACTTAAAAGAACAGCTGCGCCAAAAGAATGCAGCACTGAATGACCAATAAGAAGATCAGGAAGGGACCAGCGCTCCGAAGAAAAATCAGGAGTAACTTGAAGGTAGCCACGCCCCAAGCAAGCCGGAGAGGCAGAACTTAAGCATGCCATCCCTCATGGATGCGACTCCACCACATATCATCGCAGAGATGCAGGCAATGAGGGAACAGATGGAAGTTATGATGAACGCGCTTAAGGGACGCGTTTCCAGTGATCTTGACCATTTAGTCAACTGCACCGACTCGCCATTCACTGCGGCTGTGAATTCCTTCCCCCTACCCCACAAATTTCGCATGCCGCATATAGATAGCTATGACGGAGTGAAGGATCCTCTGGACCATCTAGAAACTTTCAAGACCCTAATGCATCTCCAAGGGGTAGCAGACGAGATCATGTGCAGGGCCTTCCCCACAACACTCAAAGGCCCCGCAAGGGTATGGTTCAGCCGACTGACGCCCAACTCCATCAGCACCTTCAAGGAACTAAGCGCTCAGTTCACTACACATTTCATTGGGGGACACAGGTATAAGAAGTCCACTTCGTGCTTGATGAGTATCAAGCAAAGAGAGGACGAGACGCTGAGATCCTACATAACGCGCTTTAATAAGGAAGCGCTATCGATTGACGAAGCTGACGACAAAATACTTGTAGCAGCCTTCACAAATGGGTTGCGAAAGGGTAAGTTTTTGTTCTCCCTATACAAAAACGACCCGAAGACCATGTCGGAAGTACTCTACAGGGCCACTAAGTATATGAATGCTGAGGACGCGCTGCAGGCCTGGGAAGAGAAGCCAAGAAAAAAGGAGAGGCAGGAAGACGCACAATAAGACCAAGGGCGGAAAAGGCCGAGGACAGGAGATCAAAGAGATGAAAGGCGTTCTAGACCCCTGGGGGGAAGGTTCACAAGCTTCACCCCACTAACCACCCCAATAGACCAGGTCCTAATGCAGATCAAGGACCAAGGGGCTCTGACCTTTCCTGGAAAACTGAAGGGAGATCCTAGCAAACGTTCAAGAGACAGATACTGCCGTTTCCACCGAGATCACAGCCATGACATAGCCGATTGTTATGACCTAAAGTAGCAAATTGAGGCCCTCATAAGACAAGGGAAATTGCAGAAATTTGTAAGCAAGGAGAAAACGGATCCACCACCTCCAGAACAGCCCCTCCCCCGACGGGATAATGACCGTCCAAGACCTCCCGTCGGCGACATAAGAATGATTGTAGGAGGAATGACTACCGGGTCATCCAAAAAGGCTCGGAAGACGTACCTTAGGATGGTCTAAAACGTCCAGCTGACGGGTCCAGTACAAAAGGTAGCACGAAGGGAAAGACCTATTGTCGAGTTCTCGGAAGAAGATGCGCAATGGCTTCACCATCCGCACGAACGATGCACTTGTTGTCAGCCTACAAGTTGGGGATTTCAACTTACATCGGGTGTTGGTCGACAATGGCAGCTCGGCAGACATCCTGTACTACCCGGCATTCCAGCAGATGGGAATCAGCAGAGAGCGATTGATTCTGATGAATGCCCCACTCGTCGGCTTTGGGGGGACGAGGGTGTTCCCCCTAGGCGCGGTCACCTTGTCTGTAACGGCAAGAGACTATCCTCAGCAGATCACAAAGGACGTGACGTTCCTCGTGGTCAACTGTTCGTTCGCCTACAATGCTATTTTAGGGCGACCCACCCTCAATACATGGAAGGCGGTAACTTCGACTTATCATTTGATGATTAAATTCCCTACTGAATACGGGGTAGGGGAACTACGCGGAAATCAAGTGGCCGCACGCGAATGCTACGTGGCTATGATGGAAATGGATGATCACCTCAAAGCCATGAGCATAGAAGAGCATCGAAGTACGACGGAGCCTGTCGAGAAGCTTGAAGAAATATCCCTTGACGAATCCAGACCTGACCAAACAACAAAGATTGGGACCCTTGCAAGTCCCGTGGTCCGACAAACACTTACAGCCTTCCTCAGAGAAAACCGGAACGTGTTCGCCTGGAGTCACGAGGACATGCTAGGAATAGACCCTTCAACCATGGTGCATAAGCTGAATGTATCACCCTCCTTTCCACCCGTCCGGCAAAAGAAGCGGCTGTTTGCCCCCGAACGAGATCGAGCCATAGCTGAAGAAGTCTGCAAGCTATAGGAGGCAAACTTTATTAGAGAAGTCTACTACCCGGACTGGCTAGCCAACGTAGTGATGGTTAAGAAAGCTAGCGGGAAATGGAGGATGTGCGTAGACTTCACTGATCTAAACAAAGCGTGTCCCAAAGACAGCTATCCCCTCCCGAGGGTCAACACTCTAGTAGACTCTACAGCTCAACACCAGCTATTAAGTTTTATGGACGCTTTCTCCGGTTACAACCAAATTAAGATGCACGAAACCGATTAAGAGAAAACTTCATTCCTAACCAGCCAAGGCCTCTTCTGCCACAGAGTAATGCCGTTTGGTCTGAAGAATGCGGGCGCAACATATCAAATGCTTATGAACAAGATGTTCGCACGACAGATTGGGAGCAATGTCCAAGTCTACGTAGATGATATGCTGGTAAAAAGTCGAAGGGAAGAAGATCATTTAGAAGACCTCAGGGAAACGTTCAACACTCTTTGCTCTTACAACATGAAGCTTAATCCAGGAAAGTGCGCCTTTGGGGTGACGGCAGGAAAATTCCTAGGATTCATGGTTTCCCAGAGGGGCATCGAGGCCAATCCAGACAAGAATGTGAAAGAAGTACAAAGCCTCAACGGCAAGATAGTAGCGCTAAACAGGTTCGTCTCCAGGGCAACGGATAAGTGCTTACCCTTCTTTCCCACACTAAAGAGATCTTTCGAGTGGACCACCGAGTGCCAACAAGCGTTTGAGGAATTGAAAGCTTACCTCTCTTCCCCACCACTGCTGAGTCTCTCGCAACCAGGAGAAGAACTTTTTCTCTATCTTGCCGTCTCCCCAGCCGCCGTCAGTGCCGCCTTGATCAGAGAAGAAGAGAAAGTACAGAAACCTGTGTACTACACTAGCCGGGCACTACGCGGAGCCGAAGAAAGATATCCACCCATGGAAAAGCTTGCCTTCGCGCTAGTTACGGCAGCACGCAAACTAAAGCCGTACTTTCAAGCCCACACGATGATCGTCCTAACCAACAAGCCTTTGCGACGGGCGATGAGCAATCCTGAAGTTGCTGGGCGATTGGCACTGTGGGCTATAGAATTAAGCGAGTTTGACATTCAGTATCGCCCGCGAACCGCCGTGAAAGGACAGGTCGTTGCAGATTTCATAGCTGAATTCACAAATGGCGAGGACCGGGGGGGGGGCAGAAGAATCTCCCCAATGGAGTATACATGTAGATGGATCCTCAAACAGGCAGGCTGGCGGAGCCGGCATCGTATTCAGTCACCCGAAGGAGACACGGTGGAGTGTATGGTCCACCTTAAATTCCCTACCACCAATAACGAAGCGGAGTACGAAGCTCTGATAGCAGGGCTTGACCTCGCAAAGGCAACTGGAGCCGCGAAAGTGGTCATTTACTGTGACTCTCAAGTCGTAGTCAACCAGATAAATGGGGAGTATGAATGTAAAGGCGAAAGAATGAAGAAGTATCTGGACCAAGCAAAGAGGAGGATAAACGAGCTGAAGGTCGAAGTTATACAAATCCCTCGGGGAGAAAACGAGCAAGCCGACCGCCTAGCCAGAGTCGCTTCAGCCGAACATATGGCCACCATTGGTAATGTACTCTCCTTCACAGAGCTCTCTCCCCTTATAAATTCTATCGATGTACAGGAGCTCGGTTCCCAAAGCGATTGGACCACGCCATTAATTTCTTTCTTGAAAAACGGCATATTACCAAATGAAAAGGAAGCTGCAAGAAAACTGAAGGTCCAAGCAGCGAGGTTCGTTCTGATAAGAGATATCTTGTATAAGAGAGGTTTCTCCTGCCCCTACCTACGATGCTTAGGTCCTGAAGAAGCAGATTACGTCATGAGAGAAGTGCACAAGGGAATCTGCGGAAACCATTCAGGATCAAGGTCACTAGTACACAAGCTAGTACGAACCGGGTACTTTTGGCCAACCATGCAGAAGGATGTCAAAGCTTATGTGAAGACCTGCGACAAATGCCAAAGGTTTAGTAATGTCATCAGACAACCACCCGAAGAACTCACCCCGATGACGGCGCCATGGCCGTTCGCTCAATGGGGATTGGACATAATGGGGCTGTTCCCTACGGCAATACGACAGCTGAAGTTTCTAGTTGTCGGCATTGACTACTTTACGAAGTGTGTGGAAGCTGAAAACTTGGCCACCATTACAGAAAAAAAGTACGGAGCTTCGTTTGACGATGTATCGTATGCAGGTTTGGCATTCCTAGAGTCTTAGTCTCGGACAACGGGAAGCAACTCGACAACGACTCCTTTCGGGACTTCTGCTCGCAATTGGGGATACGAAACCACTACTCCTCCCCCGCCCACCCTCAAGCCAATGGACAGGTCGAAGTCACAAACTGATCCTTCCTAAAGATTATCAAGACTCGGCTCGAGGGGGCAAAGGGTATTTGGGCTGAAGAGTTGCCGAGCATACTATGGGCCTACAGGACTACGGCAAGGACACCAACAGGAGAGACACCATTCAGATTAACATACGGGAACGAAGCAGTCATACCAGCCGAAGTCGGCCTCACAAGTTACAGGGTGCACAACCATGATGAAAAGAGAAATGACGAGGCCATACGTTTGCAACTCGATCTAGTGGACGAAGCCAGGATTGCGGCAGAACAAAGGCTCGCACGGTACCAGGACCACATGGCCAAGCACTACAACTCCTGGGTCCAACACAGAGACTTCCAGGTTGGAGACCTCGTTCTAAGGAAAGTTATGGGTGCAGCAAGGGATCCGACCCAAGAAAAGCTCGGTCCAAATTGGGAAGGACCCTACCGAGTTACGGCATGGCAAAGGAAGGGCACCTACCATCTTGAGGCACTAGACAGACGGAAGTTACCACATCCTTGGAATGCTGAACACTTGCGAAAGTACTACCAGTAGAGACGATGGCGTGAAGAACAACACCATCATTTTCCAGTGCACTCAGACTTATTAATTACTTTTAAGTATTTGCTACAATAAGCCCAATGGGCAGTTTTTTTTTTCTACTTATGTTTTTTCTGCTACAATAAGCCCAAATGGGCAGATTTTGTTTTCGAACTACTTTTATATTGAGGCATGACAATAAGAGAGAGTTTATTCAGAATGACTGAAGTTTCTACTTACAAGTTCAAATTCACAAAATGTGGATGACCTTAAAACCACAAAGAAAAGTGGCTAAGTCCACAATGAACTCAGCTCTTAAGCTGACGGTCTAAATAAAAGACTGGCAAAGTGGCTAAGTCCACAATAAACTCAGCTCTTAAGCTGACGGTCTAAATAAAAGACTGATGAAGTAGCTAAGTCCACAATAAACTCAGCTCTTAAGTTGACGGTCTAAATAAAAGACTGACGAAGTGGCTAAGCCCAAAATAAACTCAGCTATTAAGCTGACGGTCTAAATAAAAGACTAAAGTGGCTAGTCCACAAAAAACTCAGCCATTAGGCTGACGGTCTAAGAAAAAGACTAACAATGAGGCCAAGTCTATGATAAACTCAGCCATTAAGCTGACAGTTAAAATAAAGAACCAACGATTTGTTGCCCACAAAATGAACAAAATAAGCTGACGGTTCAATAAGAGAACCAAAGTAAACCGACAAAGCTCAAATTAAACAAGAAGCTGACGGTTTAAAAAAAAAACTGACGGCTCCATTAAATTTGCATCATAACTCCGTTCCGTTGGGTCATAACCTACAACTGGGCAAGCTCAACATTAAACAACAAAAATAAAGGAATAACCAAAAAATTCCTAGCAAAAGAGCGACGGCTTTATTAAAATAGTAGTTAAGCACATTAAAGTACATAAAGGCTGACGGCCTCAGCCAGCAGATAAGAAAGTAAGTTTGGAAAAGAAAACTCGAGCAAATAGCCTGACGTACATACATAAAAAAGCGACGGGTGTTAAACAAAAGTAAATTAGTGTTCAAATTGAAACCCCAAAGACAAAGGGGGCACTTAAAAGCATTGTCCAAAACAAAATACAACTACAAAAAGAAAAAAAACTACGGCTGGAAAGGAGGAACGTCACTTAAAGCCTTTTTCACTTCTCAGGAGCTGAAGGGTCTTCCGCTACAAGGATCTCTGGTGAAGGGTGGACGGGAGGATTCACAGCAGGTTGGGCTAAAAAAACTCCACTATCTACATGTGGAGAATCCTCCTGGTCGTCACCACCAGCAGTAATGGCGTCAGTAACAAGCGTCATCGACTGGGCGTCGTCCAGGGTGATCCTAGAGAGGTCCAGTTCAGGGAAAGCTGACGCTACTTGTTTGAGGCAGTCATCAAATCCCGTGCCATAATATCCGCCACAGGAATCGATGAAAGAGTCTGACGCCTTGAATTTCTCGACCGCGTCAGTTCCTGCCGTCTCCAACTGATCACGAAGAGTCGTCAGCTCCCTCTCTAGCTCGCCCTTCTGACGACTCACCTCTTCCAGCTTCTCCTTCACTTCTTTCAGCTCAACGTTAAGAACACGCACTGCCTCCTTATACTAAGCCTGCTGATCTCGCATGTTAGCATTATGTTTGCTAACACGAGTGACGACCCCCTCCTTGGCCACGCACCGGTCTTGAAGCGCCTTTACACGAACCAAGGCCTAGAAAAGAATACAAACTGTCAGTCATGAAACAGGAAAAAGAAAAGGGTTCAGTTAAGAGCTGACAGCTTACCCGTGAGAGATCGAACAAAGCTGACGACCCCAGCTCCCCCGTCCCCAGCTGAGCACAAGGATCTATGTCCGTCGGTTTTATAAGTGCTTCAATGGTTTCAACAGCAAAGTCCTTATGCGTCAACAGGCTACGGGACCGGAAGAAGTCATAACGCCCTTCCCTGCCCCATGGCTGGACTTGGGGGTTGGCTTCTCGGGGAGCTCATTCCTAGGAGTGACGGCTGTCTTTTTTAGGGGACGACTGACATCCCCGTCAGGTTTCCTCTTTAAAGAACCCTTAGTGACGGTCTGGGGGGCAGATGTAGACGTCACCTCCCCTTTTGCCTTCTTATCCTCCTTCTGGCAGGCAGCAGCAGCCCTAATCCATTGCTTTGCCACTTCCATCTCTACAAAAGAAACACATAAGAGGAATTGACGACTAAAAATACAAAAAGTGACGGGACAATAAGATCAAAATACTCACAGTGACGGGAAAATTCTTTTAATCTACGAGCTTCAGGCGTCAGTTCAGGACCTCCGCAGTACGCGTGAAGAGTGTCGAGGGTAATTAAGTCCCGACACGATCGCTCTTCTATAGGAATCTCCAAAACCCGACGGATGAAATCTTCCTGCTCGTCGGTTATTAGTGGGCGAGTGAAGGCTGAAAAAGAACAAGCAAATTGACAACGTTAAGACCATTCAAAAATAGATTGTGATATGCAGAAAATTGACGAGGACAAAAGCTGACGGCTAAAACCTGACTCCCTGGCAAACGCCCAAGTATTATTGAAATAATCGAGAGGTATCGTCTCCCACTCTTCTTGACGGCACACCCAGTCCGTCCCTTTGACAAAAAAGAATCTACTCTTCCAGGCTCTATTAGAATCTGGCGTCTCAGACACCAGCCTCAAATCCTTCACCCTGACGGCGAAGTGATACATCCCCTTGGAAGAAGAAAGGTGCCGGGGTCTGTAGCAATAAAAAAATTCATCCAAGGAAAGCTGACGGTGGCCTTCGCTTAGACGACCCCACAGTATCTCAGCACCAATAAAGATTCTCCACGAGTTTGGAGCAATCTGACTGACGGACAGACCAAGGAAATTAGCCAACTGATGGTGTAAAGCCGTCAGAGGCAGTCTCAGCCCCGCAGCAAACATGGCATCGTACATGCCAACATCTGCAGTTCTTCCCGTATAACATTTTTCACCATCCCTAGGCAGACAAATAGGAATATGGTCGGGGATTTGGAAACGAGTGCGTAACTCTTTAAAAATTTTGAGAGTCATCTTCGGAAGGAACTTATTTACAGCCCACTCCTTGGGAAAGATGAAGGGACGGTTACCTCCAGGACTTCCAGAAGTCCCTTCACAAGACCCCTCGTCACCCTCATCCTCATCACTACTTCTCTCTCCTCACCTACTACCTCCTCCTGACCGCTGTCTCCATGACTTCCTACCTCCTCGACGGGAGTTTGGGTTGACGTCTCCCTCTCTGACGACCAGGAAAAGCTCCCGGACTCACTACCTGAACCAAATACCTCGTCGTAGCCCGCTCCATCGCGGACTGACGACCGGTCACTCGACGCGTCACTCGACATCTGACTACCTACAAGTGACGGGTGTAATCTAGGCACCTAAGATGACGACCTCACTTTAAAGAAATTAATTGAAATAAAGTATGTACAAGAAAAGAAACTTACAAGTTTTTCAAAAGTGACGGTTGAAGAAGTGACGATAGAAATGTTGGCAGTGCTGACGGAGGATAGGCGGGATTTGCTACCAAGGAATCAGTGAAAGTGAAATAGGAAAAATGGGGAGAGGTGGGCCATATATATATAAGGGAAACGCACGGAAGACGAAGCGACGCCCTCGTCCAGAAGCGGAGCCAATCGAAATTCACCACGTGTCCAAAACATTTAATACCAACTGCATCATTCTCTCTCTCCTGGTTAAAATGAAAGTCAACGACAAAAAATTTAACTCCATAGCCCGTCAGTTTGGACTGACGAAGATATGGAGTAGGGGGCAACTGATACGTGAAAATAAACTATGATTCAACCCGTCAGTCTTTCACGTGCTAAAAAACCTACGGTCTAAGCTGACGGGATTAGTCAACTAGAAAAGCTGAAGGGTCCAAGGCTGACGGACAGTTATTCGGAACTCTTGGGCAGTCCGTAGAACGTAGCAAGGAACTGACGCCGACATGGCTGACGGCTTTAAGGACGACGGTTCTAAGTAAAACCATGACTTGGCCACCACGCATGAGTAATAAGGAAATTACTTGTATCCCACGCTCAGTGATAGAGTCCTATAAGGAAAGGATTCCGCGATCCACGCTCATGAGAATTCCTATAAGGAAAAGACTTCTACTCCAAGGAAAAAAGGTCAATCCTCAACTACTATAAAAGCCCCAATACCCTCACAAATCGAGGTACACATAATTAACCCCTCTCTAGCATTCTAGAGTTGAAAGAAGTTCTAACTTGACTTTCGGAGGGTATGTGGCCGACACCACACCGGTGCTCTCTATTAGGTCTTCTCCTTTTTATTGTGCAGGTGTCTTTTCGAGCGTACAAGCGTTGTGTAACTCACTGGTGATATTTTCGGCATCATCAGGTGAGTAAAAAAAATTACAATTGCACACATATATGGATTCAAATTACTCTCTCTCTCTCTCTCTCTCTCTCTCTATTTTTTTATTTTAATTTCTTTTGGATGTACACGAGTTTACTCTTTCTTTTTCTTTTCTTTTTTTGTTTATTGAGTTTTTTATGATTTATTTATATCAGACCTTTCATCTTTTGCACCTTATTAACTCACTTAGAACAAAAATTATAAATTAAAAAAAAAAAACTAAAATAGGACACGTGGCACAAAATTAGACAACAATTAGAATTCAATTTAAAACCTAATTGGATTTTCTTTTAGTCCTGTAGCATTGAGGTAGGTATTTGGTCCAAAGTGTAAAAGAATGTCAAAATAGTCACAATAATCTCTTTTTTAGTTGTATAAATGCTTTAAATGTTGAATTTCAACCAAATTTGCCATCTCATGTCTTCTTAAACTAGTCAAATCTCTACATTCGGGATTTGAAATTTCTGACTAGCTTGACAATCTTACTAGTCAGAGCCGTCTGCCTGCTGATTTTGTATGCATGAATACACTTAAAGATATATAAGAAGATACATAATATAATTCTTATTTATATAATTTAAATACTATTGATAGTCATTTTTATATTTTGTTAACTCTTTAAAAAATTCTTTTTATAAAATTCATTCTTTTGTCTTCTATCCCAAAAACATATCTAAAATTCTTTTCATAAAATTCATTCTTTTATTTTCTATCCCAAAAACAGATCTGAAATTCTTTTTATGAAATTCTTTTTTTTTTCTATCTCAAAAACATATCTGAAATTATTTTTATAAAACTCATTCTTTCTTGTATCATAAAACTAGATTTGTATTTTCTATTAAAAATATTAATCATAGTTTTTCATCATAAAATCATATTTGGGATTTTCTATCATGAAGTCATCGTATTCTCATAACAAAATAAATAAAACGTTTTTCATTTTTTGCATGGAGCAAGATGTAGATCTAGGATTTTTGAATGACATTTAATCATAGATCTAGGAAAACTAACACAACATATTGCATTTCATAATTTTTTGCATGTCATTAGTCAATATATAAGTGTTCCTTGATGCAAATATTTTTCTATCATTTTATTTACAACGCTAAATACTTTTAATGAATATTTTTGTTGTTGATATAATTTGGAGAAAAATCATATTATAATATGTCATATTTTGTGTTGTTGTCAGGTTTTAGTTTATTTGGAAAATAATAGGATATGGTCTAGACAATATATTGTCTACACTATATATTGATGAAAATGATCTTTGTGCAGTATCCTTTCACTATTTCTAAATATTTTGTTTAACAAATTAGCAGAAAATTATTATGTCTTTGTTATATAATGTTCTTAGATATTTGAGTAATTATTTTTAAGTTTTATGAATATCATCATCTCATTAGTGTATCGTTTGAGATTTTTAAGAAAAAAAATTCAATTTTATGTTTAAGATTATTTATTTATCTATTTATTTTTCACATGTTGGATTAAATGTTAGATTAAATTACAACCCGCACTTTTTCCTGGAAACAACAACATATTTCTTTTGCATTACTTCAAAGCCTTATTAAAAAATTTGAATTTGATTATGCATTGGATATTTTGATTGATTACATCATATTTGATATATTTTACATATTCAAGAGAATGAGTTTTACTTTGATGTGAGTTTTATTTTTTCCTTTCTTTTTTATTTTGAATTGTAATTTTTCCGATTTTTATTAATTTTCTAGATATGTTTCTCGATGTTTTTTATTGTACGGTAGAAAAAATTGGGGTTGAGAAAGTTTGTTTAAAACTAAAAGAATAATTTCAAAATTTTATATACTTTTTAATGATACGCAAAATGTTATGAATAATTTTTATTAAAAAATTAATATTTTTGCTAACTTACCATTTGCATTCTTGAAAAAAATTGTATTGTTTTCATTTTGGTACAACATAAATTATATATATGACATTCTTAGGACATATGTGTGTTCACTTGTTAAGAACATATGTCACTTATTTATGTAAATTGGCTAATCCTTTTGACAAAACGCACTCTACTTGTAATTGGGTAGTTCTAGGTGTTTTTAATACTTCAAGAAACAAGGTTTCAAGATCAAGTGTTGAAGTCATCAAGTCTGTACAAGAAAAAGCAAGCTGAAGTGCAATTTCATTAAACCTCGACACCTGCTCGATAGCTACCTCGACACCTGCTATCTGTCGAGAATTACAAAATCAGTTTTTATGATTTGATTTCCTTGGGATCCGTGAATATGCTTTTGGGCTTTCTTTTCTTCTAACCCTAAACATATAAAAGGATTGTTTCAAGAGCCGTCAAATTGTACACAAGTTGCAAAAGCATTGAGCAATCCTTGTTCAAGCAAATTGTGATCAAAAGACGAAGTTCTTAACCTAGTTCATCTTCTCTCAAGAAGTTGCTGTGTATTTGCACCACAGGGTTTTGTAACTAAGCATCTTCCTGATCTTCATTGTGTATGATGAACTGAAGAACTTTGCAGCCAACCTCTCCTTCTTAGTTGGTGTTTGAAGTTGCGTACTGGGATCCGCGTATTGGTTAGTCACGTACTTGGGAGCCGTGCATCAAAGGTGGAAATTATCACTACAAATCAAGTCCAATTGGGTATTGGGGTAAGGGTTCAACTGTAGGTTGGTAAGGTACTTGTGATTCCTTTACTTGTAACCGCTTGATTTGATAATAGTGGAGTTTCGGGAGTGGTGACCTGAAAATCACCCGGTGGGGTTTTTGCTATTAGGGTTTTCCCCATTCGTAAACAAATCACCGTATTATTTAATTTCCGCTGCATATCTAGTTGTTTGGTAATTTGTTTGTGCTTCCACATATTTGCGTGTTAAATTGATTAATTAATAACTTGGCTAATTAATTAATTGATTTTATCACAATGGGTCATTCAGATTGTGGCTTATCAAGTGGTATCAGAGCAGACACACTTTGATTAGGTTTAATCTTTGCTGTGTTGATCCATTGACCCCTGTTTGTCATGGATAGAGGACAATCTTTAATCATACCTCCTTTATTTGATGGCACTAACTATACATATTGAAAAGTACGCATGAGAGCTTTCTTACAGTCTTTAGATGAGAAGGTGTGGCAAGCTGTAGAGATTAGCTGGGCTAAGCCAAAAGAAGAACCGGCCGATTGGGATGATGCTAAGATCAAGGTGGCTAACTTCAACAGCAGAGCGCTAAATGCCCTATTTAGCTCAGTCACCAATGAGGAGTTCAAGAAGATATCCTCAACTGAAACTGCTAAAGAGGCTTGGACCATCCTCCAGACAACCTATGAAGGAACAAAGGCTGTCAAAGATTCAAAGCTTCAAAAGCTCACTACAAGCTTTGAAGAAATTAAGATGGAGGAGGATGAGTCGTTTGATAAGTTCTATGCCAAGCTCAAGGACATAGTGAACTCAGCCTTCAATCTTGGGGAAACCATCCCTGAACCCAAGATAGTAAGGAAGGTGCTCAGATCTCTACCTGAGAGATTTCATGCCAAGATTACGGCAATTGAGGAATCAAAGGATATAGACAAGATTCCTTTGACTAAGCTGGTTGAAAACTTGCAAACCTATGAGATAGGGTTATCTAGTATTGGCAAGTCAAGTAAAGGCAAAAGCATGGCCTTGAAAGCAAAGAGCAGTGACACAGATGAGTCTTCTGATGATGAAGATTCCAAGATGAAGTCCTACATTACCCGGCAGTTCAAGAAGTTTATGAAGGATGCCAATGGAAGGAGCTTCGACAAGGAGGCAGTTCAGTTCTTCTCAGTTTAAAAGCCAAGACAAAGGGAAGAAGGATGCTAAGGAGGCGGTCAGTATACTGTTCCCGCAGGACCAAAGTGCTTTGGGTGTCATGGGTTTGGACATATGAAACATGAGTGTCCTACATATCTCAAGAGCATTGGGAAAAGCAAGGCACTTGCTGTAACCCTAAGTGACACTGAGCCTGAAAATGATTCTGACAATGAGGATGACAGAATCTTAAATGCCTTCATTGCCACAGTCAATCCTACTGAAGGGATTGTTGAAGAAGTAGATGAAGAAGAAGAACTAGTGGAATCCAAATTTGAGAAGATAGATGATCAAGATGATATCCATTTAGCCTATGAGAAGCTTTACAAGCTCTCTGAAAAGCATGAGAAATTATATAGGTTGGCCACCAAGAAGCTCAGTGATGTGGAACTTGATCGTGAAGAGTTGTCCACAAAGTTTGATGAGGCGAATCAAACCATTGGAGCACTGAGATTTAAGAACAACTTTTTGGCCGAGAAGACCAAAGAGCTTGAAGCGGAGCTGTTTCAAGTCAGAGCTCAACTGGAAAGGACTTTAAGTGCAAAGCTTGATGAGATGCTTAGCATTCAGAAATCTGCTTCGAATCGACTGGTTTGGGGTATGGTATTTCTTTCTCTAATACTGCTTCTACTAGCAATACTGTTTTTGTTCCTCCTGCTAATAACACTGAAATTGAGAACATTGATGTTAAAACTGAATTAGCTAGTGAGAACTTAGACAAGGGTAAATCTATCTTAGGAGCACCCCCTAAGCAAGATAAGAATACTGCTAAAAACCCTAGGGCTAAGAAGGCTAACTCTCAAAAGCCTAAACAAAAGAAGCAGCATCTCTGTCATCATTGTGGAGCTACTAGTCATACTCGACCAAATTGCTATAAGTGGTTAGCCACTCAACAGAGCAATGGCATGATAGCATCTGGAAGCCAAAATCAGCTTCAATCCTCTCTTGCTCCTCTTGGAGATCTTCTGAAAGCCCTTATGTTCCTTTCGAACTTGAACGGTTTAAATTCTTCCCCCTCACCACCTGTTCAAGGGTTCAATCAAAGGAAAGGTTCTTCCAAGGTGTGGAAGAAAAAGGACTCTAAGTGATTTCATCACTTTCTTTTCCCTTCTTGTTTTTCCTGTTTGTTGTATTACTTGTGTGTTTTGCATTTTTGCTGAGTCAGTCTAGTTTTTGCTTTGCTTTGATAACATGTTTTTGTTTGTTTATTTTCAGTTTTGTTTATTTTGTTTTTAATATAAAAATAAAAAAAATAAAAAAATTGAAAAATTGAAAAATACAAAAACAGTGTGTGTTATGTGTACTTTGGTATTTGTGTACCTTGGATGGCCTATGAAACAAAGTTTTCTAAACTTTGTATCTTTCTTAGCTTAGATGAGCATCTCTATGCACAACTAAGCAAGTGAGCTTTGTAGCTCTTGTTTGTGATGAGTAAGATTAAGTTATCTCTTAAACTTAACACTCATATCACTCTTTTTGACGGGTAGGACTAGAAAATCCTAAGAGAAAGGCATAAATGACCACCTCACCACTGTTGCCCGCCAATCATAGTATGACACCTGTATGCTTCGGCATAGCAAAAGTGCAGTGTCATAGACACCTGTATGCTTCGGTATAGAAAAGTGCAGTGTCAAAGACATCCGTATGCTTCGGCATAGCAAAAGTGCAATGTCTATGCTTAACATGTTAGGTATTTCTTTTCTCTCTTTTTTTGCCCATGCATGATATGCTTAAAAGAAAATATGCAAAGAAAATAAAAAGCAAAAAGATTAAAATGCTTTAAATATGATTGCAAGCGTGTTTTCTAGGAGATGTGGGAGTTATAGGATGTACCTCAAAGGTGATAGTCCCCATCAAACAGTTATGATTGTGTGTGAGTTAAAATTATTTTCTCATATCTCAGATCGTCATAACTTGTATACACATATGCAATCTTGCGATGTTTTTCACACACAACACGCAATATTCTTTGCTACTCTTGATACATGTGCAGGTACAATGTGATTTGGCCATCACAAGTGTTTACATATACTAATGTATGCTCACTAAACTGTCTTGACTTGTTTTTGAAATATAAAATTGGTTGGACTTGTTTAGTGTGTGTGTGTGTTTTTAAGATCCATGTGCTAAATTTCTTTTTGAGAGATGATTTTGAGAGCTTTTTATGTTGAGTGGATCATTGGTTGAGGTACTTGTTGGATTGCATTCATGTCTGTGTTTTTCACTTCTCGAAAAATTGCTTTTCACTGTTGTCTCGACACTTCCTCGACACCTCCTCGATACCTAGTCATCTGTCGAGCTTCTCATGCCTTTTCTAATCGCAATCTCGACACCTGTCTCGACACCTGGTGGATCGATCAAGAAATCTTCTGTCTTCTCGATACCTTCTCGATACCTTGTCGATCGATCGAGCTTCTTATATCTGAAATTGGTCTTGCACCTCGACACCTCTCGATACCTGCAGCTGTCGAAGGCAAATTTCTCGACACCTTCCTCGATAGCTTACTCGATACCTCTCGACACCTTCCTCGATAGCTTACTCGATACCTCTCGACACCTTCCTCGATAGCTTACTCGATACCTCTCGACACCTCAGCTGTCGAGAATTACTGAGGTGTCTATAAAAGGTCAGATCGCGATTTTCCTTTCATTCTGTCGATCTCTCTCGATCTATCCGAAGACTTTTCACCTCCCAAACAAGTTTCTCTCACTTAAATCTTCAAATCTTCATCATTTTTGGTCTTCCCTTGATTTCCATCACCTGGTATGTTCATTTTCCCTTCCTTTTTCATGCATTTCATGTTTTGAAACCTAGGTTTTGGGATTTTTTGAAATTTTTGGGGTTTTTCAAAATTGATGAGTATTTTCTTCAAATTTTAGGTTGGGTTTGCACTTAAATGTTTTCAAACTGTTATACATTGCATTTCACGTGCATTAGAATGGTATTTACATGCATTTAGATGTGTGCTCTATGTTTGTGTGCTACTCGGATTGGATTGGGCTGAGCCCATGATGTTTTTTCCTTTGCATGTCACATGCTCATGCATTCCCATGCATACGTACTTTTTGTTCAATATATTTGATCTATTTGAACTGTGTTGGGACTTTTCTGATTGTCTCCCTCTCTATCTCTTTCTCATTCTTTTACGTTAGTAGTGTCTATGGCACCCAAACGTAAATCCACTCCTGCTCGGAACCCTCTGCGTTCTGGAGCTTCCTCTTCTTCTGACTTTGCTCCTCTTAACCTTCGGTTCCACGATGGAGATGCCCACAAGGCATTTTTGGAGAACTTTTCTCGACGAGGTGTTCATTCGGAACGCCAAGTCATTCTGGCGGACTTCGCCGACACTGACCTTCCCTCTGTCATTCATAGTAGGGGATGGGAGTCACTGTGTGACGTCCCGGTCACTTGCCCTCTCGTGCTGATTCAGGAGTTTTACTCCAACATGCACGGGATAGATCGTTCAGTACCTCTCTTTTTCACTCGCGTTCGAGGTACGCGCATTCCTGTCACACCGCAGCTAGTTGCGGATGTGCTTAGGGTACCTAGGATAGATTTTCCTGATTACCCTTCCTGTGATGAGGACTGTGTCCAAAGATGAGCTCATCTCTGCCTTCTGTCAGCGTCCTGCTGATTGGGGTGAGCATCAGTACACATCATGTAGGCCTTTTGCTAAAGGTCCTAGATTTCTTAACATGGTGATGACCTTTGTACTCCATCCACTCTTTCACTACAACTCTATCACAGAGCCTCGTGCTCGATTTTTGCTATCACTTCTAGAGCATCTTACTATAGATTTTCCTTCTCATTTCATCCTTTCTATCATAGATGTCCATCTAGATTCGGCGTCCCGTGATAAGCTTATCTTTCCTTCCGCTATCTCGAGGATCTTACGCCATTTTTCTATCCCTTTTCCTGTGTCCGACCACTTCACTCACATCTGTGCCATAGATGCCGCTACCGTAAAACGTAGTGAGGCTCAGTTTAGGTCGCGACAGACGGATTCCACTCCTCCCTCCCGTTCGGCTCCATCCAGATCAGCTCCATCCAGATCCGCTCCATCTACATCTGCTCCTTCTTCCTCTACGAGCGATGTATCTCTTGGAGATATTATGGCGCAGCTGCAACGCATGGACGCTCGTCTCGATACACTCTCCACTGAGTTGTATCAGGTGAATGTTCGTGTTGGTCGTATTAAACGATGGCAGGCGACCATGGGTGGTTTTGCTCCAGAGGCTACTCCTTCACCACCTACTCTAGCAGCTTCAGATTTTGAGGATGAGGATGATGAGGATGATGATGATGATGGGGATGCTTACTCTACTGATGAGATGTCTACATGACACTCTACCCTTTGTCACTCGTGACAAAAAGGGGGAGTAGCTTTGGGTTATGAGAGTAGTCATATTAGGGGGAGAGTTAGTATAGGACATTTTGATAGGGGGAGTGTTGATATTTTTGAGGGATGTAGTGAGGTTTTGATGTATCTTTTCTTTTCTATTCTTTATAGATACATTGATCTTGTATATGAGGTCTTTTGACCCTTTTTACATACATTGTACTTATCTTCTATATATGTGGATGTATGTTTCTTTCGCCTCTCTCTTCATGTGTTGTTTTTTCTCTATCTTTATACACATGTTCTTTATACTTGTATGCAATCTATTTATTTCTGTTTCATACAAGATGCCTTGATGAGTTTTGTTTAAAGTGTTTCAGAAATACAGGTTGTCAAAATCTGCTTGCCATAAACTCTCTTCTTGTAAAGTTTTTCAAGAGTTTGTGTTAGGATAGATTTTATTGTATTCAACAAGTGAATATGAGTTGAGTGATTTATGACTTCTCTCATATGCTCATTTGTTTGTTGTGGTTTTGTCACGGATTGTCAAAGGGGGAGATTGTTAGGACATATGTGTGTTCACTTGTTAAGAACATATGTCACTTATTTATGTAAATTGGCTAATCCTTTTGACAAAACGCACTCTACTTGTAATTGGGTAGTTCAAAGTTTTTTTAATACTTCAAAAAACAAGGTTTCAAGATCAAGTGTTGAAGTCATCAAGTCTGTCCAAGAAAAAGCAAGCTGAAGTGCAATTTCATTAAAGCTCGACACCTTCTCGATAGCTACCTTGACACCTGCTATCTGTCAAGAATTACAAAATCAGTTTTTATGATTTCATTTCCTTGGGATCCGTGAATATGCTTTTGGGCTTTCTTTTCTTCTAACCCTAAACATATAAAAGGATTGTTTCAAGAGTCGTCAAATTGTACACAAGTTGCAAAAGTATTGAGCAATCCTTGTTCAAGCAAATTGTGATCAAAAGACGAAGGTCTTAACCTAGTTTATCTTCTCTCAAGAAGTTGCTGTGTATTTGCACCATAGGGTTTTGTAACCAAGCATCTTCCTGATCTTCATTGTGTATGAAGAACTGAAGAACTTTGCAGCCAACCTCTCCTTCTTAGTTGGCGTTTGAAGTCGCGTACTGGGATCCGCGTATTGGTTAGTCACGTACTTGGGAGCCGTGCATCAAAGGTATAAATTGTCACTACAGATCAAGTCCAATTGGGTATTGGGGTAAGGGTTCAACTGTAGATTGATAAGGTACTTGGGATTCCTTTACTTGTAACTGCTTGATTTGATAATAGTAGAGTTTCGGGCGTGGTGACCTGAAAATCACCCGGTGGGGTTTTTGCCGTTAGGGTTTTCCCCATTCGTAAACAAATAACCGTGTTATTTAATTTCCGCTGCATATTTAGTTGTTTGGTGATTTGTTTGTGTTTCCACGTATTTGCATGTTAAATTGATTAATTAATAACTTGGCTAATTAATTAATTGATTTTATCACAAGGGGTCATTCAGTTTGTGGCCTATCAGACATTTGTGATTGTCCTTATAATAAATGGAAATATGATTATGAAATAAATTACTATTTATTAAATTAGGCCAAAGCCAAATTGTAAAAAAAATAAATTTAATAAAGCCACTCTAAAAATATTATCACGCGTAACCCATGGGTCAGCGACTAGTAATCAATAAAAATTATATTCAGCATCATTTCATATTAAAAAGCCATAACTCTCAAATTTTCACCACTTAGATAACCACCATAGTAAAAACTATAAACTCACTCATCAAATAATTCCACCAATACAAAACTCATACATATAAACACGTAAATATCACTTCAAAACTCATAAATCACATGAATATCATTATCAAAGTTTAAATTAGAATAACCTCAAGCAAAAGTGTAAAGCCCACCAAAAATATTAGAAACTTTTACCCCAAATAAAATATGTGAAGGTGTTTAGAAATTCTTAAGAATTTTACAGTGATCTTGCCGAAAAAATGATGGTGGAAATGGTGATATGAAGTGGCACTGATGGAAGAGTGTGAGGGAGTAGGAAGAGCATTTGAGAGAAAAAGAAAAAGAATAAAAGAGAAGAGAAGTAAGATGGCCGGCCAAGAGGTGGAGGATTTAGGATATCTTGTACCCGGCATATATGCCGGGTATAGGATATACCCTCTCGAGGCAGAGAGTGAGATATTTTGAGAGAAAAGGAGTGGTGAGGAATTAAGGGGGTAAGTGAGGGTCACGTGTGGCTCCATAAAAAATCTGATCTCTTTTTTGTTTTTTGTTTTGTTTTGTTTTTTTTTAAGGGCTGGTGCGTTACAACACAATGGATTGAGTTCTGTTTCATTTGCTGCAGAGAAGACAAAATTTCTGTTAAACATAAAGGCTTTACACTAATAATAGGTATTTATACTTGAAATAAAAATTCAAGAAGCTAAAAAAATCCTGTACGTACATAAATATCCTGTGCATAAAAAAAAAATTTAGCTTCTAGAATTTTCATTTCAAGTATAAATACCTACTAGAAAAAAAAAATGCATTTTAGATACAAAGAGCTAGATACCATTATCCCATCATTCATGATTTCTTATTATTAAATTACAAATTAATACCATTATCCCAGCATGAGATTTTAAATTATGTGAGACTTGTTTCTCAAAAAAAAATAAAAAAAAAAAAATTATGTGAGACTAAATGGAAACTAAATCCTTAGCATTCATCAATCTAGGCCACATTCATCAATCTAGTAGTTTAAATGTCTTCTCCATTTTTTTTTTTTTTTTTTTTTTTTTTTTTTTTTTTTTTGCTGAATAAAAATGTCTTCTCCATTTATTGTGTAGGCCACGTTGCTTAGCACATGGCAATAATCAAACTTAATCAATTTGAAGTATGAACCCCAGATACTGTTGTCCTTATTTATTTAACTTCTCAAAATAAAGAACAAATATTAGACCCCACACTCCATCCACCGCACCCTCTAGCACCCATTTCGTAGCCACCATTGATTTGGGCCGATCGATAAGTTTACAATTTTTATCTTAAGCTCAGACATTGGCCACACATATTTTATCTCTAAATTAGTGAAACAGGTTCTATCATCAATGATTACACTCGGTTCTTCGCTCTCTCATTTGGGGCCCCATGCCCATCTCCGTACTGGTATGTGCATTAGGCAATCCGAGCAAGGTTGATTGCTATTTCCACAAACGGTTCTCCAAATGAAGAATCAACTACTCGCTCTTCATTTATCTTTTTCCAAGTTCTGTCAACCATATTTCTGATGCCTTTGCAAGCACGTTTCTCTGAAAGACTAGTTTCACGCATGTAGCAATAAATTGCATTTGCAGTTTTACCAGTCTCTAACTCTGCCTGTTTTTCAAACAAACGACAAAATATATTAATGTAAAGTAATCTTACCAACTATGATGTAGACTTTAAAATCCAGTTTAGCACAAGAAAGAACAACATGGGGGTGGGAAAAAAAACATAGAATTAATACCGCGGAAGTACTCAAATCATTGGAGAGTCGAAAAATCATGGATGGCCAACGTAAGAGATCGTGGTATTTTTCTAAGCCCCCAAGTGCTTACTTTGTGACAGTTTGGTTCAATAAAAAATAAGTATGAACTAGTATGACAACCCCAGATATTGATACCCATGCATTGTGAAGATAGTCCCTGGATGTTGGCATATCTTTGTTGTAACTCCAATTTGCTCCTTGTAGGAAAGCTTTTAACATATCAGCCCACTAAAGTAAAACATAAAAGATACCTGCATTAGATTCCTCCACTTGCTATTTATGTGTTAACAGAAAGCAATTATTAACATGTGTCCTTGGACAATTACTGAGGTTTCAATATATATATATATATATATATATTTTTTTTTTTGAGGGGGATATATATATATATATATATATATATATATTAAAAGTATACCTTTCTTTTATAAAATCGAAAAAATGTATTAGCAAGTGCATGTGTGTGGTATAAAAGCATATATAAGACCACAAAAAAGTTGAGAATTGTGACAAAAATTGTAAATTTTTTTGTGATCTCAGCATTTTTTTTTAAATTACTACGTGGTTGTAGTAGGATTGCAACATATTGCATTAACGGCTTTGTTATCAAATAAACTAGAACACCCTTTAACTATAAAAGAAAAACTACATGCTATTTATTCATTAAAAGAAACGATTAAAGGGCTACATATATCTACCGCTTTTGTTAGGTATGGAAGGCTGTCTTCTTCATTCTCCTTAAGATTGTCATATGCCATCTCATTAACTGTGTTATAGAGAGCTAGGAAGCTCAATTTCATACAGTTGGGAAGATTTTTCACCGCATTGATATCCCATCTGAAAAAATCATTAAGAATTCAAATTAAAGCTATGACTAGCTATAATAAAAATTGAAGGTTGAAGAGTTGGTTAGTATAAACCTTTCAACGGCGTCCGTAAATAGCTCCAGTTCATCCAGAGTACCATAAACATCATAGACATCATCAATGGCGGTTATAAGAGAAGTCACTTTCGTTAACCCTTTACGAAGATGACTGAATTGAGGTTCGTAGGCCATTCCAACGGTCCAAAAGAAGCATTCCATCAGTCTATCTCTACTGAAGCTCAACTTGTTTGCTAGACCCATACCCTTCCACCACCTAAATTCATGTGGGAAGCAAAATTAATTAGTTCCCACTTAACATGCAATCTTTTTTTTTCTTTTTTTGTAACGTTATTTAGCAAAAGCCCACCTAATTGATCACAAATAAATACATTGAGAATTATCTTACCTCGACATTTCTTGAAGCTCAGTTTGATGTACTGATTGCACAATGTTAAAATCCAATTTGGCAAGTTCAAGTAGAACACCATTGGCATCCTCCCTCTTACTATATGCCTCAATATACCATCGAGCTTCCAGCCTTAGCATTCTATGGTGCAATGGAACCTCCAATGCGTGACTAATTTGTTCTGCGATGCTTTTACTTACATCCCGTTTGAGGTCCTTGAGATGCATTCTTGTGAATGCGAGGGCCTCATACAAGAGGTTTTCTCCTTCAAAAGCAAGATAAGAGGCTTCATATAGACTGAGCATTCCTTTAACATCCTTTCCGAGGAATTCCTTGAAGGTGCCACTATCGTCCTTGAATCTGTTGAATACATCTGGGCTCCATACAGACATTATCTAATAAGATTATGAGGTTATGAGGTTGACACGAGATGAAAAATGCTATAGATATTACAGATTTTATCATAGTAAAAATTACAAATTAATATGATAATAAATACGATTGGTGGAATATTTTCACAATATAATAAATGTATGTCCCAATTTTTTTTGGAAAAATTACATTTTACCCACCTGTAGTTTCACCGGTTTTAACTAAGCCATCTGCAGTTTAAAAAATATCACTTAACCCACATAAGGTGCCCTCCGTTAGACATCCGTAACCCACCTCTCCCTTTTCACCATTAAAAATATGGGTAAATGTGTCTTTTTCATTATATTTTATGTTTCTTGCCTCTTTTCTCTCCTTCTTCTTCTTCTTCTTCACATAAAACATAAAAGAAAAATATCAAAAAACAAGTCAAGATAAAATTTGTTACATCATTTTTCATATACATAATTGGCACAAAGTTTTACGAAAGAGCGTAGACAACAAAAAAACCCTCTCTTTTGCTGGGTTCTCTAAAAAAAACCCAGATTTGCAAGTAAAAGAAAAATCTGCAAAAAAAAAAAAAAACAACAAGCAATCTAGCAAATCCAACACCACAACCAATTCACTGAACCATCAAATTATAGCCTCCCTAAACTACCACCTCCAACACCACCACCACTATTAGCCACTGCCCAAAACCCCAAACCGGGATGCAAAAACAAAGAAACAAGAAAAACCCAACAAAAAAAAACCCAGCAATCTAATAGATCCAACACCACAGCCAACTCACTGAACCATCAAATCATTGCCTCACTAAACTACCCCCTCCAACACCACCACTGCCATTAGCCACTGCCCAAAACCCCATATCGGGAAGCAAAAACAAAGAAACAAGAAAAACGAAATCATGAGATCGGCTGAGATTGAAGCAGCGGAGATTGGTGGATTCAAATTTTCTGGGGTTAATGGATTTGTGGGTTTGAATTTTCTGGGTTGGTTTAAATTTCCTTATAGTTGGTGGGTTCAAATTTTTTGGGTTTAATGGATTTGTGAGTGTAATGGTTTTTCCTATTGTGAGTTGTTAGGATTTGGCATATTTGTTCTATCTATGGCTTCAAAAGAAGATGGAGAATCTTCTGGGTTCCTTTCAATCAAAAAAAAAAAAAAAAAAAACATGGGTTCCTTTTTGTTTTCCCTTGTTGTCTGGGTTCCTTTTTGTTGGTAGTATATACATCAAGAGGAAACAATTATTGTGTTGATTGAACAAGATTTGGGTCACGATATGGGATTTGGGTTTGAAGATTTGATTTCTAAGATGGTAAGAGAGAAATTGTTCTTCAATATGTTGCTTCTAATTCTGTTTCTATTGTGACTTATATAGTAAAGGAGGTTTTTTAACGGAAAGGGCAGAGGTGGGTAACGGGTCTCTAACGGAGGTCCCCTTAGGTGGGTTAAGTGATAACTTTTAAACCATAGGTGGGTAAAGTGCAATTTTCCTTTTTTTTTTTTTTTTTTTTTTTAATGATTGATGATTGCATTACTTTGTAAAACTTTTACTTTATAAAATGTAGTAAAAATTATAAATTGATATGAAAATAAATATAATGGGCAAATTTTAATAATATAATATATGTATGTCCCAATTACATTTTCTATGATTGATGATTGCATTACTTTGTAAAAAAAAAAAAAAAAAATTATGCAGCAAAATTTGTATTACCTTAATGTCACAAAATCTAGAAATCATGAGGACCATATATTGAAAAGAACCCATAATGTCCCAGAAGGTAGATATTTAATTATACCTTGAGAAACCTCATAGCCGTGTTGTCTGAGGAGCCTAAAGCTGAGAGCAGTAGCATGCAAACTCTTCTCTACTCTCTCGTTACAACCTTTTGAAGATGCAAACTTTACAAGGGCCCTTGCTATGTCCTTCTCAAAGCGGTGCCCCAAACCTAATCGTTGAACATCATCAATTAGCTCAAGTGTTTCCACTAAGTCCTCATTTTCATTATTAATTGAAGAGGCTGGGTTTGGGCTTGAGATGGGCCTGACGGCTTGTCTGCTATGGCCCATCAGAGGACGGGTCTATTAGAGAATTTAGTATAAATCATCAACAAGTTCAAGGCCTATGAGGAAGGTGGAGAAGCCCTTGGTATACTTGCAATACACTTCATAGAGTCCTATAAGGAAAGGATTCCGAATCCACGCTCATGAGAATTCTGTTTGCCACATACATTGATGGAGGATCCTCTCTATAAGGAAAGGGACTTGTCCATCACGTTTGGGGCTCCTTAAGAGAATTTCTACAAGGAAAGACTTCGACTCCAAGTAGGAGTGGTCAACTTTCGACTACTATAAAAGCGCTAGTACTCTCATGAATCAAGGTACGCGTAATTTACCCTCTCTAGCACTCTAGAGTTGTGAGAATACTACTGACTTAACCTTCGGAGAGTATTTGGCCGGCACCACACCGGTGCTCTTTGTAAGGCTTTCTTCCTTGTGTTGTGCAAGTTCACGTTCGAGCGCGTAGGTATCGTGTGGCTCACTGGTGAAACTCTCGACCTCATCAGTTGGCGCCGTCTGTGGGAATCGCTAGTAGGGATCCAAAAAGCCATACTATCGTTTTTTGGATCAAAGGGTTGCATGGTACTCACTCGCTCGATGGCAACCACTAACGACGTTCAAGGAGACGAACCACCCACGACTGCCCTCGAAAGACAAGTTCGGACTCTCGCTGCCGTGGTGGAACATCTCACCAAACAAAACAATGATTTAGAAGAACAGCTGCGTCAGAAAAATGTAGGACAGAATGACCAGCAAGAAGAGGAAGAAGGGACCAGCGCTGCAAGGAGAAACCAGGAGAAACCGGAAGGCAGCCATGCCCTAAGCAGACCAGAGAGGCAGAACTTGAGCATGCCATCCCTCACGAATGCGACACCACCACAGATTGCCGCGGAGATGCAGGCGATGAGGGAACAGATGGAGGTAATGATGAACGCGCTCAAGGGGCGGGTTTCTAGCGATCTGGACGATTTAGTCAACCGCACTGACTCGCCTTTCACTGCGGCCGTGAACGCCTTCCCCTTACCCCACAAATTCCGCATGCCTCATATAGATAGCTACGATAGAGTAAAGGATCCTCTGGACCATCTGGAAACATTTAAGACCCTAATGCACCTCCAGGGGATAGCTGACGAGATCATGTGCAGAGCCTTCCCCACAACACTCAAAGGCCCCGCGAGGATATGGTTCAGCTGACTAACGCCAAACTCCATCAGCACCTTCAAGGAGTTGAGTGCTCAGTTCACCACACACTTCATTGGAGGGCACAGATACAAGAAGTCCACAGCTTGCCTGATGAGTATTAAGCAACGGGAGGATGAGACGCTGAGGGCCTATATAACGTGCTTTAATAAGGAAGCGCTCTCAATAGACGAAGCAGACGATAAAATACTGGTTGCTACCTTCACGAACGGGCTACGGAAGGGCAAATTTCTGTTCTCTTTGTACAAAAACGACCCTAAAACCATGTCAGAAGTACTCTACAGGGCAACCAAATACATGAATGCAGAAAACGCGTTGCAGGCTCGAGAGGATAAGCCAAGGAAGAGGGAACGGCAGGAAGAAGGACGAAGAGATCAAAGGTCGAAGAGGACAAGAATAGACGACCGAAGAGTTGAGCGACGAGCTAAACCACCAGGAGGGAGGTTCACGAGCTTCACGCCGCTGACAGCTCCGATAGATCAAGTCCTAATGCAAATCAAGGATGAGGAGGCTCTAACCTTCCCCGGGAAGCTGAAATCAGATCCCAGCAAAAGATCAAGAGACAAATACTGCCGTTTCCACCGCAATCACGGCCACGACACAGCAGACTGCTATGACTTAAAGCAATAGATAGAGGCCATAATCAGACAGGGGAGGTTACAGAAGTTCGTCCAGAAAGAAAGGATGGATCCGCCGCCTCAGGAGCAGCAACCCCGAAGAGATAATGAGCGCCCTAGACCCCCAGTCGGAGACATAAGGATGATCTTAGGGGGAACATCAATTGCCGGGTCATCCAAGAAGGCCCGAAAGACCCACCTTCGAATGGTTCAAAATGTCCAGCTAACGGGCTCAGCACCTAAGATGGCGCGGAAAGATAGTCCAATCATTGGGTTTTCAGAAGAAGATGCACGACGTCTCCACCATCCGCATGATGATGCGTTGGTTGTCACCATCCGAGTAGGCGAGTATAATATGCACAGGGTGTTGGTAGATAACGGCAGCTCAGCGGACATCCTCTATTACCCGGCGTTCCAACAAATGAAATTTGATAGGGAACGGCTGATACCAACGAGCAATCCGCTAGTTGGCTTCGAAGGAACTAGAGTGTTTCCATTAGGCATGGTGACAATTTCAGTAACAGTCGGAGATTACCCAAGGCAACTCACACAGGACGTGACGTTTCTTGTAGTCGATTGCTCATCCGCGTACAATGCTATCATCGGACGACCTACCCTGAATGCGTGGAAGGCCGCAACCTCAACTTACCACCTGATGATCAAGTTCCCTACAAAGCACGGGATTGGCGAGTTACATGGGAACCAGGTGGCTGCCCGTGAATGCTACATTGCCATGCTCGAGACGGAAGGCCAGCAGCAAACAATGAGCATAGAAGAGGCACGGACGGTAGCTGAGCCAGTAGAGGAGCTAGAAGAGATAATTCTTGATGAATCAAGACCTGAAAGGACGACCAGGATTGGCACACTAGCCAGCCATCCAACCCGCCAAGCCCTCATAAAGTTCCTCCGAATGAACCAAGACGTGTTCGCCTGGAGCCATGAGGACATGCCCAGAATCGAAAGCTCAGTGATAGTTCACAGGTTGAACGTGAACCCATCATACTCGCCTGTCCAACAGAAAAAGCGAGTATTCGCCCAGGAGCGAGACGAAGCAATTGCACAAGAGGTGAAGAAGCTGCTGGAAGCAAACTTCATTCGAGAAGTGTACTATCCCGACTGGTTAGCAAACGTAGTGATGGTTAAGAAAGCTAACGGGAAGTGGCGAATGTGTGTCGATTTCACGGACCTCAACAAAGCATGCCCAAAGGACAGCTACCCGCTACCCCGGATAGACACATTAGTAGATTCGACGGCGGGACACCAGCTTTTGAGTTTCATGGATGCTTTCTCGGGCTACAATCAAATTAAGATGGACGAAGCTGATCAGGAGAAAACCTCCTTTGTCACCAG
This sequence comes from Quercus ilex subsp. ballota, assembly GCA_032727855.1. Taxonomy (NCBI): domain Eukaryota; kingdom Viridiplantae; phylum Streptophyta; class Magnoliopsida; order Fagales; family Fagaceae; genus Quercus; species Quercus ilex. Next base: position 37,723,142 of record CM064915.1, read on the forward strand.
CCAAGGGCTCTTCTGTTACAAAGTGATGCCGTTCGGACTTAAGAATGCAGGCGCGACGTACCAGAGACTGATGAACAAAATGTTCGCACACCAGATCGGCCGGAACGTGCAGGTTTATGTCGACAACATGCTTGTAAAAAGCCCGCTCGAAAGGGATCACCTAGAGGACCTCCGAGAGACTTTCGACACCCTCCGCTCGTATCATATGAAGCTCAACCCGAACAAGTGCGCGTTTGGTGTAACGGCGGGGAAGTTTTTGGGATTCATGGTATCCCATAGAGGAATAGAAGTCAATCCAGAGAAAATTCGGGCAATCATGGAGTTGGAACCGCCAAAGACGGTCAAGGACGTGCAAAGACTGAACGGCAAAATTGCCGCACTGAATAGGTTCGTCTTGAAGGCAACGGACAAGTGCCTTCCATTCTTCAAAACTCTGCGAAAATCATTCGAGTGGACGGAGGAATGCCAGAAGGCTTTTGAAGAGTTAAAGAAATGCCTCACATCCCCACCATTGCTCAGCCCTTCCAGACCTGGAGAAGAACTTTACCTTCACCTGGCTGCTTCACAAGTTGCGGTCAGCGCGGCACTGGTAAGAGAGGAAGACGGATCTCAGAGACCCGTTTATTTTGTAAGTCGAGCGTTCAGAGGAGCAGAAGAAAGGTATCCACAAATAGAGAAACTGGCCCTTGCACTCGTAACTGCAGCAAGAAAGCTAAAGCCGTATTTCCAAGCCCACACTATCGTAGTCCTGACGAATCAACCTTTGCAAAGAGCTTTGGGCAGCCCCGACGCAGCCGGACGGATGGCTTTGTGGGCAATTGAGATGAGCGAATTTGACATACAATACTGCCCACGAACCGCAATCAAAGGCCAAGCCGTGGCCGATTTCATCGCAGAATTCGCACTATCAGAGGGCAGGGGGGCAGAAGAAGCTGCGAAGTGGAGCATCCACACGGACGGATCGACAAATAAAAAGGCAGGGGGAGCAGGTGTCGTCATCCAAACCCCGGACGGGGACGAAATCAAGTGCATGATCCGATTCGACTTCCCCACAACTAACAACGAAGCAGAATATGAAGCACTAGTAGCTGGTCTAGACCTCATTAAAGCGGCAGGTGCAGAAAATATAGTCGTACACTGCGACTCCCAGGTGGTAATAAGGCAGATCGACAGTAGCTACGAGTGCAAGAATGAGAGAATGAAGAAATACCTGGAAGAAGTGAACAATCGGATCGGCAACCTCGTAGTGAGATTCGTCCAAATCCCAAGAGAAGAAAACGAGTGCGCCGACCGTCTGGCAAAAGCGGCCTCGGCAGAAGTCATGATTGTCCCCGAACAAGTATTGTCGTTTGTACAACTCTCCTCGCTAATCGATGACGGAAGGAATGTACTCGACGTCAATTCTGAGAACAAATGGACTACACCTGTAATAGCATACCTAAAATCAGGTACCCTTCCAGACAGAAAAGACGCAGCTAGAAAGTTGAAGGTACAGGCCTCACGATTCATGCTGATAAAAGATGTCTTATACAAGAGAGGATTCTCCCGACCGTACTTAAGGTGTTTGGGCAGCGAGGAGGCTGACTACGTAATGAGGGAGGTTCACGAGGGTATCTGTGGAAATCACTCAGGGGCAAGGTCATTAGCTCACAAGTTGATCCGAGCTGGTTACTATTGGCCTACTATGTTAAAGGATGCCTAGGCTTATGTCAAGACCCGCGACAAATGCCAGAGGTTCAATAATCAAATCAGACAACCGTCTGAAGAGCTCACACCCATGACGGCCCCTTGGCCATTTGCCCAATGGGGATTAGACATCATGGGCCCCTTTCCGACGGGTATAAGGCAATTGAAATTCTTGGTAGTCGGTATCGACTATTTCACGAAATGGGTAGAAGCCAAAGCCTTAGCCACCATCACAGAGAAGAACATCCGGAGCTTCGTATGAAGGAATATCATTTGTAGGTACGGGATACCCAGGGTCCTCGTCTCGGACAACGGGAAGCAGTTCGACAATAGCACATTCAGAGACTTCTGCTCGGATCTAGGAATCAAGAATCATTACTCATCCCCAGCACATCCACAGGCCAATGGGCAAGTGAAAGTCACAAACCGGTCCTTGCTAAAGATCATCAAGACCCGTCTTGAAGGGGCAAAAGGCATCTAGCCTGAGGAACTGCCAAGCGTCTTATGGGCTTATCGTACTACATCAAGAACACCTACAGGAGAATCACCGTTTCGGCTGGCATATGGGAACGAAGCTATCATCCCGGCAAAGGTAGGACTCACGAGCTATCGTGTGGAGAACTACGACAAAGATAAGAACGAAGAGTCCTTGCGACTTCAGCTAGACCTGGTGGATGAAGTTCCTGCGGCAGCAGAGCAGAGGATGGCACAATACCAGAACCTTATGGCAAAATACTACAACTCCAACGTCAGGCATAGAGACTTCTAGATCGGGGATCTTGTATTACGGAAGGTCATGGGCGCTGCCAGAGATCCTTTGCATGGAAAGCTCGGCCCCAACTGGGAAGGACCCTATAGGATCACATCATGGCAAAGGAAAGGAACCTACCACCTCGAAACCATGGACGGACGGAAGCTGCAGCACCCTTGGAATACGGAGCACCTGCGGAGATACTACCAGTAGAGACGACACGAAGAGCATCAATGCCTTAATGTTTCCAAGTTTATCATTAAGTTTTTACTTCAAACAATCTTTTTGGTTTTGTTATTGCTAGTTTTACTTTCAAACAATTACTTTTGCAAGTGCCTTTTTAAGCCCTAGGGGGCAGGTACTCTTTCTACATGCTTTGATTTCAATAAAAGGAAATATTCAGACACCACTATAATGTTCCTACTAAAACTAAGTCCACAAAGTGGACGGATCATTCCAAGGGGATGAAAGTCCAAAATCCCATAGAGGACAGGTAAAACTAAGTTCACAAAGTGGACGGGTCATCCCAGAAAGATGAAAATCCGAAGTCCCATAAAGGATGGATAAAACTAAGTCCACAAAGTGGACGGATCATCCGAAAGGGATGAAAATCCTATGTCCCATAGAGGACGGGTAAAACTAAGTCCACAAAGTGGACGGATCATCCGAAAGGAATGAAAATCTAAGTCCCATAGAGGACGGATAAAAGTAAGTCCACAAAGTGGACGGATCATCCCCAAGGGGGTGAAAATCCTAAGTCCACAAGATGGACGGATATAATCTAAGTCCACAAAGTGGACGGATCATAAAAGGGGATGAAAATCCTAAGTCCACAAGATGGACGGATATAATCTAAGTCCACAAAGAGGACGGATATTCCCAAAGGGATGAAAATCCTAAGTCCACGAGCTGGACGGATATAATCTAAGTCCACAAAGTGGACGGGTCATCCCAACAGGATGAAGACCCAAAATCCACATGCTGGACGGATATAAACTAAGTTCAATGTGGACGGATCATTGCAAGAAATTAAAAAAAAAATCCAAAGTCCTTAAGCTGGACGAATATAAACTAAGTCCACAAAGTGGACGGATCATCCCAAGAGGATGAAAATCATTAGTCCACAGGAATGGACGGATAAAACCCCATAATTTAAACATAGTGGACGGACAAAATAGTCCGCGAAAGTGTCAGATCCTTCCCCATAGTGAACAGGCACGAAATAGTCCACGAGTGGACGGATAAAAACCAAGTGGGTAAAAATATTAAGTAGACGGACCCATCTACCAAGTCCACAACATAAAACATCCAGATCTATGCAAACAAAATACAAAACTACTAAAGGCAAACAAAATAGCAAACGAATCACCACAACATAATATAAAAAAAAAAAAAACCAAATATTGAGTAGCTACATAACATCCATGACGGATGGAAAATTTTCATAAAATATCTTTTACAAAACAGATCATAGATAATCAAATCATTTCAGCTGGAGGCTGGGACATCTGTTCCTTCCTGACGGACCTCCACGACGTTCTGATCATTTTCAGCCGTCCTGTCCGCCTGAGGCCCGTCGACTTGAGCCCCGTTGACTTGATCCTCATCACCAAAAAGATGGTCGGTGTCATCAGATCTGGCAGGCTGAATGGAGGTTGGCTCGGGAACACTAATGTTTATGGAGGATAGGTCAAGGTCTGGATATAAGCTCTTCACCTGACGAAGAGCATCGTCAAAGCCGTCATTAAAGGAAGACCCTAGCTCCAGCAGAAGGTCGTCGGAGTCGCGATAATCACGCACGGCGTCTACCTTTGCCTAACGGATCTCCTTCTCCTTGTCCTCCAAAACCTTAGACAGCTCCTCCGTCTTCTTTAAGTACTCGTCCCTCGCCCCTTCAGCCATTTTTAACTTCTTCTCCTGGACGACCTTCCAAGCCCTCAGCTGAGTTAGTTCATCATCCGTCGGCTTGGCTTTCTCCCTTAGACGGTCCAGCGTTGTTTCATGACTAAGGCACCGTCCCATAAGCCCCTTCATCATTAGCATGGCCTGAAAGTGAAAAGGAGTTAGCCAATTACTAAAGTCAAAAAACAAAAGTGTAGAAGACGGATCAAATTACCTGAGCTATGTTGAATAGGCCCGTCTCCCCCATAGCCTCGGTGGAATGGTTGCCTAGATCTTCATAATCGTCAGAAGAGATGACGGATGAGAGCTTCTCTAAGGCATACTTCGGGTCCTCTCGTAGGAGGAAGGGCGCCTTCTCCTTCTGGGAGGACGGGCCCGTCATGAGGCCTTTTCCTGCCCCATGCTTCAGAGGGGTAGCGGTTTTGGCATCAGCCATAAGACCCAGGATGGGCTCCAATGGAACCTTGGGCTTCTTCGGTTGACGGTCCCCTCTGGACGGCACTTTCCTTTTTAAGGGAATGCTAGAACCCGTACCTATAGGATCTGCCCCGACGGACTCTTTCTTCTTGGCAGCGTTAGCTTTGATCAAGGCCCTTCTCTTGGCGTCATCCATTTCTGCCAAAGTAGACGGAGCAAATTACAAAAAGAGAGTAGTAGACGGACGAAATTGTTGGAATTAAGATAGAGGCTTACGTTGACGGACTTTCTTGTCGTATTTCCTTGCTACTGGAGAAGGATCAGGTCCGTCACAATACCAATGAATAGTATCGAGGGTGACAAGCTTGGCCTAGGTCCTTTCCTCCGACGAGGTCTTTTAAAAATCTTTTCCAAAAAGCTGAATTCTTCAAGTTCTATCTGGGGGCGCTGACGGACTGAAAAAAGAGAAAGAAGACGGACGTTAAATTTTTATGAAAACTAAATCAAGTGAAATAAAAATAAGTTCTTTTCATATGACGGGTATACCAGACTCAGCTAAAATGCCCCACGTAGTATCTACTGGCATGTGATCCGTCTCCCTTGGATGGCACATCCAACCGTCTCCTTGTATGAAGAAGTAACGGCTCTTCCAGTCTCTATTTGAATCTGGAGTTTCAAAGATAACCTTCAGGACGGAGCTCCTAGGGACGAAGCTATACATTCCCCTCGACTTATCTATCTCGTCTGGATGGTAGCAGTGAAGGAATTCCCTCACCGTCAGCCTACGTCTACCGCCTGACATGGCTCCGTACAGCACCTCCATTGCAATAAAGACTCTCTAGGCGTTTGGGGATATTTGGCTGACGGACAATCCCAAATAATGTAGGAGTTCGCGATGGAGGGAACTCAAAGGGAATCTAAGGCCAGCCTTGAGCACCTGCTCATATATTCCAACACTGTCGACCCCCTTGTAGTAGCATTTCTCTGACTTATAAGGTAGACGGATGGGAATATGGTCAGGGATTTGGTAGTTGTCTCTAATGGTGTTGAAATGTGGCTCCTTGATGGTTGAAGTAAAAGCGTTTACCGTCCACTCCGGTAGCATGACGAACAGCCTAAGTCCGTCCGCTCCCACGACGGATCTAATTTCCTCTACTTGATCTTCAACTATTTCTACAATCTCCATATCCTCATTTGTTGAGGAAGGGGATGATGCAGACGGACTCCTATCCTTGCTCAGATCCTCTCGATTTTTTTGACCTGACGGATACACCTCCTCATAACCCTCTCCGTTGCGAACGACGGACTGGTTACTTGACGCACTAGACATTTCCTACAGGTAATGACAAAACCTAAGGCTATAACGGATGTTGGAAAATATGACGGGAAAAGAAAGGGAATTGTTTTTCATAGTTAAGTTAATACAAGGAGTTAAATATAAGACGGATAGAAATGGCTTACCAGGAAAAAGTAGACGAATAAAAGTGCCGCTGACGGTTGCAGTGAGTGGACGGTCTCTCGCTGACAGATACGACGGTCTCTCTCTGACAATGAAATTCTTCCTGAAAATGAAAAATGAAAGGAGAAGGAAGCAGTATTTATAGGAGAAGTGCACGGAAGACGAAGCGACGCTTCGATCTTATACAATCGCCAATATGAGTGCGACACGTGTCACACACATTAATGCTCCCAGGTCTTATCTGCAGTACTAACACCTGACGGAGTATCTTGAATCCGTCACCCTTGAAAACAATTTGGAATCGATGACCCATAGACATCTCAAACCGTCACCCTTGCTAAGGATTACCGTCACCCCATATTTCCGTCCACTAAAGTATGACGGACTCATGGGGTGAAGGGGGCAACTGAAGAGGCTGGGTTTGGGCTTGAGATGGGCCTGACGGCTTGTCTGCTATGGCCCATCAGAGGACGGGTCCATTAGAGAATTTAGTATAAATCATCAACAAGTTCAAGGCCTATGAGGAAGGTGGAGAAGCCCTTGGTATACTTGCAACACACTTCATAGAGTCCTATAAGGAAAGGATTCCGAATCCATGCTCATGAGAATTCTGTTTGCCACATACATTGATGGAGGATCCTCTCTATAAGGAAAGGGACTTGTCCATCACGTTTGGGGCTCCTTAAGAGAATTTCTACAAGGAAAGACTTCGACTCCAAGTAGGAGTGGTCAACTTTCGACTACTATAAAAGCGCTAGTACTCTCATGAATCAAGGTACGCGTAATTTACCCTCTCTAGTACTCTAGAGTTGCGAGAATACTACTGACTTAACCTTCGGAGAGTATTTGGCCGGCACCACACCGACGCTCTTTGTAAGGCTTTCTTCCTTGTGTTGTGCAGGTTCACGTTCGAGCGCGTAGGTATCGTGTGGCTCACTGGTGAAACTCTCGACCTCATCATTAATCATACTCCTCACATCTTCTTCCACTTTCTTTACCCTATCTTCGTATGGTTCATCCTGCAAGGTCACAACAATATTATAGGAGAAATATAGTGTAACACTTTACACTTATTATCCAAAAAATAAAAAGGGTTGAACCTGCTAATCGAGAAATTCCAAATAATTGCCAATCCATGGTTGTTGTGGGATTTCAATGTTCTAGTCCTTCTATGATCCTATTCTATCTCCAACTCTTATGTGTGTGACAAGAATCTTAGGGCCCGTTTGGATTGAGAGAGAGTGGAGAGGAGTAGAGTAGAGTTGGCAGAAAATAAGCTCATTTTGGGCTAATTCTACTATACTCTACTCTATTCTCCCTCCTTCCCCCACAATCCAAATGGACCATTAAAGATTATATATTAGTAATGTGGCTCATAATTCCCAAAATCACCCTCAAAAGGGATTTACCTTTCCTAAGTACATAAGTACATATTCACATTTCACTGTATGTAATTCTATGTTTAGCTATACAGTAATAGGGGGAAAACAAAAAAGAAAAAGAAAGCCCAATAAAATCTACAGCTAATTCACTAACAATGTTTCTCCGATATTGTTGCTCTCAATTAGTGAAACTAGCCTGTAACCTTATACATATGTATGAATATACTTAAAAGATATACATTAAGATGCATAGTATAAGTTTTACATATATAATTTAAATATTATTGATAGTCATTCTTATATATATTTGTTAACTCCTTAAAAAGTCTTGTAAGAATATTATTAGGTAGAAAATGTAAACTGTCTATTTTTATTTATTTATTTTTTTTATGTTCATTAATTCTAGACTCTTTGGTTTTTGTATGTAATAACTCACTTTGATGAATATTTATGATATAGTCTCACATTTGACTTCAAAATTAAGAAATAAAGATATCTTTAAAAATAAATAATTTAGAACACAAGACGCAAAATTGGACTCCAATTGTAGAATCTAATTGGATTTTCTCTAAATTTGACCTATTAATATGTACTAGTATGTAACTCGTGCTTATGCACGAGAATAATGAGTTGTAGTTATGCTATTAATGTTAGTTTGGATTATTAAACATATATGATAGAGTTCGACCAGGACATTTGGAGGTACTAAAATAATTTTTTCTTGCAATTTTCATGATATTAGTTATGCCAAGTTTCTCATTACATTGCTATTACGTATATAATTTTTAAAATTATTATTGGATACTACATATACAATATCAATTCACAATTATTGTTTGTGAAATTCTACTAAATATAACGCAAAATAAAATAATAAATTTGTCAAATAGTATAAAATAATAAATTGGTCAAATAGTATCTCTTAAATTGAATGAGGATAGGTGTATGAGATTGTTCAGCTCAATTATAATTTGTTATGTTCAATATCTTCACATATAAAATATCTAAATAGAAATAGTATAAAAAATATGCTCATTAGTTCAAAGAAAAAATGACAGTAAAAATCTAAACTATTTAATTTATATGGGAAGCTAACAAAAGTAAAATCCAAGAATGGAAATTGTCTTATTGCTTTTCTGAATGAATCATACAATCATACAATCTCTATGTCCCTCAATATATGCATTACAATCAACTAACTAACTGCCCTGCACCAAGTGCTTGACAGCTAGCTAATCCTAACTAACTGCTTCCCTACAACTCATCAACTAACTAACTGTCATAACAGCAAGTCAGCAAGTACCAACTGACTCACTCACTATCTCACCCTCACTACATCACCAACAATACCTATCATATATATATATATATATATATATATATATATATGAGATTTACTAACGTGTGCCCTTAGGACATATAAAACACACAAATATGTGGGAATAAAAAAATAAGAAAAAAAAAGAAAATATGAAACACACAAATATGTGGTGTGGATGGTCGTGGTACAATATTCTTTTATCTGTCACTCCAAATTGAGGGGACACAGATCACCCCAAATTGACAAAATCTGCATGGCACTGAAAAAATAAAATAATTAAAATAATTACTTCCAAACTAATCACTAATACAAAGGGACTTATAAGACTATTTTGTTATTTATGCAAGTCACATAATTTATTAAAGAAAAAAGTTTAGCTCTCTAAAACAATTTAGCATTATCTTTCTCCAATCTAGTATATGGCGAATAAAGAAACTATTAATGTGTAATTTTAGTCACATGACTTTTTTAATGAGTGACATGATTTGTTTAAATAACACACATGTCAGTCTTACAAATTATATAGAGTTAAACTTTGTTTTTCAATATAAAAATCACGTGACTAAAACTATACATAAAAATGGTATTTTTAAGTGTCATATAGTGGTTTGGAGAAAATTTTCTTCAAAACCAGTTTGGAGGCAAGCTTTTTCCTTGATTCTTTGTTAGTATGTTTTTATTAAATTTCGGTTAATGTAAAATAATGTACCTAAAAAGATGAGGTTTTAAAATTTTATATATTAGTAAATAAATTTAAAAAAATTTTAAAAAAAAAGTTAGTGGCTAACTCTCTTAATCTGGGTCTTACAAACACATGAGACTCACATATAATAAGGATGGTTGCATGTAATAGCTCCGTAAGATTATAGCTGTAAACAAACCAAATTATCCATGAATAGTCCAAGCTTGGTCTATGAAAATGTTTGTTTATGTTCATTTGTTTAGTAAACAAGCCAAACTGAAATCCAAGTTTAGGCTTGACTATTAAACGAGCCAAGATCAAATATAATAAACTTGTGAACGAGGCTCGATTTAACTGTACATAGTATTATACTTTTATATGTATATTTGTCTAAAAATATACTTATATTTATAGACGTGAGAATGGTTCATGTAATTTTGTAAGTTTATATAATATCAAATTATTATTGTAGTTATTTGATAATATAATCAATTAATTCGTAGTAAAAAAAAATTGATTTATGAAGGTAATAAGTAAATTAAGTAACTCGTGAATAAGTTTGAGCTTAACCGACAATAAAATGAACCAAACTTGAATATATAGTTTTGTTTGACAAAGAGCTCGAGTTCGAGCTCGACTTGTGTTCACAATAAAATTAAATGACCAAGTCTCTAAACCTTTAACAATAGGCTCATTTATAGTTCCACACATAAGATAACAATGTACTTGAGATGAGATAAGGTCTAGATTTTGGAATGTGAGAAGATCCACGATGCCTTTATTATGGCCTATATTTTTGGGGAAAGTGCACTTGACCTAGTGCAATACTTTATGGCTTTCTATAACTTATTCCACTACTAAGACTAGAATTAATACACTCAAAACTATAAAATAAATTCATTTCAAATGGAAATATATATTCTAACTAATTTTATGGTCATTATTTTTTAGTTTTACACAATAAATTTTAGTCATAGCAAGAACATGAATACTATATTTTAGTCATAAGCCCTAAGAACCATGAGCAAAATCAACCTTCTTGAAATTTCTATATTCTATCAAACATAAGGCAAATAACATGTGTGGGGGCTGGGTTTTTCGGCCGCCCAAGCCCAATGGACCCGGGTCAAAAGCCCAACGAACCCCGCAATGAATTTGTAGAGAGTGGGTTGAAGGTCTAGGCACCCGCCGGCGCTCGGGTGGCGTGGACTCCGGCCTCTTTTATTTAAAGAACAAAGGACTTAGATAAAATTACATCTGGGATGGGCTCCTCGGTCATGGGCCGAGGAGGCTCTTACCCCTTTTTCTCTCTCCTCTCCTTTCTCCTTCCTTTCTCTCCCCCAATCTCCTCTCCCATAGGAGCGATTCCTTTACATTATATATCCCCCTTACAATTGATCCTAGCCCTCCATGTGTTGAGCGATTAGGCCCTTTTATTAGATGCTTGTCCCATCAGCCGCCCTCCCAGTCTCTTTGGGAGTCACAGCCTCCAAGGTGATACTGGTGGAGGTCCCTTCCTCATTAATGCGGCAAGGATGATTGTCAGGTGTGTTTAATGCTGAGGTGACCGTTTGGTTCGAGCCTATCCTTTAAACCCTCGGACGTCCGATGATGAGGTCGTCCTCGGACTTGGATTGTCTCCTTGGCTCGGGCCTTCGGCCCAGGAACGTAGTGGGCTGGGCTACCAGATTATTGGGCCCCACAATAGCCCCTCAAAATTTTGCTGTCCGCCTCCTCGGGCGGAGAGGAGGATTTTGATGTCCTCGGATGTGCATTATGTGCCGCTGGGGTTCGGCCCTTTGGGGGTAGAGCGCGAGAAACGTCTGGAGGCCACCCAGGTCCTGAAACACTCTGAGGCCGATCTGTCCAAAGCCCGGGAGGAGCTGAGTGCGATAACCAGTGCCCGGGATACTGCACTGTCCGGCCTCGTCGGTTTTCAGAAGCAGGCCGAGGATTACTCAAAGCGCCTGGCTGAGGCGGAGGAGCAGCTGAAGGCTGCAAGGGGGTTGTTAGCTGATCTACCCCAAAAGGTGGTCGCCGCCGAGTCGGACAAAAAGGCGGCTGAGTGGGCGAGAGACGAGGCCCTTAGGGCCAAGTTAGAGGCTGACCAGGGCAAGGAGGAGGCCTTGGCCACTAAGAGGGAGGCCGAGGAGGAGGCTTACACCACGGGGATGGAAGAGACCGCAGCAACCTTCAGGTCTGAAGTCCCCGCGTTGTGCAGGCGTTACTCGGCCGAGGTTTGGCGAGAGGCTCTTAGGCAGGCTGGGGTCGAGGCCTCATCCGACCTGTGGAAGGAGGAGAACGTGTACTACCCCCCTGCCATCCGCGAGGCGGCTCCAAGTGGTACTGAGGCCGTCGAGGCTGTGGAGGAAGCCGGCACTGCTACGGGTGAAGACACATCAACTGCTGAGCCCGTGGCTGAGCCCGCCCAAGGAAGTGAACCTTCCAAGGTGGCTGAATCAAGTGAGGACCCCGTTGGGGAGGCGCCCCGGGAGGCTGTGGAGTCTGGCGCTGGAGCTGAAGCTCCCCCTGCCGAGGAGGCCACCATTCTTGCTTCGCCTTCGCGGGCCGTCCCCTCTGGCCAAAGTTCAGAGAGCCTTGATGCTGCTATGGTCCAGCCCCCGGTTGGTGGAGGAATATAAATGAGTGAGGCAGGCCCTCCGACCCTGTTGTCTTTCTGGCCTTTTGTATTTTCTTCTTTTTTCTTGTGGTATCGTGACTGTAAGGTGGTTCTCATCATGTAACATTTGTGAACTCAATGAAACGCGAGCTTTGTTTCTTTCCTGTTTGTTGTGGTTGTTTACTTTCTTGAACGTTATTCCTTCCTGCTTTACTTGTGTAATTTTATCTTTAATTGCACCGTGGCCAGTCGCGGCGTCAATTGTTGTAGCGAAGGCATGTGTGCTTGAGTGGGCCCATCTTCCCCTAAGGGCTGGGTAGAAAATTCTTTAGGTTGACACTTAGGTTCTCCTTGATGTGATTGACTTCCCCACAAGCATGAGTCCGAGGACCGTACAGTGCTTTGGGTTCTGGCTAACACTTAGAATTCCCTGAAGTAGTTAGTTTTCCCCATAGGTCTGGGTCCTGGGATCATGCAGCGCTTTTGGTTCTGTCCAACACCTGGAATTCTCTGAAGGAGTTAGTTTCCCCATAGGCCTGAGTCCTGGGACCATGCAGTGCCTTGGTTCTGTCTAACTCTTAGGATCATCTGAGGTGGTTGGTTTCCCCGTGAGCCTGAGTCCGAGGATCGTGCAGAGCCTTGGTTCTGCCTAACACTTAGGTTCATCCCAAGCATTTAGCTTCCCCGTTAGCCTAAGTCCGAGGGCCATGCAGTGTTTTGGTTCGGTTGCCGCCCTCGAGATAAGTGGCCAGCTCCCCATAGGCTTGAGTCCGAGGACCATGCAAGACCTAGGTACAGTTGCTGCCTTCAAGGTATGTGGCCAGCTCCCCGTAGGCTTGAGTCCGAGGCCCATGCAAGACCTAGGTACAGTTGCTGCCTTCAAGGTATGTGGCCAGCTCCCCGTAAGCTTGAGTCCGAGGCCCATGCAAGACCTAGGTACAGTTGCTGCCTTCAAGGTATGTGGCTAGCTCCCCGTAGGCTTGAGTCCGAGGACCATGCAAGACCTAGGTACAGTTGCTGCCTTCAAGGTATGTGGCTAGCTCCCCGTAGGCTTGAGTCCGAGGACCATGCAAGACCTAGGTACAGTTGCTGCCTTCAAGGTATGTGGCGAGCTCCCCGTAGGCTTGAGTCCGAGGACCATGCAAGACCTAGGTACAGTTGCTGCCTTCAAGGTATGTGGCGAGCTCCCCGTAGGCTTGAGTCCGAGGACCATGCAAGACCTAGGTACAGTTGCTGCCTTCAAGGTATGTGGCGAGCTCCCCGTAGGCTTGAGTCCGAGGACCATGCAAGACCTAGGTACAGTTGCTGCCTTCAAGGTATGTGGCTAGCTCCCCGTAGGCTTGAGTCCGAGGACCATGCAAGACCTAGGTACAGTTGCTGCCTTCAAGGTATGTGGCTAGCTCCCCGTAGGCTTGAGTCCGAGGACCATGCAAGACCTAGGTACAGTTGCTGCCTTCAAGGTATGTGGCTAGCTCCCCGTAGGCTTGAGTCCGAGGACCATGCAAGACCTAGGTACAGTTGCTGCCTTCAAGGTATGTGGCTAGCTCCCCGTAGGCTTGAGTCCGAGGACCATGCAAGACCTAGGTACAGTTGCTGCCTTCAAGGTATGTGGCTAGCTCCCCGTAGGCTTGAGTCCGAGGACCATGCAAGACCTAGGTACAGTTGCTGCCTTCAAGGTATGTGGCTAGCTCCCCGTAGGCTTGAGTCCGAGGACCATGCAAGACCTAGGTACAGTTGCTGCCTTCAAGGTATGTGGCTAGCTCCCCGTAGGCTTGAGTCCGAGGACTATGCAAGACCTAGGTACAGTTGCTGCCTTCAAGGTATGTGGCTAGCTCCCCGTAGGCTTGAGTCCGAGGACCATGCAAGACCTAGGTACAGTTGCTGCCTTCCAGGTATGTGGCTAGCTCCCCGTAGGCTTGAGTCCGAGGACCATGCAAGACCTAGGTACAGTTGCTGCCTTCCAGGTATGTGGCCAGCTCCCCGTAGGCTTGAGTCCGAGGACCATGCAAGACCTAGGTACAGTTGCTGCCTTCAAGGTATGTGGCCAGCTCCCCGTAGGCTTGAGTCCGAGGACCATGCAAGACCTAGGTACAGTTGCTGCCTTCAAGGTATGTGGCTAGCTCCCCGTAGGCTTGAGTCCGAGGACCATGCAAGACCTAGGTACAGTTGCTGCCTTCCAGGTATGTGGCCAGCTCCCCGTAGGCTTGAGTCCGAGGATCATGCAAGACCTAGGTACAGTTGCTGCCTTCAAGGTATGTGGCTAGCTCCCCGTAGGCTTGAGTCCGAGGACCATGCAAGACCTAGGTACAGTTGCTGCCTTCCAGGTATGTGGCTAGCGCTTGGCATCTGGAGCGGTTAGTTTCCCCATAGGCCTGAGTCCGAGGACTATGCAGTGCCTTGGTTCTGTCTAACGCTTGGCATCTGGAAGTAGGGGTTTGTCCTCGGTTTGCTTTACTGAGGACAATTCCTCCTTCGGGAGGCTCATGATCTTGCACGTGGCATTGATCTCATCTCCATCTCGAGCCCTCATCTCTGTCATTTGCGAAGCGTCCTTTGGCCGTTCGTATTCCGCGCCTGACGCTTCAGTGCGCGAGACGCGCCTTCATTAATGGCCTCGTGAATTGGTGGCTTCATTATTATCCAACGCTTCGGTAACCCTCTTTTTGGGCTCCGCGTGAATTAATTCTCACCAACCCTATACCTCTATATAAGGCCTTCTGAGGGGAATGGTTTCCTCATACTCCATGAGCTACCCAACACAAACAGAAAGAACACACCTTTCTAGCTTCTCCATCCCCTTTAATAACCCCGCCGGAGTTGTGACCGGAGTCAGTTGGTATGAGGCGTTTTTGGGCGGGTGTGAGGACATCCGCGCCAAGAACCGTGGTGGCCACAGCCCCCACTGGGCTTTTGGTGCGGCAGAATCTAGGCGTAACCCCGATGGCGCCATGCACGGTGGCCCGGAGGGATATTGTTGAAGTACCTAACGTCCCTCCTCAGAGCGCACCCCCGACGGAGGAGACATGCGAACTCTCATTACGGGCAGTGCCCGAGTGTTGCCGTCACCGACGGCCAACGCTCGTGGAGGTTGGAGAGAATCAAGGGAACATCATGGGGAGGGCGTCCCGGAGCCCCTGTATCTGCTCCTCGCTTTGTTCAAGCTCCGCCGCTCCGAGAAAGGAGTCGTTGAGGGCCTTGGAACGAGCTAGCCCCAGCCCCCTCCAGCCCGCTTATTGTCAAGTTCTCCCATTCTCTTTATGCCAATAAGAGCACGGGTTGACACTTCCCTCTAGCTAGTTTTAGGATTGGTCCACCTGGGCCTCTGATTGTAGGACTAGCTGGTAGGAATAATTGTAAAACAAGCTTGCCTGAGCCTCTGATTGTAATCTGTAAATTTTTCTTTATGAAATAATAGAAAGTCTTCTTTTTTTTTACTGATAAATCTCTTGTCTTCCAACTTTTATCTTTCTGCAATGTTCTTCTTTTTGATGGTTTTTTTTTGCATCACCGTCGATCTTCCATAGAATGGTTACTTAGGATGGTCACCCATTGCGCCCACCGGTGCACTAATCCTCCCCACAGACGGCGCCAATTGTGGGGGCTGGGTTTTTCGGCCGCCCAAGCCCAATGGACCCGGGTCAAAAGCCCAACGAACCCCGCAATGAATTTGTAGAGAGTGGGTTGAAGGTCTAGGCACCCGCCGGCGCTCGGGTGGCGTGGACTCCGGCCTCTTTTATTTAAAGAACAAAGGACTTAGATAAAATTACATCTGGGATGGGCTCCTCGGTCATGGGCCGAGGAGGCTCTTACCCCTTTTTCTCTCTCCTCTCCTTTCTCCTTCCTTTCTCTCCCCCAATCTCCTCTCCCATAGGAGCGATTCCTTTACATTATATATCCCCCTTACAATTGATCCTAGCCCTCCATGTGTTGAGCGATTAGGCCCTTTTATTAGATGCTTGTCCCATCAACCGCCCTCCCAGTCTCTTTGGGAGTCACAGCCTCCAAGGTGATACTGGTGGAGGTCCCTTCCTCATTAATGCGGCAAGGATGATTGTCAGGTGTGTTTAATGCTGAAGTGACCGTTTGGTTCGAGCCTATCCTTTAAACCCTCGGACGTCCGATGATGAGGTCGTCCTCGGACTTGGATTGTCTCCTTGGCTCGGGCCTTCGGCCCAGGAACGTAGTGGGCTGGGCTACCAGATTATTGGGCCCCACAACATGGATACTGGAAATTAATTTGTAATTTAATAATAAAAATATCATGAATGATGGCATAATGGAATTTCCAATATGATAGGCTGTTGGTTTTTTCAAAGGCTAGCTCTTTGTATGTAGAATTTTTTTTTCTTATACTGGAAAATTAATTTGTAATTTAATAATAAAAAAATCCTGATTGAGGTCTTTTCAGGGGCTAGCTCTTTGTATCTAGATTATTTTTTAAATTTTTAATAGGTATTTATACTTGAAATGAAAATTCTGGAGGCTAAGAACTAAATAATAATAAAAAATTCCTGTACATATTTTTAATTTTTAATAGGTATTTATATTTGAAATTAAAATTCTAGAAGCTAAGAACTAAATAATAAAAAAAATCCTGTACATATTTTTATTTTTTAATTTTATTTATACTTAAAATGAAAATTCTAGAAGCTAAGAACTAAATAATAATAAAAATCTTGTACAGGATTTTTTTTATGTACGGGATTTTATTTTTATTTTTTTTATTTTACTTAGTTCTTAGCTTCTAGAATTTTCATTTACACATGGACTTACCTTTTTTTTTTTTTTTTTCATCAATTACACCCTGCCATATTACAATTATATAAAAAAATTGTAAAAAATTTGGTAACTTGGGACTTTTTCTTTTCGCCATGGTTGTTTTCCCAGCCCATGAGCTTAGAGCATTCCCATTAAGGATGCTAAAAGGGGTATATGCTAAATTTTAGCATCAAAACACCAAAAAAGCAACTCCATCAAAGCTTTCAAATGGTAAAGTTTTTGGCATACTGCTACAGTGGGCTTGTATTAATACAAGCTCACTGTAGCTTGAATTGTAAAAAAAAAATAGTTTTTTATTCATGTTGGCTGAGGTGGTTGGTTGGGTGTTTGTGTTAAGTTGTTTTATTATTATTTTAATGAGTAGTTTATATTATTTAAATGAAATGGTAAAAAATATAGAAGTTTTGATGTTTGATGTATCTTAAAATGGGATGGTATAATAAATAAAGTAGATTTTTGAAGTGTTAAATGCTAAAAATTTTAAAACTCTTGATGAGAATGCTCTTACTAGTAAGCATTGGACCAAGTGTGTGGTTTATTTTATTTTATTTATTAAAGCGATTCCCTTCAAATATGGGATGGACCCATTTGGGTGTAAGCCCAGTGTTGTCATCATTCTCGTACACATAAGTTTTGAATCACAAGATTTTGGCTGACACAATGACACTGACGTACGAAAAGCTGGATCTTCTTTTTCTGAATCTTCTTATTCAAGAAAAATAAAAATAAAAAGGAAAATGTTAACAAACACCACCTGGTGCTTGTTAAGTACATAAAAAGGCCAAAAAAAAAATGTCAGAAAAAGTCAAAAAAACACCAAATAGTATTTACAAAACTGAAAAAATGACATAAACAGCACAAAAAAAAAACAAAAAAAACAAAAATTTTGTCAGAAAAAAAGTAAAAACAAAGAAAATATAAAACACACAAATATGTGGGGAAAATATGATACACACAAATATGTGGTGTGGATGGTACTATAGTCTGTAACTCCAAATAATGGTGTTCCATTTTCCCCCAGACACAAATATGTTTCCTTAGCTTCTAGAATTTTCATTCCAAATAGGGCACTAGCGGGCTTAGAAGATTACCATAATCTCTTACGTTGGCCTTCAATCATCTTTCGACTTTGCAATGATTTGGGTACTGCAATGGTATGCTCTTTCTTTTTTGGCATTGAATCAAAATTCTAAGAACTCATTAAGAGTCGCAGTGATTTATCTACGTTGACAAGCTATTATATAAAAAAAAAATTTGATACGTACAGGCGGAGTTAGAGAGAGGTGAAACAGCAAATTCAATCCTGTGCTACATGCGTGAAACAGGTCTTTCTGAAGATTTTGCTCGAGAACATATAAGTAATTTGATTCATAAAACTTGGAAGAAAATGAACAAAGATCGGTTCAACGATTCTCCATTTGAAGAACCTTTTCTAAAAACAGCAATTAACCTTGCTCGGATATCCCATTGCACATACCAGCATGGAGATGGGCATGGTGCCCCAGATTCAAGATCAAAGGACCGAGTTCTATCATTGATAATAGAACCCATACCATGTTATGACCCTAGCACAAACTTCCACAGCCATATCCACCTGTATATTGTTAGTTAAGCTGCCTATGCTTAGTTTGTTATACTTTGGCAAATTAGGCACATCTTTGATGGTTAGTTATTCCTGTTAGCCAGTCACAGCCATGTACGGCCATGTAGCCAAATATAAAGGAATAAATCTCATTGTAAGCTGCTCATGTTGAATAGTAATGAAATTGCTCAGTTTTACATTTAGATACTAGCTTGGAGGTTTGATTCCATTGAAAGGATCACTAAAGGTTTAGTTCCCTAACTGAAAGAGCCAATAATCTTCTTTAATTCTGTGTGTTGCCAGAACCATTGAGCTCTTAACATACCAACAAGTGGTTAATAGAAATGGGTTCTCAACACACCAAAAGAAGAAGAAGAAGAAGAAGAAGACAGGGTCTCTCTTCCCCCAAATCAAAAACATTTGGAGCATCATATACAATTACATAATTCTAGAAGTAAATTTTTTATTTTTTATTTAAAATTTTTTTTTACCTAGGAATATAATTGTACCTAACCATGTGACTTCTTCTTTTTTTTTTTTTTTTTGGTAAACAAGGATAATGCATTAAAACTAAAGAGAATAAGTCTTAGGACAGAGCCTGTTTAAGTACAACCCATTAGCATCTTCCTCAAGAAAGGATAAAATATCCGCAGGCAGACTATGATAAACAACAAAATCTAAAACTTGACTTGATCCTATCTTAGCAAGCTTGTCAGCACACCGGTTCACTTCACAATAGCAATGCTTAAAACAAATATGGTGTAACCGAGTAGCTAATGTCCTGCAATCATCCAAAATAGGTGACACTATATTATTTACATAGTCAGGGTTATGTAAAACATCTATAATAGCTTTAGCATCTAACTCTACTTCTATATATTCAAAATTCCTACTGCAACATAAACTAAGCCCATCCCGAAGCCCCCACAACTCGGCAATGAAGTTATTTGTGGCACCAATCCTTTTGGAAAAGCCTGTGATCCACTGTCCTTGCTCGTCTCTAATGATCCTTCCATATCTAGTCTTATTTAAGCCTCCCATTGATGCCCCATCAGTATTTAAGCTTTTCCCATCTGAATGGCTTCATCAACATACATTTAATCTTGATAATAGAGAATGCATAAAAGGTGGAACTCCATGGCTCTACTCGTAATCTTCGCCGCTAACCTGGGATTTTGGGTTTTCCTATTAAAAACCACTTGGTTTCTACTCTTCCATATACTCCAAATGGCAAAAAGGAAGGCTATTCTCCAAGGAGGAATACGAACATCTTGGTAGTCCACCATACTCCCATTCGACTCGAGCCACACTTGAAGATCATCTGACCCGAAATTCCGATCAGCCCATTTTACTCCCAGCTGAATCCATATGGGTTTAATTTTTCTATAATCACACAATGCATGAAGGATTGTTTCAGGGTCCCATAAACATATAGGACAGGTAGCATCTTCTAGCATTCCCCTTCTCACAAGGCAATCTTTCACCCTAATGCTATTATGGAGACATTGCCAAGTAAAAGTTTGAATTCTTGGGAGGATATCCACTTTCCAAATCCACTTACCTGGGAAATTTTCAACATAATCTTCACCCATCGCAAACTTATGGGCGCTTTTGAGGTCAAAGTTACCTTGAGTCGAAGCAACCCAAGCTAATTTGTCCCCACCAGTTGATGCTAAAACGCATAGGGTGGCTTGAATAATATACTTAATGTTCTATGGAATCTTAAATGAAAGACAGCCCCAATCCCAGGTGCCATCTTTGAGGATATCATGAATGAGCTACTGATCCTCCAAAGATAGTGGGACTTGAATCATTTGGCAGATTGGGCCTTCAAATGTCCAGGTGTCAAACTAGAAACTGAGGTTGCTATTTCTACCAATCACCCACTTAATACCCCGATTAAATGTGTCTGCCCCCTTCTTCATTGTTGACCAAACTCAAGAGTAGGGGAGTTTGTTTGCATTTCTAGATTGAAGTCTTTGATTATTACAATACTTAGATCTCAGCACCTGAGCCCAGGGAGCGTCATATTCTATGTCTGCCCCCTTCTTTCTTTGGTTTTGTGACCTTGTGCCATCTAGCCCAATGCATCTTCTTCACTATTTTAGTCGATTCCCAAAGGAAATTTCTGTTCACACAGTCCAAGCCTTGCATGATACGACTAGGCAAATGGGAACATTGCATCACATAAGATGGAATGTCTAAAGACAAAGCTTGGATCAACACTGCTCTACCCACCAATGATAACAAGTTGGCCTTCCAACCCACTAACTTCTGCTTTACTCTATCCAAAATAAAATTAAAATCTTGAGATGAGGAGCTAGGATTCTTAATGGGAATACCAAGATATTTCCCCAGATTTGGGGTAAAAGCAAACCCAAGGATATCATTTAAGGACTCTTTCTTGTCTCGGTCTACGTTTGGAGAAAAGTAAACCTTGGATTTAAATTCGCTAATGGTTTGGCGAACACAACACAAAACTCGTCCAAAATATCTCTGATAGTTGAGAAATTTATGAGATCTGCTTTGGCAAATAGAATGAGGTCATGCAAACATCAAATGAGAGAAGGCCAGTCCACTTCTTAAAGCCTTAACCGGATTCCATAGTTTGTTGTTGCACTTTTCTTCAATGAGCTAGCTGAGATAATCAACACAGAGAATGAAGAGATACAGGGACAGCGAATCTCCTTGTCTAATTCCCTTAGAGGGGAGGATCGAATCCAGAAGGCTTCCATTAAAGAGGATTAAAGTAGTGACCAAAGACACACAACTCAGGATAAGCTCAATAAGATTGGTAGGGAGATTGATCCTGATCAGCATACTCCTTATGGAGCTCCATTCAAGCTTATCTTAGGCTTTTTCCAAATCTATTTTGATGGCGATATAGCCCAATATCTTAATCTCCTCTTTTCTCACCGAAGCCCCATACTCTCTTTTTCCTTTTCCTAAAGTCGAGCCTGCCATTGAGTATTGCTCGAAAAATCTTTGATCGAGGAGGTTAAGGAAGAAGTAGAAATATCATTGAAACCCTTCCTAATAAATTCCATAATATCTAATTCCTCGTACAGCCACTCTCTTACTCGATTTTTAATAGCCATAATTTGATTTCTCTTCCTTCTAACCAAATTTGGTACATGATAAAAGGTGGTGTTTCTATCTCCTTGAACCATTCAATTGACCATAGATTTATGAGCTCACAACTCTTGTTCCTGCCCAAGCACCACATCCAACTCCTATAGGACCTTTTCTTCGAGATCTAGCAGGGAGTTCGATGGCCTTTTGGCAGCTACTTTTTGAATTCCATTCAACCTTGCCATGATCCTCTTCTTCTTCATAAAGATATTCCCAAACTGCAATTTATTTTAGACCGCGGCTTCACATTGAAATGTTTTTATGGCCTTAGCCAGTCTAGGAGACCGACTCCACACATGCTTCACCACCTTGGAAAAGGTCACATCAGAAAGCCAAAACTTCTGGAATTTGAAGGGCCTGGGCCGGTTTGTCCGTACTATATGTTGCATCTCAAGATGGATTGGGCAATGATCTGAGTGGCATCTTGTTAGATGTAACACCCTTGCCTCAGGATAGAGCAAGCACCAGCTTAGGTTGACGAAAATTCTATCGATTCTTTCTTGAATTAAATCCTGCACCCCACTTCGGTTTGTCCAAGTGAAGCGAGGCCCAATGAAGCCTAGATTGATCATGTTACATTTGTCCAAACAGTCCTTAAGTAGCAGGGATCGGTTCACACTTACAAGCCTTCCCCCAAACTTATCCTCCACAATGAGAGGCTCATTAAAATCCCCAGCTAGCACCTAGGGCATATTATGTAGTTCTACAACTTTAGACAAATTACTCCATAAAACCTGCCTTTCGGCACTCCTAAGACTTGCATAAATTGCTGAAAGAACCCAAGAAGAGTTAAAACTCCGTACCTTGATGGTAACATGAATTTCTTGCTTTGTTTTTGTAAAAGGAGAAACCTCCACCTTGTCTGAATTCCATAGCATCCAGAGCCCACCTACATACCCTATAGTGTCCGTATGGATCACCCCATCAAAGGGAAGCCTGTCAGTAATTTCACAAGCTCTATCACCCCATCTTCATCTTTTGTGCTACAACACCCCATTTGTAGGATTGTAATTTCACAAGCCTGTCAGAATTAGCGTCAAATTGTGCTGCTACACCCCATCTTCATCTTCTGTGCTAAAACATAAAGATTGAACTCCATGGTTGGTTGAAATATCTGAATCAATTTTATGGTTGCTCTATTCCCTATGATGCAAGTGGATATTGACTGATCTTCCAAAATCCTCCATTCCGACAAGAACTCGCTCGGGTTCACCTCGCACAGGATTGGCGTTGGGGAAATCTGGGGTAGCGACTCCCATTTCAGTCGATGCTCTTCCATCGGTGAGTGCACATCCGTTAGGAAATCCCACCACGGGTTGAGAACCTCCTTCCACGCTAGGTCTGTCAACGCCATCGTTCCGTCTTTGACGCTCTTCGCCGTTAGTGGAAAAATAAATTTCCACGCCTTCGCAAGTCTGATGTTGAACCACCATATTACATGGGTTGGTTTTACCCGAATCTCGGTTATCAGTCTAGACGTGGCAAAATGGGCGAGTCGGGTGGGGTCAATCGGGTCGCGGGTCAAAACGAGTCATTTTTAAACGGGTCAATCGGGTTGCGGGTCAATTGGATTGCGAGTCGGGTCGGGGGACCAGTCAAGTTGACTCGTATTTTTCAAACAAGGTTTTTTTTTTTTTTTTTGAAATAGATGCAATTGGTCAATTGTTTCTGAGTTTCTTAACTGTGATTAGATTCTCACTAGTGATACTGTTACCACTTACCAATTATCACTAAACACTTGATACCTAAATTTGGTGCAACTCTTGTTCCAGCATTCTAGAAGCTAATCTTGGTATAATCTTCGATCTGTTTAAAGTAGGAAGAAAAAATGAAAGTGGCAAGTAAAGAATGACAAACTATAATGGAGTACATAATATATTAAGTGAAGAAGAATAAGTAAATATTTTATAAGAATTACACATCAATTTCAATCTACTCAACGTAACGGGCGGGTTGGGTCGGGTTTGGGTCGGGTCAAGTCAATCGGGTCACAGGTCATTTTTAAACAGGTCAATCGGTTTGCGGGTCAAACGGGTTGGGTCAGAAAATTTTGACCCGTTTTGCCATGTCTAGATCACCACCTCTAGAATCTCTATCACTGCTCCCTCTAAATTGATAGCCCCTCTCTGGCCAGGAGCCAGTTGCAAAGCTATTGATAAACACCCCAATTCGCATAGAATAATTGTCAGTTGATTCTCAGCCAATTACCAACCAGCCACTTGGAGCTGTGATTGTGGGCAGTCCTTAAATAAATTCCACATCGTTTGTGACTAGGCGTCTTTAAGCTTTTTTTCTCTTTTTTTTTAATCAAATAATTTTAAATTATTTACTTAGATTTTTTTTAATCTCACTTTTTTTTCTGTGTAATAACATTTTTGACAATTTCCAACAAATTAAAAAAAAAAAAGTATGAATAAAAAAAAATTAATCCAAAGATTCCAAACGCGCACAAACATATAACGTGCATGTTTTTTATATATATATGTGTATATTCCCTTGCCTCATCCCTTTTCTCCTATATGTGTGTGTGTGTTTCTCAAATAAAAAAACATATATATGACATTGATTAAAAAAAAAAAAAATGCACGTCATGTGTTTTTGCGCGTTTCAAATCTTTGGATTAATTTTTTTTTATTCAAACTTTTTTGTTTTTAATTTGTTGGAAGTTGTCAAAAATGTTATTACACAGGAAAAAAAAAGTTAAAAAAAAATCTAAGTAAATAATTTAAAACTATTTGACTAAAAAAAAAGAAAAAAAGAGAGAGAAAAAACTTTAAAGACACCTAGTCATGAACAATGTGAAATTTATTTAAGGACTGCCCACAATCACAGCTCCAAGTGGCTGGCTGGTAATTGGCTGAGCATCAACTGACAATTATTCTATGTGAATTGGGGTGTTTATCAACAACGAAGTCACATAGCAAGGTACAATTATATTCCTAGGTAAAAAAAAAAAAAAAAAATATTTACTTCTAGAATTATGTAATTGTATATGATGCTTCAAATGTTTATGATTCGGGGGAAGAGAGACTTATATATATATATATATATATATATATATTATGTGTTGAGAACCCATTTCAATTAACCACTTGTTGGGTATGTTAAGAACCCAATGGTTCTGGCAACACACAGAATTAAAGAAGAATATGGTTCTTTGAGCCAGGGAACTAAACGTTTAAGGGGCTTTTGCTTCGTTGTGACGTGCTTTTAATATGATGCACATTATGATGATATAATATAAAATTTTTTGGTTTATTTTATTTTTTATAACATTACTATAATTTAAAATTACAGAATATATCACATTATCTTAATCTCATCACATTCCTAAACAATGTAAAGTTGTATTTTTGTGTTAAGATTACATTAATATAAGATTACAATAACGTAATATTATGGCGTAATGTAACATCACGGTGAACCAAACACTCTTAGTGATCTTTTAATTGGAATCAAACCTCCAAGCTAGTATCTCAATGTAAAACTGAGCAATTGCATTACTATTCAACATGAGCAGCTTACAATGAGATTTATTCCTCTATATTCGGCTACGTGGCCGTACATGGCTGTGACTGGCTAACAGGAATAACTAACCATCAAAGATGTGCCTAATTTGCCAAAGTATAACAAACTAAGCGTAGGCAGCTCAACTAACAATATACAAGTATTTATGTCTAAAGGTGGATATGGCTGTGGAAGTTTGTGCTAGGGTCATAACATGGTATGGGTTCTATTATCAATGATTGAACTCGGTCCTTTGATCTTGAATCTGGGGCACCATGCCCATCTCCATGCTGGTATGTGCAATGGGATATCCGAGCAAGGTTAATTGCTGTTTCTAGAAAAGGTTCTTCAAATGGAGAATCGCTGAACCGATCTTTGTTCATTTTCTTCCAAGTTTTATCAATCAAATTACTTATATGTTATCGAGCAGAATCTTCAGAAAGACCTGTTTCACGCATGTAGCACAGGATTGAATTTGCTGTTTCACCTTTCTCTAACTCCGCCTGTACGTATCACAAATTTTTTTTTTTTAATAGCTTGTCAACGTAGATAAATTACTGCCACTCTTAATGAGTTCTTAGAATTTTGATTCAATGCCAAAAAAGAAAGAGCATACCATTGAAGTACCCAAATCATTGCAAAGTCGAAAGATGATTGAAGGCCAACGTAAGAGATTATGGTAATCTTCTAAGCCCGCTAGTGCCCTGTTTGTGATACTTGGACTCATTAAAAAATAGGCGTGAACTAGTATTAGAGCCCCTGATACAGACATCCATGCATTGTCTAAATAGTCCTCAGACGATGGTGTGCGTTTATAGTAACGCCACTTTGTTTCTTGTAGGAACGCCTTGCATAAGTCCCCCCACTAAGATAAAAAGAAGAAATTGCTAGTTACATTTAATTTCTCCGTACTAAAATTATCAATTTAAAGTAATTTTGAACAAATATTAACATTGGAAATTAAATTGCTATATATATATAATACATACCGCTTTTGTTAGGTATGGAAGAATATCCACTCCTTGCTCTTTTAAAGTGTCATAAACCATCTCGTTAACAGTGTTATAGAGAGCTAGAAAACATAACTTCATATACTCAGGGAGATCTTTCACGGCCTTAACATCCCATCTGCTTGAAAATACTAAATTAGAATCCAAGAAAAACTTAACTCTAATATAGTGATGGATACTACTATAGTACAAACCTTTGAACGATATCGGTAAACATCTCCAGTTCTTCCAAAGTGGCATAAACATCGTAGACATCATCAATGATGGTTATTAGTGAAGTCACTTTTGTTAGCCCCTTACGGCAATTACTAAATTGAGGCTCAAAGACCATTCCAACCGTCCAAAAGAAGCATTCCATTAATCTGTCTCTGGCGAAGCTCAATTTGTTTCCAAGGCCCATTTCCTTCCACCATCTAAGAAATACAATAGAAGCTAGCAGATGTTACGACATCACCAGATGCAAATTTATTATAGCACTAACACTGAATAGATATTTAAAAATTATAGGAATAATTTTTTTGATTCATTTTCTGAAGAAAAATTGGTCTCTGGATATGGACAAGATGCAATATATATTTGGGTAAAATAAACTTTTTATGGACAATATGCAATATTATAGGGACATGTTGTGAATTGTACCGTGACATGTCTCTCAGGTCTCTCTGGTGTACTGATTGCACAATGTTGAAATCTAGCTTGGCAAGTTCAAGTAGCTTGCGATTATGAGCTTCCTTCATATTGTATGCATCTATATACCACCGTTGTTCTAGCCTACGCATTCTGCGGTGCAATGGCATCTCCAAAGAGTGTCTCACTTCTTCTTTTAGTGTTCTGCTTACATCTCCCTTAAGGTCCTTGAGATGCATGGTTGTGAATTCCATGGCCTCGTCTAAGAGGTTCTCTCGTTCAAAACCTAGATATGAAGCCTCATGTAGACTTAGCAATCCTTTAATGTCCTTGCTAAGGCACTCCTTGAAATTTCCCTTTTGGTCCTTGAAACAATTAAACATATCTGTGTTTTTTAAGGAAACAATCACACTCTTAAGTTCCTTCCAATAACGACAAAACCAAATTACATACAGTTAAAAGAGTGTGGGTACCTTGAGAGACACCAAACCCATGTTGTCTAAGGAGCCTGAAGCTGAGGGCAGTGTCATGGATACTAGCATTTGTAAACTCTTCACATCCTTTCAAAGTGACAAATCTGTCAAGGGCTCTCATTATTTCTTCCTTGAACCGGTATCCCAAACCGAGCCGTTCAATGTCATCAATTAATTCAAGTGTGGTCAATAACTTCGTATCTTTGTTATTGATCATTCTCCTCACTTCTTCCTCCAGCTTCTTTGCCCTATCTTCATACAGGTCAGCCTGCATGATCATGATATTTGACAATAATTGAGCATATGTAGAAATTGCTGTCTTACGTATATAGAACTAAACATGCATATACTATGATTGTTAAAGATATGTTATGTTCCAAGTTGTACATATGCACATTCCAAACTTCCAAGGAAAATTAGAAAGAAAGAATGTTTCAATTAATAAATGATAGTATAAGAAAAGCAATCCCACCTCATAACCATTCTTCAATGACTGTATATATTCGTAACTCCAGAGGCTCGGCAGGTAATTGGCCGGCTTCCTTTTAGTTGCTGTATTGGAAAGCACTTGTTTGCTCGCCATGCACCGCATATGCCTAGGCCTCAGTGTTCCATGAGGTGTTAAGGAGCTCCAATGGGGCAAGAAGAAGAGATGGACTTGGAGTGCTGCCATAACCGGATAATGCTACAAAGTTTTTGTGACAGGTATATATGCCAAAATGTAGATTTTTCTTTTTTTAGTATTAATGTTTAGATAGCTGAAGTTCTAATGCCAATTATTTGTGAATGTGATCAATTCTATGTTGGCTAATTGAAGGAAGCAAGATGGGAATGCAAGGAAAAATTTAGAACACAAAGGATTGAAAACTAGTTTCTGTTTCTTTTGCTGCAGAGAAGACTGACTTTCTCTTATACACAAAGGCTTTACACTAATAGGTATTTATACTTGAAATGAAAATTCTAGAAGCTAAGAACTAAATACTAAAAAAAATCCTGTACATAAAAAAAAAAAAAAAAAAACCCTGTACAGAAATTTTTTATTTATTTAGTTCTTAGCTTCTAGAAACTAGAATTTTCATTTCAAGTATAAATACCTACTAAAAAAAAATTCTAGATACAAAGAGCTAGCCCTTGAAAAGACTAACAACCTATCATATTGGAAATTACATTATCCCGTCAATCAGGATTTTTTTATTATTAAATTACAAATTAATTTCCAGTATAAGAAAAAAAAAATTCTACATACAAAGAGCTAGCCCTTGAAAAAACAAACAGCCTATCATATTGGAAATTCCATTATCCCATCATTCATGATCTTTTTATTATTAAATTACAAATTAATTACCAGTATTCATGTTATTTGCTTTCGTTATGTTTGATAGAATATAGAAATTTCAAGAAGGTTGATTTTGCTCATGGTTCTTAGGGCTTATGACTAAAATATAGTATTCATGTTCTTGCTATGACTAAAATTTATTATGCCAAACTAAAAAATAAGGACCATAAAATTAGTTAGAATATATATTTCCATTTGAAATGAATCTATTTTATAGTTTTGAGTGTATTAATTCTGGTCTTCGTAGCGGAATAAGTTATAGAAAGCCATAAAGTATTGCACTAGGTCAAGTGCACTTTCCCCCAAAATGTAGGCCACAATAAAGGCATCGTGTATTTTCTCACATTCCAAAATCTAGACCTTATCTCATCTCAAGTACATTGTTATCTTATGTGTAGAACTATAAATGAGCCTATTGTTAAAGGTTTAGAGACTTGGTCATCTAATTATATTGTGAACACAAGTTGAGCTTGAGCTCTTCGTCAAACAAAACTACATATTCAAGTTTGGTTCATTTTATTGTCAGTTAAGTTCAAACTTGTTCATGAGTTACTTAATTTACTTATTACCTTCATAAATCAATTTATTTTTACTACGAATTAATTGATTATATTATCAAATAACTACAATAATAATTCGATATTATATAAACTTACTTACAAAATTACATGAACCATTCTCACGTCTATATATATAAGTATAATTCTAGACAAATATACATATAAGAGTATAATACTATGTATAGTTAAATCGAGCCTCGTTCACGAGTTTATTATGTTTGATCTTGGCTCGTTTAATAGTCAAGCAGCTTGGATTTCAGTTTGACTTGTTTACTGAACAAATGAACATAAACAAACATTTTCATAGACCAAGCTTGGACTATTCATGGATAATTTGGTTTATTTACAGCTATAATCTTATGAAGCTATTACATGCAACCATCCTTATTATATGTGAGTCTCATGTGTTTGTAAAACCCAGATTAAGAGAGTTAGCCACCAACTTTTAAAAAAAAAACTTTTTAAATTTATTTACTAATGTATAAATTTTTAAAACCTCATCTTTTTAGGTACATTATTTTACATTAACCGAAATTTAATAAAAACATACTAACAAAGGATCAAGGAAAAAGCTTACCTCCAAACTTATTTTGAAGAAAATTTTCTCCAACCCACTATGTGACACTTAAAAATACTATTTTTATGTATAGTTTTAGTCACATGATTTTTATATTAAAAAACAAAGTTTAACTCTATATAATTTGTAAGATTGACATGTGTGTTATTTAAACAAATCGTGTCACTCATTAAAAAAGTCATGTGACTAAAACTACACATTAATAGTTTCTCTATTCGCCACATACTAGATTGGAGGAAAATAACTCTAAATTGTTTTAAAGAGCTAAACTTTTTTCTTTAATAAATTATGTGACTTGCATAAATAACACAATAGTCTTATAAGTCCCCTTGTATTAGTAATTAGTTTGGAAGTAAACTATTTTTTTTTTTTTTTTAGTAACAGTGCCATGCAGATTTTGTCAATTTAGGGTGATCTGTCCGCCAATTTGGAGTGACAGATAAAAGATTATTGTACCATGACCATCCAGGCCACATATTTGTATATGGGGGAAAATATCAGCATTATTTGGAGTTACTTATTATAGTACCATCCACACCACATATTTGTGTGTTTCATATTTTCTTTGTTTTTGTTTTTTTATGAGTTATGTGTCTCATTTGTTTGTTTGACATGGGCCAAGCTAGTCGGAGAAGATTGTTTCCTCATACTACCTAAGCAAAACCAGAATTTTTATTTTTATTTTTATTTTTATTTTTCCTGAATAAGAAGATCCAGCCTTTCGTATGTCAGTGTCATTATGTCATTGGGCTTACTCCCAAATGGGTCCAACCCATATTCGAAGGGAATCACTTAAAAAAAAAAAAAAAAAAAAAAAAAAAAAAACCACACTCTTGGTCCAATGCTTACTGGTATGCTCATGGGTTGGGAAAACAACTAGTATGAAACATATTTGTGTGTTTTATATTTTATTTGTTTTTTGTTTTTTTATGAGTTATGTGTCTCATTTATTTGTTTGACATGGGCCAAGCTAGTCGGACAAGATTGTTTTCTCGTACCACCTAAGCAAAACCAGAATTTTTATTTTTATTTTTATTTTTCCTGAATAAGAAGATCCAGCTTTTCGTATGTCAGTGTCATTGAGTCATTGGGCTTACTCCCAAATGGGTCCATCCCATATTCGAAGGGAATTGCTTAAAAGAAAAAGAAAAAGAAAAAAAAAAAAAAAAACCACACACTTGGTCCAATGCTTAGCCGCTTACTAGTATGCTCATGGGTTGGGAAAACAACTATGGCGAAAAGAAAAGGTACCACCAAATTTTTTACTGTTTTTTTTTGTCATAATTGTAACATAGCAAAACGTGATTGGTGAAGAAAAAAAATGAGTTCATGTGTAAATGATGATTAACTAGTTACAATTTTCTACGTCAGAGTTACGGTAAAAAAATTGTGGAATAATTTGTGGTCCTAAATTTACTCACGGTGTAAAACATCTATAGCTCACTATTCCCTTGCTTACATATCCAAATCGAGCGGACAAGATACTACTACCGTAACACTCAAGTAAGAAAGTTACTGCTCTTCAATTATTTTATTTATTAAAAAAATACTGTATATAATGCTTCAAAATATTTATTTTTTGCAATGTTATTATTATTATTATTTTGGATCCATTATTGAAATCATTTATGTCATTTCCACAGTTAAGAAATATTTTACAAAAATTTTCGTGGTTGTATACTAATATTTATTATTATTATTATTGGATGATCAAATACTACATATTCAGCACCAGAAAAAATATCAGGATTGAGAGGCACATGGTTAGCCCATCAATCAGTGTTATAGATTATTGGCTATTTGGCATGTACCGCAAAAATAAAAATTTGTTGAACCAGAACCAATGATTTTGATGATCAAAAGTGGGTTCAATTTTAAGAGAAAAATGAATTTGGATATCAATTCTTGTGGTCGATGGCCCGGTCAAAATCCCACAATACATTTTTATTTACAGAAAAATGTTACGTTCACAATATTAATTTTTATCATAAATTTAGATGACATGTTATTATTGGTGAGTAAAAAAAATTACAATTGCACACATATATGGATTCAAATTACTCTCTCTTTCTCTCTCTCTCTCTCTCTCTCTCTCTCTCTATTTTTTTATTTTAATTTCTTTTGGATGTACACGAGTTTACTCTTTCTTTTTCTTTTTTTTTTCTTTTTTTGTTTATTGAGTTTTTTATGATTTATTTATATTAGACCTTTCGTATTTTACACCTTATTAACTCACTTAGAACAAAAATTATAAATTAAAAAAAAAAAAACTAAAATAGGACACGTGGCGCAAAATTAAACAACAATTAGAATCCAATTTAAAACCTAACTGGATTTTCTTTTAGTCCTGTAGCATTGAGGTAGGTATTTGGTCCAAAGTGTAAAAAAATGTCAAAATAGTTGTTGAGGGTCATTTTTGTAAAAGCCAGCCCAACCCAGCAAAGCAGGCAATGAGAGTGGCAGGCATAGAATAAGACTGTTAGGCCCAAGCGGCAGGAAGAATAAAACACAGGCTCATAACATGAATAAGTGGGTCTTGAGGAAGCAAATGGGCCCAAAGGGCCCGGAAAGAGAAAAATGACACCCATGGGCAGAGTATGATATGAAAAAGCAAGAATGGGCCGTGGCAGGCCTAAGGCAATGTAAACAAAGGAAGTAGGGGTTGATGGCAAGCCCATGAACCCCAAGGATGAGTATGAGGAGATTGAGCCGGGGAAGCCCAATCAAGTTAGTAAAAGCCCATGGGAAAGCAAAGTCAGCAAATGGGCTGGGGAAGCCCAAGGAAAGTAAAAGGGCCACACGCCCAAAGAGAAAAAAGAAAGGGACAATGGAGCCCATGAGTAAGAACACCAGTAGGCTCTCTTAAATCACTGGGGGAAAGAATGAAACGGCAGGCTTGAAAAAGGCCTAGCAGGAACATATCGTCATGGTAGGAAATACCAAGTAATGAAACAAGACATGGATACAAACCAAGAAATGGGCCGAGAGAAATGTGAAACCCAGTGTTAAGAAAAGCCCAGTCCCAAAGGGAAGCAATGAAAGTACAGAACGGCCCACATGAAAGAGCAAAGAAGTATGGTAGACGAATGCAAGCAAAGCTCCAGAGCACAACAAGCACACGGGCCGCAGGCGGGCTTTTGAACGTACATAACAGGAAAGCATGCGCAAGGCCCAGGTGCC
Source organism: Quercus ilex subsp. ballota (assembly GCA_032727855.1). Lineage (NCBI taxonomy): Eukaryota > Viridiplantae > Streptophyta > Magnoliopsida > Fagales > Fagaceae > Quercus > Quercus ilex. The sequence goes on from CM064915.1 coordinate 37,756,125, forward strand.
ACCAGCCTGTACCCAGCCAATATGGGTCATGGTGGGGCCATGGGTCAGTGGAAAGAGGTAAAGGGGGGTGCGGTTTGGTGGTGGGGAGGGGGGAAAAGATTTATTTTACGTTCCCTGTCCAAACCCTTTTGGGAGGTACGTCCTGCTGAGATGACAGACCGCCCAAAAGAGGTAAGGTTGGGGAGGGAACGTTGGGTGCATGCCATAGGAAGAGAGAGAGAGCATTTAAGCCACGGCAGAAGACAGTGCCACGGCGAACAGAAATAAAACCAACCTGTTTTTGTCTGGCAAGGGTAAGCAATGTACAGACGGTGGTCGGCAAGCATGCCCAGACCAGACAAAGGCCGTTAGGGGGTGAAATAGTAAAAAACCATCACGGCAGGCCCTATAAAAGGACCCTTGCCATGCCCTGTAAAAGGGACCGAAAAACAGAGGAAGAGAATAGATAGAAAGAAAAAACTCAAGAAAAAGAAAAGAAAAGAAGGAAAGATAAGAAAACAAACAGTGAGGATAATGGGCATGCACCAATAGATCTTTTCTTTCCTCTCCCCCTCAAAATCCCACTCTCTAGGGAACAGTAAAACAGTAAGAATTTTCCGCAAGCATCTATCACTCAGGTCCGATTCCCTCAAAGTCACTAATCCCCACGGCAGGATATTCTCCTGGGAGGTTAGTTTCATTGAGAATAAGCGTTCTTCCTCTTTGATCTTTTTGCCATTACAGACCCGGTTTTTTTTGCTTGATGTTTATTTTTTATTAACTTCCATCATCGTTCAATCAATTGTTCTTTCTTATAAAAGCCATTGTCATTATTATCATTATTACTACTGTGATATTCGGTTGTCTATTATTAACAAAAGCTACTGCACTCTGTTTTTTCTTTCATTGTCATTATATTTGCCTGCCATAATCTTGTTGTAATAGCTCTGCTTGCCGTAAGGGTGTTCCTGGCAGACAAGGCAAAGTTTGTGCACAAACCGGCCCAAAGTGAGTTACAGTTGGGCCGGTCTCAACTTCCCTACTCAGAAAAAACATTTGGGCCCATTACTGCAGGAGGCAACCCAGCCCAAACGCAAAAAGGCCCCTACAATAGTCACAATAATCTCTTTTTTACTTGTATAAATGCTTTAAATGTTGAATTTCAACCAAATTTGCCATCTCATGTCTTCTTAAACTAGTCAAATCTCTACATTCGGGATTTGAAATTTCTGACTGGCTTGACAATCTTACTAGTCAGAGCCGTCTGCCTGCTGATTTTGTATGCATGAATACACTTAAAGATATATAATAAGATACATAATATAATTCTTATTTATATAATTTAAATACTATTGATAGTCATTTTTATATTTTGTTAACTCTTTAAAAAATTCTTTTTATAAAATTCATTCTTTTGTCTTCTATCCCAAAAACATATCTAAAATTCTTTTCATAAAATTCATTCTTTTATTTTCTATCCCAAAAACAGATCTGAAATTCTTTTTATGAAATTCTTTTTTTTTTTTCTATCTCAAAAACATATCTGAAATTATTTTTATAAAACTCATTCTTTCTTGCATCATAAAACTAGATTTGTATTTTCTATTAAAAATATAAATCATAGTTTTTCATCATAAAATCAGATTTTGGATTTTCTATCATGAAGTCATCGTATTCTCATAACAAAATAAATAAAACGTTTTTAATTTTTTGCATGGAGCAAGATGTAGATCTAGGATTTTTGAATGACATTTAATCATAGATCTAGGAAAACTAACACAACATATTGCATTTCATAATTTTTTGCATGCCATTAGTCAATATATAAGTGTTCCTTGATGCAAATATTTTTCTATCATTTTATTTACAACGCTAAATACTTTTAATGAATATTTTTGTTGTTGATATAATTTGGAGAAAAATCATATTATAATATGTCATATTTTGTGTTGTTGTCAGGTTTTAGTTTATTTGGAAAATAATAGGATATGGTCTAGACAATATATTGTCTACACTATATATTGATGAAAATGATCTTTGTGCAGTATTCTTTCATTGTTTCTAAATATTTTGTTTAACAAATTAGCAGAAAATTATTATGTCTTTGTTATATAATGTTCTTAGATATTTGAGTAATTATTTTTAAGTTTTATGAATATCATCATCTCATTAGTGTATCGTTTGAGATTTTTAAGAAAAAAAATTCAATTTTGTGTTTAAAATTATTTATTTATCTATTTATTTTTCACATGTTGGATTAAATGTTAGATTAAATTACAACCCGCACTTTTTCCTGGAAACAACAGCATATTTCTTTTGCATTACTTCAAAGCCTTATTAAAAAATTTGAATTTGATTATGCATTGCATATTTTGATTGATTACATCATATTTGATATATTTTACATATTCAAGAGAATGAGTTTTACTTTGATGTGAGTTTTATTTTTTCCTTTCTTTTTTATTTTGAATTGTAATTTTGCCGATTTTTATTAATTTTCTAGATATGTTTCTCGATGTTTTTTATTGTACGGTAGAAAAAATTGGGGTCGAGAAAGTTTGTTTAAAACTAAAAGAATAATTTCAAAATTTTATATACTTTTTAATGATACACAAAATGTTATGAATAATTTTTATTAAAAAATTAATATTTTTGCTAACTTACCATTTGCATTCTTGAAAAAAATTATATTGTTTTCATTTTGTTACAACATAAATTATATATATGACATTTGTGATTGTCCTTATAATAAATGGAAATATGATTATGAAATAAATTACTATTTATTAAATTAGGCCAAAGTAATTGTAAAAAATAAATAAATTTAATAAAGCCACTCTAAAAATATTATCACGCGTAACCCATGGGTCAGCGACTAGTAATCAATAAAAATTATATTCACCATCATTTCATATTAAAAAGCCATAACTCTCAAATTTTCACCACTTAGATAACTACCATAGTAAAAACTATAAACTCACTCATCAAATAATTCCACCAATACAAAACTCATATATATAAACACATAAATATCACTTCAAAACTCATAAATCACATGAATATCATTATCAAAGTTTAAATTAGAATAACTTCAAGCAAAAGTGTAAAGCCCACCAAAAATATTAGAAACTTTTACCCCAAATAAAATATGTGAAGGTGTTTAGAAATTCTTAAGAATTTAACAGTGATCTTGCCGAAAAAATGATGGTGGAAATGGTGATATGGAGTGGCACCGATGGAAGAGTGTGAGGGAGTAGGAAGAGCATTTGAGAGAAAAAGAAAAAGAATAAAAGAGAAGAGAAGTAAGATGGCCGGCCAAGAGGCAGAGGATTTAGGATATCTTGTACCCGGCATATATGCCGGGTACAGGATATACCCTCTCGAGGCAGAGAGTGAGATATTTTGAGAGAAAAGGAGTGGTGAGGAATTAAGGGGGTAAGTGAGGGTCACGTGTGGCTCCATAAAAAATCTGATCTTTTTTTGTTTTTTTTTTAAAGGGCTGGTGCGTTACAACACAATGGATTGAGTTCTGTTTCATTTGCTGCAGAGAAGACTGAATTTCTGTTAAACATAAAGGCTTTACACTAATAATAGGTATTTATACTTGAAATGAAAATTCAAGAAGCTAAAAAAAATCCTGTACGTACATAAATATTCTGTGCATAAAAAAAAAAATGCATTTTAGATACAAAGAGCTAGATACCATTATCCCATCATTCATGATTTCTTATTATTAAATTACAAATTAATACCATTATCCCAGCATGAGATTTTAAATTATGTGAGACTTGTTTCTCAAAAAAAAAAAAAAAAAAAAAAAAAAAAAAATTGTGAGACTAAATGGAAACTAAATCCTTAGCATTCATCAATCTAGGCCACATTCATCAATCTAGTAGTTTAAATGTCTTCTCCATTTATTGTGTAGGCCACGTTGCTTAGCACATGGCAATAATCAAACTTAATCAATTTGAAGTATGAACCCCAGATACCGTTGTCCTTATTAATTTAACTTCTCAAAATAAAGAACAAATATTAGACCCCACACTCCATCCACCCCACCCTCTAGCACCCATTTCGTAGCCACTATTGATTTGGGCCGATCGATAAGTTTACAATTTTTATCTTAAGCTCAGACATTGGCCACACATATTTTATCTCTAAATTAGTGAAACAGGTTCTATCATCAATGATAACACTCGGTTCTTCGCTCTCTCATTTGGGGCCCCATGCCCATCTCCGTACTGGTATGTGCATTGGGCAATCCGAGCAAGGTTGATTGCTATTTCCACAAACGGTTCTCCAAATGAAGAATCAACTACTCGCTCTTCATTTATCTTTTTCCAAGTTCTGTCAACCATATTTCTGATGTCTTTGCAAGCACGTTTCTCTGAAAGACTAGTTTCACGCATGTAGCAATAAATTGCATTTGCAGTTTTACCAGTCTCTAACTCCGCCTGTTTTTCAAACGACAAAATATATTAATGTAAAGTAATCTTACCAACTATGATATAGACTTTAAAATCCAGTCTAGCACAAAAAAGAACAACATGGGGGTGGTAAAAAATCATAGAATTAATACCGCGGAAGTACTCAAATCATTGGAGAGTCGAAAAATCATGGATGGCCAACGTAAGAGATCGTGGTATTTTTCTAAGCCCCCAAGTGCTTGCTTTGTGACAGTTTGGTTCAATAAAAAATAAGTATGAACTAGTATGACAACCCCAGATACTGATACCCATGCATTGTCAAGATAGTCCCTGAATGTTGGCGTATCTTTGTTGCAACTCCACTTTGCTTCTTGTAGGAAAGCTTTTAACATATCAGCCCACTAAAGTAAAACATACAAGATACATGCATTAGATTCCTCCACTTGCTATTTATGTGTTAACAGAAAGCAATTATTAACATTTACCGAGGTTTCAATATATATAAATATATATATATATATATATATATATTAAAATCCCTTTCTTTTATGAAATCGAAAAAATGTATTAGCAAGTGCATGTGTGTGGTATAAAAGCATATATAAGACCAAAAAAAAGGTTGAGAATTGTGGCAAAATTTGTAAATTTTTTTGTGATCCTAGCATTTTTTTTTAAATTACTACAAGGTTGTAGTAGGATTGCAACATATTGCATTAACGGCTTTGTTATCAAATAAACTAGAACACCCATTAACTATAAAAGAAAACCTACATGCTATTTATTCATTAAAAGAAACCGATTAAATGGCTACATATATCTACCGCTTTTGTTAGGTATGGAAGGCTGTCTTCTTCATTCTCCTTAAGATTGTCATATGCCATCTCATTAACTGTGTTATAGAGAGCTAGGAAGCTCAATTTCATACAGTTGGGAAGATTTTTCACCGCATTGATATCCCATCTGAAAAAATCATTAAGAATTCAAATTAAAGCTCTGACTAGCTATAATAAAAATTGGAAGGTCGAAGAGTTGGTTAGTATAAACCTTTCAACGGCGTCAGTAAATAGCTCCAGTTCATCCAGAGTACCATAAACATCATAGACATCATCAATGGCGGTTATAAGAGAAGTCACTTTCGTTAACCCTTTACGAAGATGACTGAATTGAGGTTCGTAGGCCATTCCAACGGTCCAAAAGAAGCATTCCATCAGTCTATCTCTACTGAAGCTCAACTTGTTTGCTAGACCCATACCCTTCCACCACCTAAATTCATGTGGGAAGCAAAATTAATTAGTTCCCACTTAACATGCAATCTTTTTTTTTTCTTTTTTTGTAACGTTATTTAGCAAAAGCCCACCTAATTGATCACAAATAAATACATTGAGAATTATCTTACCTCGACATTTCTTGAAGCTCAGTTTGATGTACTGATTGTACAATGTTAAAATCCAACTTGGCAAGTTCAAGTAGAACACCATTGGCATCCTCCCTCGTACTATATGCCTCAATATACCATCGAGCTTCCAGCCTTAGCATTCTATGGTGCAATGGAACCTCCAATGCGTGACTAATTTGTTCTGCGATGCTTTTACTTACATCCCGTTTGAGGTCCTTAAGATGCATTCTTGTGAATGCCAGGGCCTCATCCAAGAGGTTTTCTCCTTCAAAAGCAAGATACGAGGCGTCATATAGACTGAGCATTTCTTTAACATCCTTTCCGAGGAATTCCTTGAAGTTGCCACTATCGTCCTTGAATCTGTTGAATACATCTGGGCTCCATACAGACATTATCCAATAAGATTATGAGGTTATGAGGTTGACACGAGATGAAAAATGCTATAGATATTACAAATTTTATCATAGTAAAAATTAGACATGGCAAAACGGGCGGGTCGGGTCGGGTTCGGGTCGGGTCAATCGGGTTACGGGTCAAACGGGTCACGGGTCAAAACGGGTCATTTTAAGCGGGTCAAAATCGGGTTCGGGTCAATCGGGTTGCGGGTCGGGTCGGGTCGGGTCGGGTTGACCCGTATTTTTCACATGAATTTTTTTTTTTTTTTTTATTATAAAGAAAACAACATGTATCTGTCATTTGGAAAGTTATGCAACAAATTACTTGATATAAAGTGCATTATTTTGAATTCACCACTTATATCAAGAATGAACTCAGCTAAACTTATTAATACTTATTCAACAATTTTAAAATTATACAAATCCTAACATTACTATCTAAAACAAAATAACACGAAGATAAGTAAAACAAATACACAAGTTTTATTTCTAAACAATATCAACATTTCAAATATAAAACAAAATTACAAATGACTTATTGGATAACTCATTTGATAAAGAATAAAAATATATAAGAAATTTACAATCTTGAAAATTAATTTTATAATCTATTATCAGTTGTGGTTGACACTCTATTTCAATTTGAGATATACTTTAAAATTTGATTGCTTACTTATTTATACATGGTCTCTTTTATGAATATCATATTATTGTTAAGCAACACACACTCTAGGAAATATCATAATTTATTTTGAAAAGCCATTTATTTTGGACATAAATTATTAAAAAATAGGTCTAAGTTTTCATAATTTATGCTAATTTGATACTTTAGCTTCACTATTTTCACACTTGTGAATATTTCTCACATGTTTACAATTTTAAATCTAATTTTTAACTCTACTGTAATCAGATTATCTTGGCATGTACTTTGCTATTTGATATCTAAAAATATTTACTCATTACAGAATGTTCAACTATTTATCTTTCAATTAATTTGCATATAGTTATGTAAATGTATCAATTGTTTTCTTAAAGTTCACAATAAACAATTAAACCAATATTGTCTTAGTTTTACTATTTTTTTACCAAAAAAAAAAAATTTTTTAAAAATGGTTCGGGTTCGGGTCGGGTCGCGGGTCGGGTCGGGTTGACCCGCAAAAAACACGGGTCAGGTCACGGGTCAACCCGTTTTTGCTTCAGGTCAAAAAAATCGGGTTCGGGTCGGGTATTTTTCGGGTCGGGTCGGGTCGGGTCAAAAAATTCTGACCCGTTTTGCCATGTCTAGTAAAAATTACAGATTAATATGATAATAAATACGATTGGTGGATTTTAACAATATAATAAATGTATGTCCCAATTTTTTTGGGGGAAAATTGCACTTTATCCACCTGTAGTTTGACCGGTTTTAACTAAGCCACCTGTGGTTTAAAAAATGTCACTTAACCCACATAAGGTGCCCTCCGTTAGACATCCTTAACCGACCTCTCCCTTTTCACCATTAAAAATAGGGGTAAATGTGTCTTTTTTATTATATTTTATGTCTCTCTCCTCTTTTCCCTCCTTCTTCTTCTTCTTCTTCACATAAAACATAAAAGAAAAATATCAAAAAACAAGTCAAGATAAAATTTGTTTCATCATTTTTCATATACATAATTAGCACAAAGTTTTACGAAAGAGGGTAGATAGCAAATAAACCCTCTCTTTTGCTGGGTTCTCTAAAAAAAACCCAGATGTGCAAGTAAAAGAAAAATCTGCAAAAAAATAAAAAATAAAAAATAAACCAGCAGTCTAACAAATCCAACACCACAACCAATTCACTGAACACACAAATTATAGCATCACCAAACTACCACCTCCAACACCACCACCACTGTTTGCCACTGCCCAAAACCCCAAACCGGGATGCAAAAACAAAGAAACAAGAAAAACCCAGCAAAAAAATCTGCAGAGAAAAAAAAATAAATAAATAAAAAAATAAAACCCCAGCAATCTAACAAATCCAACACCACAGCCAACTCACTGAACCATCAAATCATAGCCTCACCAAGCTACCCCCTCCAACACCACCACCGCCGTTAGCCACCACCCAAAACCCCATACCGGGAAGCAAAAACAAAGAAACAAGAAAAACGAAATCGTGAGATCAATTGAGATCAAAGCAGCGGAGATTGGTAGATTCAAATTTTCTGGGGTTAATGGATTTGTGGGTTCAAATTTTTTGGGTTGGTTTAAATTTCCTTATGGTTGGTGGGTTCAAATTTTTTGGGATTAATGGATTTGTGAGTGTAATGGTTTTTCCTATTGTGGGTTGTTAGGATTTGGCATATTTGTTCTATCTATGGCTTCAAAAGAAGATGGAGAATCTTCTGGGTTCCTTTCAATAAATAAAAAAAAAAAACATGGGTTCCTTTTTGTTTTCCCTTGTTGTCTGGGTTCCTTTTTGTTGGTAGTATATACATCAAGAGGAAACAATTATTGTGTTGATTGAACAAGATTTGGGTCACGATATGGGATTTGGGTTTGAAGATTTGATTTCTAAGATGGTAAGAGAGAAGTTGTTCTTCAATATGTTGCTTCTAATTCTGTTTCTATTGTGACTTATATAGTAAAGGAGATTTTTTAACAGAAATGACAGAGATGGGTAATGGGTGTCTAACAGAGGTCCCCCTTAGGTGGGTTAAGTGATAACTTTTAAACCACGGGTGGGCACTTTTAAAACGGGTCAAACCATAGGTGGGTAAAGTGCAATTTTCCCTTCTTTTTTTAATGATTGATGATTGCATTACTTTGTAAAACTTTTACTTTATAAAATGTAGTAAAAATTATAAATTGATATGAAAATAAATATAATGGGCAAATTTTAATAATATAATATATGTATGTCCCAATTACATTTTCTATGATTGATGATTGCATTACTTTGTAAAAAAAAAAAAAAATTATGCAGTAAAATTTGTATTACCTTAATATCACAAAATCTAGAAATCATGACCATATATTGAAAAGAACCCATGATGTCCCAGAAGGTAGATATTTAATTATACCTTGAGAAACATCGTAGCCGTGTTGTCTGAGGAGCCTAAAGCTGAGAGCAGTAGCATGCAGACTCTTCTCTACCCTCTCGTTACAACCTTTTGAAGATGCAAACTTTACAAGGGCTCTTGCTATGTCCTTCTCAAAGCGGTGCCCCAAACCTAATCGTTGAACATCATCAATTAGTTCAAGTGTTTCCACCAAGTCCGCATTTTCATTATTAATCATACTCCTCACATCTTCTTCCACTTTCTTTACCCTATCTTCGTATGGTTCATCCTGCAAGGTCACAACATGATTATAGGAGAAATATAGTGTAACACTTTACACTTATTGACTACTTCATGAGTTTTAGCAAAATATGACAAAAATGCCAACAACCTTGTGGCTCAAAGACGCTACCCAATATCTCCCATGGTGAATTTGGGTTCCAACCCTTTATTCCCCCACTTATTTTAAGGAAAAAAAAAGATAAATAGCTGTTAATTAAGGATAATGATTCTCCCCCACAACTCATATCACATTTTCATACTTGTTTCAGCCCTTTCCACGTTTAAACATGGGTATCACCTTTTTGACATTTTAAAATGTGTATATCGCGTGTACAATTGTGGATATTGTGTGTACAAGTGTGAATAAATATTTAATTGAACTGTTACATATGGTTTGTCTGGTACGTTATTAATTAGCAGTTAACAAACTTCTTATTATTAATCATAGTTAACAAACTTTCTTTGCTTTTCAAAGAAGAGAAATGAAGGGGGGGAGAGGTGATACAAAGGAGTTAAGGAGACGTAGTCACCACAAAATCACTCTTTAAGGACTGCACAAAGTCGTAACTCCAACTGCTTGGCTGGTAATTGGCGGATTGTCTTTTATCTTGGACATGTGAAGTTGGTGCACTTGCCAAGCATCGGAATTGGTGGTGGTGGTGGTGGTGCATAAGAAGAGACTTTTTCGTGGCATATTTTGGTAAGTCACGTGTGAAGGAGCACAAATGGGACAAAGGGAAGTGATGGATTAGTGCCATTCCACTTACAGCTTCTTTCTTTTTTTGATGAATTCCACTTATAGTGGCTAACTTAGGTGTTCGTGATTTCTACACTGATACATGAAAGCTATATATAGAACTTCAATACTTCGCAAAACGCGGAACGCATGGTGAGGGGCCGAAGCTGTGGGGGCCGCAAACAGTCAAATTTGAAGAATAGTCCTCATATCATATATAGAAACACACACGTTAAAATTATTTCTTTGTGAGTTTCAAAAAAAAAAAAAAATTATTTCTTTGTGAAAAATATGAATTAAAGAGACTAAACTTCCTATCTTACTCCATATATTTTGTTACTACTCTACATAACATAATACGTTGGTGTTCTTCTCAAAAATAAATAATAATAATACATGTTGCCATGCATGTTGGTGTAATTTAATTAAAAACATATAAAATTATAGTAATAAGTTTTTTGTTATAAGATATATTATGAAACATTTAATATAGCACATTTAGACAAATAGTTGTCACAAAATTTTTATATCACATTAACCCAAGTATCTTGAGATTAATTTATCCATTATCTTGTTAATTAAGTCATCAATATTATTTGTAATTGGAAGGTTTAGTACATTGAATGCTGTCATTTCTCTTAAAAGCAATGTCCCCACATGAACTCACTTATCATCCCTCCACCAACCACAACTCGCCACATGGGCGAGTTGTGGCATTTGTTGTGCCAAAATGTGTGGCACTAGACTTATTCTAGTTCTTTGGGACACTGAGATGTCGCAAGTGAGGTCACTTTCTGTGTTCACAATCACATTAAAAAAATGTTGAAAAGTGAAGTCACGGGACAACTGGCGTATATGATTTTTTTTTTTTTTTTTTGAGAGACTGGCGTATATGATTAATTTGCTTAAAAGAAGACAAATATCATATATGTTTTACCCTATACTTACATAGACATATTGTTGCAACTTTCATGGGAAGACACTGACAGCACAAAAACAAACATGGAACGCATGGACTTTCACGTGGATGAGAAGACTGAGAAGAAACGAAAATTGTCTGAAATGTATTCCTTTCATAATTTTCAATTGAATATATATCTATTTCATGCATGATTCATATTAAATATGATACTTTATTTTAGAGAAAATAAATAAATTTTCTTAATTTAAACTGAAAAGGGGACTCAAAGAAATCAAAATTTATCCTCTTTATTTCATTTTATACTTGATTATGTGTTTGTTTTATGTTATAGTTAATGATTATTACCTCTTTTATAACGAAAATTTCAATAAATAATTATAAATAATATTTTTTATATATCAATGTCTTCTACAAAAGGGAAAAAAAATAGGAAAATAAAGAAGTAAGAATCTTAATTGAATGAATATATATATATATATATATATATTAACTTTTCAAAAATTATTAAATTATTATAATAGGAGCTAAAGTTCTTTATATAAAAAAAACTTTATCCTTCACTAAATTTAATTTATAAGCAATAAGATTTAGAAACAATTATATAGTAAATTTCAAATTTTGGTATTGTTTTTAAGTTAAAATCTAAAATTTTAGATGATTAACGTTTAACAACATAATTTTAAAATTAATTACAATTTAATTATTTTAAATATAACAAAAAGTCACGTAAATTGTAATTAAAGATTTTCAGCCACTAAAATCCATTAGATGAGAATTATAAATAAAAGTTTGACCATAAAAAAAAAAAAAATATGGTTTAATAATAAATAAATAAAGGCAGTGTAATAGATAAATTGCGTATGTCTGCACATGCATGGTAACATATGTATCTCTGTTATAAAATTTGACCTCTAAACTGAAGGCCTAACTCTATTACTAGGGTGGATATCAATTTTCAAAAATGGGTTAATAAAAACAAGAAAAAAATAAAATAATTTCTTATTTTTAACACCAAAATGTGTTTGGTAAAAACACAAAATTTAGCTATAAAATTGGTTGTAACCTAAGACTACTACCTTACAAAATATCTTTTTCTTGAAAGTGAATTTTAACAAATTCACCATTAGATTACATATTTTTCTTATATCCTCCATGCTTACAAAATTTATAGAAAATTAAAGATCAATAATTATGTCATCAATAAATTATTTAAATTGCAAATTTTTGTAATTTAAAATTATGCAACAGATATAAACTTATAGATCATATAGTAAATAATATTCAATTAACACAAAATTTGACATGTGTATTAAGAATGTAAATAACATGCAATTCAATGGTTAGATTTTCAAAATATGTAGCAATGTTTATTTTATTGAGTAAGGTTGTAACCTTAAGTTACAACCAATTTTATAACTAAACTTTGTCCTTGGTAAAATGCAATTCAATATTGTTACTTATTAAAAAAAGGCACATTTTTTTTTTTAAATAGTACAATGGAAATTATCACAATTGTTTAGTTCTTAGTTTTTGTGCTAAAAAAACACTTTTTATTCCACCCAATTATTTATTTGAATGTTTCTAGGAAACCAAGTCTTCCGAATTGATAAATAATTTATAACTTAAAAACTCATGACCGTTTTTTATTCATTGTCAATGTCAAAATTTATATAAGGGAGACTTCCAAATACATAAAGATAAAAAATAATAATATTCCCTAAAATCTATCAATAAAACTAATGCTCCCCATCAAAAAATAAAAATAAAAATAAAACTAATCCTCATCCAAAACTAATCTAACTCAAAAAGGCCCAAAACTGGTGAAAATCGGTCAACAACCGGAAAAAACCGGGTTAAACCGAGAATTTGGAAAAAAAGGGTTCGCTCTTAGTTCGGTTTTTAAAACCATAGCTGTCGATCATGCTTATAAAAAAAAAATCATAAGAAGACAACCTACCAAATCTACTTAGTAGTAGACTTGTGGTGGACAGGTCTTCGTCAGTTTTCTTTGTTTCCATCCCAGCATGTACTTACCAAGTCTTTGTCCAGCGGCCGAGCCAGGCCAAATAAAAATATCTTGAATAAATAATTTTCTATTGATTATTTCGAAGGAACCAATATATAATTATATTATAAAAAAATTAATTTGTAAAATAATTTTGTGCCTTTAAGATTTTTCATTTATTAAACATTTTAGGCCTTAGGTCCTGGGCCTTTTTCCACTAATGAAGCGATAGTACCCCTATACTTCATAAAAATGAGGTCTTACCCAATGCAGCTGGGTTCAACGTAAACGTTTTATGGAATATGAGTAATTTTTCAAAAGGAATTTCCTAGAAAACCATCTCATTTCTCGTGTATGGTGCCTTGAAATTGAGCTGAAAAACGTTTTCTGGTGTTGAGTATGCACAAAAAATTTAAAGGACTCAATTGAATAAAAATAAAGTTAAAGGCTTGAAATAAATTTCATTCATACTTAAAATGTACAATTTTCATTTTAGCCTCAATATAAATAACCTTATAATTTTTTTTTATAGAAATTATATAATTTTAAAAAATGTGCTTAAGGATATATGGATTTTAATTGAGATTTAAGGTGGAGTAAGTCTTGTGTGTGTTCACACACGCGTGCATGTATGCATGTGCATGTGGCTGTGGGTGCACGCGTGCACGTGTTTGTGTCTGCAAGAGCATGCACACGTGTGGGTGTGCCAAATATTACAAAAAAAAAAAGTAAAAGCTACAAAATTTTATTGGTGTGTATTGAGTGAGTTTCCTATACATTAAAGCACTAAACTAAACAACATGAAAATTGAATAGAAATCCTCTATACCATTTTTTATGTTTCACTTTATATTCCACTAATCACAACTTGTCATGTATTTGTTTAGCTTTCCTTATAAAATAGCCAAAGTTTAAAATGAAAAAATTTAAACATATGACAAATTATGATTAGTAGAACATAAAGTGGAACACAAAATGTGATACAGAGGATTTGTATCCATGAAAATTCTAGTACCTTTTTCAGTTTGGATACCTCTCCAATTTATATATAAAGGCTTTCTCAGTGTTTCTTAGGGCTTATGATCATGCATTTAGTGATAAAATCTTGCATTTATTAGCTCAAAATATTGTTGCCAGCCAAGATTCAAGCAAAAGATAGTCACGAGGAAACCCGATTCCAAAGCAAAGGCTCTGTGTGTTAAAAATTGCAAAAAATAAAAAGGTAAAAAGTACAAAATTTGTTAGCGTGTGTTGAGTGAGCTTTCCTATAGACTTAAGCACTAAACTTGGCCCTTTTTTCAGTTTGGATATCTCTCTTATTTATAGAGAGAGGCTTTCTAAGCGTTTTTAGGGTTTATGGTCTTGTATTTGACATTAAAATCTTGCATTTATTAGTTCAAAATATTAACGCTAACCAATATTCAAGAGAAAGATAGTCGCGAGGAAATCAAATTCCAAAGTTTAGGGAGAGGAACACTTCGCATTTCTTCAGATTCCTCAGCTCCGCCATATCTCGGGGAAGAAGCAGTGCCTGCTCAACCAAGCCGACCACGTAGCCAGCCTTTCCCTGCTGAAATTCTTTGATGGAGGAGTCAAAGGGAAAAGGAGCCCCATCAAGTACCAGCAAACAGCTCCAAGCAAGGACTTTAGGTCGCCAATCAGCAACAACGTTGGAGCCCGTACCCTTAGTGGCACTCTTTTTCTGTTAGGCCCTAATGGCCTTGGACCCCTTGGAAGGCTCTTGCCCCACTAGGGATTGGATCTCCCCCTATTTTGAGATCTCTCTGCCAAACCTTTTCTCTCTCTTCCTCTTCTTCTCCCCGGGCTCAATAGGAAAAGACCGAGCTGGAATAGGGGTAGGAGGTCTCGAATCTACTGAGACTTCAGGTGTGGCACCCCCGGCGTGGGATTCCAACAAGGCCAACAAATTGGGAGTCTTCTTTTGGATGACCATTCCTTCTGGTATGTCCGTGATCCCTTGGTTGGTGCTGACTTGCGTTGTGACCCGAGGTTTAGAACTAGCCTAGAGTGCTCGGTCAAATCAGGTTGGTTGAAAACCTTGAAGTACTCTTCAAGGTCAACAAAGGAGGGCTCTCGTGCTGTCTCTTCTTCTTCTTCCTCAGAGGATATAGGTACCTCCTCAGCTTGGATGAGATCAGTGACCTACTGGGCAATAAGTTCAACCGCTTGAGTCCCTTTAGGCAGAGGACCAGTGAGAAACCCTTCAACAACTACATCTATCCTTGCTAACATGCTTCAAGGATTGAAAGCGGGTTTAGATAGGGGTATATCCGAGGATTACGTGGGCTACTCAGAGTTGACCATCCTTGTGGAGAAAGATCTCGAATTTCAAGATCCTATTAAGGTCCTTGAAATTCACTAGTTGCGGTTCCTAGCAGTGAATGTTTATCTACAAGAAGTTTAAGAAGGAAAAGTTAGGAGTTGGGCATATAAGCTTGAAAAAATTAAAAAGTCAAAAACAAGAGAGCGGGTTCTCTATGAGCTAAGGGGGAGCTGACTTTTTGGGCCTACAATCACCACACTTGGTTCCCTATCCTTCGTGGGACAGTGTAGCCCATTATGCCAATCTCCCGAAACGATCAAATAATCCTTGTCAATGACTTTGTTGGTCTTGAGAAGACAAGAGATTAGCCTAACTGCGGGAACCCTAGTCTTAAGGTAATACCCCGTTTCCTTGCTATTTTGACAACTATATACCCAGTTGACATCATGATGAGATAGTTTGACACCCATCTACACTACCCAATATCTGAAAGAGGTTTGGGGAGTACTGGGTGGGGCAAAGTCTATAAAGGATTAGGAAATCCCTCGTTACCATACCCATGGGTAATCTTTATCCCATAAAGGCAATCATAGGGATGACCACAGCTCTAGTTGGTCTCTTGGTGTACCACTCCCCTAAATTACAATGTTCTATCTTAACCCCAGCAGGAATATTGTATCTAGCCTTGAAGGTTTCCCTATCTTAGGGGTGCTTACTAGGCTAGCAAACCTACTCATCCTAAGGCTCCGCTTGGTAGGAGGGAATTGAATGGAATGGAAATGAATAAAAAGAATAATTTTAGAATATTCTTCCCTTCTCTTGTTTGGGAGTTTTAAAAGAGAGAATGGAAAGTCCATTCCATTGTTTGGAAGTTTAAGTATGAACTTGAGGTAACTTACGAGTGTAGAAAGCTAGGCTCCTCGGGCAGACT
Source organism: Quercus ilex subsp. ballota (assembly GCA_032727855.1). Lineage (NCBI taxonomy): Eukaryota > Viridiplantae > Streptophyta > Magnoliopsida > Fagales > Fagaceae > Quercus > Quercus ilex. Next base: position 37,772,504 of record CM064915.1, read on the forward strand.
CTTTGAGGGACAGTTCATTTTTTCTAAAGTAAGAAAAATTATCTCCACACTCCTTTATATAAGGGTAAAAAGAGAGTGGTAGTTTTCCCGCCCATTAATTTGGAAAAATCTTAGCCGTTGGATCTCCATCGCACCGTAGAACATGGAGGACACGTAGCTGCTTGCTACATTAATTGCAGCGTTCAGAATATCGAAGCGTCAGAAACATGAATGGGATAGGTGAAAAGACACTCCTTCGTGGGAACGCATCCAGAACGTGCCAACCTTCCTACCACTTACCAAAACTGCACTCCCCTGAATAGCAAAAAAAGTGGAGTTTTGGGGGGCTATTGTGGGAGGGTGAGAGGCTTGAAGAAGGAATATTGCCAAATTGATCCGACCCGAGGAGAATGTGGGCCTGACTTCTCATCAGCTCCCCTAGCACAATGACGATAACCCCAGATATTGAAACCAAGGAAGCGGCTTGCCCGAGGAGCGAACACTTCTCGGAAGACTGTAGATAAGCCACCTAGGCTAGAAGACTGAAGACCAAGGAAAGAAGTAGAGACATACGAGTAAAGAAATAGGGGAAGTTTCAAGGTAAAGTACCCTCATCTCTATATTCAATGCACTGCACTAACTCAACTCGCCGCATTAATGGTAGGGTAACCCCTGAACAGTACCCTCACAATTTGTAGCACATTCTACCACCTCCAACAATGCCCTGATGGGATAAGCATCCAAGTGAAGATTAGTAGTTGTCCAAGTAGAGGGCTAAGATGCACTTCAAGTAGCTATTTAAGTAAAAGAGACTCCTCCAAAAAGGGGAACGAAGGAATTAGAAGGAAAAATATAAAGTGTAACCAAGAACTTTATAACCGAGAAGTTAAGGCTTCTTGGACCATCCCAAGGAAGAACTTATACCGACGTCTTAGTCTTTTTTCATTATCTTTTCTCATGAAGTTTTTCCTTGTTTGCTCATTCTTCTTTAATCATCTGACATAATTATTTAAGCTTGAAATGTTTTTTTTTTTTTTTTTTTTGAGAGGAAAAAAAAAAAAAAAAAAAAACTTGATCTTGATAACTTCTACAAATTAATTGTATTAAGTCACAACACAGAATCAAACCTTCTCCCTTGGGTCGAGCTGCTGTATCTGCCGCACATAAGTTTATTCTCAAATGACATTTTGAGATGAATGTTGTATATTTGATCAATCTTTCTATGCCTATTTTCAACCTTTATTTTGTATTGAAATTATAATTGTTTTTCATTTTCAAGTAATTGTACCTTTAAGTATCAAAAAACAAAAACTGATTGTACCTTTAAGCAAGTGAAATATAACTTTTGTTAAATTATTCCATAGATCGCACGGGTTAGCTACTATTATATATCAATCACAATGTACTACCTCAATAAATATGAGAAAAGAAATTACAAATTTTTTTTTTCTTATTATTTTCTTTGACATCCTTTCTTTTATCTACTTATTTTATATCTTATTTTGATTAAACTTAGGACTTTTTTTTTTAATATCTCCAGCCGGCATCTGCACATTAAAGAATCCTAGTTATTATTAGGGTAAAATATCATTTTCGTCCCTAAACTATCACAAAAGTTCGTTTTTCGTCTCTAAACTTTCAAAAGTTCTATTTAGGTCCCTAAACTATCACAAAAGTTCGTTTTTCATCCCTAAACTTTCAAAAGTTCTATTTTTGTCCCTAAACTTTTCCAAACGTATTGATTTTCGTCCTTCCCACATCAGCACTCTGTCAAGCCACGTCAGCACTCCGTCAGAACTTTTAAAAGTTTAGGGACGAAAATAGAACTTTTGAAAGTTTAAGGACGAAAAACGAACTTTTGTGATAGTTTAGAGACGAAAATAGAACTTTTGAAAGTTTAGGGACAAAAAACGAACTTTTGTGATAGTTTAGGGATGAAAATGATATTTTACCCTTATTATTATTTTCATCATTTTTTACAAATGAATAAGGTTTTTTGGCCAATTTTGTATTTTGACTTTCTTGATCATGTTCTTTTCACAATTAAAATTATTCTTTAATTATTCAAGATAATTACGTCATCCAACAAAATAAAATAATTGACTTGAGTACTTAGAGAAACTGGATATTATTTCTTGGAATTATCTAGTGCTTCATGTCCACCATAATTTAAAAATCACGCCAATAGGTATGAATTTTTCCATTAACTTTTAGTTAATAATTTAAGGACCAATCAATTTAAGATAATCGTAAGCATGGATTAAAATCTAAATTAAAATGAAACCGCTATTTAGTCTTACAAGCTATTTCAACCGGTAAGTTTAGACTCCTAAGGTTTGAGTTAAAATGAAATCTTTACGATAGTTTCGATGGAACCCTAACAATTTCTTTTGATATCAATGAGTCAAATGTAGCAACTGAAAGTTGGTTTAATTACCATTTTGATGACCTTAGCACCATATTCTAAAATGATCTATTGTGTTTCAAATGTATTAATTTAGTCACTAACATTTTAATATTGTTTCAAAATAATCGTGGTTGGAAAAATCTGACATCACTAACGTTGATACTAAAATATTAATTTTGATGTCACATGGAATGCCACCTGATATTAATTTTTGTTTTTTTTAATAAAAAGGAAATAGAAACAGCAAGGCCTATACAGTCGATTTGGGTTTTGTTGAGAGAGACCTGCGATGCCTACTGTCTACAGTCGGAACCCAACTTCAATTCAATCCAAAACGATAATCCTAAGCTTCAGAATGGAAAATGTAAAACCTTAAATCAATTCTTAATTATTATTATTATTTTTTTAAATTTAACAAAAAAAATTGAAAACCCACTTCTCAAAAGCAAACTCAAAATCAAGACCACAAGTACATTGTAATGATCATGCTTTTGCGTTCCCTTGCTCGTTTGAAACGATTTTTGTTTAAAATTTTGTAACCGCAAGTAGAAAAACTAAAAAAGAAATGATGTTTAAGAAGATTAAAAGAGTACATAAATGAAAGCAAATTCATCGAGATTATTGTTATTTTGGGGTTCGTATATACCTTTTCGAAACCTAGATGATGGTAAGATGGTTTGTTTAAAGTTGACATTATAAGTAAATTAATCAACGTATTCCCCTGTTTAACAACGATGTACATGGAATATAACACAGATGACCCCGTTCTATTAAATATATATAATATAGCTAGAAAGAACCAGCGAAAGCATGGTTTCAGACACATCTAGATGTGAATATATTGAAAAGTAAAAAACAGCAAATGAAGGAGATACATATACTATGTAGTAATGCAATGTTTCTTCTATCATGAAAGAAACAAATTGCTGCGAGTGATGTAGAAAGGAAAGCTTAAAAGAATCACTTACCTGCCAAGAAAATTTCCATTTACAACATCAACAGGCAAAGCATAAGCAGGATCGATGGCTTTTAGTCCTGGATATTCAAGAAGTGAAAGTCCTGCAACAACAAAGATGAATGACTTAAGATTTGATAGATAAACGTCTTGAAAAGATTATAACCTTGATTGTCAAAGCCAGAAACCTCTAATAAAAAAGCAACATCGTGTGTATGGAGGAGATGGATACAAAATACTTCTATATACTGAAAAGATTATAACCTTCCTAGGTCTGTTGGATTTGCAAATTGCAACCCACCTGTTAAAAATTGGCCATAAAAAGAAGAGAGAGAATACTCATCCAACAAAGGGGTGAAAAACCTTCAGTCTCTCCCTGTCACTGCCTACCCCAACCCTCCCAATAGGTTAAATAATATAAAAATAATCATAATAACAGATATTATGAAATCATTCGTTGAATCAGTTTCTCGCCTTAATGATCAGCCATTTTTAAGCAGATTCCGTTATTCCTTAACAAAATGCAGGGGAACATGAAAAGGTGATTTAAATTAAAGTACAACATTAGCATTGACAACAATTTAAATGATTATCACATGCCATATCCATAGATCAAAAAAGAAAAAATTAAAAAGGCAGTAATGCAGCATATAGTTACCAGCTACACCGAAGTATGTATGGTAGACATCTACAGCATCATCTGGTCTATCAGAAATTCCTCCATTTTCCATATCCTGAGATTTTTGACAAACCACATCTCAGAGAAATTAAAATCATTCAAAATAATAATGCAGAAATAAGATACAGGACCAACACCCTGGATTTCCCAACATGACTAATTTGAATCCACACAGTAGCCTATTCAAACCTGGCAGTCCAAGATGAACTCAACAAGCTTTTCCTTATTGATCCAATGAACCCTGTCTATCATGATCAAGCTAGAAAGAACCCACCACAAGTAGCAGACCTGAAGTATGCAACAAAATCAATGAGAAAGATTAAAAAATGATCAATGTCACAAAAACTAAGTCTCAATTGAAAGAATAAAAAGATACACTGACATCAGGAAGTTTCTCAGGACGGCCATTTAGACCTCAAGATTTAACTTGCCGCTCACATAACCACCACCCAAGAAGGCCCTTGTCAATATGATGCAATGACCCCGTTATAGAAAGTGCACCCACACAACAGAAAACTGCAGTACAATTAAGCAGAGAAGTCCTTTTAGATTTCAAGCCTAGATTTGACATGCAGACAAATCTCAAGTCATAATTGTTCACAGGAATTGCTTTTTTGATAGGTAAATAAGAGATTTTATTAGAAAGAAGGAATGCACCTCCAGTACACAAGATGCATGCTGGAGATACAGAATTATGACATATTACAAGAGTCTAGGAAACCAAACAAATTGGAGCTCAAGGTTTTTAAGAAACTAATGTTTCAGATTTGGAGAATAAAAATTTTGGGTCTGACATACAGACGATACCAGTTGCTACCACTTACCAATCAGCTTCACCTTGAAGTGCTTAATGTTCAACACTTTTTAACTCAACTTATTTAGTTCAAAGAGTTTAAGATTGCAGGTTTGGTGAAATGAAATCAAAGAGTTTCAAGCAGCTTGAGTGAAATATCCAGCTCTAATGGAAAGTGAGGCACTTGATAAGCTAAAGGTTAAAAAGACATTATTTTCAAGTTTCAGCTGGAATTTATTGTGGAAGCTCTTCAGTGAATGTGATCACAAAGATGAGAAGTCACATATTAACTGTTTTAATCACTAAATTCTTTTCTTCTGATTACAACACAGACTACTCAATTATGATGTGAATATATGCAGGTAAGGCTATAAAACAAACAAAACTATTTAAGCTTCACATAAGATCAGGTGGTATGGAGATTTAATCATCAAAAAAATAAAAGATCAGGTTATATTGAGCACTTGATAACTTAAAAATCAAATTCTCTAACACAGCTTTTCTCAAATTTTGAATCCTAGAAAGGCAAGTTATTCAAGCTCAACTACCACCAGCTCAAGAAGCTCACTCAAAATAGATCATGAGATGAATGAGTGAGCTTGATGCAAATTAAACCCATTGATGCATGCCACATCCTACTGGTGAGACCATGGTAATATGACAATGACACAATCCATCACACTAGAGCCAGTAATAATTCATTCCGAAAGAGTAACAAAAACCTTGCATCCTCTCAAGGAAGAAGTCACTAATTCCTCTAAATTCAGTAAGGTTTTCTTTTTATTAAGAATCAATTCAGTAAGGTTAATGGCTTCTTGTCACAGCAAAGTTTGAAGCTGAGACACATATGGGACTTATGTATGCCTCAGTTTCCGAAGTTCGAAAAAAAGTCCAGCTTTAGACTTTGATGATGATCTCCTTGAGATTCAGTAACTCTTAAAAGGACTACAAGAAGCTAGTTGGTGATTAATTACTGCAATGTTTGCCAGCATTTAGAAGCATTCAGCATGCTACTGATTTAATACCAGGGACAGCTGCTGAATCTGCCTACCTATAGAATGTCTCTCTACAATGACCTGAAATGCAAAGACAGGTTGAGGAGTTAATTGTCAAAGGTTTTGCAGGCAAAAGCAAAAGCCCTTGTGCTGTCCCCGCCTTGCTTACACCTATAAAGGATGATTTATGGAAGATGCGTATGGATAGTAGGGCCATTAATAAGATCACAATCAGTTAGAAAATATGCTCGACAAGTTAGTTGGAACAATGGTGTTCTCCAAAATAGACTTGAAGAGTAGGTACCCGTACCATCATATTAGAATGGGGACTACTGAATGAGCTTACAAGTGGCTATTAATGTTGTGTCAACTCTCTAATGCCCCAAACACTTTCATGTGAGATATGAACTTTTCTTGGGATCATTTGTAGTTGTTTATTTTGATGATAAATTGATATATCATCAAACTGAAGAAGAGCAATTGAGTCATTTGCGTCAAGTGTTGGAGGTTGTTCACAACAGAAACCCTATGTAAACTTGAAGAAGTGATCTTTCTTGTGCCACAAAGCCGTGTTTCTTGGCTCTGTTGCATCAACAGATGGATTACAACCAGATCCTGAGAAGGTGCAAGCTATCAAAGATTGGTCTGTGCCACAATCCATGGCCAATGTTTGTACTGATTAGCTTCATTTTACATGAGATTTCATATGTGTGTGTGTGTAATAAATACCAAAAATTCAGCGCAATCATGAGTTCTATCACTGAGTGCTTAGAGGGAGTTGATTTCCAATGGTCCAAATCAGCACAAAGGGCCTTTGAACATATCAAAACATTGATGACAGAAGCTCCTGTTACTGCACTACCGTATTTTGGGAAACTTTTTATTGTGGAGTGGCATAGGACATATTGGGGAATTTATCTATGGGTGCTTCTGGTGGGTTTAGGGTTAGGAGAACTGGTGTGCTCTAAGGTTTAGAATTGTTGGAGAACATGTTTTGTGGTTGTATTAGAAATTAATAGTGGCTTAATAAGTTATTTGATGGATATTTGGTAGAATAAAGTATGTGAGATTTTAGGGTTTTGATAGGTAAAAGAATGTACTTGATTTGGGGTTTCTAGTAGTATTAGGACTCCTAGTTTAACTAGTAAACCAAAATTTAATATAACAGTACCTTGGGCACAGAAAATAAAACCTAAGACACTAAGGATCTCCTAGAAAATTATAAACTCTATTAAACTACCAAAATATCCTTAATTCACATTAATTGTAGAAATTACATATTTGCCCAACTACAAAATTGACCATAACTATTAAAATAAAATTCCAAATAAAAAATATAAAATAAAAAAACTGTTTTAGCCCTAAAAGGCTCATACCTAGACCCTTAAAACCACAACTTTTACTTCAATTGGACTTCACACGTGAATCCTATAAAATAATTTTCGAATCAGAAAAATTTGTGAAGTAATAGCAAATCATTCATCCATGGCTGCATAAGGAGTGTAATGCTACACACACAGGAATGGGACTGTTCTTAGTCAAGAGGGAAGGCTAGTGGAGTTTTTCAATGAGAACTTAACTGATGCTAAACGTCACTATTCACCATTGGCAACATTACTTGGCATACCAAGAATTTGTGGTATACTTGAATCATCGAGCATTGAGATATTTGAATTCTTAGAAAAAGCTTAATTCACATCATATAGGGTGGAGTTCTTTCCTTCAAGAGTTCAATTTCTCAATAAAATACAAGACTGGTGAGTGTAATAAAGTTGTAGATGCTTTGAGTAGGCAATCCTTGATGCTAAAAGTGATGACAACCCAAAGTTATTGATTTTGTAGAGTTGAAAAACCAATATGAAAATGATCCATATTTTGGCTAAATCATAGCCCAATTGTGAGAGCCAAAAGGAGTACGTATGTTGAGATGGCTACTTATTCAAGGGCAATCAGTTGTGCATTCTAGAAGGATCCTTGCTGTAGCAGATTATTAGAGTACTTCATGGTAATGGGTGGGGGGGGAATTTGGTAGAGACAAGACATTGACAATAGAATATGATCGTTATTTCTGGACAGGAATGTACAAAGATGTGGTCATTGTCAAGCATGCCAATTTGGTAAGGGGGTTTCACAAAATACCAGCTTGTACACACCATTGCCGTAACCTAACGCTCCTTGCTCCTTGCGTTTATCTGAGTATGGATTTCATGTTGGGACTCCACATGACTCCGTCCTTGTCATGCTTGATTGTCATTTCAAGATGGTGCACTTCATCCCTTGCTCCAAAACTTTTGATGCTACACATATTGCTAATTTATTTTTCAAAGAGGCAGTGAGACCATAGTTACAAAACTGAACCAAGCATTGAACTGTCAAAAGAGTGGAATGATGGCTCACTGGTTCAACCATTGGGTTATTGGTACAACCATTGGGCTAATTACTGATTTATTTGAAGATATGTATGTGTGTGTGTGTGTATATATATATATATATATATAAACAAAGATATTGAGACAGTATTCAATTTAAGAATAAATATGCAAGCATACTAAAGATTGAAATTAATAAAATATTATTCTTCAGAAAAGTGATTCAAATATAGAATTTAATGTTTTTTTCATATATAAAATGACTAGCACTTGAATTGATATTTTGACTACTTACTTCAACTTTAAAAACAAAACTTACCACCGCACAACCTTGATGTGATGGTCATTCCAGAAGTACAAAATTCTTGTGGGGTGGGGGGGCAAGGGTCAGGGTTTAAGTCTCTAGAAGAGAGCTTCACATATAGACTTAAATTTAGCTAGAGTAGAATTTCTATCTTGTATCCAAAACAAAAAACAAAAACAAAAACAAAATCAAAAAACAAAAAACTTAGGTTATGTTTAGTAACAGTTTTTGTTTTTTATTTTCAAAAACTTGTTTTTGGGAATATAAAGAAAAAAAAAATTCCTTATATTTTTGAAATCAAAAACATGTTTGGTTAGTTGAAATTAAAAATGAAGTTTTTTGAAAAAAAAAATAGAAAATACTAAAATATGTTGTTACTAAGATTTGAACTGTAATGCTAACTTATTAAATGAGACAGATTCATTAAATTAAATACGTTTCTTCATTAACTTTTAAAAATTAGAAACTAAAAACAGCATTTTGCATGTTTTCAATTTCTTTCACAAATTGAGTTTTGAAAACAGTTTTTGTTTTCTGTCTATTTTGAGTTGCCAAACAAGTTTTTTAGTCTCAAAAATAAAAAACTGTTTTTGAAAACAGAAAATAAGAGGAAAAAGCAGTTACCGAACATGCCCTTAAAAGCCCATAGATAAAAGTGCAATATTGGAGGAAAGTATGATTAATGATCAAAATAACTTAACATTAAAAAACCAAACAATTCGAATAAAACTGTGTCGTTTGGTATTTTTCTAAAAAACACTCTAGCAGTTTAATCAGTTTTTTTACAAATCCAATATTTCTTTTGTATTGAACAGATATATTGTCTGGTTCACCAGCTAACAATTCAACTAGTGTGGCGAATAAAACAGAGAGGTTATAGAGGAATTTCTAATGGGGCGGCTTAGGGGAGGTTGCCGTAATTGAAGAGCACACTTTAGAGAAAAAAAATATACGTGTGGGAAAACTTGAAAGCATGCTCTTCAATAACATCAACCTCCCCACTTTTGACAAGTACAACCTCTACCAACTAGCTAAGCAACGTTCAATTATCTCCAAAATAGGATCCCAAATTGCCATTGATTTAAAGCAACCCCCAATGGCATGCCAAGGTAAAAATCATTGGCAAAGACCCTACCTCACAATACAAAAGATCAGCCAATTCAGTCACATTCTCCACGTCACCCACTGGCACCATCTCACCTTTCCCCGAATTAACTCTTACCCCAGATACCGCCTCGAAACAGGTCAACAACATCCAAATGTACAAAATCTGTTCAGTGTTAGATGAAAAGCAAAGGGGATAATGGATCCTCAACCATAATCCCCTAGAAGTGCCAAAAAAAACCACAACGCCATTAACCAAAACAGAGAATTGTACTGTGGTAATGCAGTACAAATCCAACCTCTCCATTTCTCACCAAAGCCTAACCTCTCCAAGAGATAGAGAAGAAACTCCCATTTAACATGGTCATAGGCTTTTTCTATATCCAGCTTACATAATGCAAGGGATACGAATTTTTATCCCACACACTCATTAGCAATAAACACCAAATCCAAAATCTGCCTTCCTCCCACAAATGTGTTTGGTGAAGCAGTGATAAGTTCATCCATGACCCTTTTCAATCTATTGGTCAACACCTCAGGCCAAAATTTTAAATATATTTCCAATCAGTCTGATGGGCCTAAAGTCCCTTATATTGTTAGCATTTAGCTTATTAAGGATTAACGCAATAAATGATGCATTAAGAATTTTTACAAACTTACTATACTTGTGGAACTCCTCAAAAACAACTAACACATCTGATTCAACCACCCTCCAAAATTGTTTGAAAAAATCCATGGTAAACCCATCTAGGCCTGGAGCTTTATCTCCCTGGAAATCCTTCACTACCTGTATAGTATCTCATTTCTCAGTAGGCTTCTTGAGCACACTGTACTTAGCTTCCCCAATCGTAGCAAAATTAAGCCCACAACCTTTAGCCTCCATTGCTTTGTTTCTTCATACAAGAACTCATAAAATTGAACCACCTGACCCCTTACCTCCTCATCCTCCTCAGAACCAACCCACCCACCTCCAACAGCCCCAAATGGTTGTATCCTCTACCCCCATGACCAACCTTAGCATAAAGTTGCAACCTTTTAACTCAAATTTGAATTTTATGGCTTAGATCTAGGATCTTTTGTTCGGATACCACTTGATGCGATAAGGACTTACTTCTAGTGTAGCAACAACAGCAACATTAAAGCAAAGGAAAAGATAAAAGGATTGAATTTGATACAATCAAATTTCAATTTCTAGGCCCAAAGAGCTCAAGAAATATTCAGATTTGAAATTTCATAATGTAGATAGGAAAAACTGACTACGACGACTTAAAAGACAATTAAATACAACGACTTAAAAGACAATTAAGTAACCCTAGAATTCTAACCATTCATGTTACATATAACAATTAAATCCCAACCATCCAACTTCATTTGAAGTCACATAAGCTATTAAAATACTCAAGACATAGTTTAATTTTATTTATAAAAATAAATAAATAAATACTCAAGACAGAAGAGTAGACTAAAAATAAAGTAGAGAAATAAAAGACAATGGACAAATGGGCTTTTTTTTTCCATTTGGGCTTAATTTCTTCTACATAACTTGGTTTGCGTCACTCTCTAGGATAGTTTCTTTAAATTTATTGAAGTACTCACCTTTAAATCACCATTATCAAAGTAGACATCATAGATCAGTATAGAATCCTAGTCTACAGCTCAAAATCTATCAAAACTTTCATCATTCAACTCAACTGCACACACCAATCGATCCTCCAATCCATCTCATGCCAAGAAAGGAGTTTTCATATTCTATATCGCCATTCTCATCCTCAAGACCAACTTCCGAGTTCCAATATGACCCAAGGTTTGCAGTCACCTTTCTGAATCTTTGTACAGGCCCTTGCTAGTTCCCATCTCTATAGAACTTGTACAGCTTGTGACAAATCTTCAATCATATGCCTCATCACATCCATATCTATTTTCTGGCCTTGAATTCCTCTACCTTCATGACCAACCATAGCTCAAAGTTGCAACCTTTGACTCAAATTTGAATTTTATGACTTAGATATATAGGATTTTTGCTTTGATGCCACTTGATGCAATGAGAAGAACTTACTTCTAGTGTGGAAGAAGGATTTAAGAAGAAAGTACAGTAACAACCACATTAAAGCAAAAGAAAAGATAATACAATTGAAATTGGAATAATCAAATATCAATTACTATGCTCAAATAGCTCAAGAAATATTCAAATATGAAATTTCACAAAGTAGATAAGAAAAGGCTACATCCAATGACATAAAAGAGGCTATTTATAAATAGCCTTTAGTAACCCTAGAATCCAAACCCTTCATCTTACACATAAGAATTAAATCCTAACCATCCAACTTCATTAAAAGTTTCATGCTAGTCACGTGAGCTTTGAAAATACTAGACATAATAGTAGATTAAAAATATCATAGAGAAATAAAAGATTATGGACAATTGGGCCTTTTTCATTTGGGCTTAAAATTCTCATACATCACTTGTTGAGCATCACTTTACTAAATAGTTTCTTTAATATGTACTAAAGTACTCACCTTTAACTCACCAACATCAAACTAGACATCATAGATCAGTGGAGAATCCAAGTCTATGGCTCAAACTCCTTATAAATTTCATCCTTCAACTCAATTGTACACACCAACCGATCCTCCAATCCAACTTGTGATGCATGTTCTACGGGTCCAACAAGGCAACAACATGAAAGGATTTTTCATCTTATATATCATCACTCTCATCTTCCAGACCACCTTCCAGTATCACCTAGGGTTAGTGGCCGCATTTTGAAATCTCCATGCAGGCTCCCACCACTTTTTGTCACTGAAGAACATGTATAACTCACAAAAACTCTTTAACCAATACACCTCATGTCATCCATCTCTATCTGTTGGCGTTGAATTACTCTACCCCACAACCAACCATAGCTTAGTTGCCACCTTTGACTCAAACCCGAATGTTATGGTTTAAATGGAAAATCTTATGCTTTGATACCATTTGATGAGGTGAGAACTTAGTTCTAGTGTAGAAGCAAGGTTTAAGAAGAAAGTACAACAAGAAGAAGATTAAAGCAAAGAAAAAGATAAAAGGATTGAAGTTGGAACAATCAAATATCAGACTTAGAGCTCAAGAATAATTCATATCTAAAAATTCATAAAGTAACTAAAATGTTGTCTACGACTCAAAAGAGGCTATTTATAATACCCTTTAGTAACCATAGAATACTAACTCTTCATCTTACAGGGTAGACCATATATATTATTTTCAGCCATTCTATTCTATCCGTAGTCATACTTTGTTACCTCCTTACTTCACATGTATTTTTTTTTACTAATTCTAAATCTACCAATCTTATTTAGGTCTCCATTCCCTCAATTTAGGTCTCCATTCCGCTCTTATTTGCTATTGTTATGGAGGCATTAAGCCGTCTGTTGGATGGTGCGGTTCTGGCTGGACACATTTCAGGTTTCACTGTTGGTACCAGATCTAGTATTCCCCTCATGGTGACCCATCTTCTCTTTGCGGATGACACTTTAATTTTCTGTGATGCTACAGCAAGTCAGATTGAATATTTGAGGGAAATTTTAGCCTCTTTTGAGGCGGTGTCAGGGTTGCATATTAACCTGGCTAAGTCAGAATTAGTCCCAGTTGGAGAGGTGACTAATATGGGGGAGCTTGTGGCATTGCTGGGTTGTAGACAGTCATCTTTGCCAATGACTTACTTGGGACTGCCATTGGGTGCTAAATTCAAAGACAGGGCGATTTGGAACTCTATCTTAGAAAGAATGGAGCGAAGATTAACGAGTTGGAAGCGATTATACCTATCAAAAGGTGGTAAGATTACCTTAATCAAAAGCACTCTCTCAAGTTTGCCAACTTATTTCCTATCTCTCTTTCCTATTCTTGCGGATATTGCTATTCGTATTGAGAGGCTACAAAGAAATTTTCTTTGGGGTGGGATAGATGAGTCTCCTAAATTTCGACTAGTAAATTGGGCTCAGGTTTTGTTCTCCATTGCAGTATGGTGGTTTGGGTATTAAAAATTTGAGAACCTTCAATCAAGCTTTGTTGGGGAAATGGTTGTGGAGATATGGAAGAGAGACAACCCATCTCTGGAGGCGGGTTATTGAGGCTAAATATGGGAATGATTGGGGAGGTTGGTGTACAAAAGAAGTCTCTAATCCTTATGGTGTTAGTCTTTGGAGAACCATAAGACAAGGCTGGCCAGCCTTTTCAAAATCCATTCAATTCGAGGTTGGTGTTGGTGATAGAATTAAATTTTGGCATCATGTGTGGTATGGGAGTTGCACCCTCCGGGAGGCTTTTCCGGAACTCTATAATATTAGTTGTAATAAGGAGTCTTCTATTGCAGATGTTATGTCCTTTCCTAACCAAAGGCTTCACTGGGATCTTCTTTTTTCTAGAGCTCCTCAAGATTGGGAAACAGAGCATTTTTACACTTTTCTTGATCTTATCAATTCAATGCCCCTTAATGGTGAAGGTCAGGACAAACTTTGCTGGAAACCAACTGGGAATAAGAATTTTAAAGTGAGTGAGTACTATCTCTCTCTTTCCTCTACTATAGACATTTCTTTCCCTTGGAAGCCTGTGTGGCGGTCAAAGGTCCCTACTAAGGTTGCTTTCTTCTCTTGGACTGCCTCCTTAGGTAAGATTTTGACTATTGAAAATTTATGGTATAAGGGTGTAGCCGTTGTAGATTGGTGCTATATGTGTAAAAAGAGTGGGGAATCGGTGAATCATCTTCTTCTTCATTGTCCTATTGCCTATGAACTTTGGTCTATGGTGTGGGCTCTATTTGGTCTTCAATGGGTTATGCCGCGTGGCGTCTTAGATTTATTTTCGAGTTGGCAAGGTTCATTTGGTGGGTGTCGGAGCATTGATTTATGGAGGGCTGTCCCTCATTGTGTCCTATGGTGTATTCGGCGAGAACGGAACTCAAGATGTTTCGAAGGAAAGGAACGGTCTATTCCAGAAATTAAATCTCTTCTTCTTCACACCTTGCTAGAGTGGAGTTCTTCCTTTAATCTCTTCTCTTGTTCTAATTTTTTAGAAATGCTGGATCTTTGTAATTTTTCTGTTTGATGTACTGTTTTCCTTGTACACCCCCAGTGTACTTGGACTTTTTGGTTAATACAATTCTGTTATTTATCAAAAAAAAAAAAAAACATAAATTGTTCTCCTTTGCACATAACTAAACCAAGCGATCCATCAACATCAATCAGCATTAATAATGATCAATCAGGTTAACTAGCATATTTGGTGTACGTACCAACAAGGAAACAAAAGAGATGATAAGCGGAAAACATAGTTGATTTATCAAAACTAATCAGAAAGTAAAACTTCATATAAAGATTGTAGGTTAATGTATAACATACTTTGCCCTGCATGGGACTCCCCACCAGGTGTGCATCCAAATCCACCATCCAAATTTTTGCAACTTACAATGTAGCTCACAGCCTTTTCCATATTGATGTTATTCAAACGATGCAATATTGAGAGACAACATATAGCAATATAAGAGAACCTATAGGAAAAGGAATTATTTTTGTAAAAACGTCTACTTGCAAAGATAACTAACTCCCAAAACTGTGAGAGGCCAAATAACAAAGCAGAAGGGGAAAGAATACCGCGTATCAACTTCACCCCATATGTCCCCTGAAAAAGATCCATCTTAATTTTGCAGCCCAGCCATATCTGACTTCAATATTAAGAGCCACAAGAATCGGTAGAAATACACTTCCTCATATTTTGGTTTAAAAATTAAATTTTGTTGATGCCTAAATCTCTTGTAAAGAGACATCTATGTCTCTCTAATTATTTGAGAAGTAAAAGTAGTGATTCCAACCAATATGTAATACCAATCAGATGCGCAAGTTGAAACTATCAGTTAACTAGCTTCGAAATCTGAATATGCAAATAATTGCAGTAGTTATAATAATTATAGACACTACAAACTTTCAGAAAATAAAGCATTGTATATAATATAGGATATAGAATATATATATATATATATATATATATAAAAGTAAAATTGTCATAATTAATAATATGATATAGAAGATTTATTAAGTTTGAAAAGTTTCAAAGTCCACTGATCAGTATACCAAGGGATACAATTTGTCACCTTATCAATGTCAAGAACATTTAGCTTGTCAAAAAGGGCCAAAAACTGCACAGCGCTCAGAGTATACAGTACATGAGGGTCATGTCCAATGTTACCACCAAACCCACCTGCACAACTAAGTATATCATCATGTGCCCATGGTTATAATCATCTGCATTTTTATTTTCCTTTCCCTAATTCTTTACTTCAAAAAATTTTCTATGTTAACCATTAATGCATAACAGAATGCATCGTGACAACAAAGTTGGTTGAACTAAGAAAACTATGCATCTATATAAACCTGACTCGTGCTGGCACTTCATGAACGATGAAACAACCTCATCCAAATCAACAATGTCAAGCTTTCCCAGAAGATCCAGAGTGGTCAATCCCCAGTATGCCCCATTCATTCTCAGATGTTCCATCACCACAGATACAAAATCATCCTTCCTCTGAGTTATATAAAATTTATTTTAAAAAATTAAAGAATAAAATAAACGGAATTTTTAGTTTTAAATGATAAAAGATTTATTCCAGAAATTCATTATATATATACACACACACATATTAAACACACCTTTTCAACTGATAAAATGTATAGTCCATGTTTCTCAGCTGCAAGTTCCCCCATCTGGCAATTATCACGCACATTAATTCTAAGATTTTACATTTGGAGAAGACAAACAATGTAGGAGTAATTAGAAACTATTCAGCAAAAGATAAGGAAAAATTAGAAACTTGGCAAATTTTAATATATACAGAGTTTGGTTCTTTATTTAACAAGGCTTTGCTTGGGAAGTGGTTGTGGCGGTTTGGGAAAGAAAATCATAGATTATGGCGTCAGGTTATAGCAGACAAATATGGAGAGGCAAGAGGAGGCTGGCGCACTAGAGGGATGAACAAAAAGATTCAAAACGGCTCTCTAAATGCTCCACATCTAAAAAAATGTAAAAACTAATATATTATATAAATTTAAGCGTGTACAAGAGATAAATCTTTTAACAATCATTTCAATCCCACCCAGTGAAAATTCTAAGAATTTCAGAATATTCAACACATTTCCTGTGGAAAAAATTAAATTTCAAGTGGAAATCTGTCAAGCAAACATGAACATGACACTCCATTTCATTGAAAATGTAAAGAGTCCAATTAACAATTAAGATTTTATTTCTTGGATCTAACAGTGTCCAAAGTGTCGTGTTATTTAAAATTTTAAATGACTTGGCAATTTGTACACCTTTAGATTTGTAATATTTAATCTAAACCATGAAATGGATCCATTTAAAATGGAGAGGATCCTCTTCCCATTTTTCACTGCTGAAAAATTATCCATGAATTATTTTCTATCAAAACAAAACACCCATTATGCCCATTTAACCATAAAACTTTAAAGGAAATATCTTCTCCAGGAACAAATGAAGCCTAAGGAAGCTCAGAAAAGAAATCTAACGCCTTTGACTAAGAAAAGAAAAAATAATAAATCTAACGCCTTTGAGTTAACTCAATTTCATTTTCTTACCATTGATTTGACTCTTCATTAGGAAAAACTCCCATTAGTAAGTTCTAAGTTACAACAAATCTAATCAGTTTAAAACAAAGTAAGTAAAAACCCAAAAAGAGAAACAATTGAGTAAAGAGGATTAATATGATTGGAATTGAAAAAATATCTCATTTTTGGAAGGAGATAGAGAGAGTTTACATTGAGTCTTTGTTCTTGATTGGCTAAGACAGAGATGATCCTCTTAAACTCCAATCAAAATGAAACAGTGTGAATAGCCAAACCAGAGGAAAGAAAGAAGAAGCCATTTATTATATTTTATTTCATTATATTTTTTGACCAAGTAACCCAAACTTGCTTGAGGTTTTTTTTTTGGCTTTTTTGGCTTTTTTCTTTAAACCAAACCTAGGTTTAACTCTCTTGGAATGAATTTATTGCTAAAGTTTTAGTTTATAAGAAATCGTAGGGACCATAATTGTACTAAGCCAATAAACAAGAAGAAAACACAAACTACAGTTGGTTACAATTTCACACATTCTCCTTTTTTTTTTTTCTTTTTTTTCTTTCCTCAAAGATTTACCAAATAAAAAAAAATTTTAAAATAAAAAGACTATTCTTCAAGAACTTAAAAAAATAGTTATCAAAACCACACCCAACCAACAGTTGAGCATCAAACTGGTGAACTGTGCAAAATTCTGAGTCGATATGAAAGAACTATGCCAAATTTACAACCAAAAAAAAATGATAAACTATGAAAAGCCAGCATTTTTTTAGAAAAATACTGAATTACATGACCAAACCATCCAGTTTTTTAATATTACATTATTTTCATCAAAATAATCATACTTTCCTTTAGTTTACACTTTTTATGTATAGGTTTTTTATTTTTCTTTTAAACTTGAAATAAGTAGTCAAAGATCAATTCAAGAATCCTTTTTTTTAGTCATTTTTATATAAAGAATTATATTTGAATAATAAATTTAATGAAAAATAATATTCGATTAATTTAATATTTAGAGTACATGCATATTTATGTTTAAATTGAGTACTAGCTCATTTTTTTATATAGTTTATCTTCATTTTATATGTGTTCTTCAATATATATCTCCACCATATAAATATATATATATATATATTAATAGCTAAAGCTTAGAAAAAAATCCAATTAGATTCTACAATTGAATTTCTAATTTTGCACCATGTGTCCTAAATTATATATTTTTAGATAATTTTATCTCTTAATTTTGGAGTCAAATGTGGGACCATATCATAAATATTCATCTAAGTGAGTTATTGAATACAAAAAATAAAGAGTCTAAAATTAATGAAACTTAAAAAAAAAAAAAAAAAAAAAAAATGCTTCACAATATCAAAAAATAAGAATTAATAATAAAAAAAATGAAAATTTTACATTTTCTATCTAATAATATTTTTACAAGATTTTTTAAAGAGTTAACAAAATATAAAAATGACTTTATATCAATAGTATTTAAATTATATATGTAGGAATTACACTATGTGTCTTAATGTATATCTTTTAAATATATCCATGCATATGGATAGGGTTACAAGCTGGTATATTATTAATACGATTGAACTAGTGAACCATCATATCACTCCTTTAACGGTTTATTGCTCACCAAGGTTTTGATAACTATGTTTAAAAGTTGGGTCTTTAACGGTTTATTGCTCACCAAGGTTCTGATAACTATGTTTAAAAGTTAGGTTTGATAAGGTGAGAATTTAAAATTCTCACCAAGATTATGTGTTTAATTGACTAATATTGGATGAGTTTGAAATTTATGAGATATCTCAATTCCAAAAATTTATCAGATTCTAAATCTCATCTAAAAGCTAAGAATTTAAATCTCCCGTGTCTTGCACTTTACTAGATCTAGTATGTAACCCATGCTTACACACAGGAATGATGAATAGTGGTGTTATTGATGTTAGCTTGGGTTATAAAGCATATAGGATATTAGTTCATCAAAGACATTTGAAGGTATTAAAATAGTTTTTTCTTGCAATTTTCATGATATTGATTATGCCAAGTTTCTAATTACACTGCTATTATGCATATAATTTTAAAAATCATTATCGAATATTACGTATACAATATCAATTCATAATCACTGTTCGTGAAATTCTACTTATGTACAACACATAATAAAAGAATAAATTAATCCAATAGTATCTCCTTAATTGAACAAGGATAGGCGCATGAGATTGTTCAGCTTAATTACAATTTGTTACATTCAAGATCCTAGCATACAAAATTTTGAATAGAAACAGTATAAAAAAAATATGCTCGTTAGTTCAAAAAAAAAATAAAAAATAAAAAAAAATAACAGCAAAAAACTAGATAATTTAGTTTGTATGAAAAGCTAACAAAAGCAAAATTCGATTTTGAATCTAATTAAACTTTCTGTAAGCATCGGTTATATATATATATATATATATATAACCTATTTAGTAATGGACCGTATATAGTCCTATCTCTCTTCCCTATTCCTGTGGATATTGCTATTCGTATTGAGAGGCTTCAAAGAAATTTTCTTTGGGGTGGGATTGATGACTCTCCTAAATTCCGACTAGTAAAATGGGCCCAGGTTTGTTCTCCCTCACAGTCTGGCGGTCTGGGTATTAGAAACTTGAGAGCCTTCAATCAAGCCCTATTGGGAAAATGGTTGTGGAGATACGAAAGAGAGACAACCCATCTCTGGAGGCGGGTTATTGAGGCTAAATATGGGAATGATTGGGGAGGTTGGTGTACAAAAGAAGTCTCTTATCCTTATGGTGTTAGTCTCTGGAGAACCATAAGACAAGGATGACCAGCCTTTTCTAAATCCATCCAGTTCAAGGTTGGTGTTGGCGACAAAATAAAATTTTGGCATCATGTGTGGTGTGGAAGTTGTTCTCCCTGGGAGGCTTTTCCGGAGCTCTATAATATTAGTTGTAATAAGGAGTCTTCCATTGCTAATGTTATGCACTTTCCTAACCAAAGGCTTCACTGGGATCTTCTTTTTTCTAGAGCTCCCCAAGATTGGGAAACTGAGCATTTTTACACTTTTCTTGATCTTATCAATTCATTGCCCCTTAACAGTGAAGGTCATGACAAACTTTGTTGGAAACCAACAAGGAATAAGAACTTTAAAGTGAGTGAGTTCTATCTCTCCCCTTCCTCTACTCTTGACATCTCTTTCCCTTGGAAACCTGTGTGGCATTCAAAGGTCCCTAGTAGGGTTGCTTTCTTCTCGTGGACTGCCTCATTAGGCAAGATTTTGACTACAGAAAATTTATGGTACAAGGGTGTCGCAGTTGTTGATTGGTGCTATATGTGTAAAAAGAGTGGGGAATCGGTGAATCACCTTTTCCTTCATTGTCCTATTGCTTATGAATTATGGTCTATGGTGTGGGCTCTTTTTGGTTTTTGTTAGGTTCTAAAGATTTAGAATTTAATGTATTTAAAACTCTAATTTGTATTGTTAGCAAACCATGATCAAAACAGGTTTATTTAGTCGTGTTTAAACTTGCTCAAAGTTGTGCGTTTATGTAAAGTTGGAATCGAGTGGCTGCAGAAAGTATTAGTGACTTTCGGCCTGGCTCGATCAATCGAAACTTAGGCTCGATCGATCGAATATCAGGCAGAATGTTTTTTTCTGCAGATTTCCAACTCAGCCCTAGCCTATTTGAAAACGTTTTAGGGTTTTATGTTTTGCCAAGGTATATAAGGCAAATCCTAGCCACATTTTAGTTGTTGCTCATGTTGCTCATATTGCTGTTTTGTGTAAATCTTTTGTGAGATCTAGAACAGCTTTCCTTTACACAAAACTTAGGGTTTTCAAGGAGGAGATGTTGTCTACACCTTAATGATCAATTCAGTTGCTGCCATTGAAGCTTATAAAAAAACAAGTGTGGGTGCTTGTATCTGGTGGTGAATCCAAGAAAGAAGGAGTTCGTGGTCTCGGAGCTTGCACGTAGTCGTGTCAGTAAGTTCTACTAGTGGGTAGCAATAAGAAGTCGAGCGTGGGGGCTTGTAAGTCTTATTGTATGAACTTCGATTCTTTCAAGATAGTGGATTCAAGTTTACCTTGAGGATAGCTAGGTTAAATCCTCCCCAAGTTTTTACCGTGTGGTTTCCTATGTCATCATATCTTTGTGTTATTTATATTTCCGCTGCTATATACTTGATATGATTGTTTGATTGTGATAACCTAGATTTGCATAATTTGACTAAGTTAATCACTTGACTAATTAACTAGGTTAATCTGGTTGTGTTAAGGGGTACCGTTCAGTTTTCATTGGGTTATGCCGCATAGTGTCTCTGATTTATTTTCGAGTTGGCAAGGTTCCTTCAGTGGGCATCGGAGCATTGATTTATGGAGGGCTGTCCCTCATTGTGTCCTGTGGTGTATTTGATGAGAGCGGAACTCTAGATGTTTCGAAGGGAAGGAGCGGCCTACTTCTGATCTTAAATCTCTTCTTCTTCATACCTTGCTAGAGTGTTGTTCTTCCTTTAATCTTTTCTCTTGTTCTAATTTTCTTGTAATGCTTGATCTTTGTAATCTTTGTGTTTGATGTGCTGTTTCCCATATTCACCCCCTGTGTACCTGGGCTTCTTTTTAATACAATTCCGTTATTTATAAATATATATATATATATGATTAAGTTTTTTATGGTTTATTTATATTGACCTCCTCGTTTTCTACATTAATTTAACTCATTCTCATAAAAATTTAAAAACTTGCATTAGATGAGATACATGGCACAAAATTAAACTTAAATTGAATTCCAAATTTTACACTGAATTAACTAACTTGGCACAAAATTTAAAAACTTAGATTAAATGGGACACATGGCGCAAAATTAGACTCAAATTAAATCCCAATTTGAAATCTAATTAGATTTTCTCTCAAATTTGCCTATTAATATATATAAATATATAAATATATATATATATATATATATACACACACACACCTAGAGCTTAGTTATATTTCCTTGCCAAGTCTCACCTACCATAATGGTCACATGGGTTTTTTTCCCTTCCCATTGATTTTACATTAAACTCTCAGGATTTCTTTTCTTATTTTTATAAGACAGCTAAGAGAAAAATAAAACAAACAAACTCTCAGGATTTCTCAAACTAGTTTGTTAACTAGTTTGTTAGGGACTACCAAACATTGGGATCTTATTTCTCAAAAATTCAAACAGTCAGAAGTTTAAACCCACGGGAAATTTAAATTATCAAAAATCTTGCTAACCAAATAGGCCCTTAAGGCAAGTTTGAGATTGCTAGTAGCAGTAAAGCTTTTGTCTTAAAGCTTTGGTCAATGTAGCTTTCATGAGAAGAGCCGTCACTGAAAAGTAGTTCAGCTATTTGGGAAGTACCCCCTTCACATTTTATTTGTCCACTTTAAAAAAACCAAATTTTTAAGGGACATCATTTAATGCTTTGTGTTTAAACACAAAATTACCCTTTTCCAAAATTACCTTTCTTTATTTAAACTCAACTAAAACGCACGGAAAAAAGGCACAGACTCTTCAAATAAATGGTAAACTAGCCACTTCAGTGGGGACTTTAGAAGCTGACAGTCCCCACTAAAGTGGCTTTCTTCCTTTGGGTTGCTTCCTTGGAGAACATCCTAACAACAGAGAACCTGAGGAAGCATGACATTATCTAGGTGAATTGGTATTTTATGTGCAAGAGGAATGAGAACACAATGAATCGATTTCTGTTGCATTGCCCTATTGCTAAAGAATTGCGGGGAATGGTCTTCACCCCTTTCGGGATTTTGTGGGTGATGCCTAGGATGCTTAATAACTTACTAGCTTGTTGGCTATGTCAAGTTGAGCGACATTAGAGTAGTGAAATTTGGAAGGCCAATCCTCATTGCTTGATGTGGTGTATTTGGAGAAAGAAATGCAAGGTACTTTGAAGGGTATGAGAAGACAAGTTAAGATTTGAAAGGGCCTTTTTTTTCTTTTTCTTGATAAGCTTCAGGGAGGTTCTCTTTCTCAAAGTTAATTGAGCTTATTGATCACTGTAAATTTAGAGTTCCTTTGTGATGTTCATCTTGTATACTACATGTGTACTTATCAAAAAATTGGTAAACTAGTAAAGTTATTAAAATTGTGTGCATTGACTACTGACTTTCAAAGCAACATATTTAGGACAGTCCCAAAATGGAATAACTGACAGACAAAACAAAGAAGTGAGTACATTTCTTTTTTTGATAGATATGATGACACTTGAAAGCTATGACACCCGCTCCGTAATGATTGCTCTTTAGCATCAGGTCAAGATACAAATGTGTTTCTTGTTTGCGTAAACAAGATTCAAACTAAGGCCCTTATCCGACGACAAGACATTTTATCAGTTAAGCTAAAATTTAACCCACAGAGAGAGCATATTTAAAAATACACCTATCCCCAGCATTTCCATTGAGATTAATCACCTCTACAGTATACTAAGCCTTTTACTTAATGCATCACAGCCTTGAGAGTGATGGTGTATTGAAGTAATACAGTAATACCACCAAGATTTAAGATGAAGGCCATAAGTAAGGTGTTTGAATTATGCAGATTGTCATACATACATGCAAGCCAAGATAAATTAGCTTTTGGAGAGACCAAAACCCCTATATTTAATCAGCGGTGACTTAATATGATGCTTGTCCATTAAAGTAATACAACTAATTACGAATCAAATGGTCTATCTACTGAAAAATAAAAAAATAAAAAAATTCTACATCGTATCAGAAACCACTGTCAGATGTAAATGCAATGAAACGAAAATGAGGTTACAAACAGTGGCTAATTATTAATAAAGGAGAGGCATTATTAGTAAAATGAGAATTCTAAAAGCCAATAAATTCAATCGAACAGAAACCAAAAATTAGGCGACGAGAATGACTAAGGTAGAAAGATTACCGGTTTTCAGTTCAAAAGCCGACTTTCAATTTTGATTCCGAGTCACAGGCAGCGACGCCCTCGACTCTCACTCTTCTTCGCCTTTGGGTGTCTCCGTCTCTCTTTCTGTGTCAGTTAGAAAGGTGTATAGTTGTTATAATGTGAAACTTTCATGGGCATTTCTGTTTTTCATTGGGCTGAATACTGAAAAGCGAAAACAACTTCGCGCAGCAATCACACCAGTGATTGTAAAATACAAAAAGTTATCAATTTTACACATTTTTGTTCAAAAAGTAAACCACTCACATCATCGCAGTGGGTCTATAACACTGTTCATATGTACACTATTACGTAGCTTTGTACCCTATTTGTTTATTTTTTTTTCACTTCACTGTGAAGAAGAAGAGAAGACTCAACCTTCATTGTGAAGAAGAAGAAAAAAGAGCCAACATCAACCTCCACCAACCCACCACCACCGCCATAGCAACCCAGCACCACCCAACTACCACCAGCACAACCCATTTCAATAGTTGATTTTCCAAACACAAAATCAAACCAAAAACAACTCAAAATCACCCCAAACCCAACTCAAAATCAACCCAAACCAAAATCAACTCAACCCATAAGAAAACCCGATGCAAAACCCACCAGAGATGCCGTGATATGACCTCGCCTTTGTCGCCGGACCCGCTACCGATATCGCCGGAGTTGTCGATTTCACCGGAGATGACGATCTGACCTTGCCGTGTGTGCGTGTGTGTGTTTTTGAGGGGGGTGGGGGGGTGTATGGGTTTGTAAATGTAGTTGTGCAAAATTAGTTTGGCAAGCTTGTGACGCAACAGGTTTTGCCCATAAGCTGTTTCTCAGTTCTGTTTATTTGTGTTTTTTGTGTGCGCGTGTTTTTTTTTAACAGGGGCGGTTAATGTGTGTTCTTACTCCTTAGGCCACACATTAGAGCATTCCCAATAGATGTTATAAAAAAAAATGTCATTTTGCAATATCAAAAACTTACTTTATTATTTTGCCACACCAAAAATTTACTTTATTATTTTACTACATCATTTTACAATATCTCACTTATTAGATGTTCTATCATTCAATTCTATACATTAAAATAATATTTATTACACATTAAAATAATATATTATCTTCTCTCTGTCATCACCACTTCGCCACCACGCATGCCCAGCAAGGTAGCAACCACCACCACCCCAGCATCACACACACCCCAGCAAGGCAGAGACCACCAACAAAACCGAGGAAAAAAAAACCAGCAAATACCAATCACCAAGCATAACCACCACCCAAATGCCAAACCACCACCGATTCAGCACCAATTCAAACAAACAAATAGCCACTGATTCAAATAGACAAACACAGCCACCGATTCATCATTTCATCAAACAAACACCAATAGCAACCTTCACCGATCTAGCCACCGTTTCAAACAGACAAACACCAACAACAACCATCACCGATCCAGCCACCAAGAAACCACAAACCCATCAAAACCCACTCACCTCTGCCGTGAATCTGTGACCCAGCTCGCCGTGACCCAGGTTGCCACGACCCACCTTGCAATGACCCACCTCACTGCGACCCACCACGCCACCATACCCACGACCCACGCCAAAGCCCATGCCAGAATATACCCACATCGAAACCCATCCTTCACTAGAGAGAGGGCGATTAGACAGAAAGGGAGGAGAGAGACCAGGATCCGAAGAAGTGATGGAGTGGCTCAGAGTGGGATGAGAGGAAGAAGAAAAGAGGATGGCCAGTGACAGAGATGGAGTGGCGGAGAAAGAAAAAAGAAAAAGAAAGAGAGAGAAGAGATGGAGATGGAGGCGGTGAATACTGAATAGTTGAAGGAGAAGATGAAAGAGATATAAGAGTGAAAGAGGAATAAAAAATTAATAAATTCATATGCCACAGCTTACCGTACCGTTGCAAATTTGTGATTGTACTGTAGCATGTTGCAAAAAATATGGCATTTAGAACATCTAATAAATGGGGTCAAACTTGGT
The DNA here is from genome assembly GCA_032727855.1 of Quercus ilex subsp. ballota. Taxonomy (NCBI): domain Eukaryota; kingdom Viridiplantae; phylum Streptophyta; class Magnoliopsida; order Fagales; family Fagaceae; genus Quercus; species Quercus ilex. The sequence continues at coordinate 37,798,626 of CM064915.1, forward strand.
TTGGTGTAGAATATGTGCCAAATATTTAGCATTTGGCACATATTCCACATCTGCTATGGGTTCTTAGAGCATTAGTATTGGAGCTTGTAAATGGTATATGTTAGAGGATTTTAGCATCAAAATTATAAGAGTGTGCATTATCTGATATTGTAATTGTAAAAAAATTCCTCTCTCCTACTTTTTGGATTATATATTTTATTGTGTAGATATATAATTTTAATGTGTTGTATAAAAAAATAAAAATTGGGATGTTAAATGTGTTGTAAAATAGTATGGTATAATTGACAAAGTATGTATTGAGATGGTAAAATAGAATTTTTTGAAAAAACCGGATGCGAATGCTCTTAACCATCCATTTTGAGAAAGTTTTATGGAAAATTGAAAAAGCTGTCGAAATAGTGATTTACTTTTTCGTTTTTTCATAAAAAGTTTCCTAAAATGGATTAATAATATATGACCTAAGAGCACACTTTAGTAAATCTCTTTTTGTAAAACATTATACTATATCCTATTCTTAATTGGTTTTAACACTCTATATTTCTAATTAAATTATTCGGGATTTAAATTTTATATTAACGAATTAAAAAAATCCTAAAAACAAAAACAAAAAACTCAAGCCTTGCACTATTATATAGGCTAAATCTTGGCCATTAGTTTCAATGGTTTTAATCTTGGCTGTATGTTTTAGTTGAGTGGAATACCAATTACCGATAGTCCAAGTTGCCGCATAAAAGGGAAAAAAATAGAAAGAAAAAAAAAAACCAAAAAAACAAAGAACTTGAACTTCTTTCTCTCGTGCGCTCCGAAGTAGCGAACCCTTGCATGACTAGCTTAAAGGGGATTGTTTTGGTTATTGCTCCTTTAGAGAAAATTGTTTGTTCTCTTTTTTTTTATACTTACACATCCCGATTTATTCATAGGTGAATACGAAACCCTAATTTCAAAATTATTAATGTTGTCTGGATATCAAGCCTTGAAATTTTGGAGTGCTTTGTTGCAATTTCTATTCTAGATTTGGTTGTTGATTGTTAGTTTTTAAATATTTAGTAATAAATGTTTAGGTTCTAATTTTATGTAAGTTGGCAAACTAAGAACTAAAACATCTTTAGTTTAAGATTCTTTAAGTCTTAGAACAATGTTAGACATTGCTCAAGATAGTTCAAGTTAAGATTCAAGAACTGTCAAGCTGCAGAAAGAAGAATTCAAAATCTACAAGGCTTGACTGATCAAAAGACAGGCTTGACCGATTGAGAATCATATTTTGCAGAATTTTAATCAGGCCCAAAGCCCGCAAAAACGTCTAGGGTTTTAGTCCAACACTACTTAGTATAAAAGGAAAACCCTAAATTTGTTTCAGAAGTTTTTGGAAGACTTGTGCGTTACTCTTGTGAGATTTATAAGGTTTCTGTAGCCTTCTAACTCAATAAGCATCTACCGAAAAGAAGATTTATATTGAAGAACTGGTGGAATAAGTTATTGCATACAAGATCAACAACTACTGTTGATTTAAACCCTTGAGTTGAGTGGGATCTCAAAGTCACAAACGGGGGGGTGTAGAGAGGGAAAATTCCCAACCTATCACAAGCTGACACGTCACACTACCAAGACCACAAAATACAGCCAATTACAAAGCGCCACATATTGCTGCTAGGTTTTACTGTTGTCATTCAGAAGCCAACAGAAATTTGCCAAGTGTCATGCAAGAACCAATCATGCATCGGCTCGTGCAAGCGATGACACAAGCAGCCTCGCACGTGTAAGCGATGACCCAAGCAACCTCGCACGTGTAAGCGATGACCTAAGCAACCTCGCACGTGTAAGCGATGACATAAGCAGACCAATCAAACTGTGACATGTGTCACCAATCAAACTCCACCACGTGTCACTCATCCACCCCAAAACTCCTATAAATAGAAGTCTTCCTAAGACATTTAGGAGGACATGAAGCCATCTGAAGCACAAGCAGCATCAAAGAAGATTCAGAAGTTCAGAAGCTCTGCCGGAACCAAGCTCTAAAGCCTCCAAGAACTTCAAGAACTTCAACCTTTGAATACGAAGAACATTCGAAGAGAAATCATCCAAATCATCCGCCTAGATCCAAAAGTTTGCGGGAATCAAGCCTAAAGTGTCCGAAAAACATCAACAAATCACAAATCAACGAAGCTCTACGGATTCAAGCCTCTAAAGCACCGAAGAACTTCCACCACAAACCTTCGAAGACGAAGAACGCACCAAGAACACGAAGAACATACGAAGAACGTGAAGAACAAAGAATTTCTAACAAGCTCATAGCCAGAGATTCATTGTAATTCTGTTTCAACAATCTTCGATCTATCCCTCAACCAAATTGAAGGATACTTTGTGTTCAAGTCAAAATCACATTACCACAACTCCAATCAACAAATCTTTCAAGGAGATCGAATCAGAGGATCACTCTTTTGTAATCACAGAGAATTGTACCACACATTCAATACAAATTCACACTTGTGACACTATTTTACTTGTTTGACCCATTTCAAACCGAGAAATTTAGTCGTCCACAGAGGGTGTTTGTGTTTAGCAAATTTAGATAGAAGAGTCCGTGGATTCGAAGATGCGTGTGGTCACATGAGTAAGTACTACAAAAGGTAGTTTTAGATTTAGGAAAAAATCTGTTGTAAAACTTTCATTCTATCATAGTGAATTTGTTGCCTTGAGGATTATTTAGGTTAAATCCGCCCTATGTTTTTTATCTTGAAACTGGACGATTTCATTGGCTTTTCTGGATAATCATATCGCTTGTCTTCTTTACTTTTCCGCACTATGTAATATGATTGTTTGTGTTTAACCTATATCTGAATAATAAACCTAAGTATCAACTTGATTAATTAATTAGGTTAAACAATCTGAGTGTATAGAGGTCTAAACAAACTAATAAGTGGAATCAGAGCGAGTTAGCTCTTGATTAGGTAGTCTTAGCTTGAGTTGATCCTTGACTCTTGTTGTCATGAAACGTGGTCACTCTCTAGTGATCCATCCCCACTTCGATGGGAATAACTATGCCCATTGGAAGGTGAGGATGAAAGCCTTCCTGAAATCTCTAGATGAAGGAGTTTGGATGTCGATGAAGATTGGTTGGGAAAGACCTGCCACTCCTATGGCTCAATGGACTAACACTCAAAAAGAAGCAGCAAAATTTAATAGTAAGGCTATAAATGCAATATTCAATGTTGTTTCAATAGAATAATTTAAAAGGGTTTCTAATGTAGAGATAGCATACACTGCTTGGAATATCCTACAAATTGTGCATGCAAGTACAAAAGCTATAAAAATCAATAAACTACAACAGTTGACTTCTAAGTTTGAGAGCATTAGAATGGCCAAAGGATTAGACCTTTTATGAGTTCTATGCCAAACTGAATGACAGAGTAAACTCTGCTTTTAATCTGGGTGAAGTTTATGAGAAACCTAAGATAGTTAGGAAAATCTTAAGAACTTTAACAAAAGACTTTAGATCCAAAGTCACTACCATAACTGAGAGTAAGGATGTGGACACTATCCATATTGATGAACTTGTAGGATCCCTTCAATCTTATGAGTCTGACCTACCCAAGACTAACAAGTCCAAACCTATGGCCTTGAAATTTGTAGATGATTTAGATGACTGTAGGTTTGATGATAAAATCACATCTACAAATATTGCTTACCTTGACAAAAAATTTCGAAATTTTTTGAAAAACAATAATAGAAGGGCAAGAAATTGAAATATTGTTGACCCTAAGAATGTGAAAAAAAAATGAACCAATTAAAAACAACTTTTTAGAAAAAACCAAAGATAAAATTGTTCAATTTTCTAAAAATTCTTTAGGTCAACAATGTTTTGGTTGTCAAGGGTATGGACATGTAAGGTTTGAATGTCCCACATACTTGAAGTCAAAGGGTAAAGTTATGGTTGTTACTCTTAGTGATGATGAAGAATCTGATCACAAGTCTAAAAGTTATCAGGAAGGAAATTTCATGGCTTTCACTACTACTGACGTAGTTGGTGAATCTTAAATTGTTGAGGAGAACCCTTCTGATGCAAAAGATGCAATGAACGTTGACCAAGGATTGAAAAAGATAGATACTTTTGAACATGAAAAGAAAAATCTTTCAGTCAAACTATTTGATGCTAATGTACTTATAACTGCTGTTACGATTGAGAACATGTCCTTGATTAAAAAAGTTAAAATTTTGGATCTGAATTACTTGTTGCTAGAGAACAAATTGGTAGGAATTCTAGTTCTAAACTTGATAATATGCTGAGTGTTCAAAAATTTGCATCTGATAAGACTGGATTAGGATATGTTAAGAGAGGTTTGTTGACTGTGGTGACTCCCACCAAGTTTGTTCCTCATGAATCTATGCCTAAACCAGAAGTTAGGGTTCCTAAGGAAGAGTTCCTAGCTACTAGGAAAATTATGGTAGATTTAAGTGACACCAAACTCAAGAAACCTACTCATCCTGTAGGTAAGAAACAACACAAGCCTTCATGGTTTTGTCACTTCTATGGTGGAAATGGGCATAATCGCCCCAACTGTTTCAAGTTGCAAGCTAATAACTAAACCAAAAGTGTCTATGCCAAAAGCATAAGATCCTATGACACTTATCCATGAATTAGTAAAAGCTCTCAACCTTTATGCCAAAACTGGAGTAGATCAACAATCCCATGTGTCTAGAAACTCCAACTTCAGGTCTACATCCAAGAAAGTGTGGATGCAAAAGACTCAGCATCAATGAGTTTGTTTGACATGGTCCTCATGCTTAATCTTCCAATTCTTTGGACAAAATGCTTTGCTTAGGATTTTATTTTTTACATTTCATTCATGCATTTCATTTTAGGGTTGATTAGGATGGTTTTAAGTTTTTTTTAATAAATTCAAAATTAAAAAATATAAAAAAAAAAAATTTGTATTGCACACCACCAAGTGTGTAATTAAGGTTGGCCATTAAAATTTACATTTCATGACTGTGTGCCTTGGTTAGTTTTGATGAGCTACTTTTTGCACTTTACTAGTCTGTGCTATATAGTACTTAATTGTGTGAGTTATTTATAGTCTTTAAATAAACAATCTTGATTTTGATGTCACATATTTTGATCGTAAGGACTAAAAAATCTTAGGCGAAAGACATAAATAACTATTTCACCACTGTTACTCATCAATCATGAACACTTGTGTGCAAATCATAAAAGCCATGCTCGATAAGGTGTAGCACTTGCACAGTAAAATAAAACGAGATGTTAAATAAATAAAATATATGTAACAAGGGTATTTTTCTTTTCTATCTCCTTATGCCCATGCATGATATGCTAAATTGTGCTTAAAAGATTTTTTTTTTTTTTTTCTAAAAAGCAAAATGCAAAAGCAAAAAGTGTCAAAATGCTTTTACGTAATTATAAGCGTGTTTTCTAGGAGATGTGAGAGTTATATGATGTAATTCTTTAAGTGATAGTCACTTTCAAACCAATATGATTGATGATGTAGAAAATTTGTTTGATTACTATCTACATATCACCTTTTCTGTGGTTTGTACACTTACTAGTTGCACATACTACACGCAAATCAATGCTAAATTTTGTACATTTGACTGTGTGTTGACTAATCTAGCTATCTTTGATTTCTCATAAAGTGATGTTTAATACATTTAATGTGGTTTGAGTTGAATTTGAAGAAAAGAGTTTTAGAAAGTTTTAAATCAAGTGATTTTTACTTCTATTTTGTGAAAATTTGAGAGCAAATTGTTTTTGAAATCTTCTGGAAGCATTCATGTGCATTTCATATCATAAAAACTGGTTTTTAGTTGATTTTTTGCAAAATTTCCAAGATTTTCAAATTTTCAAAATTTTTCCACTGGCTCGATTAATTGAAGCTAGGGGTGTGCATGGGTCGGGTTAAGGGAATTTTTCGACCCAACACACCATGGTGGGTTAAAAAAAATCCAACCCAACCCAACCCACATTGATCGGGTTGGGTCGAGTTGAACCCATGGGTTGGACAAATTTTATCATTATTACTATTATTATTAAATTGAGCAAAAAAATATCTCACTTGCCACCTGAGTTGATAAACAAAATATGCATAAACTAGTATTCTAACTCAGTTATAAACAAAATATATCCAACTGAGTTAATAAACAAAATATACATAAACTAGTATCTCAACTCACTTATAAACAAATAAGAGTAGAGTGAAAGAGTGGAATGGGAATGGGAGGCGGCAGAGAGAGAAATAAGATTGTTAAAGCTTGCGAAGTAATTGAGTTTTATATAGGAAGAGCTGAATAGGGGAAAAAATTAAATAAAAAATTATTAATTATATAATATAGTTTTATATATATATATATATAATTTAAAATTTAAATATATAAGTGGGTTGGGTCGGGTTAGGCGGGTTGTGATTGTTATAACCCAAACCCAAACCAACCTAACCCACTATTAAAAAAAAAATTTATAACCCAACCCAACCTAACCCATCCACCCCTAAAAACCAATCCAACCCGGCTAGTTGGGTTGGGTTGAGTCGGTTTTGATAGGTTGGTGGGTTGGATGCATACCCATAATTGAAGCTAATCTTCAACCGATCGAAAAATGTCCAGTTCTTAGGCCAAAAATCCTTGTCTTGCTTGATTCCTATTTGATTGCTTCTCAATCAGTCGAATTTTTTTAAATCTCTTCCTTCGATCGCTGCTTGATTCCTCTCAACCAATCAAAATTCAAAAATTTCGAATTCATAAGGAATGATAGATCAGTTTTGACCTATTCTCTATTTCTCTTCAATTCCTCTCAATCCCTTCTTAAAACACACCAAATTTTTTTTCTTTCTTTTTTTGAGTCAAAGCTTCAAGGGTTTTCATCTTCTACATCTGGTATGACTCTTTTACCCTTCCTTTATGATCAAATTACACTCTTTCATGCATAATCATTCTTTTTCTCTAAAAATTTCGAACTCAAATATTTCGGGTTTTTAAGGGTTTTGGGAGTTTTGAGCTAATTTGTTCAATGGGTTTTTGTCTATGCATGATATTAACATGATTCCTCTGTTTTAATTTGAAACTTTTCCTGAATTGTGAAAAATGTTGAAATTAGGGTTCATGTGTTCTTAAGGAAATTGGGGATTTTGTTCAATTGGGTAAAATTGACCAATGTTATTGATTAATTGTGTGTTTATAACATGTTTTAAACTTGTTGTGATACTCAAGTTGTCAACTTGTATGTTTTTGAAAAATTAGGGTTTATATTCTTCAAAAACTGGGGATTTTTCATAAAACTTGAATTTTTGGGTTAATTTTTCGGGTTAATTTTTCAAAATTGTGAGAATTTGAACTCCTCAATGCATTAGTTCATGCATCATGCATCATGTAGACTTTAAAGAGTGCACATATATACCATGTTTATCTCTTTAATGCAATCTACCTTTGGTTTTGCGTTTATGTTTTGATTCCTCTCTCTTTAGATCTTAGAAATGGCCCCTATGAATGCTAAAAATATCAAAACTAGAGCCAAAAGAGTTGTAGGGTCCAATTCTACCTTTGACAAGGAATTTGATACGATTAGATTTCATACACTCCCAAATGCTGAAAATTTTGAGACTTTGGTCAAGTATAGATCTATTTGGAGTGAAAGACAAATTAATCTAGATGAGTTGAACCCTTTTACCTGACAAAATCTAGATTTTAGAGATTGCTGGCCTCTTTTTTATGATTTAGTGTCTCCTTTAGCTGCCTTGATTAGAGAATTCTACTCGAATCTCTCTATTCACTCTTCTTCATCCAGTGGTCACTTTTTGACTACTTGGCTTTGAGGTGAAGAGTTTTAGATAACTAAGCATATATATCTAATGCTCTTTCTGTCCCTCTTATTCAGCATCCCACCTATCCATACACTGAGTCTCCTCCTCTGGATGATGTTATGTCTCTTTTCTGTGGAAGATCTATCTCTTGGGGTTTTGAACCAAGACTCCATTCTCATGAGTTAACCAAGGTTAACTATTTATTGTTTAGGATAGCTTGCCATAACATCTTTCATATTTCTCATATGCATACCATTCCTATAGATAGGTGCATCTTTCTATACGCTTTCATTACTGGTGGTTCCATACGTTTTCCCTCTCTTTTCATTTAAACTATTGGTGAGGTCCATTGGAATAGCTCTAAGAAACGTCTCTTCTTTCCTGTCTTTCTTGGTAGGATCTTAGAGTTCATTGAGTTAAAGCACTTTCCCTCATCTGAGTTAGTCCATCTCACTACACTCATAGGAGCTACCTTCCTCAAACAGCGTAGTGCACAGAAGAAGACTGTTGAACCAAATGTGGTTACAACAAAGAGACCTAGAGTGGAGTCTACTGCTAAGGATGTGCTTGTTGATCCCACTGCTGCTGTTGTTGATGATGATGAGGATGATGCTGATGTAGATGCCACTGCTACAGCTGGTCCCTCTACATCCTTTCCATCTTTCTGCTCCATACTTAAGAGAGTTCTTGAGAGGCAGTCATCACAGCATATCATAATGGAGACATTTATGACAACTCAGGCGGCATATGGACAGCTTCTGGATGAGATTATCCTAGATGTAGCTGCCTTGAGAGCTAATTTCGTTGAGTATAGGAGTTCTATTCCACCTCCTCTACCCTTATATTCTTGATTGTTGCCTTTGGTAATTTGTAACAAAAATGGGGAGTAGACGTGTGAGCTCTTGTATTTAAAGGGAGAGCAAATTTTGTATTTAGGGTGAGTTGTTTTTGTTGTTGGGAGTTTATTTTTTTTACGTATACATTTTTGGTTATGTACTTGTTTCACAAACTTGATACTATGATTATCTTCTTGGATATCCTGTTTTAATTTGCTTTGTGAAATCAAGTTCATTTTATGTTTTATACTGTATTTTCAACACATGCGTTTATGGTTTATTTTTAGTGTTTCAGAAATTTATAGGTTAATTCTTTCATCATGCTGCCGCCAATTATTGCAACTTGTATATAGTAGATTTTGATTAAATTTTAGTAGGGCAATAACTTACATTAGGTCAGTTCTTGAATTGAGCAATTCATCTTCATGTATGTTTTGTCATAGATTGCCAAAAGGGGAGATTGTTAGGTTCTAAATATTTAGAAATAAATGTTTAGGTTCTAATTTTATGTAAGTTGGAAAACCAATAACTAAAACATGTCTAGTTTAAGATTCTTTAAGTTTTAGAACAATGTTAGACATTGCTCAAGATAGTTCAAGTCAAGATTCAAAAACAGTTAAGCTGCAGAAAGAAAAATTCAGAATCTGCAAGGCTCGACCAATCGAGAATCGTATTTTGCAGAATTTTATTCAAACCCAAAGCCCGCGAAAACGTCTAAGATTTTAGTCTAACACTGCTAAGCATAAAAGGAAAACCATAAATACATTTCAGAAGTTCTTGGAAGTCTTATGAGTTACTCCTATGAGATTTGTGAGGTTTTTGTAGCCTTCTAACTCTACAAGCATCTACCGGAAAGAATATCTATATTCAAGAGCTAGTGGAATAAGTTATTGTATACAAGATCAACAACTACTGATGATCTAAACCTTTGAGTGTGATCTTAAAGTCACAAATAGGGGTGTTTGTGTTTAGCAAATTCAGATAGAAGAGTCCATGGATTCAGAAAGAATATCTATATTCAAGAACTGATGGAATAAGTTGTTGTATACAAGATCAACAACTACTGATGATCTAAACCTTTGAGTGGGATCTCAAAGTCACAAATGGGGGTGTTTGTGTTCAGCAAATTCAGATAGAAGAGTCCATGGATTTAGAGCTGCGTGTAGTCATATGAGTAAGTACTACAAGAGTAACTTTAGATTTAGGGAAAATCTATTGTAAAACTTTCATTCTATCATAGTGAATTTTTTGCCTTGAGGATTGTTTAGGTTAAATCATCTCTAGGTTTCTTACCTTGAAACTGGACGGTTTCATTAGTTTTCCTAGGTAATTATATCGCTTGCCTTCTTTACTTTTGCGCACCATGTGATATGATTGTTTGTATTTAACCTAAATCAGAGTAATAAACTTAAGTATCAACTTGGTTAATTAATTAAGTTAAACAATCTGAGTGTACAGGGGTCTAAACCAACAAACATTGGTTAATTTGTGAAGCTGCTTTTTTTTTTTTGGTTTTATTCGTAGGCTCAAATTTGATATCTTTAATATTTAGGGTTGATTCGAAGCTAATTTAAAGTTGAATTAGTTTTTGTTTCAAAATTGTTAACATAACAATTTAGGATCTATAAATCTATTAATTAAATATAGGTGTAGTTGTAGATACCGCCATTTGTACCCATTAATAAATTTTGGTCCCTAGTCCCAATGATGAGCTTGAAATATGTCAACCAAGGGTAATTAAAGAGTTTACAACAGTTTAGAAGTAATCACAACTCAAAAGTGCTCAAATCGCTTTGAAATCGATACTGAAAAATGACCTTTGCTCACTGTTTTAATCGTAACTTTTGATCCACAAACAATTTTTGAGTGAGGTCTACTTCATTGGAAATTACATATCATGGGCTTCAATTTGAATACAAAATTTGCCTAATTTGGACTTATATTGAGTAAGTTATGGCCATTTAAAGTTGGGACAACTAGGTAATCAGATTTTTTAGGTTTTAAAACTTCATTTTAAGGGCCCAAAACATCATGCTTTGATATAGGCCAGCCCATAGACCCTTAAGAACATCCAAAGATCATTAAAAAGCCCCTAAAACCCTAATTTTAAATTATAAATACTCATATTATGTCTTCAATCAAAACCATAACTAAAGAGAGTGATTTTTTGGCCTCCATATTCTCTAAAACTCTTTTTTATCTTTTCAAAACCCAAGGGCAATGTCGACTCCCGGCCTTGATCGGAGCGAAAAACTGTCGTTGTGGGCCTTCGTTTGACCACCCGCCGTGGTGGGGCCCGTTGGAGGCCTTTCTCAATGGTTGTGCCTGTGGTTCACGTAGAGCTTCGGGTGCTCTCTCTATCGATGGAGGAAGGTAGGTCTACCTTTGGAGGTGTGACAGGAATCTTGGCCAAATTTTAAGGGATTACCAAAGGTAAGTGAAGTCACCACCAATCATTGGGTTTTTCTAAGGTGTGATTGGTCACTTGTTTCTAGTTGATTTTATTGCCAATCTTAGGCTAAGAAAAAAGGCATTTTTCCTAATCTAATGTGGATGGCAAAAAATCATGATTCTTGAATCCGGAAGTTTGGTTGCATGTGGGGAAAGTGTTAGGCACCCCACAACGCCTGTCCAAGGATAGTTCTTTATTTTGATAAAACCTTAATTTTCGGAGATTGGCAGTATAAACGTGATTTTGGCATTGGCTTTTGAAGCTTGGCATGCATAAAGCTTTGAGATTTGGCTTTTGAATGGGTGTAGTCCCAATCTATGCTTTCCTAAGACGATCAGGCAAAGTACCAGATTTCCACGGTAAAAATCCGGCGACATGTCACCTTACTTTCACGGCGAAAATTAGGCATCGCTTCGCCTTAGGCGACATGGACTATGACAATCACACCGGAAGGGGCAAGTAGATATATATATATATATATACATAAATCACGCACAATACAAGCATATAGAGCAAGAAAGTAAATGCCTACATCCCTAGAGCATAGCCCAAAATATAGGTACAGGAAAATAAACAGGAGTCGCCATACTCTAGAGAAGAGGACGAATGGTACATGGCATGATATACCCAATACAACTCATCTAAAAGAGAAATGAGGGAGGATGGATGGGGGTTTAAAAGAGTACATAACCAAATAGGAGAGGCTAGACCCCTAAATCTACTAAACATAGCCGCTTGGCTTATATCCACTTGCTTGCATCCTTTCCCTTTTTACTTGCGCCTGGGAGACTGTGCCCTAGCTTCATGCACCCTCGCTCCATGTGTGTACATGCAAAGGCAAAGACAAGAAACCAGCAGAAAAGCAATGGAAGGAAAAAGATGCAAAAAGCATATGAAAGAGGCATAAAGCAAATAAGCATGATAGACATGGCAAGCAAAGGAACAAGAAAGCAAGCAAACAAGAAAGAAGACAAACAAGCAAAAAGGCTAACAAAAGTTGGTGTCCACAAGGGACAAATGTAGGTTTTGGATGGAATGTCCATAACTTCATTATGTTGAAGCATGGCCGACATACTAGCAAGCAAGACTCATGCACGAACATGTAAGCAAGCGTGTAGAAATGCATAGAAAGCCAGCAAATGGCACAAACAAGCATGGCAAGCATATCATCGCACGGAGCAAAAATGGGAAGGGTATGTACTAAACAACCTAGCATTCAAAGATGCCTCCCAAATGGTTACATCCGAATAAGGCCTCATGGGCCTTGGACACACAAGGTCAAGCTTACAGAGGGCCCTAAATATGGCAAAGCCTAGAATTAGAGAGGCTAAAACAAGCATAAAACATAGAAGCAAGCAAGTATAGATATGCAAATAGGAATGATCCAAACCCTTTGATATGGGCCAAGGTGTATGGACCATGACAAAGACCATAGGGTCTAGATCGGGTCCGAACCAATAGGGCAAAACATAAGAGAGAAAAATAAAGCGATAAAAGGGCTACAATAGCACATGGAATGACAAACATAGCCTAGGTCTAGGCATACAAACATGGCATGAAGTGCACAAGCACACAGAGGATAGCATAAAGTATGTAGAAAACATAGATCCAGGCACATAGGCATGTGAAAAAAACATAGATCTAGACATATAGGCATAGAAACATACATGTAAACATGTAGAAACTTTGCATATAGGCATGGAAGAACTTGAATCCAAGCATATAAGCATGTGAAGACTTGGATCTAACCTTATAGCAAGGAAATAAACACATAAATCCAAGCAAGGCATAGCCGACAACATCATACAAGCATGTGAGCATGTAACCCTAACATCAACATAGAACAAAAAAAGGCACAAAACATAAGAAAATAAGGCATAGAGCCTAAAGCATATAGATCTAAACATATAAGCATGTAAGGATGTAGATTTAAGAGTGAAACATGGCAAAAAGCATAAAAAGCATGGAGATTTAGGCTAGAAACACAAATAAAGTAAGTAACATGCTAGAAAAATAATAAATCATATTATTCAAGCAAAAAAGAGCAAGATAAATGCTAGAAAAAAATTTAAAAGGTTAGGGGAGTGGATAGTAGCTAGAAAGCTACATCCACACCCCTAAACCCCAAATCCAGGATGTAGAACCAAGGAGAAGAAGATTGGGTATAAGAACAATACCTTCTATTTTTGGTGAAGAGAGAAGAATCAAGAGGTTTTGAATTTTTTTTTTTTTTTTGGTGTTTGGAAGAGAGAAATAATGTGTAGAAGACGTTCAGGTAGAGAGCAGAACCAAGGGAGACCTTTTTTTTTTTTTTTTTTTTTTTTTTTGTCTAAAGGGTGCTTAGGGCCTTTTATAGCCCTAGTACGACTTTCGAGGCAGCGGCCCTTGTAGGGCCGCCACCTTCAAAAGGCCTTGGATTGGGTGGATCTTGACACCCCTGAAAAGATCTTGAATTTTTGTTTTTGAAAAGGTGTGGAACTTGAAAATCTAACGGTTGGATCAAAAGTTATGGCTCTCAAAAGTTAGTGGTGCATCGATTGAAGTGTTATCCTAGTTTTCATGATCTTTTAGCCGTTCTAACTTTAATTTCGACCCATGAATAGTCATTGGAATGAGAATTTGATAATCCTCGCAATGGCATTGGTTTCAACCCGTTCTAACAGCCTGATCAAAATTAGGATTTTTGGGCTCACTTAGAGTTGACTTAAGGTCAAACATGGTCAAAGTTGTTAAAAATCTCCGAGAAGCTCGGATTTGATGTAAAACTATGAAAAATGTTGTTTTGTGAGGGTTTTGATCTCGTTTGACCTTTGGTCAATCATAGGGTTGACCAAGGGTATTTTGGTCATTTTAGTTGGAAAAGGCACTTTGGGTGCTCCGATATCCGAACGAGTTGTGTCACGTCATTCTAGATGTTCTCACAGTCCCATGAAGAGAAAATAATATTTTTGAATTTTTGGGGTCTGGCACACAAATCGATGGTGGACATAATACAGTATCAACAGCTGCCCCTTCTTATATGATATCTCAAGTGCAATGAGAGGTGTCGGATAAAGAACATGATTTCAAATTTTGTTGCCCCTAAATTTGCATGCGGAGACTATTCATGGATTGAGACCAGACTTTACTTGACTGGATTGATCTGTTGTAGCTGCTTTTGAAATATTTTCTAGACACGTCTATGAACTTTAAGAGAGGAAAAGGTTTTTTTTTTTGGGTTTGTCTTGGTCAACGCTGCCCAACGGCCCTTTAAGGTGCGCCAGGCTAACCCGGTAGCCTATCAAGGTGTGCTGAGCAGCCAGGCCGCCCCAAAGTCTTATAAAAAGCCCCCTCTTGCTCATTTTTTACCTCATTTCTCACTTTCCTTAGACTTCCCACTTCTAAAAAATTCTCTGGAGCGATCTCGAGCTTAGCGTGTCCGTCTTTCCAGCTTCCGTCTGCTGTTTCAGTATTTTCTGCACTTAAGTTCAGTGTCTATTTTTTTCTTTTTTTCTACAAGATGTTAGTAGCAATACTACTAGGGATGCATGCTAGTGCTTATTTTATTTTTGGAATTTTCATAAGCATATATTTTTTACCATGATTTATGCCATGCTATCTTAGGAAAATGCACACACACACACACACACACACACACACACATATATATATATATATATATTTGTTTTTGTATATAAGTGCGTAAATATGTGGGAATTTAAATGCTGAAAATAAAATGCGGGCTACGGGTAAAGGGTTTTACCGGGTAGTCAGGAATAGTGGAAATTTAAGCCTAGGGCGCGGCCGCTAGTTTACTCACTGTAAATCGAAAATCTTGAAAGCTCATGAGTGAATGTGAGCCTGGGGCGCGGGCGCCAGTTTACCCACTATAGAATGTGAGCTCAAGTGTAGTCACTGGTTTACCCACTGTAGATTGGGAACGTGAAAACTCTTGAGTAAACGTGAGCCCGAGGCGCAGCTGCCATTTTACCCACTGTAAAATGTGAGCCTAGGACACGGTCACTAGTTTACCTACTATAGATCACGAACTTGACTTTTAAGTGAATATAAGCTTAGGGCGCGGCCACCAGTTTACCCACTGTAGATCAGGAACTTGGAAACTTTTAAGTGAATGTGAACCTGGGGCTCGGCCGCCAATTTACCCACTATAGAATTTGAGCCCGAGGTGCGGCCGTCGATTTACCCACTGTGGAATGTGAGCCTAGGATGCGATCGCTAGTCTACCCACAGTAGAATGTGAGCCCGAGGTGCAGCTGCTGGTTTACCCACTGTAAAATGTGAGCCTAAGACGCGGTCGCTGGCTTACCCACTATAGAATGTGAGCCTAGATGTGATCGCTAGTTTACCTACTGTAAAATGTGAGCCCGAGGCGCGGCCGCCAGTTTACCCACTGTAGAATATAAGCCCAGGACGCAGTCGTTGATTTACCACTACAGAATGTGAATCCAGAGCACGGCTGCTAGTTTACTCGCTGCATAATGTAAGCCTAGGATGCGGTCGCTAGTTTACCCACTACAGAATGTGAGCCCAGAGCGTGGCTGCTCGTTTACTCGCCATAGAATATGAGCCTAGGACGCGGTCGCTAGTTTACCCACTGTAGAATGCTTGTAAGAATTTGTTTTCTTGTGAAATCATATGCTTGACATAGGCCTGCATAACATGTTTAGGAAAAAGTGTTAGTTCATCTATATTGCCATTTAACTTACGGGCTTACCATTTGTGTTTGAATTTCTTGCTGTTTTGTAGATCATGTCTCGGAGGGCTAGTTCCAGGGGAGACTAGGAGGAAGGCCCTTGTTTACACTACGTCCTATGGGGACTCTTCATCTGATGATGAGACCACTTCGGCTGGTGAGCGAGCGGCTCGAGTTCTGCAGAGCCATTTCGACTGCGGGGATAATGATACCAGGCCCACCAGCGAGATCCCTATGAAGACCCATTCTAGGAGGCAGCATCCAGTCGAGATGGCTAGCGTCTCTTCTAAGTTTTGCACTATTTCTAGTGGGGCTTCCTCACGGCTCAGGCTGGCTTCAGGGAGAGGGGCTTCTAAAGGAGAAACTCGAGCTGAGGATCTCCCCATTAACATAGATGCTGATTTTTCCAAGGACAAGGCTTTGCCAGACTTGGGCGCTTGGAGGCACAGTTTGAGACCAAGGTTCCCGCCACGCCAGGCCGGGGCCAATGCTTGTACTGAAGCTATAGATGGCGATATGAGAGACACTCATATTCAGCGCGGACTAAAGGATCATCCTTCCGCTTAGGCGTGGAAGGGAAAGGTATGTATTTCTTCTTTTGTCATTTTGATTCCTGTTATATGCATATGCTAACGAATAGCTTCTGATTCTGAATGCAGGGGGCCGACAAGATCTTAGGTCGGGGTTCTTGGTCCACCTTTCTTCGATTGTTGTTTGCTCCTGAGACCCACCGGCGCTATGCAGATTTTCTGAGAGAGCGGGGATTCAAGGATTTCCTGTGGATCCCCTCATACACAATGAGGCACAGGATCGGGGAGGCTTTGGTGCGACGATTTCATGCCAAGACAGGCACCTTTCATTTGAGCTGGGGGGGAGTATGCGATCCTCCCTTTTGATTAGACGGCCATCCTGGGTATCAAATTTGGCGGATACCCAATTCCAACCAATGACATGAGCTTTTTGATGGCCTGCGAGCTCTTGGGTATCCCTCTCCCATTGACTACAGACACGAGAGGATATTTTGGGCCTACAGAGTCGCCACAAATAATCATTGAATGGCTACAGGGTAGCATCCCCTGGGGTATGGCACCTACTGACACCTATCGTCGACTGTTCTTCATGTGTTTTCTCGGTAGTTGATTCTTTGACAACAACCGATCGGTATTATCCAGCCAACTACTGTAGGCCATAAGAGCAGTCTTCGACGTTGGGAGATAAAACTGAGGGTCTGTCACTTATGGCTTTTTCATTGCTTTCCTAAAGCGAGCTTCCTAGCAGGATTTCAAGAGTTTGGAGGGGTGTTGGCAGATTTTGACATGGTGGGCATATGAATGCATCCCAGCTTTGCGACCACGGTTCACGGGTTTGTCAACGACAGTGTATCCTCGGGCATATGCTTAGGCTCTCTGTACGATCATCAGGGCTGTCCTAGTGTAGCCAATTACTATCTCTGCGGCCTTAGACTGCGTCACTTGGGGTGAGATGGTAGTTCGCCCTTATGACGGCTCACTACTGGGGAGGCCAGAGCTTACCATTGCCATGGGCTAGTCGAGGATACGCCACTGTTTATGGGCCCTATTGATAGGCCAAAAGCATATTGACCCCTTGTGATAAATTAACCAATTAATTTAGCCAAGTGAATTAATTAAGTTAATTAACATGCAAAGCGCATGGTAGCACAAACAAATCACCAACTAAACTAAGTATGCAGCGAAAATAAAATTGACACGGTGATTTGTTTACGAATGGGGAAAACCTATACGCCAAAAACCCCACCGGTGATTTTCAGGTCACCACTCCCGAAATTCCACTATTATCACAAAAAGCGATTACAAGTAAAGGAATCCCAATACCTTATACCAACCTACAGTTGAACGCTTACCCCAATACCCAATTGAACTTGTTTTATAGTGACAATTTCTCCTTTTGATGCGTGGCTCCCAAGTATGTGACTAACCAATTGCGTGGATCCCAATATGCGACTTCGATCACTAACTGGAGAAGATTGTTAGCTGCAAAGTTCTTCAATTCATCCGTGATGAAGATCAAGAAGATGCTTGGTCACAAAACCCTATGGTGCATATACACAGCAACTTCTTCAAGAATGATGAACTAGGGCAAAACTTTGTCTCTGATCATAATTTGATTGAGCAAACTTTTCTCAAAGCTGGTGCAACTTGTGTACTCTTTGACAGCCCTTAAAATAAACTTTTATATGTGTAGGGTTAAGAGAAAAGAAGGCTCAAAGACACATTCATAGATCCCAAGAAAACAGATCAAAATTTCTATTTCTTTTTTAAACCTCTACATATATGAGCTATCGAGCAACTGTTAAGCAGGTGTCAAGCACACGGGCTGAACAGCTTCTTAAACTTCGACACATGCTAGCTGTCGAGCTTTAATAAACTTGCACTTCTCAGCTTGTTTCTTGGACAGACTTGATGACTTCAACACTTGATCTAGAAACACAGTTTCTTGAAGCATTAAGAACACCTAGATCTTCCCAATTACAAGTAAAGTGCATTTTCTCAAAGGATTAGCCAATTACATAAAAGAATGACATATGTTCTTGTATGTCCTAACATCTGTCAAGTTGGGAATTCTTTTTGGCAGAGAGGACCTTCCATCAGGTCATGCCGATCTTTGGACTACCTAGAGATCTGCCTCTCCTTCACTTGTCATTCGAGTCTGTTGTCCTAGATGACCTGACTTACGCGACGGGTTCCTTTGATGCCTACGTGGAAACCAGCAGGGATTATACCACTTTGTTCATAGAGTCCTCCGTGGGGCCAATTATTGGAGATGTTCCTTTGAGTGGAGGTAGAGTGCTGGGAGGCATTGTTCGTGCTTAATGTGGCCTTCGGAGAAGAGTGAAGAATGCGTGCAAAGGCTCTACAAGCTAGGGTGGCAGAGCTTGAGACTACTACTTCTGCTAGGAAGGTACATATGCAGGAAGAGACTGCTTGGGTATTAGCTCGGGAGAGGGAGCTTTGGCAGAGAGATAGGGAGGCCCGAGCTACTATTGCCGAGAGAGAGCGAAGTTAGCTTCAGAGTGAGCTAGCCATGCTTCATGGCTATACCATGATTTTGATAGGAGAGTTACGAGTATCTCGTATTCCTGTTCTGCCTTCACCTCATATTCCAGGTCGGGGGCCCATTGTTCCTCTATAAGAGCTCGGGTATATGCCAGCTCCTCTAGGTCCGTCAGGCGGTTGGGACTCTTTTGCTCAGATTCAGGGGCCTTCTCAGGACCTAGGGTATACTCCAAGCACTTCAGGCGCTGCAGGTCCTTCCATCGGCCCTTTTGTCACCAACGATGATGATGATGATGACGATACCGACTAGCATATTAAGGATGATGATCCTCAGTAGGGTTTGCCTCTGTTCTAGCATGATGTAGCCTTTATGTGGGCATGTATGCATTTTTCTTGTATCATGTAGACATTGCCCCATGGTGAGCCAATTATGTATGTATATTATTCATTGCCTCTTGATAGGCCTAGGCATGTGCGTATTATGAGGGAGTTTGGATTGGGCGTCTGCGTTTATAAGTTTGCATTTTCCTCTTTTTTTTTTTGGTCACACGCGGTTCAACTTTTACAGACAAGCTTATTTTCATATTTCGCACATATATTGTTTAATTAAAAGCTTGTGTTGGTAATTTGTAAATTGGAGGTCTAAATGTTCATAGGTGTTTTACACACTATTTGAACATTCAATTGGTATCAGAGCAGGTACACTTGTTGAGGTTTAAATACCTAAGTGTGATCCTTGACCCGTTGTGTTATTTACCATGAATAGTGCTTTGTATGCTTCTATGCATGTTTTAGATGTTGATAAATGTAACTTGCTATGTGTTTGTGAAAATGCCTCTATGAACGATAATCCTCATGATTGTGATGCTATGTTACATGAATCTTTAGGTGTTGTTGATATTCCTAGCATTAAACTATTTAAGAAAAAGGCTAAGAAGTTTCATAAGGAATTGAGCAAGTTATTTTGTGAAAATGATGATTTATTTGCTAAGCTCAATGAATCCAACAAATTGGTTGAAAAATATAAGAAACTTGCTAAAAATTCTCTTGAAAAGCTAAAAGAGTTTGAATGTTTGATTATAGACTTGGATACTAAACTTGTTTTGTTAATAAACTTGTTGATGAGCTAAAATGTGAAAAAGAATCTCTTAAGATGCATGTCAAGTGTTTGATTGCTGAACCTATTACTAAAAATGATATACATATTTGTTGCAATCATGTTATGGTACCAAATTTTGTGCCTATTGTGTGTTCTACCTCAAAAGACAAATCAGTGTACATTCTTCCACACAAAAGAAATCAAAAGGTAGAGAGAAGGGTTATTAAGTCAAAACCTCCATTTAGGTTTCAATCTAAGATTTTGAATGGATCTAAGTTTGTTCCAACTTGCCACAATTGCGGTGTAATCGGTTACATAAGACCTTAATGTTCCAAGTTGAAGAAAGAACAACATTATAATGCTAGATCCCTTCCCAAAAAGCCTAGTGGACCTAAACACATTGTTTTTCACCATTGTGATGCTCTTGGTCATCTTAGACCTCATTACTCTAAGTTTCAAACTTTTAAAAGAATCAAAAGAAAAGAGAAACTTGAGCTTCTTGAAAATTGTGCTATAAAAGCTAAATCGATTTTGAGTGAAAATAACATGTTGTTAAAGAAAGTATTTAATGCTTTTAACTCCTTGTCTATGTGCATTTTCGGTTCTCATTCTTCTAACCCTCGTCAAACTCACATGAGATACTCATTCCAAACAATTGTTCCATTTGGATGAGGAAGGGTTCCTATGATTGAGGTTTTGCTCTTTTGTTCCTTGATCTAATTCTTTCGATTTTTGTGAGACCCTTCACGCATTGAATGTCATATTTTCATGCATTTTGTGCATCTTGCATTTCTTTGTATGCATTGCTTCTGTTTTGATCATACTTTTATGTTTTAGTTTTGTGTGAGTAAAAAATCCAAAACCACATAAAAAGTGAAAAATTCAGAAAGTTTGATCGTATATATTTGAGCACATATCTCATGTGAGTTTAGCCTTATACCTTCGTACATATGGCGTAGTGCATTTACAAGTTTAGCTTGTTATGTATGCACATCTATCTTTGCGGGAAAAATCTTGACATCTATATGTGATTATTGTAAATCGATATTCAAGCTTGTCATGAATGATTAGTCAATAGTCATGTTGGTTTGATAAATGCGTAGACTTGTGCCTATATCTCTTCGCACTCTTTTATTTTTTGCTTAAAGAGCTCAACCAATGTAAATCTCAAAATGAAAAGAGATAGTGAGTTGCAAAAGCTGTTGCACATACTTGTATTTGACTAAGAAATAGGGAAAACGACTTGTATTGAAAATGTATGGTGCCCAAAAACCCAAAAGTTTGTTCATCAAATTGAAATATTAAAAATTACAGGCATCAATCTCAAAAAGAAATGTAAAGATCAAAAAAAGATCAAATGTTATGAATTGTAAAGAAGCCAAACGAAAAGTTCCGAAGATATGTAATCATTTCTTGTGGGAGGTCATATATGTTCATTTCTATAATTGAGATAAACCACTTCACTTAGGTCATATATGACTTGATTGAATTGATCATTGAAACTTCACTCTAGACTAAGGACTATTTCACAATTGATATGCACATATAGCACACATGCCTAATGTTCAATGGATGTCTTATTCATTTGTTCGATTGTACTTATTTAAATGTGATATGTGTATGCTCAACTATATATGGATCAAACCAAAAAGATTTTTGATCATTTTATATGTATTTGGAAGTAATTTTTATAACTCTTTGTGTTTATATTTAGTACTTACTTTGTTTTTCATTGTTCAAACATATTATGTGTTGAAAAACATGTGTCAGAATTTTTAACTACTCATTCTGGCTACTCTCGCGAGTAGCGAGTTTTGGCTACTCGTCCAATCGCAAGATCTAGTCACGAGTTTACACAGAATAGTTTCGCGACTCATTCGTCAATCGCGAAACGCCCAGAAACAGTTTTTTAAAGAGCTTTTCGTGAGAAACCTGTTTTTAAATCTCTCCCATCCTCTCTTAAACCCCTCTTTCAATATTTTTACATCAAAACCCAATCAATTCGAATAGTTTTTTATTCCATTAACATCTCTAAGGTAATTTTAAACTCTTTTCATTGATTTGGATCATAAGATTATGTTTTGGAGAGTTTTGTGCTCTTAGTTAGGATGTTCATCGTAGGGGTTGTAAAAACTTAATTTTTGTCAAATTTTTTTATGAGATTGGTTTCTTTTGATGATTTGCTTTGCATGTTGGCCCCTTGTGGTAAAAAGAACATGTGTTAAGGGTGGATTTCATGATGTTCATGCATTGTTTCATGTTGTTGTTCATAGTATGCATGCTAGGCGTTTGATAAAATCCCTCTTAGGCATTTTCTCGCTTATTTGGACTCCAATGAGTACCAAACATTGGGGTTTCTCATATTTTCTCATTAGGAACATGTTTGATTTATTGGTTGTGTGTATTTGACACACCTTGCGCAATATGTGGATTTTCCATACTTTGATCATGCTTTGCACATAGCTACCTCTTGCACAGGCCTTTGCTACCCTTGTCATGCATTGATCTACACCTAATTTTTTCATCCTAACATGTCATGTTTACTTTACGCTTTGTAACATTTTGTTCTTGTCTTAGGTTTAAGCTTCATTTTCTTATTCATCTCACACCCTTCATGCATCATTATCATTGTTCGTACCTTCATCTCTTGCCCTTATTTCTCCTTGACCCTTTGTCTATTCGTGACAAAAATAGGGAGAATATACTTTAGAGAGTATACCGAAGAGTTTTGTCATTTCTATATGACTCTTGTGCATATCCTTACAAGGAGAAATTCTATTTCTTGTGCACATTTGTAGGGGGAGAGATATTCCATTAGAGAGATGCATATACCAAGTGGGAGAAGACATTGTGTTAATAAGAAAACTTTGTTTTCTTTGTGTTTCGTTTGATTGCTTTATGGTGCTTTGAGTTATGTTTAATATCTATGCTTTATTGTTCTCATTGCATTGTGTTTATGTGTTGGACATGCATACATCATTATGCTAGTGTGTTTCGTTGAATGCTTGTTCGAATGATCATTTTCTTTGCTACGTGATCATTGTAGTAATTTCGATATGACTATTTTGGTGTATAATCAAGTTTCTCACATGTCTCACATCATCTTTGTAAGGTTGAATTTATTCAATCATTTTGTTGGCTTTATTCCGTGCCAAGTTTTCTTATAATTCAGCATTTAAAAACCCTGTATTTAGGTGGGAATCATGTAAGGGTAGTGTGTGAGTGAGTATAAAAAAATGCTCAAGAGTGTGCACTCAAGAAGGGCCTTGCGACTAGATCTCGCGACTATCTCACGACTAGTAAGTCGCCAAAAGTGATACACGTGTGAAGCATGCAGGGGAGCTGAAGAGTCACGCCAGTTGTTGCGCTATAGGACAAAACTTCCTGTCTAGCTAGGCCGTTAGCTCGCGACTCATTCCAGTCGCGAGCTCAAGTCGCCAGAGCACCCTGTTTGTTACAAAACTAACTCTTCGCATTCCATATATACCCCACTATATATCGACCCTTATACCCACGTATTGTAAAGGGCTTCTAGGGAGAATTTTGAGAGAGAAACCCTAGAGAAAAAACAAGATTGACTTATCCACAATTTTCATCCTTGATTCTCCAAATTCCTCTACCCTCACCCTCTCCATTGATACATCTTTGAGAGGTACATTAGCCAAATCCTTATCTCACCATACCTATATTTGTGAGAAGGCTTTTTGGTGCTAGGGAAGTAGTTAAGAAGGGACCAATTCATTTTGGTTGATGCAATGAGCGATTACGGGATCCGGTAAGCTAGAGAAGACAAGGTTCGGCGTAACCCTGTTGGAGCAAGAAGCTTGGAGGGCTTAGGTGCACTGGGTAGATTAGGCTTAGAGGGTCTTCTGCTATTCATGTATCCCAACTTTATTCTCTAGTGGATTATTGACCACTTGGAGGGCAGCAGAGTGGTTTTATGCCGAGGATTTCGGTTTCCTCTTCAATAACATATCGATGTGTTATCTTTGTGTTTGCATCTCTCTTCCCTTAATCTTTGCTTTTTAATTATTACTTTGGTTATGATTAATTTTGGTTTATATTATTTTACCAATTCTGCTCTAGCTTATTTTCATATTTCGCACATAGGTAATTTGTAAATTTGGGGTCTAGAAGTTCATAGGTGTTTTACACACATTTTGAACATTCAATTGGTATCAGAGTGGATACACTTGTTGTGGTTTAAACACCTAAGTGTGATCCTTGACTCCATGTGCTTGTTGCCATAGATAGTGATTTGTATGCTTCTTTGGTTGTTGATGATTGTAGCATGTCATGTGTTTGTGAAAATGCCTCTATGAGTGTTTATCCTCATGATTGTGATGACATGTTACTTGAATCATTGGGTGTTGTTGATATTCCAAATGACAAACTCTTAAAGAAAAAAGCTAAGAAGTTTCAAAAGAATTTGAGCAAGTTATTTTGTGAAAATGATGATTTGATTGCTAAGCTCAATGAATCCAACAAATTGGTTAAGAAATATAAGAAACTTGCTGAAAATTCTCTTGAAAAGCTAAAAGAGTTTGAATGTTTGCATATGGACTTGGAAGCTAAACTTGTTTTGTCTAACAAACTTGTTGATGAGCTAAAATGTGAAAATGAATCTTTTAAGATATATGCAAAGTGTTTAATTGCTGAACCTATTGCTAAAAAGGATGAAAATATTTGTTGCAATCATGTTGTGGTGCCCGATTTTGTGCCTATTGTGTGTTCTACCTCAAAGAACAAATCGGTGTACATTCCTCCACACAAAAGAAATCAAAAGGTGGAGAGAAAGCTTTTAAGCTAAAGCCTCCGTTTAGGTCTCAATCTAAGGTTTTGAATGGATCTAAATTTGTTCTCGCCACCATTGCGGTGTGATCGGTCACATAAGACTTTAAGGCTCCAAGTTGAAGAGAGAACAAAACCATGTTGCTAGATCCCTTCCCAAAAAATTTAGTGGACCTAAACGCATTGTTTGTCACCATTGTGGTACCTTTCGTCATCTAAGACCTTAGTACTCTAAGTTTTATGCTTTAAAAAAAAATCAAAAGAAAAGAAAAACTTGAACTTCTTGGAAGTTGTGCTAAAAATGGTAAACCAGATTTGAGTGATAATAGCATGTTGTTAAAGAAAGTGTTTAATGCTCTTAACTCCTTGTCTATATGCATCTTCGGTTCTCATTCTTCTAACCCTCATCTCACTTCTCATGAGACACTCATTCCAAACAATCGTTCCGTTTGGATGAGAAAGGGTTCCTATGGTTGAGCTTTTACTCTTTTGGTCCATAATCTAATTCTTTTGATCTTTGTAGGACCCTTCATGCATTAGATGCTTCATTGTCATTCATTTTGTACATCTTGCATTTCTTTGTATACATTGCTTTTATTTTGATCTTACTTTTATGTTTTAGTTTTGTGTGAGTAAAAAATCTAAAACCACATAAAAAGTGACAAATTCAAAAAGTTTGATCGTATATGTTTAAGCACATTTCACATGTGAGTTTGGCCTAGTACCTTTGTACTAATGGCGTAGTGCATTTACGAGCTTAGCTTGTTATGTATGCACATCTATCTTTGTGAGAAAAATCTTACATCTATCTGTGATTGTTGTAAATCGATCTTTAAACTTGTAATGAATGATTAGTCAATAGTCATGTTGGTTTTGATACATGTGTAGACTTGTGCCTATATATCTTCTCACTCTTTTATTTTTTATTTATTTTTGCTTAAAGTGCTCAACAAATGTAAATCTTAAAATGAAAAGAGATAATGAGCTGCAAAAGCCGTCGCACATACTAGCATTTGACTAGGAAAAAGTAAAAATGACTTTTATGAAAACGTATGATGCCCAAAAAGTCAAAGGCTTGTTTATCAAATTGAAATATAAAAAATTTCAAGCATTGATCTCAAAATGAGATATATTGATTCAAAATGATCAAATGTTATGAATTGTAATGAAGCCAAATGAAAAGTTTCAAAGATATATAATCATTTTATTGTGAGAAGTCATATATGTTCATTTCTATAATTGAAATAGACCACTTAACTTAGTACTAGTTGTGTATGACTTGAATGAATTGATCATTGAAGTTTCATTCTAGACTAAGGACTATTCCACATTTGATATACACACACAACACACATGCCTAATGTTCAATGAATGCCTTATACATTTGTTCGATTGTACTTGTTTAAATGAGATGTATGTGTGCTCAACTTTATATGGATCAAACCAAAAAGATTTTTGATCATTTTATATGTATTTGGAAGTGATTTTTATCACTCTTTGTGTTCATGTTTAGTACTTACTTTGTTTTTCATTATTTAAACATGTTATGTGTTGAAAAACAAGTGTCAGAATTTTGGCTACTCATTCTGGCTACTCTCGCGAGTAGCGAGTTTTGGCTACTCGTTTTGGCGACTTGCCCAGTCACGAGTTTCAGTCATGGGTTTACATAGAATGGTTTCACGACTCACTCGCGACTCATCTCACAACTTCCTAGTCGCAAAACTCTTAGAAACAGCTTTTTAAAGGGCTTTTCGTGAGAAACCTGTTTTTAAACCTCTGTCATCCTTTCTTAAAACCCTATTTCAAATTTTTATATCAAAACCCAATCAATTTGAATGATTTTTCATTCTATTAACATCTCTAAGGTAATTTTAAACTCTTTTCATTGATTTGGATTCTTGGATTATGTTTTGGTGAGTTTTGTGCTCTTGGTTAGGATTTTCATTGTAGGGGTTGGGAAAACTTAATTTTTGTCAAATTTTTTTATATGATTGGTTTATTTTGATGATTTTCTTTGGATGTTGGCCCCTTGTGGCAAAAAGATCATGTATTTAGGGTGGATTTCATGATGTTCATGCGTTATTTCACATTATTGTTCATAGTGTGCATGCTAGGTGTTTGATAAAATACTTCTTAAGCATTTTTTTCACTTGTTTGGACTCCGATGAGTACCAAACTTTGGGGTTTCTCATGTTTCCTCACTGGAATCATGTTTGGTTTATTAGTTGTGTATTTAACACACCTTACCTCACATATGCATTTTTCATGCATTGGTCATACATTGCACATAGCCACCTCTTTCACACACATTTGATACCTTTGTCGTGCATTGGTCTATATATTGTTTCCTCATCTTAGCATGTCATGTTTACCTTATACTTTGTAGCATTTTATTTTGGCTTAGGTTTGAGCTTTATTTTCTCATTCATGTTGCACCCCTTATTCATCATTTTCATTGTTCGTACTTTCATTTCTTGCCCTCGTTTCTCCTTGACCCTTTGTCTACTCGTGACAAAAAGGGGAAGAGTATACCGGAAAGTTTTGTCATTTCTATATGACTCTTATACACATCCTTAGGTTGAGAATTTCTATCTCATGAACATTCGTAGGGGGAGAGATTACCATAGGGGAGATGCATATACCAAGAGGGAGAAGACTTTGATTATAAGAAAACTTTATTTTGTTTGTTTTTCTTTTTTTACCCTTGCTTTGTAGCTTACTACTTGTTGTTTATGTTATGCATTTCTTTAAGTACATCACTCTTGTGCCCTTATTGGATTTTATATCTTTGATACAATTACCTTGTGTTGTTGTTGTATTGGTTGAGTGTTGGACATGCAAATGATACTTTGTATTGAGTTTATTAGCTTGCATGTCCGGATGTTTATTCCTTATGTAAATGATCGTTGTGGTCACTATTTATAGTGATTGTTCATGTTTTGGTTAAGCCATACTTTATTGCTTCATTCCTTTTTGCTTGATCGCATTGTACTTGCTCCATATGCATTTCAAGTTTTCTACTTTCAATGATTGTATTGTGTTGTTGTTTTTAGGAAATACTTGTTCGTATGGTTCAAGAGTTTCACGGATTCTAGAGTTAATTGTGTGTGAGTTTTGTTCAACTGCTTCCAACTCACATGTTAAGTCTAGAGTTTATTTTAGGGTTTTGTCACAGAATAGCCAAATGGAGAGATTGTAAGGTCGAATTTTTTCAATCATTTTGTTGGCTTTATTCTGTGCCAAATTTGCTTGTATTTAGGTGAAAATCATGTAAGGGTAGTGTGCAAGTGAGTGTGAAGAAAAACTCAAGAGTATGTACTCAAGAAGGGCCTCGCGATTGGATCTCGCGACTGGCTTACGACTGGCGAGTCACCAAAAATGGCACACGTGTGAAGCATGCAGGAAAGTTGAAGAGTCACGCTAGCTGTTGCACTACAAGACAAAACTTCCAGTCTGGCCAGGCCATTAGCTCGTGACTCAAAATCACGACTCGTTCCAGTCACGAGCTCAAGTCGCCAGAGCACCCTATTTGTTACAAAACTAACTCTTCATATTCCATACACACCCCACTATATATAGACCCTTATAGACACGTATTGTAGAGAGCTTCTAGAGAGAATTTTGATAGAGAAATCCTAGAGAAAACCAAGATTGACTCATCCATAATCTTCATCCTTGATTCTCCAAATTCTTCTACTCTCACCCTCTCCACTGATATATCTTTGAGAGGTACATTAGTCAAATCCTTATCTCACCATACCCATATTTGTGAGAAGGCTTTTTGGTGCTAGGGAAGCAGTTAAGAAAGGACCAATTCATTTTAGTTGATGCAATGGGCGATTGTAGGATCCGGTAAGCTAGAGAAGACAAGATTCGGCGTAACCCTGTTGGAGCAAGAAGCTTGGAGGGCTTAGGTGCACTAGGTAGATTAGGTTTGGAGGGTTTTCTACTATTCATGTATCTAACTTTATTCTCTAATGGATTATTGACCGCTTGGAGGGCGGCAGAGAGGTTTTACGTTGAGGACTTCTGTTTCCTCTTCGATAACACATCGCTGTGTTATCTTTGTGTTTGCATACTTCTTCCCTTAATCTTTACATTTTAATTACTACTGTGGTTGTGATTAATTTCGGTTTAGATTGTTTTACCAATTCTGTTCTAGCTTATTTTCATATTCCGCACATATATTGTTTGATAATAAGCTTGTATTCGTAATTTGTAAATTGGGGGTCTAAATGTTCATAGGTGTTTTACACACATTTTGAACATTCAATGTTTACTTTATCGCAATTTACTTGCTACATTATACTTGTTCTTTTATTACTTGCTTTACCTTGAGTGTCTAATGTGTTTTGTGCAAGTGTTTCAAGTTACAGGTATATATGTTTCAAGTTCATCACAGCTCCTATGATTCATGATAGGGGGAGTGATATGATAGGGGGAGAAAGAGAGAAAGAGGTTTGTGTTATATTAATTATGTTATTGCTATGCTCATAGTTCATGATTATATTTAGCAGTTTAAACTATATTTTATTTTTGTACCTATGCTTTGTAGCTTAGTACTTGTTGTTAATGTTATGCATTTCTTTAAGCACATCACTTTTGTGCCCTTGTTGGATTTTATATTCTTGATACAATTACCTTGTGTTGTTGTATTGGTTGAGTGTTGGACATGAAAATGATACTTTATATTAAGCTTGTTAGGTTCTAAGGTCTTAGGATTTTATGTATTTAGAACTCTAATTTGTAATGTTGGCAAACCATGATCAAAACATTGTATTTAGTCTTATTTAGACTTGCTCAAAGTTGGTTTATTCTTGTAAAGTTGGAATCGAGTGGCTGCAGAAGTACTTGGGACTTTTGGCCTGGCTCGATCGATCGAAGAATATACTCGATCGATCGAAAATCGCACAGGTTGATTTTTCTGCAGAATTTCCAACTCAGCCCTACTTCATTAAACGTTTAGGGTTTTATGTTTTTACCCTAGGTATATAAACTAAACTCTAGCCACGTTTTTGAGGGTTGTCCATATTGTATTGTTGCTCATACATTGCTGTTTTGTGTGAATCTCTTGTGAGATCTTTGAGGAGCTTTCCTTTACACAAAACTTAGGGTTTTCATGGTAGAGATGATTTCAACATCTTGAAGATCATTACCGTTGCAACCATTGGAACTTAAAAGAAAAGCAAGCGGGGAGCTTGTAGCTGATTGAGGAATTCAAGAAAGAAGTAGTTCGTGGATCGGAGCCTGCGCGTGGTCGTGTCAGGAAGTTCTACTGGTGGGTAGCATTAGGAAGTCGAGCGGGGAGCTTGTAGTCCTTTTGTATGAACTTCAATTCTTTCATAATGAATTCAGGTTAGCCTTGAGGATCGGTGGGTCAAATCCTCCCCAGGTTTTTACCGTGTGATTTCCTGAGTGATCATATCTTGTGTTATTTATTTTCCGCTGCTTTATATTCTTGATATGATTGTTTGGATTGTTTTAACCTAGAATTGCTTAATTTGACTAAGTAACAACTTGGCTAATTAATCTAGGCTACGCAATCTGGTTGTTTTAGGGGTCTAAATTTCTGACAAGTGGTATCAGAGCAGGTTGCTCTTTTTGTTTGAGATTTTTAATCTCTGAGCTGATCCTTGACCCCTGTTGTCATGGAGAATGGACACTCTCTGTTTGTTCCTCCTCACTTTGATGGGAACAACTATGCCTATTGGAAAGTAAGGATGAAAGCATTCCTGAAATCCATTGATGAAAGGGTTTGGAATTCCGTTGAATACGGATGGGAGAAGCCCGCTACTCCTGTGAGTGAGTGGCAAACTTCTCAAAAAGAAGCAGCTGGATTCAATAGCAAAGCTATGAATGCCATCTTTAATGCTGTTTCTATGGAGGAATTTAAGAGGATCTCTAATGTTGAGGTTGCTCATACTGCTTGGGATATCCTCCAAACTGTGCATGAAGGCACAAAGGCAGTTAAGATAAACAAACTGCAGCAATTAACTTCTAGGTTTGAAAGCATTAGGATGTCTGATGATGAATCCTTTGATGAATTTTATGCCAAACTGAATGATACTGTTAATTCTGCTTTTAATTTGGGTGAAATCTATGATCAACCTAAGATTGTTAGGAAGATTCTTAGATCTTTAACTGAAAATTTTAGACCCAAAGTGACTGCCATCACTGAAAGCAAGGATGTGGACTCCATCCCTGTTGATGAGCTTGTAGGATCTCTTCAATCCTATGAGTCTGACCTACCTAAAGTGAACAAATCCAAATCAATGGCTCTTAATTCAGTTGATGATGTTGATGATAGTGGATTTGATGATGAGCTCTCTGCTACAGAGATTGCCTATCTTGCCAAAAACTTTAAGAACTTTCTTAGGAATACAAATAGAAAGGCAAGAGGTACTTACACTGCTGAACCTAGAAATTTTAGGAAGAATGATCAAACTAAGGTTAACAATTTTGAAAAACCTAGAGAAAATTTTGGTCAATCTTCTAATAACTCTTTGGGTCCTCAGTGTTTTGGCTGTCAAGGGTATGGTCATGTGAAATCTGAATGTCTTACATTCTTGAGGACTAAGGGTAAAGCTATGGCTGTAACCCTTAGTGATAATGAGGTTTCTGATTATGAGTCCGGTGGTGACGAGGATGGAAACTTCATTGCTTTCACGGCTACTGCAACAGTCAATGAAAGCATATCTGCTGAAGAGAACCCTTCTGATGGGGAACTCTCTGAAGATGCAGATCTTCAAGAGGCCTATAACAAACTTTGCAAAATTGCTGCAAAGGATGTTATGAAAGTTGATCTTGGCCTAAAGAAAATTGATTCTCATGAGCTTGAAAAGAGAAATTTGCTTGTTAAACTGTTTGATGCTAATGAGCTTTTGAATAATGTTAAATCTGAGAACATGCTTTTGCTTGATAAAGTTAGAACTTTGGAACATGATTTATCTGTTGCTAGATCTGCTAGTTCTAAACTTGATCACATGCTGAATGTTCAAAAGTATCCTTCTGATAAAACTGGGTTAGGATATGTTGAAAGCATCTTTGATACTGGACCACATTTCACTACTTTTGTTCCTTCTTCTTCTTCTGAACCTTTTGTGAGTGAGGTTGTGAGTGAAACTGTCAAACCACCTGTGAGTGAGGTAGTTAAACCTGTAGAAGTTTCACCACCTAAGAAGATTAGGGTAGACTTAAGAGAATCTAAACCTAAGGAGCCTACCAAATCTAAGGACAAGATGCATGGTAAACCTGCTTGGGTTTGTCATTATTGTGGTAAGTCTGGACACATTCGTCCTAACTGTTACAAGTTTCAAGCTGATAAGAGAGCAAATAAACCAAAAGTGCCTGTGCTTTAAGCACAAGATCCTATGGCATTAATTGGTGAATTGGTAAAGGTGTTAAACCTTTATTCCAATCCTGGAGTTGGGAATCACTCGAATGTGAATAAGAACTCCAATGCTCGTGGTGCATCTAAAAAGTTTTGGATGCAAAAGACTCGAACTAATTGAGTCTTTCTGACATGGTCCTTGTGCTTCATTGCTCTATTCTTTTGTGACCATTGTTTTTTTTTTTTTTTGTTCTAGGACTTACATTGCATTACATTCATGCATTTCACTCTAGGATTTATTTGTTTTCTCTTTTATTAATTAAAAAAAAAAAAAAAGGGAAAAGGAGGAAGCAAAAATTATGTTTAACATGATTTTTCTTGATTTTTGAAAACAAGGTTGGTCAATTTATTTACACATAACATGTCTTATGTACCTTGTTTAACTTTGATGAACTTATTCATTGCACTTGACTAGTTGAAACTTTGTAGTGCATGTTGTGTGGGAAAGATGTTTATGGTTATTAATTACTTTGTCTTGATCTTGAAGTCACATGTTATTTGACTGTCGGACTTGATCCTTTTAAGAAAGGCATAAATAACAATCTCACCACTGTTCACTAGCCAATCATGAACACCTTAGTGCATATCATAAGATTTTGTGCTCGAGAAAGTGTAGCACATGCACAAAAAGAACATAAGGTATAGCCTCTTTAAATGCTTAAATGCTTAATGCTTAAAACTGGTGTGTACTATTAGGCTTGATGCCATTTCACATAATCTAATCTGGTGTGTACTATTAGGCTTTATGCCAAATTTCACCTAAATAATGGGGCAAAATACAAGAAACTTACATGATTGCAAGCTTTTGTTCTACGAGATGTGGGAGTTATATGATGTAACTCTTTAGGTGATAGTCTCTTTTGAATTCTATGTGATGAATTTTGTAGACTTTGTGATTGATTGCTATTCACATATCACCTCACATGTATCTCAAGTTTTTGCTAGTATCACACACTACACAAGTTACTCTTTGTTAAACACTGTACATGCTAGTGTGTGTTTTTTGTCTGACCAACTAAGTTTGAAAATATCTTGAGATTTATGCACAACATATTTGTTGCTTGAGAAAATTAAATGGGAGAATAATTGAAATTTGTTTTTGAAAAAAAAATTGGGTTCAAAATTTTGGGTTTTTGAAAAAGCATTCCATCTCATACTCATGCATTTTGTTTCTTCAATTTAATGCTTTGAGGAGTTATTTTCAAAATTAGGCTTGTGTTTTTCAAAAACTGTGATTTTTCCAAAATTTAGTGAGCCTCTACCCATTTCGATCGATCCAGCCTGTTTTTCGATCAATCGAAAAAGTGCTCTCATTTGTCTTAAAATGACTGTGCTTTTCGATCGATCGAATGTAATTTTCGATCGATCGAATATCGTGGAAAAGCTTTTTTAAAAGATCAGTTCTGACTTTTTCAAAGTTTCTATTCAAAACTTTTCAAACTTTTTCTCTCTCTCCGCGTTGGCAAGGCTCCACCTTAGAGATTTTTGTCGTTTTCCTCCGTTGTTTTTGCAAGATCTCTCTTTCCTCAAGCCGGTAAGACTCTTTTGCCCTTTGTTTTGATTTTATTTTCATCTTTTCATGCATAAATTCATGAATTTAGGGGCGATTTTCGCAATTTGCTATTTTGGGATTTTCTTTTGTTTCAAACCTTATTTTATGCAATTGATCATTGGGTTTTTGTGGGGACACATCATAAACATGATTCTTACATGTTAATTTGATCAATTTTGTGTTTGGTGAAAAATTGAAAATTCTAGGGTTTGTTCTTGATCCGAATTGGGGCTTTTGTTAATTTGAGTAGAATTTGCTGAAATTGGCTTGTTGTATTGATGAAATTGGTTATTCTAATCTGTTTTCAATCTTGTGTAATGATCAATTCATCAATTTGTTAAAAATTTTCAACAAGTGGTTTTCAATTTTTGGGATTTTTGATAGAAATTCTCTGTTCAAGCCAATTTTGTCAAATTACTCTCAATTAAACTTCATTGTTTACTGCATTAGATCATGCATCACAACATTTTATTGTTCATGCATCATATAGATTTTTGTTCTATATTCTTTATTGTGCTAATTTGCAGTCTGCCCTTGGTTTTGTTTTCTCTTGTTCTTTGTGGTTTTCTCTTTGTGTCTCTGTCCTTTCCTTAGCACTATGCCTAGGAAGACTAGAGCCCGTAGGAATGTTCCCTCACCTTCTCCTTCACCCCCTCCATCCTTTGATAGTGAGAAGTTTTCGAGTGAGAAAAACCAAGAGATTTTTGAGAAGCTAAACCTTAAGAGAAAGATTTGGGCTGAGCGTTCTGTGCGGTTAAATGAACTTGATCCTGCCATTAGGGCAAATTTTGAGCGTCGGGGTTGGTTACCCTTGGTGGATGTTTCTGATCCTCCTCCACCTTCTGCCTTGATTAAAGAGTTCTATTCGAACATCTCTATCCGCATCTATGATTCCAACACTCTAGTAAAGAGTTGAATACGAGGCGTAGAGTACACCATTACTCCTCGGGTAGTGGCTGATGCTCTAGGGGTACCATTGGTCCAGCATCCTGTCTATCCTTATGCTGAGTCTCCCGAGATTAGCGATGTTTTGTCTTACATCACTGGTACTACTGTCCAGTGGGGTTCTGATCCTCGGATCACTTCTGCTGAGCTCTCCGGGTTACACTATCTGTTCTTTAGGATAGCATGTCATTCTATCTGGCCCATTTCCCATGTTCACACTATTCCTCTTGAGAGGTGTGTATTTCTGTACGCTCTGGTTACTGATGCTCCTATTAGTTTTCCCCATCTTTTTCTTCGTTCTTTGAACGATGTTTATAGGAGTTCATCTACTGCTCATGCTCTTGTACATCCTATTTTCATTTATAGGATTCTTCTCTATCTTGATCTTAGTGGCTTTCCTTCCTCTGAGCCCGTTCATGTGATAGCTCCTATAGGTGCGTCTTTTCTTAGACAGAGGGCTGCTCATCTTCGAGCTGGTTCTAAACACCCTAGGTCTGAGCCCTCTAGTAGCGCACCTCCTCCTTCTTCTTCTGCAGGTCTTGCTGGTGAGGATATTACTGATCCAGTTGGTAATGATGATGTTGCTGCTGATGTTCCTCCACCTCCTTCGGCCGATTTCGATGTTCGTCGTACTTTGGAGACTGTCATGACCGTTCAGGCGGCTCATGGTCAGATTTTGGTGGACTTGATGGACGAGATTCGTGCTCTCCGAGCTGATTTTGCGCGTCTTCATTCATCCTCACCACCTCCTTTTGATGGCGACTTGTGATTGCCCTTTGGCATTCCGTCACAAAAAGGGGGAGTGGAGTTTTTGAGTTTTTGACTTGTAGTGGAGTTTTTGTAGTTAGGGGGAGATTTTTTTTTTGTTTTAGAGGAGCTTGTGGAGTTTTTAGATTGTATCTAGGTGCTTCACTTTGTATATCATTTTTGGGGATATTCATGTTAGGGGGGAGTAACATTGATTGATATACATGTTACATTCATTGATTCTTGTTGTTTTGTGATTCACTGCTTATTGACTTATATTTATGAGTTGTTCATTCATATATGTCTTTATTTTGTGTTGTGTGAATCTTACAAGAATGTTATACCTGTTGTTTTACTCTTTTCTGTCACACATGCGTTTATGCGTTTGTTAAGTATTTTAGGATTATACAGGTTGATTCAACTAAGCTGCTGTCTACACTTGCAACTATGGATAGTAGTTAGGCTGAATTGAATTTTATGAGCATTATCTTTGTAAAGGGCTTTTCATTTGTAAAACTTTGAGCTGTTAGTTAAGGTTTTGTCACGGATGGCCAAAGGGGGAGTTTGTTAGGTTCTAAGGTCTTAGGATTTTATGTATTTAGAACTCTAATTTGTAATGTTGGCAAACCATGATCAAAACATTGTATTTAGTCTTATTTAGACTTGCTCAAAGTTGGTTTATTCTTGTAAAGTTGGAATCGAGTGGCTGCAGAAGTACTTGGGACTTTTGGCCTGGCTCGATCGATCGAAGAATAGACTCGATCGATCGAAAATCGCACAGGTTGATTTTTCTGCAGAATTTCCAACTTAGCCCTACTTCATTAAACGTTTAGGGTTTTATGTTTTTACCCTAGGTATATAAACTAAACTCTAGCCACGTTTTTGAGGGTTGTCCATATTGTATTGTTGCTCATACATTGCTGTTTTGTGTGAATCTCTTGTGAGATCTTTGAGGAGCTTTCCTTTACACAAAACTTAGGGTTTTCATGGTAGAGATGATTTCAACATCTTGAAGATCATTACCGTTGCAACTATTGGAACTTAAAAGAAAAGCAAGCGGGGAGCTTGTAGCTGATTGAGGAATTCAAGAAAGAAGTAGTCCGTGGATTCGGAGCCTTCGCGTGGTCGTGTCAGGAAGTTCTACTGGTGGGTAGCATTAGGAAGTCGAGCGGGGAGCTTGTAGTCCTTTTGTATGAACTTCAATTCTTTCATAGTGAATTCAGGTTAGCCTTGAGGATCGGTGGGTCAAATCCTCCCCAGGTTTTTACCGTGTGGTTTCCTGGGTGATCATATCTTGTGTTATTTATTTTCCGCTGCTTTATATTCTTGATATGATTGTTTGGATTGTTTTAACCTAGAATTGCTTAATTTGACTAAGTAACAACTTGGCTAATTAATCTAAGCTACGCAATCTGGTTGTGTTAGGGGTCTAAATTTTCGACAAAGCTTATTAGCTTGCATGTCCGGATGTTCATTTCTTATGTGAATAATCATTGTGGTCACTATTTATAGTGATTGTTCATGTTTTGGTCAAGCCATGCTTTTTTGCTTCATTCCTTTTTGTTTGATCGCATTGTGCTTGCTCCATATGCATTTCAAGTTTTCTGCTTTCAATGATAGTATTGTGTTGTTGTTTTCAGGAAATACTTATTCGTATGGTTCAAGAGCTTCACAGATTCTAGAGTTAGGTGTGAGTGAGTTTTGTTCAACTATTCATAACTCACATGTTAAGTCTAGAGTTTGTTTTAGGGTTTTATCACTGAATAGCCAAAGGAGGAGATTGTAAGGTTGAATTTATTCAATCATTTTGTTGGCTTTATTCCGTGCCAAATTTGCTTGTAATGCAGTATTTAGAAACCCTATATTTAGGTGGGAATCATGTAAGAGTAGTGTGTGAGAGAGTGTGAAGAAAAGTTTAAGAGTGTGCACTTAAGAAAGGCTTCACGACTGGCGAGTCACCAAAGGTGGCACCCGTGTGAATCATGCAGGGGAGCTGAAGAGTTATGCCAGCTGTTGCACTACAGGACAAAACTTCCAATCTGGCCAGGTCATTAACTCACGACTCATTCCAGTCGCGAGCTTGAGTCGCCAGAACACCCTGTTTGTTACAAAACTGACTTATCGCATTCCATACACACCCCATTATAAATACCCTTAATCTTTGCCTTTTAATTACTGCTGCGATTGTGATTAATTTCGGTTTATATTGTTTTACCAACTCTGTTCTAGTTTATTTTCATATTCTGCACATATATTGTTTGATTATAAGTTTGTGTTGGTAATTTGTAAATTCGAGTTCTAAATGTTCATAGGTGTTTTACACACTATTTAAACATTTAGATTTGCATCTTTCTTAAGATGTAGATCTGAATTTTTCTTAAAAAAAAAAAAAGAGATCTGCATCTTTATGAGATGCAGAACTAATTTTTTTTCAAATACGATTTTCTTAATACATGCAAATTGTTGAAATAAAGAAAGAGATTGTGTATTGTTGTGTTTGTGTTTATTTTAATTCATGATTTGCATAAATTTAGTTTATGAGTGGAATTCTCTTCTTAGAAAATCTTTTTTAAAATATATAGCAGAACAGATCTAAATTTTTGTCATCAAAAAATCATTCTTTTAAATATAACAAAACAATTCTGAATTTTAATCATCAAAAACCATTTTCTTTTACATCCACAAAACAAATCTGATATTTTGACAAATCAAAATCATTTTTTTTAACAATAAAAATAGATCTGATTTTTTGAACAAAAGAAGAGATTTTATCCATACATAAATTTGTGTGATTTAATTTTTCATTCACATGTTCAACATATCATTCATGACATGCATAGCATAGTACATTGGTTACAAGAGTCTAGAAGACAAAACTTTGTTGGGCGGAATGGGTGCCTAACACCTTCCCATTTCGTAACCTAGCCTCCGGATTTAGGTTTATGGTTTAGTAGATCTAGCCTTGTCTTCATTTGTTTTGGGTAGAATGTAACTAGGACAACAAGCCATGTAAATATTTGGTAGATTGTAACTAGGACCAAAAGCTATGTAACTTTTCAATTTTCCCGATATGTAATTTTTATTCATTCAATGAATGGAACTATTTAGTCATGTATTTTGTAATTAGTATTTTTTCTTTTTCTTTTTTGTATAAAGAAAAATAAGTGACGACTCTATACCACTTACCCAAAAAAAGAGGTGCCCTAAAAAGGTACCCGAATCTCTTTTTTTTTAGGGACATGTCTCTCACAGATGTGTACGCATCCATCAACCAACCATGCATATGCATACTTGAGTATGCGTACGCACCTCAAACCCAAATTAAGGCAAAATTCTTGTTTTTGTTTATTTAGTTATTTTTTTCACATGTTATTTGATTTTGTTTGACTATGTTTAGGTTAATTAATTGTGTTTAATTATTTTCCATGTTTATTTGAATCTTTTTTCCATATTTAGTTTATTTGATATATTTTCCATGTGTGTTTATATTTAATTGTCAACTTGCCATGTTTAATTTATTTTGGTTGATTATATTTTATTTGTTTCCTTTTATATTGTGATCTTGAATATGTTGTGTGTGTTATTTCCTTAAGTGCATGATGTATATTTAGGTTAAGGATTAGAGCTCTCTAAATAAACTCTTTAATTAAATATGGTCTGACAACACATAATGGAGACTGGCCCACAAGTCGGGCGGCCTTGGGTGCCTAACACCTTCCCAAGCCGTACCCATACTTCGAACCCATAATCTAATATGCAGACCCATGCATGCAAATGATTGGCCCAAAAGGCCCAATATGGTTCCTAGATCTAATCTAGGTGGCAAGTCCACTTTTCTCCATCACAGTCCACTCGGCCGGGGCGTACTCTCGTTTGCATCCTTAGTAGCACCGTGCAAATAAGATTTTATGTAAAATACCATTGTCCTATAATGGTCCAAATAAAGGCACCAAAAATTTATAATTAAAATGAATGGAATATGGAGTGCCAAAGTTGAAAATGAAGAACCAACATGGAATTACCTAGTCACTTCATCTTCTTATTGTACAACTTGTGTGGTGACTAACAGCCGCTATACCTTGAGTCTGCAAGAACTTTATGTGAGCTTTCAAATAGTTATCCCTATGACAAACAAGAAAAGTGAATTGCATAATCATAATACAGATCTAAAAGTCAAACAAGCAGATTGTTAGGTTCTAAAGATTTAGGATTTTATGTATTTAGAACTCTAATTTGTATTGTTGGCAAACCATGATCAAAACAGGTTATTTAGTCTTGTTTAGACTTGCTCAAAGTTGGGTCTTTCATGTAAAGTTGGAATCGAGTGGTTGCAGATGCATTGGTGCATTTCGGCCTGGCTCGATCGATCGAAGGAAAGGCTCGATCGATCGAATCTCGGGCAGAATGTTTTTCTGCAGAATATTCCAGCTCAGCCCCAACTCATTAAACGTTTTGGGTTTTCCGTTTTTACCCTAGGTATATAAAGAAAAACCCTAGCCATGTTTTTAGAGTTGCTCCAGTTGTATTGTTGCTCATACATTGCGGTTTTGTGTAAATCTCTTATGAGATCTAAATGAGCTTTCCTTTACACAAAGTTTAGGGTTTTCAAGATAGAGATTACTTCAACATCTTGATGATCAACTCGGTTGCTACCATTAAAGTTTAAAGAATATCAAGCCTGGGTGCTTGTAGCTGATTGAAGAATTCAAGAAAGAAGGAGTCCGTGGATTCGGAGCTTGCACCTGGTTGTGTCAGTAAGTTCTACTGGTGGGTAGCATTAGGAAGTCAAGCGGGGAGCTTGTAAGTCCTTTTGTATGAACTTCGATTCTTTCATAGTGGATTTAGGTTTGCCTTAAGGATCGGTGGGTCAAATCCTCCCCAAGTTTTTACCGTGTGGTTTCCTAGGTGATCATATCATTGTGTCTTTTATTTTTCTGCTGTTTTATATGTTTGATATGATTATTTGATTGTTTTAACCTAGAATTGCATAATTTGACTAAGTAACAACTTGGCTAATTAACTAGGCTAACCAATCTGGTTGTTTTAAGGGGTCTAAAACCGTTCAAGTGGTATCAGAGCAGGTTGCTCTCTTGTTAGATATTTTTTGATCTCTGAGCTGATCCTTGACCCCTGTTGTCATGGAGCATGGACACTCTCTTGTTGTTCCTCCTCGCTTTGATGGGAATAACTATGCTTATTGGAAAGTAAGGATGAAAGCATTCCTGAAATCTATTGATGAGAGGGTTTGGAATTTCGTTGAATACGGATGGCAGAAGCCCACTACTCCTGTGAGTGAGTGGCAAACTTCTGAAAAAGAAGCAACAGGCTTCAATAGCAAAGCTATGAATGCCATCTTCAATGCTGTTTCTATGGAGGAATTTAAGAGGATCTCAAATGTTGAGATTGCTTATACTACTTGGAAAATCCTCCAAACTGTGCATGAAGGCACAAAGGCAGTTAAGATCAATAAACTGCAGCAATTGAGTTTTAGATTTGAAAGCATTAGAATGTCTGATGATGAAACTTTTG
The DNA here is from genome assembly GCA_032727855.1 of Quercus ilex subsp. ballota. NCBI lineage: Eukaryota > Viridiplantae > Streptophyta > Magnoliopsida > Fagales > Fagaceae > Quercus > Quercus ilex. The sequence goes on from CM064915.1 coordinate 37,839,503, forward strand.
ATGAATTCAATGTTAAATTGAATGACATTGTTAATTCTGCTTTTAATTTGGGTGAAATTTATGATTAACCTAAAATTGTTAGAAAGATTCTTAGATCTTTAACTGAAGACTTTAGACCCAAAGTGACTGTCATTACTGAAAGTAAGGATATGGACTCCATCCTTGTTGATGAGCTTGTAGGATCTCTTCAGTCCTATGAGTCTGACCTACCCAAAGTGAACAAATCCAAATCAATGGCTCTTAAGTCAGTTGATGATGTTGATGGTGGTGGATTTGATGATGAGCTCTCTGCTACAGAGATTGCGTACCTTGCCAAGAACTTTAGAAACTTTCTTAGGAATACCAACAGAAAGGCAAGAGGTACAAACACTGCTGAACCTAGAAATTTTAGGAAGAATGATCCCACTAAGGTGAATAACTTTGAAAAACCTAGAGAAAAAGTTGGTCAATCTTCTAATAATTCTTTGGGTCCTCAGTGTTTTGGTTGTCAAGGGTATGGTCATGTGAAATCTGAATGTCCTACATTCTTGAGGACTAAGGATAAAGTTATGGCTGTAACCCTTAGTGATAATGAGGTTTCTGATGATGAGTCTGGATGTGATGAGGATGGAAACTTCATTGCTTTCACTGCTACAGCTGTAGTCAATGAAAGCGTATCTATTGAAGAGAACCCTTCTGATGGGGAACTCTCTGAGGATGCAGATCTTCAAGAGGCCTACAATAAACTTTACAAAATTGCTGTAAAGGATGCTATGAATGTTGAACTTGGCCTGAAGAAAATTGAATCTCTTGAGCTTGAAAAGAAAAATTTGCTTGTTAAACTATTTGATGCTAATGATCTTTTGAATAATGTTAAATCTGAGAACATGCTTTTACTTGATAAAGTTAAAACTTTGGAACATGATTTATCTGTTGCTAGATCTGCTAGTTCTAAACTTGATCAAATGCTGAATGTTCAAAAGTATCCTTCAGACAAATCTGGTTTAGGATATGTTGAAAGCATCTTTGATTCTGCACCACATTCCACGAACTTTGTTCCTTCTTCTTCGTTTGAACCTTCCGTGAGTGAGGTTGTGAGTGAAACTGTCAAACCCCCTGTGAGTGAGGTTGTCAAACTTGTAGAAGTTTCACCTTCTAGGAAGATTAGGGTTGATTTGAGAGAGTCTAAACCTAAGGATTCTACTCTTTCTAGGGACAAGATGCATGGTAAACCTGCTTGGGTTTGTCATTATTGTGGAAAGTCTGGATACATTAGTCCAAAATATTACAAGCTTCAAGCTGCTAAGAGAGCAAACAAACCAAAGATACCTGTGTCTTAAGCACAAGATCCTATGACATTTATTGGTGAATTGGTAAAGTCGTTGAACCTTTATTCCAATTCTGGAGTTGGAAATCACTCGAATGTGAATAAGAACTCCAATACTCATGGTGCATCTAAAAGGTTTTGGATGCAAAAGACTCGTCCTAATTGAGACTTTCTGACATGGTCCTTGTGCTTCACTGCTCATTCCTCTATGACCATTGTTCTTTGGTATTTGTGTTTTTGTGTTTTTTTCTAGGACTTGCATTGCATTACATTCATGCATTTCATTCTAGGATTTATTTGTTTTTTTTTAAATAAAATAAAATAAATAAATAAATAAAAAAGGAGAAAAGGAGAAAGCAAAAATATGTTTGACATTATTTTTCTTAGTCTTTGAAAACAAAGTTGGTCAATTTATTTACACATAACATGTTTTTGTGTACTTTATTTAGCTTTGATGAGCTTATTTATTGCACTTTACTAGTTGAAGTTTTGTAGTGCATGTTGTGTGGGAAAGATGTTTATGATGTTTATCACTTTGTCTTAATCTTGAAGTCACATGTTATTTGACTGTCGGACTCGATCCTTTTGAGAAAGGCATAAATAACCATCTCACCACTATTCACTAGCCAATCATGAATACCTTAGTGCATATCATAAGATTTTGTACTCGAGAAAGTGTAGCACATGCACAAAAAGAATATAAGGTGTAGCCTCGGCTTAATTGCTTAATGCTTAAAATTGGTGTGGACTATTAGGCTTGATGCCAATTCACTTAATTAAAACTGGTGTGTACTATTAGGCTTGATGCCAATTCACATAATTAAGAGGCTAAATTAAAGAAACTTACATGATTGCAAGCTTATGTTCTAGGAGATGTGGGAGTTATATGATGTAACTCTTTAGGTGATAGTCTCTTTTAAATTCTGTGTGATGAATTTTGTAGAATTTGTGATTGATTTCTATTCATATATCACCTCACATGTATCTCAAGTTTTTGCTAGTTTGCACACATTACACGAGTTACTCTTTGCTAAACACTGTACATGTTATTGTGTGTGTTTTTGGTCTGACCAACCAAGTTTGAAAATATCTTGAGAATTATGCAAAACATTATTTTGCCTGAGAAATTAAAGTATGAACAGGCTGAAACTTTCTTTGGAGAAACTGGGATTACAAATTTGGCTTTTTGAAAAATCATTCAATTTCATCTCATACTCATGCATTGTGTTTCATTGATTTCAATGCTTTGAGGAGTTCTTTTTCAAAAATTGGTTTGAGGTTTTCAAAACTGTAATTTTTTCCAAAATACTGTGATTCGCTGCCTGTTTCGATCGATCCATTCTATTTTTTGATTGATCGAAAATTTTAAAATTCCTTTTAAAAATTTCGGAGTGATTCTATCGATCGAAAGCAATTTTCGATCAATCGAAAGTCGTGAATCAGTTTTTTAAAACAGTGTTCTTTGACTGATTCGCTTACCTTTTCAAAAGTTTTTTTCAAACTTTCTTTTCTCTCTCCAACTTGGCAAGGATCTACAGCAAATTTTTGTCGTTTTACTCCAAATTGTTTGCAAGATTTCTCTTTCCTCAAGCCGGTAAGTCTCTTTTGCCCCTCATTTTTGAGTTTATTTGCATATATCATGCATTTTTCATGCATTCTCTCTAATTTTCGGACCTCTCTAATTTTTGGATTTTTGATGTTTCAAGCCCAATTTTGTGCAATTGATCAATGGGTTTTTATAGGGAGATGTTATAAACATGATTGTGATAGTTTAATTTGATCAATTTTGGGTTTTGTGAGAAATTGAAATTTCTAGGGTTTATGTTTAGTTCCGAATTGGGGATTTTGTTCAATTGGGTTGAAATTGATGAAATTGGCTTGTTGATTGGATGTAATTAGGCATTATAATCTATGTGTTATGTTTTGTAATGCTCAATTCATCCATGTACTTCAAAATTTATCAAGTGGTTTTCAAATTTTTGGGGTTTTTGTTAGAAACTCTATGCTCAAGCCATTTTTGTTCAATTCAACTTAATATTGAACTTTGTTTACTGCATTAGTACATGCATCATGCCATTTTAAATGTTCATGCATCATATAGATTTTTGCTCTATATTTTTCTTGTGCTAACTTGCAGTCTACCCTTAGTTTTTTTATTTTTTTTGTTGTTAGTTTTCTCTTGTGTCTCTGTCCTTTCCTTAGCATCATGCCTAGGAAAACTAGGGCTCGTAGGTCTGTCACCTCATCTACTCCTTCCCCTCCTCCCTTTGACCAAGAGAAATTTCCTAGTGAGAAAAACCAAGAGATTTATGATAAGCTGAACCTTAAGAGGAAGATATGGTCTGAGCATTTTGTTATCTTAGATGAGCTTGATCCTGCCATTAGGGCGAACTTTGAGCGTAGGGGCTAGTTACCCTTGGTGGATATTTCTGATCCTCCTCCACCTGCTACCTTGATTAGAGAGTTCTACTCGAACATCTCTATCCGCGTCTATAATTCCAACACTTTGGTAAAGATTTGGATACGAGGCGTAGAGTACACCATTACTCCTAAGGTAGTGGCTGATGCTCTAGGGGTACCTTTGGTACAGCACCTTGTCTATCCTTATGATAAGTCTCCTGTTTTGAGTGATGTCATGTCTTACATCACTGGGTCATCTATCTAGTGGGGTTCTGATCCTCGAATCACTACTGCTGAGCTTTCTGAGTTACACTATCTCATCTTTAGGATAGCCTGTCACTCTATCTGGCCCATTTCTCATCTTCACACTATTCTTCTCGAGCGGTGTGTATTTTTGTACGCTCTTATCACTGATGCTCCTATCAGTTTTCCCCATTTGTTTCTTCGTTCTTTGAACGACGTTTGCAGGAGTTCATCTTCTGCTCATGCTCTTGTTCATCCTATTTTCATTCATAGGATTTAACTTTATCTTGATCTTGGTGGCTTCCCTTCCTCTGAGCCCGTTCATGTGATTGCTCCCATAGGTGCGTCTTTTCTTAGATAGAGGGCGGCTTACCTTTGAGCTGGCTCTAAACATCCTAGGTCTGAGCCTTCTGGGTCCGCACCTCCTCCCTCTTCTTCCACAGATCCTGCTGGTGAGGCTGTTCCTGATCCTGATGCTGCTGCTGCTGCTGTTCCTCCACCTCCATCGGATGACTTTGATATCCGTCGTACTTTGGAGACTGTTATGACCGTTCAGGCGGCTCATGGTCAGCTTTTGGTGGACCTTTTTGACGAGATCCGAGCTTTACGAGCTGATCTAGAGCGTCTTCGTTCACACTCACCACCTCCTTTTGATGATGGATTGTGATTGCCCTTTGGCATTCCGTCACAAAAAGGGGGAGTAGAGTTTGTAGAGGAGATTTGTAGTTAGGGAGATTTTGTTTGTTTTGTGGAGTAGATTGTATTTAGGCGCTTCACCTTGTATATCATTTTTGGGATATTCATGTTAGGGGGAGTAACATTGATAGATATACATGATTTTTTATTTGATTCTTGTTTCTTTGGATTCACTGTTTATTGATTTATATTCTATGAGTTATTCATTGATATATGTCTTTATTATGTGTTGTGTGAATCATACATGAATGTTATACCTGTGTATATACTATTTTCTGTCACACATGCGTTTATGCGTTTGTTGAGTATTTCAGGAATATACAGGTTGATTCAATTGAGCTGCTGTCTACACTTGCAACTGATGGATAGTAGTTAAGATTCGATTTGTTGTTATGAGCATTATTTTTGTAAAGGGCTTTTTAAATTGTAAACTTTGAGCTTTTAGTTTGTGTTTTGTCACGGGTTGCCAAAAGGGGAGTTTGTTAGGTTCTAAAGATTTAGGATTTTATGTATTTAGAACTTTAATTTGTATTGTTGGCAAACCATGATCAAAACAATTTATTTAGTCTTATTTAGACTTGCTCAAAGTTGGGTTTTCATGTAAAGTTGGAATCAAGTGGCTGCAGATGCATTGGTGCATTTCGGCCTGGCTCGATCGATCGAAGGAAAGGCTCGATCGATCGAATCTCGGGCAGAATGTTTTTCTGCAGAATATTCCAGTTCAGCCCTAACTCATTAAACGTTTTGGGTTTTCTGTTTTTACCCTAGGTATATAAAGAAAAACCCTACCCACGTTTTTAGAGTTGCTCCAGTTGTATTGTTACTCATACATTGCGGTTTTGTGTAAATCTCTTGTGAGATCTTAGGGTTTTCAAGATAGAGATTACTTCAACATCTTGATGATCAACTCGGTTGCTACCATTGAAGCTTAAAGAATATCAAGCGTGGGTGCTTGTAGCTGATTGAAGAATTCAAGAAAGAAGGAGTCCGTGAATTCGGAGTTTGCACGTGGTCGTGTTAGTAAGTTCTACTGGTGGGTAGTATTAGGAAGTCAAGCGGGGAGCTTGTATGTCCTTTTGTATGACTTCGATTCTTTCATAGTGGATTCAGGTTTGCCTTGAGGATCGGTGGGTCAAATCCTACCCAGGTTTTTACCGTGTGGTTTCCTGGGTGATCATATCATTGTGTCTTTTATTTTTCTGCTGCTTTATATGTTTGATATGATTATTTGATTGTTTTAACCTAGAATTGCATAATTTGACTAAGTAACAACTTGGCTAATTAACTAGGCTAACCAATCTGGTTGTTTTAAGGGGTCTAAAACCGTTCACAAATGATAAGAAAAATTATCAATTGCAGTAGCATTCATTTTGAATTGCTTTGTTGCAATTTCTACACTATGTACCCAGTACAATGTAAGTTATAAGGTATGTTGTGTTACTACTCTACCAATTTTCATATCTATGTTGTATTATGAGATGTCAATATTATATAAAAGGTCATATTGTTAGCAGAAAATTTTGTTATTTTGGAACTTAATAATTCAGAGCAAAAGTTTTAAGTTTTTGAAATTTTTTCGCTCTCCAATTAAGCTATTCTGTTAGGATTTGTGCACTTGCCATTTTTTTTTTTTCAGTTACAGGTTCTTAATCTAATTCTTTATATTAATTTGTCAGACCATTTATTGATGTTATTGCTTAATTCTGGCTTGTCATAAGTAGGAGTCAACCTCATGAAAATTTGTCATGTAAGCATTTATCCTTCTAGCTCTCTCTTGCATTCAACCCTTTTTTGGGGATATAAGCATCCAACCTAAATCCAAAGCTATTTTATCCTTGTTATTGAAAAATTATCAACTATCTAATTATAGTTGATAATTAGATTGAAGTCCATGTAAAAAGATAACTTCTGGAATGCATATGCACATACAATTGAAGTCCATGTAACAAGTTCAAACTCTAAAACAAAGATGAAACATTGATATGCACCCACAATCATTTACATTATTACTCAACTTTCAGATAATAAGAAACCTCTCAAAGGTTCATTAAATGATTATATCCTTTTTTTTAGCATGTTGTTGTTTACTTGATCTTTTTTAATAAATTTATTATATATGATTTTGAACTTGCTGATATTGTCAGGTTAAGCTAGATTAGCCAAAGTTCTTGTTTAATTATAGTTATATAAATAAATATCTAAGGCTCTATGCAAAGAGATTTGCTCTTATGAACACCTTTATTTTTTATCAAGCTCTAATAGTTATATCTAAGGCTCTATGCAAAGAGATTTGCTCTTATGAACACCTTTATTTTTTATCAAGCTCTAATAGTTATATCATGTAAATGAAGATATTTCAATTGCCAATAGAGTTATAGAAGAGATAATAAGAAATTCCTACAAGTTAGAAGTTGTCCTATTAAGAACTTAAGAATGAATGATCCAGACATGCGTATGCCATGTAAATGTAGATATTTCAGTTGCCAGTGGAGTTGCAGAAAAAATAATAAGAAATTCCTACAAGTTAGAAGTTGCCTTGTTGAGAACTTAAGAATGAATCATCCAGACATGCATATGCTTTTGATTGTCTTGTTTTCAATTGTTGCCGTGATGAAATTCAAATATAGATGTGAACAAGACACATTGTAGAGGATTTCTTTTTAAATGGATTTCTTTGGAATTTGTCTGCTTCTTTTAGATATTTCGCAACAAGAGATCTGCTTGTAGTACATGAAAGTGAGTTATATATCAATTCAAGTTATAAATACTATGAGATAAAAATTACCATATTTAGATCCAAGTGCAAGTAGGTGGTCTGATTTCTTTGGATCATCTACAACACATACAAACAAAACTAGTGAATTCTATGCTTTCATATGTGAATTCTATCCCAATAATCATAATAGATTTAATACATTTTGAAGTAAAATCTACTCCCACCTCATTGTGTTTAGTAAGTGAAAGTCTTCTATCAACTTGTTGGAACAACTCATAAAGCCTAGTTTGTATATCCAAAAATCTATTCAAGAATGCATTCATGGCTTCACAATGTTATGTAGTCTTGTAACTGGAAAAAAATGACTTCTCATGTAAGATAATCTTTTGCATGGATATGCATGATTGTCCATAATACATGGATCGATTATGATTGTCTCCATTGATAATGATTATGATTGAACAATAAAAACTATTTTTTGCAATACGATAAATTAATATTTTGCAAGTCCAAGTTGTTACTAATAGCAAATTATTAGTTGGATATGAATCATATCATATGATGACAGATTTTTAGTCATCATCTTGTCAATTGGGTTATCAATGGCTTTTTCATTACCTCGTGTATTTATTAAAAATATTACTAAAATTAAAATGTAGATGGTTTATGAAAAATAATAATTCGAAAAAATATTTTATGATCCTAAATCCAAATCCAAATTTAGGTATCCAAATAATGAATTTCAAATCCTTCGTTGTATAAAAAGACCCAAACAAGGAATTTTGAAATCAATGGATTTCAAATCAAGGCATTGTAAATCCATTGATTCAAAATCCAAATCCAAATCCAAATGTTGCCATCCAAATGAATTTCAAATCTTTTGGTCATTTTTTAGGTTCTAAAGGTAATTTGGTCATTCTTTAGGTTTCAGGGGTATTTCGATAATTTTTTAGTTTATGGGGGTATTACGGTCATTTTTTAAGTTTTAAGAATTTTTCTGTCATTTTTTAGGTTCTATGGGCGTCAGCCAAATCGCCTCTGATGCTTCAGTTAGTAAGAGAAAAAGATTTTTGAGAGAAAAAGAGTCAAGAGTGATTTCGTAGAGTATTTGTGTGTATGATTGGTCGTACCTTGGGTCTCTGGTGCTTTCTCTTTTATAGTTGAATGCCTAATCAATGGGCAACGAATCACTGTATTTATGCTCAACGGCTAGTGCATTATAGAATCTTTGTCTAAGGTTCACAGCTCATTCTGTGACTGTTGCCTCGTCCATTACGTTTCATCATCAATGATCGCAATAAATGCGAAATGTATTCTCTGGGTAAATGACGATCTTCGCGTAGTGACGACCATAAATTTCTGAATCATTAGCTACCCCCTTGTTTGAATTGTTGTCTGTTAAATGAGATAAGAACAAATTCATATGACGCTTTTGTATTTTGTGTATTGCACATTTATGACAGTTTTGATGTTTAAGCAGTTGAATGCCACGTGTATGGCTAGAATGTGTTCGTCGTACGAACATGTCTTGGTTTTTCCGCGCTTGTTTTGGCCACTTGTTTTGCATTTTTCCCTCCTCTTTCATTTCTTCTGTATTTTTTCCTTATTCAGTTTTTGTTCTAGGGTTCGTTTCTCTTCCGAGCTTCCTTTCTCTGTCCTGTGTTTCTTGGTAAGTTCTTCATGCTCCTTCTTCCTTTCTGGTTCTTCCATGGCAGATTATTCTGCTGTTAGGGTAGATTTTCCTTCGGTGGCTTTCTTTTTTGCTCATTTAAGTTGCTTACTCGAGTCTGTAGAGGGGCAGTGTCTCGAGAAGACCAGTTTCTTCGAAGGGGAGGACTGTTTATACACTTTTGTCCTTTCTTCGTTATTCCCTCTGGTTTCCCATTTTGCTGAGGTAGCCAGGTTGTTAAAGATGTCCGAGGTAAGGTCTAGTGATCTGGAGACGGGGTTATCTTCATCTAATGATTGCGTGATCTCGGAGGCTACTTTTGTTTCCACCCCCTATAAAGCTTGGAATATCCAGTGTTTCCTTACAGGAAAGGATGAGTAGTGGATCAGGGATAGGTTTTAATTCCCTGATTCAGTAAAAATTAGGATCTCAAGTGACGAAGAGAGGGTTTGTCACTCATATGTTGACGAGGTTTGTTTTTATAAGGCCGACTTTACCAATGGCCTTCGTTTCCCTGTTCATCCCTTTGTTAGGGAACTTTTTTCTTACTTGCATCTTGCTCTGCCACAGTTAGTGCCTAACTCCTAGCAGATCATCATCTCTTGCGTGGTGGTTTGGATGTCCGCCAATGATGGTGATGTCATTAGGAGGGACAAATTCCTCCATTTCTATCATCTGAGGGAATCGAAGGACCCCGGCTATTATCAGTTTAAGCCGTGGGATAAGGCTTCTAGGTTAATCCTCGATTACCCATCGTCTCTTCGAAATTGGAAGTCAAATTTCTTTTTTGTCTTTGGAAGTAGTTAGGAGTTCATCTCTAGTGAGGACCTAGACGAAGCCCCCGAGTTTTTTCATAGTTGGGAAGTTCCTATGTCTGGTGCGTCTTTCTCGTCTTTCAGTTGCTTTTCCCTTTCTTCATGAGTGACGATGATAGATGACTTACTTGCGTTTCTGCTTGCAGTTTCCCAGCGTCCTTGTCTGAAGAAAATGTATTAGCGTCGAGCTAAAAGAGTGAAGGAATACTTGGAGTCTGTCAAAGATTTTGACGAGCTCGTTTCTCCTTAATCTCTATTTCTTCACTTTTTGTGTCTGGAACCATCTACTAAGGTTCGGAAGAATTTGGAAGTTGTAAAGAAGAGTAAGCACTTCTTCCTTTTTGTCCTCTTCTTTCTTCTCTCCTTTTTTTAGTATTTTTTTTAGTCCTTTCAGGAATGACGACTAGGTTTAGCAAGAAGAAATTGGCTGAGGCCCAAGAGAAGAAGGCCAAGGGTGGCATTGTAAGTGGTCTCTTATCAAAGAAAAATACGAGCGATGCATCTAGGAAAGATCCTGTAATGGCACTTCCTCTTGCCCACTTGCCTGCCAAGCACCTTACCTCTCCTACCTCGTCATTGGAGGTGATTGCCTATGGTGGAGAGGAGGTTAGGAAGAAGAAGAAGGCTGGTGGTCAGTCTTTTCTTCCCACCTTTTGCGATGATGTTGACGCGGCGGCTTTGAAGGCTCATGAGGCACTCTCTGTGGATGACCTAGGCCCTTTGATGGCAAAGTTGTCCAGTGAGGTGATGTCATCCCATATTTAGAAACTTGTGCAGGTAAGCATTGCAGGCTGTTTTTTAATTCTTCTTTCTCCTTGCTTTACTTTTACTAAGGGAAAAAAAAAATTTTTACAGGCTTTGGGGGAGTCTCTGTTCGTCTCAAGAAGGTTCTTGGACTTAGAAAAGAAGGTGGTCACGTCTGAGCCTTTGGTCAAGTTTTTATCCGTTGAGAACAAAACGCTTAAGAACAAGGTTGCTATTCTCACTATTGAATTTGAAAATGACAAGGAGTATGCGACGATCTTGGAAAAGAGCCTACAAGTGGAAAAGGATTTTTGCAAGTTAAAGGACAAGCAGATTGGTGACCTAAAGCTGAAATTGCAGATAGCTGGAGCCATAGCGGTGAAGGACTTCAAAGACTCCGACGAGTATTTTGATGAGTTGTGCGGGTACTATGTGGAAGGCTTTGACCTTCTTAGGAAGTGGATGGTAAAGCATCACCTTGACTTAGACCTCTCTGGCTTGGTCATGGATAACGTTGAGAAGGAGTTCTTGGTTGATTGTTCCTCCAAGGTTATAGCAAGGAATGTGACGGAGGAAGCCACGGACGTTGTTGAGGTAATGGAAGAGGCCGCAATTACCACCTCTACAGACCCTGTCCTTGATAAGTAGTCATTTTTATGTTTTTGCTTTCTTTTCTCCCATTTTTTTGTAAGGCAAGAACAATATTTCCCTTTGGGCCCGTTGTTTTGGGCAATTGAACAATTTCTTTGGGCTCGTTGTTTTGGGCTGTTAAACAATCTCCTTAACAATGATAGATAGAAGTAGGGACCTCATGCTTTTAGTTGCAGCAAACAACTCTTTGGTTGTGTTTAGACAAACTTTTATGACGATGTGTTTATACTTAGCTTATGTTTGAAAAGCTCTTGATCTCTAGTTGTGTTGGAACAACCATGAGTGACAATTTTGATTGTGTTTGAACAACTTAGTATTTTAGTTGTGTTTAAACAGCTTTTTATTGAGTCATGTTTGGATGACGACCTTAGTTGTGTTTAAACAACTGAATATCTTTTAGCTGTGTTTGAACAGCATTCTGTTCAATCATTTTAGAATGACGATATTAGTTGTGTTTGAACAACTTAGTATTTTTTAGCTGTGTTTGAATAGATTTCTATTGAGTCATGTTTGAATGACGATATTAGTTGTGTTTGAACAACTTAGTATTTTTTAGCTGTGTATAAATAGCTTTCTATTGAGCCATGTTTGAATGACGAACTTAGTATTTTTTTTTAGCTGTGTTTGGAATAGCTTTTTATTGAGTCATGTTTGAATGATGATATTAGTTGTGTTTGAACAACTTAGTATTTTTTAGCTATGTTTGAACAGTTTTTTATTGAGTCACGTTTGAATGACGATATTAGTTATGTTTGAACAACTTAGCATTTTTTAGATGTGTTTAAACAGCTTTCTATTGAGTCATGTTTGAATGACGAACTTAGTATTTATTTTAGCTATGTTTGGAACAGCTTTTTATTGAGTCGTGTTTGAATGATGATGTTGTGTTGTACTCGTGACTTAAAGCCATGGTATTGGAGTGTCTTTAGGTTAAACATTTTTTATGTTTTGTCTATTTGTGCTCGAATAACGATCATATTGGTTGTGTTTAAAGAACTCTGATTTAGTTGACTTTGGCGACTGTGTGTGAACATCTTTTGATTTAGGATTTTAATGACGGAGGTCCTTGAGATGTCTCCCAAGGATGGCTCCTAAGTATTACACATATTTTCGTTGACAAATAACTTAGGAATAATCATTGATACATACGCATGGATTATGCTTTCATGTATTATTGATCTATGAATGACGAAAGTAATAACTGTCGCACATACTGATATGAAGATTAGGCAACTTGAAATGTAAATCATTACTTACTGGTAGTATTGCTTCAAGTGTTCTATGTTCCATGGTTGAGGCAATTCTTGGCCGTCTAGAGACTTCAGGTAATAGGAGCCTTCTCTAGAATGACGGATAACTTCATAGGGGCCTTCCCAGGCTAGTCCCAATTTTCCTTGGGATAGGTCCTTTGTTGCTTATGATACCTTTCTAAGGACAAGGTCTCCTGTGTTGAACTTTCTTATCTTGACCTTTCTGTTGTAGTATATGGCCATTGCTTTCTTGTGTTTGGCCATTCGCTTCATAGCTTTTTCTCTAACTTGTCCAAGCTGCTATTAAGCTCCTGCTGGTTCTTCTGGTCTTCATAAGTTTTGACTTGGAAGCTCGTCAGTCCCACTTCTATTGGTATGACGGCCTCAGTGCCAAATGTCAGCCTGAATGGTGTTTCTCCTATTGGAACTCTTGTGGTTGTCCTATATGCCCAAAGGACATTTTGTAGTTCTTCAAGCCACGCCCCCTTTACCCCCTCAAGCCTAGTTTTGATAATTTTGAGCAAGCTTTTGTTCGTCACTTCTGTCTGGCCGTTGGCCTGAGGGTGTCTTGGAGAAGAGTAGTGATTCCTTATTCCTAAATCTTGGCAAAAGTTTTGAAACTTGGGGTCGACAAACTGTTTTCCATTGTCTGATATTATGACACGTGGGACTCCAAACCTATAAATGATGTTTTTCCACACAAAGCTTGTGACTTTAGCCTCTGTTATCGTCGTCACTAGCTTTGCTTCTACCCATTTTGTGAAGTAATTGATTGCCCTAATCAAGAAACTGAGTTGTTTCTTCCCTAGAGGGAATGGACCCATAATATCAATTCCCCACTGGGCGAAGGGCCATGGTAAGGATATGGGTGTCATTGTCGCTCCTGGTCTCGTCTGGGCATTTGCGAAGCGTTAACACTTGTCGCATGCACTGACGATGTTGTATGCGTCTTTTTGTAGGGTTGGCCAGTAATATCCTACTTTGAGCGCCTTTCCAGATAAGGATCTTTCCTTAGCGTGGTTTCCACAAACTCCTTCGTGTATCTCGCGGAGCACATAGTTTGCTTCTTTTGAGTTAGCGCATCTTAGATATGGGAGTGAGAATCCTCTGTACAGCACGTCGTCAATAATGACAAAGCAAGCTGTTCTGATCTGTATCTTCCTTGCTTCCGCCTTATCTTCAGGGAGCCATCCTTCTTTCAAGTAACGGACGATGGGAGTCATCCACTCGTCTTGTTCCTTTATCTTGAGAACTTGCTCACCTTCTGTGCTTGGCTGCCCCCTTATCTCTATACATAGTTTGGAAGTTGCATTGTAGTTGTCTGATGAAGGCAATCTTGCTAAGAAGTCAGCTTCTACGTTTTTGGTTCTTGGGATTTGCACAAAGTTTAGGTTGTCAAAGTGTTGTGAGAGTCTTTTGACGATCTTTAAGTACTTCTACATCCTTTCTTCTTTGGCTTCATAATCTCCCTTCACTTGTCCGATTATTAGTTGAGAATCAGCTTGGACGATAAGGTTCTTTGCTCTTAGAGCCTTCGCTAGACTTAGCCCTATTAGCAATGCTTAGTATTCTGCCTCGTTATTTGTTGCTGGGAACTGCAATCTGACTGCATACTTCAATGTTTCTTTTTTTGGAGATATGAGCAATATTCCTGCTCCACCTACTTTCTCTGTGGCAGACCCATTTGTTTGAACCGTCCATGTTTCCATAGAAGGGTCTTCTTCCTTATAGAGGTAAGTGAACTCTGTAATAAAATCTGCTAGCACATGGGCTTTGATTGCTGCTCAGGGCCAATATTCGATGTCAAATTGGCCTAATTCAATCGCCCATTAAATGAGTCATCCTACTGCGTCTATCTTGTTCATCATCTTTCTTATGGATTGGTCTGTCATGACGACAATGGGGTGTGCTTGGAAATAAGGATGGAGCTTTCTGAAAGCGACCAACAATGCGAAAGCTATCTTTTCCATCCTTGGATAACTTGCCCTTGCTCCTTGGAATGCCTGGCTGGTATAATAAACTGGATTCTGGACGTTCCATTCTTCTCTGATCAGTGCCGAACTTACTGCAGTATTGGATATTGCTAAGTAGAGGAACAACTTCTCTTCCATCACCGAGGGGCTTAATAGAGGTGGTTTCGTCAAGTACTCCTTTAACTTCGTAAGGGCTTCCTCGCATTCATCATTCCATTGAAAGGCTTTTTTCAATACCTTGAAGAATGGCATGCACTTGTCTGTTGCCCTAGAGAAGAATCTATTTAGGGCTGCAACTTTTCCTGTCAAGCTTTGCACCTCCTTCACGATTTTTGGTGATTTGACGTTGATTATTGCTTTTACTTTGTTTGGATTTGCCTCTATTCCTCGTTGGGACACCATGAATCCCAAGAATTTTCATGAAGCAACAACAAAAACACACTTTGCAGGGTATAATTTCATATTGTACTTACGTAGTGTGCTGAAGGTTTCTTTGAGATCATCCAAGTGTTGGGCTCTTCGTCGTAGCGGACGGACAATACCGTGAATGGGATCGTCTCTGTAGATGGAAAACCTGCAAAATGAACTGGGTGGAAGAGTAACACGTCGATGTGGCATCAGCCAAACCGCATCCGATGCTTAAGTTAGTAAGGGAGAAAAAGAGTCAAGAGTGATTTCATAGAGTATTTGTGTGTACGATTGTACCTTCGGTTTTTGGTGCTTTCTCTTTTATAGTTGAATGCCTAATCAATGGGCAATGAATCACTGTATTTATGCTCAACAACTAGTGTGTTACTGAATCTTTGTTTGAAGTTCATAACTCATTCAGTGACCGTTGCTCTGTCCGTTATGTTTCGTCATCAATGATCGTAATTAATGCATAACGTTTTCTCTGGGTAAATGACGATCTTCGCTTAGTGACGACCATAAATTTCTGACTCATCAGTAGACAATTAGTGTACCAACAAAAAGATTAGATAATTAAAAGTTATTGTTATTTGTACTTATTGAAGATGTATTCCTCTGTCAATTATATATATATATATATATATGTATGTATGTATGTATGTAATTGTCCATATATATGAGTAAGATGAGTGGTAGAGATCATGAAAATTTAATGACTAATTTTGATTGGATCTATTTTCAAAATTTTAGTATGAAAACCAAATTCATTCTTGGTTTTTTTTTTTTTTAATATTTATATTGATTACATTAGTTGGTTTATATGATCCGCATGTTTTAAATTATACAAGAAATATTAAAAAAAAAATTGCATACCATATACTAGAAAACATTCTCAAGCTCATTTTTAAGGTCGGTACCAAACATTGAAAAATGAGATAGTTTTCTAGAAAATGCTCCTTGGAATTACTATGAGAAAGACTAAAGGCGTGAAAGAAAATATTGTTTCCCAAGCCAAAAAAAAGATAATATTTATAATAGTTATGTGTTGCGTGAGAGACAGAATTTTTTTTTTTTTTTTTTGAAAAACAACCTATAAAAAATAAGCATTATTTTTATTAGATTTTTTCGTTGACTAAAGATAATTTTCCATATACCATATTTTTTATGCTCCCAAATACTAGAAAAAGTGAAAAACTATATTTACAGAAAGTTTTCCAATAAAACAAACAGAGTGTTAATTTGCTTCCCTATTTACAACTAACACGGAATAGAAAGAGGGATCCTTAAGCCAAAAGAGAATATCTTCAATAGTAGGGACAATAAGCAGCAGAACTTATATAGAAATTAGATTCAAAAGCACAAGAAACCTCAAAAAGGGTTTTGTGAGAGTGTTTTTATATTAGTATTCTCTAAAATTTGTTTATGATATTTTTTTCTTGTTGTTGTCCATGAACGTAAGCCAAAAGCTGAACCACGGAAATTCTTTGTATTCTCTTATGTATGTTTAGTCTATTTTTCTTTCTAGCTTTCTTTGTAACCTATTAGTATTTGTTTTGGAAATCTTTCCAAAGCTCATATTCCGCAATCAATCTTGTATAGGATTGCTATCTAAAGATCATTTCCTACAATAAATTGGTAATACAGCTTTCGTTATTTCAACAAAATTGGTATCAATACTTTGACTTTTACAACAACACTCAAGTTTTAATCCAAAAATTTCAAAGATCTTTTTTTTTTTTGGGAAAACTTACATACTTCCTTGTATGATGTAACTTAGTTCTAGCATTAATGTGAAAATATCATCATTCTCCTATAAAAGAGTCTCATGGGAAGCTCTAATAAGTCATCCTTGAGTCTAAACAACCAATAGAACACCTCTTTATAGAATTGAGTAAATTTGTGGGCAAAGGATATCTTTCTTTCTTGCCATGTTTTACTTTTGTTTCAAACTATTTTATTGATAAGTTGATATAGTATCATTAAAAATTTGAAACTTGGGGTTTCAATTTTCAAGCATTGTAGAATTATCAAAATTTGAAAGTTAAATGATTTGGACATATGATCAAATGCAGATTGATACATTCGTTTAAGAGAAAAGTGCAACTTATATATATATATATATATATATATATATATACAGGCAGACAAGTTTGGATTTGATTGAATTTCCGAAGATAATGTCGATTGCTCAGAGAATTTCCGGATTATACGCGGGGAGAGACTGAAACTATTTTCAAGAAGTGATTACGTGCCTTTCAAGCTTCGATTGTCATTAACATTATAATTTATAGCTTTATCAATTTTGCAAAATTATTTGATTATAGAAATTAATCTTTCCTAATCTTTTTTTCAGCATAAACTCCACATTCCACATAAAAATTCAACATTAATGATATTTTTTTTTTTTTGGTAGGAGGAAAGCATGAATTTGGTGAACAAATTAAATCAACGCATGAGTCCCACATACGCATAAGATAAAGTATGGTTTGGGATAGGGGTCCCCTCAAATCCTCAATATATCTAGGTTAAGTAGATACGTTGCTAATTATTGGAGCTTTAAAACAAAAAAACATGTTTGGTCAGCATGAAATCGACCAGAAGGAAATTATGGTCCTCATAACTTTAGCAGCAGCATGCCAGCTTGGTAGTTACCGACCTATAATGAAGAAAAATTCACCATCGGTGACACAAACAGAAACAGCCAAGCAAGAATTCTAATCACAGATAAGATAATAAGAAGGAGCCAAGGACAAGAGTGCCAAATCATATCTTTATTTGCTTCTTCCCTTGCGATTTTCAAACACAAGAAACAGAGAAGAAAGATAGCAAGGCAATAACATTTGTCTGCATGCGTCACCTCGTGAAGGAACGAAGAATTTGATTCCAAAATTTTCAGCATGGAAATATATAGGAATCACGTGTAAAGCTTGTTTTCCTTTTTCACTCAGCAGTCGTCACTTCCTTCCACTATAGTAGTATTTCATTCAAAACACATCTCACGTGATTTACTATATATATATATATATATATATATGCCAGACCCACCGCAACATTTTCATTATAGGTTGCAATATAGACTACAAGAAGCGGTAGAACCTGAGACCAATCATAGCATAACTGATAACACATCAGTACACTAGGACAATCTAGTAACGTGGACGTAGATGATTGCTGGAGGTGCATGGTCTATGTAAAATCCATAATAATATTTACTAGGGACTAGGGAGATGGGGAACCCACTCACATTGAAACCCATTTATGTCAATGTTTTGGGCAGTCCCAAAACGATGACAGACTTTGAGAGTGAGTGAGTATTAAAGGCGTCATAATCGATAAGACATTTTCACGTCAACATGCGTGCACTCTTCCTTCAAATCCAATTGCCTGTGATAGAAAGGGTGCATCTACGCCCTGTCTTTATTAATACGGACACAACCTATATATTATTATCTATAAAACATATATGGGGTCTGTTAAGGTGTGCCATAATAATAAGGGTGCATCTACGAACGTAACCTATATATTATTATCTAGAAAATATATATGGATCTAATTAATGGGTGTCGTAATCATTTATTTTGAGTAAATTTTTATAAAAGATTGAAAAAATTACTAAAATAGTTATTTACTTTTACATTTTTCATAAATTTTTTTCTAAAATAGTTTATTAATGTATGTCCTAAGGGCACACGTTAGTAAATCCCAATATATATATATATATATATATAAATATATATTAAGTTGGAAAATACTAACGAGTGCTCTTAAGACACTGATTAATAATTCATTTAAAGAAAGTTTTTATGGGAAATGAAAAAAAAAAGTAATTAATATTTTGACAGTTTTTTTTTTTTTTTTTTCTCATATAAGTGGTATCAAAATTTTCTTAAAATGGATTATTAACCAGTGCCCTAAGGGCACTCGTTAGCATTTCCCTATTAAGTTTTTGATGAGATTGTTAATGACAAGCAAGTTAAGGGTCTGTTTGGATACCGCTTGTTACTGAAAACTAAAAATACTGTTGTAAAATAATTTTTAAATGTGTGAATAGTGTCGTAGGACCTAATTTTAAACTTTTTTTACTGAAAAAAGTACTTGCGGATCCCGTGAACATTACACTGGATTCACTGTTTTTCAATCAAACGCAGGAAAGCACGGAAAACGTGCATTCCAAACGCACACTAAAGGTCTGTTTGGATACTACTTATTGCTGAAAATTAAAAATTTAAAATATTGTAGCAAAATAATTTTTAAATATGTGAATAGTACCATAGAACCCAATTTTAAAGTTATTTTTGCTAAAAAAAATAATTACGGGTCTCGTGAACAGTACATGAGTTTCACACAAAACGCAAGGGATGCAAATGTGGAGGAAAAAACGTGTATCCAAACATGCACTAAATATGGTTCTTTTGGATCAGCAATGTGGAATGAGGTGGTTCCCTACTTGCCCGTGACTGCCTAAGCTGATTTATCATGTGCATTCGTGATTGAATAGTTGTGTTCAAATTTTAAAGTTAAATTTGGGTTTGGTTTGCTTTGGTGGCTCTCTGAGATTTAGATAATGTACATGTGTTTAAAATTTATATTTTATGGCTATTCTAATGTTACCTCTTTGTAATTTTTTGATGCGTGGAAATTGGAATAGAGGGACTATACACATACTTTATTTTGGGTTAAGCAATTAACATTTTGCCTATATATATTTGGGGATGATACATATTGGTTATCTTTTGTCTCAGACTCTCAATTGTCTTCGTAGGGTTGAAGAAAAGGTTTTGTAGGTGTGAATGCTAAGCTCATCTCAAAGTGAGTATTAAGACATTCAATTACAGAATGATTGCTATACGGGAAAAAAATTTCCCAATGATTTGAAATTCCTTGCCAAACATTTGACTATACATAGTTGTATCTACATTGTAATTTACTCATTTGATTCGTGGTTTACTTTATTTGAAAAAGAATAATTATAACCAATGACTTTTAGGCCAGCTGATGCTTTATGATGTTTTTAAGCCAGACATTTAGGATTTAAAGTCTTATCTTCCATTATAAAAATATATTTATTAAAAAAAAAATCATAGGGTTATCATAAAAAGAGAGAAGTAAAGAGATAATCTTGTTTAACATCACAACCTAATAGCGCAATTTGTGTTAGAACTTTCTTTTGGGGGTCTAAATTTGTGTTGCATTTAATTAGGAAATTATTGAAAGGTCAATGAGTTATGGATTTGAGATATTTTTATCCATATATTTATAATAAGATGTTGGTTGTGTTTGTTTCATAGAAAATGTTTTATACTTTTATTTGAGAGCTTTTCATTTTTTGCTTCACCAAAAATTCATCAATCAAACCTTCACTCCCAATCCCCCACTGTTAGCCACCCAACTACCACCACCCTACTAACATCTATAGTCTCCAGTTGCCAACCACTGCCGACCACCACTAACACTAGTCAACAATCACCATTTTTATTTATGATTATTATATATGTTTGGGAGATGAGAAAATGTGGGAAAGAAGTAGAAAATATATATATATTTCATTATATTTTTAGAAGCATAATTGAACACTTGAAAAATATTTTTCAGAATATTTTCAAAAACATAACTATACACTTAAAAATATTTTCTTTTCTAAAAAATATTTTAAAATTGAAAATTTCCATCCAACTAAACACAATTGTTGTGTGAAAAGTAACACTAGGTCATATTCTAGAGGTGGAGCAAGGTATTGTGCGAGATGAGTTGGGTGGATGACTTGGTCGATTCCCTATAAAAATTGGAATCACCGCCAGCTTCTTAGTTGAATTATGAGTATTAAGGGATAGTCTTATCATGTGCCAAAACATCTAGTTAACAACTCTAAAAATAGAGTTAGATGCTAAAGCTAATGTGGATCTTCTAGTTAATTCTAGTTATGTTAATAGTATTGTCTTTTTCATTGTGGATAATCATAGGTTGTTCGTTTCCCAGCTTTACTTGGTGCTTGTTAGGCATTATTACTGCAAAATTAACAAATGTGCTTATGGTTGGCGAGATTGAGAGTCAATCAAACCTTTGATTTTGTATTGCAGCACTCTCGTTAGGTTATCTTTCAAATCTGAATGATGGGTTATGTAATAAACTTTGTCCCAAAACTCTTTAGTTTTTAATGCATCTCCTTTCTATCAAAAAAAAAAAAAAAAAAAACCTTGGTCATATTTTCTGTCACAGGCACAGCCTTTAAGTTTAATAGGTAAGAAAATGACAAATAGTTTTGTCAAATAATTGAAATTGCGTCAGTGCCTTCATTGCAATAAGACTTATCCAAGTGAAAATCAATAAGACAACTCTACATCTACGGTTCTACCCCCAATGGCAAGGAGCTTGAGGGTCCGTTTGGTACATGTGTTTAAAAACTGAAAATTGTTATTTAAAAATATTTGTAGAAATACGTGTGGGTGAAAAAGTGCGTTGAAATACGTGAAATGTTGTTTAAAAACTGAAAATTGTTGTTTAAAATGACTTACCAAACATTCCCTGAATCTTTGGGAGTGTTTGGAGAGTGTTTTCAAATAATTATTTTTAATTTTTAAATAATATTTTACACATTTTAACATATTTTTTCACTCAAACATATTTTTATAAATATTTTTAAATAATAATTTTTAATTTTTAAACATACCTATCAAACACACTCAAAGTGAAATTTGACTTCTTTGCCTATATCCCTAATTTCCTATGGTCCTCATAAGTCCATAGCATCAACTGCTCCACTTACTAGACTCATAACGGGATATGATTCATATGGATTGAATCCGGTGTGATTGCTCAATGTAATTGCATTGTGTAATTACTAGTCCTCATAATTTTTTTTACTTTTTTTTTTAATTTTTTCTTTACTTTTTATATTTAATAATTGAGATTTAAAATTACTTTTTATAATTTTAAATCTCAACCTTCCCTACCTTTACTTTCTCAATCCGATTCATATATATGAATCGTCTATCTGATAGAGTACTACTGATACACCATACATCAGAATTATCATTTTACTTCCAATCTCATGCACT
Source organism: Quercus ilex subsp. ballota (assembly GCA_032727855.1). Lineage (NCBI taxonomy): Eukaryota > Viridiplantae > Streptophyta > Magnoliopsida > Fagales > Fagaceae > Quercus > Quercus ilex. Next base: position 37,861,429 of record CM064915.1, read on the forward strand.
GAAAAGTCTCACTGTGCAAGAAATCATGAATCCCATTAGGTTCAGTATCAGAATGGCTCTCACACTCAGAGATGTCAATCACAATCTAATATTTGCCAGTTTCTGCAATAATGCCTTTGCCGTCTTTAATGCCCTCCAAAAGTCCTTGAATTTTCCAGCTGTGTTAGCTTATACATATCACAACGGTCGACTGTACGTCAAAAACACAAAATATCTTCTTCTCCGTGGAGCTATTTAATTAGATTTTTTTTGAATGTCTGAAAATAGCAATTCTCTCTTTGTGGATGTGCGCCACGCTTTCGATTTCTTGCATACGATAGATAAAAGTTACCTCTTGGGAAGGGAAAAAAGAAAAGAAAAAGAAAAAGAAAAAGAAAAAAGTGAAAAGTGAAAATCATAACACCGTACCATTAGACAGCAAGGAAACTCTGCAAACATCCATTCAGCTTTACTATTACTTTACACCCTTTTTTTTTTTCTTGCTGAAATTACTTTACAACTTTAAAAAAAAAAAAAAAAATCCAGTCTACTATAATTAATATATATTTTATTTTACTTTATTTCACCCATCATCACTTAACTTTTTTTAAAAAAAATAATTATTATATTCATGGACCCAAACTATCCATTTTAATGTTCTAAACCTGGTAAATGTGGAATATTTATTATATCATATTATAAAGTTGTGATTTACCAAAAACTTTTACAAGTTGTGAAATTATTTAGTTCATTTAACCTAGTATCCCTTCCTCCTACGTAAGAGTCAAGTCATTACACATAAAACTTAACTTTATGTAAGTGGAGAAGTGGATATATAAAAAAATAATTTGTCCTATGAGTTTTACCATTTGAACTGTATAATATATTTAGATGCAGAGTTTTATATATAAGGTTGTTGTGTGTATATATAAACATTGACACAACATGTTAGTTAAATGGGAAGAGAAGATGTTATTAAAAAAAAAAAAAAAAAAAGAGAGAGGAAGAGGAGCCTTAAGTATTGATTATTATCATGTCACAACAAATGATAAATGATAAGTTGTTATTGATTTTAATTTGAACCTACAATTTAAATTACTTTTTTGTTACTCATAATAACTAATAACAATCCCTCTCAAAAAAAATAAATAAATAACGATCTACCATTTAGAATTTATTATAAAAATATTATAGACATAACATTTTTCATCAAAAAGAAAAAGAAGAAGATTATTATCACGCACACATGTGCGACAAAATTAATTCTTAAAACCATTGTAGTAATTAGAATAACACATTTGATCTTTTATTGGATTTCTGTCATATATTTTTATTATTTGGCAAAAAATGAACATGCCGGCATTACTTGAGCCAAAATACTGATAATTGATTCCTGTCGAATACATATGTTCACATGATTATTTTCTGTTCAATAAAAGTCTATAAGATGATCAATTGTGTTATTTTAAATACCAAAATCATTTAAAAAGTCAATTGGGTAGCTGAGGGTGTGTTTGATAATCCTATACCACAATAGATCACTTTACATTTAACCTAAAATATAAGTTTTTAAATCTTGTAAAGTCAAATATGTTATTCTTCACGTGACCATTCATCTTAACTTGGACATAAAACCGGAACCAATAACAAAGGGCCTTGTTTTTGGCCTAGAACAATGAACCTTTTTAAATCGAATAATGTCAAATTGTCAATCTAATAATCTTTCTCATATCATCAGGCAAAATATAATTAATTTTATAAAGACCGTCTTTCTTAAATCTGTCCCTGTCAAATCTTGGACCCCAACCATTTTCTTTTTTTTGTAATTATATATTGGACCCCACTTAAACCATTCCCAACATCAAAATACATAAATACAGTATAGCACATTCCAAACATCCATACATATTCCACTACTTTAAAAATCAAATAACAAAATTCCCAATAACAAGCCACACGGCCCACACTCCTCCAAACCCAAATTTTATTATTATTATTATTATTATTATTATTTTTATAAAAATTAAATAAACATTTTCCTTGTGTAATAATTTCCAACTTTAAATGGCATTGTACAGTGCGCTCCTAATATCCAGCTGGCGCTTGCCGTCAGAAAGTAAAACAACAAATAAAGAAAGAAAATAAAGTGCTTTCACATCCCACATTGTACCAAAGCACTTATTACATACGCGCTGTTCTGGCCCAAAAAACAAAAACTTTTATTCCACTTTAAAGCCTTTTAAAGCACAGCAAAAACAGAGTGAGTAAAACGTGTCAATCAAACAGGGCGAGTATTGTTTTTCACGTAAGCGCCAGAAGATGAATTGAATGCTTTTGGTCAGAGCTCTTTTAACTCATTGCTGCCAGTGACAACTGGACAGATGAGTGAACCAGCTGGATTTGTCCACGTGTCTGAACGTGATTGGATGTGGTCCGTACTCATCCATTAAGATCAGAGACATGTCGTACTAGTGCCCCTCACTATGTCAGTGTCACACAGTGCACAGCTTTGTCCAGCTTAGCCTACTACTACTGCTACAAGTGAAGTGGGCTTTGGTAACCCTAACGGCTAAATTTTTAATTTAAAAAAAAAAAAAAAAATTTTGGGGCTTTTATTTTGCTTATGTCCATTTCTCGGAATTTGAAATCCAAGTGGCTGGTGACATGGATGAAACTGTGCATGACGTGGCTACATTGTATGAAGAGGTGCTTGCTCGAGAAGCCAATACAAATTTGGCTATAAAATGCCACTTCTCTTGTGAGTGACTCCGCACTCCAATTAAGAGTAGTTCAGTGTTGAACAAGCTTGACTAGTTCACTGCTCTCTCTCTCTCTCAAAACTCTCAGATACTATCATGGCTGTTTCAGTGTCTGTGTTCTTGGGTTTCTTTCTGGGTCTTGTTTTGGTGGGTTTGGTTAGCTCAGCTAAGTTTGATCAGCTCTTTCAGCCAGGCTGGGCTAATGATCATTTTGTCTATGAAGGAGAGCTTCTTAAGCTCAAGCTGGACAAATATTCTGGTAAAAATGATAGATTCTTAAAGACTCAAAACTTTTAAATAATCTTTGTGTGAACAATCTTTTGGGTTTGTGTTGTCATTGTTTTCCTTGATGCTCTGTTGCTTTCGATTATATACCAAGAGAGGGATGTTAGTTGAAGAACCCATTTTATTGATATTTCATTTGTCATCATAGGCATTTTTGTGTTTGTGTTAAGGATTAAGGTTATTACTGTGTCATTGTTTTCCATGATACTATGTTGCACCTGCTTATACTAAGAGACTAATGAAATTTTGGGTGCGAAATTTCAGGAGCTGGATTTTCATCAAAGAGCAGGTATATGTTTGGGAAGGTGACCATACAAATTAAGCTTGTTGAGGGTGACTCTGCTGGAACTGTTACCGCTTTCTATGTAAGCAATTATATTGGTGCTTTCTTACAAAATGTACATGTCTGTCGTGTACAACCGTATTCATAATGTAAATTTACTAATGGACATTAGTGTAACTATTGGTACTCCATGAACAGCCATTGAATAAGTTGACAATTGGCAGAAAATTCACTCAATGCATTGAACTTTGTCCCAGATTTGGACAATATGTTCTTGACATTATTTGAGCCTATGAATAGACTAGTACTCTGCTAAAATTTAATTGTTTTTTTGTAATTTAGTAACCTACTTCTTTCACTATTGTTAGTTTTAGTAAATCTCATTAAATCTGCATTTATAAGGGTCCCAATCAAAAAATCCCCATGAGCCAATAGATACTTTAGAACACAATCCTCCATTATTGGCTTTAATCTAATATCCTTAGTGAGCCACAAAACAATTTACTTATGATTTGTTGACCTTGTGTTGCTATAATTGTACCATCTGTCTGTGTGAGAATGACATTTGGTAATCAATTCTCTTTACTGTTATGTGCGTGATGATAATGATATTTCTTGCGGGGTCCATATTAAAATTTTATTGCTTTATTACAGATGTCCTCGGACGGGCCAAATCACAATGAATTTGATTTTGAGTTTTTGGGCAACACTACTGGTGAACCTTACACTATTCAAACCAATATTTATGTGAACGGTGTCGGTAACAGAGAGCAAAGGTTGAACCTTTGGTTTGACCCAGCCAAGGAATTCCACTCCTACTCCCTCTTCTGGAACCAGCGTCACGTACTGTAAGGACCACACCTCTCTTTTCACACCATATTTGTGACTATAAATTACGTGATGATTATAGTGTGATGATTATACTGGTGTTCAAGTTGATTTTTGTTATTTCAATTTCGAATGGGTCTGAGAAGCACTGCACAAAGCGAAGAATTGCTGTGCGTTGTTAGTCAGTGCTGTGTGAGTGTGAGAGACTGAGAGCATGGGGACAATGTCATTTTCCTGACGTGGTCACTGGCTTAATTAAAAAAAAGTTGCAAAGCGAAAGAAAAACGTAATTAAAAATAAAGAAAAGAACCGAAAAAACCCAAGTAGAAAGTGTGGAATTTTGCATGATGCGTGTTCCTAGGTCCACGTACTAGATTTACAGAGATAAAGACAGATGCCTATTCTGTTTTGCTTTTGGCATTGGCTTTGGCAGGTAGCCCAATACTGGTACACACATACAGTGTGCATGTGTTTTTTGACCGTAGTTAATCATTCTCAGCGGTCACTATTTACTCTTTTTTTAACCCATAGTTATTTTCTCATATTGCTTAGGTGAATAATAATTGGTTCATAACCAATCAAATAAATAAGTTAAAATAAGGGTAAAATCTTATGTTTTTCACCAAATGGATGAATTCTTTCTTAGTACTTTAAATACTTTTTAACCTTCTTCTTCCATGTGTTGGTGTTTGTTCAGGTTTCTAGTGGATGATACACCAATAAGAGTGCATCCAAACATGGAAAACAAAGGATTACCATTCCCTAAGGACCAGCCCATGGGTGTGTACAGCTCAATTTGGAACGCAGACGACTGGGCCACACAAGGGGGTAGGGTCAAAACGGACTGGTCCCATGCACCCTTCATTGCCACCTACACGGGATTTGAAATTGATGCTTGTGAGGTCCCAGCGTCGGTGGCTGCAACCGAAAGTGCCAAGAATTGCAGCAGCAGTGGGGTAAAGAGGTATTGGTGGGACGAGCCCACATTGGCCGAGCTCAATCTGCACCAGAGCCACCAGCTAAAGTGGGTTAGGGCCAGACACATGGTCTATGACTATTGCACTGACACGGCTAGGTTCCCAGTCATGCCTCTAGAATGTGTGCACCATCGCCACTAAGTCTGTATTTGGCCAGTGAATCATTGGAAACATTGTAAAAAATAAAAAATGGATGGGTTGTTGATGGATCAAATCAAAAGTCAGAAATATGTATTGGGTATGGGTACGTTGTAAAAATGGATGGAATAGGAGGGGTGGGTGATTATGCATGGGAGATTATGTAATCAAACGTCATAAAGCATGTGCTTCATGTTTGTTTCATAATTTTGTTCTTGAATTTTCTGGTTGTATGGTTGTGTAAGATATTTCAAAGTTTTAATGTGGTTTTAAATTTTCTGTTGTATCATTTGACCTAACCTAATAATTGGCTTGTGGGGTTGCGTTTTTTGACCCTTGTATAATCTTATGGTACGTACATAGTAGGGTGGTAGCATTATATATACTCACGGGTGTTGGCCCAACACTTGCGGGGGACCCAGGAGGGATGGATGAGGACGAAAATCATCATTATTGAATGAAGACAGTGATGGAAAAAGGAAAAAAAGGCGTGCATCCCAAAGCAATGAAGAAAATGAAGTTATAGGCAGAGAGTGGTCCTAAAAGCTTTTATTGGGGGAGGACTAGAGGACCGTTTTTGTGAGGTAATTTTCTCAGTATATACATTGTCCCAACAATGCAATTTCCTATCTCCGCACGCCACGTTACGCCTTATAACCTCTGTACTGCCGCCTTTGTTGCCTGAGTTCTGAAGGCTTTGGAATCATTTGAGTTATGCCCCCACTAATCGATTAAATGTCATTATTTGTTCTTTTCCTGTGGGCTCTTGCTATACAACAATATTCGGCAACCTACAGAATTAGAATTTTACGATTCCAGTGCTAAAAGTAGGATTTTAACTCTTGCACCTTTTTTGGTTGGGGAAACACAAATGCACAAGTTAAATCTTAATTATTTTCAGTGAAGAATTTGAATTTCCATGGTTCTCTAGTGTCTTGGTGCTTAAAATTAACAAAGAAACCTTTTCATTCACAGGCCACATATATATATATATATATATATATATATTAAGATTTCATATTCCTAGAGATTAATATGAACTACATAGGAATTGGATTTGGATTTCTTTGTATTTTTCATGATCATTGGATTTGGATTTCTTTGTATTTTTCATGATCCTTTATGAACCCTATTAATGGTTTTTTTTTTTCTTTTTTCTTTTTCTTTCTTGTGTCTTGATGCTTAAAATTAACAAAGAAACCTTTTCATTCACAGGCCACACGCATATATATATATATATATATATATTAAGATTTCATATTCTTAGAGTTTAATATGAACTACATAGGAATTGGATTTGGATTTCTTTGTATTTTTCATGATCCTTCATGAACCCTTGTAATGGTTTTTTTGTTTTGTTTTGTTTTTTTTCTTTCTTCAAAATAACACTGATTTTCAAACAACTTCGTTAGTCAGCACATTTACAAAACTATATAGGAAACTAACATCTCGAGTATAATAAACTTGATTTTGAAATGCTAAACTTTAGTCCATCAGACTCGTTTTCTATCAAATTGAAATCGGGCTGTTCAGACTTGATTTCGGTACTCACAACAAAAACGACGACTGAAACAACCAAAAAATCTTTTCAAACAATCAAACACAACTCATTTCCAAAAACTCTTCTTCTCTAACAATCAAACACAACAACCAAAGATAAACAAGGAAATCAACAAACCCAAGACCCACCTAGGGTTTTGCTCGGATTGGATCGGACTTGGGTTTTGCTGAAATTGAGTTTTGTTGGAGTTTGTTGAAGGTAAGAACTGAAGGTGAATTCTGGATTTCAACGAAATCGAGTCCAATAGGCTCGAGTTCTATGTTGAAATCGAGTTCCTTGCACTCGATTTAAAACACCAAAATCTAGTTTATTGCACTCGAGATGATAGTTTCCTAAATAGTTTTAAAAATGTGCTAACTAACAAAATTGTTTGAAAATCAGTGTTATTTTGAAAAAAAATCAAGAGACAGGAGAGAAGTGGGGCCAAAAGTCATTGCCAGTTTGCTAAATTTTTTTATTCAAAATAATTCGAGATGTTGCCATTCGTTCTCACTTCTCAACAAACATGTGGAAGTTGTGTGAAATAGTTATTTCTTAGCATTATTGACTAGCGTGTATGGTTGAGTAAAAATATTACAATAAATTATCTGATATGTGGACCTCTTTTGGACCATACTGGTTCCTTTCTAAGTCCAGTTCCTTTGGCTTTGAGTAGAGCTACTTTCCCCTCACTCCTCTCTGCTTTGTAGGGTGTGGCCAATGCTTTTTGGTGTCAATAATTCAAAGCACATAATCCCACGATAGACAAGGAGGGTTAGAATATAAGTGATGCTTCCCTTAAAAAAGAAAAGAATAGAAGTGATGCTAAACTATTCCAAGGGATGCCTCTGGGCCATCTTAAATGATGGACAGCAAAAAAGGTTTTTTTTTTTTTTTTAAGCATCAAATGAATAGAGGGCCCTCTTTGTATAATTAAAGGGTATTAGTTCATAGGAAGTAGAATTTTGAAGTGAATTCACACAACAACTCTAGAAGCACAATAATTTTCATAAAATATTTCACAATTATTTATGAGTTTAGTTGTTATTGATAATTAATAAAAATAATATCATAAATAATTTTATATAAAAATTTGTCAACTTACCTATTATAAAAAATGTTGTAAAAATTGTTATGCAATAGAAAGTGAACTTAACATGCAGAAGGAAGTGAAAACCACCAATAGCATGAAAGGGGATTTTAAATTCAAATTGTGCAGTTGTGAGTGACACTATACATACCCTTATTATATAAAACAGTGAATGACTGAAAGATACATGACCCCATTTTTTTAAAGCTTCAGAATGGCTTTACAGTAGAGCCATTTGCTAGAAAAAAGGGAAACATCACTTTAATTATACATTATGGGATTGGGAACAGAAAATTAAACACATCAAGACAGATTAGGCACACTTTTATAGCTGAAAGACCTTTGGAGAATAATTCCAAAAACAAGTGAAGCGTCAACATCCAAATAAGCATCAAGAGCATGATGATGATATGAAATTTGTGGTGCGTGGTATGACTCAAAAGGATTTGAATGGGACTCACACATGAAGGTGGGGGACAGCCAATTGTTGAGTAAACTAAAAAGAGCCATACAAAATTGGAATGATTGAAGTAGAGGGTAAAGAATGTTACCTGTACAGGTTCGGCCAATTCTCCACGTATATAGCACAATCATGTTTAGAAAACCAAGCATATATATGCTATACAGTCTATACTCAACCATAATTTTCCTTCCAATTAGGTTCCTCTATGTTTTTTTGTTTTTTATTTTTTGGTCATTAAGGATTTGCATTAAAATCTAAAGTTTTTGGTAACATAGAACACCGTGACTAACATAATAAATTAATAATACAAAAATTCTCGAGTTTGGTTACTTGTTTGCCACTGTACAAAAATTACAAAATCCTAGGATCCTACACACCTCTATTAATTCCACGTTTCGGCATACAATTTAAACATTCGATTCCTAATGATGACCATTGCAAATCACCATTGAGCAACCCCCAAAACTCCAATTTTACTTGCTATCACTGTTAAAATCCCCTACGAGTTGCTGTGCTGGTCTAACTTTGAATTCCTTATTTTGTTTTATTTATCCTTTTAATTTGAGTGTTTGATCCTGTTCGGGTAGAAAAGTCCTAATGAAGAAATCCCCAAAATCTCTTGGGTAACCGCAATCAAAATCAATCAATTAAGTCTCAATTTCTGTTGTTCAATGTTTTTTTCTTTTCTTTTTTTTTGGTTTGAAAAAGACCGGCGTTGAATGTTGGTAAAGGTTTATTTATTTATTTGATAGTTTGATAATTACATTGAGAAGGAGATTTTTAAAGTTTTAAAACTCATGTCACATTTGGAAATAACAAGAGGTGCTAACCCGCTAGGTTACAAGACTATTATTGTTGTTTTTTTAGAAGACTATTGTTTGGGAAAAATTATATAATGTTTTAGGTATATATGACATCTTCCTCACAACAGGGGAGTCCCACAGATGAGAACCACTTGTTATGAGGGAGATGACATATACACCTGAAACACGGAATACTATCTCATTGTTTGGTAATTTTTTTTCTTTTTCCGTTAAACTCACATGTCATTACCAAAATTGCATGCAACAGTTGGTCATTATTTGGTAAGTTAATTATTCCTTTTTGATTAATCTTTAATTTTTCTTAATTTCTAATGGGCATGTAGATTTTACAAATATTTAATTTTTTTTTTCCAAGTTCTTTTCCAAGTCTCTATGATTAGTTGACAACTTGTATATGTGTTTTTATAAATTATAACCTTAGATTAAAATACATTAACTTGAACTTACTGGAATTCTGGGCTTGAAGTAGCCTTTCATTAGGGACGAAAGGCACCCACCGTTGGCTTGCCAGTGAATGCTATTTTTCTCTGATGAAATGCATCGTTTTCATAGGTTTCACCCAGAAGAGTGTTTGGACTTGAAGAACAGCATAAAGGGCAGACGTTGTTGGCTTTCTTTCTTATTAATTTATTTCCTTTGCATTACTAATATGTTTACTTCAATTAATTTTACATTTTTCTGTTTTATTTATTTATTTTTTTTTTTTTTGAAGTTTATATTTTTCTGTTGTTTGTGTTTATTTTACTACTTTCAAAATTATGTATAAGCTAGAGAATTTCCAATTAATTTTATTAGGCTTTTTAATTGAAAATGGTTAAAGCAATAAAGTGAAGTATGATTTTCAAGTGGAGCGAGGATGAGTGTCGAAGACATTCCCATCTTCATGCCCTAACTCCAAGTCTAAATTTTGGTTAGTACTTTGCCTATGGGATCAAAAGTTGATTCTTGGACTGTTAAACAAAGTGGCTTCTCTAATTTCTCCATTTTAGTCTATAAGGCTTGTAACATATTCCCAAGTTCATGTTTAGGGTGAGCCTAAATCTATAGACCCAGTTTCTCCCACAAAAAAAAAAAAAAAAAAAAAAAAAAAAAAAAAATCTACAGATCCAAAACACCACCCAGGTGGCCTATAATGAGCCCGCCTCAAAATAACAGGATGAAACGCTCACATTTTTTATCATCAATTTCACAATTAAGATTTTATTTCTTGTATCTAACAATATATATGTTGCTAAATGATATAACACTAGATACACTTCTAGATTTATAATATTTAATCTAAAACTTGAAGTTGATTCTTTTCAAATGGAGAGGATCCTAGCTATTATTGAAAATGTGATACACTAGATTATGTGAATTAGATTATGAAAGTGTTGTTGTATGGGCATGTGCTGAGTCTCAAATTGAGTATTTGAAAGATCGAATTGGGCTATATAAGTGATTTCAAGGAATCCTAATCGTAACTTGAGTATCCCTTTTAAGGTATAACATAGATGTGGCTAGCGCTTCCTAGGGTTTGTGACAAAATGGTGACATAACCAACCCAGTATTGTTATATGGCTTAAGGGCACTACAACATAAGAGCGTCCCTTACAAGGACTCTAAGAATTTAAGTGAGGAAATTGTAATACCCTAGATTATGTAATTTGGATTAGATAAGTAGGTGTTGTGTTGGTGTGTGTTGAGCCTCACATTGATTGTTTACTAAGTCAAACTAAGGTACATACCTAATTAAGAGAAGCCTCAATTGTAATTTTATTACTCTTTTTTAGTTATAATGCAAATGTGGCTAGCTTCTTTGGGCCATGATAGAAAATCAATACAATCACTAGTTTACAAATGTTATCTTAAAAAAAGCAATACTATGTAGTGCCTAAAACTTTCTATTGAGGTCCAAAATATCACAATATTGTAGCAAAGCCCAAAAAAATACAAAAAGATTGAAATCTAAGAACCATTTGAGCTTTCAAGGAAAGGCCAAGGCCTAAATTTATTAAAGTCAATAGGAAGGGGCCCAAGCCCATTAATGGGCAAAGCTCTGGGCCTTATGAAATAAAGAAAAAAGAAGCTCAGCCTAGCCCTTAAGGGAGAAAATCACTGGGGAACTAGAGAGAAACTGAATCAGGATACTTGGGGATTCCCAGAAGCCTAGGATCCTCGGGATATGCGGCAGGCCCAGGTTGGGATTGAGATAGCTCAAGGGAGCATGCCCAGGAACACAAATAATGGGAGCAGTTATGCCCCATCAACCACCCAATGATGCAGAAAATGGGGTAGAAGACTTGGGAACCAGCAACTTATGAAAAAGGGTCTAGTACCTTAGGGAACCTAGGGAGGTGGACTATGAAAGAAGGTGGATGGGGATCTTTCAGCTTGATAGAAGGGAATTTGCCCATTTAGAGAAAATGACAAAAGGTAAAGTAGCAAAAAAAGGAAAAAAGAAAAAAATTGGGTCTAAAAAGTGGTATCTAGAAACTTTAGGAAAAGAAAGATTAGAAGTCAGCCCTTTAGGACCTTCCAGAATAGGAAAGTCAGCTAGGGGCTTTTGGAGAAGAAACCTCAAAAGAGGAAAATAGTGAGAAAATAAGAAATGGACCAGCCATCAATGTTGCTGACACAATATTGGTTCTGGTACCCAGGTCAGCAAATGAAGGGAATTAGGGGTACACCAAAAACCCCAAGATGGTGCTATAAAAGGAAGGGGAGCTAACAATGAAATTCATTCAGCAATAGTGAATCAAAGGAAAAAGATCATTTAGAAAATTCCTTTAGAATTCAAAAAGAAAGAAGAGTGGAAAAATACCGTCTGGGATCCTGAAACAATCATTAGAGAATACACTTAGATTCAAAAGGATTCAAACTTCACAAGTCTTGGAAGCCTAAAGAGCTATCCAAGTTTGTGATTTTTGAACTTATTTGGACCTTGTAACATATTCTAGTGCAATAAGAGCATAATGTATCAAAAACTTAAGAAAATAAGAAAGCATTTCTTATTATCCTAAGGATCCCTAACGTTTATTTGACTTTTCCTTTTATTTATATCATTCTTTACTGCTCCTTGCTATGCAATACGTATGTATTTTCCATGTGTTAGTATGTATGTGTTGTAGGATCCACGCTTTATGTGCAACTTGGTTCGAAATCAGCCCAATTTAATTGCGGTGAACCAAGCCCAGTCCTTTTAACTTAAGCACTAGGCCCAAGATCCTCATTTCTACATGGGCCTGTGTGTTGTTAAAAAAAAAAAAAAAAAAAAAAAAACCTACACTCTCCTAACTCCAATCTAAACAGATTGATAGGAGATTTGAAGCATCACAAGTATATAGGTTTCACAACAACTAGAAGTGAAAGATTTATATACACAAAGTTATTTAATATATAATACAAATGTACCTTACAAACTCTTAAGGATAATAAATAAACTACTTCACACTTATTTACAAACTCTTAATAAAAGTAGTCTTTTATTACTTGGATAGGTAGTAGGCTCTAATATCAGTAACACAAAGAGAGAGTCTCACTATCTAGAAGAAGACTAATTATTGCATTCTTTGCTTTCTTTACAAAAGAATATATCTAGATATAGCAAATAAACATGAAAGAAGACAAGCAAAGAATGCCATACGTAAAAAGGAAGAGACTCATAGAAAGGCAGAGGCAAAAAGAGTTTTTGCACATTTTTGTTAATCCATGAACAAGATCTATATAGACACATAGACCCATGGATCCATACATCTCGATCAGAAAAGAATTAATAGAAAAAGAAAGAATTGGAATTGATCGATATATTTATCGAAACAAACAAAAAGGAAACAAAAGACGAAACTTAAATTATATTTCAACTAAGCCCTCTCGGGGACATGATTAAGGAATCACGTACAAGTACTACATATATATGTGTCTATCTTCCATTATGGAAGTTACAAATAAAAGAATGTCTAGATATTTTGTAGTTGTTTAAGATAATTTTGTTAATACATGGGTGGTCAGGGACGGACCCAAGTGGTGGCCTAAGTGGGCCTAGGCCTTGCTAGGCCCAAAAAAAAAAATATTTAGTAGGTAAAATTTTCAAAAAAAAAAAAAAAAGACTTGGGCCCCGTTTAGTTTCATGAACCACAGTTGGCCAACCCAGTCAACAGCCCATGTAATTTTTTTTTAAAAAATGTAAAAAAGAAAAAAAAGAAAAGAAAACCTAGCAATCCAAAACGGCAAAACCAAAAGGAACAAGCGAAAAACAAAGGAAAAAAAGAAAAGAAAAGAGAGAGGTGAGACTTAGAGAGATTCACGCTGCACCACCGCGCAAGAGAGAGACTCATCTCGCCACCCATCTCGCAGAGTCGCAGACCACAAACTTGTCCCTGTCAATTGTCGGCGTCACATACCCAAATGGGAAACGGCCACACCAACGCCGCCACGGCCCATGCAAGACCTATCTTACCGCCGGTTGCTCGATTTGCCCAGCCTAGCTTCATTGCTCTAGCCTTCAGAGTTCACAAGTATTTAATCTATCCTTTCCTTTAAAACCTAATATAATATTTGTGAATCTTAGAATCTAACAATCTGTGCTTGTGGACTTGTGGTGTTTGTGTTTTTACTGATGAGTGATGAACTGAATTGGTGATTGTGAATTGAATCTGTGCCAATGGTGTTTTTTTTTTGGTGGCTTTTTGGCTTTGTGACTCTTTGTCACTCTGTGTTGTGACTCTCTCTCTTATATTATATAAATAAGAAAGATAGAGAGAGAGAGAGAGAGAGAGAGAAAGAGTAGAGATTAGAGAATATATTAGTATAGTGTTTGACTATTTGTTCTTTGTTGACTGGTAGTTGGGCAATAATAAGGACAAGTGATAGGAAAAAAAAAATGGTAAAGTTAGGAAAAAAAATTTGTTGCTAGTGCAGAAAGCAGAATAAATTTATAGTGTCAGTAGTGGGATTAGGTGAATGTCAGAAATATGGAGACAAGACAAAAACAAAGAGATAAATAGAGGTAAAGACAAAGATAAATAAAGGCAAAAACCAAAGACAAAAGATAAAAACAAATCATATAATATAGAAAATTGTCACACAAATTGAAGAAAATAACAATGATTCACTTGCGTCTATTGTTAACTCTTAATGCTAAATTAGATAAATTTATAAATTGAAAAGAAGTGAGAAATACTAAATTTATAATTAAATGCATCATGCATATTACCTAGATTCTAGTATTTGTCTTTAGTTAGTAACAACCGTTTGTGAGATAATATATGTGATTCTTATTTTATTTGTAGATCATGAAAAAATCAACTACTATTGGGTATTTGTCTTGGTTGATAGTTTATTAATACTATATGGATGCGTATTTGAAATTTTTTTTTTTTTTTGCTTATCTTCGACCCCCTCAGCTTGAAATCCTAGGTCTGTCCCTGTGGGTGGTTCTCGAAAGAATTGATAGATCATGAAAGTTTAACTTCATGTCGATACCTTTGATTTTCATTCTAATCCTAACCATGTCTCGCAGATAAAGATCATCAATTAAACAAAAGTAATTTGGTTTAACCAAGTATTCCACTAACAAGATTAGATTGAATTCCTTTGATCATAACCCTAAGGGTCCATTTGGTTGAGGGAGTGAAAAAATGGGAGGATAGAAAATGGAGAGAGGATAAAAAAGTGTAAGGATCGAAAAGATTTAGTTTTCTCTCATATGTTTTTGGTTGGTAGGGTAGAAAAGTGGAGAGATGGAAAACTCTTTTGTTTGATTGAGAAGAAAAGTGAGAGGATAGAAAATAAAGTTTGTATAAATTTACCATTATGTCCAACTTAGGTAAAACAAAGATAATACATTATATTTTTATTAAAAAAATATGTATGAACAATTTCTTCATTAAAAAGTTAAAATAAAAAGAGGATAAGAAGTTTAAGAACCCAAAACTTTTTTTTCAAAAAAAAAAAAAATCCAAACAGTTGAAAAAAGGAAGGGTGTAGTACAAACACAAAAGAAAGGAATTAAAAAAAAAAAAAAGGAAAAAAAAGGAAGGAAAGACAAGGAGTCAAGTACCAAACTAACCAGCATGCAACTTCCCATAATAAAATTGATGATGCAAAGAAAATCAATAGATTGAATACTATGGGCTTTAATGGGCTAGTGATTGCTTGGAAGGCCTAAAAAGAAAAATACACAAATTCAAAGGTGACCAAGATGAACCGGCCAAGAACCCTCCGAAGCTTAAGTTAGTTTTTTTCTTTGGAACTTTAGAATTCCAATTTTAGGAGTCCTTTGAACTTGTGTCTTTTTTTTTTTCAGGCATTCCAAGCAATCACTAGCCCATTGAAGCTTGAAGCATTCAACCTACTAATTTTATTTTGCATCATCAGTTGGTGCCGTCTGTGTGGAAGATTAAACTTGCATTTTGCAATTTATCTTTTTTTGACAAAAGGCTGCATGGTTCGGACAAGATCAATGGGCACTAGTCTAGGCCACCAGGAGAGTGGGAACACTTCTAATCATCCTAACCAAGATCGCTAGTCAGCACTTATCATGCAACCGCCTTCCATACAATAAGTGCAATCCATTGCAGCCGCCATGGCAGAATTAACTCGTCAAAACCAAGAGTTGACCAGGGAGATTACTTTAAGGAGACAACGTTATGAAAGATGTGTGGAAGGACAAGCCTAGAGTCAAGAAGTTAGAGAAGGAGAAAATGCCGAGCATGAGAAACAATCAAGGGGTATCGTTTCACGAAGAGTGCCACACTTGGAGAGGGAGATGGATCAAATGAGGAAGGCCATAGACGAGATGAGGGAGAAAATTAGAATGGTGAATCCGTAAATGATTTAGTTCATCGAATTGATTCCCCTTTCATAGCTTCCATCAACAGTCATCCCCTGCCTTCTAAGTTTAAGATGCCTTCCTTGGGCTCATATAACGGAATGCGCGACTCCTGTGATCATATCGCTACCTTCAAGACTACATTGCACTTTCAAGGGGTTCTAGACGAGATTATGTGTAGGACCTTCCTTACCACCCTTAAAGGGCTAGCACGACTCTAGTTTAGTAAGATACCTCCAAACACTATGTGTTCTTTCAAGAATTGAGTATGTTGTTTGTCAACAACTTTACCGGAGGACAAAGGCATAAGCGCTCCTCGTCTAGCCTGTTGACCATAGAGTAAGGGGAAAATGAAAGCTTACGGTCCTTCATTACTCACTTTAACAGGGAAGCCCTAATGGTAGATGAGATGGACGACAAGTTGTTATTGGCAGCCTTCCACAATGGAGTTAGTTCCGATTTGTTCATTCATAAACTCTATGATCAAGAGCCACAGACCATGGCTGAACTTGTCCATTCAACCCAAAGTTTCATGAATGTAGAGGATGCAATCATTGCTAAGAAAAGGAAGAAAGCTGAACGAATGGAAGTAGATCTCCCACGCCATCCTGAACAGGGTCTTCGTCCAAAGAAGGACTGGACAGGAGAAAAGAAAGATCGAGACAACAGGGAAGAAAGTTCGTCTTCAACAAGGAGTTAGCACTATACGCCTTTGAACACTCCACTTGAACAAGTATTTATGCAAATCAAGGATGATCTGTCCTTGAAGTGGCAGGAAAAAATAAAGGGAGATCCTAACAAGCGCAATAGAAACAAGTATTGCCGCTTCCACAGAGATCACGGGCATGACACAAACGAGTGTTTTGACTTGAAGCAGCAGATAGAGAATCTCATCAGGCAAGGAAAATTGAGAAACTTTCTTGGACGAGATCATAAGGACAAGAAGTTGAAGGGAAATGTAGAAGAGTCGTCACGGCCGCTACTTGGAGAAATAAGAGTTATTATAGGAGGAACCTCAGCAAGGCAATCTTCCAAGTCCAGGAAGACGTTCCAACAAATGAGGCTCGGATGAGATCAACTTCGTCTAGTAAATTTGCCTTGGTAGGATTTGGGGGGATGAAAGTGCAACCCGTGGGTACCATTACATTACTAGTGGTGGTAGGAGCGTATCCACAACAAATAACCAAAGAAGTAAATTTCCTTGTTTGGACTGTTCGTCTTCATACAATGCCATCATTAGAAGACCTACTTTAAACAGTTAGATGGTGGTAACATCTACCTATCATTTATCTATCAAGTTCCTAACAGATTATGGAGTAGGTCAAGTGCAAGGAGATCAGTTTGCCACTAGAGAATGCTATCTAGCCATGTTGGCTATGGACGAGCATTTGCAGATGATGAATATAGATGAGAGAAAGGTTACTACGGAACCCACGGAAGTTTGGAAAGATGTTCCTTTGGACGAGAATAACCCTGAAAAGTTTACAAAGATTGGAGTAAGCATGGAAAAGAAGACGAAGCAAAACCTTGTCCAGTTCTTAAAGAAGAGCATTGATGTGTTCGCATGGAGTCATGAGGACATGCCATGTATTGACCCAAGTGTCATTACCCATCGTCTAAACGTGTATCCTTCCTCCAAGCCTGTACGTCAAAAGAAAAGAGTGTTTGCTCTTGAACGAGATAATGCCATTAAGAAGAAGTCCAGAAGTTGACCACGACAAAATTTATCCGGGAAGTTTATTACCCGGACTGATTGGCTAGTGTGGTGATGGTCAAAAAGGCTAACGGCAAATGGAGGATGTGCGACGACTTCACTGATTTGAACAAGGCTTGCCCCAAGGATAGCTATCCATTACCACTTATTGACAAGCTGGTGGACTCAACTGCGGGTCATAAATTGCTAAGTTTCATGGACGCCTTCTCAGGTTACAATCAAACAAGGATGGACGAGATGGATTAAGAAAAGACATCCTTTATTACCAGTCAAGGCCTGTTTTACTACAAGGTGATGCCTTTCGATTTGAAAAACGCGGGGCAATTTATCAAAGGCTGGTTAACCATATGTTTCCTCCATAGATTGGATGCAATATGGAAGTTTATGTAGTAAAAAGCTTAGACGAGGAAAAGCATCTGGACGACCTTCAAGAGACCTTCGATATGCTTAGACGATATAACATGAAGTTGAATTCGAGCAAGTGTACTTTTGGAATTTCGTTAGGAAAATTTTATGGGTTCATGGTTTCACATAGGGGAATTGAAGCAAATCCTGATAAAATTCAAGTGATACTGAATATGGAGCCACCAAGGAATATCAAAGAAGTCCAGTCTCTCACTGGACGAGTTGCCGCTCTTAACAGATTCGTCTCTAAAACTACTGACAAGTGTTTACCATTTTTTAAGGTTCTTAAGAAGGCATTTGAATGGACAGACGAGTGTGAAAATGCCTTTAAGGACCTCAAGACTTACACCTCACAACAGCTCCTCTGCTAAGCCCATCTATACTAAGTGAAGAGTTATACTTGTATTTGGCAGTTTCTCCACATACAGTGAGCTCAGCATTAATTAGAGAAGAAGGGAAGATACAGAAGTTAGTTTACCATAAAAGCTGAATGCGAAGAGGAGCAGAAGGACGCTATCCTATGATGGAAAAGTTAGCCTTTGCTTTGGTCACTGCTTCAAGGAAGTTACGACATTATTTTCAAGCTCATGCCATTAACGTCTTGACAGATCATCCACTTAAGAAGGTGATGAACAAGTTGGAAGCTGTGGGATGACTAATCCAATGGGCCATAGAACTCAGTGAGTTTGATGTCAAGTACTAACCAAGAAGCGCGATAAAAGCTTAAGTATTGACAAATTTCATTGCAAAGTTCACTCCTAACCAAGGTTAGTTAGATGAGGTCGATGGAGCGCAGAGGTGGGTCGACTATGTGGATGGTTCGTCCACATTATATGCAGGAGGAATTGGAGTTGTGATAAAATCCCCTGAAGGGGACAAGTTGAAATATGCATCTCATCTACTATATCAAACAACCAACAATGAAGCTGAATATAAAGCTCTCCTTAAAGGGTTGGAATTGGCTAAGTCCTTAGGGGCAGAGTCAATAGTCGTTCAAGGAGATTCTCAGTTGATTATAAATCAAGTGAATGGAATATGTGAAGCTAAGGAAGACCGTATGAAAAGGTATCTTGATGAAGTGAAGTGCTTGTCAAAAAGTTTAAAGAAGCCGATTTTTGTTCAAGTCCCAAGGGAGCAAAACATGGAAGTAGATGCTTTGGTGAAAATAGTTTCAGCAGAGGGGGCTATGGTTGAGTATGACAAAGTCCAGTACATGCCAAGCATAGATTTTCCAGAGGTACAACAAATTGAAGGAGAAGAAAATTAGATGACTCCAATAGTAGTTTACTTTAAAGATGGAAGGTTTCTAGAGGACAAGAACGAGGCTAGAGAGTTGAGGATCAAAGCTGCCAAGTATGTCCTCATAGACGAGGTATTATTTAAAAGATGCTTCTCTCAGCGCTACTTAAGCTGCTTAGCTGCGGACGAGTCAAACTATGTGTTGAGAGAAGTTCATGAAGGAGTACATCGAAACCACTCAGGAGCAAGAGCACTAGTCCATAAAGTCATCCATGGAAGTTACTACTAGTCAACTATTCAAGCAGATGCTAATGCTTATGTCAAGGTGTGTGACCAATATCAACGATTCAGCAACATCCCTAAACAACCATCAGAGTATCTCACCCCAATGATGGCCCTATGGCCCTTTCCATAATGGGGATTGGATATCTTAGGTCCATTTCTACTTGGAACCAGGCAAATGAAGTTTTTAGTAGTAGAGATTGATTACTTTATTAAATGGGTGGAAGCCGAACCCTTAGCAAAGATCACACAATAGAATGTCAAAAACTTCGTTTAGAATAGTATTATATGCAGATTTGAGGTACCTAGGGTACTAGTGTCAGACATGGAAATTTGACAACACACCTTTCAGAGACTTTTGCGAGCAATTTGGAATCAAGAATCATTATTCCTCACCTTCCCACCCACAAGCAAATGGACAAGCAGAAGTTACAAACTGATCCTTGTTGAAAATCATCAAGACTCGACTTGAGGGGGCAAAGAGAGTATGGCCAGACGAGCTACCAGGAGTTTTATGGGCTTACAAGACGATTGTGAGGACCTCTATAGGGGAAACTCCTTTCAAGCTAGTCTATGGAAGTGAAGCAGTTATACCTGCAGAAGTGCACATGGCAAACCACAGGGTGATGAAGTATCAAGATGAGGATAATGAAGAACAACTTCATCTCAATCTTGATCTGATAGACGAGGTAATGATGAACGTGGAGCAAAGGACAGTGAGATATAAAAACCTCATGGCTAGACAATATGGTGCAATGGTGAAACCCAAGTGCTTCAACATTGGGGACCTCATCCTAAAAAGGGTCTCTTTGGCAACCAGAAACTTAGCCCATGGGAAATTGGGACCTAATTGAGAAGGACCCTACTGGGTTATTATTTGCAAGAGATAAGAATCAAATTACTTAGAAGCCCTGGATGGGAGAAAGGTAGAGCACCCTTGGAATATTGAACATTTAAGAAGATATTATCAGTAGGACAATAGCCTGGATGAGCATCATCCTAGACGTTGTGGTCACCTTGGACGAGTTGAAATTGTGTGTTACTTTCTATTGCTTGCATTTACCTGTGTTTATTATTAGTATTATATGTTGTGTTTTAATTCCCTAAAAGCATCAGCTTCTAAGCATGTGCCAGAACTTGTGGATGATGTTTTGTAAATATGGTTTGGATTTCCATTGTATGTAAGGTTGTGTGAATTTCCAATTCTCATGGTGTTGAAGTTCTCATTAAAACTAATCCACAAGAACGGCTAAAAGCCCAAGATGAATAAAATCTCTGGACATAGAGATGTAACATCTATATGCTTTCCTTGAAATAAGGATAAAGCAAAGAAATAAGCTTAAAGTATATTCGCCTGACCAATGGGCGAGGTAAACCCTTAAACATCTTCGTCCAACCAATGGATGAGAAAATGTGTGCATGAAAGAATATTCAAAATCCATGGATAAATATAATCAGCCAAAACAATCCAGTCTTTGGACGAGTAAAAGCTAGAAATGTCTTGCCTAAAGATGAGTCCTATGGACGAAAAATAGAATCAGTTGTCAAATCTCTAGACGATGAAAGTTGGTAAAACCCATGCCATTCATAAGACGAGTTATACTTAAAGAATGGTGAAAATGTTGAACATGAGGAAGTTATCTTAACATCGAAGAGCTAAATGCCTTCATGACTGGATGGACCACACTTAAAACCTATATAATATGGATGATGTAAATAAAGAAAAATTCATCCATACAATAACATGTTCAATAGTAAATAAAAGTGATGGAAATAAACATTCATTTATAAGAGTTTAGAAAAGGGTAGCCAACCAAGGTTCAAAAACCCTTATAAAGTAAAGCCTAAAAGGCAACTATTTGGAAGCTCGTCCCAAAGATTATAGACAAGTAAAATGTACTTAGATAAATTCAAATGGTCCAAAACAGCGGATATCATAAAAAAAAGAAAAAAAAAAGGGAAACTAAGACGGTAAAATTTTACATTTCTATTGTGGGGGGTTATCTCCAGTTTTAGGCTTGTCCTGGGTAGGCTGGGTGGAAGCATCATCCCTAATGTTAACATCTTTAGAACTCATTTGGAGGAGAGAGCTTGTAGTACCAAGGTTGAGCTTAATGGAGCTAAAGTCAACTTTAGGAAAGCATTCTATAGTGTCCATACGAAAATCTTCGAAGCCAACAGCATAGTTCATGTCCAAAAGATCAGTAAACTAAGAAACTCTGAACTCCACAACAATGTCCTTTTTGGCATTCTTAAGAAGGGTGCTCAGCTCATTATTACTTTTCTGAAGATGGTCAAGATGGGTGTCCTTTTCAACGATGTCAGCCTTAAGCTCTTCGACGAGATTTTTCAGTTCCTTGGCCTCGTCTGTAGCCTTGGCTGCCACTTTAGCCTAGCCCCTACAGTCGTCTTTAACCTCCTGGATTCTTGTCTCAAGTTGGATCCTCGTCTTGTCCATCTTTGTGGCCTGCCTCGATGCTGCGATGAACTTTGACATTGCCTAAAGTTATTAAAAAAAAAAAAAAAAAAAATCTTGTTAGACGTGAAAAATGTAAAATGACAAGATGAGGCAAAAGTAAAATTACATATCTTGAAGAGATCATGAACAACAGAATGTTCAAATTCTTTCAAGGACATGTCATAGCATGCAGCCACGTCCTTGTCAGTCACAACCTTCTGAATCTGTTCCCAAGCCAAATCCTCATTTTCAACGAGATTCATAGGAACTCTTTGAGAATGCTGAGATGAAGTAGGTGCAGTGGTCATGGACGGGGTGACTTCAATAGGCACAGATGAGTCTACATCATGGATTTGGATGGACAATTATTGAGAGGTAGGAGGAATAGTAAGGCCAGGCTTGACGATCCCAGGTTTGGCTGAACTATGCTTCACCCTCTTACCCTTGTGGTGACTTGGAAGATTTTCCAAATCAACTGTCTTAGACAAATTTTTTCTCTTATCCCCAATAGAAAGACGAGGCTAAGACTCCATCTCTGGTAAGACTTCCTCATTCACTACCCCATTTCCCTTATTTTCTTTCATGGTTGCCATCCCTAAAAGAAAAATGTTAGAATTAACTAAAAGGTAATATTTAAATAATTTCTTTAAGTAAAAACTCACGTCTACGAATTGTAAGTTTGTGGGCTAAAGTTTCAGGTGATGGTTTAGGACCAAGTCCCCAAGTTGCAAGACGATGAAGGGTGACTAATAAATGGAAACATCTGTCAGCATATAGACGAGCCTTTTGGAGGCGTTCAAGATAGAATCTACTCAAAGACGGTCATCTAACAGCTGGACCAAAAAAGAAAAAGAAAAAAACGAGGGGTTAGACGATTATAAACAAAAGATAAAAATATTGAAAAAAAAAATACCTTCAGGATGAAGGTTCCCTAACTCTCCAATATAGGGGGCGAATGGATCCCTGCCAACCTCAATAGGGTGTCTAGCCCAAAAACTAGAGACGAAGAAAAACTCTGTCTTCCAGTTTCTATCAGATGTTACAAGTGATTTTATTAATCTACAATCTTTGCCCCTAGCTGTGAACTGATAAAAGCCAAGGGACTGGTTAATCTCTGAGGGTTCGTAGCAGTAGAGGAACTCGTTCACAGTGAGAGGACAATCCCCTTCAAATACTTCCCTCCATAAAACTTGCATAAAGACGACTAGCCTTCATGCATTGGGATTAAATTGACATACTCCTAAACCTAACCTAGTAAGTAACTCCTTAGCGAAGGCATTGAGAGGTAACCTAAGTCCCCCTAGAAGGTAAGCTTCATAAACACCTATTCCAAAATGAGGGTAACAAAACCACTCCCCACGAATAGCTAACCTAGGGTTAAGGTCATCTGGAATTTGATACCAACTCCTAAGGGAAGTGAGTCTCCTTTCATTCGTCTTGGAATGGATGCCTATGGCACAACTTTATACTGTCTCTACCTCATCTAAAGGAATGGATGAGGGAACACTCGTCGAGGTGCCATCACGTGCCTCAGAAGCTGCCCTCATCCTAAGCTGTTCTTGAAGAACCTCTAAAGGAACCCCAGGAACGCTTGACGTGTATTACTCGTCTGTGGTATTCCCTCCACTACTATCGTTACTACTACTACTACCACTACTGAAATCACTGTAACTAGTAGTGTCATGGTATTCGTCTATCTCCTTATCAACACTATTACTAGACGAAGAAACGACAATTTCAGACATCTTGAAGAAACTTGAAGGAAAACCTAAATACGAGGATGAAAAGAATACCTAGCTCTAGACGAAGAAGGACTAAAGATGCGGAAAGACTTTTAGATGAGGCGCTAGACGACGAATGTCAAAGGGGAAAATTTAGGAAATGTGAAGGGTAGAAGAGGAATTCTACTATTTATAGGTAGTGAAATTTGGCATCTGAAATGACGCGGCCAACTAGAGAATGCCACGTGGCATTTTCCTCGAAAAGTTAAATGGACGTGACAAGTCACGAATGAGATCATGACATGTGGCACAACTTGGAACAATAAAATTCGACCATAGAAATGGTGACAAGTGGCATGACATCTAATCACTAATGTAAAGGCATGTGTCCAAAAAACAACAGTAAATTCTGCAGTACTTTGGACGACCCTTGGACAAGGGGGCAACTGATGGTGAACTAAAAATTGAACCAACTCCATTCCATCCATAAGAGTCGTCTAGATCAAAAAGGTTATCCTAACATAATAAGGTCGTCCCTCGTAGGACGGTTGTCCATGGGTATGAAGGTCGTCCATCAGGAAAGCTCTTGGACGACCCCCTGCACTTGGGAAATTTCTAGAAATGGATTTATCTACAAAAGCTTGTAAAGCGGACCACATGCTACTATTTTGAAACATAAGCAAGATCCTTGTTCACCGCTATAATTTCCTACCAAGTACTTAACTTCCAATGATAGTTGTAGAAGATAAGATTTAAAATTCTAACTTCTATAGTAGTTGTGGAAGTTAAGGCTGCGTTTGATTCAATGTAAATTGAATTCCGAGTGTAAAATGAATGCAAGAGAAAGTGAATTCCCGTAAGGAAAATGAAATCCAGGTGTTTGGTTCTGCAATGGAAAATAGTCCAGAAAACAATTTTCGGTGTTTAGTAACATTCTGAAAATGCTATTTTCCTACAAATTTTTCACTTTTTCTCAGCTCCTAAACAAATTTTATAATAGAAAAATTCAAAATATACACTTAACACAACCAACGATCAAAATAAAAACATCTTTTATTCACAAACTCGATGAGAGGAGGAAGAAAGAGTGAGAGATTAAGGGAAAGAGAGATAGATCGGGAAAGAAAGGATCGAAGTGGATGGAGACGGCGGTGGCGGCGGCCAGATCGAGTGGGTTTGGGGGTGGAGTGGAGTGGGTTGGTGGTTAGTGGCGGCCAATGGGGGTTTGAGAAATGGGTTTGCGAAATGGGTTCGTCGGAGTGGTGGGTTCGTCAGAGTGGGTTTGAGGAATGGGTTTTCTAGGTTTCAGGGATAGGTGTGGTGGGATGCAACCAAATCGGGTTGAGTTTGAACAAGAAAAAATGGAGGGGACGAGGACGGCAATCTGACCGGCGAGGATGAGCTTCAAGTGGCATGTGCTTGAGCTCAGTCTTAGTCTCTCTCTTCTAGGTGTGATTTCCTGAAAATGGTTGAAGGTAAAATCAAAGCGTAAACGATTTTACGCTTTTGGGGGGTTATTTTACGGTCAACGAGTTACTGATTTTCCGTTGACCGTTTTTTCCATGTGTGCCCAAACACACACAAGGCTGTAAAACAGTTTCCTGAAATTGAAATCATGTGAAACAAATGCAGCCAAGTCTGAACCTTCTAACTTTCTCAAATATTGGAGAAGTTACGAAACAAGTAACCACTCCAAATCTCACTATATAAGGACTCATCCATATCAAATGGAAGTAAGTTTTCACTACTCCTAAAATTGGAATTCTAAAGTTCTAGAGAAAAAAACTAACTTAAGCAACAGAAGGTTCTTGGCCGGTTCATCCTGGTCACCTTTGATCTTATGTCTTTTTCTTTTCAGGCCTTCCAAGCAATCACTAGCCCATTGAAGCCCGGAGCATTCAACCTACTGATTTTCTTTGCATCATTAAAAATAAAATAAAAAAGGGAAAAAAACCCACATATAAGACATCAACTTGGAGGGGGTAAATATGTAATTCAAGAGCTAAGCCCTCGTTTTCTATTTTCTTCCCAATTATCCTCCCAAATCAAGAGGATAAAAATTTGTGGGCCTAGGTGGATTTTTTTCCCAATATTTTCTATCCTTCGTGTTTTCTCTCCTGAACTAAATAAGGGAAAACATCATTTTTTCCCATTGTTTTCCTCTCTTTCTTATCCATCTCTCATATTTTCACTCCAACCAAACGGAGCCTAAGGGAGTCAATGAACTTGTAACTTTTACATATACTTCTCTATATCTATAAAGAAGGAAATGAGATTACCAATTGAAATATAATTATAGTTGTGATTAGGATTTCATTTATAAAAATAAGTCTTACTTGTTCAACCAACACTAAATAAATGTTGTACTTAAATTTATCTTTCCAACATTCTCTGAAAAAAATATTTATCTTTCCTACAGGGGTTCCCAAAATTACCTTCTTAATCACGAATCCTTAAAACATTTTTTTTATTGGCAAGAATAATTTTATTAAAAAGAGAGTATTTTATGTACAAAAAAAATGAAGAAGTCTAAAGAATTACACACAATATATATATATATATATATATATATTGACAGGACAAACGGCTCTGATACCATAAAGGGGGAAGGGGACGCACAGCTGAAGGGAAGAGACGGAAGCACAGTGTAATATATGTTGAAAATAATGTAAGCACAGGTTAGAACAATAATAAGGCGGTAGAACCAGCCAACAAGTATATAACAAAATAATTCAAAGTAAATAATTCAAAGTAAATAAAAGCAATTTAAAACCGTCCGGTATGGCGGTAATCTCCACAACTTATCCATACTATCCTTACTATTTCATAAAGGGGGAAGGGGACGCACAGCTAAAGGGAAGAGACGGAAGCACAGTGTAATATATGTTGAAAATAATGTAAGCACAGGTTAGAACAATAATAAGGCGGTAGAACCAGCCAACAAGTGAAGATCAAAGTAATATAAAGTAAATAATCAAAGTAAATGAAAGCAATTTAGAACCGTCCGGTATGGCGGTAATCCGTCCAAGGTGGCGGTAGCAACAAGTAGTATAATGAACATAAAGTTAACTGAAAATACTTCTTTATTGAAAGTAGAGTTAAACACTTACAGTAGTAGTAGTGAATACAAGATCTCAGAACAGATTAACAGTTACAAAGCTTGAACTAGTCCTAGTTACAAGGTTTGTAGGGAAAGTAGTAATAGGAATAAGGTGAACAAAGTAATAGGGGATAACAGAGAACTCTCTCAAAGAAGGCTTCTAGGAAAGGAAACTCTCTCTAGAAAGAATTCTAACAAAAAAGTTCTGATTCTAACATAAGGGACAACCCCCCTTAAATAGGCAGAATTCTGAACAGTAAAAGTAACATGAACAGTACCATGAATAGTAAAAGTAACATGAACAGTAACATGAACAGTAAAAGTAACATGAACAGTAGAAGCATGCCGAAGGAAGATTCGGAATATTTGAAAGCAGTCTTGAAAGCATGAATAATCTTCTTTTCAGGACCTTGGAAACATGAAGAATCTCCTTTTCAGGATATTATTCTAGCATGGTAGTTAACAGTAGCAGTTTTTAGCATGGGAATGAACAGTACCCTTTTAACCATTGTGCAGGCCGGGCAAATAGGGTAAATCAATTAATCTTGAGCTAAATCATCAGCATCATCTTCATCATGTCCGAACCATTCTTCATTGTAAGGGTGGTAAGGATCTTTTGTAACAGAATCTTCAGAGGACCTTTCATCATCCAAACTAGCTCTTTCTGCTTTTAACATTTTGATGAGAGCAGTGAGAGCTTCAGGGTCTTTGCGGATTTCATCCAAAGGAGAACTCACTTTTTTAGGTTTAGCAGATGATTTAACAGATTTAGAAGAGGAAGCAGGTGCATCAGGGGACTGATTATGTGAACAGTCCTCAGCAATGGGGAGAGCAACAGGAGATGAAGAATCTCTGGAAATTGTAGCAATAATTTTCTGAGTATGAGGGAATTTACCCCACCATTTCACATACCAACGTCGTGAGAGAATATCACCATCTTTTTCATACTGCCATTTTAATATCCAAGGTATCTTGAAGCTTTTAACAAAGTGAAGCAAAGGAGAGAACTTAGCCCCATGAGCATCAACCTTATAAGACTTCTTGAAACATTCAAAAGCATTAAGTAATGGTTCAGGAAATATGTCAATAAGAGGACCATATTGAGACCACCAACGGATGAACCAAAGAGGCAGGGAACCAGTGAAATTTTTATCAAAGTTAACAAACCAGGAATGAGTCATATTTTCATTCTGGTGAAGCATAAATCTTGACCAAGCAGTGATGTAATCATAGTAGGAATAGGGGATGGGAGAAGAGGGCATTGTTTTGGTAAAATTGGGGGAAGGTCCCCATTTTTCTTCATTAATAACATTGACAATGTAAACACTGTGGTAAATAATTTTGGAGGTATCAACTTTGTCAGAAATGGTGTTAATAATGATAGATTTCTCATTACGCAAGAGATCAGAATAATAATTTAAATTCTTATCTTTATGCTCAGGGATCCAGTGAAATCTTGGAGAGAAATAGCTCTTAGCAAGTTTGAGAGGATCAGAAATTGAGGCTCTGTTGGGTTCAATATAAAACATGTTTTGAAAATATTGTTTTTTGATGTATTGAGGGATGTTGGAGCTTTTGGGGAAAACAGTCTTAATAGGTCGGTTAACAGGGGTTATAGCATAAGGATCATAACATGAGGCAAGAACAGAGGAGTAATTAGGCTTAGGGATAGTACCTAGTGGTGTGAAACGGTTAACAATGTCCAAAGAGGAAACAGGTTCAGTTTTAACAATTGGGTTAACAGTGGCAGGTGTCTTGTCTTTCGACCTTCTACTTGCCATTGGAACACTGCAGAAATTCAAG
The DNA here is from genome assembly GCA_032727855.1 of Quercus ilex subsp. ballota. NCBI lineage: Eukaryota > Viridiplantae > Streptophyta > Magnoliopsida > Fagales > Fagaceae > Quercus > Quercus ilex. Next base: position 37,890,128 of record CM064915.1, read on the forward strand.
GGTAAGGAAATCAGGGATGGAATTTTGAGATCCTTTAATATATTCAATATCAAAATCAAAAACACTTAAAATAGCTTGCCATCTGGCAAAAATGTGTTTTGAAGCAATATTTTCAACATCTTTTTCAATAACATACTTAGCACTTTTGCAATCAATACGTAACAAAAACTTTTGGTTTAACAAATCACTTTGAAACTTTGAAATACATAGTACTATAGATAAAATTTCTTTTTTGATAGTACTATAATTTAACTGTGCATTATTCCAGATTCCAGAATAGAAACGGACAATTTGTTCAGGAGACTCAGGGGAAACTCTCTGTTTCAGAATACCACCGTAACCAATGTCAGAGGCATCGGTTTCAACAATTTTGAAAGCATCAATAGTGGGAATACCAAGACACGGTAATGTCTTAACATGAGATTTGATTTGTTTAACAAGAGAAGTATGGACATCAGACCAAGATGGAGGGTTGCTTTTTAACCGATCAAAAAGAGGTTTACATTGTTTCCTCATATCCTTGTAGAAATCAGCAACATAATTCAATGACCCAAGAAATCTTTGGAGCTGAGTTTTATCAGTGATAACATCAGGAAATTTATCAGCAAATTGTATGGCCCTATCAATAGGACGAATTTGTCCTTCAGAGATGTCATAGCCAAGAAAACGTACTTTTGTTTGAAACAGTTTGATTTTCTTAGCCGAGACAACAAGACCATTTCTCTTAATAGTATCTAGAAACGAGTACAAATGTTTCCAGTGTTCATCAATGGATTTGGAGTAAACAAGAACATCATCAATATAAACAATGGTAAAGTGGCTAAAGAGGTTGAAAATATCATTCATGATGTTTTGGAACTCACTAGGGGCATTCTTAAGTCCGAAAGGCATAACATTCCACTCATAGTGTCCAAAAGGAGTGGTAAAAGCAGTTTTGTACCTATCCTTCTCATTAATCTGGATTTGCCAGAATCCTGATTTCATATCAAATTTTGAGAATATGACAGCCTCACTCAATCTATGGACCAGGTCATTCTTGTTGGGAATAGGATACCGAATCCATTCCAAAACCTTGTTCAAAGGTTTATAGTTAATAACTAGGCGAGGAGTTCCTCTTTCTATCTCTGCATTCTTTTGAACATAGAAAGCAGAGCAAGACCAAGGGGACTTGCTATTCCTAATCAGTTTTTTCTCTAACAAATCATGGATTTCTTTTTTACAAAATTCAACAGTTTCAGCATTCATTTGAATTGGACGAGCCTTAGTGGGAATGTTTTTCTCATCAAAGTCTTTAACATAAGGCAAGTCAACAATATGTTTCTTCCTATGCCAAAAAGCATTTGGAACATCAGAGCAAACATCATCAGTTAACATTTTTTGGAAATTAGCAATTTTTGATTGCAACAATTTATTGGAAAGTTGTTCAGCAATTTTCTTGTATCTAACTTCTTGTTGAAGGAAATTAAGATGTTTGATTTTAGCATGAAGCAGATTGGAAGCATTATTAGTATCAATCTCAAATTTTGAAGCAAATTTGAATTTTACTTTTTGACCAAAAGGGTCAGTAGTAATACCATCATGTTCAACAAGAAAAGGATACAAAGCACTTATAAAAGGCAAGCCAAGAATCACTTTGTCAGTCATATTTTTGACTAAAACAGAAGGAATCTTGAAACAGATATTATCATGGCAAACATGAGCATTATTCAATTCATATTTAATCTTCATTTGGGAACCATTAGCAGAAATCAATTTTTCAGTTGATTTTTCAAAATATTTTGAAGGAATCAATCCTTCTTGGATACAGTTCATATCAGCACCAGAATCAATCATGGCAATAACAATGAAGTGGTAATCATGGGAAACAACAATTTTAACTTTTGTAAACCATTTCGGAGGAAGTATCTTATTAACAAGAGCAAGTTGAGAATCAGTGATACCTTTACCAGAAAGAAGAGCCTGTTGACTGGATTCATCTCCATCTATGTGCTCATCTTGTTCATTATCAGACTTGTTTTGATCAATATTTTTATCAATTTTTACCATTAACAAATCTTGTTTAAGATTATGGTTATCACTTTTCATATTTTTAAATCCATGTTTTAATTCACTTATCTCTTGTTTAACAATATTGATTTCATGTTGGAGATCATTAACAGTTAAGTCTTTGGATTTCTTTTTATTAAATCTTTCTAAGATCTCTTCAAAACTTATTGTTGATTTAAGTTTCTTACTAGTTTCTTTCTTCAACAAGTTTTTCTTAAACTTATCCAAATAGTCTTTTTGTAAATTAGGGTTTTGACTTATCAATTTAATCAACAAATTTTCATTCTCTTCACTTTTAGAGTTAATAACATTACAACATGAATCTCTACAACCAAGTTTAATATTAGGAGAATCAGAAGAATCATCAGCAGATCGATAGCAAGAATCAGTAGAAGAAAAATCATCTTCCAAAGAATCAGACGAATTGTTTGATTCAAGGATTCTGAATAATTCTTCTTGATCATTATCACCAATGTTTAACATGTTAAACTTATTTTTTAGTTTACCAGTTTTTTGTTTACAATTTTTACTAAAATGACCAGGTTTTCCACAGTTGAAACATTTACCTTTTCCAGATCTTTGGTTAACATATTTTTTCGAAACATTTTTCTTTTTAGCATAAAAATCATTAACATTAGTGTTGTGTTTTTTATAATTTTTGTGACTTTTATCATGTTTTTTACCCTTTTGCCGAGAAGGAGCAATTGGGGGCAAACCATATTGTTCACAAAAATTACCCATTTCATATTTAGCTTTTCTTTTATTTTTTAATTGGTGTTTTAACAATTTTTCATCATTGAACATATTAATACCAAGTTTTTTAATAGTGCTTAAAATATCACCATAAGTTAAATTATCATAATCAATAGAATCATTTTTACCAATTAATTCTTGTTTTACCTTATGAGCAAAGATAGGAGGCAGACCGTCAATAAACTTTTCTTTCCAATAAGGCTTGAAACAATCTTTCCGTTGCATTACTCTGGAAAGGAAAACATCTTGATACCATCTGTAATCAGACATGGTAGGGCAGCTCAAATTATTTAGCAAATCAGAAATTCGAGATGAAACATTATATGGAGTACCAACAAAATGTTTGATAATAGTATAAATCAAGGTATTAACACCATCAGGAATACCTCGACCAATACGATCATCAAAAAAAGGCAAACCTTCATCATTCTTTTTAACAGCATGTTTAATAGAGTCTCTGGAATCTTCAGTGAGATATGAATCCCACCAACCACGAAGAGTACCAGAAAAACCAGTAGCAAGCAAGTCAACAATTTCAGGCTGATCAAAATCATGATTATTTTGATAAGCAATACCAACCATGGACATATGTCCCATTTTGTTAATAATTTCTTGTTCAGAAAAACCATCAATATTCCATTCATAAATTTTATCAGCAGAAACAGAAAATTGAGTTTGAAAAGGTCTTTCTTCAAACTGAATATCAGGAGGAGTAGGTTTTGAATACCAGTTTTTTGTAAGAAACATGGGTTTGGAAGAACTTCCAACAAATCTTTTGATTTCAGGGAAATCATTATCAAAAACTTTTTTAGCAGAAACAGAAGAAACAGTATCAGAATCTGTATCTTCATCAGAAACAATTTCTTTTTCATTTCTTGAAATAGTGCAAGCAGCATGAGTACTTGTGGAAGTACCCTCAGTTTTAACTTTTAAATCAGCAAACATTTTTTCAACAGTATCCAGAGTTTTGGATTGAGAAGTTTTAAACTCGAATTTGTTATCAAAACTGGGCAAATTAATCAAAGGCTTTTCAGTCTTAACAGAAATGGATTTTTCAACAGAAGCAGGTTTTTCAATAGAAACAGTTTTTTCAACAGTCACCAGAATAGTGTCAAGAGGTGGACGACTAGACCTGACAATGGTTTTGTCATCTTTAACAAAATTTGATTTCCTTAACATATTCAAATGATTTTTTGAAACTTCATCTTTTGAAACATAATAATTTTCAAGGAAATCAAAGAACAAAATATGCTTTTTCACTTGAAGCATTTTTTCTTTCCATTTTCTTTTAACACGGTCTTTTTCAGACTGAGCAAAATTATTTTGGAAATATTTCCTTTTAGGTCTATTTTTAACAAGCATAAATTCCTTATACAGGGTGACCATATCAATTTCAAAGTTTTCATGCAAAACATTTAAAACTCTTAATTGATTTTGGTAAACAGAGTTTTCAACAGGAGTAATATTAGAAACATCTAAAGCAAGATTAACATCAAGGGAACAGTTGAAATAAATAGGACCACCATTCAAAGGAGCAGTATCAATGCTATGAATGTTATCTTTAAAATGCTTAGATCTAGCAGGAAACCCATTATGTTCAACAGTGTGATCTTCTTCATTTACAATATCAGGAGGACAACCAGTCCTGGGGCTGATACTGGATCCGTTTGTCCTTCTGATTCTGATTTTCCTCCTATTGACAATAATGTTAACCGATTGAGAGTTTTGACTGTTTTAAATGAAAATTTTGAAATTGATATGGTTTCTTTGTTCAATGAGTTCATGCTTCCAAAAAATAGACCTAAAAGGAAATATTTCCAAAATAATTTTGCTCAGTCTGAAAAAGACCGTGTTAAAAGAAAATGGAAAGAAAAAATGCTTCAATTGAAAAAGCATATTTTGTTCTTTGATTTCCTTGAAAATTATTATGTTTCAAAAGATGAAGTTTCAAAAAATCATTTGAATATGATAAAGAAATCAAATTTTGTTAAAAATGACAAAACCATTGTCAGGTCTAGTCATCCACCTCTTGACACTATTTTGGTAACTGTTGACAAAACTGATGTTAAAGCTACTCCTTTCAAAATTGCTGATGATAAAACTCCTTTTGTTAGTCTTATTGAACAAAACAATTTTACTAATGAGTCTTTGCATATTATTGGTCAACAGCTTGACCGTATTGAAGTAAAAATTGTTGAAAAAACTGTTTCTATTGAAAAACCTGCTTCTGTTGAAAAATCCATTTCTGTTAAGACTGAAAAGCCTTTGATTAACTTGCCCAGTTTTGATAACAAATTCAAGTTTAAAACTTCTCAATCCAAAACTCTGGATACTGTTGAAAAAATGCTTGCTGATTTAAAAGTAAAAACTGAGGGTACTTCCACAAGTACTCATGCTGCTTGCACTATTTCAAGAAATGAAAAAGAAATTGTTTCTGATGAAGATACAGATTCTGATACTGTTTCTTCTGTTTCTGCTAAAAAGGTTTCTGATAATGATTTCCCAGAAATCAAAAGATTTGTTGGAAGTTCTTCCAAACCCATGTTTCTTACAAAAAATTGGTATTCAAAACCTACTCCTCCTGATATTCAGTTTGAAGAAAGACCTTTTCTAACTCAGTTTTCTGTTTCTGCTGATAAAATTTATGAATGGAATATTGATGGTTTTTCTGAACAAGAAATTATTAACAAAATGGGACATATGTCCATGGTTGGTATTGCTTATCAAAATAATCATGATTTTGATCAGCCTGAAATTGTTGACTTGCTTGCTACTGGTTTTTCTGGTACTCTTCGTGGTTGGTGGGATTCATATCTCACTGAAGATTCCAGAGACTCTATTAAACATGCTGTTAAAAAGAATGATGAAGGTTTGCCTATTTTTGATGATCGTATTGGTCGAGGTATTCCTGATGGTGTTAATACCTTGATTTATACTATTATCAAACATTTTGTTGGTACTCCATATAATGTTTCATCTCGAATTTCTGATTTGCTAAATAATTTGAGATGCCCTACCATGTCTGATTACAGATGGTATCAAGATGTTTTCCTTTCCAGAGTAATGCAACGGAAAGATTGTTTCAAGCCTTATTGGAAAGAAAGGTTTATTGACGGTCTGCCTCCTATCTTTGCTCATAAGGTAAAACAAGAATTAATTGGTAAAAATGATTCTATTGATTATGATAATTTAACCTATGGTGATATTTTAAGCACTATTAAAAAACTTGGAATTAATATGTGCAATGATGAAAAACTGTTAAAATACCAATTAAAAAATAAAAGAAAAGCTAAGTATGAGATGGGTAATTTTTGTGAACAATATGGTTTGCCCCCAATTGCTCCTTCTCGGCAAAAGGGTAAAAAACATGATAAAAGTCACAAAAATTATAAAAAACACAAAACTAATGTTAATGATTTTTATGCTAAAAAGAAAAATGTTTCAAAAAAATATGTTAACCAAAGATCTGGAAAAGGTAAATGTTTCAACTGTGGAAAACCTGGTCATTTCAGTAAAGATTGTAAACAAAAACCTGGTAAACTAAAAAATAAGTTTAACATGTTAAACATTGGAAATAATGATCAAGAAGAATTATTCAGAATCCTTGAATCAAACAATTCGTCTGATTCTTTGGAAGATGATTTTTCTTCAACCGATTCTTGCTATCAATCTGCTGATGATTCTTCTGACTCTCCTGATATTAAACTTGGTTGTAGAGATTCTTGTTGCAATGTTGTTAAATCTGTTAATACTCTCACTAAGAGTAAAGAAAATGAAAACTTGTTGATCAAATTGATAAGTCAAATTGAAAACCCTGATTTACAAAAAGATTATTTGGATAAGTTTAAGAAAAACTTGTTAAAAGAAGAAACTGGTAAAAAACTTAAATCAACCATAAGTTTTGAAGAAACTTTGGAAAGATTTAATAAACAGAAATCCAAAGACTTAACCATTAATGATCTCCAACATGAAATTAATATTGTTAAACAGGAGATCAGTGAATTAAAACATGAATTTAAAAACATGAAAAGTGATAACTATAATATTAAACAAGATTTGTTAATGTTAAAAATTGATAAAAATATTGATCAAAACAAATCTGATAATGAACAAGATGAGCACATAGATGGAGATGAATCCAGTCAACAAGCTCTTCTTTCTGATAAAGGTAATGATTCTCAACTTGCTTTTGTTAACAACGTATTTCCCCCTAAATGGTTCACAAAAGTGAAAATTGTTGTTTCAAATGATTATTGTTTCACTGTTATTGCTATGATTGATTCTGGTGCTGATAAGAATTGTATTCAGGAAGGATTGATTCCTCCTAAATATTTTGAAAAATCAACTGAAAGAATGGTTTCTGCTAATGGTTCTCAAATGAAGGTTAAATATGAATTGAATGATGTTCATATTTGTCATAATAATGTTTGTTTCAATATTCCTTCTATTCTCGTCAAAAATATGACTGACAAAGTGATTCTTGGTTTACCATTTATAAATGCTTTGTATCCCTTTCTTGTTGAACATGATGGAATTACTGCTGATCCATTTAGACAGAAAGTAAAATTTGAATTTGCTTCAAAACTTGAAATTGACATTAATAATGCTTTAGATTTGTCTTGTGATTTCCCTATTAATAATTTTGTTCACGAACCACAGACAAGTTTGTGTTTTGAAGGTAATGATGATAGTACTAGATTGTCAACTATTACAAATATTCCTAATATTCCTAATGATTCTTTGCAGGAATCTGACAATGATGCGAGGATAAATACCACTAATAAGTGGGATAATAATAATATTTGTATTTATACCACTAGTAAGTGGATTATTATTATGGCTCCCTCGACAGAGAGGAAAAACAAGGGAAAAGCTCCTGCACAGGATTATTCCCAAAATAAAATGCATGAAGGCGTATCTTCTAGAGTAAAATCCAGTGGATCAACATCCCTTCAAGAGTATGTCCCGGCAACGGTGACGTATTCTAGTGGTGATATGGCAATTGCTCTACAGGAAGTTTTATCTAAAGAATTACAATTCCATAATGAAACCTATTCAGAACTTCCAAATTCTATTAAACTTATTCTTGATAACCTTCAAGCTTCCTTTGTTGAAAACCACCATGATCTTTTTAAAAGAACTCTCAGAGCCCTTGAAACCCACCTTGTTAATCTTACTGCTCAAAATGAGGCTTACATGAGCCACTATGCCGACCTTGTTTCAGAAGATAACCTTGTTTCAGAAAATGACCTTGTTTCAGACCTTGCTTCCTTAAATAACCTTGTTCCAGATAATAATCCTGATCCAGAAAATGAGGCTTTTAGAAGCCATCTCAATGCCTACATTAGTCAACTCTTTGGCAAAAAGGATATCCATTCAAAGGATAGAATGACTTTAATGGGCACTGATTATGCTAGATTGAGTCTTAAGACCCAATCTATGTTAAGAAGTGCTGTTGCCAACTTGCCTACAGATATACGATTGCGTATTCTGAGAAGCAAGGCTATGTTTAGGTCTTTTGACCTATGGTTCGAATATTTCAAAACACTTGTTACAACTGCTGTTCTTGATCCTGCTAATTCAGATGATATTAGTGATATTCTTGATCAAACTGATTGGAAAAAACACTTTGGAACCAGTCTCAGAGTGTATGAAAAGAAACACCCATTTCCTGGTCTCTTAATTAATTATGATAGTTCGTTTGTTGCTGATGATTCAGAAGATAATGATGATAGGGATCCTAACTGGCTTTCCCAAATGTTTGAGTATGGCTTTATTAGACTCATAAAATTAACAAGTCTTGACCAAGCCAGCCAGCTTCCACAAATCATTCAGACTGCTATTAAAAATGTTGAAAGTCCTTCTGTTTCTATCAGATGCTGGAGCACCCTGCCAATATGGGAAAGAGATAATTGGATGAATGTCCAGCCATCAAAACATCTCATTCTCATTAATGGGTACACCCACCAGGGACAATGGTATGAAGGAGATTCTCACTTATCCTTCCAAAGCCCCTATGCTCTTGCTGATTGCTGGCAGAACTATTTCAATAATCAAATTCTTGAAGTCATTCAAAACCTGTGGAAACATTATCATTTCATAGGAAGTATAGAAAGAATTTTTGTTTTTGGACCTAGGCCTTATGCTCCTGCCATCACTCATATGCACATAGCAGATTATTGTAATCCAAGGAGTTTTATTGCCCCAGGGAAAACTCCAGAGTTTGAGCCACTGCTATATTGCGGATTCTGCAATCAGTATGTTGTTTACAATGAGCATGGATGCAATGATGATCCTCCATGGGATCCATTTGATGATTTCTCATCCGACGCTCCTTCTACTGATTAAATTTGTGGCACTATTGTTCTCTCTGTTAAATTTATTTTCTTGGTACTCCCACTATCAAGAACTGTTTTAGTCAAGATTCTACTGACCTCTTGCAGCTTATTATTGATTGATTGGTGATTTTCCTGTGCATTGCCATGCGTCTGACAAAGTTGGGATTCTTTTGTGACATATTCTGAAGTTTCCCACTCATGGTAAACAAAATGACAACTTGATGGCTCCAAGAATCTACGTACAATTATTCTTGTAGCCATAATGCTCCTACTCCTACATGCTCATGACCTATTACTTGTTCTTTTTGCTTTTTGTCATCTCCAAGTCAGAAGCCCTTCTTTTGACTATGCCAAATTTGCTGGAGTCTTCAAGGCAAAAAGTGGGAAAAAATCACTGTTCACTTTTTACTGTTCACGGATTACTGTTCACGGATTACTGTTCATCGATTACTGTTCACAGATTACTGTTCACCGACACTGTTCACTTTTTACTGTTCATAACACTGTTCACTCCGAATTTTGCCTATTTAAGGGGGGCTGTCCCTTATGTAGAAACCAGAACTTTTTTGTTAGAATTCTTTCTAGAGAGAGTTTCCTTTCCTAGAAGCCTTCTTTGAGAGAGTTCTCTGTTATCCCCTATTACTTTGTTCACCTTATTCCTATTACTACTTTCCCTACAAACCTTGTAACTAGGACTAGTTCAAGCTTTGTAACTGTTGATCTGTTCTGAGATCTTGTATTCACTATTACTGTAAGTGTTTAACTCTACTTTCAATAAGAAGTATTTTCAGTATTATGTTCATTATGTTCATTATATTTGTTGCTACCGCCACCATGGAGGATTACCGCCATACCGGACGGTTTTAAATTGCTTTTATTTACTTTGATTATTTACTTTAAATTACTTTGATCTATACTTGTTGGCTGGTTCTACCGCCTTATTATTGTTCTAACCTGTGCTTACATTATTTTCAACATATTTTACACTGTGCATTCGTCTCTTCCCTTCAGCTGTGCGTCCCCTTCCCCCTTTATGGTTTCTGATACCATAAAGGGGGAAGGGGACGCACAGCTGAAGGGGAGAGACGGAAGCACAGTATAATATATGTTGGCTCCTTTATGGCTCTGATACCATAAAGGGGGAAGGGGACGCACAGCTGAAGGGAAGAGACGGAAGCACAGTGTAATATATGTTGAAAATAATGTAGGCACAGGTTAGAACAATAATAAGGCGGTAGAACCAGCCAACAAGTGAAGATCAAAGTAATATAAAGTAAATAATCAAAGTAAATGAAAGCAATTTAGAACCGTCCGGTATGGCGGTAATCCGTCCAAGGTGGCGGTAGCAACAAGTAGTATAATGAACATAAAGTTAACTGAAAATACTTCTTTATTGAAAGTAGAGTTAAACACTTACAGTAGTAGTAGTGAATACAAGATCTCAGAACAGATTAACAGTTACAAAGCTTGAACTAGTCCTAGTTACAAGGTTTGTAGGGAAAGTAGTAATAGGAATAAGGTGAACAAAGTAATAGGGGATAACAGAGAACTCTCTCAAAGAAGGCTTCTAGGAAAGGAAACTCTCTCTAGAAAGAATTCTAACAAAAAAGTTCTGATTTTAACTTAAGGGACAACCCCCCTTAAATAGGCAAAATTCGGAGTGAACAGTGTCATGAACAGTAACGGGTGAATAGTGACAGTGAATAGTGACAGGTGAATAGTGAAATTTTCATCATTGTCTTCCAAACATCCGTAGCATGGAGCTTGTCCTTTGCTTGTCCAAATTATGCAGAAAAGAGCTTTGAAACACTTTAAACTCTAGTCCAAAATAGTCTTGGAATACTTGAAGCTTTAGTCCAAAAAGGTACATAAAGAATCCTCCAAGAATATTGTGAAGATTGAAGAGAGTGGACATTGTCAGAAGGAGCAAGGCACGCCAAAATAAAAAGGGGAATATAGTACACATACCGCAGGCGCATGGGAATGCACAGTGATATCAAATAGAGAACCAATCAGAAATTGCAAGGGGTCAGTAGAATCTTGACTAAAACAGTTCCTGATAGTGGGAATATCAAGAAAATAACTTTATCAGTGAGAACAATAGTGCCATAAATTTAATCAGTAGAAG